>OX276428.1:7517500-10017500 GCA_946251915.1 Abrostola triplasia | reverse complement strand
TTTCCCACCGTTCCCTAGCTTTAGATATGAACTCCTTCTCGATTCTATTATTGACTTTGGAATCAAGAACTTCAAGAGCAGGCATGCTTTTGGAAATAGTTATATTATTGGTTGTAGCTGGAGAATTAGTAATTTTTATGACTTTATGTTGCTTCCTTTCTTCCCGTTCCGCCATTTGAGTAACATATTCAGAATACATTTTCTCTCTCAGTAATTCTTCTTGGCTACTGCTAAATAATGAGGACATCTTCCCTTTTTTGTTATCAGATCCTTGTGAGTTCATGATAAGATCCTTTTTACGTGATATAAAATAGTTATTAGAATCCTTTACTCGTTCTTCAATAGCTTCTTTTTCTGATACTAATGGTGCTTTTGGCCCATGTCGTTTGGTTTCAGGAATACTGCTTTTCAACGCTTCCAGCCGCTGAATTTCAGCTTCTACTTCCTTTTCCTTTTTACGAATATATTCCATTTGCTGTTCACACAAATCTTTTGGAAGTGAGGGTCTTCTGGGACACTTGTAGTCGTTTATTTCGTCTCTTGTGTCAGTGAAATATCTATGCATGTTTTGAATTGATGATATATCACTTTCAATCTCCTTATTGAGGTTTCCAGTTGAATAATGGAAGAATTTCTTTTCACTTTTCATTGAACGCATAGAATTATCAGTAAAGTCGGAACTTTCATCACTTTCATAATATGAAGACGAGTACTTTTTAGGTCTTGGTGGAGGAATTGGTTTGAAAGAAAAGTCTCGACTTGGGAATCTATCATGATTACTTTTTGAAAATGTTGTTGTTGATGCTGAACGTTGTCTATGTATCTCACTCGAAGTACTATTTATACGGTCGTTTAAGGAATTTATGTTATTAGTGAGTTTAGGATCTCGAATCAAAGCCAGTAAGCGGCTTCCAGTCTGTGATTTAAAAGGTACAACTACAGGCTGTTCAACGTCGTTTTCTTTGCTCTCTTTTTCATTTTTATAGTGCTCGTTGTATCCTCTTCGGTCAACAAATTTTCTGTGCATGTCAACAAGTTGGCTGGCGTCATCTTTCGTTATAACAGTATTAGTTTTTTCCATCAACATTTTTTGGGATGGCGATAGACAAACGTAAACCGGCTCGGCTTGAGTCGGAATGCCGGTCCAGTGTTCATCCTCCTGTGATGACTTTCTTAATGATGAGTTACGAGGTTGTATTGGAGGAGGTTTAGGATCCTTCACTTTCGTCGGTATTGAGATTGTCTCAATTGATGAAACGTCTGGTAAACGATAATGTGGCATATTTTCAACTTTCTCAGACTGCTTTTCGCTGATTGTACTTGTGGTTTCGCCGTAAAGTGCAATGTTTTGCAAACGTTCAGACACAGACGCCAATTCTTCTAATATATTCTTGCCATAAGGTAATGCTGCTATGTTTCTGACACATATATCCCTTAACTTTAACGGTTCTTTAGTGTCATCAGTATTGTCGTTACTTTTTGTGGTAGCTCCTGTAACACATTCAAACACATCTTTGACATGACTTTTAGTTGAAGACATTTGTTCTGAGTTTGCCTTATTATTTACATTTATTTCGTCATGCGTAATGTTAGCTATGTCATTAAGGGACGAGTAATTAGGGTTGTATTTTGCTGTGCACTGAGAGGAATCTACACTGCTTGAAGAATCTTGGCGCGTAAAAATCTCTTTTAAATTGTCATTTGTTTCTTCTGACTCAGAAGTAACTTCTTTAATTAGGTTATTTATTGCGTCATTGAATTCACATTTGATTACTTTTGATTGCAAATCAAATTTATTATTTGTTTCCATTTTCTTGTTATCGTTTATGGTAGATTCGTCAATATCTTTGACGTATAAATTAGTTTTAATATTATCTGTAGATAGAACAATAATTTCATGAGAACTTTGACTAGAAACATTTTCTGAGCTTTGTTCGTTTACTTTTGTAGATTTGTCATACTCAATATTTATAATACGCTCATTGTTTATAGGAGCATCAAATTTAGGTAACGAATTACTGTTGACATCTTGCTCATACGTCACTTTTACAACATGTTCCTTATTAATAACATTATCTTGCACTTTATAATGATTTTTGTTTTCTGTACCTTCTTTTTCGCTCAATTCTTTTATATTATTTTCTATACCAGCTTTTGCTGCACTGGGTTCTCGATTAGCATTATAAATATTTTCTTCAAGATCTACTTTTATAATACATTCTTCATCCTTCTCAGATTCATTTTTACTTTGAATATTTTGAGTGATTTTATTTTGTTCAGTTATTTGTTTTTCAATTAATGTATTTTGTTTATTTTCTGTGTTATTTGCAATAAATGTTTTCTTAAGAAAATTTTCTGTGTCAGTAACTTCAATAGTGGGTGTTATCATGCGTACTGAGACATCAGTGTCAACACCATCATCCTCGTCTTCAATTTCATGCAAAGAACTGGTACTACTGGATGTGTCAGTTAGGTACACTACCTCAGCACCAGTCATTTTTTCTACCGTTTTCATAGTCCAGTCACCTCTAGCCTCAGTAACTTCCGGTGCTTTGATTTTTGCCCCCACAAGGACACATTCTTGGGGAACTAGCTTTCCGAAACTTTTCTTGTTTGTTACACAAGTGGTCATCATTTTCTTTTGTTTAGTTAGTTTATTTTTGTCTTCAAATACGTCGTCATCTAAATCTTCATTATCGCTCCTTTTGTCACTAAGGTAAGACTGACGACGTGATGTCATGGATGATCCACTGCTTCCTTCTTCATCAATAACATCTAACATTCTTGGAGGACCAAGCCGGTGCAGGAAAAAGTCATCTGCTAAAGCTTTCTTGCGTAATCTTTGTTTTATTTCTTGATTGATTATCTGTTCTATTTCTGTCTTTATTTCAATAGAATTCAAACTATCTGGTTGGGTTGCTAAATCGAGAGTATTTAAATATTTCCTAAGTGATTTTTCTTCATCTGGCGTTAAACACTTTGTCTGATCACATTGAGCTACACTAAGAGGGATTGAGGTTATTGATAAGGTTCCAGTAGCAGCTTCCTGCAATTGACCTACATCATCTTTTATATCTGTAGCCTTTTCCCACTCTACATCGGAATCAACATGAGTAACTACTACATTTTGACAGTCAACTAAAGCCAGCGCATTTACATTCTCATTCTGCGCATCAATAATGTCCTCAGTAATTTCAATAATTTTTGTAGCCTCATCATCGTCTAAGCTTTTACTTTTCAATTTGTTACTTAGCTTAGCTTTTGATTGAAGAGATTGATCCGGAGACTCAACAACGTAAGCTGCAGCATCTATGACGTCAAGATCTTTGATTGTATCAACTGGTGTTTCCACTAATTCATCCGTCACGATTTGATTGCTATTATTATTTAAATCACCGTTAAAATTAACTACATCACTGGAAGTACTACATGTTGTATTTGTATCCTCTATCAAGGGTTGCGAAATTTCATTATTATTTATTTTAGTTTCTACCACCTCACTTTCTGCTAAATCATCTTCATTAGCATTTTGACTGTTACACGATTCACTGTCTATTGTTTTTATATCACTGTTATTTTTATTTGTATCCGGTTTATTGTTTTTATTTTTGCGTTTGTTTTTATTGTTTTTGCGACGCTTCGGTCTTTCAGGCATCTTGAAAAACCTTTACACTGTTATCACTAAAACAACATGATCATTATCACACAACACACACGGTCCATTCACAGACGACTTCACTCGTCTCACGACAGCGGTATCTATTGCGTAGGAGTGACGATTTAGTTGAGGTTTGTCAAAGCGTATTTTAGGGATTTCGCGTCGTTCGTTTGTGAATCGAACAAGGGCTCAGTGTACAAGAACGTGAGATTCGGGTTCGAGGTTAGCGAATGTGATTTTCTTTTAGGCGAGCGGTCGCCGGCCGCGGCAGTCATGCACTCGCGCGGCGATTTACTGATAATTATAAATGGGTTGAAGTGCGAGAGCGCGGGCCGTGGACTTTATTTTTACGCGGAGACGTGTACGCGAGTGGTGCGCGCGCGACGCCACAGAACGAAGGGAGCCGGCACGCCCGCCGCCGCACGCTACGAATACTGCCCGACTGTATTATCATAGAGCGCACTTTAAATCGTATATTGCTAATTAATATTGCACACGCGCACCTAAACCATTTTAGGGAGGAATAACGGGGAAGGAACTCACGAACACAATGGCTCCTAATACTTATTAGGATTTGAATAGGATGCAAACAAAATTCTAAGTACAATTTACTAAACAATGAAACTCTTAGGTAAGTTTGAAATTAGTTGTTTGTGATGACTCAGTGAACGAATGTGTATACAAAGTATAGGTATATGCGATTGAATCGTAATTATATTGTTGAGTCAGTGAGACAAAGATGATTATTTTAATTCATTAATGTATAAATCGTTATAATAAATATTTTTTGTATTGAATATATTCTACGAGTTACACAACCATGGTACACAATATATTTGGAAATAAATATCGTCATGTTGAAGGAAATTACGGCCTTAATTTACGTTTTGTGTATTGTAACCGATGCCTGAATCATTTGAAATACAGTATTCATGTGATAAACATCAATGAATACAGAGTTGTTGATAATACGTCTATGTTATCTCATTCACCTTGAGATAACAATAAAAACGTATCAACAAAGATTTTATTCCGATTTGCAAGATTCGTTACACGAATTTAGAATTATTTGGCGGCTGCTTCTTAAGTTAATTAGGGTTATTATTGATTGAAGTCATAATCCCAATGCAGGCTTGATAGATGCCAATATTTGGGACTTGTAACGATCGCCGAAATGTAGATGAAAATATATATGGATGGAAATTAATCTTTATTTCATACCAAGAAATTCTAAATACAGTGCAAGTCTTCATACTTAAAGCATTTTCTTTCAGATAACCATTAATGTATGTAGAAAATAGTAGGCAGATGGCGGTATACACATGATACCAAGTATTAACACAAAATCCCTACGAATATTATAAACGCAAAAGTTTGTGAGTATGGATAGATGTTTGTTACTCTTTCACGTAAAAACTACTGAATGGATTTTAATAAACTTTCATATGGAGGTAGCTGACACCCTGGGTTAACATAGGTTACTTTTTATCCCCAAAATAATGTAGCGGGTAACACCGCGGGGCACAGCTAGTTCATCATATAACCAACAACAGATTCCTGATTAATTCAAAATATAAGTACCCTACAAAACAGGTTAACAGACTGGATGGAGGCTTATCCGTCTTGCCTTTGTCCGGTGAGACCCCCTTCGGGGCCTTCGGCATAAAACAATTCCGAAAAAAAAACTGGTTAATAGTTAGTTCTAAAAGCTGAAATCTGAAACCTTTCTCCAATTAGGTCGTAGATTTTTATTATTAACCCAATTACAGTTGATTGTGGCATTGATTCGAGTCAATGGCTTGAAACGACGCTTTACGGAACACTTCTTGATTTAAAAACATTTAAGGAAGTCAGAACCTAAAGACTAAACGCATTCAAGCGGTTTATGACTATACAATACAATTATAAGCAATAAAATATAATGATTAATAATAATTTAATGGTATTAATTATTCAATGGTCTATTGCAGCTCACAACCGAGAGGAATGGAGGAAAGAAAGGGAGGCCTTTGCCCTGCAGTGGGATGATCATAGCTGAAATAATATATTATTAATAATGGTTTACGGAATATAAATTTAATTTTGTCATATTATTTGTATGTTATATGATTTTTCTGTAAGCAATCCCACCCCTATTCATATTTGCAATGCTTTTCAGCGTGCTCATGTTGATATCTCAGTGTGTATTCAGCGAATTTCAGGTACCTTTCTCTGCAATTATTAATTGAAATTTTTGATTAATAAACTTATAATGAAACCTACATTATGGTTTTCATATTTCCACACTTAATGGGTCGAAATAACAACTAACAATATTGTAACTCCTTACCTACCGCTTTGTATTACTCGCTCCTTGTGTTAATTACTTTTTTATTGTATCCAGTGTTTCTCAGTAAGTGAATATTTGTATTCTGTTTGAGAAATAAATGTCTTAAACCATAAACCATAAATAAGATCTTGTTACGCATTCATAATAGGATCATCTAGTAGGTCATAGGTAAATGGTAATTATGGGAGCAAAATGACCCGTTCATCTCGTTCAATTGTTAAATTACGGTCACGTTCCTGCAAAGGTTCAACGAAGTAAGCAAAACTAGAACAAGTTGATCCGTATGTAATCTGATATGTAAAACTTTTGCAGTCGCCAAACGCGAATGCAGTGTCTAGGGTACCTATAAATTCGACTTTGAGTTACAGCAAATAGGTATTCGAGATTTGAATTTTCTAACAGAAATTTCTATGGAGGACTTCTGTCTTCCATAGCATTTTTAACATGGTCTGCACTTGTGTCTGATTTCAGTAAAAGGCTCGTGTTATCTATATACAATTATAATTTAACTGTCGTTTGTAAGTCTTGCTAAAACTCGAGAACGGCTGGACCGATTTGGCTTTGATCTTTAAATATTTGTGGAAGTCCAGAGAAGATTAAACGGTAAGAAGGCGGTACTAAGTTTGCTGGGTCAACAAGTTTTAGTCCAAATGACAGTACATCATATAATATAAATAATATAACCTTTAGTACATATAACACAGCCATATTATACCATTAATGTGTGTTGTGCCTAATCTTACCAACTTTCGGTAGACCGTCTCACAATCACACCAGATTACGTACCCACGCAGACGACACAGAAAAGCCAATTTCCTATAAAAATCGGTGTACGTAACAACATAACAAGGCAAAGCGGGATATTACGTGTTAGGTAATAGCCTAGGCAGTCTAGAAGCGGACTAACGAGTCTAGTATCTAGACTTGCGGGTCATGTGGACTGATTGACCACTTCCACTGGTGCAGCGCAGTTACGACCAATCTGCCTCATTCGATGTACGAGTCTATTTGTGTGCATTTTTTTATTAAACTCCAATGTTAACTGGACTATTTAGTATTCCTGTACTTATGTAAATATTATAATATTGATTCTGATGATGTACACACAGTAATGAGTGATCATATTTCTAACTAGCTGCGCCCCGCGGTGTTACCCGCTACAATTATCAGGATAAAAAACCTATGTGTTAATCCAGGGTGTCAGCTACCTACATATGAAATTCCATTAAAATCTATTCAGTAGTTTTATGTGAAAGAGTAACAAGCATCTTTCCATACTCACAAACTTTCGCCTTTATAATATTAGTAGGGATTTCAAGATGAATTTTGAATCCCGCAGAATAGCAAAGAACCCAAGTCTTTACGCTCAAACATCACCTAGGCCGTGGTCCATTGGCGGTACTGAAATTGTCATAACTAACCACACACTATACAAGCTTTTTATATTCATTGTTTAATATGTAAGCGAGTTTATGACGTCATAATTCAACGTTTCAAAATTCTTAATAACATAATTAGAACTCGCAAAGAATCTTGAGCGTCACCAAAACTGCTTTAGGTTGAAACGAAGTGTCGTGCAAAGTATACTAATTAAAAATTACCACATAGAGTAACTAGTTATCATTTTACATTAGTAAGGACAGAACCCCTCTATAAAGCTTATTACGTGTGTATCATCTCTACTTTTGGGTACACCTACACAGAAAACTTTCCCGTATTTTTTATAACA
This sequence comes from Abrostola triplasia, assembly GCA_946251915.1. NCBI lineage: Eukaryota > Metazoa > Arthropoda > Insecta > Lepidoptera > Noctuidae > Abrostola > Abrostola triplasia. The sequence goes on along the minus strand of OX276428.1, from coordinate 10,009,784 downwards.
AACTACATACTTACTACTTCACTTTGGTCATTGGCTGTTAATTCAAGCCCATTAACAAACGATAAATTATAAGGTGAACTGTATCTAGAGATATAATCTAAGTAATTTTCCCGAAATAGCGTCAAACTGTGCCAATGGGCCCGCACTCTTTCATTGCCGAATCGCCTAGCACTCGTGGTGAGGTAACGTTCTATAATAGTTTTTAATAATACATAGTTAACATCTATTTTGTACCTATGACAGCCTAGTACTTTTCACATCTGACGATGACATAAGTAACTGAATTTGTATCACAAATGTGAAGTAATTTGGTTGAAAGAATTTAAATAAAATATTTTTATTAGATACTTTTTTATGCTGTCTGTTTTAAAATTCTGTATAATAAGTTCTGCATAGTTTTGAATTTAGAATAAGAAAGAGCAATGTTGGCTTTTAAGTTTTTCGAACAACAAGATACATTTACAGATGATATTGTAATAAAGGCAAAGGAATTATTATACTTTGTACAGTCTGCCAGCTTCCAAAGAAAACCAGGGGCCAAGAAAGAGGATTAGAAGAAAGAAAAAGTGTTTACTCATTTAACTCTTGTATTGTAATATTATAACCTTATTTTAAGTAGACTAACGTATTACTCTTAAGAACAATAAAGTTCGTTAAACCCAAGTAGCTTTTAAAAATATTATTCTACTATATAAAAAAGTGTGCCAGGATCATAGCAAATGGAAATCCGTGGTCTCAGCCTATCCCTCAGGGAAACAGGCGTGACTTTATGTATGTATTCTACTATATACAGAATTTAATTATTAAAGTATGTGTATGTATTTGCGCAGACAACAAAATCATTCTCAAGTCATATTTACAATACATTCTTGAGGTAGATTGCAATGGAAATTATAATGTAATCTTGAAAACCATGATGCAGTCACGTCCGAGACAGATGTGAATGTTGTCGCTAATTATAATTATTGTCTTATTAATGGCAGTACTCATTAGTTAGTTATCTATTATCTTTGTGATTTGCACGAAGTAGATACAAGTTCTAGTATTATTGTAAGAACGATGTTGTTGTTTCTAGTTTGTCCTGATTATTTTACATTAAAAATAAATCTATTAGGTATAATGATTTCTATCACTTACGCGAATATTATACATTGAAATAAAACTAGGTTTACGGATTTTATCGCAGTTTACTTGGTTTTTTGGTTCCGACGTCTCGAATCCCTTACAGCATTCATGATCACGAGCAGACTGAGACTTAAACAATTACTATCAACTATCATTTAAAAAAATAATAAGTTAAGATTTATTAATGACGGGTGGTATGGCATTACTGTATATGTTACACGCAGTTACAAAATTGTAGAGTATGAGCCTATGATAAGCCTAGCATCTCAAGCAGTCTCAGAGTATTTTTTGTGTGAAATAGTAAAACGAAATGTTTAGCATAGCAATACATATATCACAGTCATAAAGCCATTGATACAAATAGGTCACAACGTCCACTCCTGTACTAAACGTGTTTAAATCGGGATTTGAGTCTCATTCAAAATACTCAGTTATTTTCAGAGCTACGTTTCAAGAATTTAAATCTAGATCAACTGACGTGTTCAAGTTTAACCTTCTTAATCCTCACCGGCAAACCAAAGCTCTCATAATTTACCTTGAGAACTCTTGAGTTTCAAAAGGTTTTATACATACTACGACATTCCTGCATCGTGCATTATAAACATGAAATATTACATGCATAAACTAGGCTTGGAAAAAATCTCTGCTGTTTACAGGAGTATTCGTCATTCGAGGAGACAAATCTGCAACCTATAGTGTAGCAGTTGATTCAGTTTTGGCGACTGCACAAATCGTAATTTTTATCAGTAATTCTAGTAATCACAGCGAGATTTAAACAGTGGAGCATCTAAATAATTTGCCCCTACCATTAGAACAATTTCTAGAATTCCCCGATAGACAACGTGGGCATAAAATGCGTTTTGCATTGGCAACAACAACGATGCACTCGAATTTCCAAGATCCAGAAATAACGCGGATCACACCCCACGTCGCCTGCTTTCACCACAATAAAACGCCGTTCCAATATTTGTTCAGAGCAAAATAACAAACAGGCGTTTGGAATCACGGTGCATGACATAATCGCTGCATAGATCCGGGCCAGTATGCCAAAACGGCGGCCGCTAACTCCGGCGCCGCTTTTTTGGCACACAGTCAAAGGGTTATAAGGTGAATGTGTCGACTGAACTAACCAATGTTTTATTGTTACGATTTAAAAATACTCAGACTCGACTTTGGTACAAGGCAAACAGTTTCTAATTAGGCCGGCATTTACGAGCGAGCGAAGAGCATGTATGAACTATATTGTTTGTATTAAAATTTTGACTGTTAGTCCATTATTTTTGCGCTGCAAATTTTTGGAGTGAAAGACATTTATGGATCTTTTTGAACGGTTGGCGCTTAGGTTTTTCTGACTTCGAACTTGATATTTATAGAGCAGCTATAAAAAGGTATACCTAAGTCCTACCTTCTTATTTAGATACGGTTTTATTATGATGACAATGTAGTTTTATGACGCTGCACATGGAACGTAGATCCTTAACCTCTTATTCATCTAAGCGTATTATTAGATATGCACTAAACGGTCTCTGTTAGTTTATTACCTGGACCAGACTGGTAATGAAATGAGTCATGACCAACCGGGTTAGCAACATCGGTCTCATGAACAGTCTGCGATTGCCAAGGAACTTACTATAACAAATTATATAAAGATGGAACTGCCTCGTTGGTCTAGTGGTTGCTAAGCGCGACTGTTGAGCACGAGGTCCTGGGTTCGAATCCCGGGTCGGGCAGTGTTACTCGGTTTTTCCATTAGGTAATTCTCAGTAGCAGCACGGAGTCTGGATTTGTGCCAGGTTGATGGCAATAGGCTCGCCCGCTATTACATTGGGACTTAAAACATAACTGGCGAAATGAGGGTGTACTATATTATGTACACCTCTGCCTACCCCTTCGGGGAATACAGGCGTGATTATGTATTTGTGATTGTGTACGTTTTGTCTCTTACTTCTATTTTTTTTCCTCAATAATATTTGTGGACAATGTTGTGGGTTACATGTTTGTAATATCAATTTAAGAACTTATTGTATAGATTTTAACGTGTAACTGTTTTTTGTCCCTTACAAATAAAATAAAATAACATTTGACGACCTGATTAGCGCAGTGGCTAAGCGATTGGATTGCTGCGTTGCGGGTTGCGGGTTCGATTCCCGCACGGGGCAAAACTTTGTGTGAACCACAGATGTTTGTCCCGAGTCTGGGTGTAAGTGTATGTGATATTTCATGTTTGTGAAACGCACCCACGACACAGGAGAAATTCCTAGTGTAGGGCGACGTTTTTTTTTTTAAAAAAAACATTCTTAACCCTACCGCTGACGATAAAACATCATTCACAAATGCAAATATGACGTAACATTATAACATTTTGTTTGTGACAAAAGTGTGATATTATTCTGAATTTAGGGATGCATGCACTCCAAACGGGGTCCAAGTAAGTTAGGTTGCCGCATGACAATCGAGTCATTTCACTTGCTAATACAACTGACCAGCATAATGTATCCTGCTATCTTGGTCATGCCATGTTTGTATTTTGTATCTGTGTAATGTCTGTTTTAATAATGATAATGTAGCTTAGATGATAATTCTGTTGTTTAAGTTGCCGCGCTCAAAAGGTAAATTGTATTGAAGTGATTGTTAGCAAGGTTTTTTTTTTCGAACTTGTCTCTCGCAGTTAGCTCTGAAGGAGCTCTGACTGCTTAACCGGTCGTTGGGCGAGACCTAATAGAAGGCCTCCAGCCAGGTGTTGGCAAGGTATTCGCGTTTAACTTGACTTTGACTTGTTTCTCCACTGTCTATCACACTCTAGAGTTTCAGACTTTTCTTCTTATACAGATAAGGAAAGATGGTTTTAAGATATTATAGAGAAAATTGTCTAAAAAATCATTTTTACAAATAAAGAAATTACCATTTTGCGTTCGTTTTAGTTCACTTTGTGATGCCGTAACTCAATATTTTAGTACTTAGTTATAAAAACCAAAAATACGTATTTTATTATGTACACCGCGAATTTCAAAATTTTGCCGGTGAATAAATTGTCGTCTTGTAGGCATGTAAATGCGGTATGAGTAACAGTTTTTGCGTGACAATCCCAATCAGGGGCAGAATCGTTTTATATTATAATTAGGTGATATCATTTACACGCACTGCAGTAATCATACAAAGGAATGAACATTGATCTCAAAGACTGATAAGAGATAAGAAATTGCAGTAGTTTATGTAACATAACTGCTGTACAATAATTACGTGTGATATCGTTTACAATCGGATTGTCAGCATGATAACGTTGTAGCTTAACTTTAAAACCTAAATCAACAACTGAATAACAATTTATCGCTCGACTTTTCTATAAGTATATCAATTATACACCTGACACAAAAAATGCTTTATCTATGTACTACATTTTCTGTAAATAATTTTATCTTTTATATGCTTTATTTTCTGATCCTTTTGCCAAACATTTTTGGAATGATGTATACTTGTACAATGTGTAAACAAGGTCGAAATTGTCGACGCGTCGGCGTCACAGTATTCACATTTAAAACAAAACAAAACAACTCGATGTGTAGGTTTTGTGTCCAAAAGTTTCAGGTTACGTAAAAACAATGGGGTTTATGTGACTCAAACAACGGGTCATTTAGTAAAAACCAGGAGGTACTCACGTTTTGGACTGGGCGCTGCAGTTGGTGTGCCCGGTGACCTCAAGGGCTGAACCTCCTCGGTCGCCTTCGTCTCCGCTGCGTAAACAAAAAGGTTTCATAACAAACTTTGTTCGGAAACAGAAATATTTACACTATAATTCTGTCATTGGATCCCATTATGGGGTTTGTGATCGGAAACGTTACTGAACGAGATGTTAGCCATTTCTAAGTTAAGCTCAGTCTTTGTTTTCCAAAAATAAGTAGGATACTGTAAGATAAATGTAGTTCCATAGGTAATCAAAAAATCATAGCAGTTTCCTAATATGAATTTTTCGGTTATCATGCCTATGCCTTCTACCTATATTACGAGCACAATATTTTTAAAATTTCGTAAAAAATCATGTTCTCGTCTATCAAACTTAATTTCACCTTAGTTGCATCTAACCTTGATAGTTCAAAGCAATATAAAATCAGTGAAACATTTACTAACAACAACATCAAAGAGTTTAATCACCCGCTTTGTTTAAACAGGGAAGCATCGGTGGGCAAACTCGTAATCACACAAAGTGTTTGAACAAACTGCGCACAAACGCTCGGTACAGAATAAGGCTGAAGGAAAAATAAAAGCAAATATGAGGACGCGTCTTTAGAAACAATAAATTATTCGAAAGCAGAAGGTTGTGTCGCACTTTGTTTATATTTGTCTGACGTGTCCCGACGCAAAGCTCCCGATATTAACGCGCACTATTTGCTCCAGAAGGGATTTTCCACGAAAACTCGTATTAACCATTATATACACGGAGATACAGCTTCTTCAAGCCTCTGAAGATTACAAAAAGATGGTATCTTCCGTGAATATGTTTTGGAGGTATAGTATAGTTTATTTAAACAGTGAATCGTGTTTTTATACCGGAGGCAGTGTTATTTATTTTCTTGTTTTACTAAACTTTTATTATATAAACTTTTTTTCATGCACATCGATGTATTGGATAATCAATTTACAATTTATACCTCCTGCATAATCACAAAAATGGATCACGATACAAAATATTAGTTAGAACAAAAGCAAATGAATCACATTTCCCAAATAAATTTGAATTCCATGTGCATATATGTAAATGAATGAAATAATAAATTTCATTGCTGAGTCGTTATCGTAAACAGCCACCCACGTGGTGCAAAACAAAGTGTCCACTTACCATAATATCGAATTTAGTAAAATGATACGTTTAGAAAATGACATTTGAAGAACCAGGCGGCAAAACAGCTGTGAATTGCGGCAAACCAGCTGTGAACTGCCGAGGTTGGATAAATACTTTATACAACATACGTTAACGTTACCAATAGGTCTATAATTAGGCACAGAACACGTTTATAAGGGTTTGTTGTTGTAATCAAACGCGCGGCACTTCCCGGCAGTGCGTTGCGATTTGCTAACCACTAACTACAGAGTTGAAACTAAATGCGATATGAGACGCTTGTTTAGATTCAGGTCCCAGGAAGTGGCCGGCCGGTACATTTGGCACAGCGCACTGCCCCAACAACCTATTGGAAGCTACTTTAAATAAATCACAGCTTTCGAACAGCGCGTGTCCTTTTATGAAGATAGGAGGGTAAAGTTGTGGATGCATAAACAACTTCGACTTTGACGACCTGACTAATGTAGTTGCTAAGCGATTGGACTGCTGCGCTAAGGGTGGGTTCAATTCCTGCAAAGGGCAAAAACTTAGTGCGAACCACAGATATTTGTCCCAAGTCTGGGTGTTTGTGTATGTGATATTTCATGTTTGTGAAACGCACCCACGACACAGGAGACATTCCTAGTATGGGGCGACGTTTATTAAAAACAAAAAAAAACTATCAATGTATATTTCGTAGTTGTAGGTTAATTGTACCTATTTAAATTCTTAAACGATAGAATTTATTTATTTTGAACTGTTCTGTGACTTAAGTGTTTGCGTCTATCACAGACGATTAACGTAGACCCATACAATCAGCCTACCCCCTACAGTACCTTCTGTGAACGTAGATGTATAAACAACTAAGTATAAGTAATAATGTTTGCCATATAAGTGATTGTTTAGTGGGAATTCGAGACCCTTGTCGTCAAAAGCTTATTATTTATGAATTATTTTGGGAAAGAAAACTCGAGGAAGTGGCATTAGTTAAGCAGTTTTTCTTTATGTCAGCTCCGTGCGTAAATAATGCATGAAGATGAAAGTAGTTTCAATAGTGAAGCCTTTCTGTGGGTTCTAACCTACTAGTAATATAATATGTGGTGTCCAAGTGTACAATTGTCCAGTCTAAGGTATCAAATCTAATATCTGAATTAGGCAAAGTTTGGACCTTCTAGATAGAAATTCGTAAATATGGCAATTGAAAAGCCAAATTCTTTCATAGTAAGCTCTACATGGACTTACGCATAAGAAAATTTCTTCCCACCTCTCCGAGAATATTGGCATAATGTTAAACAAGTATCAGTCTACTGTGTATGATAGTGAAAATGCCAGATAGATGTTTTTAAACGTCGACCACACAAACATGAAATATCACATACACAAACACCCACACTCGAGACAAATATCTGAAGATCACACAAATTTTTGTACCGTGCGGTACTCGACCTTGCAACCCTTAGCGCAGCAGTCTAATCGTATAGCCACTGCGCCAATCAGGTCGTCAACAAGAAAGAATGGTGCCAGAACCTGAGGCAGGTACTCTTAAAGAAGTACCTTCACATCGGATTTGTTGAAGGACGCACTTTCCCGGCAATAAAAGACAATTTAGGTAATTTTTATACGAATACATATACATAGATAACTAGCTGCGCCCCGCGGTGTTACCCGTTACATTTTTTCGGGATAAAAAGTAGCCTATGTACAAATCCAGGGTGCCAGCTACCTCCATATGAAATTTCATTAAAATCCATTCAGTAGTTTTACGTGAAAGAGTAACAAACATCCATCCATACTTACCAATTTTCGCGTTTATAATATTAGTAGGGATTATTTGTGTCGTATCGTTTACGACGTACGTATCAAGTATGCAATCAATCAATCTATTGTAATTGAAACGTCTTGTTGTTTAACTGCGGCCGAAGAGCAGATGGTCGTAGGTTCAACCCCGGGTTAATTGAACCGCTTTATTGATAGCCAGCGCGGTTACACGAGGTCCTGGGTTTGACCCTTGGGTTGGGTAAAGGTTTTTACTTCGTCTCTAATCAAATATTTTTAATTGAGTAATTATAAATTAGAGTAAGGAGGCCAAAATGAAGTGGCTAATTGCTTAGAAAGATGAGTTAGAACTCAAGGGTTCGATTCCCAACATGGACCTTAAATCTAATGTATCTCAAATATATAAATCTGAACTACTTATTTGACGCGTTAGGTTGAAAACCTGTAGTGATCATTGTAAGTAAGAAAATAAATTATTAAAAAATACCCGTTAATTATTATTAAAGTAAACACAACTATTTAGAATTCAGTTTCTGACCGAAAAAAGAAACAAAATATAATGTTGATAACATAACCCTCCATCTGGCGTATTCGGGTAAAAACTAAGTTCTCCTCTCTATTGTAACCATAGTGTATTATAATAGCATTTTTATATTTAGGGCGAACCGATAAATAAGACTGGCAGTAAATACTATAAACAGCTAAACGCTTAGTGCCGCAATACACTCTGTCTTACTTTAATCTTCCTTAAACGGGCCCCGCTCAGATAAAGGGAAATTTTCTTAATATAAACTCTATAATTTGATGGGACTTGAGAGGTACTTAAGACAACGATGAGTTTAAGATAGAAGAGGACTTCGATGAGATTAAACCACGCGCCGTTAGAACAAAACAAACTGATACATGCTTGAATTTGATATTAATTTAAATGTTGATGACTGCCTCGTTGGATTCCCCGTAGGGGTAGGCAGAGGTGCACATTTAGCCAGTTATGTTTTAGGACCCAATGTCTGAATGGGGACGAGCCTATTGCCATCAACTGGGCACAAATCCAGACTTCGTGCTGCTACTGAGAATTACCTAATGGAAAAACCCAGTAACCCTTTGCCCGACCTGGGATTCGAACCCAGGACCTCGTGCTCAGCAGTCACGCTTAGCAACCACTAGACCAACGAGGCAGTCAATTCATAGCAACAGTCACAAGCTAAAATCGATTTAATTATATTTAGTCATACTGCGCGCCAAAGTCACTCGTCAATTAAAACCCTGAACGTTAGAATATCAACAATTTATTACAATTTCAATAGATCTTCGGATAATGCGTTCTCAACGGCTCAATCTATTTCGATTGTGTGTTGAGGGAAATCTGATTTAATGAAAGAAAATCCAATTGAATAAATCCTTGTTTGTAGCAAGTGCCTACCTATAGACAATTATCTTCACGAATTAATTCTTATCTTAATTAAGAGTGATCGTTGGGTTTATTTACGGCTACGAAATTTTTAATGATCTGCTGCTTAGCTTGTTTTGATGTCATGTTTCGACGTACGATGTAGTAGCTACCGTCAGTGTTAAAACATGAGTGTTAAATGTATGTAATGAGTATCTATGCATACTATATTACTATGTATAAGACAATATTGATCATCGAATTACTAAAAGGTACTATCAATTTTTTTTTTAAACGAATAGTTTTTTTTTTTAAAAGCCTCACCCCATACTAGGGATTCTCTTGTATCGTGTTTGCGTTCCACAAACTTGAAATATACATAGACAAACATTTGCGGACCACACAATTTTTTGTCTCGTGTCTTGCCTTGCCTTCCCGAGTTTGCGTTAAACTACTTCAAACTGGCAGACTTTATGGACTGGCTCCACCATTATAACTAGCTGCGCCCCGAGGTGTTACTTGCTACATTTTATCGGGATAAAAGTAGCCTATGTGTTAATCTAAGATGTCAGCTACCTCCGTGAGAAATTTTATCAAAATCGGTCTAGCCGTTTGAGCGTGAAGAGGTAACAAACATACAAACACACTTAGAAACTTTCGCCTTTATAATACTAGGGTGATACCTAATTCAATGATAGCTAAGGCAACCTATAACGTGATGTCAAAGCACAAAGTTCCCTTGTAAATCACAATCATTGATCAAAGCTATTTTGTAGAGTGACTTATGAGTTCATTAATCATTATAACTCGAACGCTATTAATATCTATTGAATTGAAAACATAGGCCGTGTCGATAAACACAACTATAGGTACTTTTACCATTACTAAAGCTATTGGTTTAGGAAACTTTGCTATAGGGTTAAGGTCCTTAATACCTACAGCATAGACCTCTGTCGTAAACACATAATGATAGCAAACTTAACTTTTCATAATAATGAATTTATATAAGAATATTTTTTTTATGAAGAACGTAAGTTACTGCCCTACAAAATGCAGCTACACACGTAAGCTGTTTTTAACTAGAAATGTACAACAAACACGAAAAAGGAACTTACAACACAACGCCAGTCACAATAATTCTTAAATCACCACTACCAAAAGAACGAAACAAATGCACATCACTAAAAAATAAACGCATGAACTCACGAAGAGTCTTCACACCTGTCTAAAGTTCGGGTCTACGGTCCACACGGACCAGTGTCACCGGTCTACTAGACCACGCCGGCCTACGGAGGCCAGAGGGCAACTGTGACAGGGCGCGCATTCACAATGGGCACTTTCTGTATGTAAATCACAATAAAATACCCGCTTTGTACTGTGATTGCGACACGGTGAACTAAACACCGAACGCGTCATCTATGGTACAGTTGATTTTTATAAGCGAATATTGACTCTGTGTGGTACAACTTACGGATGCACGTTTGTATTGATAGGGGAATAAAAAACTGGTACGGGAATAAAAATGCAGGAGCGTCCAATTTTAATGCTACACTAAAATGTGGCTGGCATAAAATCGTTTGAAAAAACAGAACTTGATTTTGTTTACTCTAGTGTATCAGAGTCAGAGTCCACTATTATAAAACTAAGATATCCTAATAACTAGTACATGCATTGAATAATACTAAAGGGTAAATAGCGGAAGAGTATTTTAGCTAAACGGACTACATATGCGGTATCACAAAAAATATGTCTAAGGAATGCTTTTTATTGATAGAATAGAATAGAATAGAATAGTTTATTTGCTTGAAATAATGGTGTTTACAGGTATTTTTCGATAGAGAAAGAATATAGAGATATCAGTGCAATAGTTTGGAGTGCTTTCTTATCTGGAGATCATGTGTTTAACAGCCGCGAGGGACAATCAATTATGCATGAACCAAAGTCTTATTTGATGTATTTATTTTAAGCTTGAATTTTAGATTTTATCTGCGATGAAATTTGTGCCTTAATTTGCAATCTAAAGTACCCAAGTCCAAGATTCAAAACCTGACATAAGAAGATCGACTTACAGCTATACCTACACTATACATTATTGATATCTATTTAACGTTATAGCAACACAAATTACGTCTATAAAACAGAAGATAACAGCAATATTACCTATATCACACAATACAGTATAAATCACAATCTATTCTCAGCCCACAAATGCAATAGATTCTAAACAGGCATTTATCGCCTCACATTCAAGATACAAATGCTAGCGCTAGACTAAAGACCCAATGCACAATTAGGTGCGTGTTCCCAGTGATTGACATACAATATATCGTTGGATGGCAAGGTGTGGTGTGGTGGATTGTCAACTTAATTGTGCGAGACCAAATAAGTTAGTTCGGACCATCCATCACAGTGATACATGTCGGCTCTATTCACCGACCAAAAGTGGGACACGGAAACGCAAAATAATTTGTCATTGTACACTTGTTTTATAATTGTTTCTGCCGGCATGCGCCGATTATGTCACTTTGATGGATATTAACAGAAATATATTTATGGAAGGGACGCCTAAATCGCTTAGGAAATGTTACATTCATTTTTGATAATGGGAATCGTATCTGTATTACGAATAACATTGTTCTTATTGGTATGCCTGTAAAGTACATAGATATTTATATATAAACTGTACACAGATCCCGCGACTAAGGACTTAGCCTTATATTTTTTTTTAAATTTAACATCGCGTCTGTATTTAGTACGGGTAGGCAGAGGTGTATGTATATATAGTAACACCCTCATTTTGCCAGATGTAATAGGGGGCGAGCCTACTGCCATCAACCGGGCACAAATCCAGACTCCGTATTGCTGCTAAAAATATTTTTAACACACTCAACTCCTACTAAGAATCACGAAAGATTTTGGAAAGTCATTATGATGTAACAATTGTTAGTAGCTAATAACATTAAAGTAGATATATCTACATCATAGAGCTAAAGAACACAACACACAAATTGTGTTTATTTGGTATGAAACGCACATCGATTCTCGTAAACCAGTAATAAAACACCCCTGTGGGCTGTGGCAGTGCACCCTTAATAAAATCATACTTCGATCGCTAATCCGACGGTGGTTATGACGTCATTCCCTTGAGGGCACTCTGTTATGTTGTGCTCTGTTGGCTCAATCGACGCTTGGGAGGAAACATTATCACGTAGACCATGTTTACACACAAATATGACGACCTGATTAGCGCAACAGCTAAGTGATTGGACTGCTGCGCTAAAGGGTTGCGGGTTCGATTCCCGCAAGGGGCAAAACTTTGTGCGAACCACAGATGTTTGTCCCGAGTCTGGGTGTTTGTGTATGTGATATTTCATGTTTGTGAAACGCACCCACGACACAGGAGAAATTCCTAGTGTTCCACACTTGTTCGATTTTTACAAGCTTTTATTTCACTTGCAATGTTTGTATGAGTTTGTCAAATCTTGCAATCTAAATTAGAACCACTTTTTGATATCTGATTAAAATCAAATTTTGCATGCTAAAATAGGTTTGGTGACAATACAATATTATGGTACTTTTGATTTAAAAGCTTGTATTAAAAATATATTTTTAATATTAACTTATTAATTTGCAAATTACTTTAAGTCCCTGTGGTGATTGTAATTTATTCAGCCCCACTTTAACTTGAATCTCTAACATAAAAATAGTTTTTAATAGAAGTGCTGTTTTTCATTCCGTTTCTGAAAATATTAGGACTCTAACGGCTCCATAAATTATAAAAATTGTCTTTTTAATGTATATTTATTTTTCTGTACGCGCCAGACTTTTTACGTATTTCGATCGACTTCCCGATCAGACTTTTTTGAGTCTAGTTGCACGGGAAACATATATTTTTACCAATGTGTATGTGTGCTCTTTTTAGGTAAAGTTCATGTAGATCTCTCACGATCTATTTCCACTATAACAAAGAGCTGATAGAACATTGATACGCTCTATTAATTCCAAATTCATCGTCAAAAAAGTGTAATAAAGTAAAATTATTCAGGACATGTACATTACAATTCTTACGTGGACCAACAAATCATTTAACAAAAGCTCGGCCCGCGACCATAAAATTGTGTATATTATTACTGATTCTAAACATTCAATCAACCACGTTCTAGTTCCAATTATATCACAATTCATTTGGCGTGGGAAGGCGCGTCCGAAACGTCCTTTCGATAGCTTTCATCCAGTTTAATACACCACTGTAAACTGGTCTTCGCATAACAACTGTACTATACCGTCAATCAGCTGCGCATAGCTCATCAAAAATTGGACACAGTTATTTGCGCGGGAAAAATCTTCAATAGCATAGTTATGCAAGCGTGATTGTAAACGTATGTACGATATCATTGGAGCGTATCAACAACCGGCCAATCAAAAGGACGGAACTATGGCTATCATGGTAACGCAATGCGTAGGCGCACCCTTAGTTGTGGATGAACGAAAAGCTAGCATTGTGCCTCATCCGGTGGTTACGTCAAGTGTGTTCGTATTATGTTTTCGTAACTAATATAGTTGTATATCAAACTGATGAAATGGGGCATTGTGGTGGTAGTGGTACTGGTGGGTATTGGGCCAGAAACCTGTCACCATTTGATCACAAGTGAGAATATAAAACTCAATCCGGTACTTTCGATGTTCGACTTACTTTGGGAGACTTTACTGAAAATATAGAGTCAAAACAGCTAGACAAAGAAAGAGATTTTATGTGAAAAATACAGAAAGTAAAGACGATAATTTTGATGAAAAATAAGTACTATTAAAAATCAAAATGGTAGTCTTTTTCTAACAAAAACAGCAGGAAAGCGATTCCAGCGTCCTTTTTCTAGAAACTTAGTTTATTATAGAAACTATAAATACAGTACAGGATAATTACGTTAAGATTTCGATCAACAATCAGTTTCAAACACCGTCTATCCGCTATCTCGTTATCTCTGGAACCTTGAACTAGGATGATAAGATACTGTTACACTGTATTTTCTAGGAAATTGCTAGTTAAGTCTACCAGCTAGATATATTTTAGGTTACGTCATGCACTTCAGATAAATTGAAACACTTCCTTATTTAAAAAATATATTAGATTCTGTCATGACGGTCGTGTTGAGTCATTGATGCAGTTTGATTACAGTAAAATGTGTCTATTTCAATTGTTTTGGATTCTTTTCATAGTTGAGTATTGAGTTTGAGCGTTTTTAGTTGAGTTTGAGCATTTACAAATGACCAAATAAGTCGCCAAAAAGGCTTTACATAATAAACATATTTATGTAGAGCATCTTTAGCTGTTATACTCAAATAAAAAAATACAAAATACCATATAATAATAATAATTACAACGCAGACCGGGACAGGATGGCAAATGATTTTACCGCGGCATCCAATCAATTTATATCGTATTTCTATATCAATACTGTTGAATGTCTATTGGTAAAAATCCCTTGCCATCCGTCCCGGTCAGCGTTGGCCATAAGTCGCCAAAGAGGCTTTGCTCAAGACTTATAATGACCTGATTAAAAAATTATAACCTTGTCGTAGTTGAACTGCAAAACTTGCATCTGGTTCCCAAAATACAATCTAGAATATTCGTGAACCAATACAACCAAGAACGGTGGTATTCGCACATGTTAGTTAACGTAGCATATCTAATAGATACATGGAATTCAGCTGTATAGAGCCATAGTCATCTCACAAAGCAACAACACGACCAGCATTAATGTAAGCCACATGGCAGTATGGCACGCGATGCTGACGGCGAAATTTGTTTTGCATTTTATGGGTCAGTGAAACACACTTCCTGCTTTACGTTTATTAAGGGTCGTGCTGAAATGTAATATACCATCACGCCTGTACTCTCTGAAAGGGTAGGCAGAAGTATAGTAAGGTAGCAGGAGTTTTGCCACCTCTATCTACCTAAACTTTGCCAGTTTAATAAGTTTCATTCACATGTTTGTCCCTAATAGAGGGTGTGCCTATAGCCATTACGGGGCACAAATCTAGACTTCAGGCTGCTACTAAGACTTAGCTTATTATAAAGCCAAAAAGTTCCTGGGTCCGATTCTTGTACACCCATATCTACCTCAACTTCACTAGTTATGTTTTAAGTTTCATTCATATTATGTATGTCTGTAATAAAAGGGCCCAATCCAGACTTAATGCTGTTATTAAGTTGCCTTATTTATTCACTATTTCTTTGTTTTTCTTCTTTTCTTTCCTCACATATCCTTTATTTCTCATAGAAAATCCCAAAGTCCTTGGGTCTAATTCTTCGCAAGAACACTTTTCGACCCAGGATTCAGAGGACGTCTTGCTTGGCAGAATTTGTCTGACCATTAGACCAACCACACAGCCAATTATATTTCATTGAACATAACTGAAATGCAATGTCCTATGAAACACATATACGGCGCAGTGTCGTGTATTTCGAGCAAGTCATTCGTACGGAGTGTGGGTATCGTAACCGCAACAGGTCGGACAGGGAATTCAGGAACGAACCATGTGCAACATAGTGGGAGTGCGTTGACCCAACACAAATAAATACCGGCCCGTAATATACCGATGCGTGTTTCCGATCATTCACGGAAACATTACATTGTATATACTAATAATAATAAAATTATTGCTTAGGCTCTCCCTGGAATAGCTACAGTGCAATTATTAGTAAGAGCTTCTACCCATATTTGTGTTTAAGGCGAGAAGTCTTCCTTATTGAATGCCTTAAAAGGAGAGGTACATGGGGATATGAAGCTCATAATATTCTCGTCAAATGATTTACTAAAACCTTCCTTCAGAGTTTGTAGTGGTAAAGTAGTCAAACGTATATCTTTTCAGAAACAACATAAAAGTTGTAAAACTCACTAATCCCTACTATTATAAACGCGAAAGTTTGTATGTATGGATGGATTTTTGTTACCTACTGAATGGATTTTAATGAAATTTCATATGGAGCTAGCTGACACCCTGTAAAATGTAGCGGGTAACACCGCGGGGTGCAGCTAGTTATTCATTAAAAAAAATATTCTCCTCGTTTAGTCGCGTTTATACTTTATTTCATTCAGTATAGAGTCCCATTACAATATAACATTAAAAGCTCTCAGCAACTGACTCAATCCAGAAAACAGATAAAAGACAAACAAAAATGTATTTCTAAAGTAAAAATGTAGCTACGATTATGAAAATATTATTTATCATATTGAGTTAGATTATTACGTATTAGTGCTACTTACTATTCTCAACACATTCGCATAGAACTGTCGACAATACTATTGTAATATCAGCGAGATTGGAGAGGCCTTGTATAAACGACAGTCTTTTGGAAAATCAAGGGTACGAGGGCAGTATAGTTGACTCAGCTCGGATATCTGTAACAGCTGCGTCGAATGATATATTAATGTTCTTATCAAAAGTTCTTGTTATCGTAGAGGATGCATCGGACTTCTGGAGTTCCATTCGTGGTTGTTGAAATATAAGGAGCGTTTCTCATATATAAGTGTTTGATGAAAAGAAGGACATTCTCAAAACCGCATAATGTTTTTTTATGAATTATTATGTCACATTTATTTATTTACTCTTCGAGAGGCTTATAGACGAAAACCAATGTAATAACTATTCTAGATAATCAAATTGCTAATTACAAGACTCTACACAAAGGTGTGGTCTTGCGAGAAATAGGAAAGAAACCAAAACCCAAATGAATCGCTTAAGCAAAACGAACCAATGATAAGCATCAAGAATTAGCAAATACACAGATAGAAATGTAATAAGTATAAAAGAAAGTACATGAGAGTAAACCATTCTACCAAGAATGCATTATTTGACACCTACAGTAACACGCTGGCGTTACTAAAATCGTTTTAGCCAAAACAAACGGGGGCTTTGCCAAAATCTGTAATTCGTTTTTGGACGGTACATTAGACATGTAACTCCGTCATGTAAAAACAGACAGTTCTAGGTCGCTCTTAGTGTCCCATTTCTGTGATCTAATTAATGTATTAAACAATTATTTATCATTGTCTAAGGAAGTAAGTTTTTATTTCTGGTACACACATAAACGCAATTTTATGTAGGTAGGTGACTAGTCTAAATAAGTTAATATTAAAAATATATTTTTAACACAAGCTTTTAAATCAAAAGTACCAAAATATTGTATTTAAGTATGCAAAATTTCATTTCAATCGGATGGCAAAAAAAGGTTTTAATTTAGGTTGCAAGATATGACCTAAACAAACTCACATACATACAAACATTGCAAGTTAAATAAAAGCTTGTAAATAAAAACACGATATAGTCAAAACTTGATAGAATGCCATGCAAATAAATATCTAAGTCTCCGCGTGGGGACCTATGTTTTTTTAAGAGGAACTTTTTTGTGCAGCACTTAAAAACAATATCTACCCATCTACGTTTTCTCTGCGTAAGCATAATACTTCTCGTAATTATTTGGTCTGCCTTGGAAATCCACTATGTGTAGTCAGGCATTTTGCTAACTCATTAGGAACAAAACCATATATTTCGCCGCACATAATAGTCATGATGGCTTTATTATATCAAGATAATGTATAAAATTCCCTAAACACATTAAACGTAGCACTCCCTAAACCCGTTCATTACCCGCGCCGTAAACTCTATCGTTTGAAACAAACTCCTCGCAAGCTTTATGATTATCGCTATATTATCCCGTATCCGCTTGTAATTGTACAACATTCAAACGGGAAACATTTAGTAGTACACACTTATTTGACACTAAAGTCCCATTGAGCTCGCGTGTCTAAATACCGCCATCACACTCAATATTTTGACGTAAAGAATTTTGAACCGTAACTAGTTTACTGAGAGACTAAAATTCGCTGATGTTGCGTCGTCGGTTGATTAGGGTGTCATGTTGCGCTTGATTAGTAGGTATTATCGTTTAATCAATGAGGAAATAAGGTGCTTGACCTTTTGTGTAATTGCGTATTTCATAGTTAGTCGATATTAGGTGCCAATAACACTGGGGAAGTATTAAGTACTTTTGGCGTTGGAATGCGAGTCGTAAAAGGCGACCCGTTGCGGGCTCTTCAGGTGGCAAAAGGCTCGTCACCTATCTCTCACCTAAGTATGTCGAGTAGTGAAATGTGAGAGGATAGACTTTACCTTTAATTATATAGTATTCATTTATTTGTTGATATTCTTTATTAATTAGAAACACGAAGCTACGCGACTCAGTTCAGTTAAAATCTTAAAATGGATCTCAACAATAGTGATGATGATGTATGAATCGTATGAATACAGTACCAATATTTCTCTCGAATGTTTCTTTTGCTACAAGACGTTGGTTAACAAGCCAGGTAAGGAAGAAGTTCTTATTGGCAAAGTTTTAAGACTCAAAGACCAACTAAGTTAACTTCTAATTATATGTAATGGCGAAAGAGTTGAAATCCAGATAACTCTCCACGGTCCAATTATAGTACGTGAAACTTTGCCTCCCACATACATTTTACATTGTGGAGGTAAAAGTAAAACTTCCTATGAAAATGCTAAAAGCAGGGAGTTGAAACGTTACCGCAAATATCGTTTTTTCTGTTCTGTACTAAATAACGTTATCTGAACAACGATAACAATAATTTGAGTAACATTTCATGTCCCTAGCTAAAAGAAAAGATTCGATAAATGAAGATGAAGAGTAAAATATTCTTTTGAAGGAAACGCTACCCTTCAGCAGTCCTTAGTAATATACCTATATAATTGTTTTATTGCATGACCCTATAACCCGTCGATGATACGTGCTAGAAATATTTTTTTTGCATTGGTTTGCGAGGGGTTACATTTAGAAAAGCTTAATATTAACTGTCCAGAACCCAGTCGAATAACAATTTAGCCAATGCGCTAAACGGATAACCGAGATAATTCCAACTGCATTCCTTAAAGATTTCATTTATTTTCTGGCAAATTCTTAAATAAATGTTAGTATTATTATGGGGTAGGTAGGCACATGGCAAGTTGTCGTTCATTGTGGCGTTTTAAGAGAGAGGCCTTTGTTCAACAGTGGACGTCTTCGGGCTGACGGTGTTGATGGCGATGTACATTATCGATGATAGTAATAACCCTACTTAGCTACTTACCACCCCTGGTGGTAAGCGAGATGTTGTGATCCTAGATAATGTACATTCGTGGACTGTTCATGCTAGACCGTTCTTAAAGCAATTAATTAAAAAAATACCCAGCTGCTATCTTTTTAATTTGTCTAAACCTAATCAAAACTGTTTGGACATAAAACGTGGCCGCACTGCTAATTAAATTAGGTCTGTGAAAATACAGTTATTTTTTTATTAAAAACCTTCCTGATACCACAGAAAACATAATTATTGTGACGTAATAATTAATAACAACACAAAAAGCTTTCGCGCGACAAATAATAGGGTTTGAGTTGTGGTAAATCACCGCAACATGGATGTATTTATACAACAAACTGTTCTTATCGATTATTACATAAACGTTCTAATTGGACATAAACTATGGGTTTTTGGCAGATGTCAAAAAATACCAAAATGCGCGAATCCCTGTAATAGATTTTAAAAAACGAATAAAGAAAAGTTAATGAGACATCATTGATATTCGAGATGTATTATTACATTTGACTGCCTTGTTGGTCTAGTGGTCGCTAAGCGCGACTGCCGTGCATGAGGTCCTATGTTCGAATCCCGGGTCGAGCAAATTGTTACTGAGTTTTTCCATTAGGTAATTCTCAGTTGCAGCACGGAGTCTAGAGGTGGGCGCGGTTGATGGCAATAGGCTCGTTCCCTATTACATTGGGACCCATAACATAACTGGCGAAATGTGGGTGTACTATAATATGTGATCCTCTGCCTACCCTTTCGGGGAATACGGGCGTGATGTTATGTTTATTATTACATAAATTAGTAATGAACCCATTCATGCAGTAGTTATGTAATTAAGCATGGATTTGACGGACAAAAACATTTTTTCCGATATGCAGTTGTTTTTTTAACATGAGCGCTAGTGTTTTTATATACAAGGTAGTATTAAGTACCTACACATAAGCCAGGAAAAATCTCGTTTTAATTTATGTACTGATCTTAAAAGGTATCAATTCAGTCGTTTTAAAAACGTTTTATGCTGTGTCTATCTACGAGTATGTCCTGGCTGACATAATAAGGATGTTTAATGTCTTTACTCATCAAATAGAGGGGTGTAGTCTTCGTGACTCACACCTATAAACAGTACAACGGTTGGGGTTCGAAGTCACGATCTCAATTGTCAATACAACTTCGAAGCCAATAGTTCAATTACGTATCACTTATTAGTATCTATCATTATCTAGTACTAACCCTTATCCGATGGCGCAGTCTTCTTAAATTTCTTATTAATTTTGATATTACACGTTAGTTTTTCAATTGCTTTCAGTATCTTCTTGCTGACTTTGTTAATCGTTCTATATTTCGGATCGGCGTACTTCTTCGTTCGGGGACCATCGCCGACGGTTTTCTCTCGTCCCGAGTCCACGCTGTCCTCCGATTCTGTCGCCGACGTGTCAGACACAGGGTGGAAGATATACGGACTGCCCGTGAAACACGGCGAGTTCATTGTTTATAGACTGGAACGTCACTACTCCACTAAGAGTTATATCGATACACGCGGGAACAAATTTGCATTGTGATTTATTTAAAACTACAATTGTTTTAAACGTCTTTACGCTGTGAAGTCTATAAGAACGTTGGGTGAAGTCGGCGACGGAACTGTGTGAGGTTCAGGATGTTCTATCCAGGGAGGCTGCGGTGCGTGAAACCGCTCCTTGCGACAAGCCCCTTAGACCTTGGCCCGACTTATTACTCCGTCGTAATTAATCGGAATTGGGCTGCGTATGACTGTTCAATGGCAAACTGAGCATAGAAACGATTAACTGAATCAGACTGAAACTGAAGTAAATCGACTGTAAATGTCTGAATAGGTCTGTGTTTTATGTGCGTTTTTGTGTACAATTGCGTTACTTGAATTCCGAAAACCTACCAAACAACTACATTGATATTATGTATTTCAATGTCTAAAGCCTAATGGCCTAGTTAGCGATGTTTTTAAGGTTTTGATTTTTGGCACAAATTATCACAGATTGTAGTAAAATATTCCAGCGTCATCCGGAAAAATTTGTTTAACGTCACGTTCTTAAATCACTTCCGATACGAAATTCCGAGTAGTTCCTTTTTAAGATTAACCTTTCGTATAGCCAATAGGTAGGTAGACACTGTTTGGAAAGTCAGAACACAAAGGCGATGTTAGGTATTAACTCTATTAGATTTCCTTTCTATATAGGTAGGGACCTAATGCATTGAACGTAAACATACTATAAATCTAATAAAAAACAATGATTAACCTAATTGGTCAACTAATAACAACCATAAAATACCTAATTAACTACACATCTAAGATCAAAGACAATTTGTCAAGCAAGCTATAAAAAGTTTCTTAGTAGGAAGCTCAATTTCCGTTACAAGACGATTCTTAAAAAACTTATATGTCTATCAAGGAATCGGAGCAGATTTTGTACCAAACAAATAGGCCAAATGTCTATTTTCGGCACATGGCTCAAGAATGTGCTTACCAAATGAGACTTCAAATCATAGAACTATAGCGCCTGCTACAATTCAACTAGCAATACGATACAGTAAGCTCACATTGCTATTACATTATGTGTAGGCGTGTAAAATTATATTCAGTGTAATGTTTTGTTATGTTGTATTTATTAGTTTTTTTTAAATATTACTACTTTTGAATTTCATTCTTGTTATGAATTTAAGAAACGTTAATAAAATGTTTTTCTTTTACACCAGAAAGTCGTTAAGGAAAGCTTTTCGTAATAATTAATACTGAAGCTTCACTTAAATATTGTCTTTGTAATGCAGAGGTATTTACCATTGTTCTCTAACGTCCTTTATCTGAAGAAAGCAGACTTTAAACAGACGAGACAGGAAAGCGTTATAATGCAAATATGCAGTCCGTTTGCTAAAATGTAAAGTTATATACCTAACTACATTCAGTACAAATAAAAGCAAGGTTTATTTAACTTTGCATAGCTTCAAAGAATATTAATTTTGATAATAATAATATTAAGATACATGTTTGTATAGCTATAAATCTAGACACAGTAATCTTTATCCCACCACGACTGAAACTTTAAATTGTGTGTATGTCATTAAAATAGAAACAAACAAAGTACAACCTCTTATACCAGACGACTTAACGTACTTACTCCCCGATGCAGGTCGTCTAGTCTTATCCGTATCTTAAAACAGAAAACAAAAGCTCATAAATCCTCAAATTTTTATAAAGCAGCCGTCCTGAAGGCAGTTCAGTCTGTGTGCACGATGCTTCACAAATTCAATGGCTCTTTAAATAAGTCGAGAAGTCGTAGTTACTTTGAAGGTGGTACTCGCTACTTCGAGTTTAAAACTTAAGTAAAACGTGAAGTTGCTAACCGTCTCTATAATAACGTAACGTTATTCTAGAACTTAGATAATTTAATCATGAATGAATGAGCGACCGTGAGGTTTATTGGATCAGTCCCAGTCTGTTCTGCCGGGTTGGTGCAGCGAATAATTCAGCGAAGAGCGATCCCGATCGCTGGAGTGGACATGCGCTTATCTTACTGCACAAATCGGATCGATTTCTAGACGGAACAAATATTTGGAGATTCGGTACCGTTTGAAATCGCACTGAAGAGTTAAGACTCGACTTCGAAAAACACGAATAAATGAACGCAAGCATTTATTTTTGTTTTATAAATGGAACCTAAAATCTGTTGAGATTAAATGTTACCTAACATAATTAACATCTCCAGACCATATGTAAAGCCAGCCATTATTTTCCTCACATCACAATTTAATATAAACTACACTATGTACCTTTTTGTGGCAGACTTTATTATGTTTTCCATTTAATAACGTGTGCTCAGGACATGTTTTTGTCATACAAATTAAGCTTCCTTTCGCAATATACGAGTCTCTCTGGAAATTGCCGTGAACCTTTATTGCTGTGCAGGGATCAGCGGAAATAATTTGCTATTGCCTAGCTTCGTTTACATTAAAATTATGTGAATTATGGCTACTGATTATATGGGAGTTGGGGGCGATGTTCGTACACGGTAGCTAAAGTCGATGCTAATGCTTTTACCTGATGGCTTTCTTTTGGCAAAGTCTATAACTGCACTAATAAGGTTTTGTAGGGCATTTGTTGTAACAATAAGATATATATATTATTATTAAATAAAGACCAAAACATACCAATTGAAAATATCATCTGAATTCTAAAACACTAAATTTGCTACGTATTTACTTCAAGTATTTCCAATATTAATAGAAGAATTAGGATTAAAATTGGATTAAAAGAATCTTTTTCGTTGAGATTATATCACATGTTCATTAGAAATACTTTGCGTTATGATTCTTACCTACTGTATCGAGCTCATTCAATAATAACCAATTAGATAATGGATCTTCAAACATTGACTTGTACGTAAAAAGTTATATTTTGTTTAATTTAATAAATTTGTTATTTTTGGCGCATCAACCGAATTTTTATTCTCTGGTAATTTCGACCTCAATGCACCAACTTTTATCAACTATATTGAAAAAGTTTTATAAAATCACCGTTGATTTATTTTAGGTACATGTTACAGACATCTACATCTATTTATTTTTATTTCTGATTTAAATTATATGATTGTCAAAACTGGCGCAATGTACATGCTCATTCCGCTTACGCCTATGGAAAATATGGCGTTATTAGTAACGATACGATCTTTTCTCGCAAGGAACCCACGAAGAAACTCACACTTGTACCTAGGTAAATCTATGCCGGTATTGAAAGTAAGCTCCTTTAACGATCCCCCCTAGTACTTATGTAGGTCTCTACGGGGAAGGCGAAGCCAATGTGCTCAAAGCCAACACAGTTAACGATTCAACAGAATTAAATGTAATTCAAGGTATTGTTTGAAACAGTCGTTCGTTCCATGTCAATTACATTAGATATTAACGATTCCGTACTAAGAAATTACATTTACCTTTAACGAGGAATCGGTAGATCTGCTCTTATTTAATCACAAGGATAATAATTTATAATCTGTAGATTCATTATTATGTGGTTTCAGAAGGAATTTTTACTAAGTATTCAGTTCAAACAACACTTACCCGAGTCTGCTGCTGAGTCATATGCCCTAGTCGTAGAGCTGCAGTCCCTTTCATCCTGATTGAATGTTCTATAATACTCGTTCCGTTCCTGTACCGGGGTTGCTCCCTCACGTTCGTTTCTTGGTGATTGATGAGACAATAAACTAATGTTTTTTGTGTGCCGCGTGTGAGGCAACTCCGAGCCGTTAACACCTTTATTTGTGGATGGAGGTTCTATTTTATGACCACAGTCGCTGCTGTCCACTTTATCGTCACATCCATTTAGTATTATCTTCTTTATTGTCTTTACTTCTTCGATTTCACTAATCTTATGCTCAGAGATCGTCGAACGTTTTGTAATTTCCTCACTCGAATGGAAATTACTGTCGCTGATGGAGTTCGACATAGTTTCACATTTACCATTCAACTTGGTATCTGGTCGCAGATACTTTTCAAACGGATCACTATTTCTTTTCGATTCAAAAGGATTATTTGTGCTATTTGGTGCGTCGTTTGGAAGACTTTGTTTCTGAAATTGATCTACATGATTCCTATGAAAAGGCTTTTCAGATTTTTCGTTGGCAGAGGAAGTTGGTGAATAAGAATAATACCCATTTGTATTCTCGCTGTGGTAAGAATACGGAAGACTATTAGGCCCAGAATCGTACGATTTCGTAAAATATGTAGGGGATTTCAAGTCAGTGCAGTAGTCAATATTTGACGAACTGTCTTGGAATTTGTTTCTATCTAAGCTCGAGAACGACGCTCTTCCATTTGGTACTGGTAGTTTAGAACCACTTGCATAATTCGAAGGTAAAGTAGTAAAAAATGGATTGGTTGGATGGAATCTAAGAGGTTCGTCATTTTGAGCAACAGATTTGACGAGTGGGGTCGAATTGAGCGCCGCTGGCAAGGAATTTAATGATGCCCGAATTGACGACGGGGATGGCTTGTTTTGCGGTGAGTGTGATGGTCGAATAGTTGCATAAACGGGAGCCTGTAGTGTTCCCTTTCCGCCTTGAATATCCGTAATCAGTTGTGAAGGCCCTGGAAAATAAATGAAAATTGTTGAATTAAGTTTTCCAACAAAATAAAACTTAAGTCTAACTAATAATAAATAAAAAAGAGCGCAGCAAACATCGTGGAATGAAGTTCAGCCTGTCAATACCTTTAAACGAAACGATTTCATTTAAGATTGAACTTTAACAGTGTACAAATACAGTTGAGTTAGTGATGCAGCACCTTTTAGCATTTCCTCGCAAACAGTGAGGAGCGATAAAGTCGCTCGCTTTGCAATGGGGCTCTGCATATGCAGACGTGCGATAAAGTAATACATGTCTCCTACACAAAAGGAAATATTCCAGACAGCGAGAAGTATTCTTCCCCGTGATTCTACCTCTCATGATTTATACTCAGATCATATTGTCTCGTAAACAAGTTGTTTTGTGAGAATTATTACGTTAGTTATGCTTTGATTCAGATTTAGGTCATCATTGCTTTATATTAAGCTTACAAGGATAGTCCGTTTTGCAAAGATTTATAACCTCAGTAGATAAAGTATAATATTGTTGTAAAAAATCGCCTCATCGATTTATCAATAGTAAAGATGATTGTTCTTTTCCGTTTTTGTAGAAATTAGTTTTTTTAAAGAGCAATAATTTCGCCATACATAGATCTGTCGATAGCGATGAAGGTGTGTATTAAACGGTTTGCTTTTGCCAATCTATTGAAAGGTCAATTGCCTCAATTTTAAACATTTGGTGACTAAATATTTCGTTTTCGTATATTATATATCAAACGAAAATATTGTATGCCAACATTAGCGAATGCAAATGTTATACAAAAACATTTATTTAGCAGAAACTACCTGCTCATTTAAATGCTATACGCATTTGTGCGGTAAATAATGTAACCGCTATGAATACATAAACAATGAGTTTCAAACAAGTCGATAGTGAACGGTAATACATAAAAATGTCGGAGAGAGCAGAGTTTTCCCATTAAGCTGCGCGATGTCGTCGGCTAATCCCGTCGACGAGCCAAGCTTTGATGCACCATTTAGTTTAGCCAGTAAGCACGACTACTCAGAAGGTTTAATTTCCTTTCACGAATACATTTTTAAAAACTGTAGATTCTTTTCCTCTTTATTCTCACAATCTTCTCTATATTCCTTAGTGACTTGGGTATTTTGTCTGTCTGTTTGTTAACTGAATGCGTAAACCTTGATTTATTCTATAGGCGATAACTAGATTTCTAATAACAAAGGCTGGCTACTCCATGTCTCGGAAAAGCTCTGGTTATTTTCATCGAATGAATTCACAGATGTAAACTAGTTTCCGGTAATGTTTGCGCTGCCTATAAATTTATATAGGTGGGCCAATTGAAATGGTGAATATTTTGAATAAATATATTTACCATCGATTAGTCTTTAAGGTTGATTGAATTATGATAAATATAATAATGATTGTCTTTTTCTTACTGTATGGTTGATTAAAAACCTGGTGTCAGAGTTTAAACCGCCTATACGCAATGAGTGTGTTACCTCATTTTAATGACAATACAGAAAAAAATACTATGAGGTACAGATGAAGTCGATATTTTCTTATTGTGCCTCTTCTTTTAAAACTAGCTGCGCCCAGCGGTGTTACCCGCCACATTTTTTCGAGATAAAAGGTAGCCTATGTGTCATTCCAGGGTGTCAGCTACCTTCATACGTAAAGAGGTAACAAACATACAAACGCACTCACAAACTTTCGCCTTTATAATATTAGAGTCAAGTGTGATGATATCGGAGACTGTGAAGTATTGATCTTCTGTGCACGCACATGCTCATGTGACTGATCTCACCACTTGCATAGCCTCTTACTTTAATTATCAGCACTAACATTGTCAAGAGAGACTGCAGGTTTATTGTTTTAAGTTTATGTGGCAAAGGTAATTTAGAAACGAGCTGGATGTTTAGGTTTTATTGGCTTCTGGTAAACACTATCTAGCTCGAATTCGAAATTATGGCGATTCTTATGGTAATAAGAAATCTAAATAAAGGTCTAAATCTTACTTAGGTATAAATTGATAAAGGAAACTTGAAAAATGATGGCCACGAGCGGGACACACATGAAAGTTATTATAGTAAATATTGAGAAATGCTCAATTTTTTCTTACATTTGAAAAGACCTGCCCCACTAGACTAGTGGTAAACTGGTAGAAGAATAAGAAAACATAGAATTGTGAATGCGTGGTTGACATGATGATGTTAAGACTATAATATTATGACGAGTCATACACCATTATATTACTATTTTATCCGTTAAGCGACTGCCACTTATCTAATACTGCCTAGCATTGTTTTTTTTTTATTAGATACAGGCATTACATTAATTAAAATTGGAATACTATAGTTGTTTTCACTCAAAAATAAAAAGCCACTTGGTTATACAGGCGTTGTTTGAGTTAAAAACTGGCCAGCACAAAAGATTGCAGCTGGAATTTACTTTGCTTCGTTAAAAGCAACTTTGATATTTTTCTAAGCTTCACTTCTTGTGTTTAACTTGGCAGCTTTGTTTTTAAACGGTGGTGCAGAATGGTGTAAAATATTGCAGCTTTTATTAACTGGACTTCACAATTTTATTTACATATTTCTTAAAATTTTAAGATTATTTGCAACGTCGGCGATTATATTACATATTTATCTACCGTTTTGTTGGTCTTACCTAAGTTGTTTTGAAGTTAATTCTCGTTCGACTTAAACATAGTTTCGGCCCAGTTTTAATAATTAACTGTTTAAAATGATGTTTGCACATGAGACATTGATTGATTGACACGTGGTTTAAATTTCGATGCCCTACTGTATTCTGAAACAAATTAGCTACATCTCTAAGATAGGCAGGCGCATAGGACCAAACTGTTCACCTCATAATTATCTAATAGTTTTACTAATGTTCTCTGATGCTGGCACTTCACTTGGCGTATATGTCCAAATATTCGTGACATCTTAGTAATGCAAAGTACACCATAAGTTGAAAGCAATAAGTTTTATTTTTGTACTCATAAATATCGCAAATATTTGCACGAATACGCCAAGTGTCGTGCCAACATGAAAATGATGCGTATTAAAAATGTCCAAATAGAAATTCCTAGGAATATCTAATTCGTCCGCCTTTATAGTAGTTACGGATACTGGTACTAAGCATTTAATGTGAATACTTAAAACTTACTTTTCAACTCGGATCCCTTGCCTATTGATCTTCTTCGTGGTGACACCTCCCTGTCTCTGCCGACAAGAAAATTTAGATTAAAACTTGAATATAACGTATAGAACTTTGAAACGAATAATGGAACTATATTAGTTAGAAGGTTTTGTGAAACTGAGAAATGGAACTAGCAATAAACACTCGAATTTAATTAAAACTGTTGAATTGAGTCACCGTCTTCTTTGCGGAGACTTGAGGATAAAATTGTGGTAGTTAGGTATGCAAATGGTAAGAACTTTCTTTTGTTTCAATACGTTGTCCTCACACCATGGCTTTGTTTTTCTACCGTGGTTTACCGCTGTTGGTTCGCAAACTTGCTGCTTCAGGCAGATGTTTTTATTTTAAATAACTTTGAAAAGAAAATTATCACAGAATTCCTCTAGGATTTATTGACACGGGCATACATTTGTGTGTTGGTATTATTAACAGCCCAAAAATCAGTTCAAAACGTTAAATTATACTTAATTATTTTTTTTATTATACGAATGTAGAAAACGGACTGCCTCGTTGGTCTAGTGGCTGCTAAACGCGACTGCTGAGCACGAGGTCCTGGGTTCGAATCCCGGGTCGGGCAAAGTGTTACTGGGTTTTTCCATTAGGTAATTCTCAGTAACAGCACGGAGTCTGGATTTGTGCCCGGTTGATGGCAATAGGCTCGCCTCCTATTACATTGGGACCTAAAACATAACTGGCGAAATGTGGGTGTACTATATGTGCACCTCTGCCTACCCCTTCGGGGAATACAGGCGTGATGTTATGTTTTATGTAGAAAAAGTAAATTGAATAATATGCGCCTTTTTGGGAGCAGAGAGAGCGCACCTGACCCTTCCGAAAGACATTATGTAACTGAAGAACCATTTATCATTGTTTGCAAGCGTAAAGTGAGCATAAATTTGAAAAAGTGTGGCATTTGTTTCAGCTTATGAAATGCCATTAATTTATGCCACTCATGAAATTGTACGCAAAAGTGTTATAGCACAATTTTGTTTGTAAATCTTTTCTATATTATTTACTGTATATACCGGTTATACGAGTACTCAACTTATTACTGTATAGTTCGGCTCGCGACTCTGCCGCGTAAACAGCTCATGAATAAGGGCTCCGTTCGAGTTCAAAACTAGTCTGGCATTCCTGATTACACCCGTGAGTATAACCGGAATATACAGAAAATAATATGGATAACACTCACGAAAGTTATTATAGTAAAATCTTTTCTATGCAATAACATTGATTAAATACCGTGTCTATCTAGTAAGATGTGGGCACTCATGTGGGCTTATACTGCATCTATTCCAAGGGGTAAATAGAGCACTGTTGTACGTATAATATCTCCAAAGAGTACAGTCCCTCGTATAGGGAGCATTCTATATCCTTGATTGTCGGGGACAGTTCCAATTCAGTACCACAGAACAGGAGGACCAAAGATATCGTCAGAGTTGCGGGCAACCGGTGGATGTAAATGGCAAGTTGTCGTTCATTTTGGCGTTCTGGGAAGCCTTTGTTCAACAGTGGATGTTTTAATGATGATGATGAATGATCATTTAAGAGTTATTGATGAGTCAATGCTTCGAGATAGGTTGACGATATAATAAAGATTGCGAGGCGCGCCTGGAGAAGATTGGCACAGGACCGCGGTGGATGGCATTGTTTAAGGGAGGCTTATACCCAGCAATGGGATATTGAAGGCTGTGGATGATGATGATGAAATGCTTCTATTTATTATATTTTAAATATTAGTGGGACATGTACTATGTGTGTACACAGTACATGTCTTTCTAATATCAGTGTTAACGCCTACAAAACCTGCAAGCGCTCCCCAGAAGTCTCGACTCAGTCGTTGGACAGCCAATCCATTTTGCGAATCATACAGACACGTAAGTGGTCCAATTTATGTCACAGCTAATCTATAGATGGTCCAGTGTTCGAATCTCGTATGAAACGTTGGCCAGTGATCGGATTAGGAGCGTTTGTAACGTCGAAACGCATCTGTAAGACTCGGGGATGCAGACAGAAATTTTGATGGAGCTCGTTAGTAATATGCAGACTAACTCTCGTTATTGAGTGTAATTTGGGAATGTTTGCTAGTGATTTCGGAGCAATTCTGCGATAATAGGTCTTTACACTAGCTTCTTGGTGTGAAACAATGAATTAGCAGCTTGAAAACCATTTAAACAATTCATGATGATTCGTTCAGTGGTTTTTGACGTGAAAAGGTAACAAACAAACTTACATTTCCATTTATCATATTTACGATAGAATTTCTAGATTTACAAAGTAAAATAAACGATCTTGGATTTTGATTGCCACTTGTGTATATTCTAAGTTTCATAAATTCTTATATCTGTGAGTTATTTCGCTTTCTCCTTCAGTAATTAATTATACCAACACTATAGGCACAAGATTTAATTAAAGTAATTAAACTGAACATCTTTTGCCCACAAATTAGAATAAAGAAACGTTAGACCTTGGATTTTATCGTTTTCTTAAACAGTTTGAATCAAAAGATGAAATGTATTCATAATTTTTGAATAAACTTCAATCAATCTACCACAGAACACATAATCTTTTAGACCGTTGCTGATTGCTTCAAAGTCGCAAAATTATATGATAAGGTTGTCTTTTCAATCATTATTTACATTAAATATCATTTAAACACTATATTATGATAATGACTGCCTCGTTGGTCTAGTGGTCGCTAAGTGCGACTGCTGAGCACGAGGTCCTGGGTTCGAATCCCGGGTCGGGCAAAGTGTTACTGGGTTTTTCCATTAGGTAATTCTCAGTAGCAGCACGGAGTCTGGGTTTGTGCCCGGTTGATGGAAATAGGCTCGCCCCTTATTACATTGGGACCTAAAACATAACTGGCGAAATGTGGGTGTACTATATGTGCACCTCTGCCTACCCCTTCGGGGAATACAGGCGTGATATTATGTTATGTTTATTATGATATGTAATAAGCTGAAATGTTTAGTAATCTGATCGCCAGGTAGAATAAACTAAGCACCAAAAAAAGTCTTGGTATTCGGCGTTTAAATTAATATAATTCCCGTAACATAATTGTAATTACACTATAGGCCGCCGAAGTCAATGTATGACCAAATAGTTCCAATTAGGATATTACTCTACAAATTGCCACATTTTTCTGGCATTTATAAATAATATAGAAAAAGGAAAGTGCCGAGTCGAAATTGCTTACTTGTTACTAAGGTTACCAAGAGCAAATAAATACATTGTGTGGGTAGGATTCAATCAGCCGACAGTAATAATTTCGACACAGTCCTACATTATAGCTATATAGATATTTCATGCGGTAAAAGGTCTTTTGAAAGAGCCTGAATCCAAATGAATGATTTTATTACGTGCCAATTATGGAAATAGACACTGAACTAAATTAAAGCCCAAATAAGCTGTAAACCATACGTATTTATAGGTAATGTATACCTCCAGCCCGTAATAAATATATAGTTAGTTTTTGAATGCCTAAAACTGCTTGTAAAGCAAGATGTTCTCGTCCAAAAAAATTACCGAAGAACATTCTTCCTTAATCAAGTTAATCTAAACAAACAGGGCACAGACACAGGCAGGGTTACTTCATTTCTCCCATTATAAATGCGAAACTAACTTCGTCCATCTATTTAAATAGCTTCAACCTAAAGTTTTATTCTGGAAGAGACGCGGTGAAAAAACTCGGGCAAAGTCGTTGACGGAAACTCGAGAGATGGGACAAAAATTTCCACGCGGACAAAAACATTGGTGAAAGCTATAGCTAGTTCTAGTAAATGTAAGTCCTTACTCATTCAATCCGAGTCGCAGCACCGGGCCAGCCGATCTGAGCATGGCGTGAGCATCCGCATTGCTCATGCTCTTAGTCGGGCGGCCGTTGATAGATGATATTACATCGCCTTCCCGAATGCCGCTCAGCGAAGCCTTGCGACCGGGATTTACCTGGAAAGATATACGTATAATATAATACAGTTTATATGTACTGACGATAGATCTGGTAAAGTTAAGAATTACATACGGAATTGTCTTGAAAAGGCTTGTTTTGATGGTGAAGCTACTCGTCCCAACGCCATGCGTAGCGGTTCGAGCTTATAGCTCCAAGAAATCAATAATAATATGTTTAGTTCCCTTAAAAATGTCACCTATAAGAAAA
The DNA here is from genome assembly GCA_946251915.1 of Abrostola triplasia. Taxonomy (NCBI): domain Eukaryota; kingdom Metazoa; phylum Arthropoda; class Insecta; order Lepidoptera; family Noctuidae; genus Abrostola; species Abrostola triplasia. The sequence continues at coordinate 9,977,077 of OX276428.1, read as the reverse complement.
CCTAATGAGGATACGTTAAATCGCGTCTTTATCTGCTTTTTTGTTTATTTTACTTAATAATTATCTGGATAATTGACAACCCTTATCATGAACTGTCTTCCTTTCAGAGTTCATGGTAAGGGGCCGATTGGTGCAGTGGCTAACCGATAACGACGATATAGGATAAATTAGTGTGGAACGACATGCGAAGTAAAAAATAATTTTGTTGCCTCATTTCTTTAGACTGGAAAGTAGATGGAGACTACTCATAACTTTTTGCTTTAGAGATACGACTGTGATCTAGTTTGCTAGTGACGGACTAAGGCTACACGTCTGTCGCACACACTACAAAGCTCTCGTGAGCTGACGAAGCATTGACGACGGGGCTTACCGGCTAGTGACGATCGAAACCTCGCAGGTATTATATAGTGCATACCAGCGCTAATCTTAATAAACTATGGCTATGAAACAGTGCATGTTTTTGCCATAAACTACAGACATACCTCTACCTCATTCTAACCCTTTACACCGCCTTTCAATATGCATTTCCCTACGTAAAGAGTTTAGAATAAGTTGTCAGTATTTCGTATATAGTAATGTAACATTTTTAAAACATTCCTCAAGTTAAATATGCGTAACGTCCTACTTTTTAAGACAGAGGGCCTTTTAAAGTTTACTAAGTTATTTCTTGTACTTCCTAAAGCCTATAAAAGAACGAACCATTTACGTGGTTACTAAGGCTTAACAGTAAACCTCAATTTTTATCAAAACTTTTACTAAAACATCGATTCATAAAGAAAAATGTATTTGTTCAGACGTCGAGATATTCTTTGCTATGATTAAAAATTGAGCATAAATCTAACTCGCATGTTGTATATTTGTACTTTTACCTAATCAGGAAACCGACTGTACGAAGCTACATGAAAGTTACAAACCGCATTGGGCTCCCTCCGCCTCGCCGCCGGAGAACAGAACTTCAACATTTCCGGGGGAGCCTACCCTTCACTACACACACACACACACACGCACACCGGATCACAAAACCACTTAAAACACCACACGCCACACAATGTTGAGAAAGGTCATTGTTCATAAAATTATACACAACACATCACTAATATTAAAAATAAAAAACCAATTCTTAAACTACGTTAGCAACACTAGCGGTCTAGCTATATCGAAAGGTGACCAGCTCAAATAATTCGTAATTTTGGCATATTTGGCGATCCCTCAATATCTAAAATGGACACGCTCCAAGAAAGCCGTGAACGATACTAAGGCAAGGTGGCACGCAATCCGACCAATTTCATCGAAACATTATATGGGTATTATAGAAAATGCATGCGCGTGGACACAGCTATTGTTGTGTTGGGGACCATCACACGCTTAGAATATTAATCTTGTTGAAGGCGCGTCGAAGCTTCAGACTAAGTCCGCCGATCGTGCTAAACACTGTATTCTCGATAGGGCAATGAACTTGAGCTTACATTGTATGGAAATAATACCAGATTAAGTTACAAGCTAATATTTCAAATTACTTATTAACCAATTGTACTGGTTTGACTATACCTACTTCGATGTAAACGATAAAACTTTTTGATATGAAGGTTAATTACATTTCAGTAAAGTTACTTGCCTATAATAGCTAGGGTATAATCAATTAATCATGTAACCCGAATAACCAATTTAGGTGCTTCCGATTTCAAAAAACTATAGCGTTGCTTATTTGAGGCGAGCCGGCGATCATTTCACTTGATATTGATGGAGATAGTATATTAGGTCGACCTATAAACCGTATCACTATGGGAAATGATGAATGGTGTTCAGAATAACGAAGTTAAAGATACTTCAAGAGAGACAGAATAATATCTTTGAATATATTATACAGGGTTGATATTTTAGCAAATGCGGCCCACCCTAAGTGCTATAGATTTGGTAAACAAAGGGAATCTAACAAAGACTTAGTGGCAAGAACAGTTGCAGTTACCGATGAATATGGAAAAGAAAAGGCGGTCGGTCGTGTAGGGGAAATTCAAATTGCAAGTGCAAGCCATTGTTTCAAGCCCATGTAAGTCGAGGAACAAAGAGCTTAACCGTGTAGGAAATGCTCCAGCTTAGTTACAGATTAATGGCAGTTCTTGGAACGTAAAAGTTACCTTGTACAATATATGGAAATCGAAGATAGGGTAGGAGTCAATAATTTTATTTACGATATGAAGTTGCTTGAGTTATGTTGCTTGTTTGTGTTGCACGTGTAGTGTTGTCTAAGCGTACATAGTAGTTGAAAATGTGTGACTGGGGGAATTCAAGGCTATTTTGCCTTCTACATATAGCGATTTTTTGATTTTCTTCGCAGGCCTTTATTTGCGAACTAAAGTCAAAAGTTTTACTAAGATCAGTTATAGACACTATACTATACTACCTTATGAAGGACTGGATATTGACAGCCCTTGACAGAGACATTATTTTGGAAGGAGAATAGGAGAGCCTTTCCCCTGCAGTGGGACATTATAAGCTCATAATAAAAATGTAACTACCTAATACATACATCTTGATTACCTAAATCTGTGTCTGATTAATCTTGTTTGTCACCTGCAGTATCTAAAATAACGAATATTGGACACCGGTATTGTACCTATAGTAAGGAGGCAAAAATGTTTTGCAAGCTTGCTGTGATACTGGCAAAATACTGGTAATAGTCGCAGGTCCTCGTACGTGAAGATCGTACGATATAAGTTCAGCGGAGCATCTATCGAGCACCTGTTCACAGCACATAAAAACTCATTCCAAGGACCATTTTGCCCAGTTACCGCCCTGGGTGGGCTAGTAACGTGAATCGCCATCCAGACGTCTTTTACGTCACTAGTCCACCACGCTTACTATAAACGAGATACGATCAAGATTCTATAGAAACACAATATTGAAATATATGCGTTCCACGATGTTTTATCGATCTCGTAAGCTTTATTTAACTCTATAAGCAACATCTGTCGGCTACAGCACTTTTAATTGAAGGAGGACGTATGAGTGCTATACTATAAAAAAATTACATGAAATTAAAACTAGATGAGCACAACAACTACACATGTGAGTGTAAGAGAGACGGCGTGATACATCGTGAGCGATTTGTCTGCAACAAGAGGGTTTTGGGGAAACTTGAGCAGTTGCGAACATGTTGCAGCACGAACTCTCCTCATCAGAAGTGTTGCGTCTTTTGGATTGTTATAATTAAATGCGCAAGTTGCGAACGGTGTCTTGTTAATGCAATTAAATCAAGAGCCGCACTCAACTCGAATGCAACTTTATTCGTTTTAAACTTAGATTTGCATAGAATATTTAAAGTGTGGATTTGAGTTAGTTGGGATATGAAGGAGTTTGTTTCTTTTTATTTCTATGTTAGCGCCTGCGCGTGGTGCAGCTTATATTTTTATAATAATTTTGCATTCTAAAAGTGTTTCTGTGTCGTATGTGTTTAATTATTTTTTTAGCCTATACTGTCCGACTGCAAGGCCAATGCCTCCGTTCCCTCTTTCCACTTTTCTCCGTGTTCAGCTACTTTACACCAGTCTTTGAAATTGGAGTCCTGTTTGTCACGCCCTCCCTTTCTCGGCCTCCCGTGAAGTCGTTTACTGCTATTCGGGACCCACAAGTTTCCAAGACAAAATATTATATGCAGAAACGCCCAGAAAAGGTGCAATAACAGGGATCACCCAAAATAATCTATTCCTTACAAGAATTAAACCTCTTCGGGTAGCTACTAACGACAACAAAATTATACACATCATTGCCTACTTCTTGGTAAATACAGGCATGATTGTAATTATGTAGAATAAGAAAAAAGGTTGCTCTCCAAACACGCTAGGAATGAAGGAACCAATTCAATAGAACTTCTTACGACTGCCAGAACAGTAGTGATGTGCACGAAAATAGAACGACTCGTAAACCTATCGAAGGCCTACCGTTATTGGGCAGTTACTTAACTCGGTGTCGTCATTCAAGACACGTAAAGCTCGTGACTCCACGACGCACGTGCGTCGCTTCACGATTTCACGAGCGCACACTCACCATATCTACTCGAATCCTTAGCCCAATTTATCTCACTTATTCCGTGATATTTTGTGCACTTTTACCATCCATACCTTTGTGTTCGACCAACGTCAAAGCGACCGGAATAAACCGATACGAAGTAATGGATTCCCGGTATACGGAATGTTTTTGACTCGATGAAATAGAAGAAGAGATTTGTTCTTAGAATTCCAAACGAGTTAATGCGAGAAGCCTTTGCTGTAAATAAAATAGTCGATTGAACTCAACCTGATTGTATGGAAACCAATTTGCTGTTCTAGTAGATATATTGAATACCCACTTATTCTACGTGCGTTTAAATATGAATAGTTTGTTTATCTTCTTCTATACATACTTGATACTTATCGTACATAGCAATATTCATTTTTCATATTAATCGATCCATAAAGAACTAGCAAATAATGTGGTACCTCCTCTAAAATCGAATTATGTTATAAAATATACTTTTAATGGTCTTTCGAGGCAAGCGGCACCTTTTTATTCGCTTCCTAGATTCTCCTGAGTTATGATTGCTTTACCGGACTTCAGTCGGGGGTAAATCGTAGAGAAAAAAAACATCGGACATCGTATTTCGAAAAGTTAGGTAAAGTATGTTTAATTCTATATTTATAATTAACATTAAATATTTAACTTGTCAAACAGTAGTACCTTATGATCAATAATGATCATTAAAAAAAATAGGCCAGTTTAAAGAGAGTAATTACATAATTCCGTGGCAGTCATAAAAGCCAATAATACATGGCCAAATGAATGCATTATCACGAGGAATTTTTTGCTTTAAAGTTAAAGATCTGATCAACCGTAAACCACAAGTAAAACGCTTACTACGTAATCTGCGTTAAAGTTACACGACTCTTTCTAAATGAGTACGCGTAAATTGTTGAACGTAGGTATAATTTACGCGCCAGCAAACGACAAAGCGTTGTGAGCGTCACCACCGCCGCGTAATGACGTCTGCCCTCTGACTTTTAACGTCAACGTCACCCCCTGGAAATCGGGGAGCCGGCACAACGCCGACTAGAAACTATACATTATAGCAACTACTTGCACTTTAATAGGTATTTTTAAAGAAATAATTATGATCGGTCCATTGTGGATGAGTGTCTTTGACATTATAGCAGGGCTTTAGTAAATAGGATTCGATGACATTTTGTACTTTGCTGTCGCCTTTATCCATAAACGCAAGTCCACAAATCATACAGGAAAAACAATGGAAACTACAGCACAGAGCCTCATTACACTTACACATATACACTTATGCCGGTATTTTTTGTGAAACTCAGCAGGTAATTTGGGTAACAATTCCCTGCTTCCTTCATTCCGCTGAAATACACTACTGCTATGTATTTTAATATACAACATACTTCAGATTCAGCCTAATAAGTTGACCACACACGGTCCGGTTTACCGCTGAGGTTTGCTGCATTGTGCACAAGTCATCGTAGTTTGTGTAGGGACGACCTAATGTCGACCTGGGAGTCGGTCAAAAATATATTTTGATCTTGCTCCGGTCGCTTGCCTAGGTCAAAAAACTGCACAGGTCTCCACACACGCTCCGGTCTACCTGTGCAGCAAAGTAAACCTCCCGGCAGAACACTTTTGTAAACCGGCGCGCGTCGTATGTATACCGGCGCGTGTAAGGCCGTCTTTAGCTATTATACCTACCTACATCTAATCTGACGCCTTGCTTGCTCTATGTCCGAATGTCCAACTGTCTAGCTGTCACCAGACTTCAGTCTGATGACACCCTTTGATCACATTGTATGCGTTATAGGGATAATGCGGCACCGCGCTGCCTGAAATTAACTCATGCTTTGACCGCTCACATTGTTGTGCATAGATATCTATTGATGCGGACAATTCAATTAACTACCTATAATAGTAATACATGGTGCTGTTTAGTAGGCTGCATATAATACTTCGAAGTTGAGCTTTAGTAGTGGTAACTAATGATGTATTAAATAGTAATCTTGGAGGAGACCTTTTTTGAACGGTCGATGAATTCCAATAATCCATAAGTATAACGACTTTCGTGAGTGTTATCCATATTATCTACTATATATACCGGTAATACTCACGTCGATATTCATGCCCGACTAGTTTCGGACTCTAACGGAGCCCTTGGTTCGGCTCGCGACCCCGCCGGTACACCTGCTCATGGATAAGGGCTCCGTTAGAGTCCGAAACTAGTCGGGCATTCCCGAATATCGACGTGAGTATTACCGGTATATATAGTAGATAGTATATTAAGTGTTCACGATTCTTGCGATTTGATATTTTGCGTTTATTGAATCATATTATTATTAAACCTAAATGATCAGAAAACTTGGATTACGAACCGAATGAGTTTTGGTATTTGAACTCCTTTTAATACAAACCACCAACTAACATGAAAATACTTCATTTAATCGAAATGATCTTAAAATAGTCTGAGTTTTTCATCACAATTTTACGATGAAACAAATTATCCTTTGCTACTCTTCACGTGTCTTTGTTATGATTCCAGGAAGTTTAGATTCGAAAGAAGAGTGGATACTTTTATTTCCTTAATAAATTAAATTCTTTATAAAATATTTCGATATTTGATTGAAAAAATATACAATTAAATAGTATAATTAACCATGAATAAGAAAGACATAGATATTTGGTAAGATCCGAGAACTTTCTTGTCCAGCTCCAAAAAATCGTATATGACCAAGAGTAGATATTATATGTCTTTTAGCAGTCCTATTATAGGTACAAAATTAGTCAGAATCATCCATAGAGAGTCAATCATTCGATAGGTAACTAAGCAAATGATTACAGACACGACAAACTATAGCCGGAACTGCTAAAAAAACAAAGGCTAATATTATATTATTGTTAAAGAACAATATAAGAGTTGAATGTAAATCAATCGCCACTTTTTCCCTCCTTCTTTTTACCCGACACGACATGATACAGAAACCGTTTTACAGCTATCCATGTTTTCCAAGCTTTAATTTCAGAATTTATGCATTATGAAGTTCGTAAATAGTTTGTTTTATTAAAAATTTGTTGGAAATTCCTTTACTTGTTTTAGAGCTTATATGAAACAAGAGGGATGCATCTACCTTTAAACAATTCACGTTTGCTGCAGTTTAGTTTGCATAAACTGAACGCCTGAATTGGGTGCCCTGGCATTAAAAAAGATTAACGACATTTGTGCCCCCGTAACGAGTTGGGTGAACGGATAAATTTGTCTTTGGCTTGCAAATGTGTCATCATAACGGTGCTTCGGCAAACCGATGAGGTCACATTTATCTGCAAAGAATTTTCTACCAGAGAAGTCCTTTAGTTAAAGGATTTATGTACATTAAAATATCAAGAGAGCATTTTAAGTTTGGAATTTTTTACGTTTATGGAGGAGTGCAAAATATTATTTAATTTTCGAATTTTGACCAATTCTATGTGTGATTTGGCATACTCATACATATATACATACATTCATAACATCACGCCAGTATTCCCCGAAGCGGAAGGCAGAGGTGCACTTATAGTACACCCACATTTCGCCAGGTATGATTTAAGGTCCGACGCGGACGCGATCTGCAATACTCGGTTAACTTATATTGAGTATCTGTCTCATCCAAATGCGACTATGACGTTTTAGTGTCGACGAACGTTGCTTAAGGGCCACAACGAAATCTCTCTTAGGCCTCCATTTAGCTCTCAAGTAGAAATAGCACATAAGGATCAGTTTAACTAAGTCTGTGTAGTGTCTTCAATAAATATGTCATATTTCAATAATTTAAAAGCTTCTATGCCTACACTTCTCAATTAATTAGTGCACTTCCTAATCAAACTAGAGGCAGTCTCAAGCCTTTGCTTAAAAATTAGACTGAATTTAGAATTTGTTTTCAAATAAGCTTCTGAATATAATGTTGAGAATTACTTAGGAAGATATTATACATGACACGTGAGTTAATATATAACCCAGTATTGACGTAGCTATTTGATTTCGGCAGTGGTTTTATACGTAGTTAAATAATGTAAGTATACCTTTAGTGCCTACACCGATTTTTTAACCAGGAAGACCAAATATGCAATTTTCCCTAAATTGGTCATAAGTTGTGCCATAAAGTCCACGTAGGTTTTCAAGAACTTGCCACCCTTGTACACTTAGTCCCTGATTCGATTTAAATTTTAAAACTAGGTCCCTAAACCACAGAATACCTAATGGTACAAAACGAAACCAAAATCAACCACCTACAACAGGCCAAGGATAATGTCTCCCTCCACATTTAATCTAAGAACACGACAAGAGACAGCTGACAGTAAAAGCAGCAGCAATCTATACCCTCTTAATTCTCATAGTCGCTCGTAACAAAACCATTATTCACGCACAATAAACATTCGTGCAAAAAGGTCCTTAATTTAGGTCCGATCTTACTCATCGGGCCATCAAACAATAATCTTCGCCAATACAGAGGGATTACGGTATCTTGTACATTAAGCAGGGGATTTGCCCAACTGTTGGTGATATCTATGGATATTGGCCTGAAGATTCGTGGAAACAACGGAAATACTCGTAAAGTTCTATCCTAAAAGTAAAAAGATTTTGCTTTGCTTTTATTTCTGATTTCATTAGTGCCTTCTATTGTAGGTGGGAGGTTTTGAAACTTAGGTAGTGTAAGAAGCACATATCTCAATTCATTCAAATTTTCTCAAAATATGTAATTCCAACAAAAAATATCAGAAGGAGAACACCAATGCGTACCCGTTTGGGTATTCATTACTATTTTGATAGGTACCTAGTCCTATGTTAAAATACTGGAATGAGATCCAATACCAAGTATTAAATTTTGGCCAACATTAAAAAATAGAAGCTATTGTCTTATTTATGGCCCGCGGACATGAGCAGTCCGCAGAATTAATGGCGCAAAAACTGGACGAAATATAGCCAACAAGCCACAGCATTGGCCCAACATTGGTCCGACACTATTTAATTAAAATATTGCCTTATGTAGCGTAATAGTAGGTCGGTAGTATCTCACAATGATCCACTTTGATACTTTAATTAAATCTAATATAGAAGCCGGGAAAGAGATGCTAATTAAAATAATCTCGAGCGGAATGTCATTAAAAAAGTTCACTTTAAGTGCAATTAAGGAAGAAATTCTTTTGATTTTTTAATTTATGTAGATGCCATTATTGACTACACACGATTACTTCGACAAACATTTTGTCCTGTCATTATATTTCGATTAAAGCAGTAATTCGAAATCGACAAAGTGCTGGAAATCTATAACGTGAGATTAGAAGTTAGAAGTTTTATATTGATAAATGAAAGAACAGAAAATAATAAAAACAAACAGTCATTAGTACTAGTTACAAACAAAAAACTCAAGACAAATTAGAAAAATACCGCAGATTGCGTTATCGTTGCGGTGTAAACAAAAACAAATTTTATTAAAGAAGTAAAGAAGATATCAGTATCGTTAGTAGAAATGATTGATTATTGTTTGCTGAACAAACACAATTTGGCACACAATCTTACTTACATCGAGGGTACGTTCGAGAGTATCGCTGTAGCGCTGAAAAATAACAAAACGTATCTAAGGAGAAAGTAACTTATACAATGTAGATAAACTACGCAATGCAAATAAAAATGAAAAGATCTGGATTTAGGTTCTCGATACCAAAACTGCAAATATATAATTTTTAAAATGGAAAAATATTCAAGTAATTGTGGGAAAAATTAACAAACTCATTCATATTAATACTAATTCAATAACAATGATAAACAAAAGAGTGAACAGGGACCAATTCAACAGGTGTTACCTGTCGGATACTTAGCCAATAATGTTCGAATTATTATTTTCTCGACGAAAGAACTAAATAAGCAAGCAGTGTTCGTAACTAATGCTCAATAACACCAAGTGATACCTATAACATTTAGTTCCGTTCCAACAATACAATTCTCTTGATAAACTGTGGCGAGTTTCCCACAAACAAAGTGCTTTCGTCGAGAACGAGCTGTTTTACCATTTACAACGAACTTTAATTGCGTAATCTGATCCTCGCTGTGAAGATTTTGAGGAAATATAACTCACTTTTATTACCACCCGAGATCTCAATGCAATCTACTTTATTATTGAAGACTCATTTCGCACCAATTGATATCGTTTAGCAGTGTTTATCTCCAGTTTACGGAGCGTAGGTCTGACGCAATCCGTTTTATAGAGAAAGGGTTGAGCGGATGTTATAAAAACTAAATATATGGAACAGTTGGCACAGAATTTAGAAATCATTTATGAAACTGAAGCCATAAATGTGCTGTAAAGCCGGGAAGAAACTCAACGCAGTATAATATTTGGGGAACTTAGATTGTGTAAGCGTCGAGCTCGTTCGTGTGAAAGTATGTTCAGTTAGCATTAAATGTAGAAAGCATTTTGAACGTACCCTTGAGATCCTGAGTGGTTGGTTTTGATCGGTGCCGCCGTGCATGCGGAAGCCCCACGGCGCCCCGCCTGTCAACTCCACCTCCCTCGCAGTCATCGCCTTCTTTTCACTCCATTGCCTCACAAATTCACAATACACAACTTCACTACCAATGTGAACTGTCAATGGATTGCCAACTTCTCTTCATGTCGTACAAAATATTAAAGCGTAAACTGGAAGCCCGTAGACATTTTTATATCACAATTTCGTTATGTTCAGTCAATTTTCGCAGGAAGCTTGAGCGTCGGGGTTGCGGCCTGCAACAAATATAATTGAATCTGTAACAAGTTTCTGTTGATACAGTTTAACTTAACGATATGCTGGATGTTGATTGACGTGACTAATTACCGGCCGCCGTACTTAGAAAGTGAGTAATTACGTTGTTCGGGTCGGCGGCCGCTGTTGTGGGCTCCCGGTATTGGAATAAGATACACGTATCGAACCGTTTCCCACTTAATCACTTCTAACACTTGGATGGTTTGTATATTTAGTTTTACGAACAGTCCACGCGATCGTTTAAATGCCTCATAAAGAAGTTCATAAAATAATCTATAGTTGTCAGTCGACAGATGTTGGGGAATGGAGCTTGGAATATCTAAATCGATTAACTTATCAAGTGTAGCGTCATGTCGATCGAAGTAGAGATAAATAGAAACAGTTTTAATTAATATCCGGATTCCTTTAGTCCTTGCTTCAGCAGTTAATTAATATAAATATTAATAATTATGACATAAAACGGGTTATTTGCAAAATACGGAGTAAATTGAAATTTTAGTGGAGTCAATGTTTGTGTTTACCAAATCTATGAAACATAATATCTTGTATATTATCCCTCCTGCCTTCCATGAAGTGATAGAGTTGTTGACCTGCTCAATGTCCTGGAATAGGATATACGATGCGTTTTTTTCAAGATAAACATAACATCACGCCTGTATTCCCCGAAGGTGTAGGCAGAGAGAGAGAGAGAGGTGCAAATATAGCACACCCACATTTCGCCAGTTATGTTTTTAGGTCCCAATGTAATAGGGGGCGAGCGTATTGCCATCAACCGGGCATAAATCCAGAATCCATGCTGCTACTAAGAATTATCTAATGGAATAATCCAGTAACACTTTTGAACGACTCGAACTCGATTTGAGCCCAGGACCTCGTGCTCAGCAGTCGCGCTTAGCAACCACTGGGCAAACGAGGCAGTCAATCAGTTTATCAAGATACATGAATGTAATAGTTCGTGAAACGCATTATAAAAGTGAGTACCTATATACCATAGTGATTAATTACCTTACAAGCTTCCCGACTAATGGCTTTTTAAGCTTTTATGAAACATTTCATTTATGACTGCCTCGTTGGTCTAGTGGTTGCTAAGCGCGACTGCTGAGCACGAGGTCCTGGGTTCGAATTCCGGGTCGGGCAATGTGTTACTGGGTTTTTCTATAGGTAATTCTCAGTGGCAGCACTGAGTCTCGATTTGTGCCCAGTTAATGGCAATAGGCTCACCCCCTATTACATTGGGACCTAAACATAACTGGCAAAATGTGGGTGTACTATATGTGCACCTCTGACTAGCACTTCAAGGAATACAGGCGTGATGTTATGTGTTGTCATTTATGTACTAGCTCTTGAATGCCAGCACATCTTATCAACAGTAAAACGCAACTAGGTAAAGAGCAGTGTCGTAAACCAAATGTAATTTTATTTAAAGCGAGGTCAGTATGTAATGGGTGAATTATTTTCAGACCATGATGCACACGCAGACCGAAGGTCGGCCGTTTGTTGTATGAATCATTTTTCAATTTAAGCTTAATGTTGTAACTGGTTATTAGTAGTTGCGGTTTCAATTAAGAGGTTTTGATGAATGATTCGATGTTTATATTCAGTGGAAGAAAATATCGCTCAACGATTTTTAAGCTACTTAAAAAGAAGGTATTGTTTTGACCTGCTTGTATGTTAGTTTCACACTAATCACACTGATATTATAAAGGCGAAAGTTTGTAAGTGTGTTTGTATGTTTGTTACCTCTTCACGCTCAAACTGCTATACCGATTTTGATAAAATTTCATATGGAGGTAGCTGAAAACTTGGATTAACACATAGGCTACTTTTTATCCCCGAAAAATGTAGCCGGTACACTGGGCGCAGCAAGTATAATCACAAATTGAAAACGCACAATAATCATACATAGTGTACCTCAATAAAGCCCAATTTAATAACACTGAAACTCCAATATCTTCACTAAAAGCTAAACATTATCACCGTCATTAAGCGCAAGCAACAACGCAACATGATAAACAGAATAACATATTCCAATTAACGCATGCGCAACAAATATGTAGGACTATCGAGTAAAACTCCAGACTGTGTTATACGATAATATTTATTTACAAAAATGTCTCACTTATATGTACAAAATCAGCTAGCAAGTAGTAACTAGTCTAACTATAGAAACAATTACAATTAATGAAATTACTAACTAAATTAGTACACGCACACGATTTAGAGGGCGCTTGAAACGTCGGGCTGCGATGACGCCCGCATATAAAAACGTCGGCGTCCGCGACAACTGTCAGTGGAGCGCCGAGCGCCGTAGCGCGCGGATGTGTATGTCTTTTCGTAGGTGCAATTACGACTGCAGCTACAGTACTCCCCCCCTAGCGAAGCGTACTGGCATCTTGACTCTTCTACCGGATCTTGTATGACGCGCAGCTTCATGGTGACTCGTAGGTATAGGTAGCTGCCTCGGCTGATCGTCAGAGGAGGGAAACGCTGATAGCGGAGTTTCATTATTGTTATGATCATCGATATTGATCGTATACGCTGGTTTTAACCGGTCGATAGATACGTTTGCTGATCTTCCAGGTAGCTGTATCGTAAAGTATTTGTCCTTCTTTTCGACGACTTTGTATGGGCCTTGATAAGGACGTTGCAGCGGCCTGCGCACAGTATCATCACGTACAAACACGTAGTTACATGTTTGTAAATCCTTGTGCACGAACAGAGATCGATTGTTTGAGTGCGGTTTGTACGTAGGCGTGAGGTTCGTGATAACGTTATGAAGTTGATTTACGTAGTCGTGTTCCATCTTCGTTGTGGTCGGTGATGGTGATAAGAAATCGCCGGGTAGTCGTGGTGCTTGTCCGTAGGCGAGCTGCGCAGCGCTTGTGTTGGTGTCAGTACGCGTAGCGGAGCGAAGTCCCAACAATACAGTCGGTAGTTCGGCGATCCAATTGCTACTGTTAGCTAGTCGCGACATGAGCGCTGCCTTCAGTGACCGGTGCCAGCGTTCGACAATGCCGTTACTCTGCGGGTGGTAGGCAGTAGTACGGGTTTTCTCTGCTCCTAGTAGTTGTGCAAGATCTTGAAATAGACGACTCTCGAACTGTCGTCCTTGGTCAGTTGTTATTGTTGTAGGACAACCGAAACGCGATATCCAAGTTTCATATAGTTTTCTTGCGACGATTGCGGCTGATATTTCTTGAATGGGTATTGCTTCTGGCCAACGTGTGCAGCGGTCGATGATAGTTAGTAGGTATCGGTGTCCGCACGAGGATGTAGGTAGAGGGCCAACAATATCGGTGTGTATGTGTTGAAATCGTTCACTTGGCGGGAAAACAGTCGCATCACTATGGTTATGTCTTTGCACTTTTGATTGTTGACACGCAATGCATGTTTTTGCCCAATCACCGATATCTATGTTCATTGCAGGCCAGAAGTAACGCTGTTGGATAAGTTTGCGTGTTGCTCGTATGCCAGGGTGGCTTATATTGTGCACGGCGTCGAATGCTATGCGACGAAATTCTCCTGGTAGGTACGGGCGAACTTGCGACGTTGATGTCTCGCAGAATATTTGTTTGTTTTTTCCGGGAACGACGATTTTTTTAAGTTGAATATTGGTTTGTTTTGATAAGGTGGGTATATTGCTATCTCTTTCTTGCGCTTCTGATAACTTGTCGTAGTCGATTGGAGAGGGTAACTCGATGGTTTCGACGCGGGAGAGTGCATCGGCGACGACGTTGTTGAGTCCGCTCACGTGACGTATGTCAGTTGTGAACTCGCTGATAAATAACAGCTGACGAGTGCGACGTTGAGTGTCGCTATCCGACGGTGGCTTGCGTATGGCGTATGTAAGCGGCTTGTGGTCGGTATAAATGATAAGTTCTCTTCCCTCGAACATTTTGCGGAAATGTTTTACTGCCATGAATATTGATAATAATTCTCTGTCGAATGTGCTGTATTTCTGCTGCGTATCGGAGAACTTTTTTGAGAAATAGCCGAGCGGTATCCATTGCTTGTTTATATGTTGTTGTAGTACCGCTCCGGCGCAGGTGCTCGATGCGTCGCACATGAGGGAGATTGCGTCGTATGGAGATGAAGAGGGGTGAGCGAGTAAAGCTGCGTTTTGTATGCTGGCTTTACACGACTCGAATGCTTGCAATGCTTCGGTATTCCAGTCGATTTTCGTCTTATCACGCTTCTTAGAGTTATGTAGATAAGCGTTGAGAGGAGCTTGTATGTATGCTGCATTTGGTATACTGTCGCGGTAAAAGTTTACCATGCCGATAAATCTTCGTAAATCTTCAATTGTCTCTGGCTTGGGGTAGGTGGCGATAGCGTTGACCTTGTCGAGAGGGGGTTTGATTCCCGCGCTTGACACGTCGTATCCCAGGAACTTAACGTTTGCTTTGCCAAAAACACATTTTGACGGGTTGATAGTGATGCCATACTGGTCTAATCTGCTCAGGACTTCTTGTAGGTGTTCGATGTGCTGGGTTTCATCTGGCGACGCGATGCAGAGATCGTCAATGAAAGGAAACACGTAGTCCAACCCGTTTAGTACTTGATGTATGAAGCGTTGGAATGTCTGTCCAGCGTTCTTAAGGCCAGGACACATTCGTGGGAATTCGAATAGGCCGAATGGAGTAGTGATGGCCGTTTTCTCGATGTCCGCTTCATATACAGGTAGCTGCTGGTAAGCACGGTTGAGGTCGAGTGTGGTAAAAATTTTCTTGCCATGTAGAAGGTATGTAAAGTCTTTGAGGCGTGGTACTGGATATCGATCGGGTTTGGTGACAGCGTTCAAACTTCGGTAATCGCCACATACTCGAATGTCACCATTCTTCTTAGGTACGACGTGCAGTGGGCTGGACCAGGGACTTTTGCTTGGACGGCATATTCCTTGCTGCATCATCGTTTCGAACTCTTTCTTTACGGGCAGGTAGCGGTGTGGCGGCAGTGGTCTAGTCCTACTATGTACTGGAGGACCGGTGGTTTCGATGTAGTGTTCCACACGGTGCTTTAGACTATCTTTCATGCATGATGGTCTCAAGATATCAGGGAACTTGCTGAGAAGCTGGTGATAGGGTTGTTCCACGTCAATGCTTCTTATAGTTGGTTCGACGGAGTACGAGATGGGTGCTTTGACGGTGAAGTTGGTTACTTTATCGATAAGACATCGGCCGGCTATATCGACAAGTAATTTATGGTGTCGGAGGAAATCAGCACCGATGATGGGTTTGCTGACCGCGGCAATGACGAACTTCCAGCTGTAGGGTCTTCGTAAGTTTAAATCTAGTTGTAGTGTCTTCTCGCCGTAGGTAGTTATAACTGAATTATTTGCAGCGTAGAGACAGAAGTTCGTCGGGGTGGTTTTATCGCCTTTTCGTTTTGGTATGACGGATATGTTTGCCCCAGTGTCGATAAGAAACGACAGACGTGAGTTTCTGTCAGTTATAAATAGGCGGTACGAAATATTATTTGCGCCGGGACCCGCCTCATCCAACGCAGCATTTAGTTTCCCGAGGGGGCGCTAGTTTCGTCGAAGTTGCAAGGGCGCGTACAACGTTGTGCTTCTTTCCCGAACCTTTGATGGTAAAAACATATTCCGACTCGATGCGGCGTGTTGCTGCGCTGTGAATTATATCGACTGAAACGACTTGACGATGGTGATCTTGCGCGATATCTATTGAATGATCGTCCTCGGGAATAGTTTGACCGATTTGCTTTCAGTTCTGCGATTTCTTGAGCGAGCATGTCGATCTTTTGCTCGATCGACGTACTAGGTACGTGTAGGGCGGGAGGAACGGGGGTAACCGCAGCGACCGCGCCGAATGGTTGCGTCTGCTCGAGAATTTTGTCTGCCATAATGGCCAATTCGTGGATATCTGAACGTTTAGCGATGTTATCACTAACGGCGAGGACTGCTCGTACAGATTGCGGCAAATGGTTAGTCCACATAATACGCAGCGCCGAGTCTGAAATGTTTTCAGCCGCGAGATTCTTCATGCGACGTAGTAATTGCGACGGTTTCAGATCACCGAGTTCCATTTCCGATAATAATCGCTGTACTTGTCGTTGTTCGGATTCTTCGTAGGCTTGGAATAATCGCTTTTTCAGTACTTCATAGCGGTTGGTTTCTGGTGGATGTAGAATTATGTCAGAGATTTCGTCAAGGTCTTGACGCTCTAGATGAGCGACGACGAGCTCGTACAATGCCTGGTCACCTTTTTTCTGCGGAGCCATGATCGCTTCAAATTGGGCGAACCACAGTCGTATTCGGTCGCGCCATATAGGTGGGATGCGCAGTGACGTGGAAACACCAGAGAGTTCTTGAGCTTGATCGCCTCTGTTTGCCATGTTGGTGTCTTGAGGTGTAGATTGAGCTTGTAGAACTGGGATCTGGAGATTCTGGCTTAATGGTATCACGTCGGGGTCACCACTGTAGGACTATCGAGTAAAACTCCAGACTGTGTTATACGATAATATTTATTTACAAAAATGTCTCACTTATATGTACAAAATCAGCTAGCAAGTAGTAACTAGTCTAACTATAGAAACAATTACAATTAATGAAATTACTAACTAAATTAGTACACGCACACGATTTAGAGGGCGCTTGAAACGTCGGGCTGCGATGACGCCCGCATATAAAAACGTCGGCGTCCGCGACAACTGTCAGGACACTCGCCTTCCGGCTCTCGCGGAGTGCGGACGTGTTGCGCGCGCGCTCTCCCGTCTCCCCACTCCACGTGTCTCCGTGCTACGACTCGTCGTGGCGCCGCCCGTACAGTCTCACGACTGTTTCTTGGTCAACTTTGTCTTTTTCAAGACAATTTTGACTATCCTGTTTCTTGGACAGTGTCCGTCTTGTTTTGCGCCCCTTCTGGGTAAAACCACAGTTTCGTGGTCTTCGGTGGAAACCTCACGGTGTCAACGAAACCGAGTGGAGTGTTGCCCCAATACACTCGCCGCGCCCCTTCAGGGCAAAGCATTCAATTGGAAGGAGCCTAGGATCACCGGCCTTGGGGGATCTCCTAGTCGACCCTAGCTCAGTCCTCCCCGTTTTTCTCTCCACAGCGCAGCTCGGGGCCATACAGTTGGCTCCTTGACCACGAGCTGTTAGGAACCCGTGCACAATAAGACTGGCACGGGATACACTCTTAGGGCTCACCAGTAGGTACTCATCCTCCCTGCCTACACCCGGCGGGGAGGGATTACACACACCCCACACATCCCCGGGCCCATCCAACCCGGGGACGCTAGGTCCCTGTTAGGTAACGTCCTTAGGCGCGTATATTGTCCCTCCCATCCCCATCGACATGGAGTCCGCTCTATTCGAGATCCTGAAGGTGATGCTCAGAAGTGAGCCTCATCTTCTCGAACGTTATAGGGCCCTCTTGCCAAATTCGCTCGTGCAAACGTTGTTCGCACCGTCCCCGGCCACCTGCGTTGCGGTCCCTCAGACCAATTCGCAAAACTCCCCAAGTACTTTGTCTTTGCTTCACAAAGACAATAACAAGCCCCTTTGTTCATCGGTTTCAAGGAAACCGATAAGCCAGGCCACCTGTGACTCGGTCCCTCAGATCGGGTCACAAAACAAAACCCCATTGTCTTTGCCTAACAAAGACATCTCATTAGCGGCTACCGCGAAGCCGATAATCCCCGACCCGCACTACAATAGTGCCGCCTCAATCCCTGTCCCTTTGTCCTCCGTGAACAATAGTCCCATTGTTCACGTAGCAACCCCTGCGTCGCCCGATAACAATGCACGGTCTCAGGACAGTGTCATTCCGCGAAACCGCGCGGCGTCATTGTCCGACAATGACGCATCCCGTCCCTCTTCCCCAAATGTCGTGGATTCCCATATGCACGACATGCTCTCCGACATAGAGCATTCCGCCTCGGAATGCTCTCAGACCTCAGCCGATGATGATGACTTCATCACCGTCACCGGCAAAAAGAGAGCCCGTAGGTCCCACAAGTCCGCAGAGGAAACCCCTGCCAAGTCCCTCCGTACCGACCTGGCGATTAGCGCCCCGTCCCAATCCCAATCGGGTCCCTCTCCCCAGTCCCAACCCAAACCCGTGTCCCAGACCGCCTCCTCCTCAAACTCCCAGAGGAAAGGCCCGGTTCCACCACCCTTGTACATTCAGGACAAGGCGAAGTGGACCGATATTTCCAAATTGTGTGTTGATGCTCGCATCAACTACACTAGCGCCCGTACCACCCAACAAGGCATTAAGGTGCAGTTGTCCACCGCGTCCGACTTTAGGTCCCTCACCCTCAAACTCAAAGAGCGTAACGTGTCTTTCCACACGTACGCTCTCCCCGAGGAGCGCCAACTCCGCGTAGTCATTCGCGGTATCCCCAAGGAGATCGACACTCAGTCGGTCTTAAGCGATCTTAAATCGCAAAATATCCCCGCGTCCGAAGTACACCGAATGCACCGTGGTCGCACCCACGAGGCATTCGATATGGTGTTAGTAGTTTGCGAGCCTCTAGAGGCCGCAAAAGCCATATTCAATATCAAAACCCTATGCCATCTGTCCGGCATTAGAGTAGAATCCCCTTACAAAAAAGGCCCTCCCGGCCAATGTCACCGATGCCAACTCTATGGCCACTCTCAGCGAAATTGTTTCGCAAAGCCCAGGTGCGTAAAGTGCCATAAGGATCACGGAACGGCGGAATGCGATCGGCCCAAAGACAGATCGCTGTGCACCGAACCACCAGGCTGTGTCTTGTGCGGAGGCTTGGGCCACCCGGCGAACTATCGCGGGTGCCCCAAGGCCCCGCCCACGGACAGGAAGGTGGCGAAGCGTGCAGCGGCCCGTCAGAGGAGGAACGCGCGCATCCCGCCGTACCAACCTCCTGTCACCGCCAACACTTGGTTAGGTCCCTATAGGCCCCCAAACAATCCCTGGAATATGCTGAACCACCAGCAGTCATTCCCAGCTCTCAGGCCTTCAGCCGCTCACTTTCAACCCCAACCCCATTATCCTCACATTCCCTCCTTGATGGCGCTCCCGACCCAACCGCCGCCCGGTTTCCCACTGGTGCCGCAAAATCTCCCAGTCCCTCAGACTCCCCAGCAGCCGAGTCCCGCCTCACGAGACCCCCGGCTTGCACAGCAACCCTCCCAGGCCCCGCGGCCACGGATCTCCCTACAATCCTCCGACGAGGATAAAATCCTTTTCGGGAACAATCTGCTTCGTGAATATCACGAGCAGGTTAATAACAACCGTCTTATCGCGTTGACTAACCGCGCGTTGGTCCTCCGCGGAAACCCCCACGCTGCTTCCATCTTACACAGCGAGTTCATGGATGTCCATAGGGCATACCATAACCTTTCCGAATCCCTTTTCAATGGCAGTCCATAATTCCCCTAGATTCAAACCCCGATCCCTCAAAGTAGGCTTCTTTAATGCTAATAGCATTAATAAACAGAAAGATCAAATCGCCCAATTCCTCCGCGATCATGATCTAGACGTGTTTCTTATTCAAGAAACACTACTCAAACCTAGCATGCGTAACCCTCGAATTGCGAACTATAATATAGTTCGTAACGACAGGACTCGCAACCGCGGAGGCGGCACTCTCATTTATTACAAGAGGTCACTGTACTGCATACCTCTAGACACCCCTTCCCTGTCCCACATCGAAGCGTCAGTCTGTCGGCTAGGCATGAACGGCCATCAGCCGATCGTAGTCATCTCCGCGTACATAGCACCGAACGTCAACGCCGATTCCATGGCGTCTGACCTCGCGATCCTCCTCGAACTAGGTGACTCCGTCCTTCTGGCGGGTGACCTAAATTCTAAAAACACAGCGTGGAATTGCCAATCCACAAACTCCAAAGGTAGGCGCTTAGAGTCCCTGAGTTCTAAACTCAATTTCGACGTCATCGCCCCGATGCGTCCCACTCACTTCCCCGATATAGTAGGCCACTCCCCGGACGTGCTCGATGTTGCGCTTCTGAAGAACGTAAGCCTCAGCCTGCGCTCGTTAGAAGCGCACCAAGAGCTCGACTCCGACCATAGGCCGGTAATTCTCGAGCTAGGTCCCCGCACCGGCCTTCCCGACCCGGGTACGCCCGTTCCCCACAAAACGATCACGGACTGGAGGAAACTCGAGGAACGCCTCAAGCGTACTTCATCCGTGCATCTAGACGCTATCCCCGAACATATCGTAACCCTTCCGGATACGATCCGCGCAGTAGAGTCCCTGACCGAGCACGTTCAATCCGCGGTGGACGAAAGTTCACGTAGCGTACCGGTGACGAGCGATCGTCGCTGGCAGCTACCGGATGACGTGCGCGCCCTCATCACCGAGAAGAACGCAGCCATACGCGCGTTCGACTCTTTCCCTTCCGAACCGAATCGTCTCTTTTTACGTTCTTTGCAGCGCTCTGTAAAGCAACGTGTAAAAGAATTCCGCGAAGCTCGTTGGGATAAAACCCTGAGCGACATCAAACCCTCCCATCTCGCGTTCTGGCAGCTGGCCAGGGTCCTCAATTCCGACCAACAATCCGTTATGCCTCCCCTAGTCCGACCACACGGTCAAAGCCCCGCTTTTGACGATGACGAAAAGGCGGAATGCCTAGCCGACAGTCTGGAGGCCCAATGCACTCCCAGCACTCAGCCAGTAGACCAAGCTCACCTCGACGAGGTCGACGCGGAAGTCGAACGCCGAGCTGCGCTACCTCCTCCTCCCCCTATCGTAGTAGTAGAGTCCGACCGAGACGCAAATGACGATTTAGCCGATGACCCTTCCGCGATTCCTCCGGTCACGGTCGTCGAGGTCCAGACGTTCGTAAAAGCCCTGAAAAACAGGAAAGCACCCGGTTCCGACGGCATCACCAATAGGGTGGTCCGTCTATTCCCTTCCACGCTTCTCGTGCTCATGACCGCCATTTTTAACGCGGCCCTTAACAATAACGTCTTTCCGCAAATGTGGAAAGAGGCTATCGTTATAGGTATCCCCAAACCCGGCAAACCCCCTTCCGACCCCACTAGTTATCGCCCCATAAGTCTCCTCAATGTTATTGCGAAGATTTACGAGAGAGTCATTTACAGTAGGCTACGGCGCTTTGCCGAATCCCATCATCTCATTCCCGACGAACAGTTTGGTTTTCGCACCAAGCACTGTTGCGTTCATCAGTTACACCGCATCGTCGAGCATATTTGCACTGGTTTTCACACCAAGACGATGACCGGTGCCCTCTTTTTCGATATCGCGAAGGCGTTCGACAAGGTCTGGCACAACGGCTTGATTTACAAGCTCTATCGCATGGGTGTGCCAGATCGTCTCGTGCTCATCATTCGAGACTTTTTGTCGAATCGCTCCTTTCGCTACCGCATAGTAGGCGCGTTATCCTCCCCTCACCCTATCCGAGCCGGGGTCCCTCAGGGCTCCGTGCTGTCCCCTCTCTTGTTTGCGCTGTACACCAGCGACATCCCCAAGACCAAAAAGGCCCATCTGGCCCTATTCGCCGACGACACTGCTATCTACTCTTCCGGTAGAAGCAGTGAAGTCATTACCAAAACCCTCCAATCCGCGGCCGACGCGCTAGGCGCTTGGTTTCGGAAGTGGAGGATTGAGGTAAATCCCACTAAGAGCGCAGCCGTGCTCTTCATCCGGCACGGCGAGGCTCACTCCACCGCCCGCCCCATCCAAATGTTCGGTCGGCCGATCCCTTGGGAGACGTCGACCAAATATTTGGGTGTGATCTTAGATCACAACCTCTCCTTCAGAGAACACATAAAGAGGGTGCGCTCTCGCGCAGCCTTCGCTCTCAACCGTCTTCATCCTCTCGTAAATCAGCGCAGTAAGTTGAATCTCAGACTCAAATTGAGGCTTTTCCTCACTTGTATCCGCCCCATCATGACCTTTGCGAGCGTAACGTTCGCTCACGTCGAAAACTATAAGCTCAAGAAGCTTCAGACCCTCCAGAATAGGTTCATGCGTCGAGCCACGGGAGCCCCGTGGTTCGTTCGCAACGAGCAACTCCATGTCGATCTCAAAATGCCCACTATCAGGCAATTCATGAAGTTAGCGTCCGTTCGCTACTTCAAGTCCGTCCCCGCTCATTCCAATCCCCTGATCGTATCGGCCGCCCGATACACGGCTTTCGTCCGCGCCAAACGGCGCCGTCCCCGTCATGTTCTCTCGGATCCGGACGATCCCATCACCGTCCTTCAGGCGGAGGTGAAAGCTAGGTTAGATGCCGAACGGCGGCAACTACACATCGACAACGCCACACGACGACGACGACACACCGCCCGACCGTCGTATCGACCTCGCCGGCGAGGTCCGTCGCGACGCCCCTCTAGAGCTATTCCCGCGCCGCCGGCTCGTGCCGTGCGAGAAAACTCGATCACGTCCCCAAAAACCCCAAATAATCCGATCCAGCAGCTCCCCCCAGTAGTGGTAGCTTCTCCTCCCCCAGCGACGCCCTGAGCCGAGGTCCGAACCCCTCGCGGGGGTGCCCTTAGGCGCTGTCGCTTAGTTTGTAGTTTTTAATTTATAAAGCCTGGCTGGAGGCCTTTTATTAGGTCTCGCCAATCGACCGGTTAAGCAGTAAGAGCTCCCTCAGAGCTAACTGCGAGAGACAAGTTCGAAAAAAAAAAAAAAAAAAAAAAAAAAAAAAAAAAAAAAAAAAAAAAAAAAAAAAAAAAAAAAAGACAACTGTCAGTGGAGCGCCGAGCGCCGTAGCGCGCGGATGTGTATGTCTTTTCGTAGGTGCAATTACGACTGCAGCTACAAATATAATACAAGCACAGCTTTCTAGTACATGTGTACGCATGCAACCACATCGTATCAAATGGGATCTAACTGAAACGCTGTGGTTAGTTCGCCTGCTAGTGGACAGCTTGCCAGCCAGCCGCGTTTGACAAATGCGTGAATATGTTCCCACAATTATAATAAAACGCAACACTTGCACTTCGAGATGCTCTTTGATATTAATTTGAAAAATATAAATGTAGTGTCAAATATAACGTGATGGATGTTGTACATTCTTTTGGTAATGACTTTGTAAACTGACTTAAAAATACGCGTCGACTTAAGAACCTTCTCCGTTTTATCGTCGGTTAATAAGCAGAAGATTTGGAATGTGTTTTAGATATTTGTTGACTCATCACCAATAGTAAATGATTACTCTTATTTGGTTTGAAAGAGCATAAAATAGTTCCTAGATGATGCAGATCTTATCAAAACTTATGGAGATATCAATGAAAAATGTAATAGGCATTTGCTGATTTTATAGTAAATAGGCTTCAACGCTTTAAAACATCGTTTTTTACATCATGGTGCTATGATTAGGCATTAGCTAATGTGAAGAGAAGAACCTCTAAAAAAATGGCTGATCTTCGAAATGGTTGGTAGATGAAATTAATTAATAGTAGGACCTAACTATCTACAGGTACTTATTCTATAGAACCATAATTTTAGAGTATTCCCTCGTCGATAAATGAACAATCGGTTACTCTTTAAGTCGACTCTTATGAAGCTTAAGTAACAACAAGTTCGGGGAAAACAATATACTGTATTATGAGAGATATATACCATTTACTTCGTTAGTGTTCCGATATTTCGGGCTACACGTGCGAAAAGTTGAGCAGCGGATGTACGGTATACGAAAGTTCTTCCGTCTAAGAATTATTGATTGATCGTGAAGTGCCGAATGTTAGGACAAAAATAGACCACCAGAAAAATTATGACATTCTCAAGATGACTTGTTCCTTTTTCTTGTTTAAAATCTGTTTCATTTTCAATAGAAAGGAGGAGGATAGCTGATTATATTTTGAGATGTTAATAAATAGGTGTACATACAACTAAAATATTATAGATATACTAAAGACTATTTCTTAGACAGTGACTTGATGGTTTGAAATGAAGAATTTTTTTAACTACACAGTACGCACGCAAATCACATTTGTATCGATGTTGAAGATGACAAACAAACAATAGGACCCTTTGTCTTTCCAGCTGATTGATCTGTGACCTGAGCTGCGAATGGCGCGAGAATGGACCTGTCAGCTGCACGTCACCTTTAACGACCTTTTTTGTAACAAGATACAGCGAAAGGGTTGGTTTGTTGATACAGATGTGAAGTCGGATGGCATATAGAGTTCTACAGAATATACATGTTCATTAACAGTGTGCTACGTTCTAGTTTCTTCCATCAATATTACTTTTAGTTACAGTCTAATGAAATTGCGGGGTGTATTGCTTTTTTACAGGAGTTCTATTTTCTATATATGTAGCTCGTGTAAAATTTCAAAATTATTTGACCATTCCATCGTCACAAACCATATTCATTAGCGGGAAAAAAGCAGCCAAATTTGTTAATAATTTCCTCATTTTTAAAGTCAGATGAAACAAAATTCGATAGGAACTTTGTATTAAATGTCTTTGAAACAACAGATTCCAAATTACGTTGGAACTTTGAATTTTAAGTAAGAAGACCTTCTAACTTCTGGACTCATTACAAGGAACTTTATTCGTTAGGTAGAAAGACAGAGCGGACTTGGAGGAACTAGTTCGATACTTCTGAAGATCATAATTATCCTTATTGTAAATTCACCTAGGTTTTCCATGATTTGCGTTTGTTAAATCCGTTCGTTGATTAGTGTCAGTCTCATTGCTATCCTTCAAAGTGCCTGAGTCTGCCATGTTCGTAATGCGAACTGTCTGTTCCTGTAATAAGCTTGGTATTTCTAGTTTCGTGCCATATTCCGACACTAGGATTGAATTTTTCTACTTACTGTATCAGGGTTTTAACCATAAATATAATCTTGATCATGGAGATATACTTGTGATAATTTTTGCTCAGGATTTCAGTACTGTAACACACTCCAACGTCTTCTCAATATGGGCCATAACGACTTGGTTAAGATGTTCATGTAATTCATTGTCAACACTTCACAACTGATACAAGATGAGGTATGTATTATGTAAATTGTAGGTTTCTGATATTTTACTTAGGCCATTATGAAATAGGTGATGGGAAAATGATGCTTTTATGATCTAGTCTTCTTTCATGTTCAAATAAATTCTACAGCGCTAATCAACTCCCCCATAGAAGTTATGGTATATTCCAGGATCTCCAGAGTGTAAATGCTCAAATACGTTATCTGTACTATCTACAGAGCATATAAGATTACTCATATAGATTATTTGTTATAGTATCTGGTAGGCCAGGTTTAATTTATTGTGTCGGAACCTCGGAACTGCTGTCAACGTGTGAATGGCTGGTCAACTGCGAGACTGCCACCTACAGCGACCTTTCATGAGCATTCACCACGTTATAAACACTGGAATGAGACTGTCAATTTTCATCATCTATGAATTACTGGCTTTTCTGGTTTGTTTGTTTGACGTTTTTAGACAAGACTCATTAAATTCGGCAAGGTAGTGTTTTTTTATAGGTAACGTGAAATCATTGTGTAATTTCTAATTATTTCACATAAAAAGAATATTTCTCTTCTGTATTTACTCAATAAAACGAGAAATTTAATTCAAAATATTTCCAGCATTTAAAATTAAATGTTGACAGAATTGAATCGAAAATGTCTTCCCCTTTGAAATGAGATCTCCTGTCAGTTACAATCGACAGGACATTATTAACGTAAATAGATTACGGTGAAGCCAAGTGTCGGTACGAAGACCGCGCCATTAATAGATCAGATCTGACTCATCCAGCGTTTGGTTAATCGAAGGTTAAATATAACATTAACATTACACAATGTTTATAATAGTTGACAGCGTGTAGACGCTGATGTAATTTATTAAAAAAATATTTTGGTGTTAGCTTCTGACCCAGTGCAGATTTAGTTTTGCGTATATTTCATAGAATGTCGGTGGAATGGCGTATTGATAGGGCGTTACTTCAACAAGGTTTATTTACAAATGGGTGTAAGTCTCCTAGTAGGTACTAGGAGAGCATTGGCATTATAAGGTTGAAAAATAAACGTAGGTACGTTTATTTTTCAACCTTATAATGCCAAAAGCGTATAAATTAACCGAATCTTCTTCTCCGTCTCAATAAGATAATGATGTGTCATGAAAATAGCTGAATATCATCATCAGCCGGAAGACGTCCACTGTTGAACAAAGGCCTTCCCCTTAGAACGCCACAATATCATACCGTGGTGTAAACATAAGCCGAGCAAGTATTAGTACGTAGTAAAATGACTCGTGTACGCTTCTAATTCGCACTTAATGTCAAAAAACAGGCATTCCATTCGATTTATCATCTTACTACAAAGAAACATAGACTCTAAAGTAAGGGAATTAGATATATACCTCTTCCTTAGCTAAACAGAGAGGTCTTTTTATTTGCGCTTTTACACCGCTATAACACGGAGAAGTGATGAAGAGTGGCTTGTGTTTGCTGGTTTTTTATACCATGTTTACTTTTACTTTCAAAGTTTTGTTGTTAATATGTACTACCTACCTTTTAAAAACTTCGTTGTGCTTTGACTCTACATAATACATACGCCTGTCGGACTTGTATGATCCTAAATTAATATTAAAAATATATTTTTAACACAAGCTTTTCAATCAATATTACCATAATTATTGCATTGTCATCAAACCTATTTAAGTATGCAAAATTTTATTTCAATCGGATGTCAAAAATGGTTATAATTTAGATTGCAAGATTTGACCTAAACAAACTCACATACATACAAACATTGCAATTCAAATAAAAGCTTGTAAAAAGTCTGGGGTTTTTTATCTCCCCACTGTTCTTAAATATACCTACGCTTTGATATCCTGTCCTCCTGGTAGAATGCCACTAACGTTGGTCAGTGTCTACTGGAAGTAGCCAACAATGCATAGATATTATAGCAGGCGTGAGTGCAAACAGGCGTACTCTCTATTTCATTGCCGTCATAGTCCTGTCAGCGTCAAAAAGGAATTGTTTATTACCTACTCTATTAGTAGAGAATAAGACTGTTTTTGTCCTCGTATGCAATCTACTATTTCACCATAATGTTTACTGGCCTGCAAAACTATGTATCACACTTTTTAAATTGCAATAACTTTTTGAGTAAATAAAAAGGATTTGAAAAAGTTTACTATAGTTTGAAAGAAAGCTAGCTGAATTACATTTGTTACAAAACGTTTTTTAGTTAAATCTCTAACTTCTATAGTTTAGAAAAAAATTACTTGGGTAGGGTACTTAGTTTTTCAGGATAGTGTATAAAATAACTAGCTGCGCCCCGCGGGGTTACGCGCTACATTTTTCAGGTTAAAAGTAGCCTATGTAATCCAGGGTATCAGCTACCTCCATGTGAAATTTCATCAAAATTGGTCCAGCCGTTTGAGTGTGAAGAGGTAACAAACATACAAACACACTCACAAACATTCGCCTTTATATCACGGTTCAAAACTAGTCTAATATTTTAGTCTACTTCTAATAATATCTAACAGATTTCAAAGGGCGAACCGCTCAAATGAAATAAACAATTTCATTTTAACATTTTTAATAGAAGTTAGGATTAATTAAGAGGGAGGCTAAAGGCGTAAAAACGGAAATTACAGAGCGAGCTAATATTGACCGCCGTATTTAATGGCCGGTTTACACGGCTGATAAAATTGTATTAAATTTAAAAAAAAATGTGGTGGCCTAGTGGTTAACATACCGGATTTGTGTGCACAAAGTTGCAGGTTCAAACCCGTACAAGTATCAATGTGACTTTTTCAATGTTATAAATATTTTCTTAGTTATTCTAAGACTCCACTGACTAACGGTGGCGGAAAACATCGTGAGGAAACCTGGATTTAATTATCTGAAATCGCCAACCCGCAGTGAGCAAGCGTGGTGATCAATGCTCAACCCTTCTCTATACGAGAAGAGGCTTTTGCCCTGCAGTGGGACAGTTATAAGCTGTTATTATTATATTAAAAATGTTACAAGAATTACGTTGTGGCGTACTGGTATCGATATATAATGTGTAAAAGTATAATAATTGTTAATTCATTTAAACATTGTATACTTTTCTCACCAGTCTCTCGATACATTTCCTAGAATATTTGTTATGGAGAGTATAATATGAACATTATCCTATTCCAATAAATGTTTACGCTAGACCATTAATAATAATATACCAAACATTATTTCATAACCACCACTAGCAACCAGAATTCATAAAAATAAGATTTATGGTCACGTCACAAAACTTTCTTAATAAAAACCTGTTTTACTTCAAAGTATTTGACAGACATGAATGTTATAAGAGTCTGTGCATAAATATTGTGCAAATATCTATCATCATCATCAGCTGGAAGACGTCCACTGTTGAACAAAGGCCTCCCCCCTAGGACGCCACAATGAACCTATACTCAATGCAAATAACAAGGTTCCAACACCTGTTAGTAAAGATAATCAGCCTGTTGGTACTACTAGGTATTTATTTCTTTTTGAACGAGACAGTGCTGCATGTTTTAATTATAAAGTGGCGTTCTAAAGAGAAGACCTTTGTTCAACACTGGACGTCTTGCGGCTGATGATGGTGATTATATAAAAATTCAAATTAAATGTTTGAAAAATGAGAAGCAGGGACTAATCAGTCCTTAAACCTTTTTTATCTACATATACCACTTTTGTTTTTAGTGGCTTTTAATCTTTTTGACAAAATTCCAGTCTATTAAATCATGTGAATTAATTGACGTTACGTAGGCACTGCTTAAGGAAGGAGAAGGCCAAGGCGTAGTTTTATTCAACAAGTTAAAAAGAAGGTAGATGAGACGTACCAACTGGATGTATGGAATGTCGAAAATAGAGAACAGTGGCCCACCGACAAGAACAAAGCTCTAAGAAGAAGGAGAAAATGTAGCTCTATAACGTTCTTTTAAAGAAATAAATCTCATCAAACGGAAATACTAGAGCGAAAAATTATAACGATATATACTGGCAACAATCGCAGAAAGTAAAATAATACCACCGCGTTACAAAGGTTTAATAGGGAGCATGTCGCGGTTTCTGTAATTAATTAAATTGACCCTTATCCAGGACCACAGAAAGTACCCCAATAATCCAACACAATCCAATTTGGACTCTAAATCGGCGAGTTAAAATTTCTTTTCAATCATTCTGGATAAGAATTAGGAGTGTCCGAGTATTTCGTATTTTATTAGTTCGAATGGCTCACCTAGTGATTTCCTAAAGGGTCCGCTATTAAGGGAGTGGGTTTATCCCTCTTCTCGGGTGGCAACGTGTTTATATTTAAGGTTATTAGAGCAACATTTCGTATTTCAGTGTTAATTTTACGACTCTAACAAGTACGAGGTCTCTTCAAGGTTTGAATAAGCCATTTAATAAATGATCAGGTGAGTTATTTAGGTTTATAGGTGCAATGTGTAAGATGGACGTATTGTTTTCTTGTTTTTGTTTTAATACTAAAGAAGCACACTGATAGATCAAACTAAAACGTAACCTATCTACAGGTAATGATGCATATTTTTTTTATTTCAAAGGTACATAAAGTACGCAATACGCTGATGCTGTGAGTAAGAAAAATTTTTCATGGCAAAAATAGAACGCACTGGCCAGGTAGAAATTAGCCATAACACTGTTTCAAAAAAATAACGTTTGGCTGATCGTACGCTATAACTATAACTACCTCTGCGAATAGCAAATACGTCAAATTTGAAATTGAACACGAACTGCATCAGCCTTGCATGATATTTACTCGAAGTTTGTTCGCAAAATGTTCTCGCTCAAACTTTCTAGACCAACAGCCCAATAAACAATCTCTATCCGCGTATGTTAAACATCATTTTGAACTCTATTAATTCCGCTAATGGTAGTCGAAAATAGTTTGATGATAACACCCATAACGTTATTTCCGATTGTATGTTAGCACAGATGTTACTGAAATTTTCAGAAGTTAATGTTTTATAAATTACAGACAAACCAGCACCATCTGGCTATACTTTTGGATTGGATCATGCGATGTAGGTCAATGTGATTGCACGAACTACCAGCGTACGTAAATATCTGGCGTTACCATAGTTCGGAACTGACCGGGTGGTCGCCATGGTAACATAATTACGTCATCGAAACTCCGAGTTTTGGTATCGTCTTAATTTTGGAGAATTCGACTCGGTATCAAGTATTCTGGTCTAACTATTATGAACCTTGTTCATTACATATAAATTTGGAACAAAATCAATTTTATCCAATAACTTTTATGTACTAACAGCATACAGCATGATTCTATTATGTAGTGATCGACCGTACGAACTATGTCTAGGAAACCAAAAGCACTTAGGTCGGCGTCGATTAGGTCGTTAGAAGTCTTTGAAGCGACATATCCCAATTATGAGGCATTGGTCTATACATTTAGACATCGGACAATATCACTGAGTGTTACGTAATCTCAACTTAACATAATTATGTCTTAGACTATGAATTGTAATAAAATCAACTTTACTTATGAAACTCTACGTTTCTATTTTCTTCAGAAAATATATTTAGTAATATCAATAGTCACAATATTTTTAAGAACTTATTGCATGAATGAATTGCAAGTTCATCATCATCATCAGCCGGAAGACGTCCATTGTTGAACAAAGGCCTCTCCCTTAGAACGCCCCTCACAAGTTTATACAACCACTTTATTCAAATATTCATTTGTTTAAATTCAGATCTTCTGTTCTAAAATCAAGCAGGTGAGGCAGATTCTATTGTTATGACCGGCCAGTACTCGGAGCGTAAACATGAATGAGAATTCGTGATTATTTTAGAATGAGCCACATCATTGTGTCGTTTAAGTCTCCAATTAGTATAATTACGTAATAGGTAAGAAATAATGATACCTTCCCGCAATCAGGTAATTACAACGATACAAGCAGTCATTAGGAGGACGACCTTTGTTCCACTGTAAGTCTTGCTGGAACTGGCCATTAAAGACATCGTTGACAAGAAACCGACCAAAGAAACTGTCGTTTAGGTGCCGCCCCTTCAAATTCTAATAAACATTCAAAGAATCCCGTAATCGTAAGAGACTTTCAGTACCTATTATAGTAGTTAGAAAATTGTAGTGGTCTAGCAAGTGTCCATGTGAATTCAAAAAACTACGCACAAAAGTTTTTAATCAAAATTATTTAGTTTGTAACACTTTTCCCAGTAAGCTCTTTTTTTCGGTATGAGAACAGGTCTGCTGTATTCCCGCTATAGGCTGGTAGGTATTTAATATTTTAAAATTCTTTTACTACAGTTATATCAGTTTTGTTCCAGTTTTATAGACGTCCATCTAGACCCACACAGAAAATAAAATACTCTACAAAATAATATAACTGAAACAGGACATATAAGAGCTGACATTACAGTAGGTAAAATAAAACTAAGCATCGCTACGGTCAGAAAATTAAAACCTGTTTTAGTTCATGCTGCACAGTTGTGATAGCAGGCTGACACTAATTTTGCAGCGTTAAATAATTGTTAGGCTTCGAATAATTATAACATATGAATTTATTATCACTCATACCGCTAAACTAGATTGAAAGTAAGCGGATCATGGGCTATCAGCATTTTCTGGGCTTTGAGCTTTGTCAGCATATTATGGTTAAAATTCCCTTCCGTTGCCGTGAGAGCGATTGTTAGAGGCGACAAACTAAGTGGGCCTGATGAATGACGATAAGTCAACATTAGATCTGTAGATATATGAATAGATACTTGAAACATGAGAACACTTAAACGCCTTGACATGTGCCAATATGGGGTTTTAATGTAAATAGAATAACTTTCTAAGTCACCATTGATAATGAAGTTACCCACATAGGGATGAAGCCACCAACACAATGAACATGAACATAATACAATGCTGGTTGCTTTTCTGTACCAAAAGGCACGTAAGCTCTGCAAAAGAAACGCCTAACAAACCAGTGTCATTATTATTATTCAAAAGTTTCAATATTTAACTTCAGGTTGTTTGCAGAGAATTTTGATTTATTTTCAACTTCAAAGCTCTTTGCAGGTAAAAGCCAAGGTAACATTAAATCGCATTATGTTAACAAATAAATAAAAGAACTTTTAACTTTCTCTGTCAGCTCGAATGTAAGTATTGTAGAGTTTGACAACAAATGAAGTACTTTAAATTGTTAACTTCGGTGCTGAAGAAGGCATCTATTATTTGAGCTACACCAATATAAATAGGTATAAGTACCCACACAGTAAATACGACCGAGTTTCATTAAACTTCGAGGGTATCTTTTATCAGTTGCAAAATTAACGCAATATTTGATACAAATAGAATAGATTTTGTTCGTATACACAATATGTATTTCCTGATTGTCCTAAAGACTTAGTAGACCAATTCTTTTTTCTTAGCGGTCGCTGTACAAAATTGGGCTGATAGACCAAACAGTTTGCTTAACCTTCACAGCAACCTCTTGATCAAGTGGTTTTAGCAGTAAAATGTAATAGGCATTGTATTTAAAGGCCTACATACAGCAAGGGAAGTTGAAGGTTTAACATGTGACATTTTAAACACGGGTCAACAAACAGCAGTTTTTCTGGAGGTTTCGTTTCATGTTCCAAGTCCATATCTCAAACGCGACCCAGCAACAGCCCACAAAATGTTGCGGCAACGGATGCTCATTCATTCGCTGCTCCTAAATTTATGGCTGTCGCGCGACTAAATGCATATTCTACTCAAATCGCTAACATACTTTATTGCATGGCTTTCCGTTGGAAATATAAAACGCGACACTTTTCATTTGGCCGGATTTAGTGCGCGGAATATACTTGATATTTATGCGTGTTGTTTGTGGGGAACAACATAGTGCTATAGAGTAAATGTAGAATGAACCAGATCACTCCTGCGTCTGTACTGTTACAGAAAAATATTATTCACTTGAGAAGATATTCGCGGTTGCCATAATCCCCACGCCTGGCAAGCGCTTTGTAGATCGCAGGATTGGTGGTCAAGTTACAGAAGACGCTACTGTCCATCTTCTGGATTTTTCATTAAACGGCTCTTACGACACCCACGAGAGATAAGGGGGGTGGTCAATTCTAGGCCGGATACCACTCGGCTAAGCTGTCGTTCATTATGGCCTTCATTGTGGCATTCTATGTAGGAGGCATTTGTTCAACAGTGGACGTCTTCCGGCTGATGATGATAATGAGAAGATATTATAGTAGGTACCTATGCATCGTATAAATAAAAATACACTACCTACAGTTCTACTATTAGTCCTATGGACAAGCAAAGTCCGATGGAACAGCTCAACGATACGACGGGAGAGAAATCTGGGGCAGAAGTTAGGCTACTCTCTAAGGCTCGGAAGGGTCTCCGTTGGTGAAGAACGATTACCCATCTAAGGTCAAAGATGTAGTAAGCGATCTGGGTGAAATATAATATGTAACTAGCAAAACAAATTTAGACACACTCAATACATTCATATACACTGATTCTCCTAAACAAAACGCCCCTCACTCTTTTATCGAGTGTGGGTTTAGGCATACCTCACCATCACGTGAAGTAAACATACAGACAGACTCAACATATAATGTAGATCATAAGAAATGCTATACAATGTGTTAGAATTACATTCGCAACCTAGAAAAATCTGGTGTTCTCGAATTCAGTTCATTTGTATAAGCTCTTATGAGTCTCTCTTGTGGGTCCTTAGCCTAAAAACCTATTTCTGCAAACAAATTCTATTCAAAGGCAATTTGGCTCAAGTTTCCACTTACACCTATTCCTGCAACTCGTGTTAGCTCGGATTTGTAATGCGGAATGAACAGAAACCGCTGTAGCAATGAAGTTCTATGTCCCATGTGTTTGGTTTTGTACTGTGCAGTACCTACATTAGATTAATCAACTCCTTCCTGTATTGTAAGTGCACTTTGCGGGCATCAAACAGCATTAATTATGCTCAGACTTGCAAAAAACATTGTGTATCTCACTAAAACCCTTACACACTAAAGCCTGTTTTCACAAACACTAGGCAAGACAAGCATTAAAGAGCTTCGCGTCGCCACCTAGTATTACACCATTAGTAAACTGTATTTTTGTACCTGGTAACTTTTTAATACTTAGGTGTTGCCTGGGTTAAAAAAAGCGGCAAAAAGGTCAATGTTAGCCTTTATACTAACAGCGACGTCTTTTGATTGGATGGTCTTCAAACCGATCAAATTCTGAAAAGTATAAAATATAGACTCCCCATTTAATTAAAGGTTGTTATGTATACGTTAATATAATATTATCGAGTGCCACGTCAATTTACATAGATATGAGCAATCAATAAATATTATAATGTTACCAATATTAATATGAATATTAACTACGAATAAAATACATATAAATGATATATATATAATACCTATATTCCATAACTAAATAATTTATTTCTATATCTACATAAAACGCCTTCCTCTCTTCTACTTGCTGTGCCCATCAGGGTCCATAATTGTTACTTCTAGATTTCCTTTACCACCATTAATGTACATTATGGATTGCAATAAAGAATATGAATATGAATATGAATACCATGTTCACTTGTATGTTCTCTCTATTTACTCTACGATCCAATATATTGTGAAGATTTATTTGAATAGCCATTGCTTGTGTATACATTTTGTGATGATTTGCTTTCAATATTATATTTATTGTAGGTAACGACTATATTATGTGTGTATTTAGAGTACGCGCATTGTCTGTGTTTCAAGCCCGATTTTACAAGCGTAACGGGTTATTTATTTATTTATTTATTTAATTTAATTAGAACGGTTTACAAAAAAGAAAAAACCACTTACACTAACTAAATACAAATTTAAAAACATAACACGGTTAAGAAAGGATTATTGGATTTAGGTATTTGTGCTAGCTTATTACGTGTATTTTTTACTCGAAATGTATTTAAAATACATGTGGCTGACTATTTATGATTCGTACAATACAATTTTGTTTATAATATAATAACGGTACAGAGATAGATATTGAGGTTTTGTAAATATACGGATGTGGCCAATGGCACGCCCACATTTAAACCAAGAAGCTTGTTCGTTTAAAGAAACGTTGAAACAAAATCTAAACTGATTCGTATTTCAATAAAATTCATCTGTTAATGAAATTATTCATAAAAAATGTACACTTCCAATCACCCACTCATGTTACGGGCCTTGAGAAAACAGCATCACATTACAAGCTATAATAAGTAACAGTTGGATCACTATACTCTTTTGTGGTGTACACCGCTCAGCTGCACTGGCTCAAAGGGCACTTTGTTATGACGAGATAATATTAGTCAACGACCCTATCTACCTATGTAGTACTTAGGTATAGTGGAGAAACAGCTCTAAGAACGGTTTACAATGCATCACTGTTATGGTACTTGAGTTGTTCGATGTTCGTGGCAATGTTTCATTCTAGATTTGAGACGAAACAACTTACTAGGTTAAAGTTATTGATGAATTTAATTATATATTTACTCTGACATTTTGTGTATGTATCTTGACATTATTATTGTGACCCATTTTTATACATTGAGTCCAGTTATAGTGACGTACATGATTTCTAACACCTTCGCTTCTTTGCCAGTGCCCAATGTAAAAGAGGGCGAGTCCGTTGTCATCTACCGGGCACAGATTCAGACTCCGTACTGCAACTTAGAATTATCTAATAGAAAAACCCAATAAAACTTTGTCTGACGGACGGACGGGTGTAAAAAATCTGCCTCATTAGGCAGATTTTGTTGCCTTACCGAATTTGATTTCCTTCTAATAATATTATTTTAGTTAGATACCAATATAATTTTATTTCAAGTTGAGGAGACTTGGTATCACCATATTTAAGAAACGAAGGAAAGTGTTGGATATTTGTGACATTAAAATATCTTCGTAATTAACCCATTAAAATGTTTTCTATATAAAATGTTCTCAATTTTCTGTCGCGTACAGTTAATTAACACACGAGTACACCTAATGACTAAACAAACAACAAACCGACACGACCGGAGAGATCAGGTTCAACGGATTATCGTGCCCGGGCACGGACAAGTTCCGATGTGTGGAGATTAGAAGGTCCTATGCAACATACAGCAAGCTCTGCCTTGTACCGCAGATCGATGAATCTTCCCCCTAGACTAGTGGCAAATCTCTTGACGAACAGAAATCAAATAAAATGATAAATGTATGAGATGACAATTTCGATTATGTCATCGATGGCATATGTCAAACCCATATACTTAAGCTTATTTACACACTATACCTTCGTTAAAAAATAAATATATACAGAAGAAAAAAATCTAACTGAAAATTATGCATCAAAGTATTCATCCTCATTGCCGTCGACTGTAGGGTGCCCAAGAGTCTGGCAGCACCATAAACTTTTTATTCTAATCGTCTGAGGTTTTGCCACTAGTCTAGGGTGACCCATTTCTGTCCAAGACTAGGGGAGATCGCATGAGGGGCATATAGTAGCTACGTGCACAGGCCTGATCATCAATATCTACATTGCTATAAGCAGAACGCAGAGCCGGGATATTGGTGATGTAACAGCGACATATTTTAAAGCTGGAATTTTATTTCCATTGGAATTCTGCCAACTCCTTATTTGGCTTCCAGTAACATATCCTATTGGATAAATCCGAACGTTTCTCATACCGAATTATTGCTACAATTACGTAATGTTTTTGCTTCTTACTTATGATATTGAAACATGTATTCTGTATACGATAGCAAAAGCATATTCTTATCATGAGAGCGAACAATTATTGCCTATAGGGCGCAGTTAATATGACGATGAAAAATTGCCAATAACGAACAATATTAATATGAGCTATCAAACAAGATTACTCAATTGTCCTTTATCAGGCCCAGAACATGCTTAAGCCTAAAACTGTCTCTCGTTTCGTCCAATTCTGTATGAACAATATTGCTACGCTTTTGCTGTGTCCAACATCTTCTGACAAATCAACCAGAAAATAATACTTCACCCACATTTCTGTCACATTACCTCTAATTTAAAACCAACAGTGCAATATATTTCGCTACACATACGCAATAGAAACTAACAGATAAAGAAAAGGGTCACCTCTGTAGAGCCAGTAATCGTAAGGAGATGACAATCAGTGTGAGTCACGCTATCGGCCGGACGTAAGATCTCCAAGTCTAAGAGATAGGCGAGCTATAAACTACGACACTTACCCAGCGTCGAGATTGTAAAAGAGATGTGCTTTACTGTGGGCTTACCTCACGTGCGTTTTAAGCACATTTAGACAGGCAATGATTTTATATACATTTATCCATACTTAATATTATAAATGTGAAAGTAACTCTGTCTTACTGTCTGTTACGTCTTTGCGACAAAACCGCTGGACGGATTTTGAAAAAAATTTGCATGTAAAAAGTTTAAGACCCGAGAAACGACAAGGCTTCTTAACGCGGGTGAAACCACGGACAAAAGCTAGTGTAAATTAGATGGTAAAGTGTATACGATTTTGAAACAAACAGCTCACTAAGTGGTTAAAATAAAGCTGCCTTCGTTAAAGCTAATGGTGTCCTAAATGACAATCTTAGCAAGTCGCTATAAACAGATGAGAGGTCCATTCTAGGGAGCTCGATATTACATCGGCCACACTACGGTTCATTTTAGAAATTAGGTGGATTAGCCAAATGTGAAATGAGGCTCCATAATTTCCCAGTGCATAAGCACGCACGTTGCAATAGAAATACCTACAGGTAGTCCTACATTAACGGAGATTACAGGCTTAATGAGAAACATACATAAATACAGGTCTTATCTCCATGCCTCTATAATCCTCAGCCTCACCACTCTACGAATTTTACGTTAGCTGAAAACTCCAATTTTAATATCCCCATAAAAACACCGCAATATAAAAAGATTTTTGTAGTACCTATACCTGCATTCGCTGCAATAAAGTCGGGCCTTGAAATAATGTTTCTTCTTGCAAAACAAGTACAGTAACGGTACATAAAACTTCAGTGGAGTATACAAACAAACGGCCTCACAACCAGAAGTGTACAAAAAATATACTTACAGCAGAACTTAGTAAACAATTCTCTTAAAATGCTTTAACTGTAAAGTCTTATGGAAGAATTGCCTTGCAGCAAGACAAAGTAGGGAAAGTAATGCTATTAAAGAACCGCGTTCCAATCTGCGGAATGAATGGACTGAAAAAGGAGGCTATAAGGTGGAACATATTTAATTGTTAAACTTCGCAGAGTTTTATAAAAAGCAACATAACATCACGCCTGTATTCCCCGAAGGGGTAGGCAGAGGTGCACATATAGTACACCCACATTTCACCAGTTATGTTTTTCGGTCCCAATGTAATAGGGGGCGAGCCTATTGCCATCAACCGGGCACAAATCCAGACTCCGTGCTACTACTGAGAATTACCTAATGGAAAAACTCAGTAACACTTTGCCCGACCCGGGATTCGAACCCAGGACCTCGTGCTCAGCAGTCGCGCTTAGCTACCACTAGACCAACAAGGCAGTCAGTTTTATAGATTACCTCTATTCTTTGTTGGCCTATTTAGTCTTACTATAATAACTTTCGTGAGTATTATCCATATTATCGACTATATAATATAGGTACCGGTTATACTCACGTCGATATTCGGGAATGCCCGACTAGTTTCGGACTCTAACGGAACCCTTATTCATGAGCAGGTGACGCGGCGGGGTCACGAGCCGAATTATTTAGTCTTTTGTTAAATTATGCAATCACATTGATACTTACTACAGAAATCTAATAAGACAGGAAATATATAGATATAAACGAAAAGCTACAGGACTGGGGTAAAGGGTGGGGCGTTTAACTGATACCTGGATATCGTATCTTTCATGAGTAAACCTAAAACTACCAGCTATTATCAGGCTTATATTTTAAACACTTTTAAATAATTGGCTGTATTTTTGTTCCTCATAATTTTGTTATGGTCCACAATAGCCCGCCCTAGTTTGACTTTCAGTGCAAACAAAATTTAATTCAAATAAATATCAATTTCAATTACCCAAATTAATCATGTATTGGCCATTGTGACATAGAACTCACCACATAACGGTTTGGTTTTGAATTGTTATGATGTTGAACTCTTGCCTACCGTTGTGCTAAAATACGTTTTGCAAGCCTTTTGGCTACAAGATAAAGTAATATCCTATAAACGCACAATGTCACTGTCCATTCTTTTGACGTAAGCCCTCGGAGTGTCCCCACACTTTCCGATGCGGAATCGGCTTAAGCCGATCAAATTACACCATACAACTTTCATTAAGCCAATTTTATTCGCGCTGGCCGATCGGTTAAGCTTGTTTGCTAGTGGTCGGTAGCAGCCCCGGGGCTGCCCAACTATTATTAGGTCTTATGAGACTTGGTTTTTTTTACATACCATGCCTTTTACAAAAGGCGGGACACGTGAACTATGTATAATTATACTAAGAACCAATAATGTAGACTGTTCCTATTTCTATTACTTAAGACCTCGAAGAGGCAGTGTTATTAATCTTGTTGTTAGAGATAATAAGTAGCCCAAATTCCAAACATAAAAGTTTTATTAACTAGTTTACATCTATATGTATCTGTTTAAATATGATTGCATAAACAAGCAGTGATTTTCTCAGATCCTTTATCAGTTTTACACATTTACTTTTCATCGCTGGTCATAAGTCCCAATGGCCATATCAGACCCAATATAATCATTGTCCCTACACACAAATTTAGCCTTATACCTTACTAGGTATGTGTCTTTTCAGGACTAAAACTTTGTTACTATTTACACGTTTCTATCATTATGCGACTACAGAACATGATGTCAATTTATTATCTTCAAAATTGTTTGTGCTCGTTATTTCCCAATTTTATGTACTAAAACAAACGTTTTCCCACTCTTTTTGTCTTTTTATGAACAGTACGTGTATCACCCCCCCCCCCAACTCATAAAGAAATTTAAACATGACAGTTTATTATACACTTTGGTATCCATTTTTTTGTATTGTAAGTGTGTATAATTCAAAGGAAACGATTGATACTCTAAGAGCCAATTACTTCTGTTTTCCTTAAAAGTGTTTCGTTCTAATTAGCTAAGTTCATTGCGGCTTCCAAAAGAGTTTAGTGCCCTCTGGGACACGGAAAGTAAACGAGTAATTACTCAATGTTGTTGACTTCATTAGGGTAAATCTGACTTGGTGATAGGTATTTATGTTTCAAGGATTTTGCCCCCCTGATTTTCACTTACTAAATCACAGACACTTTGGCCCAGTAGGTGGGATATAAGGGTGCAAATGTCGTTTTTCTAATACCTAGACATATTAAGGGTTTCTTTCACATAACTGCGAATAGAAACAACATAACATAACATCACGCCTGTATTCCCCGAAGGGCACCAGGGCACAAATCCAGATTCCGTGCTGCCACTGAGAATTACCTAGTGAAAAACCCAGTAATACTTTACCCGACCCGGAATTCGAACCCAGGACCTCGTGCTTAGCAGTCGCACTTGGCGACCACTAGACCAACGAGGCAGTCCCAGAGGAATAGAAACAAGAACTATATAAATAGGTAGCATAGTAATTTCATCTGATGACTCGACACCTACTAAGCATCAATAAAATTTTAATTCAGATTATTTTATGACCGAAATTACGTCACGCCTACGTAATGGTAACTCGTTAAATGATTATGACCTATTTAATTGTCTAGAATTTGGGCTGCTCTTTGAATTTACATTGTTAGAAACATTTATAAGACTTTATTATTACCCAGACTGTTATTTATAGAGAAATCAAGTAGGCTCTTCTAGAAATTAATAAAGGAGATAACATCTGAAAATAATATTCTTTTCTGAAAATACAATATAATGGTTAAGCTTCAGGACTGTTTTAACAAGACATTCTTCTTCAAATTGGATATATTATTAGCATTCAGTAGGCACTGGCAAAAACGTTAGTTATGTATTCATTATTATGACGGTCATACAAACAGTATAAGTAGGTTCTCTACATAGACTGAAGTCGTAATGGCTGGTCGTAGTCGGGATTTTTCGAAATCGATTCAAATAGGTAGTATATATACTAAACTATATCGCTATATATGGGCTTTTCAACATCACGACAGAATGTACGTAAGTAGATAGGCACAGAATGCGCAGGGTGGCAGTGAAAAGGGTTGGGTCAACGATAGATAAGGCCGGACAGTTGCCAACGTCATTGTCAGGTCATAAAGCCCCAAAAGATCCAACGTTATCGAGATCTTTTGGAAAATTTCAATTTGGAGCCATATTTTATTTAAGATCAGTCTTGTAACTCGTTGCGA
The DNA here is from genome assembly GCA_946251915.1 of Abrostola triplasia. Taxonomy (NCBI): domain Eukaryota; kingdom Metazoa; phylum Arthropoda; class Insecta; order Lepidoptera; family Noctuidae; genus Abrostola; species Abrostola triplasia. The sequence continues at coordinate 9,934,979 of OX276428.1, read as the reverse complement.
AGGTACTACATAAAATGTAATATTTATATTCGAAAAGTTAATTTTGTATTTAATTCCGGTGTGGGCTCGATGATCACCAACAGGTAACAATATGGAAATGTAGACTGCTTAAAAGAAGAACTGCGCTGCCTGAACCATAGAGTATTACAAGCGGGATTGTATTTAATTAAGTTATTTTTATTTATCATGGCTGTGAAATATAGTATACAGTACAGTAACAGATTTATCTGACTTTTGGTGTCATTTTTGAATGTTGGCCAAGCTAAGCAAATCAAATCATTTACTCGCAAAATATGGATGCATAGATGGTTAAAAAATAGCATGTAAGAATCCACATATTAACCATTACTGGCATACAGAGAACCAAGTAATACTCTTAAATTAAAATTAAGCTTGAATCTAAACTGAGAAAGACTTGAAGAGAGCTTGAAATTCGATGAGTGCGTAAAACGAAACTATAGTTTAGCGCCATAGTACGGCGAAGGTCGCGGGTTCATGTACCGCTCGTGTCTATCATTGTTCAAGTTTCCTCTATCAATTTAGAACCTATTTCTCGTTGTAAACCGTAGACAATAAACTTGCCAGCTCAGTCAAGTAGATTAAAATTACGAATGTAAATTATATGTCAAAGAAAAGCTACAGTTTCTAAATGGTACACACGTAAGTAATACCAATTAGTGAGAGCCAAGCGATATTACAGATAAGCTCCCAACAGTGGCACTCGCATTCAAATGCACAAATTACCATCTGTTAAATTTCGCATTACATGAATCTTTAAGGACAGCTTAGAATGATAATGTTTAGACCCATTACATGATTCGCTGCAGCGCACTCCGAGGAATGTCTGTCTGTATGTTAATTTGTGTAATTGTATGTATCTAAGGGTGCATACATATTAGTGGTGGGTAATTCATGTGCTAAGTGCACGTTCACCAAGCACGTTTTAATTTTGTTGTATAGCGTTTTGACGGGTGTTAGATGGCGCCTGACGCAGATATAGTAGCATTACACTCTTCATGTAGTTAATTTTATCTTTACCTACATTTTTTGTTATTGAAAATTCTGGAACCACTAATTCCATTTGAAATTTTAATTTATACTAGCTGCGTTCCGTGTTGGCCACTACATTTTTTCGAAATTAAAAATTGGGCTATATTAATCCAGGTCATCAGCCAATTTTTATCGAAATTGATCCAGCCAGTCTAAGCCTGAAGAAGAGACAAACACACTCACAAACTTTTGTCTTTATATTATTAGTGTGATTAATATGATGTGATTATGTACATACACATACATAACACATCCAAAAGACGTGGCGATCTAATTCCTATAATATTAACTCATTAAACCACGATACTCAACCTGAAAAATCATTCCTACTTGGTGTGTCTAATCCAATCTGAAAATACACGAGAACTTTTATCCCATCACATTCATGGCGGATATTATGTGCAGTGTGCCGTGTTATCCTCATACATTAGCGGCCATGTAAAGGTGCATTACTGTTGGCCCGCTAATGGCCTACGTAATAAACAAAAACACATCAGCCCGTCTTGCTGGGGTCCTGTCAAAATGAACGTGTTCAACCATGTGTGCCTTTACGCTACGTGGAAGAGACATTTTGTGTAGGTTTTGACGCAATTCATAAAATACATTACATCATAATTATTAATTATGGGCAGTGTATGTGGTTTATTGCTTTGGTGACCTAAGGTATACCTGATTCTTTAGAACTGTCTATTCTGAGTAAATCTAAGTTACCAATTACAAATTTGGAATTGTACCAAATAAATGGAAGTAAGCTCCTTAATATAATTATGTTGTCCGCCTCAATCTTCGTAAGCGATAATAAACCCAGCCCCTATACCTACTCCTTTAAGGAAAGAGTGGTCATAATTATAAATGATAAACCTATACTACTTATCCTCTATAATTTCGAGTTTCAATCTTAATAAAGTATACCGACTCTTTCCCAAACAGTACGCGACCCACTGACCTAGTTGAAAGCTGAAATAAAGCCAAAATCTGCCTTCTTAAGGTTTGTGTTGACGCCATGTTTACCAGGCTAAGAATATCACCGTGATGTTTTATTATCACGCATAGTCCATACCACAAAGGGGTTGGTAGACCTATGCCGAATTGCTGACATACTCAAATTGACTAGTCATTGATCTTTACCACAGTCAGATGTTTTCACACTGTTTAGAATGTTCTAATTAAAAAGACAAAAAACACTCGACAGTTGCGTTGGCAACCATTAGAAGACATCGTCATACTGCAAGTGTTAATAGGTAATTATATTTATATTTTTTCCTAGTGGGCCATAGGTCTATCTATATACCTAGTGTTTGATTAGGAAAGCAAAATACCAAGCATTGATTATCAACCTGGCGGAAGTCAAATATAAACATGAATTTGCTCAATATTGGCATTAAATGCACTGAAAAAAAAAGATGATGATCGGAATCAAAAAAAAACTGTCAGATCAAAGAGAAAAAGAACATTCATCCTAAAAATGTTCTTATTTCATAAATGTATGTCAAAATGATTATCTATCAAAGCCCTCAACGGAACGGAAAGATAAAAGAAAACGGTCGCTAACACAGAGTGACCCTTATTTGACTCCTATAAATCGCGTGGGAAGATAAGCGGGGAAGATGTTCATTATTTAACCTGTAACCTTTTCTATATTTAGGAATATCTTCAACTAATTCTTTTCTTTTGAAAGAAATCTACAGATTTAAAATATCATCTACTTGCTTTTTCGCGCGACATCGCCTGCGTTATGTCCTTTCTCGGGTCTCAAACTTTCTGCATGCCAAAATCCGTCCAGCGGTTTAGTCGTAAAGGCGTAACAGATAGGCAGACAAAGATAAATTCACATTTATAATATTAATATGGAATATGGTGGACTTTGGTGTGTATGCTAAGCTTGAATACAGCTTGAGCAGCGACACGTCAACTTAGTTGGCAGAGCTGCGCAACGGTTCGGCGAAGGTCGCGGGTTTAAATCCCACTCATGTCCATATTTTTTCTAATTTCCTTTATCAAATATAAATTTATCACGTCATAAATTCTTCGTCAGTGCTTTTTTTAACTTGGAACTGTATGAAACTTGAAAATGACTAATGCTTCATATTTTCGATTACGTACTAAGTAACCGATTTTTGGATTGAAAACAGATTAATTAGTTCTCCAGCTTTGATAGCAACCTCGCTCATATAACAAACCCAAGCCTACACTTTATTAGTAATACGTAACTAGACATTTTTGAAATAGAGCTATAGTGACATTTTATAAACGTTGCCATCGGTTTACACGAAATAAAAACCATTTTAAATAGTGTTTGTACTAAAATAATATTTCATATTGTTCCACGTCAACAAATTAGAATAACTACCGCTGGACACGAGGATTCTTAAATTAGATATGAGTGTACAAGTGTACATACATAATAGTGCTTAATGGACTGTTAGGTAATCATTAATTTACGGACAACACCAATGTAAGTGCTACAATATGAGTGTTTAACAAACTTGTGAAGGTCACAACAAACTTTTATTCACGACAAATTCCAGCTATGTTCCTATTGGTCATGGAGGGTAAAGATATTCTTACTAAACGACTTTAAATAACTTAATATAAAAAATATATTTTTAACACAAGCTTTTAAATTAAAAGTGCCATAGTATTGTATTGTCACCAAACCTATTTAAGTATACCAAATCTCATTTCAATCGGATGTCAAAAAGTGGTTCTGATTTAGATTGAAAGATTTGACCTTAACAAACTCACATACCTACATACACACAAACATTGCAAATTAAATAAAAGCTTGTAAAGAGGAAGTGGCCATGGTATTCAAGGCGCAACCATTTTTTTCTTCAACCATACCCGATTGTGAGCTATCATGGTCCATATATTAGAAGCTCAAGCTTGTCTCGCCACCACCAACTTGCATGCCACGACGCTTTTTGATATTATATGACATCCCCTGGTGGTATTTGCCCACATATCATCCGACACGCAACAGATGTGGCCGGCCCCGATTCAAACTGGCAGTTTTATATTTATCTATTGAATTGAATTTTAAAAATGTATCCGCAAACAATACCATGTATGAAGATCTGTTCCCACCATATTTCAGGAAAATAAATGATATCTTTTTCCAAATTAAAACCAGAACCAGCCTAACTGGACATTATAGAGACCAAATGTCTTTTATAGCGGATTTTATGGGCCCTACAGGAGCGTCCACGCCACCTTTCTCTTCAAATTAAAGACTTATGTCCGTTGTCAGTAACTCTGAACGAAAAATCAATGTAATAGCTAACTTTAAAAGAGCATAAAAACATAACATCACGCCTGTATTCCCCGAAGGGGTAGGCAGAGGTGCGCATATAGTACACCCACATTTCGCCAGTTATGTTTTTAGGTCCCAATGTAATAGGGGGCGAGCCTATTGCCATCAACTGGGCACAAATCCAGACTCCGTGCTGCCAATGAGAATAACCTAATGGAAAAACCCAGTAACACTTTGCTCGACCCGGGATTCGAACCTAGGACCTCGTGCTCAGCAGTCGCGTTTAGCAACCACTAGACCAACGAGGCAGTCTACTACAGTCTTACTAAATGTAATAGCTAACTTTAAAAGAGCTTAAAATACACTTAACAAACCACTAGGCAATGAATAAGGCCTAAGGTTTTATAACATCTGATTGATGATTATAAACAGTCTTTTTTGCTCTAGGAAACTCCTTAATATATGTCCTAGTGATCGTGAAATGAAGCACCAACCTTACATTACTCCTTAGAAAGCTTAAGAGATTAGTGCGATGCTAAATGGTAATATACATCGCAAGTCTAGAGAACTCTATTTCCATGAAACGTGTTAACGCAAATGTAACGCACGTGCTTCTTGGCACGGCTGTTTGACGAAAGACTAATTCCGCCATGTTATCCAAGGAGCAAAGTTAACCTACGCAATGCTGTACGTACAAAGTTTACTCCACAGAAATAACTATGACAGTTGTATGGAAATACGTTTGGTAACGTGCGTTATCTGATTCTATCGAATATGTGGAATTTATATCGGAATGTAGGTTCCGCTGCCAACACTAGCAAATTGGGTATCTAGTTGAAAATAGATAAACATAACATCACACCTGTTTTCCCCGAAGGGGTAGGCAGAGGTGTACATATAGTACCCCATATCTCGCCAGTTATGTTTTACGTCCCAATGTAATAGGGGGCGAGCCTGTTGCCATCAACCGGGCACAAATCCAGACTCCGTGCTGCTACTGAGAATTACCTAATGGTAAAACCCAGTAACACTTTGCCTGACCCGGGATTCGAACCCAAGACCTCGTGCTCAGCAGTCGCGCTTAGCAACCACTAGACCAACGAGGCAGACAGTCAGTCAATCAGTTGAAAATAGATGTTCGTTCTTAAACTGGGGAAATTGGGTTACCTATGTTTTAATGTTGAGATGTAAAATAGTGAGCGCGCGGGTCAATCGATCTGCTTGGTTACCCGCGTCTGTTGTCCGTCCGATTGAACCTTTTCATTGAAAGCACTCTGAGCCTTACTAGAAGCGCTAGAGCTCGCTTATCCTCTCGATCCCGGGTGTCATAAATGACAGTCAATTAGAATCATATCTCACACAGATGGATATCAGCTGATCTTTGGGTATGAGTGGAAATGAGTTTGCGCAAAATTGATATGGTTGAATTCAAGACCATTGTGACTCTAAAAACACTTTTATTTTACATAGTAAAGAGCGTAATGTTCATTATAGGTAGATTTATTATTGTCATTCACGGATAAACCATCACTGTTCGTTTTTAAGGGACAACATTATGTTTATGACTTGGCAACACTGATAGAAGAAAGAATACCTATTAACATACAAACAACTATTTAATATAATCTGTAAGGAGATTCATTTTTTTTTTTATAAACCTTGCCCCACACTAGGAATTTCTCCTGTATCGTGGGTGCGTTTCACAAACATGAAATATCACATACACTAACACCCACACTCGGGACAAACATCTGTGGTACGCACAAAGTATTGCCCCGCGCGGGAATCGAACCCGCAACCATTAGCGCAGCAGTCCCATCGCTTAGCCACTGCGCTAATCAGGTCGTCAAAGATTGCAAGTCTATAAACCAGTAAAACAATAAGTGAGAAAAAGCTAATACTCGATAAAATTAAAAAAGATACCCGAGCAATAATCAAATTCATTTTTATAACTTCAATCAAGTAATGACGTCAGAGTGCTTTGATCTCCATCAAAATACTTGCGCCTGATAATATCTTCACCCACTTGACTAAAAAACCAAAATAAAGACATGAATCAACTTCATATGCAAATAATAAATCATACATATGTTTTCGCGAGGAATTCAAACAGTTAATAATTTAGATTGCAACCGAAATTTATGGCTAAATTGTCGGACCAACACCGCACAAACACAGGTCTGTGGATCTGATCAAGTTATGTGCGTCGGCAATCAAAAGGGGGAGCAAGCAAGGCATTGGGCATTGGTAATTCAATTAAACATTTATTTTTAATGTGTAACATTATCCTGCAATTTGTTTAACTCGGTCGTACGACTGCATTTAGCATCGTGTCCTCATAAATTTAATTTAAAAAAATGCAATATATATTTCATTGAATTAAACTCGGTAGGCACGATTCTTTCCCATATTTCATTCACGACATAAATGCACTTGTATGAATCGTACCGTTCCAGATAATTTAAATTTTATTGAAATCTGGAGTAATCTGCAATCATTTCAATGGTCTGCAGGCAACAGAAAATGTATGTGACTGCAAACACATTATGTGTGTATATGTTTAATCATTTTATCAGACTGTAACACGCTCGCTTGTTTTGGCAACAATACCACGAATAAATTAACGACTTATTAAGATTAATTAAAATTAATTGGCTGTAATAGAACATGATCACTTCAAGCTCCCACCCTACATTCGAGTTGTATTGTACCTGATACTTAACAATATTCTACTTCATTTGAAGTTCGCATTACCTATCTCAAATATTGAACGTTCTATTAACTAATAAAGGAAGATATTTAAGCTCTATACCCGAAGGCAAAGACGTATAGATGCTAATATAATAGCACCTAGTGGTGAAATCTACAGGCTGTGTATAGGAATTTATAAGAAGAGTTCTCAAATACCAGACGACCGATATTTCCCTAATAAAACTAATACACTGAGGTCTTTCATAAAATTTAGGAAGATTTAAAAAAATATAATGAATGTTGAGTTTAATCTCTCATCTTGTATCGGTCGTAACTTATTTCAGGTTGTATAGTAAATAATTCAATTATTATTGCTTTAAGGTGCTCTATACCCATTATGATGAATATTAGAAATTGTTTTTTAATTTATAAATATTCCTACAAATTGAGATGTCTAGTTTAAACCAGCTAATTAATTTGCTCAGCTAGTTAATGATCATCTAGAGTTGTTTCTTGGAGTTCTATGTTCGTAACTATCGTTTGAGTAGTGTGCTTGTATATCTTCGTCTTTATAAATTTTGTTTTAACCTTAAATTACAGAAATTTGAAGAATTTATTACAAAAAATCTCAGTACGAACCTACTCGGTGGTAATATAATACTTGACTCTGAATTCTAATTAAAAACTGAATTGTCCATGTTATTTTAGGTTTGTGCGTGTAATCAGGTGCGGGTATTTTGATTGCAATACCACGCACAAATGGTTTAGTTACGATTGACTACTTAGCAGCGGATACTTTACGTAGTGCAAGTAGTGTAAGACATAACACTACGCGCATGAATAAACTCGCACGTTGCGTTGTCAGGACAGCGGCAACCGCATTGATTGACACCCGAATTAATTTACTTTTCGTGAACAGCAGTTTTTATGAGGTTCGAGTAAAACCGCGAACACCAGCTAATGAATTATCAAAAAGTATTTCTTCGAAGCAAGCTGTCGTTCATTGTGGAGTTCTAAGAGGGAGGTATTTGTTCAACAGTGTCTTCCGGATGATGATGATGATGATAATTACTTCGAAACGTACTATAGACACAAAATTCCGAAAGCTACAACAAAAAGTATATTCCGAAAAGTATGTACGAAATGTCTGATTGTATTCAAACGTTGAATAAAACATAGGTACATTCCCGGAAACCATTCAGAATATAATATTTTACCGACAAAATGTATGTTGAGTGATTGATATATTATCAGAAAACTGCTACAATTTATCTGTTTATAATACTATAGTGTAGGTATGGCAGAGGCACGTACAAACAGAGGTATCTAGGAAATAAAGAACCGAATATTTCATTATTTTTTTGTTGAAGATTGTTAAAGGTAGGTACATAATATCCCTTGAATTTGCTTTAAGCGGTTTGTAGCTACGTGGCTACCGTGAAGATAACTCACTCTGAAAGGTTAAGCAGTGTCCACCGCGGTCAGTATTGTGATGGGTGACCGTTTTCATATGACGAGCCCCTCCGTGCTTCGGAAGGCACGTTAAGTCTCTGGTCCTGCGTCTGACCTCTCCTACTGTCAGTCTACCGTCCCATCGGACGGAGAATGAGAAAATAGGGAATGCACCTGAGATTGCGCGCATACTTGTATACTATAATATAAAAAAGGCCTCCGCGAAAATCCTGAAATTCGGTGAGGAGAACATTATGTTGATATATATTTATAAAAGGTACGTTTTTGTATACTTATTTAGCCTCCACGGAAGGGCTAAAATAAAAAAAAATTTGCCGATTGCACGTCTTTGCCTGGTTAATCTCTACACCAAGATAGCTAGTCAATTCAAGCCATAAAGCTGGCTGGCTCACAGTAGATATCAATAAATTAATCTGTGTTACCCATGAAAAGCTGAGTCCAAGCCATATAGAATAGAAAATCTAGAGCAGATTTAGGTAAGGAAGGGTAAAGAAGAATCTAAATAAATTTCCAATCCAAATCTAAGGTAATTTAGTATATTTTAATATAACTGATGATGCCCTGATGGCCCTTGGCGCTAGGTATATATTCATCGAAATTTTCATTAATATCATAATTCATTCATGAAGTTAGTATGGTACTATCTACAATAAAAATAATTTTACGCTAACCTAAAGAAACATCTAGTTAACAATGACTAATTTACGCTAATAAGTAATTATTTTAATCCCTAAAATCATCTGTTATCATCTCAATTTCATCAAGAACGTGCCCAAGACGTATAAACTGGTTTCGGCCATGACCTACGGCCTTGCTACGGAAAGAAAAGCCTTTGACGTAGCAACCCGTAGCCTTGCACCTTATGCATCGCTTGAGAGACGTTAAAAGGAAAATGTTTGATTAAAGGTTAGTTTTAAATCAATTTTGTCATTATTTCCAATACACGGTGTTGTTTCAAAAATAAATAAACATCGTGACACACTGCAAGACGATAAAACGAAATGTAAAATGAGTTTTTATTTTTTTAAAAATTAATTTAAAATGTGAATGTTTTTAATTTTCATACTATTCATTCCTTGTCTTTTTTTTCTACACGAGTACGTAAAGTAAAAATTTTACTCACTTATATAGAGAGTAAACCAAGTTTTATGACAGAAAAAGTCTAAAATTATGCATTATATACAAAAAAAAATAGCCAACTTACCCTTTATCCTTAAAACACAGGTTAATTTAATTAATTTATGTTTAAATATTCTTGATATCGTAGTCGTCAATCGTTTACAGTTCGAAAATACAAAATGTCAACACTACACTGTTAACCACGCGGAAATTCACTGGCGCGATCATGCGGATGTACTTTTATCTTACACTGTCCATGCTTCGATCGCGAAACTGTCTATTCAGGCAGCTTCATTCATACCTCGCGTCTTACTGAAAACACACGATGCTTCGAATTACGGCGCTCGCAGAAGCCGGGTGCACCAATCTGTTGTCTTTCAACACATAAACAAACTGGCAAATGGAATGAAGCTAGCCACGGACCAAGCGGTACTATACACATTACACTCTCGTTTCATGAATCCGAAGAGGACAGGCGTGTTCCCCACACGAACAACTCGAGACACAAAACATACCGAAACAAAAATAACAAGAAAGGGGTTTTAGAAAATCAAAACAAAAGATCACATGATGGTGTGGTATCGTAGAAACAACGAAAACAACGTTAAGTGAGAACAAGATTAGCGCTAGTGTGACGTAGTACTAAAGCTTCCGCGTCTGCGTGATGGGGTCGCGTCCTTCAGAGAAAGGCCAATTTGAACACTATGTCCTTACAACAGAGTCCATGTGGAGAGGCATTGTCACTGTGGATTGCAGCTTATTAATATCAGCCATATAATTTTAGACTTTATCTCGACGTGTTTACGTTCAGGTTCGCGTGGGGTGTATTAAATACTGCAGGCAGACGTATCACGTGCGTGCAAGGGGGCCAGATGATCGCAGTTTGGTGAACTCCACTGCGACCCCTCGGTATCTATAGGTACGCCTACGGTTTAAGCTTTCTACTGTTTCAAAAGTTCGACACAATTCGAGAATTTACTAAATCGGCATATTCATACTCTACGTCTAATTATTATTTTGTACTGTATTTATAGTAATGGCGAAATGTTACTGTGAGTGTAGTACTTGTAGTAGCTAGTGTAGTTAGGTATAGGTACCTACTATTATCCATCAAGACCTTTGCCTACCCCGTTTCTATAATAATTGGTGGTGAAGGTACAAAAGACGCTGCTGCCCATCTGGGTTTTCCCTTGGTCGCTTCTTACGTCACCCACGGGAGGAAAGGGGGTGGTTTATTCTAGGCCTGATACCACACGGCAAGAAAACGATAACAAGTACGTTTAAGCACCAATCATTATCATACTTAGGTATTGACCTGTAAACTACGGGCTCGTAGCTGTGCGACTACCGCGCAAATCAGTCCACCTGCGAGGTTAAGCTGTACTAGCCGCGGTCCGTCTTGTCATGAGTGACAATTTTCATAATAATATGTCGAGAGTCGAGATCTCTCGCGTGTTTCGGAAGGCACATTAAGCCGTTGGTCCTGAGCCTGATCTCTCCAGTGGTGTTGGCTTGCCGTCTCATCGGACTATGAAAGTGAGGAACTGGGGAGTGCACCTGTGTTTGTGCGCATACTTGTGCACTAAGTATCTCCTGCGTAGATGACTAGTCTCCGCTGAGATAAGCCACCGTGACCCAGATTCGGTCGAAGAACATTATTATTAACCTGTAGACGTTCAATGCAGAATACCGTGGGTAACTTTAAGCTGCTACGGTTGAAGTCTCGGGAGGCTAATACCGATACTTAATTAAGTAGGCACTTGCTAGCATTGGGAATTCTCCAATTTTCTCTGAATGATATTAGATAATCTTTCGGATTAAATAATGGTCTTAAGTATCTCTCGATGACGTCGTCTTATGACGTTACTTAGGTATGATGTAATCGCTCATCTATGACTTTAATCAACTTTACTCATTAAAATACCGACTTATTACAAAATATTTACATAGGGGAACTGTGTTTAGGATTTGCGTATATCGAAAACATCGCGGTGTTACTTGTCCTCACTTGTTTGTTAGACTATCAGTAAAAAAAAAAATGGATAGCCTTACCATAGATACCAAAGAATAGAGCACAAGTACCAATTTATGTATCATTAGGTATTTTACATGTTTTATCGTTATGTGTCTGGGTTTGCACCCGTAACCGGATAAAGGCTAAACCTACAGCCAACACGATTTTATTATAGGGTGTTATATCACACCAGTATTCCCCGAAGGGTAAGCTATGTTATTGGTCCCAAATCCCAATGTAAAGGGCGGGCCTATTGCGATAAACCGGCACAAATCCAGACTCAGTGTTATTACTGAGAATTACCTCATGGAAAAACATTTGGTCCGACTGGGGATTCGAACCCTGGACGTCATGCTCAGCAGTCGTGCTTAGCGACACAGCCAGTGTAAGATGTTTTAAATAATAAACACACAAGATCAATGATTACTTGATTTAATGACACAGAAAACATCAATAGACAATAATGTTTACAAAATTGACACGTCATAAGTATGTATATATAAATCGCAATTTGGTCAAGGATAAATCTTAATATTTTAATTAATTAATAAATACAATATAAAATATTTAAGCCGATCTCAATAATTACAAATTTTCGTTCGCATCGCTGCGAAATGTAGAGTTGAATGTGACTAGACTCCATTTAATAATGGCGTCTCTTTAACTAAATGAATATGGCAAGTCTTATTCTTAATAAAGACAGAGTAGCGACCAAAATAAATATTTCATTTGTTCCCTTACTTTTTTGGCAATCTGTAATGGTTGCCACTTCTGCCAGTGTCGTGTAGTAACCACACATGGGTACCTGTAGTGCAAGCTCTGGTTGCAACAGCTGATTAAAACAGATTTTTTTGTGTGGCAACTGAGCCGTTGTCGACTATTATACCAGTGTCAAGTTAGGATTTCTTAACTTAAACTCCTATTCCAATGAAAACTGTATTTTTTGTAATGCAAGCGAGTGACAGTTATAATTTAAATAATGGTTAAACATCATTAATTCTTTTAAATAAGAAGGTTGTCCTTTAACATTTATCGGTTAATTAAGTTATACAATACAATTCCTGTTCCTAGTAGAAGGGAAAATTGTATCAGAAGATTAGTGTTCTTTATTTGATTTCAACTCACTAAGTTGTTTTAACTCTTATCTAGCTGTCTAGTGAAGGGTTAAAAAAGTATTTATCTATGGGTTGGCAAACTTTTTTCTAAATAAATGTTTTTTTTTAATGTTGGAGACAAAACTTCTTTTGGAAGGGTTTACGTTCGCAGTTCAGAATTCTATGGGCACAAAGCTGTTACGGGGCCACTAGTTCACTATATAGAAGACAAACGTATATGAGATCAAATATAATTATATTCTTACTTATAATAAAGCATAAGATATTTCCACTTATATCTAAATATTATTCAAAAATGTATAACTGTATAACAATGCATTTGGATTATGTTCATAATAGACTAGGGTCACTTGATGAATATTAAATATTGTTCATCCCCAAAAAATGCAACCAAAAATTCTGATATACCTATGTTCATAAAAAAAAAAATATATGACTAGTAATACTTGAATAACTAACTTACCTACCGCGCTTGAGTTAAAATTTTTTGGTAACTAAATGGAGTTGAAATATCAGCTATCAAAATACTCACTCTAGTAAACAGATACAAATACAGAACTACCCGCATTTTAGATTATAATTGCACATAATAGTGGTTAGTTGCACTTTTATTTTATATAAAACTAACTAACCAACAATACAATAAGATGATTATATATTTTATAATATATTTTTTGTGCTAGGTTAATATCACGCATGTGCAAAATATTATAATTATATTCAACAAACAAATCAAGCTCTGTGAAACAATGGCGTATGAAACCAGGGTCTAATGTGAATAAAGTATTCAATTCAATTATTTAATCACAACAATTTTCAGTAAATAATTATTATACTATGAACGTTAAACCATTGTGTTTTAGGCTTTTTATGACTAGAATAACATACCCTGTACTTGTAAACGAAAAAGTTGTAAGGATAGGGCCGATACTTAAAATTGTACTCAATAAACCACAGAATATTTAGTAGATTTTATACCTACCTACATAGTTATTTATTCGACTAAATATATTTTTGGTCAACAAAATCATGGTTTGAAAACTTTGAATACAAATTAATAATAATTTAGAGAAGTAAATAAGACTTCTAATTCATTTAAATACCCGAAGTAGTTACTAGGCAACTAATTTTAAGGAATGATTAAATATATTCGTTAGCTTGTAGGTTTAATAGAAACACACACAAATTGTGCAGCAAATACTTTACCATTTAGCTTAGTTCAATTAGCTGATATTTGGCACAAAGTATAAAATTAATAATAATACGCATAAAAACGATACTTCACACTACACAACATTGCCAAGTTATTCATACATTTACAAAATGTTACTTTTTATGAATTGTCAAATAAATTCTAGCACCTTTACTTTAGAAATATTTGAATAATTTTTGATAATAAAAAGGGCGTTGTTTTCTTTTTTGAGATCAATAAGAAATTATTATTTATATTTTAAATGTTTTTTTCTAAGTAAAGAGGTTAGTCTCCGAAACTGGACAAATGAAAAATCAGTCTTATTAAACATAGACCTATTCTGGAATAAATTATTGGAATAAACGGTTCCAAATATACTAAATTGTGTAAAATATTTGTGACGTTTAGATAATAGTTATAAAGTGTATAGAGAATACTTTCAGTAAAGGTAAGATATAGTATAAGTATAAATCACAGACTATTAAATATTAGCATGCACAGAAGTTCCGGTCTTTGTTTGCTTGTAACTTTTGTAGGGATTGTTTACGTCTCCCTGACGCACACAGCATTGCGTATTCTACTGAGGACTCCATTCTGTAAGATAATTATTTAATTTTGATAATTGTTCATTGATAAAACAAGTAGCACTATAAATAAATAGGGTGCAGTTACAATAACACAGTAAACATTGAAAATAAATTGTAAACACATTAAATTCTTAAAATTATTCCATTACATTATACAAATAGGACATGTTTTTAATCTACAGGGTGTGTAAAGTGTTAATCTTAGTTACTACTAGACTCAAAACAAAAACCTGCAAAAAAACGAATACTTGTATTGCGTTTTTCTGCAGATTTATGTTTTTCTGGATAAAGGTACTTAAAGTAATTTGATAAAGGAGACTTGAAAAATGATGGACACAAGTGGGACTAGAACCGACTTTCGCCGTACCGTGGCACCGCTCTGCCAACTGAGCAATCTTGTCACTCAGTTGGCAGAGCAGTTATCAATTTAGATTTAAGCTTAGCATGGGCAACATGCAAAAATGATACAGATAGTCATACTTAAAGTAAACTAAAACATTCATACCTGTTCATGATTCTGTCAAGTAAAATCTCAATGGCACGGTCTATGTTTTGCCCTGATTTGGCACTGGTCTCTAAGTATGGCAGGTTGTAGTTTTTAGCAAACTCTCTGGCTCTATTCTGGTTAACCAGCCTCTTTTCTTGTAAATCACATTTGTGACCACATAGCACTATATCAGGGTCCTCACTTAGGCTGTGGGTCTGGAAAGTGAAAATTAAATAATAATACACAAGTGACTTTAATTGAGTAATGAACATGTTTAATGAATCCCCACATTTTTAATAAAATACTAACTACTACTACTAAATAATAATAAAAACAGCCTATAACTGTCCCACTGCAGGGCAAATGCCTCTACTTGTATAGAGAAGGATTGAGCATTGATCACCAATCTACTAAGTAAATTTTAATTTTAACAAGCCTAGCTATTTTACAAAAAAAATATTGACTGCCTCATTGGTCTAGTAGAGGTCACTAAATGCTACTGTTGAGCATGAGGTCCTGGGTTCAAACCCCAAATTGGGCACAGTGCTACTAAGTTTTCCATTTGGTTATTCTTAGTAGCAGCATGGTATCTAGATTTGCACCTGTTTGATTGCAATAGGCTCACCTATTACATTGGGACATATATAACATAACAGGTGCAATGTGGGTGTACAACTGTACATACACATGTGTGTGTGTGTGTGTGTGAACAAATACATTTATGAGTATATGTATGTGCACCTCTAAATACTTCTTCAGGGTATACAGGTTTCATGTTGTGTTTTTTTGTCTTACCTTTAATTGCTCTATCCAATTTCTGACTTCAAGGAAAGACGCCTCATTAGTCAGATCAAACAGCAAAAGGAAACCCATTGCATCCCTGTAGAAAGCTGTAGTTAGGCTTCGGAACCTGTAAAATACAAGATATAGGTCTGATTATTATATTCTGAGATTCCTTATGGATGTTTGAGAAACCAATATTGTTTTCTCCATTGGTAAAACTAAAATGGAAACTTTGACTAGCAGTGAAAGGATTTAGATATATGGACTATGGGGACTATTATATTAATTAATAGTTAGGTTTTCTTTGAAGATTGGGAATTAACAGAAACTACAGATTAGCTGCCTGTTGGTCTAGTGGTTGCAAATATAACTGAGGGATGAGTGGGGTACTCTGTAATCTGGGTTAACCCAGATTATTATTAACTTAATGTTTTTTATTAAGTTATGTACTACTCTGTAAGTATGTACTCTGTACTCTCACACATTACATTACACAATACAGTAGTAGCATGCGGTCTGGATATACCTAATTTCAATGCATTACCTTTCTTGTCCTGCTGTGTCCCATAGTTGTAAATGGATACGGTGTTGTCTGCCATTTTGTTGATAAATCTGAATAGAAATTCATTATAATATTAGTTACTATTTCTGATAAGCACAAACTGTTGAAGTGCCCTATTAAAATATACTACAAAGCTCTGCTGGCATTCATTAGTTTTATCTGCTAGTAGTTCGAGATAAAATAAATTAATGAGATAAAATATTTGCTGTCATACGTATTAAATAATTAAAGGTGTGTTAAATATAAACTTACCAAACTTTTTTCCCTGAAGTCAATGCCAACTGTCGAAATAAACTGTGTGTGGAAGACTCCGTCGGTATACTTGTACAAAAAGCTTGTTTTTCCTACTCCGGAATCCCCGACACATAGAAGTTTAATAAGGTAATCGTAGTCCATATTGTTACAGGGAGTAGAACTCATAAATTCTGAATTAAGTGCATAAGACCAAGATTTGATTCAGGTTTGTTTGCAGATCAATTGATTTACACCGTTGTTTTATTTATAATACTGATCCATTGTATTCACAGAACTGTATTACGTTCGATATTAAAGTTCTATCATAATAAAGAACTCGTAAAAACATCAACAATCGATCGTTTTAATTAATGACATGTCACTGTCAAAATTAAAAGTTCTCTTTCCTTTTTCGTTTCATAGAATATATAAAATTATTTATTTCTTCGGCTTGGACACACTGATTTATCAGCTATAATTTGTTATCTGTGAGTTATATAAAAATAAAAATGACACGACAATGACAGCCGCACATCTGACAGGCTTGTGGCAACAGTCAATGTCATATGGTGATGTTTAGGTTTACGTATTCGTGAATCTCCCATCATTGCAATGATTAAAATAAGTTTAAATTAATGATTTGAGTTTAAAGTACATACTACTTATCATATTATGCCGGACCCCTACCACTACATTTATCACTATGTCCAGTAACGAAAATGTAAAACAGGATAACCCAAAAGTCAACGTTGAATACTGGTAACGCGACATTATGTACATTATTTGATTACCTTATTAAGAACCTCTAGGAAATCGTTCGGCGCAAAGATATTCATAACACATTATATATTTTTCTATGCAGATTGAAAAAAACCACATTACATTTAAAAAACAAACAGCTTGTATCTTAGGTAATCATTAAATTAGTTAGGTAATCTTCAAATAAACTTTTAAAGTTGCAGTCATAATAATATAATAATCATAGCGAAAATAAAATTATACAATTTTATTTAAACTTTTAACGGTTTTCTATAATTTTATTTATTCGCTAATTACTATATTTCAGTGGTGTATGTGATTATGGCGGCCACTGTTTAGCCCTTGGACAAACCATAAGAAAAACTACCCCTAATGCCACGATATTTTGTGCGCGGGGACGGCAAGGTACCTAACTATTCCGAGCCCTATTATTTTTAATACCAACAATAACCACCAACTATAAATATTTATAAAATAATTTTAACATCAAATTTCTAAATATTATACAACATTGAATATTGTTTACTTACTAAATTATCTGTGGTAAAAACAAGTTACTGTCCTATAACTACAATAACTAATACACTATTCTATTCATTTCTAACTAGTAGACTTGACAGCTATAAGTATAATTATATTATAGAAATTCCCATTCCCACCTTATAAATTGCTTACACAATGCTTTAAAGTTAGAACTAATTTTGATACTGTTAATGTATTGAGTCCATGAATTCTCTTTCAGGTGCCTTTGAAGTGGAAGTGAATGATAAGCTCATATACTCAAAACTAAAAACAATGGCTCTTCCTGATTTCAATGAGGTAGCAGAAGTTGTCAACAATGTGTCCCACGGCCAAGAACCACAGCAAATAAAAGGCCAACAACCAATAAATTGTGCAATATCATGAAATTTATTAATTCATCAACAACTGTACTAAAAACTAGTCATAGAAATAAATATAAATTAAAATAGAAAATCACACATTTTATTTTCAAAGTAAACATATTTTATTAATTTCCTTATATAAAACTCTAGCTGTTATAAATATCACATTTATATATTTTATGCCAATTTAATATACAGTCCTCATAAATATTACAGTAAAAATATAATATAATATAATATAAAATAAAGTCCGCCTTTATACAAATGTGTATATGAAGTATAAATAAATAAATAATATATAACAAATCCAAATATAATATTTAGAATATAAATGTTGCCACAATCGGAATGTACAAACCAATTCATAAAAAATATCCTCTATAGGTAGATCTTTCAGAGCTTTCAAATAAAAAGGATGAAACTCAATTTCAACCTACAAAAATCACACTTATCTTAAACCAAGTTATTAGTCAGCCTCTCAAAACCGAGGTAATAAGAACATTATAAATTCCTAAAACTTTACTTAAAGACCTAAATATATAAAACAAATCCTTTAACTTATATAGTAACTACAAAAACCCATGATTATTGTTCACTCAACAATTATTTTTATATTTTACTTTATTTCTATAACACACAGCCTACGTAATTAGGACTACAAAAAAACAAGACTGAAAATATTAGTAGCATTATGTTTGGTTACATTTACTTAGAATAAATTTGGAACAGTTCCATATCTCATTAAGAACTCTTTTTACAAATTAGAGCAAACGAATTATTCTCAACATGTCATGACAAATATTGCATTGCTTTTGTATGTACAATATTTAAAAACAAAGATAATGTGTTGTGCAGATACAAATATTGGTAGATTGTGGGTAGTATGTTATTTAAAAATTAATATCTTTAGTAATACATTTTAAAATACAGAAATATGTAATCAGGTTTCATTCATTCAAGAAGAATAATCGCTGGGGCTACAAACACGTGTAGTTAGAATGCTAATAATTGTCGTAAGATTGACAATATGAGACAACAAACATGTAGTTATTAAACCAACTTCTTTATGAGATATGGATCATAAGCCCCAGGAGACGAAATTATCAATTAATGTTATCACATTGTAAACTCCCATAATTTACAGTAGAACCCTCTGTGCACCCAGCCACCATATGCCCCAAAAGAAAATAAAATTTTCTTAAATTAAAATATGCATAACAATAAAATTATTAATTATATCATCTACTAATATCATCATCATTGATTATTGGTTTTACGGGGGTGTGTATCTTTAGATACCGGTCTTTTGATCCGTCGGCCGTGCCTATGTAACTTAAATATATACCGAAGCGTAACTTCCCTGCGAATTGTTCAGATATGGTCCTCAGAGGTTCTACGGTCTTCTCGCCTGTATGCTGGTTAATGCACACCATTTGGCATCTTGGACATAGTCCTTCAACCTGTAAATAAGCAAAGAATATGATTATCTTTGAGACATAGTCCAATCTTTTATATATTGCCAAAATGTCTTGTTACTAAAAATATATTATTTTAATTATTACATAGTTTATTATAAGTCGTAAATCTAAAATTCCGTTAAAATTTTTGGCAAAAAAATGTAACTGGCCAGCAATAACGGTTTTATTGAATCCAAAAAGTTAAGTAAAAATCATCTACCTACCCTAAACTCTTGATTTCCAATAATAACTTTATTCCAATCACGTTCAGCGAGTTCGTCATCCATATCAATAATAAGGTTTCCTCTAAAACGGTCAGTTAAGTTGTCTATGTCATCAACGAACATTGGATCATTTATTTTGTCTCGTAACCATCTCACAGTCGCTTTATTTATCAAAAGAAATTGGGCCTGGTTGCTTAATGAGAGTAGCTTCTTTTCACCATCGTATTTTTTCTTTTGGACTCTATGATCGTCACCCGACTGTCTGATTAAACGTAGGTAGGAGATTTCTAGAGCTTCAGATATCCAATCAGCTACTTCATCACCACAGTCGTAGCCCTGCACTGTGTCAGTGCAAACTTTACTGTGGCAGAGCGATGATTCTTTTAACTTGTGCTGAGATTTAAGATCCAATGATATTGAGATCGGGGTTTTGCCTGAAAAATTATATAGGGAATTAACATAATGTAAAACAATATTTACTTGAAGAAATTTACTTTTTTACTACAAATCAAGTAAGTACCTTTAAATCTTAAAGTCATAACTCTCTGGCGCAGATCTATCTTCGGACGTATCATACACATCCTTGGGTTGTGTTTTTGCGTTAAACACACACCATTGTCTTTAACGATCATCCAATCTCTGTCATACTCGAAGCCTTTCGGCCCGATTTTCCAAGAAGTCTTTGTCTTGAAGGCGCCGCACGACTTGATGGGGAATATAGCTACCTCCTTCAACATTATCCTTGAATCTTTATAGGTAACATCTTGGGCTTCATGTATGTTGTTGAAGAACTCTTGTTCGTTTATTATTTTATTTGTTGAAATGCCATTGTAAATTTTATTGGGTTTTACGGTGTCTATAATAGTTCTGTGGTTAACTGAAAGTATACGCTTGGGCTGTTTTATTTTCGTTTTGACGAAGCATCGGCAAATCATGCTGATGAGTTTGTCTACATCGTTGAATGTGTTGAAGAAGCCGAAAGAGGCTCTTATGGCTCCCGTCGGTCGTCCATCGACTAAGTCTACTTCGTCTCCACAAACGTGGCCAGCTTTGTACATATCTTTTAATTCTTTATTAGTTGCTATTAAATGCCGCTGACAGGATCCGGAGTTGCAAAAGCAGCCTGTTCTAACGCTTATACCGAATAAGTCGGCCATGTGTTGAAACTGGAATGTGAGAAATAAAACATTAACATAAAATCACGCCTGTATTCCCCGAAGGTGTAGGCAGAAGTGCATATATAGTACCTACACCCACATTTTGCCATTTATATTTTTAGGTCCCAATGTAATAGGGGGCGAGCCTATTGCCATCAACCGGGCACAAATCCATACTACGTGCTGCTACTGAGAATTACCTAATGGGAAAACCCAGAAACACTTTGCCCGACCCGGGATTCGAACCCAGGATCTCGAGCTCAGCAGTCGCGCTTAGCGACCACTAGACCAACGAAGCAGTCAAAAATCATTAACATTAATTTTACAAAAATGGTCGTGCCTAATTAAAAAGGGAGGTAGGAGAGGTAGAGGAGATAGGGAGGAATGTCTATTGTTTATCTGCAATTGAGCAATCACGCTTAAATTGGAAAGAAATGTTTTATTATAATAATTAATGTCGCGTGGTTATATAAAAACCTTACATCATTGTACTTAAATCTTTATGTTGCATTTGTTTTATATAATTTATCAGCTTTCAAACGCTACACAATTTCAAATAAAATCATGAATATAGAGAAATGACCCATAAAAATGTACGACAACAATCGTTTACTTATTACTTTTTTAAGTCATATAAAATAGATATTAATAGCGACATCACAGTTCGTACTACATCAAGTAATATCGTCATAAACTGATAAGAATGGTCACAAAACAGTTAATCTGTCGTCATTGAGATGTTGTTTATGAAACAATTCATCAGTCAATAGTAGAACATGATTGTACAATATGTATTACGTGATGGATAGTTTGTATGGACATTGTTCAGTGAAATGTATGAGACAGTACATGTGCCTATCTCACAGCCTTAACCTTGAAGTTGATTTTCTATTACTCTAACAACATGTTTTTTGTAGAACATACCTAATATATTATTACGTTGTATATTTCAAGGTTTGAGAGACTAATGAAGGTTCCTGGAGGCTTTTCTCTGGCACCAAGCGACAAAAATGTGTGTATTACAACTACTTTACCTCTTTAGGAACCATGCACACAGAAACAAAATACGGTATGGTTGCATCAAGCGTTATCACATTCTGTTATCATTAATACTAAATTGTTTATGAATGAAGGATGAAAGCATCTATCCATACTAACATAATATTTGTATATTTTCCTTGAAAACGAAATCTTAAATTACTTTTAATAACGCTATGGAGCTATCTGCAGTCGAGTTGGATTAGACTTTTTAAATATTTAAACATTCAAATAGTCAACTATTAATGCGTAACACAAACGATGAAAACTCACCTCAGAGTAACCAATAAACGATCCATCTTCTCTTAGGAGATTAAAAGTAACTACTCCTCCTTGCTTTTTAATATCACTGAAGTCAGAATCCATATAAAGTACACATGCTTTGGTCCCATTAAGATGCTGTAACTCCTTCAGTTGGAAGTACAGGTCTTTGGCTAGGTAATACGTGTGGTAAGAGATGGTCTCCATGAGATCATCATAGATCGTTTTAGGTATTAATCTGTGCATATTGTCAAAGCATTGCTTCAGTGCAAGTATTGATAGGAATGGTACCGTGCCATCCTCCAAGCTGTAATAAAAATAAAATGTGTTAAAGTAGAGTATTAAGTTACAGTAATAACTTGATTGGTCCAGGCTATATCCCATAAGGACTGTAATTTCTGCAAAGAGATGTTGACTAGGTACACAACATTATAGATTTAAAGTTTATGAAAAATTAAATGAGTCAAGTTCAGCCAAAAAAGGCTAGTAAATACAGTATTGTAGCTAGACGTTTTCGCTGAAATACTGTTCTTTTAGGTAAAAATGTACTCTGATTGAGGTCATATATTATAATTTAGACACATAAATTCGCGCATTTAAGATTAATTCCGTTTGTCTAGCGAAATGTCGGTGAGCAAGACTGTGGTAATATTGCCGGCGGTATACCTTCGAAAAGGTAGGCAGAGAAACTCCTAACTCTTTGGTGAATACCACATACAAATAAGTATAATTATACAAAGGATACACAATGATTAAAATGACAGAAGTTTAATCACTAATCACGGAGATCTCGTTTTTTAATTAAAAAACAAGTCAAAAAATAATACGATGTTGGAATTTAAGTTTCTTAATTATTTATAAAAAGGAAATACTTAAATATTCCGTACGTAAATTTGTTTTACTTTTGAAAACAAACTGTGTAAATATTAGGTATGTTCGAAATATGCTACATCATTACCTTTTACTCAGCTGTAAGATTCACTCATTTTGTTATTGTGTGACAATTATTCAGCCACTATTTTATTGGCATTAAACTTAATTTTTAAAAGGTCAATTATTTACTGGAAATAAATAAAAATTTAGGTGACAATGAATATTACCTTTCATGCAGGTGTTTCCTTTTCACATGGAAATCTTCAGTACTTAGAACAATATCTACTGTTCCCCCGCCAAAATACTTTTTCTGGCACAAAACAGTATGACTATTATTCTTTATTAAAAGCGCGCCCAATCCGGTAGGATATCCAAATATTTTGTAGAAAGACATGCAAACAAAGTCTGGTTGTGTTTTAGACAAATCTAATCTATTGGTTGAGACAAATGATGCTGCATCTAACAGCACATACCAGTTACAATTTATTTTACACAGATGTTTTTTTAAATGACTGTTGAGGCATCCGCTTTTAATGTTGTCCATGCAGTCAATAGGATATTTAAAACCGTTGAAGTTACTTTGTCCAGGGTACACGAGCAAGCTATTAGCTTCACTTCTGCATTTAAACTTATCTTTCCAAACATTAATGTTTTCTGTACTTCTAACTGATTTCAAGAAGTCATCATGAGATATATGTATGATATCAGCGTTTTTGTCAGCGGCAAGCTCTCTTAAACCAAGTACAGATGTGTGATTGTCCCTCAAATACACGAATGAGCCACAGTTAGTTGTGTCATGAACATCTGAGGTGAATTGGAATGACTCTACAACTAGTTTCAATGCCTGCGTAGTTCCTGAGGTGAATATAACGGTATACTGAGAAGGGTCAGTATTGAAATGCTTCAAGATTTTGCTCCGGATTTGTTCTACACAGTCTTTAGTATACTTGTCTGTATGAGGGTTCATATACACATTGCTCACAAGATCCTCGTGTATGTTGGTAAGTAAGCACTGTGGGTATAATGTAGCTCCTGCATTTTCCAAGTAACATCTATCTGAAAAGGCAAATGGGTTTTCAATATTTATCTTATATAAATGACTGGCAATTAAAAAATGCTGAATGTAGTAATGACTTGTGTTGCTGGAAACAGTTTCTACATTACAACAATAGACAAACACTGACTTTAATCATGAAGGAGGAGAAAACTTATTAAACATATTGTGTAAACTTTCTTTAGAATCAAGAGTACATACATACAGCAATAAGTATGACCTCTTTTCAATATGATCATGTCTCTTAGCTAATAATTTTTGACATAACTCTATAAAATTCTGTGCAGATTTCAAGCACTAAGCCACTGCACGAATCAGGTGATTACACACTTAGTGCTAATACTAGTATAAAGGAAGCAAGACTTGAAGGATAGAGAAATCTTTTAGGTATCAGGCATCAGCATAATTACCTACTGTAGTGTGCAACAAAAAGGTGTAATAATAATATGCATAATTAATAAATAATTATTGAAGTGTTTTAAAATTACTTTAAAGCTATTTTATAACATACTAAAACCATTTTAATCTTAAAACTATGTTACTAAAACTATTTTTGAATCGTACAAGAACAACAAATACCTGTTAAAAAAACGATACAATCAAAACTTGAAAAGAAAGTGATTACTTTCACTCAACTTTTTTTATTTACCGAAGTATGGAATTGGACATATAGTTTTTTTATTCAATGCTCAAATAATATTTTTATTCAAATAAACATTATATATTTTATTCATATTTTAGTAAATAATTTGGAGAGCACAAATTTAATTTTCTGTATTGCCCAATATGTGGTCATAAGTCACTTTCATTTCAATCTAATTTCTCTCCAAACCATAATTAACCTACTTTAAGAAAAGTTAAGTAAACGTATAAGTTAGTAATAATTATTTAAAAAAATAAGTACTTACCTCCCAGCCTTGTAAAGTTCGATGTAATTTTGATCATATGTTCTTGATCAATAACCTGGCTCAATGTGTTCATCTCGGGTGGCTCTTCATAGGAACCTGACATAATTAAAACAAACTGATAAACAAATAAAATTAAAAAACTTTAAGAACTCGCGACTACTGTTCTTAAATTTGAATAAACAGTGTACGAACGTCGGTGTTTAATGATGGGTTTGAACAGTTACATCTCGTTTTTGTAACCTTGCACGCTAGTAAGTAATGTTACAAGTGTTCGTAATAATAAAATTATTATATGGTATTGAATAGCGTAAAAATATACGCTCATTAAAAAGTACATTATTGTGACTGACACATGACACTGACGTAAAAGTTGTTTTCATGTTTTGACATAATTATAATCACAGATCAAAAATAATGTGCTAAATAATAAATAGCTCTTGAAATATAGCGCAATAAAGGTGGCAACTGACATACCTAATAATCAAGAAAAATATTTGCCTTTCTGTCGTTGTTTACGATTAGTTATTATGCCATAAAATGTATGATCAATGTAAAATATGTCGTCTATAGTGAAGATGGTTACTTGGTGGGTAAAAAAATGAATCGAGAAACGACAAATTAGTACAAAATAAAATTGTTGTACATGAAAATTTTGTGATTGTATATTGCAAAGAAACATAAAGAAAGCTTTTATATAGGGAACACCCCCTCACAGAGGCGTAGAATGATAGTAGCTATAGAGTGGAATGCCGGCAAAATGCAGTAGGCCTCCAAACAGAAGGGGCAGTTCATGTATACTTTTGATTTTTACCAGACCAAAAAAAGGGTAAAAAAAAGGTCCATAAATTTGCCACGGGCTTCAAATGGTGTAAAGGAAGAGGTAATAAAGAGAGAGAGAGCTAGTTGGGAGGAAGTTTCGTTATCCCCATCTTCTATTTCGCAAGGCTAACCGAGTTATTTTGGCTCTAGCTTTATACAAAATAACTGCTGTAAACAAGGACTTTATTGCTCACATTAGGCACTCCTTCATCCATATTTAAAACTCTGTATCTTTGATTCAAAGTGGTGTCTTGAACTGTAAATCTCCTGTAGCTTACAAGGCAAAGAGAAAACAGCTTAGATTTTTTTAATATCAAAAGATATAATAAAGGAAAATATAAAGAAGGAATACTGCCTTTTAATAGAGGTATCTATCCTTTTCAAAGTGGAAAATATTTTATGGAAAAATTTGCTCTCCTTACGGTAAATGTGATTATAGTGCTGCTAAAGTAGATGCAGTCAGCCGTTATGTTAGTCACTATTGTAAATATTGCATACTCACGCGTACTTAGTTATTCTCATAGCATACTTAGTTAGTTTACTATTACTACTTATATCCTTAATCCATACTAATATTATAAAAGTGAAAGTAACTCTATCTGTGTGTATCGCCTTCACGACTAAACCGCTGAATGGATTTTGATGATTTGGCTTGTAGAAAGTTTAAGGCCCGAATAAAAACATAGGCCAATAACGCAGGTGAAGCCGTGGGTAAAAGCTAGTATAGGTATAAATACTTAAATCATGCGTCTAAATCAAATGCACCTTTAATTATAAGTAAATATAATTCAATTTACCAAGTATTGGTGGATGAGTAGGTACAATGGAAGACGGAATACATGGTTTTAAGTACCTACCTGTCTAAAATAATGTTAATTCATTAAGAAAAACTATTTATAAGAAGATAAGAACCTAGCTAGGTAATTTAATTTTGTACTATCATGTGCTTACTACAACAGTCAATGGTGCTATATTTACATAAATAGTATTTACAATAATTATTATTATAATATTCTCGTTTACAGATAATTAGGTTAATTATAATTATACAATCAAGGAAATATGATTGGTGAACTACTCACTGTTATAAAGCTTGAATAACAATAATAAGACCTACTTATATTACGGAACTTCAGTCTCGAGGTGCAAGTTTATTCCCATTGCGTTGCATAGATTTTATTCTGAGAAAGTGCTTAGTGCTATTCTTTGTTTAAAGTCTCAACCGTAGAAAAACGGTGAAAGCATACTTTCGTAGGTACCTGTTTATAGTTGTTTACTCGTTCTTGTAAACAGTCATGCATTTACAAGCGGGATGAGTGAACACAAAAGATGGAGTTTCACAAACATTTCGAGAGATGGCGTTAACAGTCGGTCGGCAAACATTAAACTTTTGAGTTGGACGATGATCCTTGTAGAACCGAAATAAGTATAATTACTGGCATTTACATAAAAATCCGGAATACGGAGATTCGCTAAAGAACTAGAGTCACCGACATAGCTCTAAGAATAATATGCAAGTTGAAGAGGCAATGGGCAGACCATATTGCTCGAAGAACCGATAACCGCTGGGGAAGAAAAGTTTTCGGTTGACGACCACGAACCAGAAGTGTCGTTCCCGTCGTTTATTGTGGCGTTCTAAGGAGGAAGCCTTTGTTCAACAGTGGACGTCTTCCCGATGAATGATGATGATGACATAAAAATCATCTAGCATAATTAAGTATCTACATTTCTGTAGTATTCAACAGGAGTAGCTATAGATTAATACAAGTATTTTTTATTACCTACCATAACGTTCTATGTAGGTAATAAAAATCTAAAGATAATAAAACGTCTAAATAACTTTATTCCCATACAAAGTGAACTTCCTTTTATACAGCGAGAGAACTAATAGTTTAAGTCTATTGCAAAAAGCGGTCCGCATACATAGGTAGGTACATCACCTTCGACGGCATCGCCTTACTAAATTGAGTTACGCCAATTTAATTATTGCTTTTATGGAGGGCTTTTAGTAGCTTTTAGTATCAAGCGGGGCATGATCGACTTCCCCTAAGTGAATTGACGTCCCTGACAGAGGACATTCGCTTTACTGTTCTGCACTTTTACTAGAGGGCGTAGCGTCGTGAATAGTTTCGAGAATAATTTTACGAAAGGCGTTAGAGTTTTATTTTAGTAGTTCTTCATTCCCGGCAAAGAATACGAGGTCTACAACGCAACTGAGGAAGCTAAGGTAAAAGGTGGCTAAAGAATTGAAGAAGACTCTTTCTAAAACCTATAAATAATCCTCCAGCCATCGTTGATGTTAATGCTACATTTAACTGCATTGTCATGATTATATCAAGATTTTCTAATGATATGCCATTGTATAAAAACAAAATAAAGGTGCGAATACTTAAACCAACAATTGACTTTGAAACCTTTGTTTAATAGTAGACAACAGCGGATTGTTATAGGTCAATAGATAATGTAATCATAAAAGCGATTGAGTAGGTACCTACCTATTGCGCATTCCAGGAGAATAGGCCACGGAATATTGAACTGATTTATTTCCGAAAAAATAAATCTATAGTTTGGATGGGATTGTCTAATATTGCCGATACAACCTTGGAACTAGTTAAAATAGTTTCAAATGAACGACGGTAATGAAAAACCCAGATATTAAAATTTAAACTAATATCTATGAATAACACAAATATTAGCGGGAAACGAACTTTAATACAAATTACTAAGCCACTGAGGTGTCTGCTTGGGACCACGTCAGGTGTAACTCGGTCGAAACGTCAAGCCAAAAGTTAAAAAAGTTGTGTTCGCGTTAATTCCCGTGCTGCAATTCGATTATAATAAAGAATTCGGTTTATCGGTATACCTATTTGGTGGTTTCTACATTTCTAAATCACCTTCTGTTTTAGAAATATACTGGTCTAAATATAATATCTTCTGGGACTAGCTAGAAATTCAAAATAAAGTACCCAAATATTAAACACCTAACGCAGCAAGATATCAAAGTCAAATCGCTTAGCCACTGAGCTAATTGAGAATTCGGTTTACCGGAATACCTATTTGGTTGTCTCTACATTTCTAAATCGGAAGGTCTTCTGGGACTAGCTAGAACTTCAGAATAAAGAACCTATGTATTAAAAAGGGCACTAAGTAGTCGGTACGTAAAAATAGATTACGAAAAGACATATTATGCGACATTTTAGTTTAATCACACGACATAGTTTTCAGAAGGCAATTTTCTTACATTTAAGTTTTAACACTGTTTCGATGTAGCCTCAATGATTAAAATGACATAATTGTACCTCTGCAATTAGGTAATGTTGAAATGTAACATTGACCACCACACGCGAGACTGAACCGAAACAATGTTAATCTTTGTTAAATGTGAATGACCCTACAGACAAATCAGAGCACCTATTTCCGTATTAATATTAAATATTCACTAACCTGTGACTCCGACCTCTGGTTGATCCCATTTTGCTCATATGGCAAATGAGTTCAATAACTGCAATCACCTCATAATATAGCTTTCGTTGACATGTTACTATTGTTTTCCATTCAAGTTATGGTATACCGAACAATGGCAAAACCTCTCACCAAAGACTAAGGTAGGCACTGAATGAAGTGTTTATGTCATCGCGTGCGTGAACCCACTTGTTTACAAATATGACGAAATTATTAGTCAATATTTTTATAATTTTATATAGAGCGTGCTACGATGATAATCGTATGACATAACATCAATGAAATGTGTTGTTGTGTTATGGTCGGGGAGCTCAGGAAGATGTTTGTGCTCTGTTCTCAAGGCAGGCCTTAGGTATGCTTGTTAAGCATTGTTTCCAAGACTGTGTCCGTGAATGTACTTGTGGTGTACTATAACACATTTTAGAATTAATATTTGTTGACTATAAAGCCTTCTATGAGGATTAAACTTGTGAGTCAAAATGTTTCAATTGGTTTTCAATAAGGAAAAATTTTTACTACAAGAAAGTAGGTATTACTTTACATTTTCTGGGAAAATCTTCGACTTATATAAAGTAAGTTAATAGGTAGGTACCTAAAGGATTTATTCTTTAATGCAATATTAAGTTAACAAAAGTTGAAGAACACGATTACTTTTTTAATCATGTTTTAATACAAAAATATACTTTTACATTTTGTACTCGAGGTCGTTCCTGTCACTTTTCATTTAAAGTTACTTAATTTAACCTCTTATGTTTTAAACCTTAAAAATCTTGGATCCTGATATGACTTTCAAAAATAAATATTTCTTTCTTACGTTTTGATTAAAAGCTATATGTACAGCGTTTCTATTTTTTTTTTATTAGATACTAGCTGCGCCCCGCGTTGTTATCCGCTACACTGTTAATCCAGGGTGTCAGTTATCTCCCTATGAAATTTCATTTAAATCTATTCAGTAGTTTTTACGTGACACAGTAACAAACATCCATCCATACTTACAAACTTTCGCGTTTATAATATTAGGAGGGATTCAGCTCCTCCCTTCATTAGAAAAAACAGGAATTTGAAACATTTTTGATAGCTACTACGGCATTGCAGCTAATTACAAAACTACTAGAGATAATGATGCTGATTTTGGACGGTAGCTCCCTGACTAGTGACGCTTGCTCATAACCGAAATATTAAATTTACTGTTATGATTATGCAATATAATTTAGTAGGTAGTAATAGTTTGTAATAACTAATAACAGTAATTTGTTAATGGAACACGTTGTTATAGTTGATATAGGTAGGTATTTATTTCAGATTTTTGGGTAAATATGCTTATTTAGGTCCCTTCCAAATTTTAGTGGCTTACTATTAACATGTATGACGACACAGGGCCTTGAAAAAGTTATAGTTCAATGTAATTGGAATGTTAGGTTCAATTTTTAAGTTGAGCTGACTCTGTAAAAACTCTTTGTACTGCCTTCTTACTATTTAAATCTTCACTGGACTTCCTACAAATATTTCAAAACCAAAATTAGTCAAATCAGTCCAGCTGTTCTCAAGTTCTGGCGTGACTAAGGGAAACAGGGATTCTTGTAAATATAGAAAAGATACAATGAAAGCTGCGTTTAAATTTGCAGACCGTAAATAACTAAGATTCCAATGAAGACTATGTATGCCCGTAATGTTGTTAAGGAAAAGGCCCATACAGAGATGGAACGAGCTTCAATCTCCACGCTTGCTCTCTGCTCATTGGTGGCATTTTCAGATCACCTCGTTCACCAGTTTCCTCGACTATGTTTTGCATCACCGGTAGTCAATGAGGTCTTAGGATAATGAAATAAATATGATATTAAATATGTCTCATAAACTGGTTTTAAATCACCTTGTACCTACAAAACCGATGCCCTGGACCGACAAGACTCCAAAAACAACCGATCCGTTGATCGAGTTGCAGAATAAACAGGTAGCAACCTTTATTTATGTGAATGACCGCTGCAGTTTGTATTGGTAATGACATTGACACAAAACAAGAGACGTGGGTTGGTAATAAATAATGGACGAGCATAGTTCGTGACCGTGATTGAGAACTTACTTCTTATTGAGTTCAGAGTACCTACTACAACAATACAGTGAGTACTACTGTTCCTTTAAGGGAATACTCGTTCTGAAATTTGGAGTCATTAGGCTCGATCTTCGGTCTCATCAGAAATGGATGTATATCTTTATTTTATTTTGGGACTAGCATTGACATCCACTATCCAATTACAGGGAGACAGATACTCTTAGGTTAGGCCAGTTGTCTGCCAATTTTCTTGGGTTGCTAGTGTTTGGTTGTAGAGCTAACATCCGTTAGATTTTTTACAGATATTCGTTGACACGTGGGGCTGTGACCAACTGCTTGACATGTTTTCTGACGTACGGAAACGTTCAGTTAAAGACCAGACATCTGGAGGGATTTACATAGACATTATTGAAATGTTTACCGTTTTCTGCCTCCTTTATAGGAATAAATAATGCAATACAAATATTATACTTTGATGAAGATACGTTGACAAACCGGACTCATAATATATTATGCGCAAGGTTGCGGGTTCAAGCCCAGGCGAGAAACAATGTGACCTTTTCAATGTCATACTAAATAACTCACTAGCTAATCGTGTTACGAAAGCATGTGTTATTTGTATAACATTATAATACCT
This sequence comes from Abrostola triplasia, assembly GCA_946251915.1. NCBI lineage: Eukaryota > Metazoa > Arthropoda > Insecta > Lepidoptera > Noctuidae > Abrostola > Abrostola triplasia. Next base: position 9,902,836 of record OX276428.1, on the reverse strand, counting down.
CATGTCGACACCATAGAAGAATTCAATGGAATTTCTTAATTATTATAAGTCTTTACGGAATGAACTGTGCCCGATTGATGGCAAAATAATTGCCCCCTATGGTATATCCCCCGTTAAGGGACTTATACTATCTTAAAATTTTGAATTGAAAAAGTGCAGTGCATGATTAAATGTTTGACTTTATAACGATAAATCAAAATCTGTACTCAGGCTATATTCCTATTTAAGAATTGACAGTTATCAGTGTCGACAAATAAATTTAAAATATAATAATTCATTAAATTGTTCTAAAAGATTGTCTAACTGCAGAAATAGGTAAGTGCTAAAGATGCAAAATTGCGTGCAAAAACAATTGCGTTCTACCAAAATTGTGGGTAATAACTCTACCTACCTTCTCATAGAGTTAAGAAGCGTAATGTTACCTTCGGATTCCATGAAGCAGGGATTACTGAATGGGCGATTTTGGATTTTTTTTTCTTCATCACTTTGCTTTTTCCGCGATTTGTATTCATCGCCCAATTTGATCAGGGATAATCGCACATTTATTACAGACTGCTCGACTAATCTGTTTATCCGATTTTTAATGCGTCTTTTTACCGATTTTTGTACGGTATCTGACATCACTCCCGACTGATTATCATAGACCGATACGAATGTATGAATGAGTCTGAAGACTAAAACCCCTTTTTCTCGTTATTATTGTCACCTCCAAATTTCAATGCGTTCTGTGCGACGAATTTATAAACACTGACCAAATATTAAAATTTTCGTAGGATTATTGAACTGCGTATATTACCGTGATGATCTTCTTTTACGACAGTTAATTGTTACCCATTATATAAACAAATGCGTATTGTGACGCTTAACCTTGCCTTTTAAATGTATAACTCCTTACAGATAAATCAATTATAACCCATGATTTTTTCATGGTTTTATCCATTAAGTCAATAAATATAGACTAGAAGACTCTACTAACCTACTATAGCATAGCATAATTACATCATTATGTATCATAATATAGCGACGGCTTATAAATGTACGCAAGAACAGCATATCTACATTAATTAGTCGCTCGGTACGCAATATATCTGCCAAGATCACGGCTGCACTGCAAGGTAAAGACCTTCTCTTCTACAGAAAAGGCAAAAGCATTGAAGCTGGAAATGTCAGTTGGGTATCTTCTGAAATGAAGAAGCATACACAACACATAAAGTCCTCGTGAATGTAGGCCACTGCGACCAATCCCTGACTGAGATTAGCCTTAGTCTCCAGGAGGGTTTGAGACAATGAATATAGTGAGAAAGAAAGTGTGCTGTATTCTCTTCAACTCGTACTCCAAAATACCGGTAAATCGATATGACCAGATAAATACCACAGGGCTTAACGGGTTTTTCGATGTATTTAGAAGTCTGTATGGGTGAATAACGGTCACCCATTACAGGACTACGGCAACCATAGCCTAGTCTTTCCACCTTCACCTTTCACCAGGTTGACTCATCTGTGAAGTACCTATGAAGCTGCGGACCCTCAACTACAGACTCAAAATTAAAAACAGAATAAGCATACATGCGTACTTAATATAATTTTGACAACCAAATCAGCGTAGTGGCTAAGCTATTGGACTGCTACGCAAGGGTTGCGGGTTCGATTCCCACACGGAGCAAAACTTTTTGCGAACCACAGATGTTTGTCCCAAGTCTGGGTGTTTGTGTATGTGATATTTTATGTTTGTAAAACGCACGTACGAGACAGGAGAAAATCCTAGTGTGGAGCGACGTTTTTTAAAAAAAGAATTATAGGTATAAGTAACATCACGGACAAACGTATAGATACAAAACTTCACAACATAACGGTACTTGTAAGCTAACGCGAAGTATTTTATTCTCTCGACCATCAACAGTAGCTACTAGACCAGTGTTACAAGGTATCACAAGATTGCGTCCTCAACCTTTCTTGTACAACTTCCGACAAGAGCCATTTAATCGGCAATTTGCCGGAGGATATTGCGAAATATGTCTCTACGTGCCTAAAGAGTGGGATTATAGCAATTAAACAAAGGTATACGCTGTTTCAATGAGATTTGAAGTAAAATTAAACAACATTGTATTTATGTATATTGTATTTATGACTGCCACGTTGGTCTAGCGCGACTACTGAGCACGAGGTCCTTGGTTCGAATCCCGGGTCGGGCAAAGTGTTACTGGGTTTTTCCATTAGGTAATTTTCAGTAATAGCACGGAGTCTGGATTTGTGCCTGGTTGATGGCAATAAGCTCGCCCCCTATTACATTGGGACCCAAAAGCATAACTGGCGAAATGTGGGTGTACTATATGTACACCTCTGCCTACCCCTACGAGGAATACAAGCTATATGTTATATTATCGTGATACAGAATGTCCAAGAAGTTGTGTTAGATAGTATCAGATTATCTTAAGTATCGGTAGGTTTAGAATAGGTTCAGGTGCCATAGCGTCTGCTTTTGTTTTGTTTAGGTTAAGGTAGCTATAGGCTTTTATGTATCTCGTCTATTAGAACAATACGTAATAAACGTCCTTATTATCTACTATATATACCGGTTATACTCACGTTGATATTCGGGAATTGCTCATGAATAAGGGCACCGTTAGAGTCCGAAACTAGTCGGGCATTCCCGAATATCAACGTGAGTATAATCGGTATATATAATAGATAATATGGATAACACTCACGAAAGTTATTATAGTAAAATAAACGTCCTTTCTGTAAACTTGTCAAATAGCTTCATTACATTATTACCGTCAAGTAGCCTTCATTCATATGTCAATAAGCGCCATCAATCATCACAGATTATCCTTACTTATATATTATAATACTATAGTAACATAAGTACTGATAGCCGAGTGGTATAACCGTTGGACTGCCAATTCAGAGGTCGCACATTCAAATCGCGGCACGCAATGTCTTTTCGAATTTATATGCGTACTGTAAATTAGTTATCGGTTGCTAAAACGGTGAAGGAAAACATCGTGTGGTAACCGGCACACTTGAGAGATTTTTCAACGGTGTAAAGCCATGTCAGAGGCCTACTCAGGCGGATTAAACTGACACCAGGTTGTTCATCAACCATACGCTAAGAAGAAGAAGTATAGTAACACTGTCTGTCTGTTTGTAACCTTCGTGTCTAAACTCTGAGCCGATCATTATGAATTTTGTGATGGAGGTCATTTAAATCATGGAGAAGGAAACTACTTTTCGTCACGGAAAATACGCAACTTCTTCTACTTAGAAGTAGTCGTACGGAAGGCAGTTTTTGAATATTTCGCACTAATTTTGTACAAGGAAGTGATACTGTACGATAAAACGTTTCTTCTTATACGATATTAATCGCTCATTAATTTAATAAAGCCAGGGTTATTCCAGCTTGACCTTTATGTGTTCAACGAACTTCATTGTTTGTTTTTTATCTTAAATTATACATGATCTGATTAAAAAAAGCAATGTTTTTGAGTAGTTTTACTCACCAAAGGTAAGACTATACTAAAATTGCTTTATTATTTAAATCTTAAGTTATAAATGACTGTGTACGTCCGTCGTCACATTATAATTCTTTTACATTTGCGAAATTGCGGGTTTAGGCTAGTTGTATTGTTAGTTTAAGAAAAATAAATACAATAACATAACATCACGCCTGTATTCCCTGAAAGGGTAGAGCAGAGTTGCACATACAGTACCCACATTTCGCCATCAACCAGGCACAAATCCAGACTCCGTGCTATTACTGAGAATTACGTAATGGAAAAACCCAGTAACACTTTGCCCGACCCGGGACGCGAACCCAGGACCTCGTGCTCAGCAGGCACGCTTAGCAACCACTAGATCAACGAGGCAGTAATTCTGTATCACGATAATATATTATACAATTATCATTTTCGTTAAGGTATTCGAGGTCTCGTAGGTAAACGATCTCTCACCTGAAACATGACCCCGCAGGAGCAGCTTAACCTCGCAGATCAATTGATCAGTGACGTACCCACTTAGCAACTAGCCCCTCTCTATTTACTTTTTTAATAAAATGTTGCTTAGTATGTGCAACTAATTTGCGTACTTGTTATTCTTATCTATGGAATAATAGAAAATATTCAAAACAAATATATACAGTGTGTATCGACACGATGTTTGCTTCCGACCGGTGCGAGACAAACTTGACTGTAGGTCATTGTCTGAGGTTAAAGCTACCAGATCCAGCAGCAAGTTCGCCGCAGCATGGCATTGACTGACAACAAGCGAGTAAATAACGCTTGTGTGTGCCTCCAACTTCAGATGAATTTTTGTTTCTGCTACAGTGAGACGTTTCGCAATCACGATGTATATCGGTGACGCGAATGTTATACGTTGCGTTATCTTCGTATGTTGCTTCGGATATGTACAGAACAGAAGAAAAATAAAAGTTAACAGTGCAACGGACATTAGTGATCGAAACTCGGACATATACCTTAACTCCATACAACTTATTTCTAAGTACGGTTTTAAGCCTGAACAACACACAGTGATAACAAGAGACGGCTATATAGTGAACTGTTACAGAATACGGAATAGTGGACCGCCAGTGTTGTTAGCTCACGGGGTTGGTGACAGTTCCGACTCGTGGTTGGTCTTAGGACCCTCGAAATCTTTGGTGTTCCAGTTATCCAATCTAGGATACGACATTTGGATGTACAACGCGCGAGGGAATAAATACAGCAAAGGACATGTCAAAAACCTCCCTGAAAAAGAGTATTGGGATTTCAGTTACGAAGAGATGGGTACTCAGGACCTACCGGCGGTGATTGATTATATCCTGAAAGTCACATCCCAACCGACGCTGTCTTACGTCGGGTTTTCTCAAGGAACGGCAATATTTTTTGTTATGTGTAGCATGAAACCAGAATACAACGCCAAGATCGAGCACGCAATCTTGTTAGCTCCGATATCATCGGTAGCCAATATAAAGTATCCGTTTATAGACATTCTATCACAAAATGTAGACGTACTCGTATCATTTTTAGATGGAATCGGAGTTTACGAACTGTTCTCAAATAACGTATTGACTAACTTGTATCACGCAAAAGTGTGTCGCGAAGATGTGCCAGAAAATATTCTGTGTAAGTTGGAGTTTTATATCAGTTACGGACTACGGAACATAAGTAATTTGTACCCAGAGAGACTTCCAGTACTCGCTAGTCATATACCAGCTGGAATTTCTGTAAAGAATTTGGTCCATTACTTTCAGAGCTACTTAAGCAAGCAGTTCCTAAGATTTGATTATCGTTCAGAGAAGAATCAGGAGGTGTACCAGTCGATACAACCTCCTGCTTATGATCTGTCCTTAACAACAGCTCCTCTTTATCTGTTTTCAAGTGAAGTAGACTGGTTTAGCACCCCAGAAGATGTCAATACACTTGTAAGAAAGCTTCCTAATGTTGTTCGGCATAAAATACTGAATACATCATTGGACTTCACGCATTTAGAGTTCGTGTATGGTAGCCGCGTGAATGAAATAATCAATAATGATATTATAAGGATCCTTAATGGAGAAATCCATGTTACTCCTAGGTTCCATATTAATAGTTACGATAATTTTTATGGGTAGCTGTTTAGGTTAGGAATGCAATGTAAACCAATTAGGAAATATTTAGGTGGCCTACAGTTATAGCTATGGTTTAGGAAATCGTATAATCGTATGTTTGATGAAAAACCTGGTGTCAGAGTTTAGACCTGTAGGCCTCTGACAGCTTTACATACCGTTAAAAAATCTCTCAGGTGTGCCGGTTTCTTCTCGATGTTTTCCTTTTCAGCTTTTAGCAACTGATTACCTAATTGTAGTATGCACATGAATTGACAATTGACCATTGAAATTGAATGAAAAATAATGACACAGTATCATTATGGATCACTTTATTACGTGGTCATTATTTTTTTTAAATAAATGTAGGTATCTATACTACTATTTATGTCTATAATATACATATACCTAATAATTATCAATTTTAATACAGATTTGTGCCCGATTGATGGCAATAGGCCCCCTATTACATTGGGACCTAAAAAAACATAACTGGCGAAATGTGGGTGTACTGTATGTGCACCTCTGCCTACTCCTTTGAGGAATACAGGCGTGATGTCATGTTTATATTTTTGTAATACAGATTATCTCAATCTGTCTATTTAATACATATTAAAATCATCTTCTTGACCTGTAAAAGATAGGTTTTAAAAATAATAACATCATAATTATTCTGCGACTGATTTATATACAGTTATGTATATAGTTTTACTAATTACATCCTTTTCGTATAATTCTATGAATAATGATAACCATACATTTTTATGAGGATCTATGTTTACGTAATGATTTCCTTGTTGCTACAGAGACCTGCAAATGTTTTTAGTTGTAAGAATTCGAGTATATTGTGTGTATGTTATATTAAAGGTATTTACTGTGATTATTATATAAGTGATAAAAATAATTCTCATATATAAAAATGGATTGCTGTTCGTTAGTCTCGCTAAAACTGGAGAACAGCTCGACCGATTTGGCAAATTTTGGTCTTGAAATACTCGTGGAAGTCTAGGGAAAGTTTAAAATGGCCGTACGAAGTCTGCCGGTTCAGCTAGTTGAATATAAGAATCAATTACTATAGTTAACAGTTACCATTATGCTTTGGTATTTTTAATTATTTTTATCCGTTAGTTCCGTAAATTCTGTCGAGACTAAAAAATTGTGTAAGTATATGACAGTAAAGTATCTATATAAAATGTTCCAAATAAGATAAAATCCATCGACCTTTTAACCTAGCATATAGAGAGAAAAATACGTAAAATATCGTAACGAATGAATATTGTAAAATAAAATAAATACGCTCGGCTTTCTCTATGAGACCAGAGGGTACTTGAAAAGGGGTTAAATTACTTAGGGGACGAGACCGGGGCTCGAACGGGCTTCCCATTTGAAACGCTATTTTGAAGTTGATTTTGCAAATATCAAGCAATAATGTTTTTTCAACATTGTATCTCTATGTGTATTTTGTATATTTTTTGATAAAATCTGAATTCAATAAGTTTAATAGATTTTAAATTCAAACATATATCAGATTAGACATAATAAAACCAATGAGTAAATTAAATGTTCAAAAAACAGTTTTTTACTATGAAGTATTCATGATTTTCTTTATTAATGTTTATTTTTATGTGGTGTGTATTTATACAAATAAAAACACATGGCAAATTAGATTTTAGCGGCCCAAAATTTCGCTGCGCGATTGGCGTTGTCAGCAGCCGACGTTAGCTCCTCAGGTATGCAGGCCACAGGGCACGCGGAGCAAAACACTTTTGATAATCAGATATCAATATCCTGACCACTTATGTACTATCTGTACAAAGAACATAACAATCATGACGGGATCTACAGCTAATATTAAATCGTTTCGTTCGTCTAAATTAGGGGTGTAAATATTTCATGAGAAATGACGCTCCCAACGACTCCGACGCTTTCGACCGACCGGCTTCATTTGGCTCCAATCGACTATGCATACGCCTATTCCGACTCGGATCATTGAGCATATGAACTCTAGTTATGAAACTTTAATACACAAAATATTTGTCAATTCCACAATTTCATGAAATGGGCTATTTGGTGGAGTCAATTGGTTGTTTGTATTTATTGTCTATTTGTTTTGTTGGTCGCCTCATTTTGTTTTATTTTTCGGACTAGACTACTGCTCTATATTTTTGCATACCGAATAAAGTAGGCGAGATTTGTGAAACCATTTATTTATTTCTAAGAACATCTGTAAACCATATTTCACGCAAATAAACTTTTTTTTTCTAGATCCTGTTTCGATACATGTTCATAAGAGTTCAAGAGTTTTGTATCTAATTTTTAAAGTATTTTATTGTTCCTTATTTAAGAAATGAGAAACACATCTATGTAACCAGGGTTGTAAGCTAATTAAACTTGTATTAGATCCTTACCTAGATATGAACTTAAGTACTTTGATTACAAAGTTCCTTTTACGATGTTGTCAAACCAGATTGGCATACATGTGTTGTGTTGTATTTAATCTTAATAAAAAGTAGTCAAAGCTGGTTTTGTCGGCTTTTAATGAAATAACGCTGAAATGTTATTAGTTTTACTGAAAAATATTAAAATTATTATACTGATTTACCTGTTATATAATATTAAAATTGACAGCCGTTATGTAGACCTATAAATATTTTAGTGTTGTGCCAAATGATATTATTTTAATCAAATAAATTGTTTGTTACTGTAGTTAATATTATATAAACGATATTTAGATTATGTATACTTAGATGTAATACCATGTGATATTTTTAAAATAAGTTAGATAAATAAGATAGTTTTAAAGTAATTATACAAGATTTTCTTATGTGTTTGTCTTTTTTTTAATCGTTCTGCGCAGCCATCTTTAGGAAACTTAGTAATGCTGAAGTAGATTGACTTTATATGTAGATGTATGTCATTTAGTCAAATAGTAACAATGCAAAAGCTAAGGGTTAACTTTTGTTGACGCCTCAATCTTCTTCTTATCGTATGGTTGATGAACAACCTGGTGACAGAGTTTAAACCACCTGTAGGCCTCTGACATGGCTTTACACACGGTTATAAAATCTCTCATTTGTGCTAGTTTCCTGACGATGTTTTCCTTTACCGGTTTTAGCAACTGATATCTAATTTATTATACGCGCATGAATTCGAAAAGATATTGGTGCGTGTCGGGTTATTTACATTTATTTACAAACGTTAAAAAATAAATATATACAAAAGAAAAAATTAAAACCAAAAATTATGCATCTAAGTATTCCTCCTCATTTACTATAATTATGTACTAATGGCTACACACTCTGAACGTATTATGGGAAATTAGAAACCCTCCTTTTAGCCCTTAGTGACTTCAGTACATGAGTTACGTTAGATCCCCTGGGTGGGATTTTTCTATTAGGTCATGCTCAGTCCGCGTCTAATCTAGATTTCATACCTGGATTAGTGCCCGGTTAATAGCTAGTCTATAGCCGTTATCCACTAATCCGTACTCCGGGATGCTACTGAGAATTAGTTATTGGAAAACCGAATAAGACTTTGCTAAAGTAGTAATCGAGCCCGGGACATTACGCTCGAACGGCATATTTAATAAAATACAGCATTGCTCTTAATATGATTGACATTACAATTTAAGTGGAATGCGGATTTGAGCGGTGTTGCTTTGTTTCCGTAAACATTGGAGCACTTGCTCTTATTTTTTTTTACATACGTCGCCCCACTAGTGACATCTCCTGTGTCGTGGGTGTGTTTCACAATCATGAAATATCACATACACAACACACCCAGACTCGGGACAAACATCTGCGGCTTACATAAAGTTTTGTCCCGTGCGAGAATCGAACCCTTCGCGCAGCAGTCCAATCGCTTAGCCACTACGTCAATCAGGTCGTCAAATTGGAGATGTTATTCCAATAAGATTCATACTACTCTTACTAGACACTCTTATGTTATTCAAGATAGTTTTTTATATAGGTAATGCAAATGATATTATGTAGATATGATTTAGGAACTCTGTGGATAGAACTTGCCCTGACGGGGGACGATATTTGCCTATCAATTCAACACGCTTATTTCACAAAACCCTTACAAACCCACTCTTTTTTGGTAAAGAGTAAATCACAACTACAAACGAATACTAGACCTTTTTCAACTGCTCAAAACAATAACGCCTTGAACGCCCTGTACTAACATTACCTACAAAAAACTCCCGTCAATTTTTATTCAGAATAAACGTTGTATCGAAATTCAACAAACTTTTTTAATAACGACATGTCTATCAACGATCATTTGTTTGGTTCGCGTGTGCGAAATATTGAATGGGGACTGACGAAAAAAACATTTTACAAAATATCGGCGTGTTCGGGTACATAATTGAAAAGTCCCGCACGGCTCACCTGTACCGGACAAAACTAACGCAAAATGTAACATATCTGTCTACAATATGTAACAAAAACTGAATAGTCTGTTGGTCCAGTCAGCTGCGTTACCGGAATCGATATTCATATACGTATAGGTATGTTATCTAACTCAATATTTGGCTGGAGGTCTTTCGCTAACTCGCCAAATGGTAGGATAAGAAGTATACTTAGAGACTCAATAGACTTTCTACAGACATTACAGGTAACAGTATTAAGAAAAAACTATAAGAAATCATTTATATATCTGATTATTTGGTGACTTATCCCGTCAATGACGTCCACTGCGACCGAAGAGATGGTTGTATACTATACAAATTTCTAAATTCAGTAATTTTACGCATTCAAAGTTATCAATTTTATAAATAGTTAGCTAGCCACTTTTGAAATGCACTATTAGTCCTTTACTAGTACTCCTTTAACACAAATGTTTGTGTAACATATTGCAGGTATGTTAAAGTGGTAGGCAGAGGGACAAATAAAAAAAAACCTTTAACTCAGTCGAAACGGTGTCACGAGCAGGCGCCATGTTCAAATTGCCTCTCTGCGCTCAATTTAATCGTGAAAAACACTCTGCTTTGTCTAGGTAATGAACACAGCTACCTGCCCTGGGACAGTCAACAAGCTCTTCATTTCCGAATCATGATTACCGACGTATATACAAATGATGGGGACATCGGAGTTCTGTGAACCAATTATATCGCTTACATTTTAAAGGTTGGTGACTGCTGGCTTACGAACTCTGGCTGTTGGTACATAATCATGAAATATGGACTTACTTCTCACCCGGTTACAGGGTTTATAAACATTTCGCTGCATTTTAAATGGAATATCATCATATTTCCCTATTTCAAACTCTAATACAATCGACTAACCGACAACCGATAGAGCTGCCTTTGATCAGTATGAATGGCCTTAACAGCTAAATTACTGAATACGATTCCCTTTGCTAAAACTGGTTGTCAGACTTTTGGGTATTTAATACCTGTAACTGTCAAGGACTTACGAATGACAGTCGGTGCCGAGTGCTTTGCTTGCTACCCAAGAACCGGTATCGTTTAAATTGAAGTCTCGACATTGGCGTTTAGCTCAATATCAATGCCACGGAAGCCTATAAAGGTATTCATTTCAAATGGCCGTATAATCTGGGTAACTGTGCAACCCACATTTACTAAGATAAACATTTAAAAATATTTCCTGTTCCGCAAAAAACAATGACGTAATAATTATGTTGTAGAGTCGTTGACCTTGACTACTGGTCACCTTCAAACACGATCTTGATTTTCCTCGCGAAACCAGATTATTCCATAGTTATATGTAAATCGTGAATAACGATTTATAGAGACAGGCATAACTTAACACATAACATAACATCACGCCTTTATTCCCCGAAGGGGTAGACAGAGGTGCACATATAGTACACCCACAATCCGCCAGTTATGTTTTTTAGGTCCCAATGTAATTGGGGCGAGCCTATTGCCATCGTCCCGGCACAAATCCAGACTCCTTGCTGCTATATTACTATACTATACCGTGAGAATTACCTAACGAAAAAACCCAGTAACACTGCCCGACCAGGGATTTGAACCCAGGACCTTGTGCTCAGCAATCGCGCTTATCAACCACTAGACCAATGAGGCAGTCAATATAGGGACAGATTATAATTATCATAACAGATATAATAAGATGGACACGAGTGTGTGTTACCAAGCGATAATAATATTATAGAAAGTGTATAGGTTCTTTACCTATTTGTCACTTGGTTACGAGCACATAACAATGCTTATAGTTTATGGTTCTTCAGCAATACAATACTGCAATGAATCATTCAACATTAAGAACACTTTACATACATCTGAATTACAATACATAACTTAATATTGGGACGCCATTAAATGCATGATAATCAGGGCCGGATTTAAATTTGTGCCGCCCTGGGGCACTGAAGAAAATGCCGCCCTATGACTTAAATTCATATATTATGTATACCTACATAATATCAAAATATTTTTAATTCTTAAAAAAAACTACATAAATTTATCAATTCCAGAAAATAAAAATATCAACTTTAATTTTTTCAAACCTTTATGGAAATAAATTAATTAAACTATTTGAATAGTTTTTACTTAAATTTCCTATATTATAATATACAAAATTTTAATGTGATACATAATACTTAAATTTGAAAGATAAAATGTTTATTTAAAAGAATTAATTAATTGTATATTGTATAGAAAAAAAATTCTCACTTGCCAAATTTTGCCGCCCTGGGCACTAGCCCCGACTGCCCCTAGTATAAACCCACCACTGATGATAATATAGAGTAAGTACATACAAACATCGGCCGTGAATGAAACCCTCCCCATGTAGCGATGTTTCGTTTGGACAACTTCTAAGGGCTTAGTGTAGCACCCAAGTTTACCGATCAAATCTGCGTGAAGCGTTAATAAGTACGGATAATGATGCGTTCAACATGTAGTTGTAATGTCCTATAGATATGAATGGAGTGACTCACTCATGCTAAATATCAATAAATCATTTATTTTTGCACATAATTTGTAAGGATTTATATACAATGATAAATCAGATTCTCATAGAAATACGCAGAGGTTACTATGTTGTTTAAACAAGCAGTTTTGCAAAATATTTTTTTTAGTTAACCAATGTTTAATTAAACTGGTTTTTTAGAAGAAAAAGGGTATAATCTCTGTTTACGAACTACCGATTAACTAATACTTCTTACCCGCTTGAGTATTGTCACTCACCCTTAACACATCATAAGGTAAATTGGTTTCCGAGAGAGCGTTAATACGTAGGTATAAGGGACGGCCAATGGGTCCAATGGCTCGATGTAGGTAGGACGTAGGTACTACAGGGTTGTCACAGGGGGCATTTATTTTACGGAGCACAGGTAATATAATTATTTAGCAGAATGGGTCATTATTATTATTACTTGATACTCATCCGAATAATTTGTATAAAAGTAAGTCTGTCGGTCTTTTAAACCCTTCATCTCAACTAAAACATTAGACTAATGTTAATTTATTTTTACAAAATGAAAGCTTTAACCCTACAAACAGCTAGCTGGCCTACATGCTCATAGCCATTAGGTTTTTATTTCATAACCCATCATAGGACATCTCGCCATCTCAGACATGGCGAATTTCATTTTCTACAGAAACAATATCACGGGTTCTTATTATTATAATTGTAATTAAAGAAAAAGTTATACTCATAAATTTAGTATATATGAGTACCGATAGTTAGTTGTTTAGTATTGTAGTGTAATAGTTAAAAAAGGTAAGATTAGAATTGTTGGTTTATATCCCAATATAATTGAAATTCCTTTCGATAAGTAAAATGTTTTAAAGTAATTTAGTCTACTGTTGTTCCTACCTGAAATTCACGCTGACGAGGTCGCGGGCAACAGCTACGTACTAAAATCTTACCTTAAAAATTTTGATAAAATTCGCGTGTAAACACTGCAAAACTGGTACAACACAGAAAATGTCTATTATTGTGTACGTCATATGACGCAGCGTAAATAATAATTTTACCAAGGCACTTACTTCGATCAAGAAACGTTAATTAAAAATTACTAAAGGATTTTAAGGAGATTCAGATACACGTGTTATGCCGAGGTCGTATACCAAAGTACTTCAAATAAATTCGTTTAAAGTACATTAATATACAGTCCAAATACTTTCACAGTGGAAAATGATAAGTATTTTACATAATTATACATTTTATGCATATAGACTCGTTGTTGTGAAAAGTGAAACCTGTTAAATGTGTGTAATTATCGTTATAAAATCGACACAGGTGATAAGAATAACTTCAATTGAATTTTGTACCTAAGGCGATGGTCACACAGAAAGGACGTGAGACGAGAACGCGTCGCGGGTGCACGTTCGCGATGTTTCTTTTTTTTTTAAATTAACCTGTAATGTGTCCCACTGCTGGGCAAAGGCGATGTTTCTATAAAAGTAAATTATAGGGGCATATGTTTGCACCGTGTCCGCGACGCGTCTTCGACTGAAGAGGTTACTATGAGTTTTCATTGCAGGTGATTTTCCACTGTGGAAGCGGAACGCTGCACTACACTGCACGTAGCGGCGTCTTCTAGACTGCATCATCATCATCAGCCGGAAGACGTCCACTGTTGAACAAAGGCCTCCCTTAGAACGCCACAATGAACGACAGCTTGACAATTGCATCCACCCGCAATTCTACATACTGCATAGAGACTCTATGCCTACGTGTAACTATGACATGTTATTGTGCTCATGAACCTACCTAACCTTTTATCCTTGGCTTAACTTTTATACAAAAATATCGTTACTAAGTACAACAGCCATTCTTTACCTTATATTTAGTTTTATATCGTCGTTTCATGTTTTATAACCTCAGTTTCGCGGTTGTGTTTTAATAAACGGATATTATGAGCAACATGGGCGTCGATGAGTTTAATAAAACAACGTTCAAAGAGATGGAAACGAAACTCTACAATAGTTCATTATGGAGCGGACGTAGGGAGAGGGGTCCTACACTAGACACTGAATGTCTAATCCATGCGACGCATGTGGACGCTAATCAAAATAATAAAACACGTCCTGTGTAATTTGAGACCTTTGTTACATAGATCTCGTCTTTACACGTGTCCTTTATGTAGTCTGTGGTCCGCCCGCTGTCACTCAAACTGTCAAAAGTTCAGCAGATAATAATAAGTCGTTTTGCTTCAGATTTATATCAATTCAGTTAATTTTGTAAAAGAATATTGTTTACGATTGGTTCGCTCTACTGATAGTGTCCAGTAGCTCATTTTACAAGTATACAATGTTATTGCCAAAACGTTAAAGATTTTTTTTAGTAGCCCATAATGTCCTACTGCAGGACAAAGGCTTCCTTACTCTCTTCCCATTTGTCCCTGTCAAGGGCTGCTAATGTCCAGTCCTCCATAAAGGAGTCCAGTTCTGTTCGCTATCTCCAAAAAAAAAAACTAAAGCGTTACCCTTCTGAGCCCACTTGCTCTGTGTTAATATCCAGGATCAGAGTTATACAATTTCGTCAGTGTTTGGGCGTGTGACGTCACGCTTCCACCGCGATGCGACTGCCGCGCCGATTTGTCGGCAAGCTTTATTTCCGCCTGTCGCGTGGAAATACGATAGCGGTTATATTTTATTTCCAATATTTCGGTAATCGAAATAGAAGCATGGCTTCTGCGTTTGTGAAACGTGTCCGAGTACGGCGGCGAGCTGGCGTTGATTTTTTTTCGATTTTAAAATTGATTTTACTGCACACGTGTGTGAAATTCATCCCGTCGTCGTACCAGCGTGTTGGAAACGGATTACCGACATGTTTGGGTAACGTAGACTGTTTGTAAAACTAACAAACTGTCGCAAATCCTTTGAATACAGAGTTCCTAGTTGACTCCATTAGTTTTAGTTAATGTAGTTGAAGTTATTACCGCTACTTTACATGCTATGTATAATAAAACATCTCTCCTTAAGTTCGTCATATCTTATTCATTATAATATAATGTATAGGTACTCTTTCTTACCCTCTTACATTTACGGTATTTTTTGTGTTGATGTTTGTGCCCCGTAGTCGTTTTTACGATAATCCGACCTCTCTCTAAAATTGAACTGTCAAATTCCACCTCGAACAAAAGAATGAACTCGGTAAATAGAAAACGTTCAAAAAGCGAACGACGTCCGCTACACACCACAGTTTTTAATTGAATTTCATTCAAAATTTTCATAAAAACCATTTTCATATCACATTTACGTTGTTTTGTATCTACGTTTTGTTTGTTAATTTTTTTACCTTTAATTGTGGAGGCTTAGTTTGTTTTTGTTGCTGTCTTGTAATACCTAAATTTTAGTAACTTATTATCATCATTTTTATTTATTCATGATCTATGATTTAAAATTGTATAACTTTTTAAAAAAATGGCTAGTCAATATAAACTATTATACATATTAATATAGGGATTAGCTGCAATCCGAGACACAGGTTCTGCCCAGTTCGGACGTAGATGTTCTCATTTATGTAAAAGTACCTTAGCCTTACCCTGAGCTGTTATAATATCACATATTTATTTATTATGTATTTATAAAATAAAACTAATATACTAAAACATAGCCCCACAAAACCGTTTACACAGTTTGTCTGTGGGTGTGACGAGTTGCACAATTAATTAAACTTAAATACTAAATAGATTCGTACATTTGTAATTGTACTTTAAAACGTATAGTAAATAAAAATGTATTATTATTTATGTCTAAAAATGTAGACTAACAGTTTTCCTCTAGCAAAAACGCATTAATTGTATATGTATATGTTGTACTTATACTTAATAACTGTAATAAATCTAATAGTCATTCTATTCACGAACTTAAAACAAAAGCTTATCTTAGTTCTTACTCCACTACAGTGCCTAATACTAAAAATAAGCAGCATACAAGATCAAACTTTATAGAAGCCACGTGTTTTAATGGAAGATGAAACCTGTACAAAGTTAGAGGGATTTCACTTCGAATCAACGACAAGCCGATACAAGACGCTACAGAAATAACATAGACCTCCGTGTTTACAGTAGGTAGTATAAAATAAAGTAAGTAAGAAAAGGTTTTGTAACATAAACATAACATCACGCCTGTATTCCCCGAAGGGGTAGGCAGAGGTGCACGTATTATAGTATACCCACATTTCGCCTGTTATGTTTTGATGATGATGATGATGTTTTTAGGTCCCAATGTAATAGGGGGCGAGCCTATTGCCATCAACCGGGCACAAATCCAGACTCCGTGCTGCTACTGAGAATGACCTAATGGAAAAACCCAATAACACTTTGCCCGACCCGGGATTCGAACCTCGTGCTCGGCATTCGCGCTTAGCGACCACTAGACTAACGAGGCAGTCAAGGTTTTGTAATTCAAAAAGGTTTTGTATTTTGTAAAAGGTCTCACATTTAACTTCAAAACCTATTTTCTGCATTGCGATGGGTTATTTAGGGTAGTGACGATCATCAAATTATAACTGCGCTATAGGTACACTTTATTATGCAGAGTGATATCGGGCCTGGAATTGACCACCTCCTTTCCTCCCGTGGGTGTCGTAAGGCGACTAAGGGAAAATCCAGAAGATCGGCAGTAGCGTCTCCTGTAACTTCTCCACCAATACTGCGATCCCCAAGCTGCTTGCCAGGCGTGGAGATTTAGGCAACTGCCTTCCCCCCCTTTTAAGGGGAAGGCCTTTGTTCAACAGTAGACGTCTTCCGTCTGATGATGATGATAGCTACACCTTATGGAGGAGGATTTGGAAAGAGGTTTATGGAAGAAGAGCTGTAGATTATTCCTGGATTTTAAATCTACAACTACTTAGATCCGTGCAAGGGAATGTTTGCAAGTTTTTTTAATACATAGTAAGTAAAGAATTTTTGTACCGACGTAACGAATCATATGACAAGGAAGAATAAATACAGGTACTACGACAAAGTTCCATATTCCCCTCGTAGATCGGAATGTTTAATAAAAATAAAAAGAGTTTGCACCCCTTTGATTTCAGAACCACATACCAAAAACGAAGTTTCAACATGTATGTTTCGGTTCACTCGTCCTTTTAACAACACGATGTATTTTTCATTTTTCGAAGACTCTTTGTTTTTGACGTTATTACATTGGAGTCTGCGATCCAGAGAGCGAGTGTCTGTTAGGACGATAATTAACTAAATTTAGCTTCAAACAAATACGAGTTGCCGTTGCAAAAGACTGTTTGATTTAGCTGCATCTTTTTAAAAAAGGAACGGCTGTAAAACTCCTGTCAACTAAGTTATCCCTTTGGCCGGTTCCGCAAATAAAAAATAAAAATGTTTATTCATTTCGTGGATGGATGAGGCTTATTGTTTTGTCTTCTACTTTGATATTACAACGCTTCTTCTTATCATTAGTTGATGAATCACCGTGCTCCGCCCAAAAGTATGTATTTTGTATATCTAAAAGGTACATAATTTATTCATGATCATCATCATCAGCCGGAAGACGTCCACTGTTGAACAAAGGCCTCCCTCTTAGAACGCCACAATGAACGACAGTTTGCCAATTGCATCCACCATGATTTATTAGGTATATTTAATTAATTAAGGTCCATCAGAATTTTTAGTTATACCGGTAGTTTGTCTTTAAGTGACTTGGTTGTTTAAATTATTTCGAGAAAACATTTGAAGGTGATTTTTAGCTAAGTTGTTTGGCCTACTGAAACTAATAGTTTTAATAGAAAATTATAATATTATTATTATCCTTTCGCTTATCACTTTTTGCAGACACAATAGTAAAACAATGGCCACACGCCTTTAGCGTATTGACAGATGAAGGATAATGTAGCAATAAAACCTTACCCGAAAGTTTTTTTTTTAGAATGTTCGCTATTTATATTTAAACATAGAACAGGCTGCATGCTAAACTGCCATGTCACTTCAGTGTTCTCGTTCATTAACCCTGGGTACTGTACGTTCACAGATTATCTCCGTCGTTCATAATTCGGATTTGGACATTGTGAGGACACAAACCGGGGGGCGGTTTGTGTCCTCACAAAGTCCCGGTATTTAAATAAGGGTATATTTATTAATTATATGGAATGTTTTAAATAATTGGTCAGAACTTAAGGAACCCATTCAATTGTTAAAGAGTTCTTCAAAAGTCGTGTAAGGCGTAGTCTAGACTGTAGGGTCAATGACTTGAGAATGTATTTTTTAATCATAAACGAAATAACATGTTTGACTGAATTAGGGTTACCTAAGATATTACAAGTTGCAGTTATTTATTTACAATCGATAAATAACAGTAAGTTATATATAAATAATAATTTTGTTATCAGTTGCTAAAAACGCTAAAGAAAAACATCGCGAGGAAACCGGCATTTGAGAGATTTTTCAACGATGTGTAAAGCCATTTCAGAGGCCTACAGGCGGTTTAAACTCAAACACCCGGTGTTTTTCAACCATACGATAAGAAGAAGACAGTAAGTAATTATGTACTGCAAACCTGTATAACTACACTAATATTATAAAAACGAAAGTTTGTAAGTATGTTTGTATGTTTGTTACCTCTTCACGCTCAAACGGTTCGACCGATTTTGATAAAATTTGGCATGGATGTAGCTGACAGCCTGGCTTAACACATAAGGTACTTTTTATCCCGAAAAATGTAGCGGGTAAAACCGCATGGCGCAGCTAGTCTACATTATAAAATTGATTTATTGTTCACATAATCATACAGATACTAACCGCACGCCGCGCTCCGCTGCACTAAAAATCATTGTAGGCCTACCACAGACTATGTAGAGTATCTCTATTGCAACTAAAAGCATTTTACTTTCAATAGTACGAGGGTCAAACTGAAAGTTCTTAGAACTGGCCACTTATAAACAATATAATAAAAAAATAATTCTAAAATTTGAAAATAGAACTCTTTGCCAATATTACTGAGTATATATTTCATTAATTTGTCATTTGTTTTACGATTTGGCGGCAAATTGAAAATTGTCTGTGTCACGTCAACATGAATTTAACACGAGAAAATTTTCGTGCAATGATTTTTTATGACTTTCGATGTCATTTAAGTCAACAAGAAAGTTATGATAGACTACGATTGGCCTTTCACGATGAAGCCCCATCTCGTGCGACAGTTTACAACTGGTTTAATGAGTTTAAACGTGGTCGCACTAATCTCACTGATGATTTACGTGAAGGACGGCCTTCTACGGCGACGACTGAAGATAACATCTGTGTTGTGCGGCGTATGATAGAGACTGACAAAAGAGTGACCTATCAGCAGATTCGGACAAGCTTAGGCATCGGTATGAGTCAAGTGCACAAAATCCTCCACGAACATCTAGCTTTGCGCCCGGTGGATACCTCATAATTTGACTGAGGCTCAAAAACTCCATCGTGTGGATTGGTGCCGTAAAATGATTGAAAGATTTAACGGAGGTGACTCAAATGCTGTGTTCGACATACTAACAGGTGACGAAAGCTGGATTTACTGTTATGATCCTGAAACCAAAAGACAATCTGCTCAGTGGGTGTTTCCTTTCGAGAGGTTGCCAACTAAAGTGAAGAGAGATCGAAGTGCGGGAAAAAAAATGGTGGCCTCGTTCTTTGGAAGGATAGGTCATTTCGCAACAATTGTGTTAGAGGATCAAAAAACAGTTTCTGCAGAATGGTACACTACCAATTGTTTGCCACTTGTCTTGGAAAAAGTTCGAGAGAAACGACCTCGCAGTAGAATCCTCCTTCACCACGACAACGCCTCGTCGCACACCGCTAAGCGAACGATCGACTATTTGGCGACATCAAACGTTGAATTACTGGGTCACCCGCCGTATAGCCCCGACCTCGCCCCTTGTGATTTTTATTTATTTCCAAAAATTAAAGAAAAACTTAAAGGAAAGCGGTTTATGAATGCTGAAGAAGCGGTGGCTGCGTATCGCGATGCCATTGAAGAGAACCCTAAAGACGAGTGGGCAAAGTGCTTTTCCCAGTGGTTCCATCGCATGCAGCGGTGTATTGACGTGAATGGACAATATTTTGAAAAGATATAATAAAACTAATAACTGGCTAATGTAATCAGTTTTTGATTTTCTAAGAACTTTCAGTTTGACCCTCGTATAGGTACTAGAAGTGACGAGTTTCTTACATACAGTGTGCTATATGATGTACACTGCACACTGATATTTCTGCACACATTGTATATTAAACGCGAATTTAGGTGACAAAATAAAAATAAAATATTAGTTAACCCTTGGAGCGCCAGCGCGGTCACCAGGTGTCTCCCAAACAATTGTTTTTCTATGCGGACAGTCCATGTGGTAACATAAATGTTTTGGTCACTAATTACTTCATCGGAATTAGGTATCCGGTGTTTCAGAATATTTAAGATTGTGTAATATACACCCCTATTTTTAAATTAGCACTAAAACTTTAAGGGATTATTAAAAAAAGTATTGTTTATATGTGAAATCATAATAAAAAAAATATCGTAAAGAGCCAAGTCATTCACGGGAAAGCGTAGGAAAGGGGGCGTAATTTGAGCTTCGCTCGCTTTTTTTCTTTTGACTGCTTAAATATGATCAGTAACGGGTACTGAGTGCTCCATTTTTTTTGTTGTACTAGTTAAAACAGCCGTGTATTTTAAATAAAAAAAGACGTTCTAAATGTATGCATTACCAAGATCACGGTACCAAAATATCCATACGATCGTAGACAGCAGTTAGAGCAGCCGTTCTAGCAAATAGCTCATACTTTTATATCTCCGTGATTATCGGGCACCGCACCGCTCTCAGTGTATATAACATAGGTAACTGATGGAAACCAATATGCTATTAATAATCATACATTATCACCCCCTATGTAATGCACAATTTAGATAATCAATTCAAATCCACGGCTCTATTGGATTTTCCCTCATAGACCTCCACGTTAAGGGTTAACAAGTGAAAAATGTTCAGCATAGTTATATTTGTTCAGTTATAAATGGGTTCTTTGCTCAATAATACGTTCTAATTTGTCTAACACGATCACTCGGTCGACAGCCTGTGAGAATGTTTCACTTAATTAACCCTTTCACAGGACTGGCTCACATCAAAGTGTAGGCATAAATAAAATTCACCGGAGCCCGCCCGAGTGTTTAGTGGAGTAAATCATTTAGGTTAATATGTTTCAAAACGTTGGTTTATCTATTGCCACTATTTACTGAAGTGTTATTTTCACTGGTATGTAAAATAATTATGTGGTTTACATAATGTTCGGCTGATTGTCGCGTTCGTCGGGTCGTTGAGCTCAGAAATTTGGGTTTATTGAGCTACGTGGTGAGTTCATGCATGTTTACTATCGGCACCGGTGTTGCCTAATCTGATCGCCTTTTGTTTAAAGGAGCACAGACTTCATAATGTTTAAATTTTATGAGCAGAACATTTTTCATGGGTTATTTTTAGATTAAGTTGAAACAACACGACATTATGCAGACTTTTTACTGTTACAATAACAAACTGACTTGTAGACACTCTTGATATGTATTTTTTTTACAAGCTTTTATTTAACTAGCAATGTTTGTAAGTATGGATGTATGTATGTGAGATTGGTTTAGGTCAAATCTTGCAATCTAAATGAGAACCACTTGTTGACATCCGATTGAAAGAAATTGTATATTTAAATAGGTTTGGTTATAATACAATATCACGGCACCATTGATCTAAAAGCTTGTGTTAAAAAAAAATATTATTAACTTATTTTAAGTTGGCACCAATAACTACATTTTAAAAGTTACCATTAACTTAATAATATATTTATAACATTATGAAAACTTAATGTAAAGTAAAGCTATAGTTTCATTACTTTCATTATCTACAACTATAATTGAATTATTTGATAAAACATTATTTCTTTTCCTTCAGTATGTAGAATAGAGTCTATAGATAAGGTGAAAAGTATATTATTCAAAATAAAAGTATATTTTTTTGTTTAAATTATTTTGCTGGTATACTACCAGGTACTACTATAGACTATTTTTAACCGACTTCAAAAAAAGGAGGAGGTTCTCAATTCGACTGTATTTTTTTTTTATGTTTGTTACCTCATAACTTTCGCTTGGGTGAACCGATTTTGATGATTTTTTATTTATTTGAAAGCTGGTGCCTCTCGTTTGGTCCCATTGCAATTTGATTGAGATCCGATCAGTACTTTTTCCGTAATTCTTAATAATGCTGTTTTTTTTCACGTTCTCTACTACATTTTTCTATGATTGTTCTCCGATTTCTGCGGTTTTTTTACTTTTTAGTGCTTTTTAATGTGTTGTGACATAGTTTTGTTTTGAAGTCGGTTTTTTTTTGTTATATTCTACATACTATATTTGCTGGTAGTATATCAGCAAAATTATCTACACCATAAATTATAAAGTACTTTTATTTCGAATAAAAGTACTTTATAGTTTAGTCGATGAACTGCTATTGGGCGTGTTACTGATTGCATTGTGGTAAGTGAATTAGGATACTCAGGTGTAATCAATGTCAGCACTGTGGTTGATTCTTGGCAGGCAGTGTTAGTAATGTATTAGTACCCAGACAACTTGTAACCTAATTAATTATTCTAAGACACCACTGACTAATAATTGTGGTTTGTTGATGGCAATAGGCTCAGCCCCTATGACAATATCTGATGTGTACGTAGCCTGCTTTGTGGTCTAGTGGTTGCTAAGCGCGACTGTTGAGCACGAGGTCTTGGATTTGAATCCAGGGTCGGGCAAAGTGTTACTGGGTTTTTCCATTAGGTAGTCAGAGCAGCACAGTAGCAGCACAGAGTCTGGATTTGTGCCCGGTTGATGGCAATAGGCTCGCCCCCTATAACATTGGGACCTAAAACATAACTGGCGAAATGTGGGTGTACTATATGTGCACCTCTGCCTAGCCCTTCGGGGAATACAGGCGTGATTTTATGTTATGTTGTTAACGAGCGTAATAACAGCGCCTAAAGGTCACTAGTGGATTCATATGCATAACGTTGCATTTTCAAATCTAGGCATGTATAGGTATAAATGTGACTTTCCCTATGTCTTAATTATACTTTCTTGGATCGTCTGGTAAAAAAAATATTGGGATAAAACCTCGGTTTCATATCTTTAATTGTTGGCCCCAAAGAGTCCAGATAACAATCTGTATGAGAAGAAGCTTTGGCCGTACATTAGGTCAGTAAAAAGCTGTTAATATAGCAGGTATAGTATGGCAAGTTGTCGTTCATTGTGGCGTTCTAAGGGAGAGGCCTTTGTTCAACAGTGGACAGTGCAGGAAGATCCTGCTGATGATGTTGGTGATGATGATAATTATTTCTATAATGATTTCTTGCTACTTATCTGCTTCTTCATAAGGCGTGATACTATTCATCATAGGTATCTACAATTCTACACCGTGATACACAATACTGGTTTACGTTTTGTTACAGAACAACGTTTGAATGGTTACACACAGTTTTTTAATTCTGCCCTCCGATTGATGTTTGATTTTGGGAACAAATATTTGAATGACCAACTGACATTTATTTGACGATAGTGCATGTGTGATACGTGTTTGTAATCAAACCAACGTGGTATGATTACCAACTAGAGGTGTGAAGCTACGTTTGTTAATGATTTATATTATTTAAGCCAATGTACTTCAAGTTACTAGAGCCCTGTTGACGAGTTGATTGGCGCAGTGGCTAAGTCATTAGACTGCTGCGCTAAGGCTTACGGGTTCGAATCCCGCACGGGTCAAAATTTGTGCGAGCCATAGATATTTGTCCTGAGTCTGGAAGATTTCCGCGGTTTGTATACATCATACAGTAAGTGTTACGTACGCGGTTAAGACCCACAAGCTCTTAGTGTATGAATGGGTGTTGGTGTATGTGATATTTCATGTTTGTGTAACCTACCCACGACACAGGTTACAGCAGTTCATGGAGCAGGAATTTACAAACCTACCAGCCCCCTAACCATGAACTCTTAAAGCATAACATTTTCTGTTGTGGAAGCGAGACGCCGCACTACATTGAATGTAGCGGCGTCCCGCTTTGAGATTCAAAAATCCAATACCACACTCGATTAGCATCCTAACTTAAGTTATGTTCCTAAGTTGCCTAACTCAGCCGTCGAATTCCGTATTTCGTTTAAGTTGCAGTACAATTATCACAACAAAAATAATTATGATAATTATAATCCCTCCTGTGTACTATCAGTGCTACATGTTTATGATTGATACCACTCCGGATCCGTAAATTATATTGAGTGCTTTTCAACCTTTATCGTACAACACAACTAATTGTTTTAAAAGCTTTTCCCCTGTCGGATAACCGCTTTATATGATAAAACTACGACGTGATTCAGTGAAAGCTGTATACATACGTATTATATTGATACAATTGTTTTTGTTTCATCGGCTTTATGGCAGAAAATTGTTGTGTTTTTGTGCGCATTTTTTAAGGATGTCTTTTGTTTTTTTAGTCTTATCCTCGTGTGTATATGGGTAAGCTAAATTACGTAAAGGCTTCTTAGAAGTTAGAGATTCTTTGGATTTGCTTTTAACAACAGGAAGAGTAGTTTGTAGTTTGTTATTTATACATAATCTTATCTTTCTTATTAAATCTTCTTTTATCCAGCTTTACATACATAATATTACGTTTCTTTTAAAATATTGTTTCTTCCATTTATTTAAATTCATATAGGTATGTATATAGCTCTTCTTGACTTTGAAATACTATTTAGGGCTTTTTTTTTTAAAGAAACGTCGCCTCACACTAGGAATTTCTCCTGTGTCGTGGGTGCGTTTCAAAAACATGAAATATCACATACACAAACACCCAGACTCGGGACAAACATCTGTGGTTCGCACAAAGTTTTGCTCCGTGCGGGAATCGAACCCGCAACCCTTAGCGCAACAGTCCAATCGCTTAGCCACTGCGCTAATCAGGTCGTTTGACCAATA
Source organism: Abrostola triplasia (assembly GCA_946251915.1). Lineage (NCBI taxonomy): Eukaryota > Metazoa > Arthropoda > Insecta > Lepidoptera > Noctuidae > Abrostola > Abrostola triplasia. Next base: position 9,877,333 of record OX276428.1, on the reverse strand, counting down.
TATTCCCCATCCAACCTTGACTCTCGCATTAGCCGCGCTTTTGGTTATAATCTCGACTTACGTTTACAAACTGTAAGGTTATAATAAATTATACCTGTCAATAAAAATAAACCTAAGAAATAAATCAAATAAAAACTAATATAATAATTATGTAACTATAAGATAATAAATCATTTTTGTTTCAAAAATGTTATTAGAAGTTGCAAAAAAAAAAATCATAGGCATTTAAATACCTACATGATTTAACTAACGTGCCAGAAACCTGTTTAAAACTATAATTAATTATGACATTTTAATACAATCTCTTTTGAAATTATAATGTGCTGTGACCTTCGATTTAGTATAGGAAGATATTAGATTGGCATTGTAACGACATTTTTGCATGCATGCGATTAGTCTGACCTTAATCCGTGAACGGAAATATTTTTTTTATTGTTTCCGGATGTTTTTATTTTTATGTTTTGTATTGTTTTGGAAGTTGTTTGTTTGTTTATTTGTTATATTATAGCCACATTTTTATCTAGATTTTTGTCCACCTGATTGGTGCAGTTGCTCAGCGATTTGATTGCTGCGCTAAGGGTTACGGGTTATTTTCCCGCGCGCCTGCACGTGTCAAAATTCCTAGAGTGTAGCGATGTTAATAAAAAGATTGCATTTTTTTGTAATGTTAATGTATTAACGTAATCGTTTATTTAAAAAATAAAATAAATATAGAAATGCCAAACAAAAAAAAACTGTTTTTTTTCAACACTACACAAATCAGAAAAATATTTCTACCTCTACATTAATAGAGCAATAGCCCGTCGTATTAACACGAATAAAATTAGACGCCTGACTAGTTCGTCCGTAAAATTCCGTGCGGGAATTAAAAAGAATTTTTCGTGAACTCTACATAAAGGGCGTGTAAGCGATCGCCAGGGTAAGTGTGGTGTGACGAGAGCACGCTAAGCATGTTCATGAATTATTAACGCCCCGACTGCCGATGAGTCTGCATGCACCTTTATTATTGAGATCGCTTTGAAACCTTCCAAGAGGGGGTGAAACCTGAATCTTTTTTCTCACTTTAACACGAAAATACGCAGGAAATTGTATACAAAATGATCGAGCTAGCGATATCGATTTTTGGATGGTTCGCGGAAATTAAAAATGGCATAACTTAGTACATCAACGTTTATTTTTAAACTTATTTGGCAAAGTCAGGGGTGAAAAGTTTAGTTTGCAGACAGAGACGGTAGTATCAACGTACCTTTATAAAAAATCAATAGAAGATGCTTATTCAAAACAACTAAAATGTTAAAAAAAATACACATTATGTGAATAATTCACACAAATATCACCCCATGACCTCATAAGGGGGCACGCTACATGCTACGATCCCTTCGTAACATCAATTTGTTTCTTCCACATTATTGCATCTTTTCATACAATAGCGAGGAGATATCTTGACCTTTTTATTACCAGAAGGGTCAGAAGATTCGATTTAGTTCATCTTTCCTAGTCATTCACGCTGAAAAACGTAAAGCAAAAGAAATATCTGCACTTCTTGTGCACCTAGGTTTACGTCTATTTACCCCAAAGAGGGTGAACTGGCAGACTTTTAGTCTCACGTGATAGGCCTTATATTTTTCCTATTGTCGGGTCCTACTATTACTTAACGATATCTTCAAGTAACTGTGAGTGAGACAGTCATTTGAGATTACTTGCCTGCATTTGAATCTACTAATTCGCACTTTTTATCCGATCCGTAAACCACTCAGCCACCAAGACATATTAATTGCTTTGAAAGATAGTCATAATTACTTCTTATTATTTGTAAGAAAACCGAAAATTAAAAGTTTTGTTGTAAAAAATGTTAATTAGCAAACAAAAATATTATCTAATTGCTTATTAACATTCTGTTAAGTTTTCTATACTAATTAAGTATCATAGTCATTGACTTAATTCTCCCAGCCAAATCTCTAATTACGTGAGAGCTTATAATGTAATCTGTTGTCTGTAACTTTGTTTTCTAACGCGACTATATTGTTAGGGCCCCAAGGGTCGGTTGGACCCTATTGTTTTTAATAGATATCTCATTGTTCTTTTTAACCCATTTTATTGAAGGCAAAAATTATGTTTTATGAGTGCTAAAGTCTTGACCTTAACCTATGTACTACGAAAGTGGGTATATTTGTGTACACGAGCATGTGCAAGAAAAGCTTCAGGGGTTGCAAACATTTTTATTAGAAATTAATAAAAACATACTTAACTTGTGCTTGAAGGGTTCGTTTTTTGTATTATGGCATAAAAATAAATTTTCGAATATTTTTATGATACTTACCTATGTATATGGAAATGTTTGCCACCACTGAACTGTGGAACATCATTTGCTAATTTATTAATATTGTTGGCACTGTAACCAACTAAATATCAACATTTTCGTCAAAAAAATATTTTCTTTAACATTCAATGAGTGCCAAATGTTGGCGACCCCTGCATCAGTAGGTATCCTTAGTGCGCTGGTTACTCAACAGTCTGTGAAGTCGTTCTCTACAAACGTTAACCTGCTTCCGCAATAACAGTTCCTTACCCGAACGAGGTCTTCACAGGGACCTGAAAGTTATAGCTCCCGCTTTACGTGCGCTACCGATCTTATAATTTAAATTATATATGAACTGACTTCGTAAACGTTTCGTCAAACGAGAGACGTTTATATAGATTGATATTTATTAGAGTATATTGAAAAAGGCTCAAAACAAGAAACAGTGGCGTTTAGGGGAGGAGGCTTATGCCCAGCAGTGGGCCATTTAAAAATTGATGATGATAATGATTGAAAAAGAGTGTTTTTTTTCTTTTTACCTACGACGCGAAGAAGGTATATGTGTATAGGGTGAGAGGTTGTTTGTTTGTGTGTGTGCACAAATGAGTGTTCCCAATTTTCTCAAAAATGTGTGGACCGATTTTCATGCGGTTTTCGTGTAGGGTACATGGTTCATTAAAGATGATTCAAAGCTATCATTTATGCCAATTTTGTACTAAAACGTTTATAACCGTCGTGGGTGTATTCAAAATTTTTAATTTTGTTTTCTTATAAGATCTTTATTTAACTAGTGCGGGGTAAATTATTCTTTTTTATATCAAAACTGTCGTGAAAAGTTGTCAGTACTAAAAATAGTTCAGCCCAAATTGCTTTTTTTAATGCGAACTTAAGGACACTTCAATGAGAACTTCTTATTAGCAAAACCAAATTATCACTATCATTTTTGATATCTCGTTTACCTTAACATATGTTTTAAGACGTCATGTTATAAACGTTAATTAAATACAACAGTAGGAAACCAGGAACAACAAATAACATTTAATTGGAAAAGACGGAAACACATTAATGTAGATATTTGGCTTTACGTCCAGTTATTAAATTTTCGAAATTTAAAGTAGGTATTAGACCTTGAACCAATAGCTATTTAGTGAAAGTACCGACAGAATCGGTCCAGGCGTTTCGGAGATTAGCCAGAACATAAAGACACAGAAAAAATGCATTTTTAATATATGTATCGTATATACTATCATATGCATTAAAAAGCTGTTATTTTGATATCACTAAAAGATAATCAAATTTTATTTATGAGAAGATGAAAAAGAAGAAGAATTTTGTTGTTGTGTGTGTTGATGATAATAGCACTCAAACGTTTTGATAATTTGAACACGTGTAAATATACCTAACTCCTTACACACTCACAGCATAAAGGTCTTTTAAAGAGTCAGTGAAAAACAATGACAGTTTTGTAGTATGCAAAGTAGGACTGTAGTTCCGGGAACGTTCAATAGAACAGCACGTGGCTATTACGCGGACGTGGCGCTAGTGTGCCGAGGAAATAAGATGTCACTCAAAACTCGGCAGTGGTGACTAGCGGACGTGTCACGCGTGTTACTGTCGCACCCTTTATTTTGAATTGTTGATATTTAAACGTATAAACTGGTGTTTACATAAGGTTGTCTGCTGTGTGAACGGAATGACATATATTTTTCGTTGGTTGGTTAAGAATTGATTTTGCGAATTTGTTATTATAGTGTGGCCTCTCAGAGAATGCGTTCCTCACAGGTCGTGATCAAGAAAACGATGTTTGAAGTGACGGATCATTTTCGATTATAATATTATTTTCGTTTAATACAGTATGTACATAACGTTATTCTATAACGACGGATAACGTTATAACTGTCCAGTTATTTTTGTCAAATCACTCCAAATATATATATTTGGCGTAACCTTGTAACAACGTCGTATAGATTTACAAAAACGGTTTTCTAATTTATTAAGCATTAATTTTACCGCGAAATAGTCACATTCGTTGTAACATGAAATAATTAACTAGTTTATAATTATACGGATCTCCTTATCAGCCAACGTAGTTGTCGTAGTATATATTATTGGCCATCGTAGCAATATTGGCCTTCGTAGCAATGTTGGCCGTCGTAGTAACATTGGTTATCGTAGTAATAATGTGGCCCTCATAAATTATATTTAAAACATTGAGATAGACGTGATATCCATAAAAACCAAACAGCAAGGCGCACTAAACAATTTGAAAACTTATCACAATGTAGTATTATCTAAACAAAAATAATATACTTAATCACAATAAATCTCATTAAAACACTGCACATAAAAGTTTGATAACAACAACATTAAAGGCCATATAACCAACTTTTCAACGTATTCAGAAACTCGATAAAAATAATCACCAATCTATCAATGTAACTCAAAAATGCGCCATCAATGGCCATTGTCAGTCCATAAGACAAAGCTAAAAGGGTTTTTAATTACTGGTGAGCAATAAATACAGGGAAAAGCTTTTACGTTAACGTTAAGCTAAATTCACGGCTTGCATAACACGTATAAATAGAATGTTAATTTGGAACTCCAGCCTCCAGTGAGCGGTGACAGTTCCGATATAGGTTTTAAGTTCCTCTATTTTGGACAAAACGAAATGTAGCTCGTAAAGGTCGCAGATGCAGTTTTGGCATAGGTATTTTTGGACAAGGTCCATTATGTGAAGGTAAAATATGGATATAATTATTTTAATAAATCATACACATCTACTTTTTGTGGCGTTTTAGGGGGGCTTTTGTTAAGCACGTCTTCCGGCTGATACTTTTTAAAATTTCAAAAGACTGATACGATGTGCATTATAATAATTATTATGTAGAAAATCGAAAATTGGCCTTAAGTGTTAAGATGAAAGCTTTAAAAAGAAAACTTATTTTTAGTGACATGTTTATAGCTAACAATAAAAGCGTTTTTCCTACTATCTGAAATACTTGTTATAGTCCCCTAGAAAATATTTGCGTCGCTTGCATCTTCCGGCTAATCGGCTTTATTAAGTATCAGGTCGTTTCGTCTACTAAAGGGTCCTTAAAATCCCCCTAATTTTATTTAATAAGTGGGCGTCATACTAGAACTCTTCTTGAAGCTTCCTAGCTATGCTCAGCAGGTTTGGTAATTGTTACATGCTTGTTTTATAATATTTGGTTAAATAAATTCACATGGCACCAATGGCAGTATCTGCGTATACTAAATTCATCAACTTTCGTTAGGTTGTCATTTCCTAGATCTACTTTATCATCCAATGTATAATATTTTTTTAGCTACTAAGGTCTCTAGAGATTTATAATCCAAATTATAGCTCCAGAAATTACAGAAATAAATAATGGAATGAACGCAATCTTGTAGGTTGCTTATATAGCATTAAGTCTTGCTAACGATCTAAGTATATATTATTACAGAAAGTACACTAGTACTTTTTCCCGACTATGGTGAAGCCAGAAGGAAGAGTTATGATTTTAGTAGTCTATGTATTTATAATAGACACTTATTACGCAACGTAGTATATAGTCTCTATTGTATACTACAGTGCGTTGACCCCGATAGCTCTCTATCTTCGTTTAACAGGCAACCAAATTTACAATGGACGAAAACCTAAACCGCATACACATATGGCTATAAAATTCTGACGCTTTTAATCGGATCGGGTGATGGCGGGCTTTACGTCCAAATTCGTTAAGTGGACTCGTTGCGTTCGTTGACACCCGGCAAATTGGTGACGTCACCGATAACTAGTACTTTACGATATTAAACGTTTATTTCTGGTTTAAACCAATTTATACTTGATTTACTAAACGTTCATAAATTTTCACCTATTCTCTAAAGTTAATAGACAAGTAAGAAGATAATTAAATATCAATAACATTATAGCTTATCTTTATTTTGTTTAACTTCAAAAGACCATGGAATACCTATAACAAGCCTGTATAGGATTTTACAAAACACGGCGGTACAATCATTATGGGTTAGAAATTACGATAGAGTTTTCCTTTCAAAGAGAATATAATATGATTATAATGTATCAAGAGCGGGGGCTTACAGGATATCGTAATTGACATGTCATGACCAGCAGTGGACACAAAGGGACAGAGATTGTAGAAATTTGCCGCGCCGATAATGTCGGTCCGGCAAATAGGTTCAGCGACGATCGTCGAAAACAGTGTGGATATGCCAAAACTTAGTTGGAGTATCCATATGACCAAATTTAGCATACCGTTCTCTTCTTGTGTCGTCAGAATAAAATGATTAAAATAAACCAATGAGGTATAAAATCTTTTTCTTTGTATTAGCTTCAGCCAATAGCCGCATGGAATAGGTCATGCCGTGGTGTAGAGATTGGATAGCCAACGAGGATAAGTAGCGAGGTTGACCGTCCAGGGTGCGCTGAACGTACTACTCGGCAATCATTATCATCAGCTGGAAGACGTCCACTGTTGAACAAAGGCCTCTCCCTTGAAGTGCCTCAATGAAAAAGACAAAAACATCAAAACTCATTTATTGGCTAGTTGGAGTTCCATGGAACTAATAGTGTCAGGTGAAATTTGGAAGAATATAAAACAGCGAGCAACATCACAGTTCCGCCTACCTCTATAGAGAATATAGACTATCATCATCATCCACAGCCTTCAGTATCCCACTGCTGGGTATAAGACTAATATAGACTATGTGACACTAAACTTGACAATATAGTTATCAAAAATAATTATTATAACAAACAATAACTATGATGATAAAACTAAAAATAATAGATATGTAAAATATAATTTAATAAAGAAGGAAAGAAGTGAAGAGCTTATTTCAATCAGGGGGGATCTGGGGACGGTTTCTTTGCCACAAGCATCTATGAACTGTTTTTTGCCATTTCAGCAACATTCACTTCACAAAGCAATTGCCGCGGTTGCTTTGAATATGAAATGTAGCTTCAATCGCATCAAACAATAATCAGAGATCAATGATAATTTAATTTTAAAGATCTTATTGAAATGTTTTTTATGACCCTTTTTAATTGATATAAAAATTATTCTATGTTTAGTGTTTAAACCTTTAATAAAGTAATTTCCATTATAAATCAGGATTTATTTTCGAGTAGATAATTGTTTGGCAGTTGTTTCTATAATCTGTGGTCCGGCTGACCGCTGAGTGCGGTCGACAACTCGTGAATGCAGATGTAACTGAACATTTTGTATAACTCGCTTTTATCTCAAAGGCGTCAGAAAGGTCTACGGTTTTGGGTGCTTCATAAATTCTCTGAAATCTTCCAAATATTTTACCTAATTGTATAATTAAATGTTATGTACTGATTGTACTATAACAAGTATATCCGATCGGTGATAGGCTTCACTAGATTTTTTGCTTTTAATTTCAATGTAGCAATTTGGTTTTAGCGTATTAAATTAGTCGTTTGATAAGAACATATTTTTAATTTTATTTGCTTATCTGAAATGTCGTTAACATACTAAATTTAATTATTATGATAATGTCATAATATTGATAAAAGCCTTTTCATGTAACCCTATTACAATTTAAACAAAAAAAAACTAATATCCATTCATTGGCAATATAACTCCGTACCTACATTACTACCGCCGAACATTAGCTGGTGCGGTTTCGCTACATAATTTACCATCAAAAACATTTTTGCAACAGCGTAGTTCAGTTAGTTCGACGCAAATTGATAACAAGTAGGTCACGGGCTCATTTAGCGTCTTCACTCAACCATAACAGCAGTTAAGTATGCAAAACGTAAGCGACAAAAACTTCGTCTCACTACCGAACGAGTTAATTATGAAAAAAATATTTAATTTCAGTATTGATAAAAAAGCATGATGTTTGTTTTGAATTAAATGTAAAAAGTCACTGTTCGCGGTGTAAGTTTTTGATGGAAGAAGAAACTAAAAGGGTAAGGGCATTACTCTAGCATTTCAAAGGCCTTATTTGATTACTTTTATGTGTGTTATATAATCTATGAGGTTATTTTTAGTAGGTATATTTATACATTTTTATGTAATTAGGCTAACCTGGAATGGGATTTAAAACAATGTCTTTTAACTATAAATAATAGTTAAGTTTTGTGTACGATAATATAGAATGTAGAACTTCGTAAATGGCAATAGCCCCTAACACTAGGTACCTAACATGACCATCGAGCGTTCCTATTCAAATATTTAACACATAGCCTGACATAGGTATCATAACAATATGACGCCTGTATTCCCCGAAATCAGAAGTGCACAAATATTACACCAACATTTCACCAGTTATCTTATAGTTCCCAATGTAACAGAGGATGCTTATTGCCATCAACCGGGCACAAATCTCGACTCCGTGGTGCTACTGAGAATTACTTAATGGAAGAGCCCACACACTGCTCGACTTCGGATTCGAACCCAGGAGCTCATGCTCAGCTGTCGCGATTAGCGAACACTTGACCAACCAGGCAGTAAAATATTTAATTTCAAATTGAATGCACGAAATGACTAAACTCTAGAAAGAATACAATTTTTCTTATTCTTGCTCAGTATACATATTGACATTAAAAATATAGCAGGCGCTAAGACAGTAAACAATACGTTAGCGATGTCGCATGGCTCTCACTGACACTGGTATCAAATCAGATTGTTCTCAATCAAATAAATCAATCACAAGCTGTCGAATTCAACCGTTGCACGAAGTCAGAATATTAAAGGATTGTACTATCAATTTCTATTAGGTTTACGTGTAACAATCCAATGTTAAATGAGGTATTGTATAGGTACCTAGCACTGAACTATTGGAACTTCAATGAACACATTATTTGGTTCTTAACATAGTAATGATTTTTGATTAATTCCCAAAGGAAATATGCAAAGGATGAGAAAGAATAGAAATAAATCAATTTGACGACCTGATTGACGCAGTGGCTATGGGATTGGACTACTACGCTAAGGGTTGCGGGTCAATTCCCGCACGGGGCAAAAATTTGTGCGAACCGCAGATGTTTGTTCCGAGTCTGGGTGTTTGTTTATGTGATATTTCATGTTAGTGAAACGCACCCACGACACAGGAGAAATACTTAGTGCGAGGCGACGTTTACTTTAAAAAATATCAAAATGCTTAAAAAAGTATACCTAATGAAATACTTTATAGCATTCATTGCTCCTTTAAATTGTAATCGTCTGCCTGCGCGTTTTCCCAACTATCTTGTAAACGGTTTCTAATTCTTATATTATTTACAAAGCTGCAGTATATCTTAATTTGAAACTGAATAACCGCCCATCGACACAGCTACCGGGGTAAGCGTAGTTTACCTTATCGATCGATCCCGTAAACGGTGCGATAGTTAGTAACATTTTTAATTAAGCCATATCACTGTGAGTGAAATAATTCTAGCGTGAAAATGGCTGTAGGTAGAGTAAAGTCAACACGCTGTAGGACTGGATTGAATACTCGGTGCACGCACGGCCATAAAACACAAAAAACAAAATAATGTTTAATGAAAACTTTGTATACAGGTGGTTATATAAACCTAACTTTCATTGCAGCGTTATTAGTTACCTAGTACCTAGTTATTTAATAAAATGTCGTACCTAATTCATGAACGTTTCTACGTGTTTTGGTAAAAGTCATCTATTGATGTAGGGATAAATAAAATTGTAAAGTTACTCATATAAAAATAAACAATTAATAATATCTCCGTGGTAACTTTGATTGGCGTACATTGGGGGAGGCCTATGTCCATCAGCAGACTGCAACTGGGTGGATTAGCTTTTGTTTCAGTTATTCACAAGAACAGATGGGGTGCAACGAGAGGGCCTCCACTAGTGACGTACGAATACGTCCAGCGCACCCTGGATAATCAACCTCGCTACCATCATTGTCGACTGACCAATCTCTCCACCACGGCAAGGCATATTCTATGTGGCTATTGGCTTATGCCGATACGAAGAAGAAGACAACAGCAGATTGGTAAATCTAAAATTTTTAATTCAAATTCAGTCTTCAACTTATTGTGGAATTATAGTCTTGTGATATACCCTCTTGCTTTAAAAAAATGATAAGTTATATTATTATGTTAACTTTAACACTTCTCAAGCCTATTTTAGCATCTCTACTAATATTTATAACAGCATGGACACAACAAACCATCACGCTTGATTTCCTGAAGGGGTAGGCAGAAGTGCACAAGTAGTACACCCACATTTCGCCAGTTATGTTTTTAGGTCTCAATGTAATAGGAGTGAGCCTATTGCCATCAACCGGGGACAAACCGGTGGATGCAATTGGCAAGCTGTCGTTCATTATGGCGTTCTAAGTGGGAGGCCTTTGTTCAACAGTGGACGTCTTCCGGCTGATGATGATGATAATGATGGGCACAAATCCAGACTCCGTGCTGGTACTGAGAATTTACCTAATGGAAAACCTCAGTAACACTTTACCACCACAGTGACAGTATAATTATTTTAATCATTGTATTTTTTTTTATCGGGGAAATACGGTCAACCCATACCAACAAAGCATAGTGGGCTGTAAAAATCGGTCTACGTACCGCAAGTGAACATGATCTAGTACGAACTGGGTTGAGTACATACGAGTACAGCGGTACACGACCGACGAGAGCACCTCGCACCGCTGAAGCGCGGATACAATCAAATATTGGCAACACTGCGCTGGACTGTACATGCAGGTTTTTTTTTTTATTTTCGGCATAGTTGTAGAGTATCTATTGTTTATTGTTAACTGGCTGAAGTTATACTGATGGTCTTTTAATTTGATGTTGATATTGGTTGACTTGACTGTGTATACATAACATAACATCACGCCTGTATTCCCCGAAGGGGTAGGCAGAGGTGCACATACAGTACACCCACATTTCGCCAGTTATGTGTTAGGTCCCAATGTAATAGGGGGCGAGCCTATTGCCATCAACCGGGCACAAATCCAGACTCCGTGCTGCTACTGAGAACTACCTAATGGAAAAACCCAGTAACACTTTGCCCGACCCGGGATTCGAACCCAGGACCTCGTGCTCAGCAGTCACGCTTAGCAACCACTAGACCAACGAGGCAGAGTGACTGTGTATAGATACCTATTATTCGACACACTATTCGAAATCTCTAGCATAATATATATTTAATCCTTCAGAGAAAAACTTAAGCACGCATACAACACTTACCAAAACACAGAACTGAGTCACTTGTAGAGGTGTAGATACAGTAATGGATCCACAAATAAACTCCCATATGTATGGAATAACGAATAGTAGAATACAGTCTAGGGTCAATTAAATAATGGCAATACTAGGCACTTCTAAATCGAGTTATTGCGATGACAATGTACCCGCTGTAGCGAGTTAATATTTTGTAGGGACGGGAGTAGGTTATATTGCCTGTATTATTCAGATTAATATGAGGGATTACATATATATACTAAGCTTACATAACTACACTAAAAGTTGATTAGAGAATGAATAAAAAGAGCCTTGCAATACAGTCTCAAAACATTATAACCCCAGCTAAATAGGCATCACAAACACATTAACATTCACGCAGACATCTACCATACCAACATGGCCGATGACGTATACGTACAATGGATGAACTTAAAAGCCGCTGTTAATTGAATTGGCTTCAGATTGCCGGACGCTGTCGGCGGCAGTGGTAATTGCGTTAGCAACAAACATGTCCAGGCTTCTAACAGTGCTCATTCGATGTGACCATTTTTTACATACGAACCAAGCTGGATGGGAATTTTATTGTTAATGGATGCAGCGTTCGAATGAATTGAATCACAGTACATTCAGGACTAAATAGGAATTTAGTACTTGGAGCTGCTAAGTTGATATTTTAATTTTCATTTAATAAGGTTTGCGATGGAAGTAGGCTTGGGCATAGAAAAATAGATTCTAAAGTGTTTTGTTTTTTTTATTGCCTCCTACCTACAAGCATATAATAAAAAATGACTATATTGAAAGAACTACAAAAATATTAAACTAAAAATACGCTTCAAAATAAGATCAATTGAATAATTTCAAAATTGAGATATCAAACAATTTTACCATTCAACACATTGTATAAAGCCTTTGCACCACCTAAAAGTCTAAAAAAAATCTGGTACAGTCATAATATGACTGTGTAAATATAAGAAATAGGTAGCTTATAATTTCACATTAGGTAGGTATTCCGTTTGTCAATTAAACATGATAATATGGCTACTTAATGTTCATAAAATAAAATGAGTCTTTAATGCCCATAACAAAAAGCCAGTATTCGTAATGAAGACTACAAGAATTTGAAATCAAAGCCTTTCAGTAGCTACCTGAACCACATCTCTTTCACAAAAAAGGTAATTTGAAATCAAATAATTAAATTTATTGTTACCTAGCCATTGTTATGATTCCGCGATAAATTACGAACTGCCCGCAAAACTGGGCTCACCGCTGATAACAAATTCAAAAAGGGGAAAAAAGAAATTGCCGCCTTTATCTAAGAACTTAAGAGGTGCTCGAAATGACTCCGGGTTTTTCTCTTAGTCACTCGAATAGCGAGAACCAATTATAACTTGTAAGTAATCCGCTTATCTCAAACTCTGCGAGTCGACGCTCTCCATTCTGAATATAATTCACTTTATCCATATTCAATATCAGATCGTGCGACGCGGGGCAAATAGAGCGATTCAAGTGAGAATTATTATTGGATAAAGCTCGCCTCTTTCCTTCTTGTCTATTTTCAGTGTCCAGTGGAGCATGATAATTTACGTGTTGTATTGGATATTGCGCTGTGAAAGTGCCCTATAGTGTCTGTCTAATGTGACCATGACTTTATGGTCGTTTGATTTGTGCAGTTATAGCTTTTCGATTGTACTTCAGCACTTTATGTCGGAGAAATGTTTCATTGAATAAAGGTAATACATGTTACGAGTATTACTTAGTATCATAAATATAAGGACTAGATGTAAACACGTTAGGTATTATGTTGTTTCCTACCGTTTACATCGTTAAAGTGCCAGTATTTACATTAATAGTGGCCAAATTGGATCAAATTATATTGTTGAACTCGTCTCTGTAAATAACACGAAGTGACTGAAGAGGTAAATAATAAGATTAGCAGGTAACACCGATGTGTTTGCTCGGCCCCACGTTGGGCGCCACTTTTACGTGACGAGACTCCCAAAGTTTGCGTATTCACTCGTACCAAACGCTCCGTTTAGGTGGGTAGTTTGAATAGGAAATAAGTTAAATAAACAAGCAACGCTTTGCATAATATCCTTTAATAATATTTTATCTATTATTAGTATTTTATTTCTTAAGACATTTTCTTACCCTTGGGACAGAATTGGATTAATTAAGAGACGTTGCACTTCTTGCTAATTGCCTGGTGCGGACGGACATTTAATTTCAATACTTATCGCTTATTAGTTTGCCTTAGCATATTGAAGCAGGAGTAAGCCGACGTCATTTTCTGAAATCAAAGAATATTTCGAATAAAATGTTTACCTACGTCATTGCCTAAACCTTTTGCAGTTACTTACCTTCGAGAATGTTTCAATAGAAATTTCTTCAAAGCCAGGCGCGTGGAGCGGCAAAGGTCGTAGCGAGCGCTGCATTATAAGGACCATGTAAGGACGTATCACAGGTCCTGCATTCCAAAATGGAATGCTCCAACACGCGTCACATATGGAACTCACCTGAAATGTAGCTACAGTGAGGGTAGATGTAGTTTAAACAGTTTTGACGTAAATAAGACCTTTATGTGAAAACTGTTTAAGCAATGGGACGAGATTGACTAAAATAATGAAATCACTGTCGTAGTAGATTCGGAAGAAAAATTAAGGTATGCATGTCTTCGAAAATGTCAACTAGTAACAACCAATTTTACAAGATTTATAACAGATTACTATAATTACTATCGGAAACAGAAATTAGTAGCTGCGCCCCGCGGGTTCACCCGCTACATTTTTTCGGGATAAAAAGTAGCCTCTTTGTTAATCCACGGTGTCATGCCTACCATGTGAAATTTCATCAAAATAGGTCTAGCCGTTTGAGCGTGACGAGGTAACAAACATACAAACTTTCGCCTTTATAATATTATTATGATAGCTTGCTTATATTTAGGACAAGATTTTAGTTTAAACATTATTTTATTATGTATGTACGAGTATGTACTATTATGGAATCCATTAAAGTATACCTTACCTTGAACGCCAAAAATGTGCACAAATAGCTCGGAATAAAATGCAGGACTATAGTAGCAATAAAAAGCAACATAAGTATGGCTTGGAACTCGCCCTCGTCAAATCTCTGAAAATTGTAATATTATGATTGTACACAGAGCCTAAATTAATCAGAGAGACAGAGGAGTGCGGTTAGGTTCCCACAAGACGTTGATAATAGGATTAAGTATTGTGTAAGGGTTTATTGACATTACCGGGACTAGTTTCAATTCCCGGTTTGATACTAAAAATTACCGGTAAGATAATTCTTACCGGTAATTCTTAGTATACGTATGTAAGTAAGTTACGTAAGTTAGTATATAGATATGTACTTGTTATTAGGTAATCCTAATGACAAGTACGTATCTACGGATAAATGGATTAATAAATTAGGTAAACATTATAAAAGAGAACTTTAAATGTTTTTGATAATTATAATCTCGTGTTTTCAGGAGTTTTTTTTATTAATAAAAACGTCAGCCCAATACTAGAATTTCTCCTGTATCGTGGGTGCGTTTCACAAACACAACACACACAAATACACAGACTCGGAACAAACATCTGCGGATCACACAATTTTTTGTCTCGTGCAGGAGTCGAACCCGCAACCATTAGCGCAACAGTCCAATTGCTTAGCTACCGCGGTAATTAAGTCGTCTTAAATCTTAATAACATAGGTATCTTGTGTTTATATGTAAAAAAATACCTCTGCGAGACAGTAGGCGGTAAGGCAAACCACGGGACCACAACATTTTTCTTCATACATCAATAATTTTTTATACACCGTCGAATAATCTTCCATAAGGCTAAAATAAAAATAAAACATTTAAAAATTTTGGAACGACATAAACAAAAGAACAATTTAAAATTTTGTCGACATCCATATCCATACTAATATTATAAATGTGAAAGTAACTCTGCCTGTTTGTCTGTTAGGAGTGCTAATTTACTTCACGACTAAACTGCTAGACGGATTTTGATGAAATTTGGTAGAAAGTTTAAGGCTATTTAACGCGGGCGAAGCCGCAGGCAAAAACAAGTGATATATATTATTTACCATCGAATTAAAATCGGTTGTAATAAAACTAAATCGGTTAACTGCATAATCTACAACATAAAGTTACATACATATACAAAAGATTGTGAAATCAAACTAGAATACTTGTTAGTACTATGTAGTCTATCATTTCTGAATTGTATAACTTTCCACGCTTGCAACCCGGGCATACTTCAAACAACATTTTTCAAATTGAGCTGTGAGTGCATCGCCATTACATAGGTATTGTTAATGCTGCAAACAAGCCTTAGATTTTTATTGAGTATTTGCCAGTTTTACTCACTTGTATATTCGGGAATGCTCGACTGCTTTCGGACTAGAGTCCTTCTCTTAGTTATGAGCTAATGACGCGGCGGATATACACATAAAAAGTCCAGAAAGTAGGATGATAATAAAAAACACCAAATTGTAGATACCTAGTACAATAACAGTAATTGTTACTTGAAACACGCACTTATGTAGCCAATTTTACAATAATATGGACGTTCTGCGTTCCAAAAACAATTGAATTTCGATGAGCTTGAAATGGCCGCCAAAAGTCAATAATATGACTGTTACAGTTTCATCATCAGCATCAGCCGGAAGACGTCCAATGTCGATCAAAGGCCTCCCCCTTAGAACGCCACAATGAACGACAACTTGCCAGTTGCATCCACCAATTGCCTGCAACTCTGACGATATCGTCTATATTTAAACATAACGTGTAATATTTGGAGAAGTCTATGCCCAGCTGTGGACTGCTCATATAACTTAATTAATAATAACAAATCACTGCCAATTGTACTTGTAAATAACGTTTTTATTTTTATTACCACACTAATAACACACACGAGTAATTTTGGCAAATAGTAAACAATAAAATGGATAACCCTAACTAAAAATATGATAAAGAAAAAAGTAAAGCCTTTAAAATTTTCTGCAAAATATATGAATAGCGATTGTATGACCATATTTAAATAGGCATGATAAAAGATGAAAGGGAGATCTACTACTTCAAAATCCTCAATCAACCCCGTTCAGCAGCTGTGTCCATATTATGCATGCACGTAATAAAATATTATTGTTATTTTCTCCTCCGAATTGAGTGTAGATACAGGCACTTAGCTTTGTTTATTTTCAAAGTCTACAGTAAGAAAACAATCGTACATTCAATGTTTTAGGCAATTAATTGTTTAAAAACATGCTAGACGTCACTCAACTCTGTTGTGAAAACAATTTGTAACAGAACCTGTGAGATATTGTAATTACCTTATATATGATTAATGAATTCAGAAGTTCCATCAATACATAGTGACATACATACATAGTTACATATATACAGCTACCTCCATAAAAAATTTCATCAAAATCGGTCTAGCCTTTTGAGCGTGTAACAAACATACAAACACACTCATAAACTTTCGCCTTTATAATATTAGTGTGATTTAACATGACTTGATGTCGATGACGGTATGCCGTGTTTTTTTTTGCGTATTATAATATGACTTTACCTACATGGTGGAAATTATAAGCTTTTGTTATAATTCTAATTTTGTTTAAAGATTGAAACCTAGGTCTCATTATTTGTCGTTTACGTGACTTCCTTTGGCATTTTTACACAGAATTTGAACGTCTTTTCAAAACGTTTTTAGAGAAATTATGAATTTTTTACTGATGTGTGGAAAATGCCGTACGCATACTCCGCAGTTGGGAGATGACGCGTATTAGCACTCTACCGCCAGCGTGAGTAACCTAACCTACCTGTACATAGACTGGTGGTGTATAACGATGTCTCTCAAGCGAGCCTTCAAGAGATGAGTCTGGTACAAGTCTTCTTCTTCAGAAGTCGCTGGGTATATGTCCACTAACAAGTCTTGGATGCTCCACACTACGATATCGACTTTTGAAGTGATCTGTCTTATCCACATTATTTGCGTTTGAATCATAACTGCAACGCAACAAAGAAAATAAAGTTTTGTTTCAGGGAACAGACGCGGAACATTTACAATGTGTTAAATTGAAAAAGGGATACTTGAAAAATGATGGACACGAGCGGGACTCGAACCCGCGACAGTCACCGTACCGTAGGCGTACCGTATTTACTTACAATGTTGTTTATTTATTTCAACTTTATGTAACAAAAATGTATACATATGCGGACTTAATGCCTGAGGCAATTTCAACCAGTCAACCTTAGGGTGATGCACAGATATTAAGCTAGGCGGAAATATAAAGCTAAGTAACTATTTATGAAAAAGTGCAATCTATTAAATAAAAGCATAAATTAATATATTATTATGAAACCATGTATTTTGTGAATAAATACGATATATAAATCAGAGAGGTTACAAAATCGGCCAAATATTAAAAATACTATTGAGCACCATGTGACAATATAGGTGCCTATATGCCTAATGGTAAGCTTTAGGCTTAGTTACTAAGCATTGATCTCATAAGCAAATGTCAGTGCTCCACAAAATACAATTTCTAAACTTACATATGTAATTGTATGAGTAAAGCAAAGCGCATATATTAGAAAACATGAACGCCATCTCATACACTGGCGATTTCCCAAAGTCCAAATTAGGCATCCAGAACGGAAACAAAAGGGGTTTGCTGCCTTCTTCACCAGGTTTCACAGTAGCTAGGAAGTAGCATAAAGAGAGGCAAGCAAAGATAACCATCCCGGTTGAAATGCTGGCAGTAAAAACACACGCGAAGATACAGATCTTCCAGGTTTTCAGCTGATTTTGGAAGTACGGTTCGCTGAAAATAACATTAAGTGATTTGATAGACTGTATAAAACTGGGTTTACGAATTTCATCGCGGTTTAATTGTTTTTTTTTTAAATTAAAACCGCGATAAAATCCGTAGACCTAGTTTTATTTCAATGTCTATTATTCGCGTAAGTGATAGAAATCATTATTCTGTATCTTGTTAAACATATCCTATGACCTAGGGGAATTGATTATGAATAAAAATCCTAACACACTATTAATATCCTTTATGACAAGTATCCCTCATCCGGATAGCGCCAACAATCCCGATTCTGGCCCAATTAATGGCAATAAAAATAATTTACCATAATATTACATGACCTTAATGGGCGGCAAAAGAACGCTTCTAATTGGACGTAGTTAAGCAGAAGGATCTATCCCACACCAACACCAACATTGAGTTAGATATACTAAAGAGGTAAAAAAGTAAACTTAAGTAAACCTAATTCTATAATTAAAACATTTAAATTCAAGAAAACACGCTTTGTCTGCCATTAAACCAGCAGGTTTACTGTATCGCATTGAAAAAGAAATATGATCTGAACCTTAAAGTCAAACATCTTAAAATTAGTTCAATGTGGATTGGATCCTTTTTGTTTAACTACGTCCAATTCAGAAGCACCTTTCTGCTAATTATAAGTAAAAAAGTCCTAGTCATATTGTTTCATTTTCATAGCGGCTACAAAATATGTGTATAGTAATCATTCATCAAATTAATTAACATTGGTTATTGACTTACCGATACTTGTCGCCTACCGTGCAAATATAATGAAAATCTGCCTGCAGGTGTCTTAAAAAATTATGGTACTGTAACAAATTATCCCTAGTACATGAGAGTATAAGCAATTCGTAACCGAGTACAATGGTGTAAGTCCCAGCTTCAGTGATGAGGGGAATGTCGAAGATCGCAATGCCGTGGCAAAGAGACGTGGACGAAAATATTATGCCCAGAAAACCTGTTATGAAGATGACTGTGTTTTGATTGAGGTACCTAGAAAAGAAAGACATGTGTTAGATAGATTACTTTTTGGAGTACAAAAGTTACAGAAGTTTAAGTTGACATAGTATATTTAAAATTAGCTGCGCCCCGCGGTGTTACCCTCTATATTTTTTGGGACAAAAAGCCTATGTGTTAATCCAGGGTGTCAGCTATCTCCATATGAAATTTCATCAAAATCGGTCTAGCCGTTTGAGCGTGAAGAGGTAACAAACATATTAACACACAAACACACTTACATACTTTTGCCTTTATATAAATGTGAATATGCTCGCAATATTTATTAGTTTTGGATTTACCAACATTGTATCCAGCTTCTGACAGCATGTTTTTACTTAATTAGACTCATAATTAAAATTAAATATGTAACGAGTAAAATAGCCTTTAAAATAATACTTACGATGGCTTACGCTCGCTTTCAAGATCAGCCACGTTAAAGGATTTGAGCACATAATAAAATGTTTGATGGAATTCAAAGGGATCGACGTATCCCTTTGTAAAATCACACTTGTCTTTATTGTAAAAAGATTTAAATCTTTTAAACATGTTCACGACCATCTTGCTCTGTAAACGATTGAAGTATGACACCGACAGTAGTATTATTATAATGTCCAATTCTGTATTAGATATGCGGTTTCTATTGCTATGATTTCAGATAGGTAGTGTTCAACGAATAAGTTATAATCTTCCATAAAACTAGGCGTTATAAACAATACCTTAAATAAATAAACAATATTATATTATAATAAAAGGATGTTGATTAGTTACTTAGACGGGCCTTGTATCAAAATTTGTTGGGGTGGCCTCTAATTGAAGAGTAAAGATTTTTACAGAATACACATTGTACGCTCGAATTGAATTAAAGTATAAGGTATCTAACACTTACAATCAGGGATTAGGAACTAAGTTAGTGGCCAATATACCTACGATGGCCAATAATACTACGACGGCTAATATTGCTACGACGGCCAACGTTGCTACGATGGCCTGCTACAACGGCCTGCCACGACAGCCTGCTACGATAACATGCTACGACAGCCAACATTGCTACTTCTATTTTTCTATATTTGCTATTCCGAAATTTGGTTATGTTCCATGATTATGTTTTGCGATTCTTATTTTATTGCAATTGTTTAATCAAGTGACTACCCATAATTATATTTAAATATGAATTACCTCAGTCCACTGCTGGACATAGGCCTCCTATGGTACACTACTGAGCCTTCCGCTTCCAACCGCTGCCAGCTATTTTGCGTATATCATCGCGTCAACAATGGACTGAGATAGGCTAATGATGATGATGAATTACTACCTAATTTATGATTCACTTGACTTTTGCGACCTTCTAAGGGGGAGGCCTTTAATCAATAGTGGACGACTTCCAGCTGATGATGATATTATGCTCTTCACAATACAATGATAACCCTAAACTAGGGACATAACATTGGAGTTCTAAATTTAATTATATTACCAATAGAAATACAAAACACGACACGAATGTAAGTCAATCGATGATAGGTCAATTGAGGAGAAATGTGTCTTGTCTTTTATTACGTATCCGATATTTTCTGGCTAGTAATTTCGAGAGCCAAATAACCCAGTATTTGCGGTATTATCGCTCCGGGCAATGTCGTTAGCAAAGTGATTGTGAAAAAGGCCATTTTGTTGAGTTTTATAGTGAAATAATTAATACAAGGACACAAGAATTATTCAGTATTAAAATGAGATTACGTTAAGTACATTATTGTTACATTAACAGCATTAACGTTTCTGTGTTATGATATCATTAATTGTTAATTTTATTGTCATAATTATTATACTGCTGGAGATTTTTTGATAATATTAATTATTATTATATTTCTTTTTAGCTTGAGAAATTATGACTAAATTGATAATATTTATTGAGGTTTCCTTATCAGTGAGGTCAATTTAACGAGGTAGACGAAGCAGATCGTGTCTGAGCTAAAAATGCCTGCCGTTTGTAATAAAATGTATACTGATATCACGTCACTGCCTCGTTGGTCTAGTGGTTGCTAAGCACGACTGCTGAGCACCAGAACCTGGGTTCGAATCCTGGGTCGGGCAAAGTGTTACTGGGATTTTCCATTAGGTAATTCTCAGTAGCAGCACGGAGTCTGGATTTGTGCCCGGTTAATGGCAATAGGCTCGCCCCCTATTACATTGGGACCTAAAACATAACTGGCGAAATGTGGGTGTACTATATGTGCACCTCTGCCTACCCCTTCGGGGAATACAGGCGTGATGTTATGTATGTATGTATGATATCACGTCAAGGGCTCCAGGCAATTTAAGGTGAAGAAAGCAGGAACTGCTCCTTTAGAATGAACTCAACATAACAGAAAATTCTCTGCAAAAAGCTATAACAATAAAGTATACTTGAAGTTTTATAGAGAATCGAGATCAAAAAATGAACTGGTCAGACAAAGGTTCGTCTGCAAACTGAAGTGGTATATACTTATAAGTTTAAGGTGAAAAGCAGGACATTTACCATTGTGAAAGCGAGACGCTGTTACGTGCAGTGTAGTGTACCATCTCACTTCCACAACTGAAACTGTCTTGCTTTAAGAGTTCATGGTAAGGGTGCTGGACTTCATTATAAAGAACTCATCTTTATCAGTCTGGAAGAGAAGATGCAAAGCATGCCCTCTATGCATCTTCTCTTCCAGACTTTGTTCTTCGAAGAACTTCAGGGTTTTAATAAATAGGGCCAAAAATACTCAAACCTCACAAAAGAGGCCCGTAATATAAGTTTCAATCCAGTTTCAGCCGCTCTTAGTAAATAGTCAGCCATACAAAAGCAGAATCCAATTAAAACTAAAAAGACTCGTTCATTACTTTATTGTTCTTTGTTCACAATGGTTTGTAAAATCTTCATTTTTCGCCCTTTTGGGATTTTATCATAGTAGGCTGTAAATGGCACAAAGCGAGGAGGTTAACACTGTCATAATACACACTCGTGAGTCATGAGGTACTAATGTCACATACTTACCTTGTAACACAGATAATAATTATTATGTAATTCTGTGTGTGTACCATGAGTTGTAGCGCTATGACGCGGTTAAATTTACCATCGAAAACATGTGTTATTTCTATGGCAACACAAAGCCCCTGGAGTCAACGCGATTAACTTAAATCTGCAGTATGCAGAAATTGCGACGTTCTATGTGTTCTGTGTACGGAAAGGTAGATTTTCCAATATACACTCTCAGATGATACACCACTGTGATGTAGTCAAGTCAGACTGACAACTTGTGAAAAAGGTCCTGGAATTGCTCAACTAGTCACAGAATTTTTAAATGCGAAGTCAAACGTTGGAAATAGAAATAAACACTTAGGCAAAGAAGTAATAAATAAAATATTAATAGGTAAGCATATATTTTATTCATAAATTCATTGGACAGTTTCATCGCAATTTTTTCAAATTTTTACATTATTTGTTATTAAAAAGGGAATTGGCAGAAGCCTTATTCTAAGTAAAAGACTAACAAAAATGATTAAAGAATACCTTAACCGCACTTTACGACTCAACCGTCAAAGGGATGAGCTGCTTTTACGAGGAGCTATGTTAGCATAGTAATAATTACCCTTTACATAACAAGTAATTCATTCACTTACGCGAATATTAGACATTGAAATAAAACTAGGTTTACGGATTTTATCGCGGTTTTTTAATTGTTTTTTGGTCCCGACGTTGGTCCCAGTCTGCCCGTGACCATGAATGCTGTAAAGGATTCGAAACGTCGGGACCAAAAAACAATTAAAAAACCGCGATAAAATCCGTAAACCTAGTTTTATTTCAAAGTAATTCATTACTATCTTTACTAGTTACGCCTTCATGAGTTCTCCCTATAAAACGGCAAGAAATGTCTTTCTTTATAGCCTGATATTTTCTGGGCAATAATTTGGATGGCCAATTATGTCAGAGCATTTACCTGCAGCGCTTCAGAAACAGAAGTGCCCAGTAAAGCGTCCTTGACGACGATAAAACTGCTATCAAATGGAAGGTAACTAGTGTTTGTTAATGGCTGCTTATATTATAGAAATACGAAAATAAACCTTTCTGATGATAAAGCCAAAATGGACAAAAAATAAATAACACAGCAAGAGATTACTACAGTGACAAATTATTTAAACTTTTCAATGCACCATAATAATATATTATTATTACCAAGTCTTAACTGGAGATGTTCTTGAGAATAACGAGGTTAAGAATAAGGATATTGACACCTAGGCCTCACCAGATAATATTCGTCTTATAATAGGAGGGAAATACTACACACATACACTTACACACATACACTTTCAAATGTCCTTAGTTAAGTAAAAACTGCTTATAACGTATAGTTTTTTTTTGAGAACAAGATACACATCTACAATAGTAATTCAGTCTAATATAGGATCAAATCTATACGCAAATCCTTACAAACATTAAATACAATTCGGATATTGATTGTTTTCTCAATCCTTTAATACAAAGTTGGGTAGCAGTTAAAACAAATTGTCTTCAGAGTTACACTTGTACGATAAAGTGAGCGTTTACAAGTCCCGAGACACAGCTGGTTGCAGTTAAACCGTGGCTTTATGTTACCGGCGCTTCTATTAGACGTAATTATTACTGTTACCTACGAATTTGTAACAATTTAATCTGGTACACTAACTACGGAAGTCGGCTGAGCATTTTAGAGTCTGTAAATTTGTGTGATTCGAAGTCGCGCTGCTATTGAAGTTTGTGTGAATTGTTCCGTTTTTATTAATAGTCCTATTGATTTTATTGACGGTCCTACATTGATTGATTGACTTATTATTGTAATTAGTTTCTTATTGCGTTTTGAATACTTTTATGAGTGAGAATTCCTTCTATTTCGTTGATGCGTTTCACAAGAAAGTGGATTTTGATCTAAGTTAAGAAAAACTGGTTGCGTCTCTAAAATAATATTAGGAGCCAAAGTAAAAAAAAAATGTTCTTTATTCAAAATCCGAGTCAGTGTTTTAGCAGTTTATTTTTCAGTAGCCAAGTAGCCTTTGTATAGATAAATCCACAGGGCCTGTGTAACGATTATTTTTATAATACAAAATATAGAAAGCAAAACACCATAAAACATTATAAAAAATGTTTCTAATAATGACGTCGTCAACGCAGATTTTTGCGGAGGTGAAAGAGCTCAATTAGGCTCGCGTCCGGTGCCGGATGGGAAAAATTAATATATGTCCGTAATGGGGTCAGGAATGGACCGGCAGAGACTGATCGCCCGGACCGTTCGTCCGGACCGTTTTACTACCAATTATAATCAAAACGACACGTGTAATGTGCTCATGACGTCACATTTATTAGAATATTATGTGTATGTTTTTTTAATTTTTTTCTTGACTTATTGTTGAACTTTCATAAAGTTTTCTCTGTAATTTTTTTTTTATTATAGCGAACTTAGAGGTCACTTGGAATCTAATATTTTGTTTGAGGAGAGTTTATTACTGAGGGACGTGTTATATGAGTTTCATTATGTATTATTGCCCATTTAGGCACCTTTATTAGCTTTAATACCTCGTTAATCCTTTGTGTCTAAACTTTGGTTAACAATAGGTACTCTAAACATATTTTTTATAACACAGTATCTGCGGGACACTAGGTAAGTACTAGTTATCTACTTAATATATTTTTTTAGAAGCATCGGCCTATTCTAGGAATTTCTTATGTATCGTGTGGGTGTGTTTTACAAACAGGAAACATCACATACACAAATACCCAGACTCGGGATAAACATGAGCGGATCTCACAAATTTTGTCCCGTGTGGAATTCAAACCCGGACCCTAAATGCAGCAGTCCAATCGCATAGCCACTGCACCAATCACGTCGTTATGTTTTAATTGTAGATTTTAAATTAATTAAACCGACTATATTATTAGCTGTATTGCATAGAGATATTAGATTAGTTCATCTAAGCCAGATTGATCTAATCAACGGTAATATCTCAGGAATTAACAGCACAGAGATGTATTGTTAATTATTACGCATAACGTAACATCACGCCTGTATTCCCCGAAGGGGTAGGCAGAGGCGCACATATAGTACACCCACATTTCGCCGGTTATGTTTTAAGTCCCAATGTAATAGGGGGCGAGCCTATTGCCATCAACCGGGCACAGATCCAGACTTCGTGCTGTTACTGAGAATTACCTAATGGAAAAACCCAGTAACACTTTGCCCGACCCGGGGTTCGAACCCCGGACTTCGTGCTCAGCAGTCGCGCTTAGGAACCACTAGACCAATGAGGCAGTCGACTTACTAAGCTTTTGCATATAATATACGGTTTAATATTTACGCGTGGGATCAAGCTCTGTTATGCACTTTGTTGTATGAGCTTCACTCTCTTGGGAAAAACACGTGGATATAAATAAATTAACACCTCAAGTTTATAATCCCACAGGATTCTAGCATTCAGGCTATCACAGTAACATTTAGGTTATGGATACAATATGAGAGTTATGACTCTTGTACGTTACGAGAAATGAAAGCTAGTTTTTCTGGAACAAAATTAATTTAATTAGAATAAAACTAAATACTTTCTTGCTTTTTAATTCCATTGTTTTTAGATTGTTTTTTATTTTATTTTTGATATTTAAGTTGTAAATAGTAGGTTTTTGTATAGTTGTCAATAATGTAAGTAAAATGTTATTTGAATAAAATATAATAATAATTATACCTGTAACACATAATATTATCTTAAAAAAAAAAAAAATTATTATGGAGGAATACTTAGATGCATAACTTTTAGTTTAAATTTTTTCTCTTGTATATATTTGATACTTGCCCGGGTTTGAACAAGCAACCTTGCGCACAAATCCGGTATGCTAATCACTAGACTACCAGGACTGTCAAATTTTGTAGATAGTTTCAACTAATGATTTCAGCTTTAATAACACAAGCAAATCGATGAACTTAACCGTTTAGTTCGGTCGGTAGTGACACACTCATACGTCTATAAAGCGTATGTTGGTTAATCCAAAGTTAGTGTAATGAAAACGTGACTTATCTTGAAGGCGCAGACTGGGACGTTGAGGCTTATGCTCCGAATGCTTGCACGTTTCCAGCCGTTGAACGATCACATAAGCATCGGGGTTCAGCATAATGATCCTTCACGGTGTGTCAATTTGTCGCAAATAATCTGTATTTAAAACAATCTGAATTAAAATATATTGATTGTATCATAGCATAAACAACTTCAACCTTGTATTGTGGCAGAGTGTACCTATAATATAGTTACCCACATTTCGCTAAAGTTCAGGCACAATTCAAAATGCTACTTCCATACCAAATTATAGCAAAGTCGGTCTAGCCGTTTGAGCGTGTAAAAGTAACAAACATACAAACACACTCACCAACTTTCACCTTATATTAGTGTGATAGATACGCAATTTGCCATGGCAATAATAGATTTTTTATTATTATATGCCTTCAAAGTGTTGGTGAAAAAACACCCCTGACATTATATTTTTTGTGAGACCATTACTGTTATCCGATAAACTTCACTTACCTCACTGACCGTATCTCATATATTATTATTTTCCCTTCGGGACCCAGTAATTGGCTAATTAAATGTCTATTTATAGATAGTCCATGGGTTCCGATGACCCGTTTATAGGAAATTAGGGGTAAAAACGGGAAAATTGGCTATGTGAGAAAAGCGAGATGTTTCTGTATATTCATGTAGATAGCGTAAATAATGCTTAAACGTTGAATGTTATATTTAGTCGAGTGGAAATTATTTTATTTGTTGGCAATATAGATTTGACATCACCAACCCCTGAGATCACTCAACAGTAAGCAATTCCGTAAGACTTGAGACTTAAGGTACTTCCATGTAATATATTATAATAATTCATACATTCCAAATAAATTAACACACTAATATTATAAAGGCGAAAGTTTGTGAGTGTGTTTGTTACCTCTTCAAGCTCAAACGGCTGTACCGATTTTGATGAAAATTTTATATGAAGGTAGTGACCTGAGCTTCTGACACTCTGGATTAACACACAGGCTTTTTATCCCGAAAAAATGTAGCGGGCAACACCGCGGGGCGCTGCTAAAACGAATTATTTTATCATAAAGCTAAGAGGTCACAGTATAAGAGGCAAAAGTATCCTTTATCAATAAATGCATCGTGATCAAAAAGACATCAAACGTCCAATAAAGATATCGTATTTCCGTATCAATGACACTTGCTTAGCTCTGTGCTAGTGCTTCGATGAACAATAACCGGATTTCAGTACTTTCTATTATCTTTTATAGATAAATAACTCAATAAAAGCCTGATGTAGAAGTCACTCGCAAAGTGGGGTACTACCGGTAAAAGGATAAAATATTTTTGAAGTGGAATCTGTTGATGCTTACTGCTCCGACAGGAATGCAGCTATGTTAGAATGGGCCTGTATTGCTTGGTGAGATTGGCGAGGAAATTTTATTGTGTTTTGAACATCATGCAATACTGGATGAGTGAAGAAGTGTAATACATAGATAGAGGAGTCTGTATCTATGTATTACATTTCTGGTAACTATATGTGTACTCTTTGTTGTAATTTTTATTTTATTTAAGAACTAGCTGTTGCCCGCGACTTCGTCCGCGTGAATTTCAGGTAAAAACACCAGTAGACTATAATCAGATTTTGTAAGTAAGTGGAAAACACTACAAATTACTTGCCGAATGGAATATACATAGTATTTTAATGGTAAAGGTATATTTCAAATTAAGATGGGGCTAGTTTATTTTTTATACCGATTTTGTATGATCGGTAAATATTGAGTGACTAACAGGAAAGTTATTGACACGATTTGTTGGCTTATAAGGAATTTCAATTTTAAATGTATCTTTATTTTACTGTATCTATGTACTACATTGACAGCATGCATTTCTCTGAACTACGGTTGTAGTTTTGTCTTCAGCAGACAACATTTACAGAGAGTGTGGACTGGTAACTCAGAAGCGACCGTCATACAGTAATCCGTGTAAAAATCAGCTGGTTTCTAGGCCTTAATTAAGTCTACCTCTGCGTGTGCTAATGGTGATAGTTTGTATGCCAAAATGCGCCAAGCGCTTGTATTGAAATTTATTGTAGCCGAAATTTAAACGAACTGCTCATGTCCGTCACCCATAGGTTGGGCCTGTGGGCGACGAACTTGGGCAGTTCGATGCTCAAACAGAAAAGGCGGTTTTAAGGGACATAAGGCACGTAGGCCGTACCTACGTGGTGAGCGCGACCAATCGCGAAGAGGCGAGTCAGAATTTGTTTAAAGAGATGGTGTAGCATACGCGGATCGCGAGTCCCTCAACCTAAGGTTGTTAGGCGGATACCCTGAGGTTTTAGTTAGTATAAGAGACCGGCATAACCCTCCGTCCGCTCATGGTGGAGGAAGTCCATGAGGATTTCCCCAGCAACAAAAATACTTTGATAATTGTGTGGAACTTAGAATTTGACTGCCTTATTGGTCTAGTGTTCGTAAAATGCGACTGCTAAGCGGGAGTTCCGTGTGTTTGTTTACCAGATCGGAAAGAGTGATTGGTTTTTCCACTAATTCTCGGTGGCAGTACCGACTTTAAATTTGTGCCCGGCTAATGAAAATTTATGTCTATGATGATTATCTACAAAAGGATAACTTTGAGGTGGATCACAGACCTTTAACTTGACGATGGTTGCCTACAGTCCACTTTCTGCTAGAGAGTTAAAACATATAAACCAATAAAATTAAAAATATTATGTTGTTTGAATAAGCAAATATCTTGCCGAACGCGGGAATCACACTATTAAATCATATCTTTACCAACTTATCCAAGAACGTGAAATAATGAGCAGAATTCTATATACCCCGTCTAAATATTACTATTTATTGATATTTATGTATATCCAGTGTATAAAGTGAAATATATAAAGAAAGTTTTTACAGAGCATTTAAGTCAGAAAATATTTCTCTAAAATCACCGACGAACAGGAATGTGCCGATCCATCACATGATTGTTGTTCCTGCTTAGTTCTGTCTAAAACTTTCACTATGTGGTATTGTACATTTTTACTATAATTATGACTACATTTCGGCAAATTTCTCTTAAAACTATTGCGTAACTCTCCAAGAACAGACGTTTTATTGCTTCGAATTGATGTGTATCTAGAGTATGGCGAGCGCTTATATTTTGTCATCTAAGGGAGAGAGAGGTAGTAATTCCGGAAGACAATTTTGCCACCGTTATTTGTTTCCTAACCTCTGCAAGAATGCCAGTGGTAATAAATGTTTTCCCTGTTCCACCAGGAGCATCCAAGAAAAACATTTTACCCTGGCCAAGCCCAACGCTTTCAAGGACAATATTGTAAATCTGTGCTTGCTCTGAGGTAAATTTAGTGACGTAGTCATTCACGATGGTGGTCATTGCGTCTTGGTCATAATTTGTTTCGGCAACATACTTCCTGTTTCCACGTTCTTGATTATTTAATGGTTGCGGAGCCGGTAAACTGTATTCCAACAGTGGATTGCCCCCGATGGCAATGACTACGTCTTGATGAGAACTGAGACAGTGGTTCAAAATGCGTTCATCAGTTTCTCCGATGTCTCCTTCAATAGTATGTCTTAAAGCCCATGAAATATCCTCAGAGAGATGACGCCAATATTTTTCCCGCAAAAAAACCGGGTTTGCAATACCGCAGAATACCAACATGACGGCAAACAAATGTCATAGGCGACTTGGGCTATCTATCTAACGCTAGCCTCCAGGAGAGTGTTGTCCCAGTGTTGGTCACCGTCAAGAAGATTTCGTGCTACGCAGGCTGCACGAAATGTCGGATACTCCATACCATCAACTGTCCTTAAGAATGCAAATGACGTTGGCCCCTATACGATGTGAAGCAATAGCCGCAAATAATAGCATCATCATCATCATCATCAGCCGGAAGACGTCCACTGCTGAACAAAGGCCTCCCCCTTAGAACGCCATAAAGAACGACAGCTTGCCAATTCCATCCACCGGTTGCCCGTAATTCTGACGATATCGTCGGTCCATATAATAAATAATAGCACTCGGCATTATTTGTATGCACAGTGTAAATCCTTTCCAATGCAGTGTCCATAAAGATTCCCGGAAACCCTTCGACAATACGACTACGTCGATGTCGATTAAATACACCTCTTTGCTTGTAGTATGTATAGTACGACGGCACCTCATCATACATAAGTGACTTTGCAAAAAAATCAACTTCACAGAGACGTAAAAATGCCAAGAGTCGTCTGTTGGAATCGTAGATAATACCTGACGTCACCCTTAAGACGTAAATACTAAAAGGGAACTTGAAATTTGATGGATGCGAGCAGTGACACGGTGGCTCAGTTGGCAGAGCGGCACCATGGTATGGCGACTGTCGCGGGTTCGAGTCCCGCTCGTGTCCATCATTTTTCAAGTTTCCCTTAATCAATTTAAAATTTAAGCCTAGCATGGCAACATGCATAAAAAATACCAAAAGTCATATAAATTTGGGTTGGTATTATCGGTTTAGTGGTTTGTAGCTGTAAAGGTACAACACTGAATTGGTAATCGTAGATTCCAACATATAATACCTAACGTCACCCTCAAGACGTAAATACTAAAAGGGAACTTGAAATTTGATGGATGCGAGCAGTGACACGGTGGCTCAGTTGGCAGAGCGGCGCCACGGTACCGGTTTGAGTCCCGCTGGTATCCATCATTTTTCAAGTTTCCCTTAATCAATTTAAAAATGCCAAGAGTGTTGTTTGGCGGGGATTTTCCAATCGCTCTAATACATTGGCGGGGTCGAAAAAAATGCGCTGGCCATTCTCAAAATGGACGTCCATGAATTCATGACCTCTGGATGCCGATCTTGTATAGAGAACGCCAGCATTCGCCATACTGCTTCTGAAGTACTAATGTAGCGACCAGACTGGTACTTGGTCACTTCATCCCGATCAGTGCTTTGCAAAGCGAACGTTGCCTGGTCACTACCCTTGTTTACGTATTTGCAAATGTATTTAATTGACTCGACGCTGGAACACGATTCAACATTGATGTGTGTTTCAAACGTCCTAGAAAGCACAGGTGAGTATGGAACAACCTATCTGTTGTCAACGTGAAGCGACTGCTTTTGGCTTCAGAATTGTTTGGACATCACTTATTTGAAATGGTGAATTTACAAACTTACTAATGTAGAAAAAAAATAAATATTTAAAACTATAATTTACTGGAAATTGTTGTAATAATTTTATGTTAAAATATATGTTATAATTGTCTTTTTATTGATATTTAAGTAAAAAAACATGCAAAAAGAAATTAAAGCTAACGCAAAAAGAAAAACCTTCGGCAAGAATAGATCTCACTGTGCATAACTCGTAGGGCGATCGTTAAACCGCCACGCTACGATGACACATAGCAATATGTTTAAAATAGACGTTTCTATACATGTCATGATTCACTGCTCAGTTCCTTGTGGATATAGCGTGATGATTTCTACTTCAGAAGTTCATCTGTAAGTAATCTGCATAATGCAACTATTGGTTTCGTCTTTTTATCATTCTACGGCAAACATTAGACAAAACAAAGACATAATGCAATATTGCTCAGCCCTCTTTGCAAATGCCGTGATGATATTAAGCATACCGACGCGCCGGCCCCTAAAGAATATATTTGCAAACTTTCAGCGGATTCTATTCAGTAGTTTTTACGTTAATCTAACACATACATACAGACAAACAGACAAACAGACAAAAATTCTAAAAATTATATTTTTGGCTTCAGAAGCGTTCAGACATCCCATTGCACTTATTTTTTTTCAAATATCTTCAATGTACAGTTTTGACTTCGTTACGATTTTATTATATGTATAGATTAGATGTATATTCAATTTGGGAAATGCATTGTGGTAACCTAGACTTGTGGTTTGAAATCATCAACATAACTCTAGTTGATTTCTTCTTAAAATAATTTTAGAGGCTGGTTATATGATTATAAATTATCTTAAAAATTAATCTCTTAAAAAAAAGAAAGTAAAATTACATTTATGTACAATCAAATATTTATTTAAAAACTAAAAAATGTC
This sequence comes from Abrostola triplasia, assembly GCA_946251915.1. Classification (NCBI taxonomy): domain Eukaryota; kingdom Metazoa; phylum Arthropoda; class Insecta; order Lepidoptera; family Noctuidae; genus Abrostola; species Abrostola triplasia. Next base: position 9,844,867 of record OX276428.1, on the reverse strand, counting down.
GCGTCGATGAAAGTTTATAATTATAAAAAATAAAATTAGGCTTGCATCGCAGTACCTAATGATTTAAAAAATACTTTGCCAGTACTGATTTTTTTATTTAATCTTTAAAAAAAGTGTAGAGCTTGCCAAGTTAAGCTTAAGTGTGGGTACCCATTTTATTTCGCACCTGTTTAGATCTCAATCCTTTTCTTGGCGGACTAAACTAGCACAAAGCGAACTTGGCTTTCCTTTTTGTAATAATGTTTAAAGTAGGTAGTAGTAATTTGGGGTGTTAGTTTCTGTCAATCTGTTTCAGCGCTTTTGGACTTTGACATTTCCCAAAAGTTAGCATTGTCAAAGCAAGGCGAGCAGGTGGTAACAAGGTATCGGATATTGGACACAGTTTCGAAATCCGAGCGTTACTTACTACTTTTCTTAAAGTAAAACCCTACCAAGGATATTTAGCCTAATATGAGGAACTGACAGGCCAACGCATTGTGTATAGACTTATGTCTTAAATGTAGGTGCAATATGTACAAAAAGTCATACAACGATATAAAAATAAAATTATTTTCCTGCACAATAATGTCACGTCGTATATACGCAATGTAACGTAACACTTAACCTAACCCTTAAGAAACGCACGCTTTACAAAACTGTACACAAACATGATTCTAAACAAATATGATAAATAATTCCGCAGTTTTCCGCATACTCAAACCCTATCAATGTCGCGTCGCGTCCCACCGAAGTTGTTTCTTCAAAATCTGTTCCGTGAGCGTTGTTATTGCGGTCACGTGCCGCGGGACTTAACCGTCCCGTGTTAGCTAACAAATTGATATTTTTCAAATACTCTTCCCGCAAACAAACTCTTTTCATAGGTAGGCGATATTAAACGAACAAGATCAAAGATATTCTCGTGATTCTAAGAAATATTAATAAATGTCGTGGTGAACATGTTGCTGGGCGTAAAATTACATGTGTGTATCATTGAATAATTTATTGATACATAATTCTCATTTTCTATTAAAGGATTTCAAGAAGATGGGCGAAATTAGTTATTATTTATCTATAAAGTAAATAAATAAATACATTATTTGATGTAAGTACGAATATCGGTTACGACCTCATTACTCGAAGGCTTTTACGTACCTACTTACATTTTATATGAAAATTTACTTCATGTTTTTAGGATAGAACTCTTTCTATCGTGTCAATTTTGGCTATAGGAATAGTGACAAGATCAGCCAGTGTCGGGTTGGTGACAACTGCCCAGGTGTGCCAATACCATAAATAATAATACTAATCACTTATTAAGGTAATTACTACCTTCAACATTGTCGTAGTACATAATACTTCAATCATGTAATTTCAGAAATAATGTAATATTTAAATCTCCCATACTATTTCAACAAAACAACTTGTTTAATACAAGCAATACGCTAGATAGTCTACAATTTACATTTTCTATTTCGTAGATATTAAAACTATACAATGTAACTTCTTGCTCAGTGAATGCACTCTAAGCTAGGGGCTAACTTACTGTGTAGTTTAGTGGTACACGTACGGGTAAGCACAAAATCACTTCTAAAGGCGTGTTTACAACATATTGAAGGCAACAAAGACTTGAAGGTATTTTGTGAATCATGAACTGTATTAGAATATTTACGTTTAATGAGTTTTATTCAAAGTGTTATGTGTGACTATTGTAGTTGATCGATGTCACAAATGATAGAAGTTTATTGTCATCATGAGGTATAAAAAACCTTATTCATCATCATCATCATCAGCCGGAAGACGTCCACTGTTGAACAAAGGCCTCCCCCTTCCCCCAAAACCATATTATAAGAAGTCTAATAATGATTTCTGTACCATACACAACACTAATTATAAACATTAACATAATATGCATAACGCACCAACATATATTATTCTGTCTAGGGTTGACCACCGTGACCAGGATTCGGGCAGGCCGCCATTTTCATTGTTAAATGTGAATTGTATATCGCTTTTTCACTAGGACTATCAATCTTGCCGAAGATATTTTGTCTTTTGAAAGGCTTACGTAACGACGACAACGATCTCCTGCGCATTGAAATTGTGTCACAAGTGCAATGCGCAGAAGATTGTTGACTCTTAACGTTAACTCTGTCTGTCTGTTACGCCTTCAAGACAAAACCGCTGGACGGAATTTGATGAAATTTGGCATGTAGAATGTTAAAGACCCAAAAACGACACATAAAGAGGGCGAAGTCGCGGGCAAAAGCTATTTCTATATAAACATTACGCTATTTAATCCTGATTTGGTACTTTACAAAACCTATAAACAATTTACCGTGAGAGTGACTCTTCAAAAGGACGTAAAGAAAACTCCATAGAACAATCCCCGCATACAGCTTTACCAATAAAGGAGGTCCTAGTACGCGCCTGTCGATGTCGTTGCTATCTGCCTCTAAAGTCTAAACTAGCTCTTTGTTTGAGCGACGGGTGATGTATGTATTGCCGACGTCTCCCCGTTTAATTGATCACGTGCCTCTAAAGTTCAGGTAAATGAGGCACGATACCAAGATTAGGTGGATGTTGACGTACTAATTTATTTGTATTGACTTCTGAGGACAGATATTTACATATTGTATGTGTATAAAAGCTAAGAGGTACTAGATAAGTGTAGTACGTAGAAGTACGTAGTAGGTATGTAATGCCATTGGAGATCGTATTACATCCTTTTTTGGGAGATGAGAAAAGGGATTTAATAATATTTTCTCAGAAGTATATCCTTTGTTTTGCCTAGTAAATCTTATTCTAAGCCCATGCTTTCAGTTTCTTTTAGGGAATCAGTAAAAAATATGGTGCCCATTGAATAAGTCCAAATTCTTAGAAATAGTCAAACAAAAATAATAGATTTTTCACTCTAGTCGTGACTACAAATCAAGCGCCCTTAATCCTTTCAATGAAACACATCGTAAAACTGAACTTAATTATTATCAAGCAACTTGAAACAGCAGCAACACGACACTATGTAATTTTAGATGTAAGCTTTAATGACTGCGACAAAGTGCAACAATTCCGCAGCAATTATTATTTAACTGGATGTTCAGATATTTATGAACATTGTGTTAATCAACAGTTTATGAGTTTTGTCAGTAATATACATAGTTATTTTTTCAGTCAAATTAATGTCACCTGCTTGTTATCATTAGCCGAAAGACGTTCACTGTTGAACAAAAGCCTTCTGACCTGCTTAATTGGAGAAAATTTGTTAAGTATAACCTTACTTATTGAAAGATAAATCTTTAAAGAAAGTCTTGTGTGATCCACTTGTAATTAAACTATGACCTAACCATTAGAATAATTTAAAAATATGGTTTCCTTTTTTAAAAAATAGAAAAATGGTGTCTTTTTTCAAAAAATTAATAAAAGAATGGTTTCCTGTTTCAAAAAATAAAAAGAAAATAGTTTTCTTTTTTATTAAGTACATATCATGTTAACAACGTCTTCTTTTCATTCGTTGTTTGTTTCATCCATCCTCTATGTTATTACAAGGCAGTATTAACTTAAAGTTTTCGACGAAGAAAATGTAGAGAGCATACTTTTAAAGTACTATAGGAAGAAAAGATCACGTCGGAAACTTTTAATAAACTTGTAGAGTTTGGTTACACTAGAGATATCGCTGACTTAGATAACAGTGGTTTCAGTCAATGTTAGTTAACCTATTACTCGGCTTGTTATCTTCTCTATGTAGGTACCTATGAATATTTAACACTTTGACGGTGTGTGAAGCAGACACAATAATAAAACAATAGCTATGCCCCACCGGTTGGTAATTACACTGGAAAAGGGTTAAGTATGTGCTAATATCGATTTTAGTGAACTAATATATTTATTTTGAATATTTAATGTAAGCCACATAAAACATTTTAAATAAATTCTACGATATTTTGGTTGGTCTAGTGGTTGGTAAGCGCGACTGCTGAGCACGAGGTCCTGGGTTCGAATCCCGGGTCGAGCAGTGTTACTGGTTTTTTTAATAGGTAATTCTCAGAAACAGCAGGGAGTCTAGATTTGGCTTGCCCTTATTACATTGGGACCTAAAAATAACTAGCGGAGGTGCACCTCTGTCAACCCCTAGGGGTATACAGGCGTAATGTTATGTTGTTTTACTACGATATTTTTGTTACTATCAATAAATATTTAATATAATGAATCATTAATACTCATTCTTAATCATTATACATATACATACAGTCGATATTATATTACATCATTTAGTCAAAACTAAAAACAACTTGTTTAATTCCTATATTTGTTTGTTAATTGGTTTAATAAAAACATTCTAGAAATAGTCCTCTCTAAATTTTAAACATTTAGGCTTGTATCTAAACTTTAAAAATATACCTGCATATCAAAAAAAAATATTACGAAAATACATAAATCATAAAAAAATATCAATCAATCCTTAGAATACATACGCACTCTAATAAGTATATACGCCCTCTTATGTATATATGTATAATACCTAGGTACATACACAATAATCCAAAACATACATAAATAAAGGGGAATTGAATCATGCATCCCCTACAATTTAATAAACACGTAATTTCAGCATTCTGTTATTTGATTTTCAAGTCAAAGCATACATTGAATATCTATGCGTCGGCACTTGAGATGTTCTATTAGATACCATTAAGCTGGAAGTACCTTTGAGTATAAATCGTTTATAGACAGTAGATACCACATGAATTGTAACTTAATAAATTGTATAAGAGATAATTGTACCTTGCATGTGTTTTATACTTTAAGAAGCATTTCAACTAATAAAAAGACATTAATACACTTAGTTACGAAAATAAATAAATCTAAATTTTCCAGTGGATTAGGCAGGGGGTTTGGCATAAAATACATTTTTGCCTGTATCGCGGATGCATTTCACAAACATAAATAATAAGATTCATAAACACCCAGACTCGGAACAAACATTTGCGGATGTCACAAAGTTTTGGCCCGAGCGGGAATTAATCCTGCAACCCTTAGCGGAGCAGTCCAATCGCTTAGATACTACGCCAATTATGTCAAAATTTCTATTCGTTAATGTTTCGGTAGTGGGTTCCTCTTTTTAAGCGGTAAATCATCAAAATATTCCGTAAAAACAAAAAAAATAACAAATATTTACCATCTAATTACTTAGCTCGTCGGCCATAATTGCAGCAACAAGTAGACGTAACTTGATCCTGGTATTAAATACTCTATCTCATTCATACTCTAAGGTAATATAATCTGTGCAAGTTATACTGCTCAGGAAGCGTTCAACTTGACATGTCAGTCAGACGTCTTTGTGCTATGCTCGGGTTCAGGCGTGTTTACCAAATGATAGGTGCATTGGTGCTCTCTCTTACAATTGACACGCCACGTATGGCAAATTATCTTCTACCTTCATGAATAAGCTTAGTAATGATTGTCAGTATAGTGGTTTGTAGATTTAGGAATTAATGAATCGGTTTAAGGCTGCCTTGTTGGTCTAGTGGTTGCTAAGCGTGACTGCTGAGCACGAGGTCCTGGGTTCGAATCCCAGGTCTGGCAAAGTGTTACTGGGTATTATATTATACCATTAGGTAATTCTCAGTAGCAGCACGGAGTCTGGATTTGTGCCCGGTGATGGCAAACGGCTCGCCTCCTATTACATTGGTACCGAAAAAAAATTTCTGGCGAAATGTTGGTGTACTGTATGTGCACCTCTGCCTACCCTTTCGGCTTTATTATTATCGGTTTTATTTTGTTAAAACCTGTTTATTTTTCTTCGGTAGTGTTTATGCCAACGTTCCTGAGGGGGGTCTTATTGAGCGTAACTAGACAAAGGCGGGACTGCTTGAGTCTCCAGCCTGTATTAGTAAAGAGTGACCTATTAGGTTTTATAATTAACTTGGTAATTAAATAATGAACCTCTTAATATTAGTTGAACCAATTATGACAGTGGTATTCCTGCTATCGGCAACTCATCTTACATTTCCTGTTACATTGTAGAACATTAACATCACCAATGTTCTACATAAACATTGTCGGCTTGCAATAAAGAATAGGTATGCATCAATCTATTATGCAACTTACATTCTTGTTTACACCCAACAAAAGAGCTTTCGTCCTTATTTTGTACGATATATCAACATACAATTGAGAACATAAACTCCTCACTTCTTTACATAGTTGTACGTAATGCGGCTGAAGACTGATACATGTCCAGCATCATATTTCCCAAATCAAATTATACATGACGATGTGAGCGCATCGGATGAATTTTGAACTTGGAATAAACTTGCAATCTAAATTCATGGGACGCCAGATCAGAGTGGCGAACTGTGGTCAGTTTTACTTATTTGAACATATCCACGCCGCGTGTTTACTGCTTGTGGTGAAGTTATTGCAGTTAAGGACGTGCCTTCGTAATTTTTAATGAAGATAGGTGACAAATAAGTTTTATAGGTTTACTTTAAAGCTTTTTGTGGCACTCGCTTATCTACATTATAATTTATCGTTTGTACATACATGCATAAAGTCACGCCTATTTCCCTGAGGGGTAGGCAGAGACCACGGATTTCCATTTGCTACGATCCTGGCATACTTCGTTTGCTTCATTCACACGCATCACATTCCTTATACACGCTCGTCGGTTAATCGTTTGTGCTGTAAATTAATGGTATGGTCTAGATCACTAATTACGTTTTATTTAAATTTTTGTTTCGTGTGTGATTATCATTATTTTAATACCTAAAACACGGCAACTAAACCGAAAAACGACTGCAAGGCCATTAATTATAACAACTACTTAACTTGCTTCTACATCTGGCTAATTAGGTAGTAAATTGTTTATGGTTTAAAGTTTTACTCTCTTCGCTGTCAATCCAAAACCTTGGCTGTTCCGCTACAGCCATAGCCAATCCTTACCTTGTTTTAATCCGGTGTACATTTTTACCTCCATCATAGCGACTTTTTAATTAAAAAGTAGAGGTGTCCAAAATTTAAATCTGAGTCGGCAGTCAAAAGGGTGGACTCCTAAACTGTTTACTTTGGAAGAGATTTCCGTTATCCTTGGCGTAAAGTGACCAGTATTAATTTTCAGGTTTTTAATTTTGTTGTTTTTATAAACCTTCTAATTAAAAGAACTGATTAACGTTATATACCTGTTGAGTAAGATATTAATACTAATAATATTATGTAAGAAAATAGAACAGAAAATTATTAATTTGCGCCATTTAGGTTGCCTAGGTTTTTTTTAACATCGCCCCACACTAGGGATTCCTTCTGTGTCGTGGATGCGTTTCACAAACATGAAATATGACACAAACACCCAGACTCGGGGCAAACATCTGTGGTTCGCACAAAGTTATGACCCGTGCGGGAATCGAATCCACAACCCTTAGCACAGCAGTCCAATCGCTTAGCCACTGCGCTAATTAGGTTCTATAGACGCAGAAGATATCTGATGGTCTAGTATTTATATACTACCCCGGTCTTTAATCGCGAATGCCCAACTATTTTCGGACTCAATCGGAGCTCTTATTCATGAGCTGGTGACGCGGCGAGGTCGCGAGCTGAACTAATCAGAAATTCTCAAATAAACAAGTGAGTATAACCGGAAAATAGTGTATAATATGATAAAGTATATTGGAACGACAAGTCACGAAAGTTCAATTAGTAAAAGATAATCATACTGTTGTGGGAAGCTTAAGTTTGGAGGCAAATACTGCAAGTTCATTAAACTGTTACTATGTTCCTAAAAGTCCGTTAATTAGAAATATACCGAATAAATTGTAATGTAGCAACAACGGATACTTGAATATAAAGTTATGGATTGCCTCTATGATTTTCTGTTGCGTAAACTTTTTGAGATATTCTACATGAGACGTGTTCAAAAGGAATCCGTTTATTTGCACGTCAAACACATGAATACGTACCTACGTAGTTACATAGTCAATAACAAGCTCACTCCACAGTACCTATTCTATTCGGCTAAAGGCCATATGCGGTTGCTATTACCTAGTGAACCAGTCCTAACCACCTGCGGTCAACCAGATTGTCAATAGTAATAGGTATATGGGAACACATGATTTACCGACAAACTTTAGTTGTTTGCGGTCGCCGAAGATTAAGTGCTAACAAGTATGCATTGTCATTTGTTATGCACTAACTGTAACTTAAACACTCGGTAACTAAGTAATTGGTAATAAGAAATCTATGCTTAAAAAATTTTGCACATAAAACACATTTTCAGAATGTACAGTAGAGTAGATGTAGAACCTGTTGTATATACATACATCCTTTATCAGAAGGATTTTCCCTTCCCTTACTAAAGGGGGAGGCGTTTGTTCAGCAATGGACATCTTCCGACTGATGATGATGAATAAATGATATCCTAGGTCCATTATTATAGTATGAAGTAGCTAAGCTCTAGTGTACCTCATCACTATCAAACTGTGAACACTATGTAGATTTGTATACCATAGTTAAACCCTATTATCTTAGAGGAGCAGTAGGTACCAAAGGCGTGAATGCTATCGACACATCTCTTTAGATATCGGGAACAATTGTCACTACAACAATGTTAGTTGACAGAAGGCGCTCCAAAATAATAGCAGCATCAATATGAACAAAATACACGACAATTCACAATGGTGTTGCTATCTTATTGTAACGTGACGTGGCGAAGCGCACGCGTGATTGGGCCGCGTTCATTAGGAACTACTTGGATCCTATATCTATGGCCGCGTTCAAATGTAAACAAGAACCACTACTATGACAAGGAATTGGAGACCTGTGTCTATTAGTTGTTTTTTTAATTTCATACATACATACATAACATCACGCCTGTATTCCCCGAAGGGGTAGGCAGAGGTGCACATAATAGTACGCCCACATTTCGCCAGTTAAGTTTTTAGGTCCCAATGTAATAGGGGGCGAGCCTATTGCCATCAACCGGGCACAAATCCAGACTCCGTGCTGCTACTGAGAATTACCTAATGGAAAAACCCAGTAACACTTTGCCCGACCCAGGATTCGAACCTAGGACCTCGTGGTCAGCAGTCGCGCTTAGCAACCACTAGACCAACGAGGTAGTCTTTTTAATTTACTTTCGAAAAAGTTTGTTGTTTCCATGGCAACGTGGATAAAGCCTCTAAAATCTATGTAGGAAACGCGACGTTCAATGACTATTTTTCTGGTACGGATATTGACAATAATTCAGACAGCTGACCCTCGTTCCTGAAGCTTCACGTTAGTGACTTTTGTAAATTAAGTAAAGTAGGTATGTGTACCATACACATACCTTCTGGATTGGATCAGACGATACAAGGGGCTTTTGGCTACCTGCTAACTTAATTTCAGTAGACTTTCAGATGCGAGTTTAAAGAGATCAGCGCATGCATGCACGCACACTGGACTGTTAGGACGGGCCACTCACAATTTCTCCTTAAACTACATAAAATCTAAAGTTTTAAATTTCGAGTAAGTTCTAAATTCATTTTAATTTTTTTTGCTGTCTCATTGAAACAATTGTGTAGAGAACTGCCAGTCAACAAGTATGGTACCTCGGCGGATAAACATTAGGTACTATTTATATTTGTATGCGTAATTTAGTCTTACATAGATTTAATAATCCAAAACAAATGATTGTTCATTTAATTTAATTACTTGTGAAGGCTTTCTTTATACATTTTATTTTTTGACGCGTCTTCTTTAATTGTAATCACATGGTTGCCTCCAATCGAGTTACTGTGGTAGGGCTCTGAACATTCAGGTGTATAACATGATAAAGCCTGTGTAAAATTCTGTACAACCGTTGATTTTGTATTGAACTGATATTAATAGTTATACAACTCATAGAGACATTATTATTAGCTTTTCCCCTTACGTGGTTTACCAACGAGTTTCAAGAGCTTTTGTTGTCTTATCTGGCGAATATAGGTACCTAACTTAGCGATGAAAATTTGACAACATAAATGCAGTTCTCATAATTAATAAGTATATTATTTTATGATGCACTGGCGAGTTATCGTTCACTGTGGCGTTCTAAGGTGCAGGTCTTTGATCAACAGTGGACGTATTCCGCCTGATAATGATGAGTATTGTTTTGTAAAATCTGCTTGAAGCTTACAGGTTTTAAGATTAAAGCCATGTAGCGAAGTCTAGTTCAAAAGTCATTTACTTATACTCTCTAATACACTCTGAGACACCACCATCTAATTAGAAATTGTGTCTGATAAATCTCAATAAACTCGCCTCTTGAACAAAGAGCTTCACAAATACTATTTCGTAATATTATAGTTAAATTATTATTTTAATTTAATTTGACCTGCCAATAAAAACAGCGTTTTAATATCACTTCCTAAAATAAGCTCATACTATCACTAAATACATTAACGATAAAATCTAGTTGATAAATAAATATTTTGCTAACAATATTTAACCGACGGCGGCCAGAAACAAAGGAAATGCGATTACACCGGAAGCGGAAGTTAGTTTAAGTTAAGCGCGGGAAACATCCGCATTAAATGGACACAGAATAGTAAGCAAATGAAAGAAACATTTTCAATATACTTTCATAGATATTACAAAACAGCAGTAACTGTGAAGGAATATAATATTATTGTGAGTAAATCTTGACTTGTTGAACTGAAATCGCAAATACCCAGTGAGCCAGCGATAGTGAACACTGAAGAGATCTCGTTACTTCATAGTGGGTCTGGGAAGACGCTTCTTCCCTACAATAGAACAGATACAGGTTGCTATTATTACATCGTTGTCAACAAACAGATAACTAAAGTGGTCCCAGTTGCTTCCAATATTCAGCATATCACTCTATTTGTCCATTAATCTGTGACACAGACGATAGTATATTATTATTAGGTACCTATCTACTTAGGTACAGTTTAGTCATGGTCGTTTGGTTATTGAGTTTCAGTGCGGAATGTCTAGGTGGGCTAATATTAATGCCAATTTGTGGTCCAGCATGTATGTTGTGTGTACGGACATGTGATTATTGGCTGTTTGTTATGTTACGTGCAATTATACTCTTTATACAGGTATCGTTTTTTAGGGTTGAATGACCCGAGGCGTTTGGGGTCGTTTACATTTTATTATATCGGCTGTGTGGTGTTTTTGCATGAAATATGGACCGGATATAACCAATGTACCCAAATATCCGTTGGAATAATCGATGACTTAATTGAAAATTCTGAATATTGGTAAAAAAATGCACACATACGTTTTTTCTATATGTATGTTTACAATTCAGGGTTGTGTATTATCCACATTAGAAAAAGTGACATACAAGATTATATTGTAGACTATGCATAAAATACAAGATTTTTTAAAACATATTTTATGTCCGGTCTTTTGTGATACGAAATTAAAAGGAACACCAAAACTAATTAACATCAGAAACCCAAACGCTCTAAATGAACCACGATTTACATTCAAAACTGTTACATGTTTCAATTCAAATTTCAAAGCCAAATCGAGGCTCCATATCAGATTGTCATCGCAATGACATGACAGGTATAACCGCGGGTCTAATAGCACTACAAAGCGGACCAAAATACGCTACGATTTCAAACAATCATTCATAGATCCAGCAGACAACCCGATTGGCATAGTAGCTAAGTGCTCAGTTACTATGAAGACATTAATTTCGATTCACTTGTAAACAAGTTCCAATACATTTATAATACACCTGATCTTATAACTCTAGAAGTATAGCCAAAATTAACCTTCCTCGATTTAAAAAGGAACCAAACTTTTTATAGCGACAGCCATTGTCAGATCTTGCCAAAAATATTGAGGATAGTTAAGTCAATAGGCACTCGCGTCTACTTTCTTAATTGGGAAGTACTTTCACTTTAAAAGAGTTTTTCCGCACAACGACACTTAAGAACGACAGATGCACCAGCAAAGATTAATTTCTTACTAGCCTCTTTGCCTGGCTAATACTTCCATCACCACATGACCTGTTTCCATGTGTGGAAGAAAATCTATGTGATTTATTTAACCAAAAACGATGGACAAATGCCTGCTATGTACTTCTGGGTTTTTTTTTTTTTTTAAAAACGTCGCCCCACACTAGGAATTTCTCCTGTGTCGTGGGTGCGTTTCACAAACATGAAATATCACATACACAAACACCCAGACTCGGGACAAATATCTGTGGTTCGCACAAAGTTTTGCCCCGTGCGAGAATCGAACCCTTAGCGCAACAGTCCAATGGCTTAGCCACCGTCGAAAAAAAGATAATTGATTTCATAACAAGGAACGATGGACACAAGCCAGATATTTTATTTATGTATTTATTTAAACTTCATGTAAAATTAGTTTACATAGGCGGTCTAATGCCTGAGGCATTCTCTACCAGTCAACCTTAGGGTGGTGCAGAGATCGTATTAGTTCTTCGTCTTTAACAACTATATTTACACAGTTTGTGGAACTGAATTGAAGATGACTGGCACTAAGCGAATTAAGTCACAACCAGTCAGTATATCCTGAAAGAAACAACAGGAAAAATACTCGTATAAACAGGCAATTGGGTAAATTAAACGGCAATCCATCCATCAAAAGGGGTGACAAACCGTATCGAGATCGATTTGTGGCACATCGGCGGGGGACATATTGGAATATGTCATGCAAAGTCACGCGTGATGTTAACATAAACGTGCTGTTGTGGTAAGGTCGTGATGCGGGAGGAGCGGGAGCGATCCTCAATCATACTACGGACCACATCTGTATTTATTTATACTTAATGCACATTTTTATCACTAAAGCGGACTTACCATTGAGCATTTTGTACCAGTCAACCTTAGGGTGATGCAGAGTTAAACAGTGATGCACTGAGTAGAATGGCAAAAAAAACTTTAACTACATCTAATACTTACAGCAATATAAAGAACATAGTATTTTTTCTATGTACGAGCTTTGATGTATTACAAGAAAGAATAACGTTCTTAGTTATTACATCAAAGGTCCTGCCGCTTAACTTTAGCCAAATCTGTACTTAATCTTTTTGAGCAATATCTGGAAGACAGAAAATCTTTGGTGATGCGTGCCTTAGACTGAGGCTGAAGACTGTTGTTTACCTCTAAGTCTGTAGTTGTTACCTTGACGATAAGCTTAAGATAAGATAAGTTCATTAGTTCAAACATGAGTACACATACAATTAGCATCAGCCGGAAGACGGCCACTGTTGAACAAAGCCCCCCCCCTTGGGGGAGGGGGGGGGGTGCCATAATCCCCACGGTTGGCAAGCGGCTTGGGGATCGCAGTATTGGTGGTTAAGTTACAAAAGACGCTGCTGCCCATCTGGATTTTTTTCCTTTGTCGCCTCTTACGACACCCACGGGAGGAGAGGGGGTGGTCAATTTTAAGCCGGATACCACACGACAATCAGCATGCAAGATGTAAAATAATGTAGGTACATATACCTATAGATTACGATAAGCATTATACCTACTATGCTATGACGAGTAGTAACTGCAAATTCCGCCGTTCTGCGTAATATTGCTTAATGAAAGTGTCTTAGTAAGTTAATCCAGACTTTGTTAAAGTCCTATACTATAGGTAATATATAGCGAGTCTATTCACCATAGCATCTGTATCAAAGTGATTAGGAGTGACGTAATATTGTGATGTCAGTGAAGTACGCGTGTTGATATACCGGCATTTGTGTGTTGTGTTTGTTGCAATTTTTATTTTTTATGTTTCGAACCTTTTTATTTTCTGTCTTTATTTACTACTGCATTGGTTCTAATTGTTTATAGAGATGTTCGAGTTTTTTACTTTATGGCTTGTATATCGCAATTGGTTATCGCTAAGCGTTGGCTTCTGAATGACCGTTACAAAGAGTGGACAACGAGGAAATTAATACCCACTCGCGGCAGGAGGATTGTCCACTACAGTTTATAGTTATAAGCAGACATAATATGCTTTAGTTTTTAATACTGTAGTTTCTCGTCATGAAGTAAAACGAAAGTTTGACTATTTTCCAAAACAAAGGGACAAAATAATTTAAAAATTAATTTATATCTCCAACCATTGTTTTTTGTACAAGTATAATATGATTTTAATTATATGGCTGACGCGTAAGTCTAGAAATCATCATCGGATTCTTATAAATTAAAATCAAGGATATCAAAATGTAATACTTCCGACATCCCTTTTATATAAATCCACAAACACAAATAGTAAATAGGTATACAGGTACTTAATATTCAAATTAATCTTCATACATAAACATCTTTTATAAACGTCCCATTGGCCTATTAGCAACAGCAAAGGCTCGCCATCACTCCAAATTTGGGGTTCAAATCATAGGTCGGGTAAAACTGTAATTGGGTTTTTCTATTACAAAAGAAAATCTCCGTTATGGCGGATTGGAATCGTGCCCGATGAATAGGCCCGACCCCTGTCCCATCGGGACTTAATACCGTCATTGGTAAACTGCGGATATTTCGATAATATACACAACTTACCCCACTGGGAATTATAACCGAGAAGATTTTTTGATATTAGAGATACATTATTGATATAAATATTTTGTTGTTATTGAACGGGAAACAAGCCACGCTATCTATAGTTGATCATATTGATCATTGCCCACATATAGATGCGCCTATACCAAACCAAATACCTAAACTAGTTGGTAATATTTTGCCTACTTCAATCGTCAAAAGTCTGTCTAGCGTGAGTTGTTGGAATTACTTGTGCAGTCGTCCTGGCTAGCCTTTGCCTTTCGTTTGGAAATTTGCATAAACGGTTAGGTCAGAACTGTGTTTAAGTATAAATCAGCAGCTTATACCTAATAAACATACCGTAGCCTCAAATTCGAAACTTCATTATACGCGTACATACCTACATTTAAATATGTAGTTATAAGTACTATTTATTAATGCATATAAAGCGCCAAAAACGTATTAAAATCATTGAAACACGGCAGGATATTTGTACGTTTGACTAAACAAACTCTTTGTAATTAATATAAAACCCATGTTTCCGCATATGAATTGAAATTCAGTAACACATCCATTTAAACAAAAAAAAGAACTGCACACAATATTTATCGATAACTATGTTTATGGCAAAACAAATATCAGTAGCCATTGGAACAAAATTTACAAAAAAGCTTGGAAATGTTTCGGCGTTGCTCGCAGCGTGTTTACACTCAGCCGTTGGTAAGTTCCGGCCCATGCTCGCTTAAACATTCCTCTTTAAACGTTTACATCATCCGAATAGCACTGAACGTATTTGTACCAAGAAAAATAGCAATATAAAAGACTCGGATGATTTAATACGTGAACCTTTAGCTGATATAGAGACAAGTGAAAGTTTGTGAAGGATTTTTTAAAATAAGAAGTTGTAACCGATTTCAAAATGGCTGCTGGCAGGTTGATTCAAATGACAGCTTTCTATGAAAGCAGTGCTTGTACTGAAGATGATTTTTCAAACTTGTATCGCTATATACATACATACATAAAGTCACGCCTGTTTCCCTGAGGGGTAGGCAGAGACCACGGATTTCCATTTGCTACGATCCTGGCATACATCTTTTGCTTCATTCACACGCATCACATTCCTTATACCTACACGCTCTTCGGTTGAGGTTACTCCTAACTTGCCCTTTTTGCAGATCATCTTCCATGTATCGCTATATTATAACATTAATTAATACGCTAACACCGTCAACATGAAAAGGGTTATGATTAGGTTAGCTACAAAATGGGACTTGATTTGTAATTACCACATAGAGTGCTTTTCATCTCAGGAAACTAGATAATCTAGAAACATACCGCGAGCACATCTTGCAAAAGATAAAACTCGCGATACTATTATAGATAAAATAGCAACACAGCTGTCCTTAGTCAAAGTCTTGCGTGGTCCGTTGAGGATTGCCACTGCAGGTGCATTTCCACAAACAACATTTCGTAATTCGCAAGTCTACATGCACGCTGCACTCTACTAGTGTGCTTTTTTTAAACCATATCGTAAAACCTGCGTTTTGGATAGATTTTTTGACAACCCTAATATATGATATTAAAAATATATTTTTAAACTTTTAATATTCTCTACCTATATAATTAAATAATTAAAAATATATATATTTAGTAGCTCATAATCTTCTATTTATCTTCTCTTATCTGTCTAGGTGTATAAATATAAAATAATGTTTGTATGTTTGTCCTCTATGCGCTCCTGAACCATTGAACATATTGCGATAAAACTTTGGTAGGGTCTTCCGAGGACGCCCAAGAAGGATCCTGGCGCAAAAAAAAATCAATACCTAAACTTAAGCCGAAATCCATACAGACAAAGTTTCGGGCATTAGCTAGTCATCTATAAAATACAAGTAATAAACACAAGATTATTTTTATTTAAGATTATTTAACATACATACATAAGGTCACGCCTATTTCCCTGAGAGGAAGGCAGAGACCACGGATTTCCATTTGCTACGATCCTGGCATACTTCTTTTGCTTCATTCACACGCATCACAATCCTCATACACGCTCGTCGATTGAGGGTACTCCTCACTTGCTCATTTTGCAAAACATCACCGATTTGGTCTAAGTTTTTCCCTTTCCGATACTCCACTAACACTCGTCTCATATATTCGCTTTGTCATTCTAAGCCGATTATTAAACGTTATAATAATATTTCCATTGCGGGCTCTCCTACGAATACAGAAATATATACCTACCTAATCTGTAGCAGTAAACCACAATCAGTTCAGCGTCATTAAAATAATTAAATAACATTAATTAATCATCACGCTATCAGCCCAAAAACACCCACTACTGACTAATAGCCTGTTCGCAGATACATTCACCAAACTAATTATTGACCAATACTAGAATTTCGCTTAAACTATTGCTGAAATACTTGACTAAATAAATAAACGTTCAGTATAATTAATGTTAGAAGAAAAAAGTTTTAACGTTATTTTGAGATATAGAGCCTTGGTTATAGTATATGTATATAGTTTTCCATTCAAATAATATATTCATCCTGGATAGTCGTAGTTTTAGGACGCCGTACTCATCATTACATTGCAATAATATCTTTTTTCATTTTGAAAAGATTAGAACTAATCTAAACTCAGGTTTTCCAAGAACTCCCTTGTGGACACAGCAATTGATCGAACCGCGGTTTGTTCTGTAGAACGTGTTTTGGACATGTGCCTAGTCCTACCACGATTTAGTGGAACCTACTATGTTCAATTTAAAAGCTTTTCAATAATAGTTTAGCAAGGTATTAACAATATTCCAGTCATTCTTTAATTATACCAGGTTTATTAATAACACTTTTGTCTGCGATATTTTCTCCTGTCGAGGAATTCGTCAGAATACAGAGGCTGTCAGTAAATCGTGTTTATTGTTCCACTGTCACACTAAATAGCTTTTAACGAGTGTCACTGTGTAATTGAGGAATTTAGCTAATAAATCTTTACATTTTATAAGAATTTGATGTTCTTTCCCTATTGTTTACACTGGAGATTATAAGCTAGTCGGGAGAATAGTAGTGGTAGTGACTGCCTACGACTGAATGTAGATAGGGATATACATGGAGACCAGATTTAGGTTTCAAGTTGCCCCGCATCAGTTAGACTGTCAGAAAACCGACACGATGGAATGTAAATTTTCCTTTTAGAATGGACTGACGTGCCATCCCAAGAAGTGAAGGACAAAGGAAATATCTTCCTTGGAATTTACCTGTAATGTGAAGCTTTCTATACAAAGACGAAGTACGAACGGAGTATTAAGAATAAATCCGAACAAGAGAAGCTGGTAATGTACCTTAACGGGCTTTTGAGCAGAGATTATGCACGTCCCACATAACGAAGAAAAACTTCTTCAGAGATCTAGAAAGGTAAATAGTATGTCGATGAATTCTGTGGAATGCGTAGGGTTTTAAGTTTTAAATTCTGTGTAGATTTCAAGAATCCAGAATGTGTGTCAAGAACTTTCTTTAATTGTTCCTATAAGTGAAGTATTCAGTGTACAGTCATGAAGAGAGTATTATAACTGTAATATTACATTTTCATACTGAAAAGATCACTCTCCAAATTGACAAGTGAATGTCCTACAACGATGTAAATGAGTCATTACTGCTGTAGCCAACACTGACTCGAGGTTTTATGATGATAAACTTAAGAGCCAACCCGAAAGACACGGTGATATAAAGCCGTCAATACAATGAATTGTCTTTTAATATACATTAATCTAGAAAGCTGTAAATAAGGAAGGGAAGTAACCACAGGCTTATAGTTATACTACATAACTGTTTAACACTTTCTTCGGACGCTAAATCGACTTCCAACCGCAACGGTTTTACATCACACATGCATTATCATTTAAGAGGTCCACGAGTGATACGAATCCACTTATTCATAAAAAAATACAAATTTAAACCAAGAATTAAATTATACCGGTCACTGTCGTTTAAATCGGGATTAGTTAATGCCTGTGTAATCCTCGTCTATGATTAAGAGGGAAATAGTTTAATTATTTCGTTTTCAAGACAGCTCCACTACCTTTCAAAGAGTAGATAAAATTACAGTAGATAGATTCACAGCTATCAAAACTAAATCCATGTAAACAAAAACTATCGAACCAAAATCACGCTGCGGTAGTTTCATATCATTACAATGAAATAAATAATATAAATGATTAATAATACACATGAGTTATTATCAATGACCATTGAACAGTAATTTTTACAGTTTCAAAAGCTAATTTCGTACACATCCCGCATAAAATTATTTCCGCGCGCTCGGAAATAAAATGATTTCTGGTTGAAACATCGTGCCTCGGTTATTATTACCTGTATTTGTAAAACTGTGTAAGCCCCTGGAAAATATATTATTTAGGTGCCTTCATGGTTTTGTATCTGTGTTTATTTCGACACGTTTATATAATATTTTATGGTAAGTATTACCTACTAATATTATAAACGCGAAAGTTTGTAAGTACGGATGGATGTTTGTTATTCTTTTACGTAAAAACTACTGAACGGATTTTAAGCTGTAAGTAGCTGACACCCTGGTTTAAGACATAGGCTACTTTTTATCGCAAAAAAATGCAGTGGGTTACAGCTGGTTACTGGTTGGTTTAGATAGGCTGATACATTATGGATATTTATTTCTGAATGGTCAATTAAATGCAGTTTATTATGACCAAAAAAGTGATGGATCGCTTTTACTATTTCGATAACTTAATACTACTTATTCTTGAATTTGTCATCTCATACTAAGCTTGATTGTATATTATATTACAGTTCCTATGAGTTTGCTAGGCTACCATTTTTCTATAAAATAGGTACGATTTCCTCCTAAGACGGTAGATAATGTAATAGAGATGATAAAAATAAATATAATAATCCTATAGAGATTATATTTTAGATTTGTTTTATCGACGCCGGGCCAATACATGTAATTATCAGTTCGTTCGTTGCCTGATACCCGTCAACTACCAGTCTACCACGTAAGCTATTACAGTACCTATGACAAAATAATGATATTCTGTCACAGGACAAAAGCTTGGTACTAAAATGAAGCAAGCGTTGATCTCTAACATCTATTCTTGTTTGTTGTACTTCTAACAGATTTTATTGACACCGGCTTTAAACCTTCTATTTTGGTCTATCTGTCTGTCTCATCTTCATATATTACGATCATATATACATATCTTTAGACTGTTAAGTTAAATATCGTTGCCATTTAGAGAAAACTTCTCCATTTCCACAGAATTAAACTCGGCAAGAAACAAATAACATAACATTCAGAAGTTTATGTTCAATAAATAACGAGAGTGAACCGCTCGTAATTGATTGATGGATTGTTGTTGTGTGTCTGTTGCGTAGTTAGTAAACACACTTCACACACACAAGCTCGCGGGAAAGGAGTTCGACACATTTAGGCTTAGTTAAATTATCACACAATTAGTGCGTTAATAGTTCCTTCTCTGATATCCAACCCTAACGATTTCTTATCCATAATATTTAAAGTACAAATCAAAACTTCCCCTTTACCCTATAAGGCATCTGAACTCTCTGAAAGCTCTGCCGAAGGACGATACAAGACGTAACGTTGCATAATATGGCGCGTGTTCAGCCAAAGTATTCGTTATGGTATTTGCTACACCTAGCCAACGGGGGCATACGTTTTTCGATATGATGCCGAACGTCAGGTGTTCATCTCGTGACCTAGTTATCAAATTCTATTTTAAAACAACAGCTTTAAGTTTCAAACGGGAGTGTGGGCATGGGTGTCGCTTGTGTCGTTTTAGAATTGCGGCAGCGGGAGCCCTCCCTCTAGGAGAGAGCGTTGCCGACGGCGGAGAGCACTTGAGACTCTGGCGAGGTGATCCGAATGGCGATATTCGCGAGTTGGGGGGTTCGCTCGCTGCATCCCTCTTGCTCGCGGAGCGCGCGGCGCTAGGCGGGCGGGAGGCACCCGCACCGGCCCGGCGTCACTCACATCGTTTCGGTCTCCCTGATCGTGTGTCCGATCCTCTCCTATCCGCGACGTACGATCTCTCCGAAATCTACCGGTACTAAATCGAGCGTGCCGCGTCTGACGCGACATTAACAAAAACATTTCCCTTATTTCGTGAATTACCCTCCACGATCCGATCTCCAGCTCTCCAAACAACGGTCAGTAAAGTTTCATTTAGTAGTTAAGTTTTTGTTTAAAAAAATAAACTATTGTGTATTGTCTGGACCGTTAGATTTAAGACTTAACACGTGGTTTGCCGGCACAGTAGAGCTCTGTAGGTGGGTGCAAATAAAGGATTGTTTGGATTGTGGTAAAGGAAAAGCGTGAGTAGCGAGAGCGGCCGGCCCCGCGCGCCCGGTCTCATTTGCATCAGTCAAGCACTAGGTAAGTACCTGCTGCGTCTGCTTTTTAAAAGCCTCCTGGTTTTTTTAAGTGTCCTTAGAGATCTTTCTTGGATAGCTTTAATCTTGACACAGCGTGATGGCTAAACAAGCAGAGGGAACATTCATTATTTCCTCATCATTCAAATTATTTTGCGGTGAGGTATCTACGTAATTAACATTTTAATAAATATCCACCTGTGTGGATTCTTTCTTTAATACATTTTGTGTTGGTATTTTAAGATCTACTAATTGCTTTTGTAATTTATGTTCGTCTATTTGTTGCTGATATGCTAATTATTCATGTTAGTCATTGTCTAAGTATTTTTTTAAGTAAAATCCTTTATAGGTAACGTATCCGGCTGTTAAAACTTTTTTTGTTCAGACAAGAATTGTTTTTGTATTCAACCCTGAAAGAGCGATGTAATTTTGTTATATTAAAATATTTTGGGCATAACTTCACCGACGTCTTTTGTTTAATAATATTTATTTGGTCCGTGTAAATATAGGTACGTGCCCAATACCAGCAAATTCTCCAATTTATTAGACTGAATGCGATAAATGGAGTAAAAGCGCGGGAAGGGATAAGATTATTGGGGAAGTTTGAAACTTTCGCGTCTAATTTGGGTACAAAGTACGAACTAGTCTTTGTGACTATTAATTAAAAGGTAATAAATTACGTTCCAATAACGTTGGGGATTAACTTCGAACGGTTATTTGTCGCAAGTTTTAATAATAAAAAAGTTTTGTTGACTTTCTTGGGCACTGTTTTAGTTCTCTTTGTCTCGTTTGTTTGTTGTTTGAGTAACTACTACAATGCTGTGTTCTAGAGTATTTTGTTTCGGAGCAAACATAATATTTGTCATACAATCCACGTCCGTTCGTGGTTATGGTTAAGATATTAGATTGCGGAAAAGGTTTTCTGTAAGATTGAGAGGTCTGGAATAGCCCCATGTGGTTGCGCGGTGTGCAGGTAAACTGATCTCTCCAATATTGGTATTAAGTCGGGTCGGTGAACATCGGCCCCCGTAAATTCCCTATGTCTCGGATTTCGTAGACACCTTCCGAGATTAGATATTTTTTGGTAAGTTAGATATTGGGGTAAAATGTAAATATGAAATAAAATATAAATAGAAAAAGTAGGTACTGACGGACCACAAAAAATATTCGGAACGTTTTATACTGAAGACCTGATCGGTGCAGTGGTTTAGTTGGGTTCGATTACCGAACGTAACAAATATTTGTGTGATCCGCAAATAATTCCCCCGAGTCAGGATGACTTTACGTAATAAATTGACGTGTATAAAATGCTTCCGTGAAAGGAAAGCAATACCTAATTATTATTAGACGTTTCTTCTAAAAGCCATCTTCTAAACATCAACTAATCCGTTAAAGATATTCCACGATTGAAACCAAAGCCGCCCGACGAAATTAAAAAAAAGTTAATTAAATTTTCTAGAACCTCAACGCAAAGAACACGTCATGCAGTCACCGATGCCATAAACCTAATGAGAAGTTGACAAACCCCGGCCTGAAGCTGCTGGATATTGCAATAAAAAAAAATCCTTAATAAATATACCGCACAAATTCACCACGAGTATCTTTTAATACAAATGGATTTGCTTTACTTGCCGACTGTACGTCATTATTGTAATGGGTCTTAATGAAAATTGATTACGCTTTGATTCAATCACTTACTTTGATTTCATTCTCCTCTTTGCGTGATATTATATTTCCTTTTCATTCGATTTATAATGTTTAATGCTGGTTTAAAAGTAAAAAGAACAATACAGCATGAATTGACTGGTTTTTCTCCTTTTTCAAGTTGGCTCCTCGCTAGAAATTTCTCCTGTATTTTAGATGCACTGTAAATATTTATTATTAAAGATTTTAAAACTAAGAATATTATACTGTCTGAATTATAATACTGAATATATATACTGTCTGTTTATTACGTATTTACAAAAAAAGTCTTATACCTACACGAACGTAAATTTGCGAAAGGGTAACTTGAAACTCGATATAGAACAAAGTCAACTTCCCATCCCAAAATTAAAACCTTTTAACGCGGGCGGAGCCGCGGGCAAAGCTAGTCATTAACATACTAACATTATAACAACAGAGGCAATTGTTTTATGGACCCCAGGAAATCGTATCTATATTATAAGTGGATGAAGACAAGTGTTTGTAGGTTTATCATTCTTTTATTCAACAATTGTTTGAATTTAGAATTAGCTATCTTAAACCCAAAACATATTAAGGTAATAAGCCAGTAAAGAGTAATAACAGACTTAGTCTAGATTTAAACATAAAGTAATGCCTGTCTAAGTCTAGCTTGGAACTCATTAGCCTTAATTTAAATAGTGTAAACAGATAAAAGAAAAAAACAAGTACTACCTCACATAATAAATTATATACGAGTATGAATCTTGGCTAGCGTTCGCTCCAACAGAAATACATACAAACTGCACTCGAAACAAGAACAAACATCTACAAAATCAACACAGTTATTTATTTCCACAAATAAAATAAGTACGTTACTAACTTTCCCCTTTTCGGCTCTTTAAAGGTTGAATTATATACGCCCGGGGGTGCAAAAATGGAGACGCATACTACTGTTGGGACTTGAAGAGTTATTGTAACCTACATGGGCGAGCCACAGAAAGTGCTACCTATTCATATTTTATATTCCATTACATAGAAACTGTACGTTATTCAATAGCGGGCTGTGACCGCCATTTTTACACGTTCGTTCTCCAATACAATCTATTAGGAGTGAGAGAAAAATTACAAGCTCATGACATAGGTTTTTCTCGACGTGGGAATGGCTTGGGAGGCAGTGATGTATAAGTATCACTATAATGGTATTTACGTTAACGGCTGCTTCAAACGTACGGCCACTAGATTCGTTTTAATGGTATTGTTTTGGCTTTTCGTTCGTCCTTTTCGAATTAATTGCCGCAAATTAGTTTAGGTCCTTTATAAGGACTGATTGTTGTCGTATCCTTAGTACAATGAATATAGAGTAGACCTACAGGATTATGGCTGTATGCTGTGTAAGATGATGCTTGGAAATGTTTTCTAATCATTATCTAATTGAAGAGAAATAAATCTAACCTATATGTTTCCACGTTCAAACAAAATTGAAAATAAACCTATGATCTTGCTCTACAGTCTACAGTCACGAAGCCAAAGAGGCTAAATCTAAAAGGCCCCATTTATTACAAAGAGGGCCATAAATATAATATATTTTGACGTATTTTATAATACGTAATTACAAGAAGCTACCTCAACTTTTAAGTAAGATAATACCCTGTCTGAATTAATGCCCTTCACAGGGCTTTTTGAGACATTGTAACTTTAATTTTGTTTTCTTAGAGTAATAAGCAATCCAAGCCATCGTTACGGTACGACGTTTGAAACAAAAGCGACTCGCAAGGAGACTAAACAAACATGAACGTACAGTCGTGTAAAAATAAAACCTATATTTTTTATGCGGAATAGAAATAAGTTCTAGCTTTGTTTCAAAAACTGGTGTTTCAAAGGTTTACGGTTTGATTCCCGCATGGGTAAAATAATTGTGTAGCGCGGATATTTTGTTCCGAAACCGACTGTACAATAATATTTCCCATGACAAAACCTTTGTAAATATTAAATATTATTAGGTATACCAAATTCCACTTAAACTATAATAATAATTCCAATATACACATGGAAAAATTAAAACGCTTGATTTCATTACGATACTCACACACACACACACACACACATACTCACACGCACGAAAACCTATACCTACTACACAAGTCTAATTAAATACTTACCTATGTATAATTTATACTTGGCTGTAACTAAAAAAGAAATGAGCGCTTTTCAAAATTATGGAGCAGCTTCTGGTAAAGGATTATTTCCTTTGTTATTGACACAGAAGTTTTGCTTGTATTACGCTGATCTTTGTAAAGAAGAAAAACATTAAGTATTCTGCTTTATTTCCACGCAAACTGAGTTCATAGAATGGAAGGGACCCGCCGTCTCTCCCGCTCTTATATTTGTGTTAGGATAATGATTTTTGTTGTTTGTTACCCACGTTTAAACGTGGCGATGTGTTTTGTAATTATGAGTTATTTTGATCCGTTCAGACAAGACGATAGGTAGTTATTTATAAAAAAAAAACTGCGTGATAAAACTACGTGTTAAATTTATTTATAATTTTTATTATTAATTTTGTTTAGCATTGATTTAATTACTTTTAATTTAATTTCAATGCATACCAAAGATTTTTTTAAGAATGATTTTAAACGTTTTTTTTTCTTTTTATTGTGACTGCTATCTTGATCCCTGCGTAGTATATAATATCAGGGTCTAAATGACCGGTGCGGCATATGTAGTGCGCCAGAGAAACTCAGTACCGCGAAACGAAAGCCGCAATGGATGCTTAGATTAGTTTTTATTAACCAACGTGTCGCTAAGCACCAGTACCGATAGAAAAAAAGCTCGATGTTGAATTTAAATGTCACATTATTTTTATTAGTTTTTGATAAATCATGATTAAACTAAACGGCCGTTGCAAAATGCATTTATACTCGTATGTTTAAAAAGATAAAACTTAAAAAAACTTTCAAAGAGTCAACCGTTATAAGTAGATATTAACAGATTTTTATTTAAAAAAACTATGATTCACCACTTGGCATAAATACAAGCTTAAAAGAGTTTTCTTACGTAGTGACACTTACTTACCTTTAAATTATTTATAATTACTTAACAAGTAATTAATATAATAATTTATTTTAAGTAACTTAGCACCCACCATTAGATGCAATCTAGTTTAAAAAAAATGACATGTAAAAGTGTTTTTGGAAAACCTATTTGCAAAAATAAAATATTTTATCATTTACCATCTTGTTCCAAATAAACAATTATATTTGAATGAGGAACATTAGAAGTAAATAGTGCACCATTAAACAAGAATTTCCATTCCATCTAACTTCAAAGCGAGTTGTAAAATCGATTTTATTGCTTTCACATCATAAAGTTCCGAACGCATTTTTACATCGATAGTACCTAGATAAGAAGCCACTTCCTTCGTTATAGTACTTAAGAAATATTCCCGGCGAGTTACGTTGTTATCAATACTCGTTTTATGGTATTTTGCTATACACTTATGTCGTTAACTTCACGATTATTCATAATGCAAATAAAACGGTTAAGGGTAATGCTTCCATAAAAATATAATGTATTAAAAAATTTGAATATTGATTTATATGAGCAAATCCTAAGTGGTTTCGGTTGATACCTTTACCATTGATTGGCTAATCAGGATGAATGCATAATTATGAATTACAAAAGTATATATCGTTATCATTTTGATAGAATTGACTAAAACATGGAAATAAAACATGGTTGGTATTGATAAACAATATCATACTTGACATATTCGTACCTCTTCAAACCTATAACAGTCATGTTAGTATCGTAAAATGATAGCGACGGTAGCACACAAAACGTGGGAAATGGGGAAGCTCGTAAACTTTCACTCGTAATAATTTTATTTTATCTATGACCAATGGCGCTAGTACCAGTTCCAAACATATTAAACGTGTTAAGTATATATTACACAAGCATTGTTTAAAAAAAACTGTCTGTTCGGCTTTTAAAGCTACGTGTGATTTCAAATTAAAATAAATAAAAAATACATTTAAGTAACACGGAAAAAAATATTACGAAAAAACTTTAAGAAAATCAGCAACAATTTGTTGTCGATTATTTTGCCGACTGTACGTAACTGTAGAGCGACTTACGTAGGTGCACGATAGTGTCAACAACCTGACAGGTCTTAGCCGAGTCTTCCTGAACCTGTTCCCCGACTCACAAGGACAGCGAACGTAATCCACGCGAACAGCCCTAAGCTTATGTCATATAATGTCAAGTACGTACGCTCAACTTGACTGTTTATTAGCGACGGATTTCTGCACGGTATTCGATAGATACATTGATTTGCTTGTGATTTATGAATATTATTATTAGAATACACTGATATATGATGCGGTTAATCTCTGTAGGGTTAAGTAGCGGTGTTCTCCTGTATCACGGGTTATCTCACCACCTTTTTGTCGCTTATCGGGAGTCTAACGAGCGTTTTGAATGACTTATATAAGTATTTTTACGGCAGTGGGCCTTCAAACAATCTGGCAAGATGTGGGTGTGTAATACCAGCCTTCTGTCTACCTCTTTGGGGAATACAGGCGTGTACGTATGTAATTCAATTTAAGATGTTGCTACGGCATATAAGCTGTCTTCAGTCCACGAGTTGAAGTGTTGATTCCTCCTATGAATATGTTTATGTAGTTAATTAAATTACTTGGGTGTAACGTCGGCTTGACATTGTAATTGAATTATGTGTATTTGCGTATTTCAGTTGTTGAAATCGTGATACTCGGAAGCAACTCGAACGGTTGTACCTTAACAATGGACGTTTGTATAATCTATATACATATACCTGTAACATGGTCATCGCTTTGTTAGATGTAGCAGTTATATCATATTTGCTAGTAATTATAATTAATAAGGCTAGCATTTAACTGCTATGTCATTGCGATTTGTGGTGATGACCATATCAATATGAGGTTTACTTAGTGAGAAGTCTCTATGCTATAAAAGCATGCCCATTAGTTGGTAATTTAATTGAAACACAAGTCTACAAACTCATTAATTAACAAAGGTGTATCTCTCTTCTCTTGTTATTTATATGACCCAAGCTCAAATCCCTCACTGTCAAAGAAACAGAAACATCATATCGCCTGACGTAGGAATCGTACCCATGACTCGTGAAAGTCATTTTCAGGATTATAAAAAAAACGCGACGGCGCAAAAAAGCGCTATTCAACGGACCAATATATAATATAGTATACGAGCTTTTGCCCGCGGCTTCGCCCGCGTTAAGTAGCCTATGTCCGCAGGTCGTAAAATTTCTACATGTCAAATTTCATTCATATTCGTCCAGCGGTTTAGTAGTGAAGGCGTAACAGACAGACAGAGTTAGTTTCACATTTATAATATTAAGATGGATATATAACCAGTAGGTACCTATGGGCTATATTCATTATGGTTCTCTAATTACCCGACCTTAGATCAAAGGACTTAGTTTACGTGAGCGAGCTACCGCTGAACCAATGGGTCGAGGGTTGAGGTATAAAAACACAGTGCGTGACAAACACGCATTATCGTGGAGCGTCGCAACCCACGGAATACATTAAGTAGGTATCCTTTGGCAAGCTGAAAAGGTGACGTATTTATACGTCAGCCAGGCACGTTTGTGTTCGTCAGACCTTTATAATTAAATGTCTACAGGCTCTACTTCTACTTACAGGCACAAAAATGTACTAGATTCCATTTTACGATTTTTAAATATTTAAATGTTTTTTAATAACTAGGTAGGTAGAAAGTTAACTACAGATAGATTTCCCCATCTAAAAGATATGCTGGTTAAGAAGCCAGCATAGACTTGTACTACTTATTAGATTTCAAACCCTAATACTTCAGCAAAGGATATAAATTTGCAACCCTACCTCATTTTTTCTAGATGCTGGAGTGTATCAAAACTTACTCTAAAACGTCACATTATTTTACAGACATGAAATGTCTCTCTTAAACAAACGCCTTAACTCGAAACAAATGTTTTGATTCACATAAATAATTTTAAAAAGTGTAGTTATATATAATACTTAGGTATATGCAGTGGTGCAAATTATAAGACACATAATAACAACTTATAATGAATACGAGTAGCTTCGCGTTGTACGTTTCCATGTGTTCCAATTTATACAAATATCATTTCATCAGCAATCCTTCGAGCTTGGCATCACAAGATTCCTTTGCCTAATAAAAGCACCTTGACATCAGAAACAAAAGGCAGTAGAATTTGCGCGGGGTTTGTAGTGAGGAGGTATAAATACGTTGGGCAGTGTGTAGTTATCATTCGTTGGCTGAGAGGACGAAGCCTGGCTCGTCCGGTTCCGTCTACAGACAAGAATCTACCTCCGCGGCGGAAAACACGCTATTACCGCGTATGAGATAGAAATTTGATTTAACTACAGTGTTAAGTTTGTGTCTGTTTACCTTTTAGCTGAAGTTATTAGCTACTAAGCCTAAAGTAGTGTTTGTTTGGCTAATGATAATGCCCATAAGCATACTTTTTAGCGACGTTAAAACCGTTGAAGTTTAAGGCATTTCAGCTGTAGGTAGCTATTTTTTTGATCAAAACATTGTTGGCATACTATAAAAAAAATCTAAGTAAAGAAATTAAGAACTTAATTAGTGAAGTTATTATTTTAAAAAAAGCATCTCCACATTCCAGTTCCTAATTTATCTTGTACCTTGGTTGCGTTCCAAATCATGTAATATTGCAAACAAGCACTCAGACTCGAAACAAACAACTGCAGTCACACAAACTTTAACCCCGTGCAGGAATCGAACCTGCTAACCTTAGCGCAGCAGTCCCATCGCTAACCCGCTACGCCAAACAAGTCTAATGTCTATTAGGACTAATGTATTTTTTATTTCGTTAAAGTGCTATATAATTATGCCTGACAAGTATTGATGTTTATTCGTTAACATTAACAATCGTTTTCATGAGACCAAACATGCTAATGTAACTGTTCCTAACTTATAATATTGCTTCACAAAAACAAACAACTTAGGCAGAACCCGTTATTTTGCTTACAAATTCAATATACGTAAAAGCATATGACAGTTACGTCTGATATTAACTTCAACACATCAGCCTGAAATGACAACGGAAAAGTTGTGAAGAACGCTCACAATAAATTCAAAGCATGTGTAATGTTCTGCAAACGTAGATATTGGTGTAAATAAGTGGTAAACAAATGACATACAACCACCGATGTTTATATTCCTACTCCTCCTATATATACGATTAATTTCGTTGCGGGTTCCAAGACAGTCGAGTCAATTCTCTGGGACGCCTCGAAATTCATTGCCTCGATGGTTTTCAATAGTTATCATTGTAGATCCTGGCTTACAGGAGTTGCAATGATAGGCAAGAGTGGTGGGCGTGTCCCAAAAAAAATGACAAACAACTATGAGGTGATAGGGGTTTGGTTTGGCTTTTCGGCAGAGTTGGATCTAATGCTTGGAATAAGTTATACCTAATCATCTGCTGACTGATATCCGGCCTAGAATTGACTACTCGCTTTCCTCCCGTGGGTGTCGAAAAGGCGACTAAGGCAAAATCCAGAAGATGGGCAACAACGTCTTCTGTAACTTTACCACCAATACTGCTATCCTCAAGCCGCTTGCCGGGGATTCTGCCAAACACTCCCACCTTCTTAAGGGGGAGGCCTTTGTTCAACAGTGGACGTCTTTCGGCTGATGATGGATCATGATGTCAGCTACATATTTTGTAATATTCATCGCAACATATTGTAACGGACGTGTTTTACAAAGTACAGGTCTACTACATGTCACACTAATAAGAACCATGTATTATTATCACTTAAAAATATATTTAGCTATACGGCTTGCCAATACAAGTCATATCACTGATCATCCTGTTATCCTCTCCAGCCAGAATTGTATTCTACTTTTAAATCACTTCCATTAGTTTTAAAAAGTGTAGAAAAAAAATGCGATACTGAAAATTGATAAACAAATTAACACTCAAATAGCACAATAAACCGCACACCTTTATCTAAAGACAAACGAACGCAAACCAATTGAAATAATTCAATAGAAATACTGAATAATTTAAAATCCATTGAAATCAATGTCCTGAATATTTCCACAAAAACGGGATTGAAAATAACCGTGTTTCCGCATCGGCAAGTCGAATATTGCATTTTCACTCGTGTGACGTGACAACTGCATTTTAAATAACTTAGGTAGACGGTTGGCTCAGTAGTCTGTATTGATTCGTCGTATTTCTGGCAAAACCTATTTTCGGGCGCATCAGTGTGAAAAGGCATTAAAATTTATCCGAACCTGTCCGTTGTTTAAAATAGGAACTTTTTAAAATGTTTTAATTGTCTATGAATAGTGTAGATTTTGTTCATTTGTTTGTGATTCGGAATGGCATTGGTCGAGGTATAGATTATTTAAATTAAGATTTCATTATAAAAAGCTTAAGAATTGTGTTTACAAGCAGAATTAGATAATGACAAAGTAATGCAAATGCAAAGCACATTTCTTAAGCGCCTAGTTTATAGTCAAGTATTGCTGTTATTCTAGTAGACCAAGTCCTATCCCTAAGCAACTAGCTGCGCCCCTCGGTTGTACCCGCTACATGTTTTCGGGATCAAAAGAAGCATATGTGTTAATCCAGGGTGTCAGCTACCACCATATGAAATTTCATCAAAATCGGTCAAGCCGTTTGAGCGTGAAGAGGTAACAAACATGCAAACACACTCACAAACTTTCGCCTTTATAATATTAGTGTGATGTGATTATAATATTCATAGGAAACAGAGACGTCGTAGATGTTCGCCCTCCTATTAAAAGTTAACCACATATGTACAATATTCACGCAACCACGCGACCGGGAGTTAGCACACTGATAACATAATCATTATGCCATGATCCCAAGTGTTGGCAGAGGTGTACTTACGAGTCAATAGTTTGTAAATGAGGGTACACGGTACCATGTGTTGGGTCGACTCTATTACCATTTATCGGGCACTTCTAATGGAAATCAAAAAGTTGCTTCAATTCGTAGGGATTTGACTGTTAGGTTACTGATAATAGTATTCACGATAATGCTACAAGCTATTGTATAGATATTGCTTACCGATATTTCTTGTTATTATTGCTAGCCCACACTGTAATGGTCTCGTGCGGTAACAGTAACTGTGTACAGACATGAATCACTCATCCGAAACATCATTTGCAGATAAGTAAAATATTTCTCTCATGCCGAAATCATCATCAATCACCAGTCGGAAGACATCCACTGTTGAACAAAGGTTTCCCCATTAGAACTGCACAATGAACGACAACTTGCCATTTTCATCAATGCCTAACTTATATTGTTTTTTAATAAATGTTTCGTAGTTCAGGTTATGATAGACCCACCTAGTACATTAAAACGAAAAGAAATAAACTAGTGTTCAATAAACCACGGATTAGTATCTACTTAAATTTATTGTACGCTAGCTCTTGCTGGCAGTTTTATTTGCATCATTATTAACTACTTCATATTAATTCCATAACTTAACATCACGCCTGTATTTTCCGAAGCGGTAGACAGAGGTGCACATATAGTACACCCACATTTCGCCAGTTATGTTTTGGGCCCCAAGGTAATAGGGGGCGAGCCTATTACCATCAACCGGGCACAAATCCAAACTCCGTGCTGCTACTGAGAATGACCTAATGGAAAAACCCAGTAACACTGCTCGACCCGGGTTTCGAACCCAGGACCTCGTGCTCGCGCTTAGCAACCACTAGACCAACGAGCTAGTCATGTGAATTTCTTTCTTTCAAATACATAAACAACCAAACATAATACTAACACTTCATATTCATTTCATTTGCAGGATAATCCCAGTAACAGTAATTCATTACAGAGTGCCTCTACAATAAATCTCTTAATTATTTACACTTATGCCGAAGCGGCTTAATGAAATCCGGTATTGTCATTCATTGTTTGGAATTAGCACACAAGTTTATGTTATTAGGCTTTGTAAATAATACAATAATTACCTGCTAAAACATAACATCACGCCTGTACTCCCCGAAGGGGTAGGCAGAGGTGCACATATAGTACATCCACATTTAGTCAGTTATGTTTTTAGGTCTGAATGTAATAGGGAGCGAGCGTATTGCCATCAACCGGGCACAAATCCAGACTCCGTGCTGCTACTGAGAATTACCTAATGATAAAACTCAGTAACACTTAATTGCTAAGGAATATATTTAATTGCAATAATTACCTTTATAGATAAAGAGGGGTTGCTATAATCTCCACGCTTGGCAAGCGGCGTGGGAGTCGCAGTTTTGGTATTGAAGATACAAAAAACGACGCTGCCCATCGTCTGGATTTTCCCTTAGTCGCCACTTACGACACCGACGGGAGGAAAGGGGGTGGTCAATTAGTCATTTCTAAGCCGGATACCACTCGGCAGAATATTTAGAGAAGTAACCACAAGCGTAATAAATTAAATAATACACCGATACTCCGAGTAATATGAAAAAATGTGGAGTAAGTCCCAAACATATTGAACTTTGATTGGTACACATGAAAATATCCATTTTTTTCCGAACAGGATTATTTTTTTACCTTACTTCAAAATTAAAAACAAACTCCGTTCGTCGCCTGGCTTGCCGCAAGCATCGGACGGAGTAGATATTTTTAGAATATTGCTTTACCTAAGTATACATTTTTGTTTACAGTAATTTCAAGAAAAACAATATTTCTTTTATTTTTAGTATAGACGGCTTGCAATCTATCGAATGCTAATCTAAATTAAAAGATATTTCGTTAGAGAGACACTGCGTTTAGGATCGTTGAATAAATCGATCCAAGTAAAAGACCTAATTCATTCATTTAGTCCGCCTTTCAAAATTTAACCCCATATAACGGCAGATTTTTTTAAATTGCACATTGATATGGAATATTTTCAATGACTTTTATGTTTAGGTATATACTGTAAATAAACCACTTTCCATATATATTGTTATTTAATATTTTAAACCGTTTCCCAGTGACAAGAACTGTATAAACTCTAATGTACTAAGTGTCGAAACATTATGAACATTACAATGTTGGACTGAAAATCTTTTGTCTGTATTTAACGCAGAATTCTGGAGTGGTTTCTGAACGAACAATCAAAGGGTTAAACGTCAATTGTCAAATTGAAATTGGATTTCTGGAGCGGTCAAGTCACGTTTTATTGTGAATAGTCTATTTGGGATCGCTGGATTTAGTTATAGATCTGTTTGCATATGATTTAATTTACCCTATTGTTTAGTGATATTATTATATAATAGTTTATTTATGGAAGTATTTTTTCACAAAATATGTGAGTACCTACGTAGTTATTTTTACATTGTTAATTACACTTTACAGTTCAGTCACTCAAAAACAAAATTTGGACTAAAATCCTAATATTTCGATTAAACATTATATAAAATTCCATTTCTAAAATCAAACTATAATAAAAAATACAACTGTATTCTAAATTTGAATAATTTATAACATGGCTGAATTTAAAAATGATTTTGCAGTAGCCAGTACCAACGTAACAGCCTCATCAAAGTCAACACAATAAATAAAACATATTCAGTCGCGCGTCACTCCGTGTTTTGTGAAATATTCGAAACGGATTCAAAGAACATCAAGTTTTACAAAGTGAAGCGAGTTTTATATTTCTTTTTGTAAGCGACGCTGCAGAAAAAGTGCTCACCTCTGTGATGAAATTTAATTTTGTCCAGGGACATAAATAATGTATTTGTACGTGGCATTACTACTGTATTTATTAAAAGGGTTAAGCAGAGGCTTACTCTAAAGCTTTGCTGGACTTAATAAAGGTTTTATATACTTTGTACCTGTTAATAAATACATGCTTTGTTTCACAAATTTCACAAATCCTTGGCAGAAAATCTTAGTAGTTTGAGGTTTGTACGATCACCAGCCATCTTACAACAATGCAATTTAATAAAAAACATGATGTTCCAGATTTAAATTTAAAAAAGAGAAATTACTTAGGTGAAGAATTTGAAAAAAGACTTTCATCGAGTTAACATACTCGTAATACTGTTCTAACACATCCGCATCCCATAGCATGTTTTTTTTTCTTTTTTCTACGGGTCTTCGGTCGATGTGTCCTGCCCGGTATTTCATCAGTTGTCAATCTAGCGCGCGTGACTGCGTACGCCTTTTTCACTGGGGTCCGGGATCAATTCGCCCGATGCGGAAGATTTTGAACACAACATTTAGGAAAATATTATTTATTGCATAAAATGCTTTCCCAGTCTCCACTCCGCTGGACTTATGCATTATTTATTTCTGTAGCATTGTGTTAGTACAAAAAAGAATAAACTTTGTTTATATTAATGTGACCTCAAAATGTTAAAAAGGAATAACTACTTGTAAATATTTTTACCAATGATTTTTTTCGGACTACTAATGCAACAAACATGAAGACAGACAAAATAGCAGAATTATGTAACACTTAACAATTGTGCAAGTAACTATAATGGTCTTACTTGTTTTAAAATGCTGGACCACTTTTGGAGTTATCAATATCCAATATCAGCATAATAATAGCTTACCTTTTGGCACTACTGTTTATTTTCGACTCTATGGTAGGTGACATCCCGTCTGAATGTACGTTTAGCCTCACAACGTCTGTTAAGCTTTCTAGGGAAATTGGTTGTTCAGGCTGTATGCCAATATTTGTACGCAGACGCAATATTTAAAGCTAGCATGATTCTACTGCGTTTTGGTGAATATTAAGTTTGTAGTTGCTTTGAAAACGTATTATAAATCATTTAATTCGGGTGAAATATTTAGTTAAACTCGCAACCCGCAGTGAGCTAGCGTGGTGATCAATGCTTAATCCTTCTTTATATGAGAAGAGGCCTTTGTCCTACAGTGGGACAGTTATAGGCTGTTATTATTATATTTAGTTTAACTCGCTTTAATTTAGATTTCGATAATTATCAATTCAGATGCAATAAACATTGTTTTACATACTACTTAAGTTTCATATTCCAAAAGTTGTTGCTCTACTTAGAATCCTAAAGCAATTCTGATCTTCGAAAGTTTTTGTTCTTTCCCTTGGAAACAGTATTTTTTTTCTAAATGATTCGGTTCAATGGCTTAGGCATGAAAAGTTAACAATCAAACTTCTTCTTCAAACCGGCATGAGCCTAAAATCACTTACAAGGAATGAGGTCATGCCGTGGTGTTGAGATTGCTCAGTCAACAAGCTGGTAGCGAGGTTGACTGTCCAGGGTGCGCCGGACGTACTTAAGTATCTTCACTCGTGGGGGCTCTACTTGCACCCCATATTAGGGCTCATCAAGGAAGGTGATTTCGGGGGTCGCCGTTGTCGAAATCGACATGGAGGACTATATATATATTACTTGCACCCCAAAAACTTTCTATCGCATTAATAATATTAGTAAGGTTAACTTCCGTGGGGGTTTTAAGAAAGTCCCCCAATACTTATCTAAATGTGAGTGTGTAACAACAACTTCTCTACTGATCTCTTGGGAAATAAACGAATGATAGTAACAACTAAAATACCTAGTAATAAAACTCTTCCGAATTCCCCATTGGTTTGTGAGGAATGATAAACGAGTAATGCATATTTTATCAGTTTGTTATCTAGTTCATGCGCACAGTGCAGTCACAGGGGAGTTTTTACTAACTGTTAACTAACTATAGCTTTTAGTCAAAGCATACTACTTTTAGCTCTCGATTCCGTGATATCGACTATTCGCAATATCAAAATCGCGCATTTTGTGAGTTTCTATGAGATTTAGTCGTAGCTTTGTATGCAGTTTACTGCGATTGGCGGTTTTAGAATCGAGATAGATTTGCCATACTAAATTAATGTGTAATCACTGCACCATAACTGCTGGTTTCATTTGATTGGAATAGTTCATTATCTATACGCACGGGTATTTACTTTTTACCGTGATTAGTGGTATCTATGATTGTTATCTTAAGTACTTTTTCATTTTATTTTCTTGAGGCGAGTAAAGTAACTAGCCTTTGCTTTCTGTTATAAAACAGTTTATTAAAAATCTTGTTATAGTCTCATTTAAGATTATTCTAAATCCTAAACCGTATGAAAAGAGGTGTTCTACAAATTATGTGTATGTTAGAGCATTTCTGATTCTTTGCTACAAATATTATATTAAAAATGTTACTTGCATGTCCTTTACGATTTGAGGTGAGAGAT
The DNA here is from genome assembly GCA_946251915.1 of Abrostola triplasia. Taxonomy (NCBI): domain Eukaryota; kingdom Metazoa; phylum Arthropoda; class Insecta; order Lepidoptera; family Noctuidae; genus Abrostola; species Abrostola triplasia. The sequence goes on along the minus strand of OX276428.1, from coordinate 9,808,060 downwards.
CAAAGGGAGCATAAAATTTACGACGAATTCATACGAAATGAGCTCACCTGGCATTTCTATTGATATTAACACGAAGAAGAAATTCTCGAGATTTTCCGATAAACTTCCACGGCGGCACGTGATGAGACATTTGTCTTTTATATTGATGATACATTATTGTGAAAATAACGGATATATTTTAGGTTAAGCGATGTAGAATGTAAGTAAAAAAGACATATGTAAAAAGTATATTTATTTACAAGGTTATTTACACTTATTTACACAGCAGTTGAGCACTTTTAGGATTGTTCTTCAACAGATAGTTCTTCTATATTTTAATCTGTGGATAACGTTGTGAGTAGTGTCATATTTAATATACTGCTGTTTGTTGTCCCTATCTAAATAAATAAATAAATGTTAAAAAGAAATATATACAAAAGAAAAAATTAAAACTAAAAATTATGCATCAAAGTATTCCTCCTCATCTCTGTCGACTGGTAGATAGTAAAAAGTAAGTAAATATTTATTGGCTCAACAAAAACAAGCGTACATAAAAAACCCAAAAGTACCTTAAAACTATAAATTCGTTGCGTGGAAAGTTACCCTCAATCAGCATTAATGCTGCAATACTGCATACGTAGTACAACGCTCGTTTTCATTGAGAGCCCAAATGACGTGCGGACGGTAAATTAGATAATAATTAAAAATAAAAACAACTGGATTTTGTTACAGTCTTACACAAGTACAGTACGTCCTTGAGTTTCAGGGTTCTTTTTTCAGAGTCGGTTAAGTATGTCTTTGGTTTGTAGGAGCACATAGTTCATAGAGAAACAATAGTTGTTCTTACTGTGTAGGTATGGTAGGCTCAGGGCTATCGGCCACGAATATATAATATTGATTTTGACATTTAGTATACATACATAAAGTCACGCCAGTTTCCCTGAGGGGTAGGCAGTGACCACAGATTTCCATTTGCTACGATTCGGGTATACTTCTTTCGCTTCATTCACACGCATCACATTCCGCATACACGCTCGTCGGTTGAGTGTACTCCTCACTTGCCCTTATTGCAGAACAACTGTGATTTGGTCTAGGTATTGTCGCCGAGGACTTCCCCTTTCCGATACTCCACTAACATTCACCTCATATATTTGTTTTGCCACTCTTTCATTTTCTATATTATGTCTATAATATAACTTATTCGTCATCGAGATAAGACCCAGCTTAAAACCATATTAAACTCTGTATTGTACTATTATTAAATTTCTTATACAAGTACGTAGTCTAGTAGATAAGTATTTTGACGATGTATAGTTCCCAAACTTGAAATAAGAATGTCAAGTAAACTTTGAATTTGAGCAGATGGGTGAATATTAAATTTAAAAGGTGAAACGTCAAGGTCGTTGACCTTTGCCCGCTTTGGTTATGAACTAACATACCAGGCACCTCGCACTTACTGCTCAAATGAACGAACTTTGTTTATGAACCTGAAACTTCCAATTAAACATTGCAAGTTGTTTGCAATTGGATAAACAATGTTTATTCGGTGTGGTCGTTATTAGTTTCTTCTTTACGTACATTTTGTGCGAACAAGGCTTCTAGAATTCTTTGATTCTTGGAGCAGAAGTCCACTTCTATTTTAACTGTCAGCAAATTCTACAATTGCCGAGGGGGGTTATTCTCGTAATTGAAATGGCTCATGGTTTAAATAAAATAAAAATGATATAGTACACCGTACTTGCACATATGTACGAGTATCTATCTAAACTCAATCAAAACTACGGCTCAAAATTTCATTTCTATAAAGATAAATGGTCAAGTAATTATACATATTATATTATTACATTAATACATATAAAATTATACATAATTGAGTAACTTACCAACAAGTCTATATATAAGCGGATCCTTCCCCAGCAATAGACGTAAAGGTTATTACATAAATAGTGTATTTATAGAGAAACACATAATATTGACGTTGTTCCCTGGGGTAAATATAAATACTTATAGAACGATTCATTGTAGTTATTATCTACATTGTGCTTTAAATAAGGTGTATTTGGCCACTAAAGTATAGTGCTACAAAATACCTAATACCATCTGTGTAAACTACGGCCTATCTTTTACTATATTTTCCTTGTACTCATGTTACCATAATATACAACAAGTTTTAATTTTTTCAATTATTTCGATAGGTAAAATAAGATTTTCTCGAAAACTTACTACCTAGTTAAAAAGATTTCAGTTTGTTCATATATAGTCCTTAAAAACTATTTACGCAATACAATTATTCTTATCAAAGTTGGTTATAAGAATAATTCTAATAATTAGACGTATAAAAGAACTTATTTTTTTGAAATCCTGCTCGTTGTTGGTCTACACTCGCCTTAACTGGACTGTAGTGGGCGTCTGGTCTCATAACACTATGATTGATTACAGAGAACATCGAAACACATTACCTATTCTGTAACAACCTGTGTTCCAGTAATTATAGCTAAACTATAAAGAACAAAACAGTATACAGCTTATATTTATTTAGATTTTTTATTACCAATGTAATACTGCATTATGAAGATAAGACCTGATTTATATGTTTGACAATTACTAGAGATATTTACTTAGGTCGTCGTTAACTTGTTTTAATAAACATTATTCAAATACAGTAGCTTAAATAGTAAGCAAAATAAATCCGCCACGCTTATTTGTAAATCCTAAATCCAGAACTTAAATCTGTTAGCCGAGGAATTCTTTAACAACAACTCTACAAGTACTGTGTTATTGTACTTCTTTTGTTAAAGAATAATCTGTAATAGTATGTCCTTATTTTTTTTGGGATTAGCCCACTTCTGATACCCAACCACACCAGGATATAGATTAAAAACTGTTGAGGCAATTAGCCAGCCCAGAGAAATTAGTTGACTGTCTCTAAACCTGAAATTCATCAGAAAAACAAGCAGTAGGGAAACCCAGTATTCATTTACCACTAAACTAAACAGGAGACAAGAAGAATGAACACCATAAGCATTATACCAATATATAACAACTCACAGTAACATTTAAACTACCTCAAAGTATTCAATATCTTATTTACATTGAGTCGTATAATAACGTCCAATAAAAATACAGTAACGTACTTTCCAAACGTTTAAAAGTCGTATAAAAGTTGACTCTATTCAATGCAGTTCTGTGGATCACATTATTATCGGTGCAAGGTGCCCGTGTCAATATGTGAGCCTCGAATGTTCATCTCAATATCCGAATAGGTGTGTGTGTGAAGTTTCCCGTCGATATTACGTTAGTATACGTCGGAATCTTGAGTGCATTCTATTGTATGTCTAGCGGGCGTCTCAGATTCACGTGATTTTCCAAATTGGGGTAGGTCACGTCATCATCATCAGATTGAAGATGTTCTCTGTTGAACAAAGGCCTTCCCCTTAGAGCGCCACAATATACGACAACTTCCCATTTGGATCCTTAGGTCATGTGGTAATTCTAAAATCTTATTCTATTGTGACTTAATATTAATAATACCTGTGAAATTCCGCTAAAAATAATTAAAAACAAACCCGTAAAAATTAACGAACATTGAGTATTGTTATTCGAGAAGGAAGGATTCACTCCATTCTTCAAGGAAAAATTAATCATCATAATTTGCAGCGAGACTACCTACAAATTATCAAATGAGTAGGGGATTCCCAAGTTTACTAAATGTTACCAAATACCAGTATGTTACACGGAGCAACTGCAATTTGGTCTTCCCAACCATATTAAGGCTAAGATACATTTGTGTCTTGCTAGCTCGGTTGCCTTAATTACTGTGGATAAAGTTGCCGGAATTATTATAATTGTGGATACCAATTCTTGATCTAGCTGAAAGGACAAAGGTTATGGTTTACAGTCATAGCTATTAAAACTTTTAAAATAAACTTCTGAGAAGTGTTCAAGTAGGTTTTCGTTGACTATTCGCGTTTGTGAATTTTATTTACCACAGAATTATCTATTAATTAGGCCTTGTTCATATAGACAAAACTCATCTCAATCACAAAGCCTTCTTTTAATAGCGTAACTTAATTAAAGTAATTTGCGACACTTTCCGTTTTTTTTATGAATTTACGTCTCATTTACCCATTTTTCTTCTTATCGGGTCGATGGCAATTATTTTTTGTAGGCTACAAGAATAACTTACTTATGAAGCTGACAATATATTTTCAACATCATTTGTTTTCATGGACGATCATCAACTCTCGAGTCAATCACAAACATTAGGATATGCATAAACCAAACATCGAGAATTTCCACTTGCCACACAACTGGCCTCAGTACTACCGACCGCTCGGTAAGTGTCCACTATAGCTGAAATCTTTAGGGATGACATGCGATGCTCTATCAAGGACTCCGCATGTTCGTCCCCACTCGCCGAATAGGTATGTCAGTGACGGCTCTCGACGCATTGGGGACCTTCAATCTCGAGAGGATTCCATTGTTTTCTGATGTTTACGGACCTATAAACGAAGGTATTAGGTTTTAATTACATAAATTGGCACAATTTAAAAATTAGATTATATTGGTGTATAGTGTGATGAAAATATTTATTTTATTTTGAAAATTGATGTTCAAATAAAGTTTTGGTGATTATTTAATAACTTACTTATGCACTGTGTGTAGCTGGAATTCTGAATCAATCAGAAGAAATAATAAAATGAAAGTTCATAAAGCATTAAGAAGGAGTTTATATAAATATTATTGATATATTACTGAAAGTATTTTCACCATGAAGCCAGTGTTCTTTCTACAAATAAAACACTTACAATAGGTATTCGAAGTAATAAATAACAGAGATTCACAGTAAAATGAAACCCGCTATTCTATTCCCCGTACACCTAGTACTTCTAATAAAATGTACAGATATTCTAGTTTATCAAACGAGTCGATTCGAATGACAAGAGACGGCCGGTTCAATTTCGAGTGTTTGAACTAGTGTAAGTCGACCGAGGCGATGACAGTGCGCGACGCCCGGAGATCGAATGTGCTATGAAATACAACGGAAGATGGGGAAGTGTGTGGGGAATAATTATCTGTAGTAAGCAGTCACTTAGAGGGTCAATATTTATGTAGTAAAGTTATAGTACCTACCTCTATATTTTATTTGTTATTAGTACATTATAATACTGCCCGATTCACAGGGGGCTATTCAGATATCACGGCTTTTACTTACTTCTCAACTCTCATTGCATATTATTCGTTAGTTTTGGTAAGGTATCTATTCCTTTTTGATATTCTAATCATTCATGACTTAACTGTAAATCACTTCTTAATCCAAGTTGTCTCAAAAGGCATAAAGCGATTCAGATAAGTCAAGTATCTTTACAAAAACACCCTAGTGAAGTAACAAAATAAAGGTGAAAGGTAAAAGATAATGTAAATACTGCTTTGTACAAACGCAGTTATAAAAAGGCTGACATCTAACGCTGTATGTTTTGTTTATAAAGAAAATATGGGTGCTAAGTCAAGTAAATGTTTTTTCATACTCGGGAGATAGATTTTGTGTAGACTTGTTATACAAAGAGGCCCATGCTTCAGTTCTCCCCTCTTTGATTTATTTTGATATGTAAAGAGGACAGACGTCGATTCATGCGATTTTTCAAGTGTGGGGTAGAGTAGTTTTAATTACTGGGATGCTGTGGTTAAAAGATTTAGCTTAGTCTAACTTGATATTACGTAAACGTTAGAGAATGGTATAGTTAAATGACTTTTTTGAAATGTTATCAACTTATAAACTGAGTTGGGACATGCTAGAGACATTGGATTCACTTTTTCACACAGTGAAAGTAATGGGGTGGTTTAGCCAGAAAGTGCCGGCAAAACCGCCCCCCTACGAACGGACGAAAAGGATCCATAAAGATTTTCCCACAAAAAAGGGTCTATAACTAACAGCTAACAGCTGGGCCATCTTACAGCATTCAAACTCCTCTTTAGCAATGTTTAATTTACTGAGCCAGGCGGCATGGTGTACATGAAACTGGTAACAAACATAAATACGTTTTAAACTTTTAATATCCAGCGTCGTGACAAGAAAAGTTGACCAACTTAATCTTTATAATTCCATTAAACGATTGCAAAGTTTTCTTAGCAAAAAGGCTATAATTCCCCGGTATAGCCGTAAGCTTGCTTACTCAAATTCATTACACAACATTAGTCGCAGTTCGGCCAAGATGAGTGAACTATTAAATCAAATTAGTAAACAACATTAATTTTGATTCAATTATGTAGGACGTTTTGATAGGCGACATTAATAAGTCCTGACATAATAACTCCACACAGCCCTCGCGTTTGTACAATTTAGGGCGTTCCTTAAAGTTATGAGAACAGAAGTTTCAAATGATACAACAAGCTGAAGCGATAGTTATCATAATCAGGAAGACGTCCACTGTTGAACAAAGGCCTCCCCCTTAAAAGGTATGGGTTGCCATAATCCTCACGCTTGGCAGGCGGCTTGGGGATCGCAGTATTGGTGGTAAAGTTACAGAAGACGCTGCTGCCCATCTTCTGGATTTTCCCTTAGTCGCCTCTTACGACACCCTCAGGGGGTGGTAAATTCTAGGCGGAATATCACTCGGAAGCGATTGTGTCACCGCTCAAATGTCATAAGACACGCACGCATTTGCAGTTATGAATCATTGAGGCCGCGTATCTTACGCGTCGTGCTTTCGCCTGAATTACACCTGTAGGGTTACTATGTGCTTGCATTGCAGTCATTTTCCATTGTGGAAACGAGATCCCGCTTCATGCAGTGTAGTGCTGCGTCCGCGTCCACAACGGTAGATGTCCTGCATCGAAGTTCATAGTAAGGCATCAGTTTTTTATCGCGTATTAAGCAGTGGACCTTCTGGGTTATCTTTGGGAGTGATTTGAAATATGGTGTAGAACCATCGCAGACAGTTATTGGATTACATAACCTGTGTGGTACTCTTCAGCTAATAAAATCTGTTTAATAGAGCGTTCTACATCATACACTAAAATGTAGCTCTACTAGAATATTAATTAGACATACATACATACATAAAATGATTTGACTGCCTCGTTGGTCTAGTGGCTGCTAAGCGCGACTGCTGAGCACGAGGTCCTGGGTTCGAATCCTGGGTCGGGCAAAGTGTTACTGGGTTTTTCCATTAGGTAATTCTCAGTAACAGCACGGAGTCTGGATTTGTGCCCGGTTGATGGCAATAGGCTCGCCCCCTATTACATTGAGACCTAAAACATAACTGGCGAAATGTGGGTGTACTATATGTGCACCTCTGCCTACCCCTTCGGGGAATACAGGCGTGATGTTATGTTTACATACATAAAATCACGCCTGTTTCCCTGAGGTAGGCAGATACCACGGATATCCATTTGCTACGATCCTGGCATACTTCTTTTGCTTCATTCACACCTATCACATTCCTCATATACGCTCTTCGCTTGAGGGTTTATTATAATTATAATTACATTAATTAAAACCGCGATACAATCCGTAAACCTAGTTTTATTTCAATAGAATTTTATTTTTAAGTTTTTAACAAGATTCTTAGTTTCAGCAATAACAAATATAATAATGTTACAACGACAATAGTTACGGTATTTCCAAATTTGACCTGGATATGAATAAGCTCAAAATATTTATTACACTTGGATAAGTACGGCTTCCGTAGCACCGCACTCGTCAAAAGTTTATAGTTTTCCGATATAAAATGTAGATAAGCTGGCTGGAAATAAAAATGTTTGTTCGAGTAAGGCAAATACGAGTAAAACAGTATCTACTTGATGATGAGGTTGTTAGAATATCCTTGTTAATCAAAGAAACATGATTACGGATTAACATAGTAATATAATATCAAACGGTTATGCCTGCAAAGTAGCAAATTGGAAATAATAATTATAATTTACATTAAAAATATACCAGTCTTGTTACTCATAGAAAAATGTAGAGAACAAAAAGAGATTTTAGCCACAGTTAGTTTTATCTTCTTCTGTCTATATAAATAAAAATGTGATTTATGCACTCCTGAACTATTGATTTGTTTGAAACTTTGGTAGGGTCTTCTGAGGACGTTCGAAAGGGTTTCTGGTGCAAAAAATCTATATTATACTCGTAATTATCATGCGGAATTCAGGCGGACGACGTCACGGGCATCAGCTAGTCACGTCACATTAATACTATAAAGGTGAAAGTTTGCGAGTGTGTTTGTATTTTTGTTACCTCTTCGCGCTCAAACTGCTTAACCGATTTTGATGCAATTTCATATGAAGGTAGCTGACACGTTGGATTAACACAGGCTACTTTTTATCCCGAAATAACATAGCGGGTAACGCCGCAGGACGCAGCTAGTATCATATAAAAATGAGCAATCTTCCATCATAATATAGTTGAATTTATCGGAATATTACTCGTCAAAGTAAGCTATAAAATAGGCGCCATAAGGAAAGTGCATAAGTCTTCGACCGTATATGTATTAGAAGTGCACGACTATCCAGTTACCTTCGTTGACTAACGACACTCTCTAGGCGAGGGAGAGTTCTTTGCTTCGCAGAATACACATGAAGCCTTTTTATAGGTCGTCAACCTGTCAGTGTAAAGCCTAAGATATACCGTAGCTGGAATAGCTGCTTTCTGTAGGCAGGTTTTTTTGTTTTGAATAATTGTCGTTTAAACGCCGTGAGTTCTTATAATCAGTCTTGTATTTACAGGATATTTAGTATTTAGATAGAATATGGAAATCCGGAGAGTATTTTCTTATAATTTATTTTTAAATAAAACCTATGTATTTACCCTCTTATATGAGGATCAAACCGGCATTAACTAAACCTCATATTAAGTCCATTGACATTTCTATTCTTTGACATGCTAACGACAGTGACAGGTATAATTCAATCCTTGGTCTAAAATTGTATATTTTTATGAATAAGGTTTTAGTTTATTATTTCGACAGATGACAGGAATTTGGTGTTTTTAATTAAATTGAGCTTTTACGTAACATTTCAATAACTCATTGATTTCAATACTTTTCTATGCTTCACACTTTTACTTATTTGAGAATCAGTTATTTTTCTCACGGAAGCCCAATACCCGGTCACCCTTTATAAATATACGGAGGCTTTAATCCAAAATCGAAACGCAATACCAGACACCCTTCTTTAATATGGCAGCCTTTAGTCCGAAATCGTCATGATATAACTACCCTTCTGTATACCTAATGGGAACGCTTTGATCATAAACAGTTGACTTTAGCTTTACAAAATGATAGGAATTGGAACAGTTCGACGACCCGGTGTAGTGGATAAACGATTGGAATGCTGCGTTAAGGGTTGCGGGTTCAATACCCGTACGGTACAATAATTGTGTGATCCGCAGATGTTTGTTCCGTGTCCCGAATCAGTGTTTGTGTATGTGATATCTTATATTTTTGAAACGCACCTACGATGCAGGAGAAATTGCTAGTGTATGGCGAAGTTTTTTTTTTAAATCCAGTTACATACAGGCCGGTTTGTCGATTAACACACCAGCAATAATTTCATAGTAATCATTGGTAAATTAATGGTAGTAGAAAGTACATACCACTCATTGCTCGCTTCCTAGAGAGCGTACCGTTGAAAATGTATGACTTAATTATCTTGAGATAATGATTTAGTTCGTAATTAGTACCTATTGTGATGCTTGTAATTCTTAAGGAGGATTTTGAAAATTCATTATTTAATTGTTCAAATTAGACGTTTAACTCAGTCTGCCCGTGACCATGAATGCTGTAAAGGATTCGAAACGTCGGGACCAAAAATCAATTAAAAAACCGCGATAAAATCCGTAAACCTTGTTTTATTTCAATTCATTATTTTTAAACTACCTTAGTCACCATTGATGAAAACACTGGCTGAAAATTGGTATTTAGAATTTAAGACTAGACAAAATCTGAATTTAAATTAATACTTCCAGAATTGTCTTGAAGCTGATTAACGTAACATATAAATTCGAGTATATACACAATTACACATATTATTATATACATATATTGGAGTCCCGCTCGTGTCCATAACTTTTCAAGTTTCCTTTATCAATTTAGATTTAAGCCTAGCATGGCAACATGCAAAAAAAAGATACCATAAGTCATGTTGGCATTGTTCGATGCAATTGGACATTATTCATTTTCTAAATCATTAAAATAAAGTCAGAAATTAAGAGTAATGTTAATAAAAACGACTGAGGACAAAATCGAAACTAAACGAACTCAGTAATGTTTTAAAGCTACTGAAGATAAAGTCAAAAACTTACTTCTTTTTCTTATCGTATGGTTGATGAACAACCTGGTATCGTATCAGAGTTAAAACCGTCTGAAGGCCTCTCACATGGCTTTACACACCGGTTTCCTCATGATGTTTTCCTTCACCATTTTTAGCAACTGATAACTAATTTTTAGTACGCAGATGAATTCGAAAAGTCATTGGTGCATGCTGTGGTTTGCACTTGCGACCTTTGACTTTACAGTCCAACGGTCATACCACTTGGCTATCACTGCAAAAACAAGCTCACTAAGTGTATAATGTTTAAACCGGTTGAAAACCCTCTTATAGATATTAACATAACATAAGATCACGCCTGTATTCCCCGAAGGGGTAGGCAGAGGTGCACAAACAGTACACCCACATTTCACCAGTTATGATTTTAGATATTACTAGCTGTTGCCCGCGACTTCGTCCGCGTGAATTTCAGGTAAAAACACCAGTAGATAGTCTACTGGTGTTTTTTAATCAGATTTTGTAAGTAAGTGGAAAACACTACAAATTACTTACCGAATGGAATATACATAGTATTTTAATGATAAAGGTATATTTCAAATTAAGATGGGGCTAGTTTACTTTTTATACCGATTTTGTATGATCGGTAAATATTGAGTGACTAACAGGAAAGTTATTGACACGATATTTTGTTGGCTTATAAGGAATTTCAATTTTAAATGTATCTTTATTTTACTGTATCTATGTACTACATTGACAGCATGCATTTCTCTGAACTACGGTTGTAGTTTTGTCTTCAGCAGACAACATTTACAGAGAGTGTGGACTGGTAACTCAGAAGCGACCGTCATACAGTAATCCGTGTAAAAATCAGCTGGTTTCTAGGCCTTAATTAAGTCTACCTCTGCGTGTGCTAATGGTGATAGTTTGTATGCCAAAATGCGCCAAGCGCTTGTATTGAAATTTATTGTAGCCGAAATTTAAACGAACTGCTCATGTCCGTCACCCATAGGTTGGGCCTGTGGGCGACGAACTTGGGCAGTTCGATGCTCAAACAGAAAAGGCGGTTTTAAGGGACATAAGGCACGTAGGCCGTACCTACGTGGTGAGCGCGACCAATCGCGAAGAGGCGAGTCAGAATTTGTTTAAAGAGATGGTGTAGCATACGCGGATCGCGAGTCCCTCAACCTAAGGTTGTTAGGCGGATACCCTGAGGTTTTAGTTAGTATAAGAGACCGGCATGACCCTCCGTCCGCTCATGGTGGAGGAAGTCCATGAGGATTTCCCCAGCAACAAAAATACTTTGATAATTGTGTGGAACTTAGAATTTGACTGCCTTATTGGTCTAGTGTTCGTAAAATGCGACTGCTGAGCGGGAGTTCCGTGTGTTTGTTTACCAGATCGGAAAGAGTGATTGGTTTTTCCACTAATTCTCGGTGGCAGTACCGACTTTAAATTTGTGCCCGGTTAATGAAAATTTATGTCTATGATGATTATCTACAAAAGGATAACTTTGAGGTGGATCACAGACCTTTAACTTGACGATGGTTGCCTACAGTCCACTTTCTGCTAGAGAGTTAAAACATATAAATCAATAAAATTAAAAATATTATGTTGTTTGAATAAGCAAATATCTTGCCGAACGCGGGAATCACACTATTAAATCATATCTTTACCAACTTATCCAAGAACGTGAAATAATGAGCAGAATTCTATATACCCCGTCTAAATATTACTATTTATTGATATTTATGTATATCCAGTGTATAAAGTGAAATATATAAAGAAAGTTTTTACAGAGCATTTAAGTCAGAAAATATTTCTCTAAAATCACCGACGAACAGGAATGTGCCGATCCATCACAATATGATTGTTGTTCCTGCTTAGTTCTGTCTAAAACTTTCACTATGTGATATTGTACATTTTTACTATAATTATGACTATATTTCAGCAAATTTCTCTTAAAACTATTGCGTAACTCTCCAAGAACAGACGTTTTATTGCTTCGAATTGATGTGTATCTAGAGTATGGCGAGCGCTTATATTTTGTCATCTAAGGGAGAGAGAGGTAGTAATTCCGGAAGACAATTTTGCCACCGTTATTTGTTTCCTAACCTCTGCAAGAATGCCAGTGGTAATAAATGTTTTCCCTGTTCCACCAGGAGCATCCAAGAAAAACATTTTACCCTGGCCAAGCCCAACGCTTTCAAGGACAATATTGTAAATCTGTGCTTGCTCTGAGGTAAATTTAGTGACGTAGTCATTCACGATGGTGGTCATTGCGTCTTGGTCATAATTTGTTTCGGCGACATACTTCCTGTTTCCACGTTCTTGATTATTTAATGGTTGCGGAGCCGGTAAACCGTATTCCAACAGTGGATTGCCCCCGATGGCAATGACTACGTCTTGATGAGAACTGAGACAGTGGTTCAAAATGCGTTCATCAGTTTCTCCGATGTCTCCTTCAATAGTATGTCTTAAAGCCCATGAAATATCCTCAGAGAGATGACGCCAATATTTTTCCCGCAACAAAACCGGGTTTGCAATACCGCAGAATACCAACATGACGGCAAACAAATGTCATAGGCGACTTGGGCTATCACTAACGCTAGCCTCCAAGAGAGTGTTGTCCCAGTGTTGGTCACCGTCAAGAAGATTTCGTGCTACGCAGGCTGCACGAAATGTCGGATACTCCATACCATCAACTGTCCTTAAGAATGCAAATGACGTTGGCCCCTATACGATGTGAAGCAATAGCCGCAAATAATAGCACTCGGCATTATTTGGATGGCCAGTGTAAATCCTTCCCAATGCAGTGTCCATAAAGATTCCCGGAAACCCTTCGACAATACGACCACGTCGATGTCGATTAAATACACCTCTTTGCTTGTGGTATGTATAGTACGACGGCACCTCATCATACGTAAGTGACTTTGCAAAAAAATCAACTTCACAGAGATGTAAAAATGCCAAGAGTCGTCTGTTGGAATCGTAGATAATACCTGACGTCACCCTTAAGACGTAAATACTAAAAGGGAACTTGAAATTTGATGGATGCGAGCAGTGACACGGTGGCTCAGTTGGCAGAGCGGCGCCACGGTACGGCGACTGTCGCGGGTTTGAGTCCCGCTGGTGTCCATCATTTTTCAAGTTTCCCTTAATCAATTTAAAAATGCCAAGAGTGTTGTTTGGCGGGGATTTTCCAATCGCTCTAATACATAGGCGGGGTCGAAAAAAATGCGCTGGCCATTCTCAAAATGGACGTCCATGAATTCATGACCTCTGGATGCCGATCTTGTATAGAGAACGCCAGCATTCGCCATACTGCTTCTAAAGTACTAATGTAGCGACCAGACTGGTACTTGGTCCCTTCATCCCGATCAGTGCTTTGCAAAGCGAACGTTGCCTGGTCACTACCCTTGTTTACGTATTTGCAAATGTATTTAATTGACTCGACGCTGGAACACGATTCAACATTGATGTGTGTTTCAAACGTCCTAGAAAGCACAGGTGAGTATGGAACAACCTATCTATTGTCAACGTGAAGCGACTGCTTTTGGCTTCAGAATTGTTTGGACATCACTTATTTGAAATGGTGAATTTACAAACTTACTAATGTAGAAAAAAAATAAAAATTTAGAACTATAATTTACTGGAAATTGTTGGTAATAATATTATGTTAAAATATATATTATAATTGTCTTTTTATTGATATTTAAGTCAAAAAACATGCAAAAAGAAATTAAAGCTAACGCAAAAAGAAAAACCTTCGGCAAGAATCGATCTCACTATGCATAACTCGTAGGGCGATCGTTAAACCGCCACGCTACGATGACACATAGCAATATGTTTAAAATAGACGTTTCTATACATGTCATGATTCACTGCTCAGTTCCTTGTGGATATAGCGTGATGATTTCTACTTCAGAAGTTCATCTGTAAGTAATCTGCATAATGCAACTATTGGTTTCGTCTTTTTATCATTCTACGGCAAACATTAGACAAAACAAAGACATAATGCAATATTGCTCAGCCCTCTTTGCAAATGCCGTGATGATATTAAGCATACCGACGCGCCGGCCCCTAAAGAATATATTTGCAAACTTTCAGCGGATTCTATTCAGTAGTTTTTACGTTAATCTAACACATACATACAGACAAACAGACAAACAGACAAACAGACAAAAATTCTAAAAATTATATTTTTGGCTTCAGAAGCGTTCAGACATCCCATTGCACTTATTTTTTTTCAAATATCTTCAATGTACAGTTTTGACTTCGTTACGATTTTATTATATGTATAGATAATAAAATTAATATTTATACAAGTTGTTAAATAGACTTATTTATTATAACTTACAAAATACAATAATTATACTTTAAAATAAGTCGCTAGTACTAAGGTTTAGTATGTAATAGGGACGTAGGGATTAAAATAATAGAGAAAGTTTTTATAACTAAACTGTGATAAAATTTGTTCAGAATTTAGGTTGGACTTAATTAATAGGTTTATGGACCTTGTGGAAACAGGAATATTAAACGTGACATTAAAGTATGTTCCAAATGAAATGGCTGATAGGGTTTTATTAACTAAGCGTGTTTTATACATAGGTAAGTATACCTAAAATGTTTTTATTTGTTTATTATGATTAAATTTGATATATAGAGGCCAATCTCAGCCGAGACAAGCCAGGTGTGTAGGAAATATCATCATGTTTGTTTGACATACGTTTGTACTAGCGGCCATAATTACTGTCTCATGTGTTCTCGCCATTTCCTAACACTCTTAATCCTGTGGGATGGTAAATGGGCAAATTGATTTCACCAGAGAAATATCAGGCGCAGCACGGTCACCCATCCAAGAACTGACCACAGCGAGCGTTGCTTAACCACACACATCGGTTATACTGAACGTTTTCAATGAATCTGCATTTATATTATACAAACCATATAAAAAGAAACAGAAAAATCACGTTTAAAATAGAATAATACTCAACCCAAAATACATCGAGTTAGAAATGCGCCTGCGTCTGTACCAGCGTTTATAACGGTCGCTACACACGCCCACACAATCTCAACCCTAACTGCTAACAACATTTGCAATATTAATTATGCGAGCCGCCCGCCAGCTTGATGTTCCGGGTTAATAACAGACAATTCAGGATGGCATCGGGATTAAACCATATGTCCGACGTAACTATTTAATGAGGCTTTCACATAATACCGCAATTAGCCGACAGAAAGGTTTTTATCGCTAAGGCTTTAAAAAGAGCTGTGATTGAAAAAATATTTTTGAATCAGCCTGACGTCATTTGCGTGAAATTTTTTTTCACGTCTATTGTGGGATTTACTTAAATCCCTACTAAAGGCTACTTAGTCTTTGTCAACCCTGAAGGCCATTCTAAATATTTTTAAAAGGGCTTTGGAAATAAGATTGATAATTTTGAAGATTACCCCTTACATACGAACACAAACTTTATCTCATAATTAGGTAAAATATAACAAAAATAGTTCACAAATTGCGGTACTTAAAATATTATTTTTTCAACTATTCGAATCCTGTATAGGATTTATGATCACAGCCATCATTTCTTATTCGCGTAAGTTTCAGAAATCATTATAAAAACGAAATATAAATATAATATCGTTATTTATCCTCATTAGTGTACTGGTTGTCTGTTGTGTAATAACTATCGAGCAAGGGTTTGAGTAACTTTGGTAATGTTACAGATGTAAGTTTGTTTACTAGGAAATTCACAATGGTCCTCTCGGGTTTAGAATTGTGTCCGATAAATAGCAATTAGGCTCCCCTCTGTTGCGTGTGACTTATACTGCTTATACGGCCTTCAGTGTACTGTGGGTGTACAACTGCAGTCCATCTATCTCCATTACTCCTTAGCATCGATTCGTTTGAGCGAAAAAAAATTAATGAAAATCCAATGGCTATCGGACCCATATTAAGGCTGTCACCAAAAAATCAAGGCACAGTTCATCAATTTGTTGATTCTGAGTAAATTACTTACTTTGTGTGGAGACACATTAATCAATAAAGGATGATTAATGAAAGCCAGCACACGATCCCGATCGCTTGATGGATTAGCGCCCATATGGTTCTGCATAATTTGCTGAGTGCTGCCACCTGCGCTCTTGTTGCTTTATCTCCCTCCCACCAAACAAGTTAGGATGGAAAAAATCCTGCGGCTTTGTGTTAGTAAGCATTATTTTCTTGTTTAGATTACCAAATAAAAGTCGGGGGAACGCGGGACTCGTATTCCGGGACTCAATTTATATTCTAAGCGGTCAAGTGTAAATCTAAGATTTCCAAACGACTGTACCTCAAAATAGGTACAACAAGATAAGTAGTGAGAACCTCAACTGTCGCGTTTATTGTTGTTTTAACAAAGAGAAATGGGAATATTTATTTTATATTTTCTTTTCCGAATCTTCCTTTTGGAATCTGTTAACAAGGAGTAAGTAGGACCTTTTTATCCGGTCGAAATATTCGGTCGCCCCCAGCGCTTGGCACAGATTGGCAGCCGACAAATCCGTACAAATCCCGTGTAGCAAGCAAAGCTTTCCTCGGCTCGAAAAAACGCGATTGATTCAAAACACTACACGGAAAAATTACGTTCTTCTAACTACGAAATAAATACGTACCTACTTAAGCGTTTGTTATAATCAGATAGTTTTTTGTAAATAAGCAGAATAATGTTCTTTTGTTTAGACTATTTACTTCCCAATGCTCTGCCAGACTGGGTCAAATTTCTTTAGATCAGCAGTCCGTAACGCCAAAGCGAAGCTTAAGTTTAATTTTATGCATGGTACTGGAATACCTTCTAAGACTTAAAACAATCCTTTTTGGTCACAATCGGGTAAAAAAACCTTCAAATGGAGACATAAATTACTTATTACCAGCACACAAATACAGACAGTGATATAAATATCAATATACCTCATAATATTCTTAACATAAAACCTTTAAACGACTGTATCGCTTCCCAAAAACATGGCAGTCAGTGTTCCTACATGATTGGCATACGGCTAGAATAATTGTATAACGCATAATTCGTATAGGTAGACAATGGTACAACATCCATCTCCTGTCGACTGCCATCGGAAAACAATAGAATGCATTCGACGTCGCAGCCTGCGATGTATGAAAGCGCAGAACATAGTTTTTTTTCCAATTTCATGACTTTTGTGACATTCTCTACATGTTGTAGTGATTTAAGGCCACATGAGGAAGCAAGGTGAAAAAAAAAAATGTAAAAGAATACTTTCTTAAAAATGTTTTTTGAAGAGTTCACGTTTTTACCTGTATAAGTAATACACACACTGCTTAGGTCGATTGGGTCGCTGACTGTGATAGGAGTCAATACCATTAGGAGAATAGCACTGATTCTGATACAAAGAGCATCCCAATTATTAAACGCAGGTAATAGGTACCTAACCTTAATTGGTTTAGTCACAGTAGTTTGTTGCCTCATTACGCGAAATCCGCTAAAATTATTGTACGTGTTAAAATCAAAAATATGTAAAACATCAGCTCTATGGTCGGACGTTAGCTACTTCTTCATCCCGGAACAGTAGGTAGAATTGTCCGCGCGGTCAAGTTGGGCAAAGGCAACCTGCATTATAGATACAATTTTTGAAGCCCTATTCATTATAGTAATTCAGTATTGTTTAGCTTTGACTACAAAAGATAATGTTTGCTGTCTTTGTGAGGAGCTACGCAGACAATATGGACGATTCATGCCAATTATTTTTCCAGTGCTTGAGTTGGTTTCAATATGATAGAGGTTGTTGATATTTTATGAGACCTACAATGCTCTGACAACTCAAGCGAGCAGCTAGAGTTGTCGGAGTTTGTATTGAACATTACATTTTGTAAAAACTGTTAGGATTCTATTGCTTTGAAACAATATTATCATAATTTAGAGGGCTTGGCCCCAACTCAGTATTTGTTCAATTGATAGGCTATAGGAACCAAAAACACACATTTAATTATGCCACCTGCAAATTAAAAAGTTTTCTCGTCACATTACGTTAAACCAGAAAGAAAATTTCACGGAGAATTCTTTGCTCAAACCGGCCAGTGTTCCTCCTCACAACAGTTTCCTTTAATTAAAACCGGTTCACCGTATCGGCCCAGAAGCACAGGAGCCAACAAAAATATACTTACTCCAAAAAAGGTCGAATCAAAGTTTGTACAACTTCCAGCATTGAGTTGGACACTTACTTATTTAATAACATTTTGTGCCCACGGGTTTGCGGTTTGTTTATGTAATTGTTATTGGGTGGCTAGGTGCTAAAAGCAGGCTCGCCCGTTGTAATTGTGCATATGCGGCGTTCCGAGTACCCGCTTGTTTAATTTTGCAAATGTTATTAGTGGGTAGGTGGGAAGGGACGGCGCTTGCCTGGCAGTGCCGCGCGGTGCGGCGCGTGTCACGCTGTTGACTACAAACAAGCCACAAACGCGGCTAATTAAGCGACTACCATGTACAACGAGCCTTCAAAATGAAGTGCTAACCCGTTCTAATGTGAAGTTTGTGTATTGGCTTCTTGAATGGCGTCACCAAGCTCTTAAACACAGGGCCAGGGTGCTTACTGTAAACGATAATAAATCTGTAATGACAGTTACATGAGCTAGTTCTGTAAAATCAGGATGAACATTGACTTGTAGTACCTAACCATACTTTAGTATTTAATTTTCTGTCATATGACAAAATGAATCGCTATCCAAGTGTCAAAACAACCTTAGATTTTGTTAGGTATAAAGATCGTAAACCAAAAGTCAATTATATCATATGCTAATCGACCATATACGTCAGCTGCCCTACAATCGGTCTCAAATGCATAGAAAGCCAATCAATACAGCTCAATAAAGCATGTACACACGAGTGCCCATAGACATGCTAATAAGTTGAATGTAGTTAGTGATGCAAGACTGACTCAGCTAACAGGAGGTGCGAAATTAAAGTCTGTTGTACACCCAGCTTCAAAACGATCTCCAAGCGAGAAGACGGGACCCAAGATAACTTTGAAATTAGTTCCCGCAAACAATCTCTTATCGTACCGTATTACAATATTGTTTTATTGTTAGTTCGAATAAATGGCCAGCTATTCATTCACCGCCGGTAATATGCTAACTTCTCGGAAACTAAATTTGGGATTAAGTGTTCTTGGAATTTCAAACTATCATTAAAGCAATCTATTATCATGGTGATTGTGATCAGCAAACTGAATTAAATTATAAGCATGTTAATTTTGGTCAATATTATTAAATAGATATTGTAATGGATTTAACGAGGAGAGGGCAAAAATTATATTATATTTGAATTGTCCTCCCAATGTATGTCAATCATTGTTGAATGGTGAATTTCCGTCATCACATTTTCCATTGTGAAAGCGTGACACCGCCACGTGCAGTGTAATGGTCTCGCTTCCACAACGTAAACTATCCTGCTTTAAAAGTTCATGGTAAGGGGGCTGATGACGGAAATTCACCATTCAACAATGATTGACATTCATCACTCACAGATCTGATCTGACGTTAAGTGCCCGTAAATGTATATTATAATGAGTAATATAAAGTGCAGAGAAAACATAAGAATTCGGTCCTTGTCCAGCTGTAAACTGACCTTAACGCAACCAATTTACCACCAAACGGACAGAAAGAGTATAAAATTAACATAACTACACTGTAAGTAACATATGAAATGGAAACTGAACTCCATGAAAACTTTAATCAATCCAACAATTTTCTTGACAAATTGAAAAATAAAACAAGCATTCAAACTTTCATCTGCAGTTTGTGAGACACGTTTCGGTCAATATTTAACCCGACACCGCTTCAAAGTTTCTGTTACACCAATTCAATAAGTTTTCCTACTTGTTCAATAAAACAGCAATGTCTTGCTTGCTTTGACTGTATTCGAGTTCTTTGTGCGAAAACTTTTGATTAGTTTTGATACCCACCTTGTGAACTTTGTTTATGGATTGTGCGAATAACGTACCAACGTTTCTTATTGCAGCAGGTTCAAGGCCTTTGAGAATATGTTAAAGCAAATTGTATTTATAATTTGCTAGCACTCTAGTGCTAAGTAAATTAGTTATTATATACGCCATTTATTATTCTCTTTGTGGCTTATTGCAGAATGAGGAAGATTATCTGATGCTCGACTTTGTCCCAGTCGCTCTTAAACGCGATACATTATTTTAGTAGCAATAACTATTCGTACTGGTACTCGATGTTAGCACTAAAATACAGTTCAACTATTTATACGCGGTTGTAGCGGTGACTAATTTGTTCTTACAGATATATTTGGCGTGAACTAAATTTACTGTCACTTACATTGAAGTGGGACTCTTATCGTTTTAAACGGATCGCATATTCTGGATGTCTCAAATTGAATTTATGAACTACTTAAGAAAGAGCGTATAGAATGTTTGGAAGTTCTGGCAGTAGGCAAGACTATAAAACTGCTTTTAATCAGTATCAACAAATAACTTTTTTTTGTGTAGATTTTAAATCTGTTTGGAAATTACAAGAAGGTTGTCAATTCTACTACCGTAATCTATAAATATAATTATAGCTAGGTTGGTACTAAGTATTGACTGAAATACAAGTGCAATTGACAAACGATTTCATTGTTATTTGACCAATAGTAATAATATTACTCCGATTTTCCGGTGGCTGCGTATATGCTTTTGCATAAATTTCGATTCTGTTTGCATAAGTAATTGAATGGAAAATATTTTTAGGTAGCTTGGTTTTACAGTTGAATGCTCACATTGCCGTTTTATTATTTAAATAGCCTAATTATGCAATTTAAACACGTTTGAAATCGTTGTTCAATAAAATAAATGAACAATGAAATGAAAAGTAGTTTCTAGACCAATTGATTTTTCAATTTAGTTGTGTTCGAATAACCGTATTATAAATGTGTTAACATATACCTATACATAAAGTCACGCCATTTTCGAAAGGAGTAGGCAGAGTACCAAGGGTTTGCATTATCGGAGATCATCAGTAAAGTCAGACTAAACGACGATGATGAAGTAGGTATTAAAATTAATCAACTTATGAACATGATGATAATGATAAATAAAATAAAAAATCCTTTATTTCATTCTACCATAATTCGTAACTACTATATATAAGTTCGTTTTATTCTATTAGCCTGCTGATGGAAGTCGCCTCTCTGTCGTAGGCCTCCCCCAGTTCCTTCCACTGTTCCCTCTAGCTCGTATCATCCAGTCGGGGCTACATCTTTGTCTAATGCTACCATCCCATTACTATGATGATCGAGCATCACAAATAATGTAGGTATATGGGAAATTTCAGTAAAATCTTCAAACACTTTTCTAAAGGTAAGACAGACTTACAATAGGTCCGTAAATAATACATCAACCCACTCATCAAATAGATACATTGTATTTATATCAAGATCTTTATCGTACTCTTTACTAATAGAATTAAAACTTTCCATTGTAACTGTACTAATACGACTGACATCTAAAGAAACAGGTACACCACTGTACGTTACCTGACACGTGTCATAACTTGTACTGAGTATTCGTAACTTCTAGTTTCAATGGCATGAAAGCTACATAATTGTATTTAAACACTTTATACAGAGTGTGATGCCTGGAAATACTAAATTCGTGAAATCTGGGTAAGAAAATTAAAAGTATGTTGAAAATGTTACTTTGGTACTAGCCATCAAGCTAGATTTGTATTACTAATTGTAAAACTATCACACTGATTATAATAGAAATTACAACAAGGGGAGACAGTCGGCTTGTGACCACGCCAGTGTAACTCGGTCGAAACGTCAAGCCAAAAATTTTAAAATTTTCGTGTTCGCGTCAATTCCCGTGTTGTAATTTCTATTATAGATTTGTATTCATATCTTGCTTAGAAATAAAAAGATTAACCTTAGAAGAATAATAAATAGATTATTTTTAAAACATACCCCATTAAAAGTTAGAACTGTTAAATTAAAGAATATCTACAAATACAGATCGTAAATTAGGTTAAAATTAATTACCCCCTTTCGTGTTCGATAAAAATAAAAAAACAAAACAGTTCACAACTCTAACCTCTACAGATCTAAACGAATTAATATCTCATACTACACCAACAAAAGACGGTTGTAGTTTGAAGAAGGTACGAAAGTTTGAAGTAACGTGGCGTGTTGTCATAAACAAGTTGTTCAATGTTCAGAGCTCAGTACAACTTCACTTTTAGCTTTAAAGCCATGGCCCGCTGTGTGACGTGTAGCTGGGGACTGATTGCACTAAACTGTTAGAATCGACTCGAACATACGTCACTGCTACGATGCATGGTATTTCGTTGCGGTCCTTTTCGTGAATGGGAAATAGGAGATTGCTGTATTGAGATTTGGTTGCTAGGCAATTTAAGTTATG
The DNA here is from genome assembly GCA_946251915.1 of Abrostola triplasia. Taxonomy (NCBI): domain Eukaryota; kingdom Metazoa; phylum Arthropoda; class Insecta; order Lepidoptera; family Noctuidae; genus Abrostola; species Abrostola triplasia. Next base: position 9,785,383 of record OX276428.1, on the reverse strand, counting down.
ATTGTTTTATTATTGTTTTGTTTATATTGGTAGTAATGGTTTTTGTATAAGATTAATCTATTCGGATGAGTTCGTTCTTTTACAAGCTATGTTTTATATTTCGTTGATCTTTGATGTAAGGTTTTTATTCTTATCAAGGTAAATAAAGAAATATTTACTTTCCTGGATTAGAATTTAGCCGATACGAAATATTTCAGTTCACGTCATTTTTTATCTTGCGAAAAAACTGTTTCGTTCACAAACATACGTCTCAAGTTGCCAAAAGTCGGCGAGCTCATTCTATTATCCTGCCTACCTAATCGGGGCGGAGTACTCCTATGTATTTACCCGTAGCGTAAGCCCTTTGTGCGAAGTTCCAACGTCATCCATCGGTCTGTCGAGACGTGATTGAGTAACAAACAAAAGTAAACATAATAGAAACGCTGTGAGAAGAAACATGTTTCTTACCTTGAGTTTTGGGGAAGAATGGGCCACCCTTTTACCTACGTTGTCAAAGGTAACTAAAGATTGTATTAAGAGCATTACCATCGACCTATTCACAAGTAATGTAACAATAACTTGCCGCTTATTACGTGATATGATCAGGGTTACATCTTGTCAAGACCAATACAATTAACCCGTCTGTACTGACTTACTGGGTGATGGAGATTATTGAGTTTTTGGATGCACGAAAGAATCTCAAATTCTTCGTGTGTAAAAGACAGGTACCCAGTTACAGACGTAGCATGCGAGCTTCGAGGCTAACTAAGCTTCAAGCCGTACTAACATAAATCAATTTCCAACCAACAATATCTAACGGAAATCAATAGCAATAGAAAAATCTGGTGCTTTCATCTGAGCGAGTGTATTAGAGGAGTTCCCAAACAAATATGGAAGTAACGGATTATGATCACATTTCCCTTTACAACCCTTCCATAGCTTTATCCGCGGTACGTATAAAAGTAAGGGTGAGCGAAAAAAAAGCCTTTTTCACATTCATTTTTTAGCGAAAGGGACCGTACTGTGAGTAGGGATACATACATAATAATACGAGTATATGTCGTTACAATGACAAGTGAGTAAATATTTTATTATCCATATTGGGATTGCATTTTGGGATCACAATGACCGTTTTCTGTTATATACTTTAATATTTAAGGACGCGAGTCTATTATTATATTACCCTAATTTCTTTCTTATGGATCCTTCCATTAGCAACTAATTTATTGCGTTGCGCTTCTGTAAACAGTCAAACTACTCGAAAACTATCATCATCATCAGCCGGAAGACGTCCACTGCTGAACAAAGGCCTTAAGGCCCCCTTAAAAAACTATCTCATAAAGAAAATACATGTAGAAGAAATTAATTTACAACTAAGACTGGATAATCTTTGAGCACGCTACGTCCGAGTCGAAATTAAACGATTAATTCTAATAAATCCATTCTTAAACTAAAAGTAAATAAATTATTAGTAAGTTGTAAATCCCTACCTACAGCTCTTATCAAGTTATCGATAAGTTATAATTAAACTTCAGCGTAATTTGTTTTATATTCATATCGAATGTCAATAACGTTGAAAGAAAATTATAATGACCTAACTTTTCCTTTCAGATTAATGGCATTAATTGCTTTAATACTTAAATTTGATGGCTGGATGGTTTGGAGTCTAATACTGAATAGAACCAATAACATTATTGGTAATTAATTGCCGGAAAAAATATGATTATCGAAGTTTGAAGCATACTGTTGCGTTGTTTGAAATTCTAGATGAAATTTGACCTTAAAAATCTGAAATACAAGTGTCAGATCTCATGCTATATATGGCTAATAAGAGCCACAAAACGATCACAAACATTTAGCCACTGCGCCAATGAAGTCGTATTTTTCGATAAATCGTAGGTTCTGAACTATCATAAGGATAAAATTATATAATAACAGCCTATAATTATCCCACTGCAGGGCCAAGGCCTCTTCTCACATAGAGAAGAATTGAGCATTGATCATCAGGCTAGCTCACTGAGTTGGCGACTTCAGATAATTAAATCCAGGTTTCCTCACGATGTTTTCCGTCACCATTCGTCAGTGGTGTCTTAGAATAACTAAGAAAGTATTTATAACATTGAAAAAGTCACATTGATACTTGCACGGGTTTAAACCTGCAACCTTGTGCATAAAATACGGTGTGTTAACCAATAGGCTTAGAGTAAACTAGGATAAAATATACATGAGTATAATTAGTACATCAATCTGTTTGCACAATAATAATACCTGTTTGTGTACTTACCTACAATACGCATGTATAGTTTGCCAGCTCGTGGTTTGCGGTTTTCACCACAGACTATCGGCGGCAATACGACGCCTACCTCGCTTTTGTAGGACAAATAAGGTTTAGGAATCAATTCCAATACTACTATACTTGTTACATATTTATTTTGTAGAGTATTTTACTTTATATAATTTTATGATGTAAAGTAAAATACCGTTGGTCTAGTGGTCGCTACACGCGACTGCTGAGGACGAGGTCCTGGGTTCAAATCCTGGGTCTGTCTTAAAGTAATAATTACTAAACAAATCTTGTTTCAAAATTCTATCTAAGATTGAAATAGAGTAATTTTGGAACACAAATGGATCCAAAACTTCTGCGTATTTATTTTACGTTCTAGTATAAAAAAAAACCGTTCTAAGTGTAATACTGTGATCACCACGCTTCACACGGCTTGATGATTACAGGGCCATGTCATTAATATACAGGCGGATGTCGCTGCCCATTCACCTGATATAATCTCCTTCTCACCCCTAACGACGCTCAAGGGAACAGGGGTGGCTTCCCTTTGACGTGGACCACACGGCGGGAACCAACAAATCAATACCTAAATATACCATAGTTTAATTTTCAAAATAGCGTCGCTCAAATGTTGTCAGTCATAAAGCCGTTTGAATTGGATTTCAAATAAATGAACCCTTAGAATTTCGTCATTTAGTGAGCTGTTATTTGATTTCATGAACCAAAACGTAAATTTGAAATTAAATTTCGTTGGAAGGTCTCGATAACACTTCATGTAATGGGTTGGCCGGCCAGGACCCAGAAGTAAGTAACATTTGGAGTTTGTATGAAACGACACGTCATTGACGTGAGATTCTGTTTCATGTAAATAAATTGTACGTAAGCTGTTTTTATAAAGAGTGATGTCCCCCAACCCACGCGAGAGCGGCATTTCAGGGGATCAGTTTTCAAAGAAAATACGCTTTGGCGATCCGGTTTACGAGTGTGATGCGGGCGAGCCGTTTTTGAGCCGGACTGAAGGGACGCCCGTGAAGATTACAACCGGTTTTATTCACAACATTTTTTTCCTCGTGTATTGTGAGTTTAACCAAAGAAACTAAGCCTAGGCCGTAAAGAATGTATTTCCGAATTCATACCGTTATTTACTTGAAATCCAAAAAGGACACGCATTTACTTACATTAGCATACATTTGTTATGAAAAATTGTTTTATATTTTTCTTTACTAACGGTTGACTATTTAATCTATCGAGAAATGATTGCTGGATTATGTGTTTACCGATGATATCTCTCTTCTTGTCCAACTCTGGAAATGGCCATGTTTTTTAAATATTTCCTCCTTGTACATTCAAAGCTACCTAAATTCTTTAATAAAGATACTAGCTTCCGCCCGCAACTTCGTCAGCGAGGATTCCGAATATTTTATAGCTAGCCTTCCTCGATTAATGGAATATATAACACAAAAGTATTTTTTTAAATCGAACCAGTAGTTCCTGAGATTAGCGCGTTTAACCAAACAAACAAACTTTAGCTTCATAATTTTATACAATCGAAAATTAAAAAGCCTTTATTCTACCATGATTCGTAACTACTAAATATATGTTAGTTTAATTCTAGTTACCTGCTTATGGAAGTCGCTTCTTTGGCGTAAGCTTCCCCGAGGTCCTTCCACTGTTCTCTGTCTCCAGCTCGTCTCATCCAGTCGGGTAAACATCTTTGTCTAAAGCTTCATAATTAGTATATTAATGTATACTAATACTAGTCGCGCGCCGCGGTGTTACCTGCTACTTTTTTTCGGGATAAAAAGTAGCCTATGTTTTAAACCAGGGTCTCAGCTACCTCAATATGAAATTTCATTAAAATCTATCCAGTAGTTTTAACGTGAATGAGTAAGAAACATCAATCCATACTTACAAACTTTCGCGTTTATAATAATAATTGCTATTAGTATAGATCTTTAATGTATACTTATATTATGAAGCTAATACTAAAGCCTCTCCCTACATAATAAAGGCAGAACAGTGATTAAAAAATTGATTGAACCTTGAAAAGTTTTAAAGGATCTCATCAACTATTGAAATGAAAATAAATTAGTACTAAACCAACTTTTGATTACGTTCGTTACGTAGGATACCTTTATAATGCAGCCTTAATTAATATGTACTAAAATCTTTTTATTAGCTATTGTATCTATATATTGCTTTAATAACGTTTTTTATGTCCTTGATCAGTATTAAAAGTAAATGCTTTGAATTAATACTTTGTTTAGTAATATTTAAAGCTTTAAAGCGTTCATAAAAAATACAGTAGGTATACTGGTGTATAATATACAAAAATATTTTAACTACTGTTAGGCGTTCGACGACTGATAAGCGCAGTGGCTAAGCGATTGGACTGCTGCGCTAAGGGTTGCGGTTTCGATTCCCGCACGGGGCAAAACTTTGTGCGAACCACAGATGTTTGTCCCGAGTCTGGGTGTTTGTGTATGTGATATTTCATGTTTGTGAAACGCACCTACGACACAAGAGACATTCCTAGTATGGGGCGACGTTTTTAAAAAAAATCAAAACAGTATACCTGTAGTTAAATTAACCACAATAAAAAAAAACTGCCTCCTACCATAAACTTTTAAAACAGGACATTTAACGTTGCGGAAGCGAGACGCTGCTACTTGCAGTGTAGTGTGGTATCTCGCTTACTCAACCACAAACGACCAGCTTTAATAGCTTATGGTAAGGGGCCTGTAAGTAGCTTCATTCCACATTCAAAATACAGCTCGACCTTGAAAACAGTATGACGTCATTATACAGGTGGACTGGACCAACATTAAGCTTACGTACTATTCTCATTAGTCCTCTTTGTCCTAACAGTTGTTTTTCTCCGACGCTGGCTAAGTGCAATTTATATTAATGCCGTCATATTTTCACGTTGGTTACCCGCATTTTCATATTAAGCGTGGACGAAGCTCCCATGATAATGTGAAGGTCCCACCTTCGTCATTTGTTTGCAAGCTGATTAAATTTACACGGCTAACGCGGTTTGCTGTAAAATTAATTCCCTTAATACGTGTACCGCGTAAGATTTAAAAAATCCGGTTGCAAATCCTCGCCCCTGAGTAATGACGTCACAGATATATTACCTGCGACCCCAATTTTGTGGGCACGTAACCCGATTTGTAGTTTATAGACGTTTTAAGTAGAGTGAGTGTCTATTGTGTTTGCACGTAAAATTTATATGAGTAGGGTTTGCGTTCGTGAGGCATTTTTTGTATAGGAAATTGTATATTATGGTATTATTTTTTAATGATGACGCTTTTATAATATAACTTATTTTAGATTCCGAGAAAGTGAGTAGTCGGCTTACCATGACTGGCCTAAAACGGCTATTTGAGTTGTTTGTAAATCTTTTACAGGGGTCAAAAACATTTTTTCCTAATGCTGTGTCATTTAGACGCGAGTCTCATATCTACAAGTGCACTTGGAGTATAAAAAGCATTACAAAACCAAATTCAAGTATTTTTTCGATATAAAACTTACATTAATTTGCTTGTATCAAAAGGCTCGCTGCCCCATAATAAAAATGTAAACTCAACAAATGGTGAAACCAAAATTTAAAAACATTTTCGGTTTGCTGAATCTTCATAGCCATTGCAGAGCGAGAATTTGATATTGTAAATGCCAACAAACAAGTCGATTGTTTTCACATCATGCGAGCTTTTCTCCCTTCATTCCATTAATATTCCATTCTTGCGGTATTGTATTCTATTCAGCTAATTCGGAAAAACATTCAACGTATAATAAAACCTACCAATTCGTTATTTAAAAATGAATTAGTGAAGTACCTACTTATGTGAGTGAAGATAATTTTTAATGTTAAAAATGGTGAAATAAAATAATTATTGCATTCTATAAGCTGTTTGGATTTCCTATCTGATGCCAACCATAATAAGCGCTAAAATTAAAATAGTGTAGCACTCTCATATTTTGGAGAATGCTATTAAGTCGTGCTATAGTTTGACACAACAAAACACAACAACAGAACAATTGAATTGACAAAAAATCAATAATACTTTGCCCAACCTTTAAAACCCTCATAAATTCGCTGCCCATCATAATTCAGTCCCATTAATTGGTAGCAATCTGTGGCAAACCATTTATCGCAGGATAAATAGTATTCTATTTATATGGAGCATATCGAAATCTATAAGAATCGAAATCGTTATTAATTTTGAGGGAAGCAGGTAGGTTACTGGAGGTATTCATTGAGCATTTATTGAAACGGGGAGTGCACAGAAAGCTTTTGAAAAGGCGCGCTTCAATGGCGACGTGACGTAAGGCAACTCGACTATAGTTTAATGCCTTTTCAATGCGTTGAATTTATTGCTAGGCTTCATAATACAAACAAAAATTCAGTTGTGGGGTTATGTGCGTATGTGAAGTTTAAATAAGATCCCACAAATGGCAAGAAAAAACTTGTAAATTGATAAAAGAAACTTGAAAAATGATGGACACGAACTCGCGACTTTCGCCGTACCGTGGCGTCGTTTCCTTTATCAATTTAGATTTAAGCTTAGCATATAGTATCTAACTGGCAACAACAACTTTATGTAAATCTACACCTTCCTACTATGTGTATAATTATTCTAAAACTACCTACTTGACTTGACCTACTTTAAGAATTTTATTTGTTTACTTTGCATTGTATACTGGATAGCAGCTGTAATCATAACTCATTAGCCTTATGTTTATTCGTAAGTGAACTTTGTTCTTTTGAATAAATAAAGAATCTTTAAACCTAACATGCAAAAATGACACAAAAAGTCATAAAAACCTTGTGGTTCACAAGGCCTAATGAACCTAATTTCTTACCTAACTAGTTTTTTAATAAATATGTTAAAATAATATGATAGAACAAATTTAGCGGTGCGAAAATCATTTCAATTTTGAAGCAATGAGATACTATCTTCTCCCCACGTTTTATAGTCTACTTTTATTATTTGAAAGGCAATATACTCGTCTTTAATATTTATCTAAAGAATAAAGCAATATCTGCCGCGAAGTGCCTCGACCATACATTATGTGATTGGGTTTAAACGCAGCGCTATGAACATTCTTCACGTGCCTCAGTGTCCAGCCATTTAATGGCTTCATTCTAACGCCTTAAATTTAATTAGTTTCAGCTTTAAACTCTGAACGAGTTTTAAAAACTTCTATAATAAAGCATTGTGTTCAAAGAAAGATCTGCGAAATATAAAACAGTGCTAGACGATTAGAAACGACGGGTTCTTTATGTAGATATTTTATGTGGAAGCATTATATTTATTCTATTCGTTCAAAAGTGCATGGTCCCTATTTTTCTTAAACGTTTGCTTACGTTCTAAGCAGCATCGTTAGAGGTCGAGTTCCACGAGTTTGTGTAAAACATTATTTATGTTAAGAATACGTTATACAAAATAATCCGTGCGAAATTCTGAAGGCTGGGGTTGGAGAGGAACATTTTGGTATGTTCTTCCTACGAAGCATAATTTTCGACGATGCATCTTGACGTTGCGCGTTGGAGCACTTTGCCTTGTGTAAAAGGAATTTTCCGGGTTACCCCTGCATTTATAAATGTTGCAAATTTTTTAAGTGACGCGAATTTTTGTGAGAAGAACAACACTTTTGAGGGTTTATAAACATGATGCAATATTCTCGAAGCAATGTGCGTTCCATAACTAGTTTAAGCGTTGTTATTGTTAACAACTTAGCTTTGTGTTTGATTACTACAAATCTCGAATTGATTTTATGGAGAGTATTTTCGGTATGTTGTGGTGGCCTAGTGATTAACATGCCAGATTTTTATGCACAAGGTTGCAGGTTCAAACCCGGGCAAGTATCAATGTAATTTTTTCATTTTTATAAATAGTTTTTTACTTATTCTAAGCCACCACTGACTAACGGTGACGAAAAACATAGTGAGGAAACCTGGATTTAATTATCTAAAATCGTCAACCCGCAGTTAGCTAGCGTGGTGATCAATGCCCAGTCCTTCTCTATACGAAAAGAGGCATTTGCCCTGCAGTGGGACCGTTATAGGCTGTTATTATTTTATTTTTCGGTATTGCTCATACAAGATGTATGAGCAATACTAAAGCTATTGATCTAATACAAAAAAACTCGTCAATAGTAGCACTCGCCACTCGCTATTAAAATGCAAGCCACAAAGTTTGCGACTGTTGCTGGCAACACTACATAATTACGTTTATTTAACCATTACGCCCCTCTTACACGCTCATTCCCCGAAGTTAATGTCCGGACCCTTAACTCACAACAGCCTAATTTTATGTCAAGTAAAATTCATTAAATTAATACTTGGAAAAGGATTTTGAGAGACGATTATGAACAATGGCACGTAGTTAGGACAATAATGGGTATTCAGAGCGTTCCCTGCCGTCCTGTAGCCTCAAAATGTTTTATGCAGGTGTAAAAGCTAAATAAATAGCTATAATAACAGCCGCTATCTGTTCATTCGTTGTAACGTAACCTACCGTCTGCAGCGTAACATAATGGTAAAGAGGCAATTTATTACAGCGTAAGGTTCTGTGCGGTAGAGTAGCGATATTTACGTTCATTTTCTGTACATTAGATAATTTGTGATTTATATTTCTCTTAACGAAAATCAACTAGACTTACATTCATGTATTTTCTTCTTCGTAATAATGTTTCATTATGTGGATACGAATAGAGTGTTCTAAAACAGAATTCATGTAAAGCGTAATGTGTATAATATAATTGTGCACGACAGACCGCCTCTCGGTGTGGCAGTGAAGACATATTTTACGGGTGTTTGCCCTTTTGGGGTTAACTGTCGGAAAATCCCGAATTAACGGGGCTTACGATTATTATTGTAGTGTAAAATATGGCAGTGCTGTCGTAATAGTTAAGTTATCTTAAACTATTAGAATAATCCTGGCTTGACTGGAATTAGAATATGGAATATTGATGCCGTCGTTTGCTACATTATAAATTAGGTTTATCACCGCAATTTATTGTATGAACTGCCTTATTGGTCTAAAAGTCGGAAGCGCAGGCTTAAGTATAGGTTTGATTTTCATATTAGCCAAAGAGCAGCAATCTATACTTCCATACTAATATTATTAAATGTGAAAGTCTCTGTCTGTCTGTGTATTTGTCTGTCTGTATGTTACGCTTTCACGACTAAACCGCTGGACGGATTTTGATGAAATTTCGCATGTAGAAATAAGACCCGAGAAAGGACATAGGCTACTTAATGCGGGTGATCCCGCGGGCAAAAGCTAGTAGGCAATATGACATAAGCAGACGATGATGTTAGACGTTCACATATCAACCTTAACTTAGTACCGTTGGTAAATTAGCATCAAAACGAATAATGGTAATAGTCTTGTTTATGTATATTATTTATAATTATTAAAATCAGCAGCTCAAGGATTGTAATCTGTTTGTGATTTTCAAAGCAATTCGCAAAATATAATTAACGCTTAATTCTGCCCAACGTTAATTAAGGACCTAACCCCGATATTTCAATTAGCAGTTGACCCAACAGTTGACAGTAATTCGTACGATGCCATTGATAATTATGGCATAAATATAATAGATGTTTTATGTAAATTTAAAGTTAAATCTTAATTATATCATTTAGACACAGGTAGACGACCTGATTAGCGTAGTGGATTCAATTCCTACACGGGACGAAAATTTGTATGATTCGCAGATATTTGTGAAAGGCACCCACGATACAGGATTCGTAGTACCTAAGCTTATTAGTAGCCGTTAATCGCACCATATTCGACGTCACCCTTAAGACGTAAATACTAAAAGGAAACTTGAAATTCGATGGATGCGAGCAGCGACACGTTCGCTCTGTTGGTTAGAGCAGCGCCACGGTACGGCGTAAGTCGAGGATTCGAGTCCCGCTCGTGTCTATCATTTTTCAAATTCCCTTTATCAAAGTTCATAAAGGAAAGTCGAACCCGCGACTTGTACCGTGGCGCCGCTCTCAAATATTATAACATAACATAACATCACGCCCGTATTCCCCGAAGGGGTAGGCAGAGGTGCACATATAGTACACCCACATTTCACCTATCATCAATTATCATCAATTTAGACTTAAGCTCAGCATGGGCAACATGCAAAAATGACATTAAAAGTCACATTTCTTTAGCAATTTAGTTACATGAGATATCTCTAGTACAGTGAAACATAATAAAATAAAAACTCTGTACAGTGTACACCCGATGTATGTAGTGGCTCTTTTAAAGTATTATGCTCACCTACATTCCAGTGGTTGTACATTATCTCCGCGGTGGTGCCGGCCGCGTCACGTCCTCGCGAGACCATTAGCGGCAAACAGCAGGCAATGCCAACGTGCTTATTTACTGCGAAACTGAGAACTCTTGATGCTCTTTATATTTTTCTAGTTGGTTTTAACTTGAGTTGTTTTGTAGAAACTGGTAATGCTGATTGGTAAAATTGATACTATTAGAATGAAGCATTCAGTTCCCAATTGAGTAATGTTGATTAACTTTATGGGATTTGACGACCCGATTCGCGCAGTGGCTAAGCAGTTGGACTGCTGCGTTGAGGGTTGAGGGTTCGATTCATACGGGGCAAAAACATATGTGATCTACAGATTCATGTTTGTGAAATGGACCCACGACACAGAAGAAAGTCCTAGTGTTGGGCGACGTTTAAAAAAAAAAGTATTCTTCATAACAGCAAATTGTGAACATAAACATTATTTATGATGTATGATATTGTAGCCTTTCCATATTATATTATGTTACTTATAAAGCTAAACAATTAAAAATCATGTAGGCGATAATCTCAACACAAGTAAAAAACAAAAGCTATCAAATAAATTTACAAATTTACTATGTCACGTAATTCCCTTACAAACAACTGTGTATCTTCAGAACGACTATAAAGTCCCTCAATTCACACGTGTTTGGGGCACGGTACCCACAATTTCTGCACGAGGGAGCCTATCACTAATTGCCGACAATCTGTTTGGCTTTCGGAGCCCGATACCTTTGTACAAGACTCCCGATCCCTTGACGTCAAGCTCAGATGATGTGGTTTCTCCATCAAAGCCACCTGTCAATCTGGATATTTGTAAGGAGACTGCTGACGCATTAGTTTAGTCGCACGATTATATTAGCAAGGCGCAGATGTTGTCTCCCTACAGCCTTATAGTTGGGTCGCCACTTAGTTTAAAAAAAAACTAGTTCCAGTAACCAGAGTCATTTTATTTCATTGACTTAACATAACGTAACACCCCTAAATATTCATAACAGCTAGATTAGTATGTATAGGTTATCTCTATCTCTCTGCATTACTGGCTGACCGGCCTGTTGGTCTAGTGGTTAGTAACCCTGACTGTTAAACCGGAGGTCGTGGGTTCGGTTCCCACCCAGGATTCTTTGTGTGATGAGCATAATCATTTGTTCTGTGTCTAGGAGTGTTTTATCTATAATGTGTATGTATTTAGGAATATATAAGTATGTTTATCAGTTGTTTGGTTGCCATAATACAGGCTCTGCCTAGTTTGGGATCTGATGACCTTGTGTGAACTGTCCTAGCATATTATTACGAACATTTGAGTCTGAGTAAAATTGTGTAGTTTTTTTCACTTTGTATATAATAAAATTAGCTGATGTCTAATCAGACATTATATTAATTTTTTTTAAACTTAACAAGTTGTTTTAATTAAGCTTGATAAGTGATAACTAGACTGGAAAAAATATCAAGCAAAGACATTTTTAATTTAAAGCGTAATTAAGGTACGTCTGCCCTTAGCAATATAGTTCGTCAAATGAATAATCTTGAGTCCTTTGATATATTATTTACCTGAAATACGAGTTCATAGATGAACGAACACAGGACTGGAATATTAAATAAGACGCCAGTAAGCATGAAACTGTACCTTCACTCGAAATTGAATCAGATTATTGAATGAGTGCGCTGCGACATACGACGTCTCTGCTTGAAGATAGAAATAAAGTTAGCCTGGAAATGGCAATGTACGATATGGGCTTGATATGCCTCTTTCACAGATATACTCCATTTCAATAAGATTGACGATATTCGTAAACAATGTTTTAACCTTACATTTACAACGTCATTAACTGAATATGTATTTCATAAACATATTTGCATAAAAAACATAACATCACACCCGCATTAGTGCGTATTGCGCATAGTATACCCACATTTTGCTAGTGATGTTATAGGTCCCAATGTAATAGGGCCGAGTATATTGCCATCAACCGGCCATCATTACTCCGTGCTGCTACTGAAAATTACCTAATGGAAAAGTCCGATAACACATTGCCCGACACGGGATTTGAACCCAGGACCTCGTGTTCAGCAGTCGCGTTCAGTCACCAGTAGATTTCGACATACGAGGCAGTCATTTGAATAAAACAATTGGTAAATCATTTAATATGATTGAATAAGTAAGGTTTGTTTTATAAAGTTTTGGGTAAAAACACTCAAAAATTGTTTACATTTTCAGCAAATTGAATTGGAATAACATAAATACAGTTAGTTAGATCATATAGTATGAGTCGCGAGTAAAATTTTCGCGTGTGTACGAAATCGAGATAATATATTCAATTTAGAAAATATAAACTTCATGCATTTCGAAAAGCTTTTACGCGCATCCGATGTAGAATTACATTTCCCAATATCATTGATTACGCACAACTTTTACCAAAGATTTTTCTTTATTTGATTTTGACATTATTATTGGGGGTTACGATTTTATTGAACGCCAATAACAAAGAAAACAACATTTTTTCAGTAGGTATACAATTTAGTACAGTATTTTATCATATTTATTTAAAAAAAGAACAATTTTATAACTTTTTACCTGCATAAACAAAACTTTTTTTATTTTCATTGATACCTAACAAATATATTTGATACTGCCCAGTCCCTTTTCCATGTCCTAAATTAACTTTCTCGTTGTCTATTCTAGCTAGGCATACTACCTCTTTAGGTAATCAAGTTAGGGGTGGGTCAGTGTGCAGGACGAGCCGGTTTCATGACATACACCAGCGTATTCCTAATGTTTTGAATATCTCATTTTGAATGCGAAGCTGATACTCGTAGACGGCAGTTCATGTCTTTTAGCAAATGAGCTTTAGGACTTAAGCTTGTTTCTTTCTCTGGTAAATTGACTGTAGTTTTTTGTTGTGAAATATTTTTTGTTGATACCATTGTCTTCCTTGTTTCCTATTTCTCTGAATTCCGCGGTTATTTATTTAGCATCTATGGAAAAGAAAAGCGTATTCGTGTATTTTATTTCACTCTACATTTGTAGATATAATTTCTCTTCAGTATTGCAAACATAATCCACTCCTACTTCAGCCTAGCATAAACAACATTACCTACTTATAATAACTTCTAAATCAACATAACATAATATAAATAAAAGGGGTAGGTAGAGGCACATATAGATAATATTAAAATAATTATATTTTTTCCTTAATGAGGAAAATATAAATTTGTATTTTCTGTATTCCTAAGTCCAAATACCTGTAACAAACTACTAAAAGAAAGTTTATTATTTATGTATAAACAAATATATAGAAAAAAAGAAAATAATTATAAAAACATAAAGAAACTGCTACGTAACACATCAACTTAACCTGAACTGACCTTGTCTGGTACTTATAAATGGGAACTAACTATGAATTACCGTTGAGTTCATAATTTTCTGGTTGGATAAATTAGTTAGGAAATTGTAAGACTGTTTAAGTCACCGTTGTAATTTTTTTTTCTTAAAAAAAACGTCGCCCCACACTAGGAATTTCTCCTGTGTCGTGGGTGCGTTTCACAAACATGAAATATCACATACACTAACACCCAGACTCGGGACAAATATCTGTGGTTCGCACAAAGTTTTGCCCCGTGCGGGAATCGAACCCTTAGCGCAGCAGTCCAATCACTTAGCCACTGCGCTAATCAGGTCGTCAAAAATTAAGGTTTAAACTCTGTGTATAGAATTAAAAATATGAAAACTATTTGGATATGTAGAGCTATACCTGTTACTACTAGTATACTATAAAATAAGCGTATATTTTTCCTTCAATTTCAAACTTTCTTTAAATATTTTTTTTCATTCATGTCATCACGCCTGTATTCCCCGAAGGGTAAGGCAGAGGTATTGTACACCCACATTTCGACAGTTATGTTTTTAGGTCCCAATGTAATAGGGGGCGAGCCTATTGCCATTAACAACTTTTATCTTTACTGGTTTGGGCGTTTTGCTACCGGTATTTACAGTACCCCGTCCAGTAACAACATCAGTCCACCTGGCTAAAATAAACCACCCATAGAAAATATTTAAGTGGGGTTACTGTATGTATTTTTTTTACCAAAAATCGCTATATTTTTGTGCCCACGTACGCATATTCTAATTTGTTATTAATTTAATCCCTCTCATGAGGGGGCTTAATCCATTTTGTAGCTTACTAATACGCAGAGACGCAAAGACGACCCACATCTCAGTGTTGACGTTGGTACGCATTTCGTAGCTAAACGTGAATTTATTTGCATATTATTATATACATTACGCCGCCTCCTTAATTTACGTAGATGTAATATGCATCAAAAATGGCAGTGTATATTAAAATTGTATATTTCAACGTATAATATCAAAAATTATAATATATTTTGATGCATAATTTTTAGTATATATTTTTTTAACGTAGGTGTGTAAATAAGCTTAAGTATATTGTAAAATATTATATGAATCATAGCGAATAAATCAAAAGGTTGTATTTTTTAGCTTTTAAAGCTACGGTTTGTATTTATTTACACGGTATTAGCTTCCAAAAATACGTATTGGCGTTTCGAAATTTTGTTTTTAATTACTAACCATAAAATGGAGGGATGTACCTGATGTACTAATAACAGAACATGGTATTCCCGATAACATTTCGTCCGAATGACACAGTGTTTAACTCCCAGCGGTAATAATAATAATAATAATAAACGTTTATTTCAGGCAATATAAAACAATGCTAAACAAAGCTTACAGAGGCCCATATTATATATACCTTACAGACTAACATACATACAAAAATATAAACTTATAACTAAGTCACGTTTTCGCGACGTATAACGCACGTTCTGTGACTGTCGGACGGAGGACGCCGGCGGCCGCGGAATTTCCTAAATACAACCCCTTTCGGCCACAGCTCCTCTTTCAGAATCGCCGATAGTCGATCGGTCGGGACGCGTACAACAAACGAGTTGAAGTTAACTGTGTTGCGCGATTCCAACTTCTCGACCAAAAACCGGAGCTTCGTTTTCTTCTCCAAGTACTCCACCACGTCGGAGGTCTTCGTGGTGAAGTGGAGACGGGACACATACACATGCGCCACAGGCACAGCGGGGGGCAGCATATGTTCTGACGGTGCGGTGCCACACAGGTTGTGACAAAGAGGCCTTTTCTTCTTTCTCTCGACCTTAGTAAAGCCCTCTTCATCCTGCTGTCGTGGTAGCGCCGCACTAGGAAGGCGTGCGTTGCGGGTGCTCCCGGTAGCCTTCTCGGTCCTCAATACATTGCTCGCTTTGGGTGGCTGGCGGGCAGCAGCCGCGGCGTAGTGACGTTGAGGCGTTGACGTCACGACGACAGGCGACACCTCCGTGGGGGGAGGCGCGGGGCGGGGCGCAGGCGACGGCCGTGTCTCAGGTGTCGCGCTCCTGAAACTTGCTGACACGACTTTGCATGCGCCTCGACGCGTGTTGATGTTGTTGACCTCCGGTGAACTACTTACGGCCAGCGAATTTCGCAACGATGTTACTTCGGCACGTAGCTCACTAATGGTGTCTTGCGAAGCCTCCAACTTCAACACTACCTCCGCCAGGCTGGCTTTCAGGGTTGTGATGTCCTTGAGCAACCTGGTCACATCTACGTGATCAAATGTCACTGGCGGCAACTTGTTTAAGTTTTTCGCCACAAACGACGGCACGTCATCAGGATCCGTTGTCTTCAGAAGATTGATGGTGTCCTGAAGACTCTTCTCACCCTTGTCGTCCTTACGGCGGGATGGCATTCTGTCGATCTGTCCGACCGACTTGTACAGCAGAGTTTTCGCAGATACTATCTCCTCTGCATTAAAATTGGACTTGCAGATCTGGATGATGCTGATCTCGTCCATGGTGTCGATGGCGTGTTGTAAAAACGCCAACACTTCATTAGCTATGAGTTGCTCGGAATTCAAAGCCATTGTAACGTGCGCGGCCTATGCCGCACAAATCGCGAATATAATTAAATTTATATTTATTATATTCGTATGCAGTGGGCGCGTCCTTTACTGACCGCGCTCCGCACTACACTGACCGTAATAAGTCGTAAATTTATATTAGGGCCCTGAACAAGTTAACACATTATCTACGCTTGTGTTGGCGTCAAATATCACACGAGAAGGCTTACAGCTTTCATAATAAACAACATTTTATTTTCAATGGTCTAATTAAATTAATAAAGAAAATTTGAAAAACGATGAACTCAAGCGGGACTTGAATCCGCGACCTTCGCATTACTGTAGCTCTGCCAACTGATCTGCTTTGTTTTAATTAATTAAATTACAAAATAATGAGCTAGTAGAAGTAACGATATAGGTATATACAGGATAGGTACTCTGTACAAAGAAATAACAAGTAAGAGGATTTTACTTGAAGATTTAGGTAGTCTTAAGCTTGATGCCATCGGTGGTCAAGTTGATACAAATAATGTGAACGTACGTTAATTATTGGCTTTATTTATTGAACTTATATTGCTCTTAAATTGGCCATTATCAGTAATCCTCGTGGTTTACTAGCGTCGTATCTGAACAGTTCAAAACTATCAACCCCCATTTTTCATGTCTCAATACGAGTTAGCAAAACTTTGTTTCACTTCTATGGTCTTAAACGTATCTATGTAGTATTACATTATACCATATTTTACCAGGTCCGGCGTAAATCAGGGTAGTAATCTTGGGCCACTTAAATTTATCCTGATGATAAATGATTTACCAGACGTAGTTAGGGATGCCACGTGCTTATTATTTGCAGACGACTTAAAATTACTGATGGAGGTTAAAAATATGTCAGATTGCGAACATCTTCAAGACGATATAGATAGGGTCGTCAAGTGGAGTAAAGACAATAAGTTAAGCTTTAATGTGACAAAGTGTTCTGTTATGAGTTTTACTCGCTCTCGTTCACCTATCTTGTACGAATATAAGATAGTTGATGAGTCAATACAGAGGGTAACACAGGTCAGGGATCTAGGTGTTAGTTTCACACCGGACTTATTGTTTCGTGAACATATTACGAAAATATGTAAAAGGGCGTTCAGGAATCTGGGCTTTGTGCTGAGGCAGACAAGGGGCTTCACTAATATCACCACGGTGAGAGTGCTATATGACGCGCTAGTCAGGAGCCATCTAGAACATAGTGCAGTCATATGGGCTCCTCATGAAGACAAATACAGGTCTATGTTAGAGAAGGTGCAAAATAAGTTTACCCGGTATTTGTACCTGAAGCTGTATGGAGTTTACCCTTTTTACCCTCTAATGTACCCCACACTCTTCGTATTGGGCATGGTGGGGTATAATAAATTACAAGTGCGGCGGGAGTTCGCGTTCGCTGCATATGTAATAAAACTGTTACGTGGTATGGAACACAATCCTGGTATACTCCGGCGACTAAGTTTGTGTGTGCCGGACCGGTATGTCTGGAAGAGGATCCGACCGCCATTGTTGTCTGTGCCTATTGCTAGGACGAATTTACTGGCCAAAACACCACTGACCTGCACGATACGGCTGATTAACTCAATAAACGAAAAAATTGACGTACTTACATGCCCTTTGAGTGAGCTCGCAAAAGTTTTGCTACATGGTTTATGCTACAAATATTAATTGTTATTGTTTTTATTTTAGGTGTTTATTTTTATTGATGTTAATTTTTATTAATTTTTTTTGTTTTTTATGTAAATTCTCTATCGCATTGGGACATACCTGTAAGGATAGTGGATAAGGATGAATATAAATAAATAAATAAATAAATTATTGCATTTTTATATTACCTGCCTTCAAATACCTACAAGTATTATGTTATAAACTAATTCAGGTAAACTAAAACATTCTCCTAAGGTTCAAAATTGATTTTATTGTCTTGTTACGTTCAAGCTTAGTTTACAAAAGCAAAGTTCCAATATTTGTACTCCTCCGACTCCATAATGTTCATCACTAGCAAAATGACTACTTCATCCCAAAATATTTTCTCCAAAATATAAAATCTTCTAGTACAGAAAATATGGTAACACCAAAGAGAATTTTTCGATATATAAAGCACCTTGGCGCGAGTTTGTGGACGGAGTAAGTGTTGTCGAGTAAATCCGATCAAATATGGATAGGGAAATTCTAGCGGCAGCCAGTTTCCGGCCGTGCAGCCTTTTGCATCGAAAACTGATGCATCATTGGTTAGTGTTGTGTGCGCAGCCCTTTCATATTTTATGTTGGAGTGAAGTGTTGTGTGTGGAAAGGCACGTGTAATGTGCACATATGACCTAAATACTAGTGTTAGAATTACATGTGTAAATCGTAAAGTACGTAATGTGTAATGTAGAATTTTAAAAATGGAGCACGTGTATTCCATAATGAGAAGCAGAGATGTGTTGTTGCAAATCCATACTTTATGAAGTAGTCGTTACCTATAATTATTTCATATTATATACGTACATGTATTTAATAGATATCACGCCAATTCGACAATTGAAATAAATTGCAGCTAAACTGCAATGTCTAAACAAGTACATTTGAACATTAGTCCTCAAACTATAATATTTGTCAACTATGACCTCTGGTTTAATGTTGGAAGCTATTTTATTTTCATACCACTCAACTAACAAATAAACCCGCAACATGCTATTGAATTTTACACGCTTTACACGTGCTTTATAGTTAAAAATGGCTAGAGCGTGACTCAGCACGAGTGTTTTATTAATTAAAAATTTACGCCATAAATAACAACACTGTCAAATGATTTAATGCTTGCAAAATCAGGAATACATAATATTATATTATGATATCAACTTGTACCTAATTAGTCAAGACAAATGCCTATTCCAAAATTTAAATTCCTGATTCTAAAAGTGCTTACTCCTATAGGTATATTAAATTGGTCTTAACTTTCATGTCATTTATTTTTATTAATTTTGAAAATCCTTTTGTGTAAACCAAACACAATAATTATGCCATATCAATTTCTATACCGATGCCATTAAAATGTAAATGCTATCTATATTTAAAGATAAAACTCAATTTGAACAATAACATACATAATAGGGTTTTAAATTCCTTTTGAATATTGCAAATATATTAATAATAATAATTATGTCCCGCACCTTCTGGGGACTTTTCATGGCTGTTCTTTTATAGAGCAGTTGTGTGGTGTCCCTAGCTGGTGTCCCATTTACCTTTTAGATTAAAGTTCTCAACGGGCCTCTGCGTGTTGGACCTGTGTCCCCACGTAAGCCTTTTAAAAGTCCGGGTATCTTCCCCATAGTTGATAGCCCGAGTATAATAAGAGAGATACAAATAATTATGCATGTAATAATATCTAATAATTTAGTCTATTTGAGCGCGCACGTCGCTACTATAGAGGATGGGTCATCTAATATTGATAGTGTACGTAGAGAACACGTGTCGTGCCTCCGTGCGCCCCTTGACCGTAAACTGTGCGTCGTGCATGTGCTAAGTCTGTAAAATACTACCGGTTTAACGTAAATTTCTTCTTAGTAAGTTGGATAAGATGAAGATGCTCAATCATATCAGAATTTTTGTCTGTACCTCGGTATATTTTATCTTTGCCCAGTAAGGTAGTTAGAGTATGACATATTTATATATTTTAAATAATTAATACGGTAAATAGGTTATTAAATTTGTGTATTTTAGATCGACCTAACTAGATGGTATAAGTTACCTACCTACTGTTGTGATTACAATTTGTGAAACGGCAGAAAATAATGCAAATATAGGTAGACAGTTACTTAGGTGCCATCATAATAATGGATGCAATCATAATTATTATAATATTATAAATGAACAACCTCAATGACTCGTCTGTTTATTTTCACTTCATTGGCCAAATTCGATTATAACAACGGAGTTATCAAAACTGCATTATTCATAGCGATTGTAAACTATTAAATCTGTTGGGTACAGCAATAAGCCTTGGCACTAACTTGCTGTAACTAACTACAACTTGATTCCTAGCCACTAGATCTAGTCGTGAGTTTGTTCTCAGTTAGGAAGTTTCATTCAAACACCACTTCGTCTAATATTCTACCTAACGTGTCTGTGTTCATTGTCTCGAACATGTTCAAGGTAAATTAATTTATTTAAAGGAATTATGAGGCAAAATTTATAATGTAAAATTAAAATTTTCTTTTTATTGGGTTAAGTATTTTTCTCTTTTAAAATGCGGCGTCTCTAGTTACTTACAAATTATCACAATTTTATCGAAAAATTGACAAAGAATCCCATGGTTATATTTTTAAAGAAAATTTATTTTCTAAGACTGGCATTCCTTCGAAAAAGACAAGGAAAATCTCAACGGTCACGCTTAAAACATCATTTTACATTAACACTAATGATCGTCATATTCAATTAACCAACAATTTCATCAAAACATTTCACAGAACTCCTTAAAGTAATTCCTTGTTCACGATTTGTACTAATTAAGCTTGTTTTCTCTTCTAATTATCTCCTGAATATTCGCCGGACGTAATCACTTGACCCCAAAATTGTTAGAGATATTGTTTGTTTACTCTCCAGAGAGCAGGCGGAAAACAATGAATTTTTTTTTCGTAAGCAAACGGCGATGGAAGCAGGTAATGAATATGCTGAAACAAAGCGCCCAATGCGGGGGACTCATTAGCCATTCAGTCGTTGTGCCTGCCTTAAAAATCATTTACCAAAGTCTTGATGAATGTTAGCCTTGTTTATTCCAAACATCCGCTTTTCAACTGAAAATTGTTTTACATTTTATTAGCGCTATTTTTCTTTCTGTGTGAAATGCAAGCGTTTGTCCATGACGTTTAATTTCACCTTTATTAAACCTGTGGCATGTATGTTATTTTGGAACGTTACAATGAATTTCATAACGAATTCCAAACTTGGATTTGATGACAGCTAGCTGTCTGCAAAATTAGGCGAATAATTGTTTTGTGAGCGGCGGAAAGCGGTCGTAACGTACTATCTATAAATAAACTTCTGCTATTACAAATTGAGGTATCTTCTTCAAAAAAACTCTTAGCTTATGACTACCATGCAATCTGGTATTACCTACAATCTTTTGTAAAAAAAACATGTGGTCCGTATTTTCTAATACTTGCGTTTTTAGCGCAGAAATTCTCGGTCCAAATGCAGCTTACGACAAAAATCTTATTTTCACAGTAATAAAACATTCAACAAGACTTCTAACAGAAGAAAATACAAAATGCAATGGTGGTAAACTGTCGATAAATCTAAAATCAACAGTTTTCATCAAAGTAAATGTTTAGCGTAGAATTTAATCGAAGTGTAAGCACGACGGCACTGCTATACAAGCTGTGTACGAGCTAGTGGCTGAGTGGAGTCAAGTGGTAGAGCTGAGGTTAGAGGATGTTTTCAATCGCTAGTGTTGTGATTTTTCGCATTGAAACGTTACGAATAAGCAGATTTCAAAAACTGAACACTGGGGTGCAAGTAGTGTGCCTCCGCGTGTGATAGTGCAGGGCATTCAACCTCGTTACCGTCTTTGTTGACTAACCAATCTCTACACTATGACCTATTTGCTTAAACATAGCTCAAGCCGATATAACGAAGAAGACGAAGAGGATAGAAACATTTAATAAAAAAATATTTATGTACTATGGTTGAAATATTTAAAATTAAATAGAATACAAAATATTAAAATACCTAGGATTCCAAAGGATGATTTCGCTAGCTGACCTGAAATGCAACTAAAATTCACAATTAATAAGTTACGATGCTAACATAAATATACGTTTTCATACTGGTAAGGTCACTGACACTCCCGACTCATTGTGACCGTTATTAACAATAACAATAGTTCAACTAAACACTAAAACAAACCCTGTTATAAACAAAAACTATGCCAACAGTACAGTAAATACATTCGCTAAAGTTTTAAGTGACCGTGGATTTAAAGGGCCACAAACGATTTAGTACCAAATTAAATTTGGGACTGGAACGCTGAATTATAGAGTTACTGAAAGATATTGAAAGCTTTTAGGGAATTTTGCGGTAAAATTACCTTGAAATATGTTAATCTATACCGATCTTGGCTAAGCTCGCCAAGATATCGGCATTGCATTAAGTGCCTCAAATATACGAAAGGTTTAATTCTGATTCGTGATTAGAAAGGAGACGAATTCACACATTTCCCGTGGAATTTCATTCATACCAATGTATGTAAAATTGTACACAATTGAGCAAAAATTCTGTCATCAATGTGTATAATCAGGTTGGTCCATACAAAAGGAACAAGTTGACGGACTCGGGAGATTTTTTGATGCACAAGAATCAGACTAAAATGATTCTTAAAAACCAGAGAACGTTTGGTTAATTAATAAGTAGGAAGAACCAGAAATAACCTGAAGAGTTCTAGGTATCACACATCCGAGGACTTTAAAGAGCTGTTACATATAATTAATGTACCTATAGAAGCCAAAGAAATACTCTGTATAAAGTTTCCTTTAAGTCGTTACAGCATGATAAAGTGAGACATCCAAACATCTATCAATCAAAACCTCCAAACTTTTGCTTTTATGATGTGAAGAGATAAGATAACATAAACAGCGATTTGAATTTGGGAAACCAAACCAATGAGGCTTTGATTTTGGCAGTTCCCTGCGCATAACAGCAAAAAAAACAAATATTTTTACATAAGTGCAAATCCAAGTATACTTGCATTACGACACTGTTTGCAGTCTTTCCGACGTTGGAATTGTCAAGAAATATTCCTTAAATGCCTATTTGAATAGCAAGAAATAGTCGTTTGGATTCGTAAAGCTGAACAATTCGAACTCCTAACCCTAACCAAAACTTCAGACCAATAACTATTTTGCCCGACACTGGTCCTACAACGTTACTTTTTATTGCCTAACTGCAGACGTCATTTCTAGACCTGTTTGCTAATACTTCAAAAAACATCTTTGTTGGTATGTTTTGGAGTTCAGCTAATTCGTAATAACCCTTTTTTAGAAATAATAATTGCCTTCATAGACGTTATACGTTAAACCTTCATTGACGAACTATAGCTATTTATAACAAAGCAAACCTCACCCCAACCATTATTTATGTACGTAGATATATGTATAAGTACGAACTAAGTATTGTATAAGCTCCGAGAGAGACTAAATCGTATCGTCATACCTCGAGAGATTCGAGTTTGACTGCCGCACTGCGTTTAGTGATTGCAAAATTTAACTTTGAATTGAAAACTGAGCTTTAACGCTTGTGTATACTGATATAATTTAAAGCTGCGACCAAAGTTTGTTCGGAGGCCAGAATACAGCAAAACATGTCACTCTGTACACAGATAATATACGTATGAGTATGTTACGATCTCGTTACTAACATTTAATGAGATATGCTGAGTTTATCAGTGATAATAACTCTTAACCCACACATGTCATGCTAAGTGGTATTCCGTTTAACGTGAATGTGTGAGAATTGAAATTAAATGTTACCGCATATGACATAAGTAGTTTCTACATAAAGTTTTACAGCCATATCATTGCGATGAAACAAATTTTTGTTTCTAAATATTGGACGTGTAGGGTTTTACGTTATGTTATTGCGAACGCCCTAGACTTACAATGATTGGCCAACCGCAAAAAAATTGAAAGAAAAATATTTATCCACCGATTCCAATGTGTTCGAAATATGTATAATAATAGGCTTTCGATTTTATTCTACGCTAAAATAAAGCATGTTTTCCGACAACATTTCAAATTTTAATAATAAGCAAATTGTTATATTTTCTGCTTCGTAATTTACTTGTATTGTTAATGCGAATACGATATCTTGTAAATTAGCATGCTGCTCAAAATTCTGTTTGCGCAAATTCACTTCACTGCGAGTTAGCAAACTTTGCTGAATGAGTGCCGACGTAAGAAGTACAAATTCAACTTCTGAATGCAATCAACTGGAAATTTTTACGGTACTTAAATGCTACAGAGAATTTTTACTTGTCGTCTGAAAAGCTGTTTCACTAATAAAATTAAATAATAAATATTCAAAAGCGTTAAGAATAGATCTCAACATAATAGCAGGTTCGTTCACAATCACGGGACGTTTCCCCGAAAAGTAATTCACCATTGTCTGTTCGATTATATCTTTTTCAAAGTGTGAAATTAATTCAAATTAATTAGCATTCAAACAAAGATGATTGTTCGGTTTGAGCGCGTTTAGAATCCCTTAAAAATAAAATTCAAATACAATTCCCCGCGTTTATTAAGTTACTGAACTTGTGAAACGTTCTGTTACATTTAGGAGGTCCTGCGTCAATATTATGGAAGTTATAAATTACAATAGATAGGACGTTAAAAAGTATATGTTTACCGAAAGTTAGCTATACCTAGATCATGTAGGTACATTCCGCTCGTAAAAACGGAGGGTTAGTGGGAGTAAGAGGTCGTGTGTATGCGTGGCCTTATGCAAATGTAACGATAACACGCCTTTAGGGTCAATAAACTGTTACCTCCTCAGTTTTACGACATGATAAGTGTATTGCTTGTCTTATATATTTGCCCGCCATTAGTTTTTGGGTCACGTTGGCTCTCACTGACGTTACGTATTGTTTTTGTTACAGATTGGACCGGGGGATTTGGTGTAAAGGTAAGATCATTCCAGGTACAACTTGCTTGCGGGCTAACAGAACATGTGCTGTTTTGTAAAAGTGTATAGGTAATATGTTAAAATTTTCCTTAAGTCTAGCTTCGAGTAATAAGTAGGTACATATCGTACGTACAGTCAACTTCGGTACTCACTTTATTACGAGCAAAATTTCAATTGGCAGCGCAAACGTTAATTTCATTTACCAAAAAAAAGTAATGATTGAACTAGTGGTCTAGTAACTAGTAGGTACTTATACAAATCATTCCAATCTGTCTCTACCTTTATTAAAATCGCGCACATCACTACTATTGCTTCTTCTTACCGTATAGTTGATGAACAAGCTGGTCTCAGAGATTAAACCGCGTGGTGTAGGTCTCTACCATGGTTTTACACACCTTTGAAAAACTCTCAGTTGTGCCAGTTTCCTACTAATAACATCGTATTGTATAGCTTTAATTAAATCTCAAACAATCCCTTCAAACATGACAAACACAAATGAAAATCACTTCATATTAAAAACTGCAAAAGTATCAATCATAAATATCTCACTATACAGAAGGGACTTTGTTAAAATAAACAAAGGCATATTGAAGTCTGCGGGGGTACGTTCAATCGTAATTGATACCTACTGACCATGCGGGGGTTTTAATGAAGCTCGGATGAATAAACCTGTAAAATGCAGCCGCCACTGTTTAGGGTAACATGCCCGAACGCCAAAGGGGATGCTCGTAATTGCGTCACGTGCATACCTTTCAATGGACTTTGATGCAATTTTAATACCCGTATGTAAATAATTAGTCTGAGGATTTATTTGGGAAATGAATATGACTATGATTAATGAGAGTACTTAGTCATATGCTTTTCAATTGCAATATCGTAATAATCACGTAGCAAGGTTTTTAGAAATTCTTCTTTAATTGACCAGCTGTAGATAATAATGCCGTGAAATGGATTAGTCAGGAGATTGTTGGTAAAAATGACGAAGGGTGGAAGTTTCTTTAAGGTACTTACTATCGATTTTTGACTATAACGTCTTTGAAAAATTATTATTCAATAAATCCCATGTCAACCAATTACCTCTTCATAAAACCAACTCTCGATTATCCTTTTGCAGACAAGCGAGAAGACAACTTTCCTTGTTTGTAAATTTTGGATAACTTCAGCAAACATTGGTGAACAAAGATCAAACATCTTAAGTGTTAGATGAATAACTTGCATGTGTGTAGCCGTTGATGATTCTGTACGAAATTTTGGTTAAAGGTAAATTGTTTTAAATAATTTACTTACCTATTATATAATTCAAGCATCATGTACCTATAATGACTTTATGGGTAATTTTTATTTAGATACACATAGATATTCATCCTGACTGTATCTCTTTGAAAACTATAAATGGCAAAAACTCTCACAACATTGGAATAGGCAGGTATAGTTCCCGTCTCGTAAAAAGAACGCTGAGCGACTATCAGCACTGTTTGCACTTGGATAAAGTCCTTCCCTATGGTCCTTGGCTATTGTGGTTTCAAATTAAGTGTAAAAGTTTTTATGTAGAATTATTATAAGTACTTCACTAGCTATATAACACTTTGGAATAGTCTGGAATACAAAATTTAATTACACCTTCAGGATTGTTTTATGAGACGGAAACTACCTATACACCAAACATGTTCTCTGTTAAGCAAAGTCCCTTCTGTGTTGACGCCTATTTGTCTGATCTATGTTAATATGTACATAACTCACATTTCCTGAACACAGCTAGACAGCGATCCAATACAGTTACCGAGTCAGATATGTGACCGGCTCGAGTGCCGACAATTAGGTACCAATGCTGTATTAGGTCCTTGTCTCGGAAATTGACATAAGGATTAATTCGTCAACAATATTGATTGTTGCAATTTTGCTTGTAGGTATTAAAGTAACATGGTAACTAACAGTTAAATATCACAGATCATTGAATTTGTCGCATGTTTTTGCCTTTTCATCTACTAATGAGCTAGTTATTAATGACTGTGTTGAGGTTTAACGTACACTTTGCAGTATATTTTTACTTCTTTGTATTTTTTTTTACATGAAGTAAAACGTTTTCGTTAATCTACAAAAATCTATTTTAAATGTACAGCACTATATATTACAGTCAGACACAGACATTATAGACTTATAAAATAAAATATATTTTATCTATCTTGGCATATTTATAGTTTCGTTAATATTTAATCTGACAAAAATGTAGGTATCACTCTTACTGTAGCCGTCTTCCTTTACCATAACAATATTCCATCGACTCTCTCGGACGGATTTCTCTTGTATCGTGAGCCCACATTTCACATGCACAAACATCGAGATTCGAAATAAATATCTGCTGGCTATTGGTCCGTCAAACATAATCGTTTCGAAGTAGGTACATGAACTACAAACGATAGTCATTGAGATGGGGAAATAGGTTTGAAAGGTATATCTGACCATGATTAGTCATTAGAGAACAAAGATTGTTCGAATTCAAATTATTTATTTGCACAAAATGTAGGTAATACACAAGTTTACGATATAAAATTATTCAGAACCTTGTGACGATTTTAAAAGGAAATACAGGATTTAGAAGACGATCAAAGCCAATTTGACACAAATACTATTGCTTATTTTTGTGTACCTACGTTAGTGTGTTCACAATACCTTGTGTATTGCTTATTCGTGAATATTTGAGTTCACGATGCACTTGAATCCATTAAAGTCGTTGAAATATTGTTATGAAAGTAATGAATGACGTAACGTTGTATTTTTGATGATGGACCTTTGTCAGATGTTCGATTCTGAAATCAAGTTACCTAATCCTGTTATGGTATTTATAGGAACCTAATCAATTGAGTTTTTATTAACTACATCATCATCATTAGCCAGAAGACGTCCACTATTGGACAAAAACCTCCCCCTTAGAACGCCACAATGAACCACAACTTAACTACATAAGTTCGAAGTACTAAACCAAGACGGTAACAAAATAAATGTGCCAGGGGTTAGGAATTAAATCAATGAAAACATAGAGTAATCCCTGCAATCAAATAAATCTAAAACTACGTGTAATAGCTACTACAATAAAACACTTAAACCAAACATAATTCAATGTCTACAAAGTCCAAAGAATAAAACTATAACTACATTATTGAATAAAACTTGAGAACTTTTCGAACTGCAGACGAACTGACAAACAATTTTTATAAATGATGTGTTTGCTCACAAATCTTGACAAATAGCCGTAGGTCATAGATTGTGGTGCACTTTTCCCGTAGTTTTTGCGACTTTTCACCATTTGTCTCCATTTGTGCCGCTAAAACACATTATCACATAATGGAATACTCCAGGAGTTCAAGACATGTTTTCTGATGTATTTCTTGTTTCGTAGGCTCTGTTATTAATTAATTTACGTATACCATGATAATTACAGTATCAAAGTACACTCCCTAAAACGAAATGTATGAGCCTTAACTTCTTTGATTGTTTGCTCCAAAATTGTTACCCAAAGTGTTTACAATAATAAAAATGTATTAAATAGCTTGGTGCTACTTGTACTATTTTTAGTAACGCATAAAACTTAAGAATATAGTAGTAGCACAGTACATACACAGATCACAGTTGAGACTCTCACGGTTTTCGGTGGCAAAAACCAAAACACAAAAAAATCGTGTCTTAATTGAAATTGAGTTGAGTTGAATTTCGAACAAACAAATCTTAATTTATTTAATATAAAATATGTTATACTTCTTATTGAATATTAGAAAGAAAAAAAGAAATAATTTATTTGTTAGAATATAGTACAATTTTAGTTGTATATATTTTTAGTTTCATATATTCTGCCATTAGGTGGTAGATGTAGACATACTTATCTCTACAAAGTCCAAAGATGTAGATAATCTTACATCACGACGTATACAACCCTAGTCCGACATGTATACATACTCGTATATCACACAATATTGTATACGACGTGTTTCCTACGTAGTCCGTACCTACACAGGTACTCAGGCATTGCCTATGAGCTATTGTTGCCTGATAGAGACGTTTAATTACCTCTCACAAATATAGACGTCTTCATTATAGTTCAAAACGCCTGTAGGCAACAATACTCTGTGTTACGTGGTATTTGACATTTATTGTGTATTCTCTATAACTTAGAACGTGTGTGTTTGAAGGTAGGTTTAGTAATAAGTATATATTATAGGAGTAAACGTTTTACGTATATTTGTTAATGCTAAAGTAAGTTTGTGTTGCGTTTCCAGCACTGAAAAGTCAAACTAATTTGTAAGAAGTTGATTTTGATTCCAAAGTTAACTGTGTGCAAAATGCTCAGAATTAACTTTGGAATATGTAGATCTTAAAAGAAATTCCTATAATGTCATCGATGTAGGTTAGTTCACAATTATTATTATTTATTGCTTGACAACACTTGAACGATTTCCATTATACATTCATATCCCCTAATATATTAAATCTTTGTAATTCGTGGGCGAACAACAATATTACTCGATATTGAGTGATTGAAACCCTATAAAAGATTACAAAGGTCGTTAATTCCCGATTTGTTTGAAGCATTACAATATTTTAGGGTGAGAATTGATCGGTCCGTAAATACCAATTTGTTCTTCGTTGAGTAATATAATTTACTCAAGTACTGCTATGAACGAAATACTTAATCCAATTTTATTTCGTATCTACAATCATTGTGCGGCCTGAACGCGGTAATGTCTCCAATAAAGACGCCGTAGAATGAAATAATTGTTTACACTGCGGACTCCACTCAACAAAATTGTGTAATCCGTCTTATCCAAATCCATAGAGTTGAGAACATCACAGAGACAGACGATCCGATATTGCGAATTACGCTTGAGTGAAGTCTTTTAATTAAGGCGGGTGGTACGTCAGTGCACGCCGTTTGGAACACCCCATCAATTTCTGCTTGACTTCTGATTGTTTGAGCCAACCTCGTTAGCAATCGACGCACAGGCCGACCCGCCCAGTACAAGGTGCAACCCTGAGCGGCCGACAACACGCACCGCGCCCGATATTGAACGCACCGCTTTTACCTTCATTCAGGTTCATTGTTAATGCTTGACGTGACGAAAGTAATTACTTATTTAATATTGGTGCTGAGCAAATTTGGCCTTTATTGCCGTAGAGATAACAGTAACTGAGTATGCTAAATTACGTACCTAAGCCAACTTTGCTACAGAAGTGTTTATTTTAGTGTTGAGTTTCAGAATGGATTACTTAAGTTATAACTTCCGTGTTTGCGATTACACATTATCAGATGGTGTTCGGTATGGTACGGTATAATGAATTAATGATACTACTTGTTGATCGAGAGTATTAAACCGAAATGAGTTTATTGTGATGCTTAAATAGAGATCTTCCACACTCAGTAGTTTTAGTCACTTTTCGTGATACTGAAAGATTTCAGCTTGCATTTTGCATTACGGGCAAATAAGCACTTAGAATTCAATCGATGTCATAATTTATTTTATACCTACCTCCGTGTGACAATATAGGAGCCAAATTAAAACCAGCACTGGGTGTTTTACACTCAGCATATGCTAAGTTGGCGACCTTTTTGGTAAACTGATAATATCTGCTTGTATTTCTTTTGTTTGTGCTGCCGAATAGATGTTTTCTAATCTATAGAAATTAGGTGCCAACCCCATCAATTCTCCTATTCATCACAAAGTAGAGCCGTAGGTACTAAAACCAATAAATATTCACGCCACAGAAAATTTCTTGTAGTCGTTTCAAAGGTTTTATCAACAACTAAACTATGCTTTATATTTACATAAATAAATGCAGTCAAAACCGGTCTGCGCGCAGTCAGCTGTTTGTAGCTGATGTAAGAAACCCGTTATTTTCAGTCTTACTTATAGAAATCTTTTATTTTCTTACCCATTTGACTTCCATACGCTGCGGGTTTTCAGCATAAAGGTGTGGAGAAATGTAAAGGTTTAGAAATAATTGCAACACATTCAGATTGTGTAATACTGTTTTTATGTTTTGTTGGGAGGGAAAGGGTTGTTAGAAGTGAAGCTGAGACGGGTAACATTCAGTTTTTTTGCAATCTATACTGTCTAATAGAGCCTTTGTCAGTTACAGCTTGTATTTCAATGTGTATTTACAACTGTATTTAAGTACATGAAAATAATTCGTATAACATAACATCCCTGCTGTGTTTCCTGAAGGGGTAGGCAGAGATGCACATATAGTACTCCCAGTTTTGCCAGTTATGTTGTTAGGTCCGATGGTATATCATTGAATTTAGCCGTAAAGGCGGTTGTCCCTATGATGACTTGGGTTTTAACCTATGTAAATAGGAATATTAATGAAAATACTTGTTTTGTTAGTAAATGATAAGGCGATGGAAAATGTGACCTCATAAATATGATTACCAATCAGACAAAAGAGCTTAAGATAGGCTTCAAGCGCTTTTGTTTTTTCTCTTTTAGTTTACATAAATAGTTAGCTCCTAAATAAGTTTGATTTATTGCGTTCCACAGAACTAATACCCTAGGGGATCCGTTAATAATACTGTATTTTCTTATTTTTATTTAAAATAAGTGTTGCTACACCCTCACAGGGTCTATATTAAGGCAATAAATTAATTCAGAATTTTACAATTGTAGGTACTCGACAAATGACAGTAGCTTCTCCCCAAATAGAATAAGATATATCACCATAAAGTTCATACTATCAAGCTACCCCTTTCTATTAAGATTTAAGTGAAATATTAACATTTTTATAATCACGTTCGTTCCGCCGGCTTCGTAGCTGTGACACGCAACGGTATCAAATATTAATAGAGGAGCTACTAATTTATTAAATTACTTCGACAAAGCATTGCTCTCACAAAAGTTATAAGTAAATTATATTGGGATCGTGATTCCCTTCTAAGAGACTAGGTAATCTTACCTCATAAAACTTGCATTGTGTTCGTCCATGTCGAGACGAGTTTTGAACTTCTACTTTTGAGGTCCTTTAGATAGGTTTTTGTTTCCGTGTATTGGTAAATAGAGCTAAAAGAAAGCCTGTATCTAACCTAACATTGTGATTTTAACGACTGTATCTCTTATTTGACTGCCTCGTTGGTCTAGTGTTTGCTAAACGCGACTGCAGAGCACGAGGTCCTGAGTTCGAATCCAGAATCAGGCAAAGTGTTACGAGGTTTTTCCATCAGGTAATTCTCAGAAGCAGCACGGAGTCTGGATTTGGGCCTTGTTGATGGCAATAGGCTCGCCCCCTGTTACATAGAGACCTAAAAACATAACTGGCGAAATGTGAGTGTACTATATGTGCACCTCTGCCTGCCCCTTCGAGGAATATAGGCGTGATGTCATGTTATGTTTTACCCCTTATTTATTAAGGATGTGATGTGTTAACTTAAACCCTTCTTATAACAGGACAGGTTATGATGTGCTGGTTCTTGGTAAGGGGCTGTATGTCAAAAGGCCTTTGCCCTACAGTGGCTGGAATTATTTTTATTGATATAAGATATAGGCATTATTTCGACATTTCCTTGCACTTAACCAAGTTTACCTGAATCGTAAAGAATAAATTGTTTATTTCACTCCGCTCGGGTCATTTGCAGACAAAAGACGTTTCTCTCAAAATTTAAGGGTTTCACATTGAATATTTTATTAACGTGCTGTGATAAGAATACTTAAGCGATCCGCTCTTCCCTTCAGATACCTTTTATGCTTATAAGCCCGTCGAAATGCTTATTGCACAACTCTTTCGACAGAATAACGATATTTGTATCTGCATTATAACAACAATCATAATGTTTTTTAATATTCATGGAAAAAGGAAAACACAAGCTTAATGCTCAGCAAGACATTATTTAATAGAACCTCTTTCCATAAATCCGAATCGTGCTCCTATTCTCTTTTATCCAATTACCAAAATTGTTTTACAAGCTCACAAGGCTATATTTGTATTTCTATACGTTCGTATTGTTAGTACTAAAATGTATAATAAACGTGCTATGTTTCTTTGTGAGCGTATTTACTTTCATGTACGTTCAACCCTCAAATTCAGTGCCTGTTTGGTTTAACACTCAAATGTATAATTAATTATTTGTTAACGTAAGCAGGGAATAAAATTTGTTTAGATATGAGCGTCTGCATTGAAGTGATATAAAGTAGGATAAACATGTAGTTGTGGATCCAAGTCACGTAGGGCTGGCACGCCGGTCAGAAGGTCAAGGGACCCTTGGCCTGACGCCACTAAATTGTCTGTGGATGACGCCCCGTACGTAAGGGTTGCCCCCTGATTAGCGGGTAAGCTCCCAGATAGATAACACAATGTTTACCTCTAAAATTACTTACGTTTAACATGTCTACGAACATAATTAATGCTGTTTTGATCGAAAATGTGTATCACGTCTAAGATTTTCCGCATGATTGAGATGGGTTCGTAGATTGCCAAAAAAGATTTAATCATTCTTCAACAGCTTCTAAGTTCCCAAAGACTAAGTAAATAGCTCTATTATGTCTACGGTAGATTACTGAATAATTTCAATGTATGGTTAAGAAGTATACGAATCTCTTCTTAAAGTACCCAAACTCTAAATTACATTTTCGAATAACATTTATGGGTTATGGCATAACTTTTGCCTTTTACCGGGTACAAGTGACCTTAAGTAAAGGGTTGAATCGAAACCATAGGTATCAGGGTAAGGGTTGCTTGTTACTAACCGGATTAACCTACACGTGTGAACTACATACAGAACATCGAACGCACAATAAGTACAAGGCTGGTACGCATATGCCGCGTCAACGACATGGAAGCATCCTAATGCAATTATAGTATGGCTATAGTGTCATTCCGATAAAGGGTTATCTTTCATATTAACAAACCATTCTTTAACCTGTCGGCAACGATTTTTTTATGATATTTTCCTAACGAATGTGGTAAGGATATTTCGAAGTTTTCTGTATCTCAGGTAATTCTATGTATGGTTTGACATGGCTCTTATTAAAGTAATGAACGTATGTAGTCGTGTATCCTTCAGTACTTCTGCTTAAATCGTTGAGAATATACGAGCGGTATGATATTAAAATGTATATTACTAGTACTATTCTACTCTGCTAAAACATGGATATTTTAATTCAATTACATTATCTTTCTTCAGAATAAAATGCATTTAATAATTGTATCTCAGATTGCAGACAAAATAAACAGAGTCGTAAGTAATTATGCTCTCAGACAAAGACCTACCACAATCGCACGAAACTTGTGGTAGTTACAAGCGTAAAAATACACCAACGAATAAACCTGTTGGGGCAAGTGCAAATTTCCAATGTGTTCCGGACCATTAAGCTACTTACTGCCGCTAGGATCTCACGCATAGGGAAACTGCCTTCGAATCTTGATCACGACTCGTACAATTCAAATAATGAATACGCTTCCTGAATTTAAATTTCAAATATTGTAGAATCGAATACACATTTCGTGCTCACGGAAAGATTGCGATTTATATTCGAATATACTAATTCAATAATCGCGGTAATAGAATGATGATCTGGGAGTTGATAGAGGAAATATTAGATTAAATATCCGTTGGAAAAGTGAGTGGTAAAAGAGTACTAACACGGTATGGGCTCGATTAGTGGCAATAGGCTCGCCTGCTACTACATGGAACTTCAATTGAAACGCAAAATAGGGTTGTGTTGATAGACTCAAACACCTCATCAAGAAAGATCTTTGATTTCCACCTTGGGGATCTCGAGAACGAAAATGAAAGAAATGATTATGTATGTATATCATTTGTGTACTCTGTCTAGTAGTCTGTAAATTAAACGAACATGCCAACAATATTTATTTTACAAAAGCACAAACTTATTTCAGTATTTATCAAACAACTCATCATAATACTAATAACATCTACTTCAGACAAAAATAAATATTTGTTGCAAAGATTTTCATTACATCGAAAGCCAACATAGAAACGGGTTGTATACAGGGACGATGAAGACAGTTACCGTTAGCTTGTATTATTTCATATTGCACTCGACTCGACTAGATAACAAACAGTCGTGGACGAGCTACTCTCCCGTTCAAACAAACACTAATACCGAGAAATGTTCTGCTAATCGGCTCTGCACTAATGGCGATTCCCCATTTTCATTTTAAAACGTTTTATTCTGTTAGAACCTTTGAACAATGAAACTGTGTACTCCTATTTAAATATCTGGCGGTTTATACTTTTATTTATAAACAAGTTCTCTTAAATTATGTCTAAGAAGACTACGTTAATGTTAAACTTTTATTAGATTTATTATGAAACTAATGAACAGGATTCTTTTGAATTATAACTGACTAGCTGCGCCCCGTGGTGTTACCCGCTAAAATTTTCGGGGTAAAAAGCCTATGTGTTAATCCAGGGTGTCAGCTACCTCCATATAAAATTTCATCAAAATCGGTCAAGCCATTTGAGCATAAAGAGGTTACAAACACACGCACAACCTTTCGCCTTTATAATATTAAATATATATAGTGTGATATATCTGCCTTGTTGTATGTAGGTTTATTAGATTTATTATGTTTATACGACTGCTGCTTTGTATAAGTGATCAATATTAATTAAACAGTAAAAGTTGGTTTAGTGTTTTGAGTATCACTAACAAAAACACTAGTGGCTAGACAAAAAGCTTTTGCGTGTGTAGTGTCGAGTGAGATTTGTAGAGCTCAGGAGTTAATACTTTCATAATGTCACAACTTTTGAATGTCAGCGTTTCTAAAGAGTTTGGGTGCGACGTGTGGTATATTTATTTATTTACAAAAACATTCAAGTACATTCGAGGATCGTGTCCAAAAAGTTGTTAAGGTACGCCAGTTATGTTTTAGGTCCCAATGTAATAGGGGGCGAGCCTATTGCCATCAACCCGGCACAAATCCAGACTCCGTGCTGCTACTGAGAATTACCTACCTAATGGAAAAACCCAGTAACACTTTGCCCGACCTGGGATTCGAACCCAGGACCTCGTGCTCAGCAGTCGCGCTTAGCAACCACTAGACCAACGAGGCAGTTGTTAAGGTACTCGCAATAAAACGCCAGCACCAGATGTGTGGTGTAATTAAAATTCTAATTATATCCCTACTTGACGTAAACCGTTAGAGATAATAACGAAATATGTCTCCGTCAGGTAACGTTGGATAAATGTAATTTGTTTTGTAATATTCGAACAAAAAGTAGAACGCTCAAGAAGAAGAATATGAAACAAATTAATGTTTACTCTGCGGTGGCCGGGTATCGGCGAGGCGAGCGTTTTCGCTTTCATTTAGATAATGGCCTGTAATTCAGACATTTACCGCAAGTAATTAAAATTGATAGAGTCCCACCATTGATATTTAGTTGCTTCCAAGGGAACTGTCCGACTCGGAGTTCGGTTTCATCTCGGCAAGCTTCAACTTCGCCGTCCAACTCACTAAGTTCAACGTTTTTGACTTGTTATTTAAGAGGGGTTGAAATTTTCAATGATGGCGTAGAAATGGTATGAGTTTGTGAAAGCTAAAGTTGGAAGTTGTTAAAAATATCTTTTGACGAAGGTTTTCTTATAAAACAAAACTGTAGTAAAATCCACATTAATTCCATTAGGCTTGTTTCGAACGCAAGTGGTTTTCGTCAAGACTCGTGGTTAATGTATCAAGTCAGTAGCGATTTTGCTAATCTCTAAGAGTAGGGCCGCCTCGGAATTGGTCACTTTACCTTTTACCCAAAGGTTTTGACGTAGATTAATGGTTTTATGTTATACCAAAAATATGAGGTAGCAAATACAACGTCTGTATTTATAGTAAGATATCGTTTATATTTAAATATAATATGGTATTTTTGAGCCCTTTGGGGTTGAAACATTAGTCCAAGAGCTCGCGTTTTGTTTAATGTTTTGCTAAAACGCTTAGTCGACTCCACACGTGACCAAAGGGCTGGTTCATTTTTTGGCCAAAGAATCAGCATTGCCATTCAACGTGGCAATGTTGCCTGTCTTTTGGGCACGTTACTGGTTGATACCGATAGGGATGAATTCTATTATGATTTTTAACCTTTTATTTTTGTATATATCGTTTTTATTTTGTGTTAGAATTAAGTTGTTAATAGTTGTAAAATATTTATTATTTGTTACAAAACAATATTGTTAAAATATAACTATAATAATTATAATATTGTAGTAAATATGAAATATGAAACTATAGAAAATGTGTGCACTTTAGTCTTTGCCTTATAAATGCGAGCTGGAAGCATTTCAGTAAAATATAAAAGAAGGTTCGTACAATGCACAACGCTCTGAGCGTTTACTAATGAACGTTCATTGAAGTGTAGTATTGTGTATTTAATAATGGAACGTAAAAACACATCGTCAATATAGATTCTTTGGTTATTAGGCTATAAGATTTAAAAATTCTCCGAAACTTCTTCTCTAAACAAAAATGGATGAGAAATAAATCAGTTTAAACTAGAGCTTCGTTTAAAGTCTAATTACTTAAACAACAACAATTTAGATCTCAAAAAAACGTAGTATCTACTAACAGAATCCATTCGAAAATGCACCGAAAAAAATATTCTGCTGCAAACCGTTCGTCCATTTATTTTGATAAGAGGGCTTGGTGACATGTTCAATTTGCTCTGATTGACTTGACGGCTACACTCGACACTCGATACTTGGTGATTGAAATCCTGATTTCGACGATAAACTCAATTTAGTATTTGATCGGATCTGTAACTAAAAACGAGAAGCGAATTAGGTCTGTCCCTTTGAAATACGAATATGATCGATTAAAATTAATGCTGTTCTTTGTCATTCGATTTTTGAACTGATTACTTTTTATTCTACGCATTGTTTTTCATTTGTTTTATTTATGATGATTTACTGCCAAGATTAAAAACGTTAAATATTTTTTATAGTTATCATAACGCAATAAAGAGATGCCAAATGAAAAAAAATGAGCAGTTGTATAATTTTGAGTAGAACCATAGTATTAACGAACAGAAATCCTTCACATTCAATTAGCTTCGAGCAGAAAATCAATCATTCAGATGTGCAATTAAATTAGGAGGAACAAATAAACATTTCAACGCGTGCTCTACGTATTTGGTGATTTAATTCGTGGTAAACGACTTTTGCCCACTTGGCTCGGGTGTGCGCAGTGTTTGCCAATACCTGTTTATGTCAATACCGTCACACATTGGAGATTTTCTATCTCCATATATTTTTGAACTCGTTACGAGCTCATTTTCGTCTAGAGCAAGCTCCATGTTCCCCCTAACAAGGTCTGAGCAAACAAGTCTCAAATCAGTATGGCAATGAAGCCATATGTTCTACATAAATGAATATTTGATTATGTTTGTGTTTATAAGTTGTTGCTGAAGAAAAATTGCTGATAAATTATTTTGATTCAATTTTGTTTAATAGCCTTTTTGGTTTTCGTCTTAACCTTGTCTTAGGATTCTAGGATTTGGGGCCTGATTATGTATGGCTCTACACGTATTCATTCTTCACAAATTTAGACTTCAACTACAATGCCTGTAGCTTATAAGTAGCCTATTATACTA
Source organism: Abrostola triplasia (assembly GCA_946251915.1). Lineage (NCBI taxonomy): Eukaryota > Metazoa > Arthropoda > Insecta > Lepidoptera > Noctuidae > Abrostola > Abrostola triplasia. Next base: position 9,746,610 of record OX276428.1, on the reverse strand, counting down.
GGTAAAATAATGAAATATAAAACATAACATCACGCCTGTATTCCCCGAAGGGGTGGTTCCCCGTAGTCAGGCGTGTATACTGTATAGTTCATCTACAATTCAGTATGTGGGTCCCAATATAATAGGGGGCGAGTCTATTGCCATCAACTGGGCACAATTCCAGTCTCCGCCCTGCTACTGAGAACCTAATGCAAAAATCTTAATAACACTGCGCGACCCAGGATTTGAACACGGGACCTCCAGCTTAACAGTCGCGCTAACAACCAAGACGTACGAGGCAGTCAGGTGAAGGTAATATTCATGTTGAGCTTTAGATGTATACACATTACATATAGATACATATACATTGCCTTTACCTCCTTCTATGATATTATGTCTACCCTATATTATTATGTTTGTAAAATATACATAATATAACTAAGGAGAAGGAATATGAAAACTATGTGTAAGTATGAAATACTTACCTAAAAGTAAGCAGTAAATAATAAGACTTTGAAAATGAAAAGTCTAATATGGTGCGAAAGGATACCTAGTCATATAGAAGCTGGAAACTTTCAACAATTTTTCATAGTTAATATGTAAATTCTGAATATTATCTATGTGACTCTAGATGGATTAATTATATTATTGTGACTGGTCTAATATTCGCTTGCTTGCACTAAATATTATTAATTACGGAGATCTTCAAGTCAATTTAATATTTGCTTTGGGATCAGAGCATACTTGATAATCTTCTTGTCTTCATTAAACATCATACAAAAAAGCTGTGTTGGAGCGTAAATTACAACTACATTCGCTTTACCGTGGCGCCGCTCTGCTAACTGAGCGACTGTCGCGGGTTCGAGTCCCGCTCGTGTCCATCATTTTTCAAGTTTCTTAAAATTTAAGCCTAGCATGGCAACATGCAAAAAAGATACAAAAAGTCATATACATTCGCTTTTTAAAAATATTCGAGATTTAAAAAAATGTGTTGCTTGGACGCTGTTGTTAATTCTTATTTTAAAACATTTAAAGAATCAGCCAGTGCGCTTTTCTAAAAAAAACATTTACTATCACAAATGTTTACAAATCAAGGGTGACCTACTATTTTAATAAGCCAAACAATCTTATCTTCTAAAAATCAGACAAGCAGTCATAAAACGTTCTACTGGAGCAAATAAAAATAGCCAACCGTCTACAGGAAGTATTTAAGACCAACTAAAAAATTCTAAACTTGTCTCAAACGTCCTCTCACTTCGTTAAATTGAATAAAAACTGTTTGTATACAAAGTGAGCCGATAATCGATGCTGTTGAATATTTCAAACACTCGGGAACGTGATGAAAATAAAATATAACTATAGATGTATATTTTGTATATTGTCAGCGGTTTCGCACCTCTGTTGTCGTGCATTTTAAAACCAGCTCAAGTTTGTTTTGCGAACAATGCTAAACAATGCTAATGGTTTTCATAATAGGGACCTTATTTAAAAACTTTTTTAAAGGATGCTTTTCTTCTCTTGTTTGTAGGCTAGCGTTAATTTGTATATACGAGTATATTTGTCGTAGTAAATCTTTTTCAAGCTGATAATTAGGATCTCTAGCATTGTTTGTATAAAGAATTACGTCGCGGTCGACTTCTATTGTACCTATTAGGAAGTTTTCATGTAAATTTTGCACATTACACACAATACTCATCAATTGTAGGTCCCACAAAGAAAGATGACGTTGATAACCGTGTTTTTATTTTTGAGTTTTGAAAATAAAATTCCGGCCGAGTGGTCCAACCTAGAATAGACCACCCCCTTTCTTCCCGTAGGTGTCTTAAGAGGCGATTAATGGAAAATCTAGAAGATGGGCAGCAGCGACTTCTGTAACTTACCATCAATACTGCGATCCTCAAGCCGCTTGACGTTTCGGGCTGATAACGATCATAAAATGTCCCATGGCAGATCAAAGTACTTACTGCTTTCATTCCACTAAGTTTTATTTCTTTGAGTTGCATTTTAACTGACTTACAATTTAATGACTGTGCGAACCATGTTCCAAAGTAATATCGATAATTTTCTAATATTATTGTTCAAGTACCTACTTCTAATTAAAATACCGGTAACATTTGATGACCACAGTCAACGTAAATCAAGTGTATATCAACCGAAGCTACCTGATTGAAATATCATTCCGCATGTCCAAACCTGCGATTGCCGATAAACCGCAAATAACATTTCAGTGAGCGGAAAGTGTCAGATTTATCTATACCTGATATTTTCGTATTGTCTATAATCACTTTATTTTCAACCGAATTATGAATTTAATAGCCATTGGTCTAGTGCAGTAGAATAAGTACTGTTCAGCCAATTGTAGTTATTTTGGATGAAATAAATATCGTTTGAGTACGTATACATATACTTTTTGACCACTATATTAATAATTACTGTGATAAAAACTACACTACATACATAAAGTCACGGCTGATTCCCTGAAGGGTAGGCAGAGACCACGATTTCCATTTGCTACGATCCTGGCATACTTCTAATACATAGTATTATTCCTTAAATATATTATAATCTCATAAAAACCTGAATGTCTAAGGCTCACTGAGCAGCATTGATTACTTAAATCAACTATATAATCTAAATATTTTGAGCTTTGGTTAAGTGTACCTACATATATTTTATTTCAGCTGGTATTGCAGTTATCTAAACTTAAACGAAATATATTTTTTACTTATGTCTTAATTTTTCCTGCATGGCTACTAGAACTTAGCTAGGAACGAAAGTCACAAATTGTTTAGAACTAGGAGCATTTGCCTGCGAGGCCTGCCTCGGTACGTGTGTCGGTGAAACAGATGACAAGCCGCTTGACACCCTATTTCAGTCTTGTTAACCGGGCTCAGTTTACAGGGGCGAGTCAGCCACAGAATTTAAAACGATAATTGATCCATTAAAAAGGTTTTAAGTCATTTATAGGAACTTTATGCTATTATCAGTGTTATGTTATCTTTGAAAAGAGAATGTTTTTGGTACACAAAGTTTTTTTTATGTTTCCGATAAAATAATACCTTTGTGTTTTTATTCTGTATTTGAAATCAACGACTTCCTTGAATTTATTTTTATTTTGATGGCAAAGGTTGACCACACACAAAAGGTCAAACAAAACATACTCAAAGATTTATGAACGCACCCTATTAATGCTTTTACTGCTACGTTTTCCTTGTGATCGTGTAATTCCAATTCTATTAAGGAAAAACATTGTACAAAGACTTAGGTATACGTTGAGTAGGTTAAACTGGGATATTTTTTTTCCAATTTTATGTATTAATTCATTTTTCCTATTCAATTCTGTAAATAAGTAATAAGTCTATTTCAATTTCTGCATTTGCTCAAAATGTAAAAAAATATTTTTCAGCTGTCTTTGAAACCTATCAAAAAGAAATGATTTTCTAAATCATGCCATATTTATTCTGCACTAAGTAGCGTTTTTAATAAAAATAAATATAGCGATGACGCCTGAAAATATTGTTTACGTTAAACGCAACTCTTATTGATACACAGTTTAGTAAGTACATTTATTTGGAGTACTTATTCAAATGAATCCCACGTTTATTTATACCGTGTCACTGCGGCTCCGGGCAGCTTCCGACGCCGGCGTCGCGTCGACCCGTGCCTGGCGTTCATGACGTATAATTTCTAAACAGAACGCTCCAACCTCCCGTCAAAATATCGTCTGCGGATACCACAGCCGTGTGACGTAAACACACAGATGTACACAAGTGTGTGTGCACAGGTTATTGATTCATGGCGCTGGAATTTATGCCTGCTCCCTTCCTCTTAATCACAACCACGTCAGTGTAAAAGGGAAGGCCTATCAGGTAGAAAACTAGCCACGTGGCTTAAATACCTCCGCAGACGGAAGTTGTGTTGGTTATGGCGAATATTTTTAATTAATTTTTTTTTCAGCTATATTGATAAACAAAGTAGGCTTGTAATCGCGTCTTCATATTTACAAGCAGTCATCATTATAATGAACTGAATGTTCTAATATAATAGAAAGTGAATGAAGTATAATTAAACATGATGCAGAACACGGAACTGTGCTCTCCAAGATCTCCGAAAATCCGGAAGGCAACCAAAAGTTTCTAAATCCACGTTACGATAGAGTAATTATCGCTCTCGAATCATAAATTATCCTCGCTTAGTATACCTTGTATTATAAATACAGTAACTTCTTGTGGAACAATAGACGGAGCGGTTCTTAACAGAGGAACATGTACGCTGCTCTTGTTAGGGCTGCTCAATGTTCCCGAATGCCCGAAGGCGACAAAGCAATCACGATGCTAAAGCAAATAGTCTAAACGACTAATTAGTTTGTTCTATCGTTTGAGGGAGCTACCCCTGCTTTCGGAACACCGTTCACTATATGAACAGAGCATATTTAATTATAAATTTAAATGTATACATTGTATTTACCTTATTTTGTAATATGTATGTATAATTATCATGGATAGCTAAGTAATTGAACTGCTATGTTTGAAGTCCTGTTCCGGGTTTGTTCTCTGCACGGAACTAATGCTTGTAGGGTCCGCAGAAATAAGTCTTCAGTCTAGGCATCTGATTATAGAACTTTATTTATGAATAAACCATTTTATAAAGCTGCTGAATAATAGTAATCGAGTACTGTCCATGTTGTGTACAAATTTCTTGACTGTCTTGAACGCTGTTACTTCTAGGTCACAAAACTTTTTCTTAAAACCCCAGAGAATTCGTACACCCACATTTTGCCAGTTATGTTATAGGTTTCAATGTAATAGGAAGCCAGCCTATTGCCATCAACCGGGCTCAATTTATACTACGTGCTGATACTAGGAATGGTTTAATCGAAAAACCCTATAACACTGCCTGACCTGCGATTCAAATACAGGATGCTCAGCAGAGGCAATCTATTTAGTATAAGTATAATGAAATTTAGTATAACTTATATATTAATGTAATAATTATACATTACCAAGACTAAAATAAACTTACATAACAACGCATACCTACTTACTATGCCCGAACTTCTAGTCTGTATTGTAAGTTTGTAGACAGCTAATTAAACTATAAGTTTAGTTATTAAACAAAAGAACGCAAACTTGGTAGTTGTTACGTATCAACAACATCATTTTAAAGGCTCTAAAGGCTAATGGTAATATGTATAACAGTGTATTTTACATACAGTGTGTTGTGCGAAACGCAATATTCAAGCAAAATATATTATTTAAACGAATTTAGTCGTACTCGTCAAATTTTGCCAGGTTATTACAATATAATACCGCCCATTGTGTAGTTACTATACCTATTGTAATCTCAATTTCTATCCTACATAAACAGAATTCTAAATAATACACATCATAAGATTTCTCACTACACTAAGATATTTTTGACGTGTAAGGCTTTATTATCCTTGGAGACGTAAGTCCCCACTTACGTGAAAATTGAACACTGATTCAAGGGTTCCATTTTTGGTGGAGTTATTGCTTTCATTTTCTAGAAGGATAATAATGTATGGGCCTTAGAAGACGGATTTGTATGCACATGGTTGTGAGTATAAGGCAAGCGAACAAGGAGACTTTTATTTATTTAGTCACAATGTCTTACTTGCGAATTGCGTTATTAGTAAAACCACACTCATTGACTTGATAATGATAAATGATTTTATTTCTGTAAATAGGTTTCAAAAAAACACTTTTACACGTCATTTTTTTAAAAACTAGATGGCATCGGCATTTCCTGACTGAATACCACTGAGAAGAAATACCGAAACAAACTCAGGGGTCAAGGTTTTATTTTTAGGGTTTCGTACCAAATGGGTGAAACGGGGCCCTACTACTAAGACTCCGCTGTCCGTCTGTCACCAAGCTGTATCTTATGAGCCGTGATGGACAGTTGACATTTTGACAGATGATGTATTTTTATGCGTTAAAATCCGTAAAGTTTTATTTCAATGTCTAATATTTGCGTAAGTGATAGAAATCATTATGATGTTTTTTTTGTTGCCGCTATAACAAAAAATAAAAAACAGAATAAAATACATATTTAAGGGGGCTCTCATGCAATAAACGTGATTTTTTGCCGTTGTTGTTGATAATGGTACGGAAACCTTCGTGTGCGAGCGCGACCCGCACTTGGCCAGTTTTTTTTTATTTTGTCTATATTATGCTGGCTCTATTATAAGAATAAAACTTGCGAAATATGGGTCTATGGACCTCTATCTACGCTGACGCAGCACTTGTGGCTTGTATAATATTGATCATCCCTCAGATTAGCGTATACCCATCCGAGTTAATAGTATCGGCCGAAATAAATGGAAAATACGTAATTAAAAAGTGAAGCGATGCCGAAAATTATAATACAGTGAATCCAAAATCAATTTAAAGTTTTAATAACTCTGTATTTTATTAATTGGGGATTAATGTTGATACTCAATCAGCTTGAAAATCGACAACGTAGAGAAGGTATAAATAATATAATTCCTATGTGTAGACAGGTGAAATGCCCTGCACGGAGCTTTCCGAATCGATCAAAGATCTGGACCCGACGAGGCCAGCCGTCTTGGTGGACCTCGTTAAAAATTCGCAACAAATTAGCTATGCTCAGTGTTGGCTTCATTTCTCAAATTCCTCATTCTCATAAGTTCTCAAGAGCATTAAATTTTCACGAAATTGCTTTCAAACTTTTCCCCTCTCAATAAGCTTCAAACTCAATTTCCGAAGGCATAGTTTTGATCACATAGTTTGTTGTTGTACAATAATTTACCTGGTTACTATGTTTGTGTGAGCCAACTTAATAAACCAATTTAAATCTGCTGTGAAATTCAGCCGACCATTAAAATCTCAGCTTCGACTTCCAATCGTCAAAAAGGTTCTTTTTTATTTCTAAATTGCCTTTTGCGGTTTATATTCATTCACGGACCACTTTATCCGGGTGTCAGAATTGGGAATGAGCCGGGTTCCGTTTATGGAGCACTACATACATACACTCAGACGTTGACTGCCGGCAGTACGAATATAGAGCCAGCCGGAGTTGCCTTAATAATTCAACAGTGCAATGCTTTTACAAAACCTGTCGGCGTCAATCCTAATTTAGCGCCAGCGATCGACTCGCTTTCGGAAAGTGTCGCTAGACAAACGTAATGGAACTCTGGTGTTCTAGCAGTAGCAACTCATTTCGTTACTGAACGATTCGCTTGGCCGCCTCTGGATAAATTATTTTGTTTTCAGCACGCTGTAAATAGATGGTTGACTCCACTTATTCTGTTCTTTGTTTGCCTATTTCTGGTTAACTGTTTCTGTTGCAAGCATTCATTATTTTGTTTTCCATTATTTAGTTATCGTACAAACAATTAGGTACATGCTATTTCTGTACAAACATTTTCTGAAACTGTACTATTGAGTCGGAAACAGCCGGAGAACGAAGAACCAGCCTACGTACCTACGCGTAACTGACAGGCGAAAATTCACCTTTACTTTTCCCGCGTATTTATCGTCATTACAGTGACGTACCGACGTTCGTAATACAAATAAAATGCGACGTAATAACATGGATCAAATATTTGGGAAAATATTTCCATCGGTGTCCCCATATCGAAGGGTAACCTCATTTTCTAGATATTAGCCTGATATTCTGCACAACTGATAAAAGTAACCAGGAGAAATAAATTGTGTAAAAGGCATTTTAAGTAATGCGATGCTCTACGGTATTTTGAACACATACAGTAAGTACCTAATACCTTTATGTAATTAGATCGGTTTATTTAATTGTCCAGATAATTAATCAAACCGATTAACTTAATTTTAGTCTTTTCTCTATCACGATAAAAAAATCTACCCCAGATGACTTTGAAACAAATTATGAAATTACTTTAATACTGGCTGATATTGTTATTTTACTACTTTCACTTGTCAGTTCTAATTCTGAATAACATTTTTTTTTAGTAAAGTGAAGCTATATTTAAAAATGGAACACCCTACTACCTCTTCAGCGCTGTACTCTCATATCCTTTGAGAGCTACCTAGCAACTGGCAAATGTTTTTAAATCAACACTCAAAGTTGATAAAGAGCCCACAAACGAGTCTCAAGTCTGTGACGACACAAATCTAGTTTGGCGGCGTGAGATTGCTTAAAGTTCCTCAAGTCCCACACCTGCACTTGCTCCTGAGTTCATTTACATTAACTTGTGACGTGTTGCAGTACTTGCCAACTTATTGCGGACTTAGTCTCAGTGATAACGCGGATAACTTTCTGGTTTTTCTTTGTGTACGATAGTGTTTACTGTGGTTTTATTTCAAATGTAGCTTATTCAGTTGTCGTCATTTTAATAACTATGTTTTTATTCATTTGTCAATGTTTGGATTATTGTATTAACGCTGTTTCTAGTTTATGATTTGATGGATAAAGTATGAGAGAGGATGTTTTCAACAAAAATGTTCGACATTACACTTTCTTGCGATTCATCAATTTCTATTACTATCAGCTTGCTCCTATTAAATACACATCACATAAAATTTTAGTCAACATTTCTTTAAATACATTTCTGTGAAGAGTCATAATGGTAGCAACCCTATTATCCACACCGCATTCTTTGCGTCCCACGAATCACTTTCCTAATCACAGAACATTCTTAATCCGGCCCCCTACGAACGCCACAATATACGCCTTTACTAACTGAAACATATTTCTAAACGACATCCATTAAATATAACTTAATGTTTATTTTATGACCATCTAAACCTGTTTAAATCTCTAAGCATTTATGCCACGGATGTAACAACGGCCGTACTTTTGCGAGATACGAGTTCGAAGAAAATTACAAAGAAATTTATCAGGCTCCAAACATCTATGTAATTGCTGGCATTGTTAGAGAAGTACTCTAGTAACAAAGTGAACAAGATAATCACTGTGATTCGCCCATTGTTCTAATAATGGCGAATTGCGTTAATTATCCGCGATTTATGAACGCGACACAAACATTTAATTCATGTAATTACAAATGGCTATACAATTATTAAGATAGCTACTGATGAGGGTGCGAACTCTTGAATGTAAACATTAAGTTCGTCAAAAGGGACAATCAAAAGGTCCCTCAGATGGCCTTGTAACAAGGAAACTCTAATTAATTGAAATGTTTATGATCCCAACCTCGGTGGATATCTGTCTGGAAGCCAATCCACCTAGATAAAATTAATATCTCAAGCAAAGTTACATTTTGTATCAAGTATCAACTGTCTAGTTGTTTAACAATGTTGTTATTTTAATATTTAGGGTAAATGTTTATGTATACACAGGTGGCTTACAGCGCTAACTTTGGGTGTAGGTATAATTTTAGTTTCCTAAACATTCCGTCGGATTTAATCACATTAGTAGATAATTGATATGGTGTTAATCCGCTAACGCTGTCGAGAATTATAATTGGTTCAACGTTCTTATTACATTAGGCTCTTGGGTACATTTGTTATTATCTGTTAAGTGAGGATTTCCGATTGAGATTTTACTTAGATTTACTGTAATCATATTTTATTATTTACTAGCTGCGTCCCGCGGTGTTACTCGCTATATTTTTTCGCGATAAAAAGTCTATGTGTTAATCTAGGGTTTCAGCTACCTCCATATAAAATTTCATCAAAATCCATTCAGTAGTTTTTACAGGAGTAACAAACATCCATCCATACTTACAAACTTTCGCGATTAGTGGTAGGGATTTTATTCATTGAGCATTAAAAAGTTAATGGCAATTTTATATAAACTTAGATTTATATATACTTTGTCATTATGAGATTGCTTATAACAATATAATTATACTATTATAGTATGTAGTATGGTATGGTAGAGCATCTAACTTTAATTTTATTTTTACAACCCCGCCTAAAAAAATTTCAGGGTTCATGTTTACATTCATGCATGTAGGTTATTATATACAAGAAACAATACTTTATCATCAGTTAAATGTGTATTCCGTACATTTAATTCAATCAAAAGGGAAGGTATGCTATAAACACGACCTGTAATCCCAAAAGCCACATAGCAGGGTTTCGTTTATAAATTCTGTATTAAAATAGTTCCGGATTGCCTTAACATTTGTCGAAGCTTAATATGAGGCGCACATGGATGTAAACCCAAGTTAAAGTTGCTACAGTTGGTACAAAACATAACATAACATCACGCCTGTATTCCCCAAAGGGGTAGGCAGAAATGACGGATTTCCATTTGCTACGAACCTGGCATACTTCTTTTGCTTCATTCACACGCATCACATTCCTCATGCACGCATAATGATTTATGTATGATTTTTAAGTGAAGGAATAACTTTATTACTGTCAATAATCACATAAGTAACTTCTTTCATATTTCAATGTACGAGTAATGACAAGAGTAATCATATTTTATGCCCCTTGAAGGGTGTTTCCTTCCTTAGGTACGTGTCGGTTTTTTGTAAATAAGGCCCATTATCCCTTAACCGCTCCTTTAGAGGTGTTTAATGTAGTGCCGAGCTGCCCTTTGACTTTATGCCATTAATAATATGATCGCAATCGAGATTCAGGGCCCAAATTAAAAATCAATAACAATCGCCGCAGATGAAATTGACTTACAATTTTAAGTGTTTATTAATCTACAATTAAAGCCGTATTGTAGTCACATTTATTGACGTTTCAGAATATATCAACGCCAGATTTAAATTTAAAATAATGACGAAAGGAGGTTAATTTTCTTTTTTAAACATGATTGACAGTCCTACATAGTGAGCGATAAAACTTTTCATGATTTAAGAAATGTGTATTTTTAAAGTATTAATCTGAAATTACTATTATATAGGTACCTACTGAAATAGAATTTCCATTGAGCTTTAAATATATTTTTCATGCGAACGGCTGAAATATTGTTCGCTACGGCGACCGATGGAACCAATCGGCCTAAATCCTTCATTTCCGAATTTGTAAATAATAAAAATCAGTTTTCTATTCGTACGAATTTTGTAGAATACACGTATTTCCCATTTTATAGAAACACGCACAAAAGGTGAATTGAGAAAAAATATAAATTTTATCTTTTGCATATTCGACGAGGAACAAAAAACGTAAAGATCAAAAAGATCACTTTGTTTCCTTTTGAAAAGTAGAATGTTATAAATAGATACATTCCAACGTATCTGTAATTTCAGGTACAAAATACCATCGTCGGCCATTTTTCAAATTATAATTCGTGCTTCCGTTTCTAAGCCATTTATTTATTAACGTTTCATCTCATTTGGAAGCTCGTTCTTATTCATAAAGTTTGTTTATACTGATTATACACCATTATGCCCGTAATTCTCGATAGACAAGGCAAGTTCCTATTGAAATTGGTTAACCACAATAACATTTCTTAGAATGGTTTAAATATAATAGGATAAGGTGTTTTGAAGGTAATCCTTTGCAGCCAGAAAAAAAATTGAGGTAGTTTGGAAAATTTTAAGACAAGGTAACTAGAAGATTCATATCTTCTAGTTAAATTGTCTTAAGACATGCCTTACTTCTATAAATATATCCCTACTAATATTATAAACGCGAAAGTTTTTACGTATGTATGGATGTTTGTTACACTTTCACGTAAAAACTACTGAATAAATTTTAATGAAATTTTATATGGTTGTAGCTGACACCCTGGATTAACACACAGGCTACGTTTTATCTCGAAAAAATGTAGCGGATAACACCGCGGGGCGCAGCTAGTACTAATATTTACATTTAAAATCATAATATCCAGTTTTATAATTGGATCTGACGCCATCCTGTTTTTGTGTAAACAACATATGATTTTTAAAAAGTGATGTGGAAATTGCGCTTACCTTTACACCAGACAGTAAAAAACAACGTTCGAAACTCAATCGGATGCGCGCTAGTCCGGCCGCAACAAACATTGAAAAACAAAACTAACTCCGTATTGCATATTGGTATGTCCTCGAAGTGTTTTAGAGATATTTCATGCAGATATGAATGCGCGCGTTGAATGTGATACTATAACGTAAATAGCAAGCGGTTGCAACTATTGTAATAGGTACTACTGAATTGAAAAAAAGCTTTGCTATTAGCTATTTTTACCATAGCTACTTATGTACCGAAGCAGAAAAAAAAATTATTCTGTTACCAACGTTCCTAACTCTCCAGTTGTCTCTCCAGTATCAAATGAACTTGGTGGTAGATTGTCCATCTGAAATTCTTAACTGGTGAAAAGATTCAGAACAAGAGTTAACTAACTAGTTCATGAGCTACCAAATAGTATGGATTCTTTCTTATGATTATAATATTATTATTTCTTCATTTAACTTCTTGTGTTGAAGAATTGAAATTTGTAATCTATCCAGGTGTAAAAGTTATGATGTGGTATAGATGTTTTTTTTACAAATCCGTTTAATTTTAATATAAATACCGGGATGTTACCCGCCACATTTTGTCGGGATAAAAGTAACCTACGAGTCAATCCAGGATGTCTACTACATACATTTGAAATTTCATAAAAATTGGTTAAGCCGTTTGAGCGTGAAGAGGTAACAAACATACAAACACACTCAGAAACTTTCGCCTTTATTACATTAATGTGATAAATGCAACATGACCACGAAACTCATGTAATCTACACGATTTAGAAAAATGCCATCTTTAAGTATTTTTCACATTCAAAGTAATTTAATAATATCCTCCGAAAAATATTTGTAGATTGAAATTCTGTAGATAATAGCTTTCATAAAGTGATTATCCAACTCATTCCACTTCATGCATGTAAGTCTAGAAACTTTGCATTCTCATTATAATGTGGGGGAACATGGGAAATATGCTAACTTGGGTTTAACTTATTATCTGATTAAGCTTTTATAGAACACGTTTTATGAAGTACAAGTTTTAAGAAGCCTTCCGAAGTAAATCTGTTCATATTCATTTTGAAAGCGATCCTGAGTAGAGCTACTTTCGTACCTACATTTATTTGTAGTCCTGTGAAACTGTATAAGTCAACGATAAACAATTCCTATTATATTTTAGTTGAACACAAACATTATAAATATATACAGCCAGCATCTTAAAAACGAGATTTTTTTTTAACACTACAATTAAATATAGAACATCTTCATAAATAATAAAACGTCTACATTCCCAGATCAACATTTGGACGCAATTTGAAACAACAACTTGAATTGGTGTTTGTTTCTTTTAATTATAATTTGACATAAGGCTTCTTAACATGTTAAGCTACTTATGGTGCTGAATGTACACCACTCTAGACAAAATGTTTACCTTTAGTACAAAGTAACAAGCACCGCAGATAAAAGCAGTAAGTGCATTTACGTCTTAATTCTAGGGAGTTGTAGAATTGTTAGTGATCGTTAAAGACACTCCTAAATTTTTTTCTAGTAAACCACTCACTTTTCTGGTACACAACGGTGTTTACTATAAGTGTAACTTAACACTTTGAGCGCCACTGCGGTCACCGTGTTACTGCGAGCAATAGTTTTTCAATTACGACCTGATAGACGACCTGATTAGCGCAGTGGCTAAGTGATTGGACTGCCGCGCTAAGGGTTGCGGGTTCGATTCCCGCACGGGGCAAAACTTTGTGCGAACCACAGATGTTTGTCCCGAGTCTGGGTGTTTGTGTATGTGATATTTCATGTTTGTGGAACGCACCCACGATACAGGAGAAATTCCTAGTGTGGGGCGACGTTTTATTTTAAAACAAAAAAAAAATTGTGTTTGATGCGTAGCAGTCAATGTGTTAAGCTATGCCTTCGCTTTTTGTATCAATTTCCAAAACCAGACATTTTTTTACAACCCGCCAAGAGTGATTGTTTAAAGGGAATGATAGTTAATGATTTTGATTACCTTCAAGTGTGTGATTAAATTAGTTTTTGACACATACCCTTTCCCCAAGCTCTAAGAACGTAGGTGAGGGAATGCGGTTACTTTACAGTTCTACAAAGGGTTGCTTGAAGACGTAGGCGCAAATTGCTTTTAGCAGTGGTGATGTACTGGTAAACGCATTAGACCTCCTGATGGAGCAATCAGCCAGACACTCTAACTTTAATGGGTTAGATTAAAAATCGATGCTGTAAGTGACGCGATATGCGAAAACAGCTTCGGGGAAGTTGAGACGCTTAAATATGATGAGCATAAGTAAGGGTTAGGGATTGGATATTAATTACTTATCTGTTATTACCAAAATGACATTTTAAATGACGTTTGAAGTCAATTATTATGACAGTGAATTGTGAATAAAAGCTCGAACTGTGCAATTCTACATTTCGATTAAGAGATAATTAGGAGAGAACTAATGTTGGAATATGGATGTATAGGTATAATAGTATAGCTTCTGGAGAAACAAAAGTATATTTGGAAGTCTGGGCGTAATAATACGTACGTAAGTAAGCCTTGATTATGTAGGTATAAATTTAAACATTCTGCACTTTTTAATATAAACCTAAGCTTTGGTATGGCAAAGGTTAGACATTATAGTGGGCGATATATTCTTAAATCAGGATTAAAAAAAAACCTAAAATTCATGCGACATTAATTTTGATGAATATCACAAACATAGAAACAGTATTAAACTTGCGGCTGCCAAGAAGCCCTCACTGTAGATGTTAGTGTACGGAAATGAGAGAACTTCACTTTAAGAGTGAAAAGCCTGGAAAGTTGCAGCCATCAGGATGTAACGATGTTCCGTATGTATCTACACGTCATATTTTGTGCCAAATAACTCTCTATTTTGCACATAGCAGCATTAGGAGATAAAATGGTGGAACTTTTGGTGGAAACTTATTTGGGCTGATATTTGAAACATAAAAGAAAGAAGAAACAAAGTATATTAATATAAAATAAACACAACTTAGATTCTATTTAAATTTAAATTTTCTTTAATATATAAATCTAAATTTTGACAAAAAAATATTACTTAGGCGAAAAAGAAAGAAAGAAATAATGAGAAATATGAAATGCGTATCACATTTGTATTCTAAAAGAACCAGATCACATGCTAACGTATAGTAATATAAGTTAAGATGTTCTAGTTAACAGTGGATTCTGATATAATAAAGTTATGTTAAAAGTTTATACTAGTTACCTACTACCAAACAATACATAATATACACTTTCTGAATTTCATTACCCTGTATACAGTAAACATATTTGATGTATATTATGCAGGTATTGTCTATTAGCACTCCTGGACGCTACACAGTAATTAATACCTTTAACCTCTGAGTGACGCATTGACGGCTAAACATCAACGCAGTATACTGCAACATTTAAGCGACGCAAGCAATTACAAGTTCTTTTACAAGGCAGTAAGGTCAATAATTACATAAAACAGTTTGATAGCAGGTGGAAATGGGCGAGAAACCACAAAACACACTTAATCAAAAGGTCAACTTTGTGCAATAGCAGTATCACTAAATCATTCCTATACTATCATATTAAATTGGTTTTAAAATTTTTGTACCAGCTCACTCTCTCAAAGGAATATTGAACAATGAAAAATATGGATTTTTTTCTTTGAAGTCCAGGTTGTATCGATATCTCATCGCAATAAATAAAGCAAGCATGGTGTTCAATGCTGGAGTTTTCTCTATAAAAAAAAACCTTTGCCTAAGAAACAGCTACAGGCTGTTATCATTTGTGGGGCCGAGCGTGGTCTTTAGTGAGTTGTGTTAGTAGGCCTTCTGTGTAACTTGTAGGGTAACGTCTTATACATATGTAGGCACCCTGTATAGTGTACAGTTACCGGGCTCTAGCACAGAGGATGTTTCGTAGAGTGCCGCCGCGAGCGACGACTCTGAACATTTGTGTAGTGAACCCTCTCAGCCTTTCACCTACATCCATCGTAGCCATACTTGACATACAGTCAAATGTTTACATCGACTTAAGTCGTTATACATATGGCCACGTAGAGCTTTTTTTTTTATTATTTATTTATTTATTATGTATTTATAAAATAAAACTTATATGCTAAAACATTGCCCCACAAAACCATTTACACGGTTTGTTTGTGGGTGTGATAAAGTTGCACAATTAATTAAACTTAAATACTAAATGGGTTCGTACATTATGGATGGGTAGCTGTGTAATATAATACTAATATTGTAATATAATAATGTTTTACATTATAAACTAAGTAAATGTTGTTTTAATTTATTGGAGAATTTATTTTTGTTTTTTATTTTTCTTAAATCTGGAGGTAAACTATTAATTATATAAGGGATTCTTTTTTCAAGTGTTCTGTCCCCATAGTAGTTGCTTACTCTGGGGACTTCATACTTGCCTGTAGATATTGCCCTAGTTACATGTTTGTGCCTCAATATTGAGTAACTATCCCAACTGCCGTGACTATTTGTGAGAATCAGATATTTATGTTTTAAACTAACCGGAAGGATTTTACAAATTTTAAATAGCTTATAGTAATCATCTTTACAACTTAATTTTGTTTTTTTGTCGACTAATAATTTAAGAAATCTAATTTGTAATGTTTCTAACTTTTGTATGTACGATTTGAATGTGAGTCCGTAGCAGTCGAGACAGTAACTCAATATTGAATCCACCAATGACAAATAAAGGAGCTTCATTGTGCTAGTAGGTACTTTAAAACTTGGAATCTGTCCTATTTGTGAGCTTAGCATGTACCCTCATACGTTAAAAAAACATTTGAGTATTTTAAGTTTATCTAGTACCAACAACAACAACAAGAAATATACTAAGATAATACACAAAAATATGATAAATGAAAAAATTTATACCTACGTTTTTTTTTTTTTTTTAAATCGCCTCACAGTAGGAATTTCTCCTGTATCGTGGGTGCGTTTCACAAACATGAAATATCACATACACAAACACCCAGACTCGGGACAAACATCTGTGGTTCGCACAAAGTTTTGCCCCGTGCGGGAATCGAACCCGCAACCCTTAGCGCAGCAGTCCAATCACTTAGCCACTGCGCTAATCAGGTCGTTTTTTAGTTTATTATAAACGCAATCAAAAATCGTATCAATAAAATCACAGAAAGAAAACTTTTGATCTCATACAGCAGCATGTGACTAAAACAAAATCCAAAATAATTCCATCTACCCACGCTTTCAGTCAATTCAATGTACGATACGATAATAAAATCTAAATATATACCTACCTTGTAAAGTTACTTCAATTTAGGCGTTTGAAGTTTGCTTCTGAAACTGGCATGAAACATCAAGCAAGAAAAATCTTTAACTTTTTCTTTTTAATTTAAAAATAATAATCTGTAATGTCAGATACACAGTAACAGTATCTGTCTTGATGTTTGACAGTTATAATATCCGTCGTTGTTTGGAAATGTATTATCCTATAAAAGCAAGTGGCTGCCACTTCAGAGGCCGAGCGGAGATGGCGGAACGATAAAAATACTTATCCTACTTAACTCGCTATTGTGATGGAAGTTATCTTCTATTTATTACAATACCATTTGATGACTTCATGCTTTTTCAATAACAAGGCATGCGAATAAAACATTATTATGGGGTTTATTCACTATTTACAATTATTAATCGGGTCCTTAGTTTATTATGCTATTAGCTGATGTTTTGACATATTACCGTCGGCATGTGACCATTAACTACACAATAATCTAATCTTGAAATAAATGATAATAATGAAGCAAAAGAAGTATGCCAGGATTGTAGCAAATGGAAATCCGTGGTCTCTGCCTACCCCTCAGGGAAACAGGCGTGACTTTATGTATGTATGTATATAATCTAATCTTAAATAAGAAAATCGCGAAATAGGTTCGTTTCAATGAATCAATATCGCTACTTATATTATAAACGCGAAAATTTTTAATTATGGATGGATGTTTATTACCTTTCATGTAAAAACTACTGAATGGATTTTATTGAAATTTTATTATGGAGGTAGCTGACACCCTGGATTAAAACATAAGCTACCCGAATTTTTATCCCGAAAAAATGTAGCGGGTAACACTGCGGGGCGTAGCTAGTCGTAAATATATTTGATCAAAAAACGCGTAAATATCGCATACATTCCGTGAAAATCATTATGTACATAGCAAGCATTTTTTAAAACTTATTTTACACTGGAAAATGTGTAGCTCGTAGTGCGTTTTACAGGCATGAATTTTACATGCAAAAACGCCCAGTCGGAACAAATACATATCTGTGGATCACGTAAATATTTTTCCGCGTATAGCAGTGGAGCACTGAGCTGCAATGCGAATTGAATTTCTTCAAAATCGTTGCTAGATTTGATATAAATTCTAGTTTTATCTTAAATACATTTAATTTGTTTTACTTTTCGGAGACCTCTCGCTATACCAGCGGCTCTAACAGCGAACTCATACACGATACGCCCTTATGGTCTAGTTCTGTCAGTTTCTCTCGAAAACAGTTGACAAATAACTAACGCATTCAATTGATGAAACGGCAGCGTTATGGAATTTGTGTAAAATGTGACGTAGACTTTATGTTATGGTAATTATACACCAGAAACTACCTACACAGGTGTTCATAACAATATACATTGGTGGTTCCATTTATTTATGAATGGTTCGCATTGCAGGTAATAGCAAAATGTTATAATGAACCGCTCACTATGAGTGGTATGCTCTCTCGTGATGACTGTGTCTGTGATTAATTATTATAGCTGATAAACTGGCCACATACACAGACTATTTTCTCTGAACACCATGTCTAAACATTTTTTTTTTAAATCTTAGATTATTTTTGAATGATGAATATGTCAGAGGTGGGAACAAATTAAAGTAGGAATTCAAATTGTTGTTTAAATAAAGCACCGTTTCGATCACGTTTTATTAATTTATTAATAACAGACGGTTTGATGTCAAATAACCATATTCTATTTAAATAAAGCTATTTTCTTGAAAAAAAGTTAGCCCTTGCCTTATCTCTTAGATCTATAAAAGGTAATAACAATTATTTTGATGGCTCAATTAAGCAAAATTATACAGTGTGAATGAGGCAAATTTTTCCCGTTAAAGTGTCTGCACGTTAATAGGTATATTATTAAAGATTTGAATGTCTGTCTACTGGCTAGTTCTACTTTAATAGAGTCATAACAATTTAGAAAACGATGTCTCTACTCTACATTTAAAATGTTTGGAAAACTTGTATTTAAGACTCAGAGAAAGGTACATTCGGACTTGTATAGGTATTTATTATAACGCCGCTCCCAAAGTAGTGAGCTGAACTATCTTCCCCTATCACTGGAAGATTAAGTACCATAGACCAAATAATAAAATAAAAATGACGATGCACAAATGTATCAAAGCTACGAATATCTGTTCCTGCTTGTCGCAGTGGCTAAGAGATTGAGCTGCTACACTAGGGGTTGCTGGTTAGATTCCCGCACGGGACAAAAATCTGTGCGATCCGCAGATGTTTGTTCCGACTCAGGGTGGTTGTGTATATGATATTTCATGTTTGCGAAACGCAACACACGAGTAATTTCAAATGCGAAGCGATATTTTTCAAAAAGAAAGAAAACATTTTTGGATCGCTTACAGTTATGAGTTCTATTCGAGTATCTATCATAACTTCAAAAAACATGTACGACTATATTCTCAAAAAGGAATTCACCAGACATTATATAGGAAGACGGTCGGAATCCTTGTATTAAAATATCCGCATTTAAAACTTCTGAAATTTAAAATGAGGTTCCCCTTCTAAACCAAAGAATTTTATTATGAAATCTCTTTGGATAAGACCTTTTTGAGCGCTTTTCAACTTTCGATGTCTGAATGACGGAGAAAGGGTGGCAGTTTTCTTAATACATTTAACAAAGGCTGGCCGACTTAAATTATGGATTCTATCTTCTATTTTAAAACGAGATTTGTTTTGTTTCTTATAAAGTCATGTCTGTTCCTAAAGGCTTGTCTGGATACGATGGTGTCATTTAATTGAAACCCTCAATTGTATTAAAGTTCAGTAATTGTACAAGGGGAATTGCCGACCATAATAACTGTCATAATGGATCCAACTTTTTATATCTCCAAGTCAAATTCCCGGGAGGATAAATGAAGAGTACAGAAATCCTAGTTCTGTTAACTGGGCTCACTCCAAATCCAAATAAAACAAATGAAAAAATAAGAACTTTTCTAAGAAAATATCAACATTGCAATCTAGATTCTCCGTTAACTGACCGGGGAGATATTAGGATCAAAACGGGTTTCACGTGATTTTAGAGGCACGGAGAAGTCTCGATGTGTAAAAGTGACTCCAACGACTGACGGGGAAGGCCTTATAGCCACGAGCAACTCGTAAGGTAGATTTCAAGACACCTTAAAACACATTTTCTTTTTTATTAAGACTTAGCAGGCCATCAAAGAAAAATGTCAAACAAAATTTGCGTCAATAAATATCGACCTCAAATTGTATAATACAATTTCGTCGGCTTAAAACTGTGGGGTGGTTCGTGGTTGTGGCCGCGGCGAGCGTGCGCCCGGCGTCACAAACGGAAGCTTATTGTTTACGACGCACCTCTTATCTGTCACGCTGAACGACCTAAACATAACTCCGCTTCGAATTTATGAATTTGAACCTCGAACGTTATACGCTCGTTGTTTATGGAGTGCGAATACTGGTCATAGAGGTGAAATAAGAACTTTTTGGAGCTGTATTTTTCATGTATTGGGTTTTTTCGGCTTTAAGGGAAATGAGTGTTAGGTAGTTTTTTGCTGTTTTAAGAATTTGAGAATACTGTTGGAAATAACCCACAAGACTGAAAGTATTTTGTAAAATATTGTATCGTGGGAATAGGCTTTGACCATGAACTTTAAGTTTCATAACAGACGTCGCGTCGTCTAAGTTTGTACCGTCTACCTTACCATAGACCTTCACCATCTAGATAAAAATAACTTCTTATTAAAATTTCATTTGTTTACTGCGTTAAGTCTTCATTCATATCGCAAGTGGCTGATAGGAGATAACTTAACTTAAAGTAACTTATCTCATTAATATCAATTTATGTAACAAACGGATAAAGCGTACATGACAATGTAACTCGCAGCAGTTAAGTCATTTACAACACAAAGCAATGTTCTAAATACGAAAGTATCCGTTCAATAATAGACTATGAATTTCTAAAACTATTTCTGTAGCTCGTCGTTGCCAGCAGATGGGGGAGACAGGGGTGAGAGGGGAAGGGCGTAACGTCTGAAAGCATAATATGATATTATTGCCAAAATAATAACGCAGAGTAGACAACACCGCATCTTCCCCTGTTAGGGTTGTGCTGTGTGCGTCAGTACATTTTGTATTAAGGGCATCCCAACAATGTTCCTGTGCCGTGTGCGATGTTCTCGTTCCATGTTCGAATATTATAACAAGATTTTAATTTAAATCTGGTTTTTAAATAGGTTACTGAACGTCGTTTGGAATATTCATAGTTTCATCCAACTTTGCAACTTAAGTTTTCGTTCAGTAACATTGTTGTCATCCCTGACGATTGCTTTTAAAATTAAACGTCATAGATTAGTGGCCAGTACGATACGATAGAGTTTAATCGCTGGACAGGTGCGTAAGACATGTCCGCTGCCAGACGGTACTATCGCATTCTATTTATTAATGCCCTAGTGGCGTTACCGCTAAGTATCCATCGCAAGATATTAATTATGAACTTTGGAAGCGTAACCTTTTGTATTTGTTAGTGTTATTACGTGATTTAGATCAGCCCCCTTACCATGAACTCTTAAAGCTGGACAGTTTACGATATGGAAGCGAGACCCCACTACGTGCAATCTTATGCGGCATCTCGCTTCCACAACATAAAAAGTCTTGTTTGAAAAGCTCATGGTACGGGGATAGAAATGTTTAATTTTTATAAATCATTCTGCGAAAATATTTTAATAATTCAAAAGCAACTTAAAATACGAGGCTTCTTACAAGGAGTTACAAAATCCAACTGTCTGTCACTCCGATACTTAGAAATTTAAACATTTAAACGGGTGACGTCATAACAGAGTTGACGCGTCTCATTCCGCGACTTCCCGGCTTGTCAGACACAAAATGGAGCGGAGGCAAGGCCTTTTGTACTTGTAGGCTTTGTGTGCAAAGTAAGCTTCCTACCGAAGCATCTGCGATGATGAAACTTGCCAGACACCGCTTTTAAGCACGCTTTATGTCTCGAATTAAAACTTTAAAGGAGGAAATTAAACGTCCAAAAAATTCTGCATGTTACACTCACGGGACGCTCGTTGTTTGCTCTCAGGGAAGGGTTGAACTTACTTTTTATGATACGGATACTTCCACGCAAACAAGCGTTTGTCGCCATTTATTTTCGTCTGTAGTTTTAAAGCCTTCGTATTCACTACTTTAAGTTTGACTCTTTCTAATCACCATTTTAAAAACTGTCAGAACTTGACACTTTAATGCTGACGCTATTGACCCTTTCCTTTTACTTTTCTTGCCGAGTTCTTACTTATAAAAGGGTACATACAACTATAAAGGCCGACCAACAAAGGAATTATTTTCAACATAAAAATAGACCCCTATTATTCCTTATTCAAACAACTTGTTTGTGCGTAATAGTGAGTGCACACACATAATTTAATACAAATAATAACTCGGAACAAAGCCAGCTCGTACAACCGAGGCTTAATCAAAGTACCGCAACAGTTTCACAGCAGCAAAATTATCATTGCCGAGATGTATATTTCCACCCTCTCTTGCAGAACAAATTCCACTTGTCAAAATGTTCACGCTATGTACACGGGAATCACAAAGCGAGACGTTTACAAAGAACGGTCTTAACAAATGGTTCCGTCAGGCCCGTGTTTGAGTAATACGCGGTCGGTCGGCATCCACTATCAACTGTGATATTACATGTTTATTTTCGCCACACACAACATTTAAGGCGCGCGTTAGTTAGGCAACATTAACCCTATCTAAACTCCGCTGTTGTTTCCCACACGAAATAGGCCAAAAGGTTTAGGTTTAGGCACTGTAGGGTTATGTCAAGGCGAGCACCACATTTGATTTTAATAAAGTTCCTTTACGACTTGCGAGTAAAGTATAGGAGGCTTTGTTCAGTGCTACCGTAACATTGGTCAGAGAACATGAAGCGTACATAAAACCCAGTTCCGTAGTACAAATGTAGGTACTATTAATGTATTTGGACTATTGGGGAGATGAACTGGATATAATGGTTTGTTCCGTGTACTTAACAGTAGGAGCCCTGAAAGTTTCTTCATTAGAATTGTTTAACCTACGCGAATTGCTTCCACGAAATGCTAATTTATATTCCCTGCTGCCTGGATATTATACGTCATTTTGTAATTAACTACTTTTGGAAGGTTGATTAACTTTAAAGAGTAGTTTTAGTTAATAACTCTATTTTTTTTATTCTATTGTTGGTCTAGTGGGCACTAAGCACGACTACTAAGCATGAAGTCCTGGGTTCAAATCCCGGTTTGGGCAGTGTTATTGGGTTTTTTTATTAAACCCATTAACACTAACCCATTAACCCTCAGTTGCAGCGCGGAGTCTGGATTTGTACCCGGCTAATAGGCTTGCCATTATTACATTAGGATCTGTTGACTGGAGAAATGTGGGTGTACTAAAGGTACACCTCTGCCTACCCTTCGGGGAATACAGGCCTGATGTTATGTGTATATAATTATGTCTATTGTTCCAGTAGACGAATTTGCAAAACGCACTGACTTTGATAATTAAAAAATTCGGTAGGTATATATATATATCGATATCCATATCCATACTAATATTATAAATGTAACTCTATCTGTCTGCTTCGCCTTCGCGACTAAACCGCTGGACGGATTTTGATTAATTTTGTCATGTAGAAAGTTAATGACCCGAGAAAGGACATAGGCTACTTAAACTAGGCGAAGCTGCGGGCTAAAGCTAGGTTTGAGTAAGTAACAAGTAAGCAAATTGTAGAAGAGCACAAACATAAAAGTCTATCTCATTGGGATTGTCATTTTACTTCGTTTTGAAACTCAGCCATAAAACGCAAAATAATAGATATTAACCGGTAGGGTAAGCGGTTACCTCCTAGACTTTTAATATTAAACAACAGACAATAACTCCTACTTTCCATTGAACTAATGCATCAAAAGCTTTATTCCACTAAGGTATTTTAATATACGTAGAAAGTAAAAAAAAAGCCCTTGAAGTTTTCATATTACCCGGACGCTTTCTATCCCGCGTCACATTTTCTACTACGCGAAGATTAAACCTATTGTTCTGTCACTCAAGGAATCGCGTTTCTGACAAATTTTTCTCCATGTAACGAGAACTGTGTAACCTGAGTGTGCCCGGCCCTTACGTATTTATAACATAGCACAGCCCATTTCAACTGACAGTAAGTGGATCTTGATGTACTTATCTACATAATGTGATACCTTGATATCAGACCGTTACTATTTGTCTCGCGTGAAATGTTTTGCACAAGTTACGAAACTCTCTAATATAACAAGAATACTGAACGAAATCTTAGCATGGTTCTGGCGAGTAGCCAAGATTTGAAAGACCATCACATGGTGTCTTATGGACAGTCTTCAGCTTTCTCTATTAAAACTTTTTTGTGTTCTTATTTAATTAAGAGCCAATTTAGCGAACACTAGAGAATTTCATCAGAGAAACAACATGATGTTTAAATAAATCTCCTTTACGATAACCATGGGATTACCTCATATCCAATAATTAAATTAAGTCAAGTTACAACGTGGCTAATATGACTGACAGTATCCAATACTGTAATATAGGCCTGCCAAAAGTAAGGATTGCAATGACATAATGATAATTAATATTAAATGTATTTAATGGAAATCAATAACAGTAATGATTACTACAAGTGAAAACTCAAAGGATTAATCAAATGACCGATGTTATCGATAATTCGTATCGTTTTATACGATTAAAACGAATGCATTTTAATTTGATTAAACCTGGAAACATGCATGTTACGTCCAAAAGTGTTAGCAGAGTGTTCTCTTATTTTAAAAGTGTGTTTTCAACAATTCAAGTTTCAAAATACTTAAGTCACATGTAATAATAATGTTCTCCCGACCGGTCACTCTCAAGTTATTCGCTTGGAGATAGACCCTCGTGATGGTGACCTATCTCCGAATGGAGACTAGCTAACTACGCAGGAGATATTATAGTGCACAAGTATATGCGCAAACACAGGTGCATTCCTTATTCCCTCACTCTCATAGTCCGAGCGGACGGTAGAAGAGTTAAGTACCATGTAGTAGGTAGGTGATCGTCTTGCTTCGGAAGAGAGCCATTTTCTTCAACCCTCTTCCTTGCATTAAAAACATTATAAAAAAGTATCAAACATAACTTGAAATCACACAACAACATAAATAATACATAAGTAAATCTGTTGCTCATAAAACAGGGAGTTCCATTTGCAAAACACATCGTTTTCCCACCACATCAATTTCGGGGCTAAGCGTAAGAAGCCGACTTGAACGATCTTGGCAAATTATGATGAATGGAGTACCCACGTCATCATAATATATTGACATGATAGCTTCTTCAGTGGATGCCACATGGGTTACTTCGCACTCAACTTTATATTATTATTTATTTTCAAAAGGTATTTGATAAATGATCGCTGGTGTATTGATAAGGAGCTCGTTGTGTTTTTCATTTGCATCTTTGAGATCGTGTTTCGTCTAGATGCTGGCATTTCTTTTAAAGCTCTCTTGTTACATGTGAACCTCAAGCTATAATGTGTATATTTATGTATATAAATAATTGTAAAGTCTACAAATCAATTTTAATTGTTAGATTGTATTGTACGTATGTAACCCTACATGTATTAAATATAAATTGTTAGTGTTTTCTCCGGGCCCTCTTGGGCTGGCAGCTGAAAATCAGCGTTGGAGGAGCAGTCTCACTGCCATCCAGCATTTTGCTGAGCTGCAGGCCTTTTTGGCATAAAATGCTGTTTTTGTTTTATGTAATTATATTTGTGTTTTTCTTGTTATGCCAATAAACGTTCTTTTCTTTCTTTTCTTTCTATATATTTAGCAATTTTGGACTTAATTACGTACTTCTGTGGGTATCGTTATGTATGGTTGTATCCTCCCTGTGGAAAATGTAAAGAAAGCCAAAGAGTGTTAGAAAATAAAATATTTATTTACCGCTTTTCTTAGTTACTAGTTTTAAATACATTATTAAAAATTATTATTATACCTATATATTCTTCACTATAGTACCACTGTATTCAGTAGGATTTTTAATCTGTTACCTTATCTAAATATTACACAACTGGAAAAGAAACCCTACCAAAGATATGATATGTAAAGAAAACATCTTTAGAATATTGTATAATACTTATAGAATTTCAAAACCATTACCAAAGCTAAACTGGTGCCGTTGTTACCACAAGAGACCGCATGCGACGATAATGAGTCGGGTTTAAAGGACAACTACTGCTTAAATAACAGCACACAAAGACCCGCTAGGTGTTATGGTAACTGCTTAATATAGAAGTGCACAGTCAAGGTAAAATAACAAGGGTATTTAAATTAGAATTAAGCATTTTTTGGTTCATGTAGCCTTTACTTGCGGCGATTATTACGTACTTTATTCTTAGTGCATGTACTCACAAACAAGGTATGGTATGGTATGGGATGGTATGGTATGGTATAGTCTTTATTTATCGTTTAGATACATCACTGTTACAGACAAATGCCCTACAAAACCGTTTAAAACGGTTTGACTGTAGGAACTAAAGTCACTAACTTAAATAGAATTATAACATTTTAACAGGTATGTTAGTCAGCTTTGTTTCTGGGAAGAGCTTTAATAAAGAGTTAGAGGCACACTTTTAAGGTTACAAGGATGAGCAAGTGAGTAAAAAAAATTGTAAGTCATATTAAGTTGTATCTCTAAGAAATTATTCATTTTAATGCCATTTTTCTGAAGTCGAATAGACTCTGAACCACAGAGGCCAAGTAGCGAGAAAACAAAAAAAAAGTGATTGCAGTAAGTTTCTATTGAGGTAAATCGCTCGATTTTCCCCTTACAAAAGACGCAGCATCCAATATCAATAAAAAATTTTTTTCTTTTATTGAATTATCTGCTTTAAAGCGCTTTGTTGTCATTTGGATATCGGTTTATCTTCATTGGCTGTTAAAAGAGCTATGGAATTTCAACAATAAAGTTAAGCTGTCTTCAGTGTTGGACTGAAACACGAATGCGAACGTACTTTCGGTCAGAGCGTCCAATCAATTACCAAGGATTTCAAACGCCTGTCGTTTTTTTAAAGCTTGTCTGCCGACTATTGGCGGGCCACACAATCTGGCTGTGGATGTAAGAATCGAAAACTGACTTTCTGTTTGCTTAGCATATTGCATTTGGACTTCCAAAAACGAGGTTCAGAGGATCAAACATAGACACGTTCGAGGCACGAGCGTGCCTGGTGGTAAGTGATTACTGCCGTCCATGAATATCTAGAAGTGTACCTCAGACATTCGTGCCACAAAAAATGAAGCAGTTCGTATGCTGCTACCATATTTTGAGAGCAAAGTTCAGCATGCAGTCTTCGTGCCTCGTACTCTCGTCACATAAAGCAAGAACACGATAATGCCATAATATTGATAGAGAGGAAGAATAAGGCTGAACGTATGAGGTGAGGTAACAAACGATTATACACGATGGGAAGCTATGTCGCTACATATTTGATACTCAGTCCGTACGTGCTTGTTACCCTCACCAAAATGTAATAAAGTAAATGGAGCCGAAAATTATCTACTGCCTGCTCTCTCAAATTTCACCATGTAACGGAACATTTTTATTCTAATTTTGTTTCTAATACGAATGTAGGAGTGCTATTTTAAATACTTGAAAGTTTTGATTGTAGATATGGTTGCATTGTATTTTTGGCATTGTTTGAAATAATTATGGTATTATTTAAATTATGCTTGTACCTAAGCATACAATTAATTTCAAATGTTATTTTAAAGTTAAAAGTAAATTAACATAATATTGTAAACAGTATTAGTATGTGCGCTATGATTAAATTTAGATCGTTTATAAAGTAAACAACGTTATGGTTTTAATAAAACATATTTCACGATAAAAACAACAAACATCCAGTTGTCTTCCCATAATAATATATTAACCGAGTCAAGGGACGTATCTTATCGCAGAACTCTCCCCCGAAGATCAATCATTTTCAATAAATTAACGTCGCAAAAATTCAATGACAAAAATAAAACGAGGTTGCTCCTATTAATAAGTACTATACAATATGTATGTCGAATTCAACAATAGTCGCATTTAATTGCTGAACATTTAATTATACACACATAAAGTCACGCCTGTTTCCCTGAGGGGTAGGTAGAGACCACGGATTTCCATTTGCTACGATCCTGGCATACTTCTTTTGCTTCTACATTTAATTATAAGGAAACAAAAGAACGTTAGAGAATCCTCGTCAAGTGGTCTAATAATTCAATAACACATTTTAGAGGGAGGAATAAGAGGACAATATTGTTGCGGTAAAAAGTGTTGGTCGGCTGCAAATAGTATTAGATCGAAGCTAAGTGATTTGTTGTGTTGTGGTCAATCGCACTTTGCGTTGGTTTCTTATAGTTTCTAACAACAAAGTGACTTTGAAACTTGGGCGCCGCTGTACACTTGGAAAATAACTTTAATTCGATGTTTGTTTTGTGGGATCCTTACATAAATGATAAAGTATCTCTGTCTGTTTGCTACACATGACAAACGAAGTTAGAGTTATGTGATTTGATGTGGAGATAGCCTGCACCTTTGGAAGGGACTGGGCTACTCTTTATCCTGAATCTTCACGAAGACGAAGTATGAGAAGATAAGATACCTACTATAGTCAACCATGTTATCCCGAAAAAAGGTTTTGATGTCTTTCAAATTAAAACTATAATATAAATCATTGTATAATATATAAAGACTCAACCAAACTTGAGTCAGACATTTATTCCGGGCCTGATTTTATTTTGTGAAAGGATTTGTGTGTAAATAGTCTCTGGAGAGAGATAAACATCACAAAAAAATTCAAACCCGAATAATTCGTAAACAACTTATCTTGACTCTTAATAATACGTAGTTAAATATGGACTTATATTAATAGAACGCAGCAAGAGGATGGGGTAAAATTAATCTCCAAAATAAAGTATAGAAAAAATACCTCTCCTTCTTTATAATTATTATACATTGTACATCATTCTAATTAAATTACGGCATTAGGCCTGCAGGTACAAGGTAGACCAGCACATGTTAGCTAAGCCTTAAAACCGATCAGCTGTGTTATAGCACCGTTACGATTCGATGAACCCTACCTAAAAGCACACGGAGCTTAGTTGGGGAGTTAGCTTGTAAAACGGACCGCATCGAGAATATGCTAAAATTAATTCCTACAATATCGCAGGTATTGTTGTGATAGTAATATGAATATTAGTAACAAAACAAAAACCTTATAAAAAAAGAATGAGAACAAAAAATGGGGCGGCATCTCTAAAAGCTTAGCTCTTAACAATGAGGTTGTTAATGCATGAATAGTACAGTTGTTTACACGAGTACTAAACTCAACACATTACATGCTCATCAATTAAAATAACAATAATTCTCATAAGATAATGTCGTAGCGACTATAGTACGAAACAACAAACTATTTGCCAGTGTAGTAACAGAGGCCCAACGCCCGTGAACAAAGAAAACGGATAATTAAAGCCAAGCAACGAGAAAAGAGATTTTTTAATGAGCCCCGACGTTTGCCGCGTAATAAGACTTTATTATAACCATAAAAAATCCAGTAATTAAATAATAAAGATGAGGAAAAATTGCTTCGTTACACATTAAGACACAAATATCGGAAGCATTTTATGATTCGTGAAGGGGAAAATTGTTTTCGATTAATAAAAAGTTACAAAAATACGTGTTTATGTACACAGGTAGAAAAATGACTGAGTTCATTTAATTATTAAACAGATTTGACCCAAATACGGAAGCTACAAATTCAGGTAACAATGTGAATTCTTTTTGTAAAACAGCGTTGAAAAAATCTCTTATAGAACAGTAAGCAAAAGATTGCCGGTTTCTTAAAAACTAATTTAAAACTCGCCGAGACGAAGTTTAAATGAAATACAATGTGTAATCCGGTACCAACATCGAATTATAGTTGAGAAACCGATAGAATTTTTGGAGGTGCCAGAGGCGTAATCGCATCTCAAAGGCAGCCTGTTCGCATATAAATTGACGAATTTGCCTCCATTTACACCTTGCTGTCATGCAGGCCGCCTCAACTCAGATGAAGCTCGTTTATAATTTATAATCGTTTCAGATTATACTCATGAATGCTTCCTAGCTAATTTAACGAGCTACGAACGTAAATAAACCGTCTATTATGAAAGGCATTGGTAGTACATACCTACACAATACCGAACTTCCATTGCGTGTCTAATCAAATTTTGTAAGAACATAAAGAAAAAAGTTAAATAAAAATCAAACCTTACATAAACCAACAATTAAGTTGGGAAGGAATTTAACCTTTACAAACAAGGCTCTTATTAGGCAACCACCCACATTTTTTACGCAAGAATGATTATTGGGACCATTTGTTTAATAAGTGCCTTATTTGGCCTGCCAAGTACAGATTTTGGTTAATGACCTGATGATAAGTATTTAGTAGGTATTTTGATATTGATTCATCGATGCCGACCGACGCATGTTTAGCAGGAATAGCTAAATTAAACGAATGGCGAAATAAAGGACTCTTTTGATTGTGGCAAGCAGACGTGTTCAAGTATCAAGTCGTGCGGGCTCATAATAAGAGGGTTCCATCAGGGTTGCCTCGGAACACGGCAGTGGGTGGTACCCTGCTTATCTTCTAATCATAAAATCAACACCTGTAGTATTTTCGCGTTTCAGCCCTATTCACAAGGTCCATTTACATACTAACCTAACAGGGCAACTTCATTGCGTATTTTGTTTCAATTTAAAAGTATAACAAACGATAGCTATTTGTTTGAAACAACGATCTACATTTTCAAGCTCACATCAAAAATGTATTAGGTAAATACATGGTAAGCTCATGCTGATTGTATAACCATTAGAATTAGATTATAAGACTAATCTAACGCAGCTAAACCAGGGAAAAATGTAATCATTAAGCTCGGGCATAAGCTGGGTTAAACAGTACCTCATGTAAAGCAATGTAAAATATTCCAGTTTTGCCAAAAAAATAAATATAGACCCATAAAAATGTATCGATTTATTCAAAAATTATCCCACCCTAGTTTATACTCGTAAATTACGCCTAATTGATATCAGATAATACTCTGAAGTCCAAGCGAGATCCAATTAAATATAATTATTACTTGATATCCACAATTACATGCTTTATCCTTATGATGTTAATGACGTTCAGAATCTTTACGGCATCAAATTTTGCAATAGGACTGTCCATTAAGGATTAAGATGGGATAATTAACTGTTAACTCAGCGGGTCAATGACCGCTGACCGCGATTCAACCCTCTCGCACCGATGACACAGCCGACTTCGCCTAATCTCCACTGCAATGATCTGTCAACCTTTAAAGTCTCCATCGAGGTAAAATATTCGTCAAAGCGATTAGACCAAAATTGGTGGATAATTAAAATTCTGTTTTTAGAAATTCCATTCAATATTTCGATTAACCGATAGAGATTTCAATTTCCTTTAGTCACGTGCGCAGGGATATCGGATCCTGCGGTTGCCTCCGTCGGTAATGAGCAAGCGGATGGCAATTTTGCTAGATGGGCTTTTGGTTACGGGGGAGCCTGTTTTTATGTCAATGTGCTTTTAATATGTCTACCTCGCTCGTGTCATGAGACTTAAGATGCACTGTATTGTATCGACTACTGCGTTCAGTTTTTTCTGCTCGATTTTTATGCTTTGAAAGAGCTTGTATGGGAACAGAAAAGTGGTTTTCTTGCAATAGTATATTCATTCAAATGGAGATGTATGACAGCACGCTGAAGTTAATAACTTTGCATAATACGTAAATAAATGTATAATGTAACCAGCTCTATATCAAAATTCCATTTTTCTTGAATATTTCAGGCGGTTTACACGTCGAAAAACTAACTTAGGAAATCCCCTAGGATACTCTCAAGCAGATACGACGGACCCGAAACGGTGGGTAGCTACTAAATTGAGTTGGTCATGAAAAATGCAAATGATAAAACGTAGGGGTCTAAGGCAAAAAGCAAACATTTTCCCTCCTGGGTACGTATGGTATATTTTTGAAAAATGAGGTCAAACAATGTTCTTCGATGTTTGATCTAGCGAAGATCTAATGAAAATTCAATATTAATTAACATACATAATTATGTGATATCAGTTGAGAGGTTGGGTTTGGTTCACTTAACAATTATCGAGGCATAATTGAAATTTATGCGCAGCTGGGCTGTGGCAGGCAATCCTCGGGCGTGCGCGTGTGTGCGTCAGATTACTTAACGCGGCCTGACTCTGTCCGTCACATCGGCTAATGTAGCTCGTGGGCCGGCTGCCGGGATATTGATAATGATATCGTTACCTGTGATATTAATTAATTTTGCATATTCACTTCTGAACGCACACCTTTTGAATGCGTTAATTCGACCCAAGCAGCATTTTCTAGATCACTAGGTTCCTATCTAGCAGAATGCGTTTGCGCGCATTTTGTTCTTTAGGGACGACCACACTAAGGCAATTTTACTCTTGTATTTAATCTTAAAAACAAAAAGTATTTGATTATGTAGGTAACAAATGTCCCCGTGAACCGACAGTTATATATTTTACATTTAGACTCTATTCTACATATTATGTATGTAGGTATACTGCAAAGAAATAATCGACTTAACTGTAAAAGTTTGTTTGGTGACATTAAGAATAATCTGTAAAGATATAATCATATTATAATGCACGTAAGATATTTATTTATTTATTTTCAACAGGTACACCAACAGCATCCATATCACACTTTGTAACTTATAAATATTTAACACGTAGGGAACTAATATAGATGCCAATTATAGGTATTACAATTTAACTACATGTATAATTTTATTATAATAGCCTGTTTGTTAAACTCACAAATATTGTTAGGGAAAACATTTTGATTCAGTACCTATCGTGAAATAACAATACGCGTTCTCGGCAACAGCTAATAGCACATTATTATACCAAAATAATTTACATGTATAACATAAGCCATTTTACTACCTGAGAATGTAACCCATGACTTGACTCTACTACTACGAGATAGGTTGAGCAAAATAGTATGTTTAACAAGATAAGGATCTTACTTTTGGTGTCATTTTTAGAATGTTGCCCATGCTAAACTTTTCAAATCTCCTATCAATTTAGAAGATAAGCATTATTAAAATTCTGGTTAGTTTTCATATACAGATAAAAGCCTAACAAAATAATAACGTAAGTAACCCATACATTGTGAAAATGGGTACAGACAAAAGATAATTTATAATTTACCAAAAATAACAAACGCAGGGTTGAGCATTTGAAATTAAAAGTAAACTATGATAGCTATACAAAAGAGTCCGATTTCATTACTAAATCTGTAAAATATAACAAATCGCTTAATTAGAAAGGAATTTTTACTTACCATCCTACCTTATCTCGGGAGCTTTTGTTAGGCTAGAAGTCTGGTTAGCCGTTCTTACTCTCTTAGAGTTAGCTGCGAGTGACAATGGCAAGAAAAAACCCAACAGCCTTAATATTCACGACTCTCCGTTTAACTTTACACGACGCCGATTTACATCGCATCAACGTCTTGATAGAGATGGGGCTGACTCGATTAAATATTCATGCTAGACGTTACTTTATCTACGAACAAGGAACATTGAAGCCATTACTCAAGTAATACACCTGCAGCACATTAGACAAAGCAGAGGAACGGGTCGCAACGAATTGAATTTGAAAAATTTCAAGACGTAAACTGTTTGAGACATTTTCTTGGCAATGCGATTCTGGACACACTTTACTGGGCTGCTGTATTGGGTGTACGTGGTACCTGACCTTTATATTACGTTCTCGCATATGAATGTCTAGCGGAGTAGATATTTTAAAGGCTAACTGGCGTTTATCGTGATGGCAAATGTATTGGCACTGTGGCTTCTTACTTTTCGTGATAACTGTTAAACGTGTGGCTAAAAAAGAACGCACTAACGATACATAAGGTGGTGCCTCTGGTTGCCTCAACTCAACTGGGTGCCTCAATTTGGGGGATTTTTTCTACAACTTGAGGGATGTCCCCCAAGTTGTAGAAAAAATTGAGGCACCCGCATTTCGCTGTTTATCATAATTAAAATAAAATAACATTTATTGCTACTTAATAAAAAGAGATGCGTACAAACTAAACATAACAATTAGATCCCATGTGCGTATGCCTTCAATGATTGTAATGCAAGTGTTGTGATAAGTAAGTGGGACAATCGCAAATCACATTCATAAATGAATTTGGTATCATGCAAACCGCAGCAAATAACTTTGCGCATAATGTCTTTGCACTATGCACAAGCCCAATGTGTGGAGACCAATATTTGTGTTCCAATATTGGTACCGTACGGAGATAGGACTGACGTCAAGCTACCGCCAATTATGACGTAAAGGATCAAACAGAGTTAAGACGAGGTGAACCTATTGTCTAACATTGTTTACCGTTGACGGTATTAGGCTCCGTCCTAAGCGGTCCAAAGGCTGTGCTACATTTATCTGGCATAATGCCAATGTTCAGCCGCAAACTTTGACAAATTCAAACTGATTAATTAATCTAAGTACGTACAGTACAAACAAATAAAATACACAAAACAAAACCTTAACTATTTTAATGGTAGATACAACAAATTGGTAGGTATTTAATTAAGTATTCACTTTTCAATGACTACAGTTTGTTTTGACGTCGCGTCGTCCTAATTGGCTACTTCATGTCACAATAGTGTTTACGCAAAAATAATTTTGTTTAAAGCTTTCAACAAATAATAATGATGCCTAGTAATTTTCCTGGGAACGCGAGAGTCGTTAACTCATATTTCTTGTCAATTTTCTCAAATATTGAGATCTATCAGCCCTCTAATAAAAGGAAGGGCTCTATTATCAAATCATTTGGTAATAAGACGTCTGTATCTACGGGGCTGTTAGGTTAAGTTGCACTTACCACTATCTGTCCTTTGATTGGTGACCATTGCAATGATAACAACATACATGCGTACCTTTCATTCATATGGCAGATAAATCCCCTACAACCTGCAAAACGTGTTCCTTTACATTTATTCTTACTTACTTATTTAATATAATAACAAGCAATTCCGCAGCTTAACATTCATTATCATCATCAGCCGGAAGACGTCCACTGTTGAACAAAGGCCTCCCCCTTATACCAGCTTAACCAGCTTAACATTATGTTTACTATACTGTCTTGATATTAGTTTAATTTGTAGTTAACTTAAACATTTTCTATAACAATTTCTATCACTTACGCGAATATTAGACTGAAATAAAAAAATACTTTCTTGAGACAAATTGTCGGATGTAAACTGATTTAACACTCCCGTCTCATCTCATTATTTTATTTAAATCACGCATATACTAGTTGGATTAGCTCATTAATCTTTGAGAATTAGAGCTTTAAGAACGTTTACTCGGTACCTACATTCAGCGAGCTGGCAACAGCGCATTTTGATAATATTTACATACATAATATCACGCCCGTATTCCCCGAAGGGGTAGGCAGAGGTGCACATATAGTACACCCACATTTCTCCAGTTATGTTTTTAGGTCCCAATGTAATA
This sequence comes from Abrostola triplasia, assembly GCA_946251915.1. NCBI lineage: Eukaryota > Metazoa > Arthropoda > Insecta > Lepidoptera > Noctuidae > Abrostola > Abrostola triplasia. The sequence goes on along the minus strand of OX276428.1, from coordinate 9,710,794 downwards.
GGCGAGCCTATTGCCATCAACCGGGCACAAATCCAGGCTCCGTGCTGCCAGTGAGAATTACCTAATGGAAAATCCCAATAACACTTTGCCCGACCCGGGATTCGAACCCAGGACCTCGTGCTCAGCAGTCGCACTTAGCGACCACTAGACCAACGAGGCAGTCATATAATATTTATTGATGCTTTTTATTATTAAATTTGTTGTTATTCTTCAGTGTGTAGATACAGACGTGATTTTATCTATGTATGAAATAGTAGTATAGGGAATGTTTGTATACTTTAACCTAATTTGATAAGTATCTAGATTAGGTTAGGCACACTCAAGACACTTTTTACAGTTACACCATTTTCCCGTATAGTTAATACATAGTTATACATCGACTTTTTTAACTTGATTAAAGATTCCTTTTCCATTAATAAAACACCGCGCTAATAGTTTAAACTTATCCTGTGTTTAAAACACTGAGAAGAAGGACTTGAGAGCAAAAAAAGTCTCAAGTTGTTTTCATTAGCGCAATCTCTTTCAATCTTGAATCAACGCAAAGCTATCCGTGAAGCATTAAGGGGCCACAGGCCTACTTGAAGGTAATTTCGTTAATAGATTTCTTGTTCAAATGAACCAGTGGTTCAAACCTCATCCCACTAAACTGTTATACCGGAAACTCATTATGGCTTAAACCAGCTAAGAAATCTTATAATCTTTTCCTTGAAAATTGAAAATCTTGAATAATTGAATATTAAAATTATTTGGAGGAAAAGCTTTTTCATCTCGTTTGTTCTTCCTGCAAGTTTTTCACTGGCTATTCCGTTTAATATGAAATCCTGGAGAGAATAGACTTTTATATGATCGCACATTATCATTCTACTGATTTTGAATATCTAAATAGGGATCCCCATGTTTACGCGCACATTTCAAAATCATGTTAATTAAATATGTATCGTAACAAAATGACGACTGTAAATAAACCATGAAGACAACACCCATTTTCCTCAAAATTGAATGTAAAATATATTGCTCCGATGTAAATACTTCGTTGGACAGTTTCCAGTGGCACATTTCTGCCTTACGTTACGACTGCTCACAGTAAAAGGAAATAAGACATTATTTTATTACACCTGATTTTCGCTGGTCGTATTTACTTTTAAAATACCAATAATACATTAGTCTAAAAACAGTTATATAAATATAAAACTACAAGAAGTAATGGAATTTAGCAATACTCTAACACCTGATTCCATATTGCGCGCTACTAAATTGCCGGCATTTCTCATTAGTTAGCGGTTCGCCCTCGCTTAACCCGCTTCCCCCGAACCATTACCTAAAAATGACCATTCGTGCTAAAATTGGGCCCGCAAGGAAGATTTGTGCGGACTATTATTAAAGGCATTCGTTGCAAACAACCGCAAATAAAATCATGCAGTTGAATGGCCGCAAAAATATCGCGTAAATCAGTCTGAGCAAACTTTAGCGTACACCTACATCTCTATTGTCTCTTTATGATTAAAATTTACCCGTGGCGAGGGTACGGAGTTTTAAAATGAGACCCCAAACTTGTGCACGGTAGTTTGCAACCAGGTTCGAAGGCACGAAACAAACAGACTCCGGCCGTAGGTACGGCTAATGTAAAAAGTTTCACGAGGTGGTAACGCTGTTGTTTGCTTCCAAAACATCAAGCTGCGCGTCGATCATCTAAATATTTTCACGGAGTTCGTGAACTTCACTTAAACGTGTTGATTTTTGACTTATTTACTCCACTGTTGGTATAGTTTTAATTAGTTGTTGTAGTTTAATTAAAGCTACTACACGGTGCCTTTATTTCGATGAAACCGTTACCGCTTTCGTGAAAAAGGAAAGTTATTTCTGTACTACGTTGTGGTCTGTTACAACGTTATAAAAGTTGAACAGTGTTACCTTTTTATAAAATAAGTTAGAATAAAGCTTTTTCATGAATAGTTTTTGTATTATTTCATGTCGTGATATAAGTCGGTGTAGGTTTCTTCGTTGACTACCAAAACGATTGCCAAAGGTCTATCACTAACAAGAACACGGCGTTCTCAGTAGTCTTTGTGCTCTGTAAGTATTTATTTCTTTAAAATGAATATACAAGACGACGGTAGGTATTGTCTTTTGGAGTGCGGCCAAGTTCGCGAGTTGGTAATATTTTTTAAATTCAATTTCGGTGAAGCCACAGTCCTGTATCCAGTCGGCTTAATGTACACCTGCTGAACATTTAAATGAGATACTACGGCGCTATTTACTTATTTATTTGAAATTTATTGTACTGAATATATTTGCAGAGGTTGGCTACAAGTAACAACCTACCTAGAAGGTTTATTTAGAATGTTTAAGCTCTTCTTTTTAGAAAATATATAAATGTGATTTATTTATTCTTTATACAATATATTTGAATAGGTACTGTGATTAGCTTAGTCGGTTGAGTAGTACAATAATACATAGTTAAACAAATGTGAACATTTTTTCACGTGTCACCTTGATAAAATTTAAGGTTACATTTATATAGAGTATTACAAAAGTTAAATATTTTTAATAATGTAAATAATTTACTGAGAGACCCAAAAGGCAATGGCGAGACAATTTAGACACCTTTGCAGAAAAGACAGATATGGCCGAAAATGCCCATGTCTTCTCTCCGCCTTAACAAATGACAACACGCCTTATTCCCTGCTACAGCTTTACTGTCTCACAAAACATTTGACCAATGTTCAGAACCCTTGTAATTGAGCATACACAAAATACTGGGAAACACAGATACAACTTCAACATGCTCTCATACATTCATTATAAAGTTAACCAATGCGCACTACACAAAATATAGGTACAAATTTATATAAATCGTAAAATGAATAAAAAAGCGCTAGCATTAAAATAAAGTTAATAAAACACACTATTCATAGCACATAAAGGCTGGGAGTGATCCTTTAATAACGTGCGGGTGCATCCGTGGCTTCATTAGAGCGGTTAACCCCCCACCTGCCGCGCGAGCTGCGTTAAACTTTATGAAAAAATTGCATAATTTCGTAATACACATGTAGAACGTATCACGTTTAACCCGTTACTTGTAAAAATAATAACGTAATACTGAAGCACAAAGCCTGCTGCGTCTTCGAATACACACAAAATTATTAAAAAAATATATACCTACGTATTATTTTTGAAGTTAGAAAGAAAAAAAGAAAAACATTTATTGGCTTAAAAAAAATCAAATATTTTTACATCAAACAAAAACAGTATTTTTGCCAAAAAGGCCTGCAGCTCAGCATAATGCATGGCAGTGAGACTGCTCCTCCAATGTTGATTTCCAGCTGCCAGCCCGTTAGTTAGGGATCCGAATTTTCTAAGACTCTAAATAACTAGAGCTCATTCCATAAGGTGCAAAGTTTTAGCCAACAACAATGTAACGACATAACCCCGTGTAATAGATAATCTGATTTGATAAAACTTAGGCAATGCGAAACTTAAGCTGTATAGTTGGCAGCTAATCCCATCCTAACAAAGTTTGCTTCCAAATTCCAATACGAGTTCATATTATTAGGTACAAGTGTTTCATATAAAACTTTGTTAACCACTAACCTAAAAGCGTATCTCCAGGAAACGTAGGATTTTATAAAAATGGGGCTTTTTATTTGCGTAACAATACGGGACTAGCTTTGTATTCTTGTCATGACAATCCCATAAGAGGGCACTGTTCGCAGGGGCCGTCGTGAAAGCCACGTTAATTACGACTTTTCACGGCGCATCGCTGTGGGTAGTTGAAAAAAATAGGCTATCCCTAACCCGTAAACTTCTGTCGCATAGTTGAATATATTTTAACTCCTCTCAGCCAAACAAAGTTGGCAGAAATCCTGTTGTCTCCCACACTACGCGGTGCCACCTACTGAATTCTGAGCAGAAAGCACGACCCGATACCGAATTTACCTGTACAAAATACAAAATGCGTTTCCGAATAAATCCTCAATGTCTACAACAAATAACTTCATATATTTGGTAAAGCTGCTGATAATTTAATAATGCATACCTTACAGTTACAGACGTTCTTTGGAAACATTAGATACCCCGGGATCGGCATCTTTTAAGTTCATACGCCATTTTATTATTTAAAAGTTTCTGTTTATGTTTCACTCGAGCAATTTGAGCCGTTCGTCTTAAGAAAGTTTACTTACCATTTCGCGTAAAAAGAATCCCGCGCCCGCAGCGAGGAACGAACGAAAATAAATATCTAAAGTTATTGAATAAAACCTAAGTTCAATGATACGCAAAAGTAAGTGCTTTTAAAATGAAAAGCAAATAATGAAGACTTTGTTTGCACTTGTAATTTACATTGCGTGATCTAAGAGATATTTAATATTAATTCTTGATTTATTTAAGCACGTTACTTGATGAGGCGTCTACAGAAGAATGCAAAACTCTAAGATATTAATCTGAATTATTAATTAAATATGTATAAAACCAAGTAGCAGTAACAAAAATGGATTACAATAAAAATAAAGCAATTACTTAATTATCAAAGCTAAAATAGACGCGCGTTATTGCACGTCTGGATTTTCAATTAACCTCGGTACAGAATCATGGTAAACATTTTGGAATCAAGCAGACAATGACATTTGTATGATATCCGCAGCTATTTGAGTTTAGATCCTAATCCTTAATTGATTTATTAACTGGTTACATCAAAGGGCTGAAGAGATAGATTACACTTCGCTTTAGTATTATTCTTTATATAGGTACGAACTAAAATTAATTAATATTCCTTTGGAGGGTTATGATCGTTTAAGTTTTTACTTATCTTAGTAGGAAGTAACAACTCAAATACTTCAAAATCATTTTTTGTTTATTTTAAGTTCGGATATAAATGACTCTGTATCTAAAAATCTAAATACAACGTTATAATATAACGTTCAATATTTTCTACAGATTTTATACCATTCTCGTTAGCTTGTTTAGTACCATTATGATTTATGCTAAAAATGACTGACTAACGACATGTTTGCCGTAATTGGGGCACTCCTAATGCTAGGAGAACAATTCGCCTGAAGGCGTGCTCTTTTTTAATAACTACATTGTATCCTTTTACAAGATATAACCAAAATAAGGTATTGACGTAAATCATTCCTAGACTGCCTCGTTGGTCTAGCGGTCGCTAAGCGCGACTGCTGAGCACTAGGTCCTGGGTTCGAATCCCGGGTCGGGCAAAGTGGGTTTTCCATTAGGTAATTCTCAGTAGCAGCACGGAGTCTGGATTTGTGCCCGGTTGATGGCAATAGGCTCGCCCCCTATTACATTGGGACCTAAAAACATAACTGGCGAAATGTGGGTGTACTATATGTGCACTTCTGCCTACCCCTTCGGGGAATAAAGGCGCGATGTTATGTTTAATTCCTATAGATTTTCTATAGTCACCAATACGGCCGGTAGGTGGGTGCGTTTCACAAACATGAAATATCACATACACAAACACCCAAACATTTGCGGATCGCACAAATTTTTGTCTCATGCGGGAATCGAAACCGCAACCCTTAGCACAGCCGTCCAATCGCTTTACCACTGCGCCAATCAAGTCGTCATTGTAAATTAACCCTAGCGCCGCTATCCGTCATTTACTGCCTACCAATAAGTAAAAACCCACATGGCCACATAATAAGCCGCAATTAAACCCAAATCAAAGCTCGTAATGGAGTTAAAAAACATTCTCGCGCGCATCAATCCGAGCGACAATAAAAGAGCTTAGCGAGTTAGGTGTTAATACGATTTACTTTTATTAAAGTTGTTTCATTGTTTGCTTGCTGTTGCCCGGAGCGGTTGAGACGAGATATTAGTGTCAGACACGAATATAATAATAGGAATTATTATACTTTCCCCCGCAATTTCAAAGGACGGCGTTCTGTTCCGTTTCCACGGTAATGCAACCTTGCAAAGTGTCGGGCTGGAATGAAAGAGGTTTGTTTTTATTTAGTTGTGGGCAATTTACTGTTAGGTTGATATTAATAATAGTTTGTTCATAAACTTATCAGATTCATCATCATCAGCCAGAAGACATCCACTGTTGAACAAAGGCCTCCCCCTCAAAAGGGGTGGGTTGCCATAATCCTCACGCTTGGCAGGCGGCTTGGGGATCGCAGTATTGGTGGTCAAGTCACAGAAGACGCTGCTGCCCATCTTCTGGATCCGATTATCTTATCAGATTCCCGATCCGATTTACGAAACAAATATTGGTTGGCCTAACCTACGATTATTTGTCTTCAAGCACAAATCTTTTGTTTAAGATCATTATGAAGTGTTCTTACACAATAATTGTGCTAAAAAACATGAAATAAAAATACCAAAACAATTTACATGTTAAATGCCAGATGGACGCAAAAAAAATGTTTCTTTCTATCATATAGGTACGTATTTCTATTAGACAAGTCTACTTTTCTTGGAAATAACAGGCACCACTTACTGTAATGTTGTATTTATTGGCTAGAAAGAATATCGGTTTGGTAACCTCTCTCATTATAATGACCCGTTACCCTCGGCTACTTTTATGGTAACTGAGACGGAAAGCATCCGAACCCCTCTTAAAATAAATTTCCTTAACGACATTACGACCTCATAAGTTTATCCATATATTTTTGTCCAGTCAGAAATTTTGGATGGATTAGAAAATACATTCACACACGTATTTAGTTTAAATTGGTGTGCAGTGCACCAACTGTACCGTGTATGATTGATAAACAAAAATAAATGCTTGTAACTTATAGCTGTATTAATTAATCCCTACTAATATTATAAACGCGAAAGTTTGTAAGTATGGATGGATGTTTGTTAATCTTTCGCGTAAAAACTACTAAATGGATTTGAATGAAATTTTATATGGAGGTAGCTGACAGCCTAGATTAACACATAGACATACTTTTTATCTCGAAAAAAATAATGCGGGTAACACCGCGGACGGAGCTAATAATAGATATACTTATTTAAAACGAGTAAAGCGAACAAAATAGTGTTGATAACTGTAAAAAAACAAAATTATCATATAAACACTAGTAGCATGTCATAAAACAACTTCTTAGTTAATCCATAATTTATTCATATCATATAACATTTGTCTACATAAACTCTTATCTAATTGAACTATTGATACAGAATAGAAAATTGGACCAACACTAGACAAACAAAAATGTCTATAAAAGCGTGAAATAACGCGGTGTGTGACTGGTGTTTCCATGACATTACAATTTTCCAGGTGAGTAGATATCTGCTCAGGTATTCCATATTGAATAAACTATAAAAGATCAATATTTTCCCAGCGGTTCGACAGCAACGTTTGAATACAACACATGGCCCTAGTTCGGATACTGCACAAGTTTGCGTAGGACGTGGGCTCATTCACTTCCATCAATCCCTTGCTCCCATTATTTGTTTATGGCACGAAGTACGAAACGTCACATCTGCCAAAATTACCAACACACTTTCCACCTTAAACCGTTACCCTTAAGACTGATCTATAACTCCTAAATCAGTTCGCTCAGGAGTATACAATGTTCAGATTTTGGATACTCGAGATCGCTCGTTTCGTAAATCCAAGGAAAGACTTTACAATGGAGTGAGCGAAACATGAAATTTGCTTGAAAATATTATCCTTTACTAGAACAAATCGTACCACCGTCTGCAAGTAATTAAATTAGAAAATTCAGTAGATGGTTGTACGTAATATATTGTAGTCGGTAATGATGTAGACCACATTTTTAAGCGCGGGCTTTATAACGTCGTGATCAATGAGCCCGCCATGTGCAACAGTGCTTAATCAAAACTTCAATTAAATTTTCGTAATACCTTTCGTCGAGCGCCCTCGCCCGGGAGAGCACACAAATTAATACCTACGTCCCGGAATATGTTTTAATTTCGATATATCATGATAGTAGCTGATGAGTTTCGCTTAAATTAAAACACACGCGTAGGGCTTTATTGCGGACATTTTAATGTGTCAATTATGAACACTCTATTTGTACTGCAAAATCAACAACACGAAGAAAGAGAAGATTTAAAGAAAGTTAAGTTGCACATTAAGACTGTAAATTAAGACTAGTCGAGAGAAATAAAGGAGGTTATAGTTCTCAATTAAAACACAACTCAGCCGAGTGGGGTGTTGTTTTTTTATTCGTATAAATGATCTCGGTGGGAAAGTTTGGTAATACTAATAAACGACTCGGCAATAGCGCCAACTCCTCGCGTTTCGCACCATTTGTCTCCGGAGGTAACGAGTACGGACTAATGGGGTCCCGGCCGAACCTAAGTAATTTAGAAAAACGATTCTCAAGATAGACGACTTCCCGTTTTATTTACTCGTGAAAATGTTGGGAACCGTACCTCTCTGCCTGTGTTTGATAAAAGTTCTTCTTTCCACATTAGTGAAATGCGGAAGAAAAATAAGTTTTTTTTTCAAGTGCTGCCTTTCTCCTAATAAGTTTTCCAGTTTGCTTAGGTTATAAAACTATGTATCCTACTACGCCTGCTCTTTGTGACCTAGGGAGACTGATGCTACTGACGTTTACGAGCTGTTGAGATTGATTGATTGGTCCGAGTGCTACGGAATACGAAAAGTCGTGTGAAAACAGAACGTACCTAGGCCTTTTTTTATCGGAAAACAAACAAGACACTTTAAAATAAAGCGGCTTATTTACAAGAAAGCCATTTTTACAACTATTCTCGCTATAAGTAAAAAAATATTAAATACCTAAGTACAAATATTAGGTAGCAAAAAAAAATATGGACAAGGTGCCAAGAGTAGATACCACTGCGGGGCAAAGATCTTCTTAGTCTCTTTCGATTAATTCTTCCCACGGGTTGACAAGGACCAGTCTTGGATGACAAAGTCCAGTCGGTCTCACTATGTCTGTCTGGATCTGCCTGGCTGTCAGCGGACCTGACGTGGTGTTGGTATCTAAAGGCTTGAGATGGCATGTATAACGAGATAGTTAACAAAATTTTAAAACAGCATACATTATTAATTCAAGACAATTCATGCGTATCATAAATGTTTTTTTAGCTCTAATGGAATGTAAGTAACATGTTAAACAAAACTTTACAGAGTCGGTACTTATTTCGAAAAATGTATAGTTATGAATCTTTTAAAGCCTTTGTAACATTCTCTTGGCTAACAAGCTTTTATGAAACACTTCTGACATCATTTTTATTATGTATTTAATAAACTTTTACGGAGGCTATTTATTTAACAACACTACCTTTAGCAACACTAACTACATGTTGGCTTGTAGTTATAAGTTACAGTTCATTTGTATCATGTCCTGTTTAGAATTCTGTTTTATGTAACAAGAAGTTGCGTACATTAGAGAGAGAGATAGAACAGAATTGGTCAACTACATATTATTTGGAAACTGTAACTTAAGTAGATAAACGTCGTACTTCATCATCATCAGCCGGAAGACGTCTACTATTGAACAAAGGCCTCGACCTTAGAACACCACAATTAACGACAATGTCGTGAATACATTACACACTTCTCCTTAAAAAAACTCAACTATACATTAACAAATATATAGTTTTAATAAAAGTGTTACCTGTCGCTATACTTCTAAGACCTTTTTCTGTAACTATACTAGCTACAGCATACTTACAAGACACCCTAACTGTCCAACAAACAACGTAATTTAAAATTAGTAAGACATCACAGTGAATGTAATTTACAAAAGAAATCTCCGACGTTATTGGTTGGAACTCAAACACTACAGAAGATGTTTATTTAGGACCTCTCGGCAGAGATACAAACCAATAGACAGCTAGATTAACCACTTAACTATCGTGTTTCAAGCCACTGGCTCTGAACTCTGTATTGTGTTACACGCTAGCTGCAAATCTATACTGTAATATTATAAAGCTGAAGAGTTTGTTTGGTTGGAAGCGCTAATCTCAGGAACTACTGATTCGTGTTGAACAAATATTTTGTGTTAGATAGTCCATTCATCGAGCAAGGCTATAAGACATTGGAAATCCACGCGGACAGAGTCGCGGGCGAAAGCTAGTAAAAGGGATTTATTATTACTATTGTTGTATGTATATCTATAAAATATTTACATACGTATGGAGTGACGTCGTTTGTCTGGTGGTTGCTAACGGGAATCATGAGCAAAAGGTCGTTCAGGTTTTGGGTGGGTTATGTTAGAAATACCTACTTTATTATTTAATTTGTAACAGTAACATGAAACACTAATTAAGTTTGATCACTTAGTACGTTTTCTAATAAGTGATTGTCATTAGAAGCGGATCTAGATTTGTGTCCAATTAATGGCATTACGCATATAATAACCTAACCTAACCTAATACTGTTTGTGAACAGAAATATACGTAAATTACACCACAAATATGAACAGGAACACAGATCAATATCAGAACATCAGACAGTAGGTTGATAATACGATTTTCAATTACTGGGCCTCAAAATAAGGAAGTCTGAATATTCACCGAATTCACAACATCTTAATTGCTCTTTCCTCGCGTTACTAAGCAACATTAAGAGAGTTACTCGGTTGAAAACTGGCAACGACGCTTTTTCATGATTTTTTAAATATTCGAGTGAGATTGTATGAACTTAACCATCGTTAGTAAGCAACCGTTTTATATGTGCCCTTCTATAGCCGTTATGAAATAACAACACTATGCCTAACCAACTATGTATTTTAGGAGTATTTTGCCGTGTGTAAGGTATGAAGTAACCTTATCATAAACGCCTGTTTGACGTGAAAATAAAAGAAATACGAATACCAAAAATCTATTTTATTTACTATGCAAATATTTCATTTCACACTTTACAATTGCTTTTACGAATATAGTTGATCATAGTCATCAACCGTTTACAAACAATTATTTAAAATATAATTAAATATCCAGATATCAAAAAGCGACATTGCCAGCTCGCAATCAAGTAAATGCGTCTCCGTTACTGCTGAAAAGCATCTTAAAGGTTTCTGTTGAATTTGAATTGAATAACGAATAACCACAAAGAATTCATACAAATCGAATAATGATCTCATTTCAATTTTAACTAAACTCAAACATTATATTAAATACCTTCTACCAGCAATTTCGTTCGTGTATCGAAAATGCATACAAATTTTTGTCATAAACGGTTCAGTGGTTTAGTCGTTATAACGTAACAAACAAACAGACAGACAGAACTACATTTGACATCTGAAGTATCGCGACCGAAGCGTGTCTATTTTCTATATGAAACGAGATCTCGAATGGGACAGTTATAGCCTGGTATTATTACGACATGACTGATTTAGTTCTACCAGACGCAAAAGCAGCAGATTAAAATAGAACGATAAAACGTGGAATACTCTTAAAGAATTTATTATGCTGTAATCATACATACATACATAAAGTCACGCCTGTTTCCCTGAGGGGTAGGCAGAGACCACGGATTTCCATTTGCTATGATCCTGGCATACTTATTTTGCTTCATTCATGTTTTTTAATGACCTATACCTAATAATTATGAGATTTTTTTACAAAGATGGCCGGCACACAATTGTGTTTATGATCTAGCAAGATTTTCTCTCAGTTCTTCTAATTCAATCATTAGGATATGTATACATAATGTTATTACGATTGCGATGTAGTTTGAGTCTTATTTGTGCTCGGATATTTATCAAAGTATTATTATAATGACTTAGTCCCCGTTTCTTGGCATTTGTATTAATTGTGGTAAAAAACTGTCTCCTCGTGACCACTAAATTGTCTCTAGATATTAATTTCTAAGGGGGAGGCCTTTGTTCAACAGTAAACGTCTTCCAGCTGATGATGATGACTAAATTATACTAATAAACTTTTTTCTTGTTGCAGATTTTCCCGAATTGAAAACAATCTATCTCACATCTAATTTGGTAAGTACCTGCTTTCATCTAAATAATTTAAATATTCAATTACGTGTTAGAAATATTTGTGTCTGAGATATTTTTGGTTACACGTTCCAACAGTTCTACGTTAATATTAAATTCAGTTTATTAAAATGAAGCTAATAACCGAAGTTAATAACAAGAGATGTCAAAGAGATTTCAATTCTACAAACATCTTTACTGCTATATTAACTGCCTTACTTATTAAAAATATCAGTACTGCATAATTGATTTAATTATACCTGTCACTAACGATTGCATATAAAAAATAGAGACGTCAATAGACTTAATAAGTGGTTAACTTGAAACACATGTTAGCATCGTTTATAAGTTAGAGTTAATTGATAACTTCGACTGTCTCGTGGGTCTAGTAGTCACTAAGTGTGATTGCTAACCATGAGGTGCTAGGTGCGAATCCGGGTCGGGCAAAGTATTTTTGGACTTTTTCATTAGGTAATTCTCAGCACCAGCGCGGATTTTGGATTTGAGCCCGGTCGATGGCTACGGAGAATACAGGCGTGATTTTGTTATATACCTATTATGTAAATTGATAATAATAAATAGTTACTCATTGCTCTATCAATTCTACCGTTACATTTAAAACCTGTCAAACAGGTTAACAACCCGCCAACGCGCTCATCATTTCTTAATTTAATTGGTTGGAGAGCTAAATCGGTCTACACGTATTGATTGTCGCTAACGGCATGAGTCAGAGGTGTCCCCGATCGCGGCCGACCATTGTTTATATATGGTCTCTGACAGGCGGGTAGCAGGCTTAAATCGTCTGCGGCGACAACACAGGAGTTTCGTATGACAATGAGATAAGCTCGGCAGAAGCGCGGCTACATTATTGTACGGCAGGGATTAAAAACTGCTGGGCGGAATGTTCCACAATATATTTATGAGGGAACTGGCAAGTCATGAGACACTCGTGGGCATTCTCATACCTATATAATTTAAGATGGGCTCGTTCTAATGGGATTATGTTTTAAAGAGAAGAGAGTTCCAGTTGTATTAATGGTACCTAATTCAATTAAAGTACAATAATAATAATTATATTAATATTGATCAATTATTTGTACAAATATTTGGTGAAGTTTTGAGTAAAGGAAAACAATATACCAAATTCAGAATCATCATCATCAGCCGGAAGACGTCCACTGTTGAACAACGGCTTCCCCCTTAGAACGCCACAATGAACGACAACTTGCCATTTGTAAATTCAGCTTGCAAAGCTTTAAAAGCCCTAACGGCTGTGGAGATGAGGTTTTCAAAGTTTCCTGAAAAACTTAAGCGTTAAAACAACCCAAAATAACAATAAAATAAACACAACATAAAACGAAATCAGAATTGAATCTTAGTATCGTATTACTCCACAATTTGTTCACAAAATTCCCTCAAAAGAGATTCATATCCAATGCTCTCTATTATGTAGGTCCGTCCGTCAGTAAATAACAGCGCTGGGAATAAGACAGACAAACCATTACAATATTTAGCCGCTACGGACTGCTCTACCTGAAGGCTGTCAGAAATCTGAGCGCCTGCTATCCACTAGGTACATTTCTATTCGGTTGAGAAGATATCAATTATTTCGGAGTCGATGCAAGGCAGCCGGCTGCGGCCCGATACTATCGAATTGCAGGAAGTCAACTTGCTTTGAATTCGTAAGATAGGTATCTATAGATAAACTTACATTGAATTTACATTAATTTATGTAGATACCTATAGTGCATTTAAAATCTATTGTATCGTAAATATAATTATTAGAATCGACGAATTTATACATTTAATGTATAGGACGCACGTACGAAAGGACGAGTTAGTACCTACATTAAACTTTTTAGTAAATACATTAATTCCAGGAAGTTTATATGCACATTTACAAAACAAAACAAAAATGGCCAAACAAGCTTTACGAAAACCCCAAATACAAATTACTTCATGTATCGATGATGACTCTCTAAAAGTCACCTATAAAACTGGCGGCATGTAAAATTTTAGGCATTATTAAAAAAAAATGTTTTCAAACATGTCATCCACTCCGTAGGCACCTTTAGACTCGCGGAAAGTTAAAAATAAACTATTAATTATCCTAAAATGTTTGTGAGAGCTTAAAAACAAATGTTTGTTGTCAAACGGCCGGAAAATTAGATCACCGAGCTATGCGATGGCTTTTAGTATCCGCAAGTAATTGGGTTACAGAGGTCAGATATCAGAAATTCATTTTAGCATAATTGTTTTAACTGGAAACCTATCCAACTACCCTTCTGCAAAAAGGACAAGTGAGGAGTACCCTCAACCGAAGAGCCTGTATGAGGAATGTGATGCGTGTGAATGAAGCAAAAGAAGTATGCCAGGATGGTAGCAAATGGAAATCCGTGGTCTCTGCCTACCCCTCAGGGAAACAGGCGTGACTTAATGTATGTATCGAAACCTACCCTGAAAAAATGTCGAGTCTAACTACTTTTATAATAATAATAAATGTCTATAACTGTCCCACTGCACGATCCTTTCTGCTTAACTACGTCCAATTAAAAAGTCTTAAATATTTTCAACATTTGGACGTTTCTATAATTTGAAAAAATAACTTGAATTGGTGTTTGTTTCTTTCAATTATATTATTTAACTTAAGGTTTCCCATAAGCTATATAAGATGCTGACTGTATGCCCACCGAATAACTACAAAATCGGTTGAATATACAGTACTTAAAAAGACTTGATCATTATCTAATGTATGTAATAATATTATCGAAAATCAAAAAGATCTTCATAGCTAGATTATTTACAAAGGCTTACAAAACACAAGGCGCTTATTTCAAATAGGTTTACGTACCTTGTTATACGTCTACTAATTAACTAACCCAATATTTCACCATACCTTGATTTATCAGTCTAAACATTAAACTGAAAATTATAATCCAACGCGAACACACACGGACGTCAGAATCAAACAACAAAGCCTTTATTTCATTAGACAGGGAGAGAAATTACCAAATACACCAAAAGTTATTAATTCACCTAATTACCTTTGCTTTTACAGCCACGCCGGGTAAAACCGTATTACTCGTGGAGTAAGCAATTCCAGCGCAATTAGTGCGGCTAGCTCCTAAACTAGTGAGCTAGTTGTTTCTCAGATATTAAGCACATAACGACAACACGATACTTAAGTGTACCAACAACCAACATAAAGCACAAGTACAAAGTTTGCTATGGTCAAACTTATACAAGGATGCACATAGCGACACTAAAACCCACTTTACCTCGATGTAAGTTGCCCGCTAAAACAGCTTAACTGGCCACTGAGCAAGCATTTATTATTTTGCTTAATATTACGGCAAATGGACTCTTAGTGGAACGATAAGATGCGTACCCTTATATCACTTCGCTGGAAATAAATTATTAAGATTTACTTTCTTCCTTGAGTTTTGAAAGTAAATTAGTTTTCTTTGCGAGTTTTTGAGATAAGTTTTAGTTTGCTTATGATCCTTTACAAATGTTGCTTATAACTGGGATATTTTATTTTATTCGCCAATATAAATTACTCCAATTTTTAGTCTCGACCGACAAAAAAATACTAATTAGAATCAGTAAAAAGATACTATATAGATTTTTTTGCACAGCAGTGACTAACTACTGACTGTATATTTCAAACGTTAGGCAAACCTCTATACACACATTTGTCCTCAATTTAAAAATACAAAACATTAATCTAAAATCCAGTAAATAAAATCTAGGCAAACCTTAATAAAACATATTTACCTGTGTCCCCGATATAAAAATACAAAACAATAATCTAATATCTAACTCATAACTCTTGACTACAATACTTTTTGTATAATTTACTTTCGAACGTATAAAGCAAGTCAACGACTCAACCCCCCAGACGGTTTTTTACAAAACGGTTACATAAAACATTATATTTTACTGGCCAGTTAGTTATTTATTTTTCATTAATACTCCAAAAGGTTGAACATCTGACGTTCAAAGTAAAAAAAAAATTAATAGAATGATTAATCAAAAACCTTTTTGGGCTAACACTGATTCGAAATTTTAACTCAATTCCACACTACAAATAAACCGCACCGGTTTAATTGGCGTAAAAATAACGATGTAATTCAAATTCACACGTTGTTGAAAGTAATATGGGCCCGGGTATGTTTTAAACCCTCCGCTGATATACCTGGGATGTGATAATGAGGATATGATTGTGTGTTCATGCTTTATCGACGGCATTCTGTTGCCAGACCGCAAAGCATTCGTGTGGCAGTTTTATGGAACAGATTCCTGTCTTGAATATAATATAATAGAATTGATATCTATGGACTGCCTCGTTGGTCTAGTGGTTGCTAAGCGCGACTGCCAAGCATGAGGTCCTGGGTTCGAATCCCGGGTCGGGCAAAGTGTTACTGAGCTTTTCCATTAGGTAATTCTCAGTAACGGCACAGAGTCTGGATTTGTGCCTGGTTAATGGCAATAAGCTCGCCCCCTATTACATTGGGATTAAAACATAACTGGCGAAATGTGGGTGTACTATATGTGCACTTCAGCCTACCCCTTCGGGGAATACAGGCGTGATGTCATATATATATATTTATGATATCTATCTGCTGTCCCAATCAGTGGAATGTGTAACCATATTTGAATATCCAATCAACTTGTTTCGCCGTTTGATGGGAGCAATACGAAGTCAAATAACGTGAGCAGTATTGTAAATTTTGCAAAGATTAGAAAATTCCAGTGAATCATTTCCCCCTTCCGGTTTAGTACCTACTCGATAAAGATGATTAACCCTCAAAATAATGATTCAGCCATCTTTGTTGTAACAGACGATGTTTCTCAAGTTTCTTTAAAATTACTGTTGTTATACCTTTAAGCCAAATTGGTGTTCAAAATCACTGATTTATCTCAAATTAATCAAGTTAAGGGTTAAGATATTAAATACATTTTTATAATAGGTTTGAGATGGCCTTGATTAAATTAGGAAGTGTTACAAATTGCTAAAAGAAGAAATATTTAAGAAAATCTAGCACATACATCTGCATACTTTAACTTAGTTATGTCAAAATCACTTTGAAAAGAAGAAGCAAAAGTTTAAAGTTTGTTATTGTTCGCTATTTGCCAAATGTATGGTTCCTTTTACCATCAACGTTGAAATTACTCCTTAAAAATGAAAGCACTATGCTTGAAAGCCAATATATAGCAGAATAGCCCGCCTATATAAAACTGTTACGCGGGATATTGAATAGTAAAACTTCCCGAGAGCGTTCATATAAATGAGAATATTAGTAGAAATATTTTATGTGGCCATTGTTGGCGGGAACTTAAGCAAGATTTCCCCCGGCTCCACAGTTTATAATCAGCACCATGTTTCATTAATCTCCAGTCCTTTTTCGATAATGCACGCGAGTTCGCAGAGCGATATGGAAAAGTTCTAAACTAACTAGTAACTCTTGATGCGATATCGGCAAAACATTCCATTTTCAAACGTAAAAGAGTGTTATTTTAAATTTTTAATGCATTCTTTAGCCTGTAATGAACATGAATTAAAGGAAAATAAACAAATGGTAGCGTCGAAATATTTGACATATTTTTGAGCAATGCAGCTGTGTTGCTATTCACAAAAAAGTTTGTTGTCAAAATTTGTCCGGGTGTCACATTACATTCTTTTGTAAAGCATGTTTAATTTAACGCCTGCAAAGGGAATTTTAACTGGATACGCTTCGGATATAATAATGTCGTTTATGGCATATTTTTAATACATACCAATTACTTCAACGAAGTTTTAAAATTTATAATCGAACACGCTAAACTTAACCCGCTGATTCACGTGGCAATATTTAGTTTAGTCAACCTTTACTTTCATCACCTTTTCACATATATTATTACACGTGTTCCTACATAAGTGTTTTGCAAATGGATAGTAGATACATGCTCACATTATGCCGAAAAAAAAGACACGTTGAAAACAAAAGTGGCATTATCTATATTGTGTTCTAGAGAAGGGATTTTTGGTACCGGATTTCTGTTCTTCCTCTTAAATCTTCCTTTATTAAAATTATTTTCAAAAATCGAGTATTAAATATAATTTTGCGGGTAGATAGGACCGCAAGTAACATATTTAGCGGTCTATAGAACCGATGCCGTAGCAGTTGTTAAAATATTTATGAGGAGACCCTTTTCTCTGAGCTTTTTATACCAGTATAATGTGAAGAATTTACTGCTTTGATCCTTTAATGTAATTGAATTTACTAAATCGATGGTTTATCGTACATGTTTTGTAATCGATTAGGTGATAACAGATTTATTCGTCTTAATAAATTTGTTACTCCTTTCATAAACCTACTCTAGCCTGTTTTTGTTGAGAAAATAAATATACAATTGTTCGCAAATATAGTACGATCACGTCTAAGTAAAATACTAAAACGGATCTTAAGTTATCACCTAATATTTGCGCAAACATTCAGAAATACAGAAACCTCAAAATAATAACCAAACATTCACCTCGATATGGTTAGGTACCGAGAAGCGAAGGCTAAAAGCGAAATTCGCCGTCGGAGTTGCATAGTTACCTGCTGGAAGCAACTGGCCGCCCGTGGCCGAACTACCGCTAATTAGTTAGGTATTTTCACGCGAAAACTTCAATTAATTCCGTCAAAGCCACCACGGCGGCCCGCTGGCCTTTTTGTTGGCGAGAAAAGTCAAAGACGCGCGAAAATCGGAATGAAGTAATGAAATTTCTATTGGCGGACCGTTTCGAAATCCTACGTTTTCTTACTGCCTTTGATTCCTTTCTAGTTAATCTGCACCGATTAAGTTTATGTTTGTGGTCGAATGTTTTTATTGCTGGTAAATACACACCGACTTTAAAAGGCGGGGCAGCCATAGAAATGACCGAACTTTCGACATAGAAAAATTTTAACAGCCGTCGAATATCGAGTATCTTACAAAAACATGTATCGTTAATACGTCTGCCGTCTCTGTATAGATATAAAATCCCGGTACGGTAAGGCGCGAACTCATCGAAGCGTCGCAGTCTACGGACGTCGGGATAATCTCATTGAAAGATTTGATTTTCCGCTAAATTACATAAAAGTAATGAAATACTTTCCCGGGAACTCGACAAACCCGAGGACATTGTAAGAACTTTACACTGATCTTGTAAAATGTTCACACTTTTTTTGTTTAGCGCGTCATAA
Source organism: Abrostola triplasia (assembly GCA_946251915.1). Taxonomy (NCBI): domain Eukaryota; kingdom Metazoa; phylum Arthropoda; class Insecta; order Lepidoptera; family Noctuidae; genus Abrostola; species Abrostola triplasia. Next base: position 9,691,683 of record OX276428.1, on the reverse strand, counting down.
AAGTTTGTGAGCCTCAAAGTTAAAGTGTTATTCACTACGAAATCACTTTTAAGGTTTTAAAACTAGGAGTTTAAAAACATTGGAAATAACATGAAAAACTGTAAGAACATTTACATAGATTACTATAACACGACAACTGACATGTCACATTGAAATTAACCGAAATGCTTCAACTTACACGACACGTCGCCGCGTCGTCTACGAACTTCACTCAAAACCTCTACAAACTCAAGTCAAATCCATACGTCTTAATAATCCACTCCAGTGCAATTTGACGTAACACTAGTTCCGACAAACTTTAACATTTCATTAGTACAGAGCAATAGCTTATAAGTGGAGTGTTTCACAGTTTAAGCGCGATATCGTCCTCTCGCCCCTACTAGCGGAGCACCCACTCCCTCGCGGGTATATTCCGTGCCTCTTATTCAATTTGTGAGCGAATCAGTTCCGCCAACCCGATTATCTTTCACGTCGAGATTTATATGCTCACAAGAGAGCTTTTTCAGGGGTTTGCTACAAGAATGTTGCAAAAAATTTCATATTTGAAACGTTCATGTGATTCTTAACATTTATTTGTGAGCGTTAGTTACATTTTAGGTTTTGTTATGCATTCTAGACGTGAATTGGAAATGGTTTTAAGTCTTTCTTTACACAATAATTAAGTTTATAATGGTATATCTAATTTGCGCTAAATCAGAATAGTCGACTATTGCCATAAAACACAAATTACATTTCTGAAGAAACGTAAATGCGACTATTAACTATTAGTTTCGCTTTATTGGCTCATTGTGCCAGCAGCGAGTCCGTGAGAAAGCAACTTGTACTTCTCTATAATGGGAAAGCACTTGGCACATGTACAGAGCACTGAGCAGGAGGCCACTCGGCCCGGTAAACATTTGCCCAATAATTGCGAGTCCTCAGTTACGCTGCAGGAATAAATATTCGCTCTCCCTGCGGAGAACGCCGTACATTCCTTTAATTCAAAGCATTTCTTTATTGGAGAAAAAGTCATGGAGCTTATTGTTTTATTAACGAATAACTTCGGAGATTCAGCGGTTTGTTTGTATACTTGGCCCAATAGAAATCAAGTTATCTGTTTTGTTTATGAGCACAAACATTAAATATTTCGCGTTGTAAAGCTGTATTATACTCGTGTAACTGAGTTTTATGTCAGTCGGTGTATGGCGAGTGGATTACTTCGTTATTAAATAAAGTACTCCGTGTAATCTGCGGACATAGATAATAAATAATGTAATTAGCCGAGCACTGCAGCTGATCACAAATGTATATAAATGTAATTAGGAAATTTAACTGTGCATTATCTTTAATGCGATGTAACACGTTTACAGTGCTGTATAGAACAATAAGGAAATGTTAAGAAACTGTTATAAAGAAATAAGAAAGTTGTGTAAACCTGATGACAATTATATGTACTGTTGTTAGTTATGGCTGTTAACAAAGTTTCTGGCTGTTACTACCAATTGTTAAAGTGGTTTGATCATTTGAACAACCTTTTATCGTAAAATTATTCTTACCTTTATTTCTAGTCAAAGGTTTTAAGCCTACTTTATTGCGTAAAAAAAACATTTGTATAAGAATATCGAATGAAACTCGGCCATGATGGATTCCTTACTCCAATTGAACATCATAGCTGAGGATTGAGCCCATTATTGGCGCAATTCAAGAACCGGGCCAGACGTCTGCGGCCATTCCCAGCACATCCTTAAGTTGTCCTTTACACAGTATTCTTTAACATCTTTTTCTTTTCAAATATCAGCTATCAAATGCTATTTTGTACTACTATTTTTGTAGCTAATCTTATACATGCACAATGTATACAATAAATTCCTTTTTTTATAAAGAGTTTATAATTTCATCTTAACTATGATATACAATTATTATAATTGTAGCCGATTGAGTTGCAAGCCTTTTTGGCATAAAATGCTGTTTTTGTTTTATATAATGATATTTGAGTTTTTTTTTGCCAATAAACGTTTTTTTTTCTTTCGTTCTTTTCAATGTCTGTCCAGGGCGAAGGCCTCTTCCGATTACAAAGACGGAATAGAGTTGGTGTATATATTTTTTTGCAAAACTGCGCTACGATTATTTTATCTGTATACACGTGGATAAAAAAGTGCATGGCACAAATCGGTAACTTTTACCGTTTTCACACAAACATTATTACTAACAACAAATTCACGATTGGCAGGCTATGCTCACCGCTGTCCGACGTCTATGTCAAGCATAGGCAAGGTAAAAATAACAACACTGTAAAATGGATACCGTAAAAACATGGAGGCTTAAAAGCTTCCCAAATTCCTTTTATTTTTAATGCTCCAGCATCATCATCGCTCTATCCGTTCCAACTACGTTAGGGGTTGCTTCCACCCTATTCAGGCACGGCTGAGTACATGTATTCTCACAAAGCCATACTATTTGATCGAGCAATCCCATTTTCCTCCGAAACCTATTTATAGGCCTTAAATGCCTGTATTTCTAAGCTATAAGATAATGGAAAGATTACGTATTCATTGTAAACTGCATCAAAACATACATAATTTAAGTACGAGTAATTAGTTCGCGTTAATTATTTGCGCGGCCAATCTAGTTTAGCTTTGAGAGAATGTTCGCTTAAATTGGACGCATAATTAATACGCATGTAGGTACAACTAATACTCCGGCTCTTAGTTTGTCACTAGTTGTTATAATTTTCAAAGCAACATCGTCGAATTTCGGTATTTCGTGTAGTTTCGGGCCGTAGGTCTGTGCCCAAAGCGCCGCGCCGTACCCACAGTCAAACGTGGAAACATTTTCCGTGAACTTACAACAACATGAGGTAATTATGCCACACGCCAATTAACCGGCTGCATTACGTGTTGACGTGTTTCCCTACTTTTGGAGCTTACAAAAGTTTCATTACTAAGTTAATAAAATTACTGTAGTTTTTTCTTTGGAAATAGTATGTACCTAAATTGCCAGCACATGAACAAAGTTTTCTAGAAACATTACAGTTACAAGTTCTTTAATCAACTAATTAAAAGCAAAATCTTATGATCAGCTAAAACAATCTCCACCATAAGATACAGAACAAATAAATCACGAACTCAAACATTCGAAATGAGATCTTTTTATGTAAGTGAGACAATTTATTACTTAAACAAGAAACCGAATCGACAGGGTTCGAGTTGATAAAAGAGGAAAATCTGATGTTTCGTCCGCTTATTCGGTAGGTATTCAAAATTAAATTAGCATTTAGTAGATATCAGATCAAATTGGTTCCTTGTGGGTTCAATCGCCTCGGCTTCATGTTTATTTATTAGACCCTTGAAAGGATGCGGGTAATAATATGCTGAGCTCAAAGAATTTGCATAACTAATTTGATGCTTAATGAGAGTATAGTGAAATGTTTAACCGGTGTGGAATGGCTTAGTACTATCAATTATTGTTTATAATTAAAATTAACAATACATAAAATTAAACACAAAATTGTATTCATGTTTATGTCTAATAAGAATAAAAAAAATTGTTAAAGAATTCTCAACATACCTACATATAACGCAAGAAAAGATTCTAAACTCACGATAGAAGTTCTGTAAGATTTATCAAAGAAACCAAATACTTTAATTATTAATTAGAAGTAATATAAGATGGTACATAGATCATTTAATTAAATCGTAAAAGTAAGGAAGTAAACAAATTATAAAGGGGCTTGTTAAAGACAGATTAACAACTTAACACTTCGTTTTAATTGCGATTTATTGTCATTGTTGACTTCAACTCGTGATGAAGGATACAGCGAACTTGTATGAGGGTTAACTCTTTGAGTAAGTGGCTTCAGTACCCCTACCATGAGTTTTGACACGTAAACTCGACAACGACCAAATAAAAAAAGTGGTTGGTGGTTTGGAAAACACTAGTGGGACCCACCAAGAGTTGGATCGAGTTCTGTCGACGGATGCCTGTGTAACGCAGATCCCGCGTACTTCGACCTAAGTTACCTAGAAAGACATCCTGGGGATTTAGCTGGTAACAGTCATACGGCCCAGCATGACCACCAAAGGACGAAATAAATACACGAGGATTTCCCCTAACCTACTGCGAATGACTTTGTTATTAACAATATATACCTATATATTATAAGTAAGTACGACTAGTCACAAACATGTCTCAATACAAAGGAAGACCTCACCTCAAACATTTGGCAGTCACCGATTATTACCTAAATCAAAATGACAGACAAATCCAAAATTCGTTGTGTCTTTGACCTCGAACTAGGTTTGCAGACTGCTCCGTAAATCTTTCAAACACGTCTCAAAGAAATAAAACAAGTATTTTATTCTGTTTTAGAACAGTCAAAGTATCTGAAGTCGATGAAAAAACGAAAATCCCTTTCTTTATTTAAAACGAAACGAATTTTGAAGGGTTATTGTGAAACTACTATTTGTTAATGGCTTCTGTTGCGGAGCTGACGATTTAAAAAACAAAATACCAACTCGTAGGGAAAATAATATTGGAGTTGGGAATATAATTCCCAACGTTTTCGCCAGAAAAGCGAACCGTAAGAGATTATGACACCAAAAAGCAAAAAATATTTTTTAAAGCCATCCCTTACCGGACTCTAGTATATTTACAGACCTGAAAACTATAAACATAAAGTTGAAAGTCCATTAATAAAAAAAACGAACAGACAAAATGTTATATTTTTACCTCAAATACATTCTTATTTAGTTTCCACGAATAAAATTGTTGCCGTTATTAATTTAGCGAATCTTTTCTGAAACTCTATTTTAATGTCCTAGCCAGACGAATTTTTACGCCAGTAATTTGGAATTAACTTTATTTTGATAAAGGGACGCGTACCCAATTGGATCCTTGAATTTACAAACCCAAACATAACAGATTTCAAATAAGGTTTTATTTTAAAATATGTCTTTCTACATTTGATAGAGATGTATGATGATGTGTGTTTGTCTTTTTAATGTTTAATATTATAATCCAACCAAAAAGTATTAGCGCCAGTGTTAAAGCAGACTACTTGAATATAATAGACACATATTATAAAGAAGCATATTAAGACGTCATTACACAAAGTTCAAGCTTTTTGTTTGTATACCGTCGTCACAGTGACGTCAACCCGCGAAGATGTCGATAACATGCCCAATTTTCTAGTTAGTTAGTAGCCCAGGTTCATAACAAGATATTTCATGTCCATCAGCTGTCGCATCAAGAAAGAGCCACGTAATATCTGGAGCACTACAGGGTATAATACAACATTTATCTGAACGGTCTGCCTTGCGACACTGACAAGTGTTTCCGTGAGAAGCGACCGTTATGCCTAACAATAGTTACCCTACATCTCTCCTCTCACTATCGCTGTACAAACCTCTTTCTACATGATTTGTAAAGGGTTCCGTTCCTAACAATATTGTATCTCGTTGACGTTTGACGAATCAATGAACTTTAGTTTATCAATTTACTTGGACTCGGGGACATTATCAGATTCATCCGTACCCCATATCAAATGTGGTCCCTCGTCGTATTACGTAAAGTGAAATTTGTTGTAGTTGTGCTCGGTTGTATCAGACGTATTTTGGGCATGAAATTATTTCCTTAAATGAAATACTTTGACATTTTTTTTGAGAAGACGCTTAGGCTGAAGTGTTTTTGGCATTTGTAAAAGAAGAAATAAAGGATAGGTTAAATAAAAAAGTTATTATTATGATAAACAAAGTAAGGTATGTGTTCCTAAAAGGAATTCCTTTTAAAACAACAAACTTCAAAGTGAGCAAGAAAAAAGATATAAACCGCTTTTCCTGCACATTTTTACTACCGAAAAACTCGGAGGTACTCAGCTAGTCACTTTATGAAACAATATAATTTTAACAGTGAAATTGTTTTGACGCGCTCCCTGAAAAGGTTATATTTCCATCAGACGTTTAACATTTCCGGAACAATGTTGCATGTTAATAATAAAGCGTGACAAATAATTTTCAAGTTGAAAGAGACAAAGTTTTCTCATTGCAGCAAACGAACAAGTTCATAATTATTTGTTAGCCTCAACGAACTACTGCGCAATGTTAATTGAAACAAAACAACCGAAATATGAGACGCGCTTGACCTGCCGTTGAGAAGTTAATTTACTACTGTATTGCGACCATAGCGGAAATTATTATCTTTATCTTGTTACTTGTATATTGTTAGTAGAATCTCTTTGCTCTTTAATTCAATAAATAGGCAGCAAACTCCGCCGACTTGTGTCAAATATTCGAATAAAACGAAATCGAATGAACCCAGAATTACGGTTCCATTCGGAATCTTTCATAAATTATGATGGTTGTTCTCAGTACTGCGGAAACTTAAATTACTTTTTCGTATGTATTTTTATTCGACTTGAGAGTCAATGGAGGTTGTATTTGAGAGGTTCCGCGATAAGGTTTATGTGCCCGAAGCATTTGCGGGGGACAAATATTACTATTGACATTTAGAGTGCTACAGCCACATTAGCTGACAGTCCGCTTACCTCATGAGGGAGACAGGTAGATGATATTTTTATAAATGTGGAATTGGTAGACAAATCCCCCGTCACAAACAGTCGTGGCGGGGATATTCCAGACATTTCATTTTAAAGTTTTCTGTTCAGATATAACATGAAGATAGCCAGTCTACACGTGTCGTATTTTTAGTCTTTGTCTTTTTAACACCAAAAACTTTTTGAATAGAGAATTTAACTTTTTTAAATATTAATGACACCTTTCATTTTCAATTATTTTTGAAAACCACTGACTATAATTCAAATATTACCCTAAGGTCTGGTGTGGTCGGAATAATATAAGACATAGAGTTTATAATAAAAATACTCAGGTAGGTACCCCCTTATATATAGGTATTCCATAAAACATCTATAAAAGGTTTACAACAGTTAATTGAATAACAAGAATATAAATCTAACTCAAGTATATCTAAAATAATTCTAGATCGATTCAATTTCAACCTGTCTACAACATGCAGAAGCGAAGTTCAGGTTTTACAAAATTAATATTGTAGGTAACGTGAAACTTAATTCACAAATTCAATTAAAAAGTGTCGATATTAATTTGTGAACAGTTTAGCTTGCAAGTGGTCACAATGCCAAGTTACCTGGCCCGGATACTGGCTGGCTGACTCTGTCAAACTGAAAATTAGTTTCCAAATTCTGATGAAAACTTTAATTGATTCCTCAAAGCCAATATGTGGTTGGCAGTGTTCGTTCGGTCGGAAAGTCAATGAGTCCGCTCGACAAGATCACTCGAACTTTTGTAATGATGTTTCATTTGACATGACTGTGTTTGTTAAGTCAATATAACGATGACCCATTGGATGTATCGCTGTGTATCTACATAGTAACTCGTCGATGGATTGCGGTTCCTACAGATGGGTTCAGTGTCATTTACTTTACAGTTTTGTTAGTAATGAAATTTGTTTTACACTTTTGGCAGTGAGTTTTTTATGGGAGAAGCACTTTGATTTATTGATCAGTAAAGGTATATCTCTTATAATAGTAAACCTATGTATTGTTTGATATCTTAAAATCAGTGGTACCTAAATCCATCTGCCGCTTTCTATAAATCGATATTCGAGAAAAACAATGGTTATTGTTTTTGAAAGCTGAAAACATAATCAGGATCTTGGACATAAGTACATTTATTACATATTATTATAATCATGTCTTTCAAGGCCTACTCTATGACTTTAAAAATCACAACTTAGCATTTTATGCTTTACAATCTTGTTATCGTCAAACGTAATCATAAATACTTAATATGATTTCATACCTAATAGGTTTAGTAATTAATAAAAGCTTGATAATTATCTTCGTCAACACAAGCATCGGAAGTTAATACACGTAAAGAATCCATCTATATATAAACAGTAGGTACACATGAGGGGCGGCGTTGGGCCGGTATTATTGTTTGGTGTGCCATTCTTCCTAGCGTCTGGTCCCAGGAATCTGATTAATAGCAGCAATATTCGGCACCCTCGCGTGGACCGCAAGAATTGTTCCTCCTGTACCCAGCTGGAGTTTGTTTCCAGTCATATATCAGACCTCAACTATTAGCGCGCACATTCAACTAAATCATCAGCCGATAGTAGGCCGTTTTGGTCTTATTGGGACAATGTTAGCGAAGTTTATAGTTATTATTTTGTATGCGGGAAATAATACCAGAGTATTGTGCTGTTACAGTCCATCGTAAGATAGAAGTCTTTTCTTATACATTTTAATATTCTCACATTTTCATAATTCCATACTAATATTATAAAAGTTACTCTGTCTGTTACGCCTAAACCGCTGGACGGATTTTGATGAAATTTGGCATGTAGAAAGGCTACTTAACGCGGGCGAAGCTGCGGGCAAAAATAGTCATGTATAACATGTAATTACATACATTTTCAAGATGAATTCAGATATAATATAAACAATATTTATTCGCCGGTCAAAAATCAGAATACTGACATGCTCGCCCTTCGTCAGCACAATAAAATTAGGGTGCGTAAATAGGTACCTACTCATATTTCCCTGTCTGTTCAAAAATCAATATTGCTAGACGGTGGCAAATTAAAACAGAGTTATAAACTGCCAGATGTTGTAGTTTTATTTTATCGCATTATTTTATAAATTGATAAAGAGAAACTTGAAAAATGATGGACGTGTAATCGTGTCAGTTGGCAGAGCGGCGGCGCCACGGTACGGCGACTGTCGCTGGTTCGAGTCCCGCTCGTGTCCATCATTTTTCAAGTTTCTCTTTATCAATTTAAAATTTAAGCCTAGCATGGCATCATACAAAGAAGATACAAAAAGTCTTATCGTCTTATTTCAGATAAATAACTATAAAATGATCAAATTAATTTATTACTCAAGTTTTTCTCGTCAAAGGTCCTTTATCTAAAGATCTAGCGACCTTAATGAAAGTTTTTAAATTAAATTGATACTTGGACTAAAAGGTTTTGAGGATTCGTAGAACCTGCTTAATTTATTTGTCTCTGATATCTGTGGCCTAAGTATTGATCACAACCCAATATTTACTTCTTGGATCGTTATAATTTTTTGACCATTACTATATAGAAAAACGCTTCGTGGCCTTGTGGTAGCTCAAGTCAAGAGGTTCTCTGACAGTTATCAATCTCTATCGCCAGCCTTTTGGGCACCCTACCAGTGGACAGCGATGAGGAGGAATACTTTGATGCATAATTTTTAGTTTAATTTTTTTCTTTTGTATATATTTATTTTTAAGGAGTGTAAATAACCTTGTAAATAAATAAATAACATAGTAGTTTAATAATAATCAATCTCTATATAGACTTGCCGAGATTGCAAGAGTGAGTCCCATAGTGTGACGCTATAAGTGAGAAGATGGGACGCCGGGGGTAATGGTCGGGTTTAATCTTACACTCGCCTCTGGGAGCATAGGTGTTCATTTGCTCATGTATCTCACATTAACATGCAATATTCTCAATTTAAACCCGTTGTGACTTTATTTTTTACTTTTCTTGGAAAATTATTGTTATCCACTTAACATAGTCGCTATCTTTAATATACATATGTGGTACTTTTTTTTTAAAACGCGTAACGTAGGTGGGTTTCACAAACATTAAATTTATCATTCACAAACACCGAGACTCGAGACAAATATCTTTGGTTCGCACAAAGTTTTGCCTCGCGCGGAAACGAACTCGCAACCCTTAGCGCAGCAGTCGCATCGCTTAGCTACTGCGCTAATTATATAGTCCCATACTAAATAATCGGACGTACTAAAAACTTGTTAATATATATTACTAGCTGACCCGGGGTATGAAAAATAGATGTTGGCCGATTCTCAGACCTACTCAATATGCTCAAAAAAATTCAAAAGAATCGGTCAAGCCGTTTCGGAGGAGTACGGGAACGAACATTGTGACACGAGAATTTTATATAAAGATAATTATTAGGTAAAGTTGTACTTGGGGGTCCTAAATAATTAAATATAGCAAAAAATGTATACCGACAGTAATCTTGACTAATTATATAACATCCGCAGATACGATATTGCGAGTTTTCTTAAAAACTTCAAATCAAGAATGTTGTCTTTCCATCTAGATAACGAGTAATTTTGTAAAGGAAACAATTCCCTATTCTGTATACTGTTTATTTTGCGGTTGAACCTGTCTTCGAAACAATGATAGCTTATTCATGAATTTGCATTGTTAATTTTCACCGTATTAATTGATTTGATCAATAACATGAATGTTTGAATAGAAATATGGACTTAAATGGTCATAATTCTGATAATCGGGAGCAATTATTTATTTGCATATCGTATTATCGGTGTTGTGGTTGGACTGCTGCCCTAGGGGTTGCAGGTTCGTACCGGGACAAATATTTGTATAATTTTTGCTCCGAGTCTGGTGATTTTTTTTTATATTTCGTGTCTGATATTAGGACGTACGATACAGGAGTGATTTCTAATGAGGGGTGACGATTAGGTGTTGTATTTTTTGTATGAATAACCAAGATAAAATAACTTTTCTTCCGATTATAATTTACGTGTCAACCAAAACTTCATGATATTTTTAAAGACATAACATAACATCACGCCTGTATTCCCTAAAAGGGTAGGCAGAGGTGCACAATTAGAACACCCACGTGAGACATTTAACATGGCTAATAATCTAAATTCATACAAAAACAAGCATAAATTTACGGTATGTAGATTGAAATACGAGAGACATTAAAATATTTGCCTAATTTTACTTCGTTTGTTACAAAAATAAACAATACAGCCAGCTACTGTACACAAGAAGGGTTCCTGTTCCCAGTTATTCAGCTTTTCCTCAACTCAAGTTCGTTGGTGAAGGGTTTAACCCTTTCCTACTGACCTCTCTATAGCTAGTCCTAAACCATGTCATCCCTTGAGTTTTATAGAGAAATCGACGGTGTTTTGTTATTATCAAATCGTCGGTTTAACATGCATGAGTTGGACTGGTTTAAGATTTGAGTAATTAATCTGAGGCGCTGTTATAAATGGAAATTATTTATAGTATGAAGATAAAAACGCACCTCTGTCTTAGAAAAATAGGGTTGATAATTAACCTAACGATGCATCAGTGATTGTTACTTATCATTTACTGTATATTCCGGTTATACTCACGGGTGTATTCGGGAATGCCCGACTAGTTTCAAACTCGAACGGAGCCCTTATTCATGAGCGGGTTACGCGGCAGAGTCGAGAGCCGAAGTGAACTGAGTTCGAAACTAGTCGGGCATTTCTCAATACAGTAAATAATATACAAACCGGAATATACATTATATAATATGGATAACACTCACGAAAGTTATTGTAGTAAAATTGTTACTTATCACCCGTCACTACCCTGAATGTTAAAGGGTCTCGTCTGTTCGTGGACTCTGATGGCCCGAAAGCCGTCAGCCCGGGCTCTTTGTAGATCTTTCACAGTCATTACGGATAGTCAGAAGTCAGATAACCAATTATTGGGTTATCGTAATACCAATTAACTAGGTTGTGAAGGTCAGTTTGTCGCTCCATGTCAAAGAGGAATATACAATTGAATCCGGTACCTTAGACTGGAAGCCGACAATACAGTGATAGGAAAAGAAAAAAAATATACAGATTTTGCCGGTTGATAAAAACGTATGTATATACAACCTACTTCAAAGTACGTTAGTGCTGGACGACTTAACCCTTCTTACGCCGAAACCAACACGGTTGTAATTCGAAATACAAACCGCAAGGTATCACGCGATCCCACAAACGTTCTCGACGCAGTATAGCATCGACCCTACACTACCCAAGTAAATCGCACACACGAGCCTACATTAGGCACCCGACATTAGTTGGGCTGGGATTAACACTGTTTGCGGATTGGTCTGTGGCAGCACAGGCAGCCAATGAAAACGATCAGCATGTTAAGAGGGTATCTATTTATTTACCAGCCTCGCGGGATCAACCAGAGTTGTGGCCAGCGATAGCTTATTTGCCAATTTGCATCATTAATGCGGTGCGCTTAATTGATTTAATATGTAAATGTTGCGATAAAATTTTGTTAGCTCTTCCCTATTTATTACTTGTATAGTGATATAATGGAGTGCTGGACATCAGATAAAGACAAATTAATACTAAGGTAACCTTCAAAAGGTAATATAACCCCTTTATTTATTCATTTTATTTGTAGTTATGTCGTTTGTCTTTGTACAACCATCACGTAATAAAAACCTATGGCAGAGCTCACACTATCAACACTTGCAATACAACCTGTTTGTGTCAATCTAACTGTCGCATGTCGGTGACATCCGAAGGGTTAGACAATTTACGTAAAATCGTTACCGCGTGTAATAAAACCTAGCTGTTTTGTCTGCAAAAGTTACCGAAAGGCTAAATACGAACCAAGGTTACTGTGCCAAGGTACAGTTCATCCTTGTCATGGTAGTTAATATTTATAAGTTTGTTCTTTTCTATAAAATAAACTTTTCATTATTAGATTTCCAACTAAACGATAACTTACCTCAATACATCACACTTCACACTTAATAAGGTGAAAGTTTGTGAGTGTGTTTGTATGTTTGTTACCTCTTCACACTCAAACGGCTATACCGATTTTGATGAAATTTCATATGGAGGTAGCTGACACCCTGGATTAACACATAGGCTTTTTTTATCCCAAAAAATATAGCGGGTAATACCGCGGGGCGCAGCTAGTAGTACATAATCATCCGAGTAGGTAAACGATAGTATAGGTATTTGTACCTAATACAAAATTGAAGGTCGTATACGAGTTCACAATGTGTAACACATTTCAATTGGAAATATACGTAACTTAGGTTCAGAACTCGCAGGTAATTTGAGGTAACTAGTGATAGTGAATAAACCATTAGATCAATGTTCGAAGCTATTGAATTCTTACGAGGGAAGAGAACAATATTCTTGCGAAGTTAATTTTGTAGCTACACCACGTTCATTACTGTTAGAAAATCTGAAGCATCTAATTCTGAAATAACCTTACCTACTTTTTACTATCACAGTCTCTGTTCATAGCGTCACTAGAGCAAGACACGTATTTCATTTATTTAAACTTACTACCGTCGGAGTACTAGGGCCCCATAAATGCTCGGAGCTTTCGCATTCTTAGCGAGCAGCTCAATGTTGTCTGCAAACAGATCGACAGTTTGCGCGCCGATGTTAATTGTGAGGCCAAGCGACAGTATTGTAAAACAATTTAACTTCAGTATTGTAGTACTTGAATTGAAGCAGTTGTATTTATTTATGTAATAGCAAACATGCAGATATTTTCTTTAGTCGACTGTTTTATAAGCATTAATAGTGGACTGAAGACTTTCCTGCATTTTCTATCCTAATTAAACAATTAAGATAGAAAAGTAAAAATAGTAAAAACATACGTTGTTTGTTTTATTTTACAACATACTATTTTACAAATATTTACAACTTAATTCTAATACAAAATAAAAACAATATATACAAAAATAAAAAGTTAAAAAGCATTGTAAATAGATGTTTATCTCGTATGTTTTTACATGAACTATATTTTTACTACAATTCACAGTGGACAGACATTCTACCATTTTTATCTGTGTTAATTCATTGTGTTGCAACCAAAGTTAGTAGTTACTTATATATTAACTCGCATATTAGTTAAATTGACTGCCTCGTTGGTCTAGTGGTTGCTAAGCGCGACTGCTGAGCACGAGGTTCTGGGTTCCTGGGTCGGGCAATTTGTTACTGGGTTTTTCCATTAGGTCATTCTCAGTAGCAGCACGGAGTCTGGATTTGTGCCCGCTTGATGGCAATAGGCTCGCCCCCTATTACATTGGGACCTAAAAACATAACTATCGAAATGTGGGTGTAGGTACTATATGTGCACCTCTGCCTACCCGTTCGGGGAATACAGGGGTGATGTTATGTTATGATGTCTTACCTATACTAATGCATTGGTATTATACACACCTACCCTAACAAAAACCACAGGCCAAGTCTAGTACTAGCACAACTTAAGTATATCTTACATAAATAAAATAATAGGATCAAAAGTTACTTTTTCAATTATCCAAGTCAACATCCAAAGGCCACAGAATTAAAACTTAAGCAAGGTGTGCTGAGACTGGAACTAAGCTGAAGAAGGCAACTCCGCTGTTGCAGCGAATTTTTCTGTTTGTTTCAAAACTTTGGATAGAATTAGCATTTATCGTCTATAGACAGGATTAAATGGATCCATGAGCTGCATTTTTATAGAGAATCTGTGAGCCAAAGCACTTGTTTCTTCTGTTTTTAATATAGACTGAGTTTACTGAATAAATATTGAAGTTAAAGTTAGTATACACAAGTGGTTCTTTTTACAAGCTTTTATTTAACTTGCAATATTTGTGTGTATGGATGTATGTATAGGTATATAATTATGTGAGTTTGTTTAGGTCAAATTCTGCAATCTAAATTAGAACCACTTTTTGTCATCCGATTGCAATTAAACTTTGTATACTTAAACAGGTTTGGTGGCAATACAATGTTATGGTACTTTTGATTTAAAAGCTTGTGGTAAAAATATATTTTTAATATTAACTTATTAACTTGTATACGTTGACAGAAGTTACAATAACAGATACGTCAATAGGCACAAAATAAAATCTGCGCTCAAAAACCTTTGTCAGATAAATCTGTAACTGCTTCAAACATTTTAGAACAAATAAAAAAACAAAATATTTACACAAAATAACCCTTTGTTCACTGCGTTGGTTTTTCGAAAGGGAATCGAATGACAAAATTTGATTCGACAGGCATTTCGTTTCGGTTAATAAAAGAGGGTTGTTTCGTTTGATCCGTTTTCAGACAATGCACTTCACAAACACTACGCGCGCCAGTTTTTATAAATATAACAACAGACGCAATTTTATATAAAAATTTAATTATAAAAAATGGGCCTAAAGCCCAATTTCGAATGCCTAAGCCTTTAGCTTTAGCCGATAGCCTTTATAAATGATAAATGATTTTTGAAGTCAGAAAAAAGTAAAGAATGTCAAAGAAATACATTTCGTAAACTGAAGACTATATAGTAAAGAAAAAAATAATTTTAATTTAGACTACGGTTGGCATAATAGCTAACCCAGTATCGAATTTTTAAAAGGCGTAGGTAACGGAAAGAGAATACATATAATAATACATTTCTTGGTTCCATAATTGGCTACTTGATACTCAGGTATACTAAATCAATGGCATGTAGAGCATACATCGAGATGTCTTAACAAAAATTGTAAAACCTTTCAAAATTTCCCTCCTACGGACGTGTTCAAACATAAGAAGATAAAAGCTTCCTACAATTGATATAATACATTCTTACACTCAAAAAATAAAACAAATTTAAAATGTTTACCGTGTAATACGTCTTATAAACGTGTAGGTACGAATAATAATAGCGCATTTAAAAGGGCGCGTAAATGTATTCCGACATTTTCGACACAATAAAAGCTTTTAGCTTTCTCTCTTCGCCACATCTTCGCAATTTTTGTTATCATACAATCACAATGCAATCAGAGGCTTCGTTTCCGATTGTATAAATATTCTTTATTCGGTTTACATGTGCTCTCACATACCCTTGTCCTATCCCTCCTATTGAATATGTGTATCTTTGTTATAATATTTTACTCAAACATAGTCGCGATGTATTGTCTGGTTCTTTTTAAGATCGAAGTTAGCAACTAGAGTACACTTTAATTTTAGGTTTTTTTTAAACGTAGCCTCACTAGAATTTCTCCTGTATCGTGGGTGCGTTTCACAAACATGAACTTAATACATACATAAACACCCAAAACCGGAACGAACATCTGCGGATCACGCAATTTTTTTCCTTTGCGGGAATTAAACATACAGCCACTAGCACAGCAGTCCAATCGCTTAGCCACTGCACCAGTCAGGTCGTCTTATACACAAGTCAAATTTTTTATGTCCAAAAGTTCCAGATCATCAGTTAAAGATCTAAAGATAAAGATAAAGATAAATTTATTTTGCAAATATGGGTAACAGTGAAAGATGACAGAAGAATACAGGTTCGGCCATATTTTACCATGCAGGCATGCAAAAGACATAAAATTTAAAAAAAATCAATTACTTAACACACTAAATACAATTTTAAAATAATTACACAATGAAGCACAAAACAAAGAAAACATCCAAACTAACTTAAAAAATCTTTTTCATTGAGGTACTTCCCTATGTTATAGTATGCTTTAACCACTAAAAAACTTCGTAGTTTTTTTTTAAATAGTGCTAACGGAAGCTCTTTCCAACTCTTAGGAATCTTATTATAAATGGCTGGAGCCATGCAGTAGATACTTTTGTGCATAAAGGCTGTCTTGGCTGGTTCCTGACATAACAGGCTGTTATCGCGTCTATTGCGAGGAAATACATCGGCCATGCGTTTAAAACGACCAGGATTTGTCTTTACAAACACACTTTACAAACATCTAAAGTCAGCATCCTAATTATGATATCAGGCAGTATACTATGTGGAAGCAAGACGCCACAATACACTTCACGTAGCAGCGTCCCGCTTCCACAACGTAAACTTTCCTGCATTAAGAGTTCTTGGTAAAGGGTCCACTCCCTGGCTATAAGTTCTTAAAGCAGTGTAACGTCTGGCTTAGAAAACTGAAAATATCCCGCTTGAAAAGTTCATGGTAAGGGCATTACTAACTTAGTATGTAATAAGCAAATAGAGGATAGATATCGATGATAACCTTCTTTGCAGATAGGCATGAGCTATTGTAACTTAGGTAAAAACTCATAGCGTTTAGTTCGTAGCGGGGCTGCCTGCCCAGGGTGCAGCTCGTCCAATTAAGTACAGTCGCGAGGAAAGGTTCGGATTACACTCCAAACATAAGAAAGATAGATAGATAATATTCTTTATTGCACAGTAGGAAACAGAGAATACATAAAAACCTTAATACTAAAAACAGTAAGCTTGTATCATTGACAATACAACGTAATGTCAAGCTACTTCTGTTGCTAACCGTACTATGCTTATTAGGTACAGTTATTACCATTTCCAATGGTTATTGTATTTGTGTTCGTGTAAATATCGTACCGTCAGTACACGCATTATTGAGTTTTAAAAAGCAATACGCTACGCTAATGCTCTTGTAATTGGCCTCCTAAGTACATTTCAGTTGTTTTTTGCTTTTCAATTTCTATAGAGTATTATTTCGAGTTCAAATAACATTTATGACTGCCTCGTTGGTCTAGTGGTTGCTACGCGCGACTGCTAAGCACGAGGTCCTGGGTTCGAATCCCGGGTCGGGCAAAGTGTTACTGGGTTTTCCCATTAGGTAATACTCAGTAGCAGCACGGAGTCTGGATTTGTGCCTGGTTGATGGCAATATGCTCGCCCCCTATTACATTGGGACCTAAAGCATAACTGGCGAAATGTGGGTGTACTATACGCGCAACTCTGCCTACCCCTTCGGGGAATACAGGCGTGATATTATGTTATGTTATTTAAATAACATTTATGTGAAGTATCTGCATAATCTTTACGTAGTAATAACTTATTTGCTTTAGTGTAAAGGGAAAGCTACAAAAAAAGCATGATTGTATTGTGATGTCTCACAACCGAGGTATTTTCCTAACCTTTCGAGTTCCTAGTGGTTTGTTCTGAATTATAATATTTATGATGGGTTTATTAGAGTTACTATCAAAGTTATCGACAGGATTGGAAGATGAAGTGGCAGTGGGTAGATAACATCTGTCTAAGAAAACATGATCTGGAATGGAGACCATGGCTCAGCAAACGTAGTGTAGGACGTACGTATATCGTCGCCCCACCTAACTGGAGGGCTCCAGTTAGGTGGAGCGACGATATACGCTCACAGGCTAGCAACGGTTGGAAGCGGAAGGCCGAAGCTTAAGATGATGGCTGATGATGATGATTTATTAGAGAATGGCCAAGATTTTTCCTTCCAAAGCTTGAGAGAATTGTAATTCATATCAATATGTAGAGGCTCAAATAACCGATAACAATCCCAACAATCAGTTATTCGGCCAATCCTAGCACTTACAGGAAACTTTCGTATTTCTCAATTTCTTTTATTCTACGGACATCTGTCCAGTTTCCGGACCCTTTCTTACCCTCGTCGGGGCCCCGACACTATATACCTGTCAATGTCTTTATAGTTTGTTGTCAATATACCATTTGAATGTTTGCGCATATTTAAATATCACTCCGTAGTTTTTTTTTAGACCAGATATAAAATTATGACTCATGATTCCTTAAAATTAATTTAATTAATATGAAACTATTGATTCCTGATCATTAGTAGAGCCTACTTCAAACACGAAGGCCCTTACAGTATTCTAAATCTGTAATGAAAAAAACCCCAACCGGGACTAGAATAGAGCAAAAGCAAAACAGACAGGGATTTGCCCCGAGGATGGCGAAACAATAGGATTAAAAAATGCGTGCGCCTGGAATACAGAAAGTAAATCTAATGATCGGAGAATATAATGAGTGGTAAAAAGACAGAAAACAAAGTACTGAAAACTATTGGTTATATAAAATAAATGTAAACTCGAGCTCATAAACAAGGTTATCAAAGGTAAAAAGTAATGTTTAACTTACGATACATCTTTTGAAGGTACCCAAAGATAAATCGACACAAGATTTCCTCAGCTTGTCCATAATAGCCTAAACATGATATAAAGTAAATATTTCTTTGATATTCTGTTTATTCAATCGTAACGTCAACTTTAAGTGCAAAAAAATGTTTGTTACACAGACGCTTATTAAAGCCGCAACTGAAGTAGGTTCTCAAGAAAATTTTCGATGTAACACAAAAGACATTTGGCTTCGTAAACCCACTCGAAGACGTCAAGTGTGGCCAAGGATTAAAGGCACAAAAGTAGCTCTGGGAAAGAATACTTTGTCGAACGAAATACAGAAATGTATCTTTTATAAAACTAACTTTCAACTGCTTTCAGAATTAAGCCGTAATTGAAGATACAAGTGTTCTTTATTTACACGAAATGTTATCTTTAAAAGAAGTAGAAAATATTTGTTTTACATTAGGTACATAAAATCAATTAGGTATAATAGAGGTTTACATAGCTTAGTATATCCAATTTATACGAATACCAATATTGATTGTGTCGTAATATGAAAAAAAGAACGTTGCCCAAAAGAGTCCAACAGAAGACAATCAAATAATCGACGATCACATGACCAAGTCACGACACGAGACAAAATTTTAATAAACAATATACGTAAAGATAGGAATATTTGTAGCTCAACCAAACGTCCACCCGACAAACTAATAGAACAGAAACAAACGCGAGACGATCACGTGACCAAGTGACCAAAAAGCAACAAATGTATACGTGGAGATAGGAATATTTTCCACTATAACGGTTGGTTGCCCCCGCGTTAACCGCGGCGTGGCCCTCCGTCCGTGAAGTGAAGGCGTGATGTCGGGCCCCGGGGGACTAAGAGGTAACATTACATTACCTTACGGAAAGCCGATGCCGGGAAATTCTTTCACAAACCTAATAGACGCACATTTGACATCCACACGTATGTCACTGAAGCATTCTTTATTTACATTTAGGGTTATTTTTTTAATATCAAGTCGGCAGCGTGGTGTTTTGCTCGTCTCTTTTCTGAGTGACAGTCAGAAGTCTTTGCTGGCTAATATTATAACATATTAAAACATTGAAATAAAACTAGGTTTACGGATTTTATCGCGGTTTTTTAATTGGTTTTTAGTCCCGAATAAGTATGATATTAAAACACTTTTGGATAACGAACTTAAACTTACAATTAAAGATCGTGGCGCTATTAACGTATCGTGATTCATTTAAACATTATTTTGCAAGTCAAATTAACAACATCAATGATTAAGTATAATATTTACCTAGTTGCCTTTCTATCTTTACTAAATATTGTGAAATTCAATAACAGGAAATTAAACTGCCCCAAAATCAGCATCATCATCATCCGTAAGACGTCCACTGTTGAACAACGGCCTCCCTCTTAAGAGGAAGGGGGGTGCCATAATCACCACGGTTGAGGATCGTAGTATTAATGGTGTGGTTAAAGAAGATGCTGCTGCCCATCTTCTGGATTTTTCCTTGGTCGCCTTCTACGACACCCACGGGACGAAATGGGGAGGTGCTAAATCCCCGCCACTCCACGGGACTCCCATAATCACCCCTTCTTTATTATCAAAGACTTTCCAAGCACAAAGAAGAATAGCTCATTTAATACTTGTACAATTGGAATATATTATTTCATATTCTTTCGTAACTACATGCAATTACAAATCTTGTAACTTTAAAACTTAATTTGGCTGGCCGGTCACTTCAGCTCCCATTGCTGTCAAAAAGCTTTTCGTCAAGTCGACATCACCAGTTCCATTACCAAGAAATAAGTTATTCCAACCGGCCTTATATTTATGTAAAACGGCTATTTTTGGACCTAACTTCTTGTTAATCTTGCAGAGTTGGCAGTTTATCTAGACTTAGTTTAGTCCTAACAAAAGGCCTCAGTCCAGGCTTATGAACTAAAATAACTTCGGAACATCGCAGCTATGGGTTCCTCATAGTAGCGTCAGGTTTAGGCGTTGCTAAGGTAACGGCTTAGGAAGCAGAATCAGGTTTTTCTTTTGCTTATTTTAGGGTCAACGTTGTGACGTTTACCTTGTCTACGTCTGCTCTAATCGATATCTGTATATGTTATCTGGGCTACTTATTATTTAGTAAGAGTTCTTCTATACTAAATTTCTTTAGAAACCTTTAGTACGTTTTTGTTATTTAACTTAATGACTTCCCAGTATTTCTACGATGATATATTATTAATTAAGGCTTCTTAGTGACTTAACTTAAGCCTTCGTTCGGTTTAAGCTGAAATACTGAGAAACCATCTGTCTAGGTTATTTTTATTATTAGTATTTTATAAATAACACCGAATCCTATTCAAGCGAAATGTAGGTAACATAATGCTATTAATTCTTTAGTATTGAATTGTTATTATATTTATTGTAACTTATTCTTATACCCTACCATTGGAAAATACAGTTTATGTCATTAAATATATTTTTGGATCTAGTTTAGAAGAAAATAACTTTTATTCTATGTATATAGGTATAGTTCATGAAACTACGCTCTGAACGTGCAATTGACCCAAAGCTGTGCCTGTTTATACACGGTTGCCGATAGGTTGCGGCCAAATTATAAATGGCAACCCTACCTTTTTATGTTCTTTAGATCCTTATCTTTCATTTGAATTATATTTCTTACAAAAATCATTTATGAACGTAATGTCGCCACAAAAATCGTCTTTTCAAAGTTAATTAAACACACTTGCGGCCAAATTTTAATGGCAACTCTACAGGATTATATTCCTCAATCGACAATTAAGTATAAAAATCGTGTCTGAATAAAAAAACATGTAAACCTTACGGTGGGATCTTTGGCTATATTGAACCTGATTTTTCTAGAAACGGAGTATACTTTCTGAGAACCCAAGCTTTATTTGGTAACATTGTTAGGAGTTAAAGTAAAAATACATTTAGTGTAAATACAGTAATACAATACCGGGACCACGGCAGAGTCCGCCAAGTTTGCCACTGTTAAATATTTTTGATATAAAATAATTTCAGAAATAAAAATTTAACTAAATATTCCATCATTAAAATAATGAATAAATAAACTCCACATACGAGGATTAACCATTTATTTGATTGTCATATGTAAATTATACTCATTAAGCTTTAAGTTTCAACTTTCAAACCACAACACAACCATAATTCATATTTATACACCTGGCCACAAAACCGATACAAATATAAAACCGTTAAATTTTAAAATAAAAACATTCGTTTAATAACAACTATACAATGTAAATCGCATTATAAAACATAAAATAATATATTCAGCTGTAGTTACTTCCGTGCATAAAGCATACTGCTTAATGGCGCTAGTTAACACCTCCTAACTAGACGTTTTAATTAAATTTTACTCTACATTGTAACAATTTAACACCGTCGTGTTATAAAAAGTAATGTTAATAAGATCCGGCCCCTGGTTTTACGCAGGTTGTAAATCAGGCCTCTTTTCATTTTGGCAGAGGTGTCTGTTCATTTCTTTTCCGTTTAGGGAGGAATTAAACTTGTCTATGAGCAATTTTAAGCTTTCTTCAGGCTTTAAAAATTAAGACAGTCGCTTTCGCCGCCTCGTGATGTAATTAATGAAAGATCTGCGCAGGGTTACAACGTTTTATGGCGGATGGTACACGTCGTGTTGAATCATCTATTTGAGAATTTCTGAAGCCAAATTTTACATTATAATTTATAATAGCTTTATTCCCATACAAATATATTAATCTGTATACAAACACGTATGTAATCCCTAAAGGTGTTAGAGAGTCTAAAGCGCTCATCTCTAATTTCGCCACTCTTATGAATTAGGTGGCCTGAACCTATTAACCCATATCGAGCTCACTCTAGGTCCATATTTATTACGACTGGATATTCCAGTAGAATCATCTTTATCAATAACCGGAAGACGTCCACTGTTGAACAAAGGACGCTTGGTAAGCGTGGTGGTGAAATTACAGAAAACGGTGCTGCCCATCTTCTGAATTTTTCCTTAGTCGCCTCTTACGACAGCCACGGGAGGAAAGGGGGTGGTCAATTCTAGGCCGAAAACCACACGGCACCGTTCGTTTCATTCCGGTAGAAGCGAATTATTCTTATCCTCACGAATAAAAAAATTAAAATATATGTGGGTATCTTTTTATTTGCTTTATTTGCCGCACAAAGCCAAGTTCGCCAGCATTGCAACCCTACTCAGTACTTCTCAGTGATTTCTTCACACATCTAACTGCACCTTTATCTTACTTATCATCTAAGTTGGGGTCACAACTCAGTTTTATAGTGGCAATCGTTTATCGCCACCCTTAGCTTTAACTTTCGGAGGAGATCATATATATTTTCCCCGATAAATGTTTTCTATTGAACATTTTAAGTTATTGGTTAGGAATGAACCATAACAATGCACATTTTCATTCAAGAACGATAAGGGGCATGGATTACCCATGGATGGGGAAGTATGTTACATGGTTAAGTGCTTATCACCCTTGTTGAATACTAGGTTACATGTACATTAATCTGCATGCATTTCTTTGCTAGGTAGCTCCATGTTTGGAGTCTCACTTATTTCGTAAATCTATTGGAATTGTAGTAGATATTATATGCAGTAAACAATTTCAATGCAATAAAAAATCTAATATACGTATTTATCAGGAATGACGTTAGTAACATAAAAGCTTATTTTATAGTATTTCCACATTCATTATAGATGTATATAGTGATCATAACCGTCTTATTTCTTTGATTTTAAAAACAACATTGATAGTCTTGAATATATAAAAGAAATACGAATACATTTTTATTTCTCTGTATTTACTGTAACGTACGTCTTTTCTATAAAAATAAATAGAACTTTATTTAAATAACTAGCCTCTGGCACTAAGATATTTTCTATTAAAATACTTACCTTACATTCCCCACGCAACGAACGCAACGGTAAATGCAACTAGACTTGATTGATATCTGCAACATGCCTATTTCGTTCACACATACGCTGATTTAATTTCCATTTCGCTCAACTGGTATACTCAAATGAAAACGGATTAGTGTTGCGCTGTGGCAATGAGCTTGCAAACAGCCACTAAAGGCACTAAATATGCACAGCTATGACCTTTAACGGCACTGCACTAAACCTGGCTTTGTTTGATGCGAACACGTATCGCGTTGATGCCGCTCGGAGTTTTTACCGACTAACACTAGTGTTGTTCATCAAATTACCGCGGTAAAATGCGGTAAATAATCCGTTGAACTTTGTATTACAATATCGTAGGTATTTTATAGATGTTTAGGGTTGTTGGTCATGTTTATTTCGTGCAAGTAGTGAGGAGCGGTTGGAAGCGGAAAGCCGAAGATCGAGGCCAGTGGCGTGCCTTAGGAGAGGCCTATGTTCAGCAGTGGACTGAGATACGCTGATGATAATGATTGAAGTTTTGTATCGATCATAATCCTCACTTTTATCCTTCCTGCAATTTTTGTTGACAGAAATCTAGGTACCTATTGGAAGGTACAGCTCTATATTAATCTCGTAGGTATTGTAACAATAATTAACGAAAAGGCAAAGGTAACATTGTAAGGAAACTGAACCAAATAAGGTTCGAAGGGTATTTATTTATTAACGGTAACCCGTTTATACGATTGATTTCACAGAGTGATTCACCAATAACAGAAACGTCGGAGGCAGATTAAATTAATTATTAATTTTATACGTTTTACCATATCCCGACGTTGAAATCCGAAGATTTATTAAATGATTATTTACTCTTACTTATAAAGAAATCGAACGAATATCTCTAGGGTATTATGCAAATATTTATTGCCGCAAGGAATCAACTGGAATCCACATATGTTCATTGTTTTCTTCCCTTTGCCTTTCACATCTAACTCTAGAAAGAATGTGAAGGGACTTTAAGCGCGATTTTGCAAGATGCTTCTCAGTCTTTCCACGCACTAAAAGAAAGACGAAACATAAAATAATCTACTTAAACCAGTCCCACAGTACGGCAAAAGGCTTTTCTCATAAAGGTTTTGAAAAAATACCTGCAGCAAAAAAACTGAAAGCAAAATAACAAATCCATCTAGAATTATTTTTAATAGCGACATTAACAGTCAAAAGCCATTGACCTCAAGCTACGGCTAACCAATTTCTACCAAAAACTCCATGTGAAATAAGTGTTTGAAATTAAATCATATCAAAAGTACTCGTTAAATAACTTGACAGCAGAATACGAGTGTCGTCTAAAGGTCCCGGCTGTGAGCAATGATAAAAGGATGCGGCTAAACGAAATAAATCAGGCCCAATTTACCCGCGTCTTAATCAGGACTCACGCAAATTAACTTTTTGACGAAGTATAATTAGTCCCGTCACCTATGATCCTTCGGCTTTACATTTCACAATTTATAATAAAATGGAGCCTTAAATATTATTTTACGTCGTGGATTTACAGACGGGTTTCATTGTAAATTTGTATATAGTTAAAATTCATGGTAGTTCCAATAGGCACCTACCTATATAGCTTTTTTGATTACCTATTATTAAGTATTGTTTATTTTTGCTGAACAATAAAGAGAAATCTATCTATTATGTTCTTCCGACTTCGCTGATTTACTTGTAGTTGTGTCTAAAAACGCACTAAGTTCGCACCTGATTAGAGCTAACACTATCTAGCAAAAACTTAGCAGTATTGTAGCTCTTTTAGTGGAGTCATCAACATTGCTTTCTATCTCCCGCCTACATTTTACCCTCCCGATACGACGTAATTCAACTTCAATTGTTTCCATTAGACTTGTTCCCCATTGTTCTAGCAATACATGCATACTTTCGATGTTCAACGCTCAATAAGCTTCGTACCGTTAGCTCCACCGACGTACTTCAACAAGCGTCGATTGTCGTAACCATATCACACGCATGCCACATCTTCTCAAACTAAAATTAAATTCCCTCGATTTTCAAAGTTCTATAAACAAGGATTCTTCCGAAACACGGACGGAGCTATACAATTTCGCAAACTTACGGGCGTGAGTATGTGTAAGTAACACGACTTCTGAAAATTCGTCAAAGACCATGCGACTAGTGAACGGAGTGGAAATTCCTCTGTTTCAAACTCAAGCAAGCATAATCAACCGCACGCGCGCACCTATGTCAGGCTATTGACAGGGCCGTCAGTTCGGAATGTTTTACCACATAATATTAATTGACTTGAGATATATTATACGTTGGAACTGGAACTCTGTATTTACATGTATAAGATACTCATCAAAACTTCAGAGAAATTGTTGAGCTTTCTGTGATTACATTTAATATTGTGTACTGTTTATTAAATGTAACATAAGTAAGTACATTGTTATCTTTCCTGTATTCCGCGAAGCAGACGGTAGCGGTGTAGGCAATATTGTAATATATTTTCATAAGTACGTGCTTCGACGAAGGGACAAAACTCTTACCATTTATTGAGCATCACATCAAACAAAAAATATTATAGATAATCTAAAAGAAAATGAAACCTTATTCTGAGTAATTTTAAGAACGACACCTCACAAAAAAATATTCTAACCTATTTTTTTTTGTTTTGCCCACGGCGACCGATCACAAATGAAACTAGCCAACTATGCAGGAGATATTATATTGCACAAGAGTTTGCACAAACACAGGTGCACACTCTGTTTACTTAAACTCTTGGACTGATAAAAAATTAGGCGCGAAACAACATTCTAAAGAAGCTAAAGCCAATCCGTCGAACAAAAACCTCATTTCAAAATCGAACAAGAAACAACAGCTCATAAATTCCCATCTTTTAATATTCAAGTCAACTATGTCTGATTGCTTCCATTACATAATCTTATTTCTGAGATATCGGGAGAAATATAATAACCGGTAAACGAAACACTCAGTCAGCTACTTTCAATCCATTATCCATGGAGACAATGGATTGTGTGCCAACCTTTATTACAATAATATTGCAAGGATCTTCACTTACTGTCCGATTGTGGAAGGATTTTGCTACGTTGAATGTTGTTTTATATTAATTTTTTAACAATGGAGGGTTTAAGTTGAGTGATCATTCTAACCAAGCGATGCTTATGCTTGCTACAGCATGCCAGTGGAAGCATGACTTGTCTTTGGCTGAAATTCCTCAGAATAAGATCAACCAAAATCAAAAATATAGGATTTTAAATCAGTATTGTCATTTTTATATAATAAGAACGTAAATAAAAATATCACGTATTATACTACTACGTTCAATCTTATTAAAAACAATACACAAAATGATTGATGCAAAACCACAATATGTACCTACATTGTACGCAAACTTTGGAGTTCACATATCACGTCCTTGAAACTACAATGTATTATTAAACATTTCGCAAACCAAATGACCTACGACCAAAACCCATTGTCCTGAAGTGAATTCAAGTATTCTCTTTCACCAAGCTGACTTGTCTTGACATGTTAAGGCGGCTTTCTTGCAACGAGATACCTGCATAATCGGATTACTTCACTCTAGATATTAGAGTACTACACGGGGGAAATATGTCTAAACACTACAGATTGTAGAATCTGCAGCGAGCTCGAGCGAGATAAATTCGAGATGCCATTGAAGCCTCTCATAACTTCTCGTGGGATTGTTTAAAATGTTGTCGTACACCGTAAATTATTTAATCATAGTGTTTCGTGTTGATTCTAATACTGCGGTGTTTAAATAAACGGGTGATAAATCTTTGATATTGTTATCGGGCGATTAAATAAAGATTATTTTATTCACTTTTGCTTGTTACACTTCTTTTATGGAGAATACTTTACGCGATACATTATAGTTTACTAACTGCGCCCCGCGGTGTTACCCGCTACATTTTTTCGGGATAAAAGTAGCCTATTGTTAATTTAGGGTGTCAGCTAGCTCCATATGAAATTTCATTAAAATCCATTCATTAGTTTTTACGTGGAAGACTGACAGACGAATATTAGTAGGGATCATTACTGCAGTGCATATGGTTACGTTTGACGTAAAGAAGGTCATTGCTCTTTATTGCATGGATCGTTTAAACAAGCAGTGCTACGAATACTCGTAGCTGATTTTCGTACTCATTCTCTACTGAAATAGCATATAGTCATAGGTCAGCCTAGTGTAAATAATCCCAAAGATACGGGCTTAAATTCATAATATTTCTATGAGTATTCAAAAATTATTTTTCGTTTCGTTCCTTTAGTAAACCAAAACCGACGATATAAAAACGCAGTTCATTGTATAATTACCTTTTTTAAAGGCGGAACCACACGTGCAATCTTTCCTTTGTTTATACTTTGCGCAAACCAAATCCGTTTGGCTTCCTTCGTTCACACATGTCGAGCAAAAAGATTTGTACGTGCATGAAAACGGCGAGGTCGCTCGCGCGGATACAAATCGGTTTCGCAAGTAACGGTAAAGGAAAGACCGACCGTGTAGCCAGCCCATTAGATCAGGTCCAATGTTATCCATCAATTAAAACTGAAGGTACACCTGACAGTGTCGCAGATGGATGGGAACGCATTGCATTGATAGGCACGTCTACATCCCTACATTCATTGATCATTTACTAAGAACTTTGACCTAGCATATTCTGAATCAGGCTTGTTAAGCGAAATGTCCATTTTCTTGTAGAGGATTTGACCATTTGGGGAATGAAAACCGTAATGCTTATGGATTTTTGAATTCATTGGTTCGTATCTAGCTGTATCAAAATAATAAGTAGGCCTAATTAATTGATTAAAGAATTCTAATTGAAAGTGTACTGGGTTTTCTGTATCTAGGTATTTAAGTAAGAAAAATGCTTACTTACAGGCACCTCTACAAAGCGTATTAAAAACTGTTACCTTCCACAACAAAACAAAGACTTTCCAAGTTTCATTCACAGGTAAAATTTCACATGTAGGTAGAACAACCAGGGGAAAAACGTATAACTGCGGGCCATCCAAATATTTGTTCAACGTGGGGATCGAACGCGTAACCCTTTGGGCACAAAGCTAAGCGGTCCAATACAGACTGAATTTGAGCGACCTGCGGCTATCAAAATATATAAAATAAAAACTTAAACATATTCTAAAAACCATGTAAACACATTTTTGAACATACGGTAGCTGTATAATAGCTAGATAATAGAGAAGCAAATCTTGTCCCTGTGCAAGGCAAATACCCTACATATTTACCGTCATACATGATCGCAGACTGAGCCTGTCGATTGCCTCCCAGATGGGTAAGCAGAGACTACGGATTTCAATCTGCTACGGTTTTCTCTACACCAAGGCACAGAGATCGCAGTAGAAATTCTCCTCATTCATATTACCGGAGTTATTTTTGAGAGAAGTCATTCATTCCATTCTGATGCGAATCTGGCACTTTTCACCACGTTGGCTGTGTTTGGCTTTAACGATCAAGTTGGCTTAAGATTTCTTTATGTTTCAATCTGTATGACAAAT
Organism: Abrostola triplasia; assembly: GCA_946251915.1. Classification (NCBI taxonomy): domain Eukaryota; kingdom Metazoa; phylum Arthropoda; class Insecta; order Lepidoptera; family Noctuidae; genus Abrostola; species Abrostola triplasia. The sequence goes on along the minus strand of OX276428.1, from coordinate 9,662,560 downwards.
GCTTTCCTTCAAAGTAAATGAGTCATGTGGAAGACTTCCTTAGGAACAATTAATTAAAAATTGACTTTCTTATGGATAACCTTGCTAACTAAACTATTCCACAAACTTTCAAAACGAAAATATTAAAAAGCAACCCAAATAAAATCCAAGGCATTGTACTTAAATATTCTATTTAAAACTGCCCCATACATGTCAAGGTATTCCGATTGAAAAGGCGACACGCGACGTCGCGTTGTGAATTTTTGCAAGCCAACACAAACTTGGCGTCCCTTTTTCTAGTAAGTTCTTTTATGAGTAGCGCAGACAGCGTGAATGACGCCAAGCTACTCACGAAGCAATTATAACTTGCTAGCTTGTACGTGTGTGCAAATGTAATTAGTGTTGTTGCGACCAACTGTTTTGACAACGACACATGTTTTTAAGGAAGATTGATAGTTGTGTTCGTTAACTCTGAGAGATGGTTGTTGGATCGTCACGCCAGAATTCGCCGAAGAAATGGCTGATAACAGTCGAACCAGGAATACGGTTTACTGGGACAATGTACATAAGATTTTTGTGATTTTTTCTAATAATAATAATAAATAATTTCGTGCGACATTACAGGCTCCTAAAAAAAAGTTGATCAATATTTCGTTTAGTGTGGGGGTAAGCCTATTGAAATTCGAGCACAATTATCAACTAGTAGTGTTTTAGAATACTTAAAGAAAGTGCGCGAAACATTGTAAACGTCAAACTGGTACTTGCCCATCCGAGATATGAATGCTTATAAATACAGTCTATAAATTATTTTTTCGAACGGACGGACGGTGGAAGTTAAATGCAGCATTACACTAGACGTAGCGGTGTCTCACCAACACGTACATTGTCCTGCTTTAATTGTAAGTAAGGGGGCTGTTTATGTACCTATAAATGTGTAAATATAGGTCTAGTACTCTGCCTATCTCTTCAGGATAAATACACGTGATGATAAATTTAAACAAACACATTCACAAGAATCACTCGCGATACTCTCAAACTTCTAAGACGAAGTTTGTAACAATATTTCGATGACTTGTAATAAGTTTAAAACACATCCTGAACAAAATATGCTTAAAGAGACTTAGCCGTCAAGTAACTAAGAGGTTTGTATTTGTATCCTCACGATACCGTCTCACGTACAGTATCCGAGTATCAATTTCACAGGTAAGCTGATAGAACAGTTCGATGACCCACTAATTTAAAATAAATAGTAGATACATTGTGCCAAATAAACAAGGCGTATCTTGCCAACGGTGGTACAAAGTACTCAATATCTGAACCATCAGGTAATAAGTGTGGCTACCGGACTAGGCCTATCAGAAATGATTAGATTACAACTATTACAAGGTATGTTGGCAGTACCTACACTTGAAAAACAAGTTATCATCAATATTTTACCAAGAAGTTAGGGCATAAGTATTTGAAATTTCAATTAAGAAGAACGTCTATTGACGGTGGTTATATTCAGATTTATTGAACTCAAACGCTGTGAATTAGAATAGCCTTGCTTCATATTCGACCAAACAAGCACAGGAGGTTTCAGATGTCCAACTTTTCGAAAGAAGGTCCTCTACTTTCCTCAGAGACATATCAAATAAACAATACAATGTTAGATAGGACGCTCAAGGTCCTGTTTCAAATATTTAACATAACAAGAACAGTAGACATAACACAATATCTCGTCCTACATCAATTGTAAATGTACTGACGGTATACTACCTACATGGTGCAATAACTATGAGATATCCCCGACATCTCAACAATTCGTCTGCGGAATTCATTACAATATATATTATACTATGCCTATAGGTCCTTACTCACCGTTAGACGCATATGCCAGCTATAAACATAAAACATCACGACTGTATTCCCCGAAGGGGTAGGCAAAGATGCACATATAGTACACCCACATTTCGCCAGTTATGTTTTAGGTCCCAATGTAATAAGGGGCGAGCCTATTGCCATCAACCGGGCACAAATCCAGACTCCGTGCTGCCACTGAGAATTACCTAATGGAAAAACCCAGTAACACTTTGCCCGACCCGGGATTCGAACCCAGGACCTCGTGCTCAGCAGTCGCGCTTAGCGACCACTAGACCAACGACGCAGTCCATATGCGTCCATGGCATGATATGCCAGCTATATGCGTGATGTTTCCGGACTATACCTGTGTCATACAATTCACCAGTTTCCTTTCACAAGACCCCCCAGGTGCGAATATCAGTAAATTATTAACAACGAACAAGTCATTAAGCTCGGTCATCATTGCCGGTCTCATATGCAATTAAGTGTAGACCACTCATACAGAGCCGAGCATGGACAGTTATCATGATCATATTGCTGTATTAGTAATGTGTGTTAAGGTGATGTGTTTTAGATAGTAGAATATAAACAACAATATTAATTGAATAAATTGTATTGTAGTTTAAAATTTAAAATCCTGATGTTATCCCCAATCTCAATCCAGGCTGTTTTTTTACATTATCAAAACAATATTTTCAATCTAAGGAATAGGTACCTAAAGATTTTCACGAAGGTATGTATTAAAATAATGTGCAAGCTGTCCATCATTGTGGCGTTCTAAGGGGGAAGCCTTTGTTCAACAGTGGACGTCTAAAGGCTGATGATGATGTATTAAAATGCCATATTAGAGTGTTAGTACAAGAAATGGTAACGAACAGAAAATAACTTTAATTTAACAATCCAAAAATATCTAGATAAATTCGTAGTCACACTACTTTTACTTATATACTACAATAAAAACGATATGATTGTCATCTTTTACCTACTGTTTTGACTTCGTAACAGTGTCCATAATATGTAGACAATCATATTTATTCAGAAGCACATACCCTTAATATCGAACTGCAGCCCAATTGACTGAGGTCCGAAAATGAAACAGGATAGTGTACACTTGTACAGTGTACACCGGCTGTCGAAAGGTAAACACTAACAAACTATTCCAATATTGTTGAACGCTGTTCTACAACGGCTTTGCGCGTTATGGTCCAACGAGCTTGCAATAAATAATATACGTACTTTCTCTACGGAATAATTGCTTTCAGAATACACATACACACGTACCTACATGTTCTGAGGCGCGGCCAAAACAGGATGGTTTTAACGAATATTTTATTCGTGTTTGTTTTCGCCGTATATTGCTGGACTGTAAATAAAATCATGGGGCCACGCTACTGTGAACATCGTTCGTTCAATCGTCGCGGTTAGGCGCGTCTGCAGCGGTTATACGTTGGATGGGTAACCGTTATAGTCATCAGGGGCGACCCGTGGCTTAAGCACGATTATCTGTCGATCTCACTTGTCATACGGAGACGTAATGATTCTAATAGACGACGTTTAATTTTCCAAAGTGTGAATATTTTATAGGCCTTTGTTCAAAAGTCGATGTCTTCTGGCTGATGATGATGATGACCTACAATAAGACCGCCAATTGCACTGTTGTTTTAGTCTTAAGGTTTACTTCTGTATTATTTGTTTCTAGGTGTGCAGTATATTCTTTCTATAATCTGTATCTGTAATCGCCAATCCGCAGTGAGCTAGCGTGGTGATCAATGCTCAATCTTTCTCTATACGAGAAGAGTCCTTTGCCCTGCAGTGGAACAGTTATAGGCTGTAATTATTATTATAATTTATGCACATAAATAAAAATATATTATGTCTTTGAACACATATTTTTATATAAATATAAGCGCAAACAGTACCGTCTTACAACGTAATTAAAACTAAAACCTCCCCATTCAATTATTCAACACTAAAGGCCAGATAAGATTAATGGTAAAGAGAAATAACTTCGTGGAAATGGTATAATAAAATATAGGTAAAAAGTACCTTTCTCAACAAGAAAAAGCTAATGCACAATCGGTCGTAAAGCTAACAGGGTTCAACCTTTGAGTAGTCAAGAAACAAAAAGATACAATCGTAATAATGTGAAATACATTTATTATGTACCGGCCTTTGTTTCCTCACTACATACTTTTTCATTTAACTTTCAGAAAGCATCCATCAATCCCAAGATCCTGGATTGTTTGTAATTTTGTTTATTTTATAAACATACTTTTCCTTTCCATTTTAGGGTTGGCGTCTTGCTACAATACATTATAATATTTAATACATTATAATTTTTTTAACGCCACACATATTTTATCGGCCACTACATTAGAATAAAATACTTTAAAAAAATTCTCCCCTAGGAATCGCCACAACGAATTTCTCCTGTATCGTGACTGAATTTATCGTCCGGTGCCGGTATCAAACCCGCAATCCGTAGCACAGCGGTCTAAATGCTTAACCAATCAACATTACAGTCAAATTCTCATCATACACCTTCCGACAAGATGTGACACAGTACCTATCGCCAAAGGATATGTAGTATAATATATATAACACCAATGCCAATAAAAAAAACAAAGTGGCTAGAACCGTTATACTTAAATACTTATTTTTATCTAACTGATTGCCTACTCCTATATCTGCTGACCTATAACTTAATTTTGTTAAGTCATACACCTAAATATCAACAATGTAATCATAGGATTAGTAGTTATCATTATCTACTTAATTAGTACAATTAATGAGCTTATCATAGATACTATTATCTTCGTAATGATGCGTATTGGCTACATCTTTGTAATCCAATATCTGATAACACCCGCATAGAACGGATTCATGCGGAACTGCAAGATATCTATACAATGTTGGCACGTTTAACTGAACACACGACTTCATCTGGCTGTACCAAATGTACCAATAGGGTGAATTAATACGTACCATGGTGTCATTGACCTGATATTAACAAATTTACCAATACAATGTGATGAATTAAACTAGTATATGATGCTATGGTACAATCGCATTGATCCCTACTAATATTATAAACGCGAAAGTAAGTATGGATGGATGTTTGTTACTCTTTCACATAAAAACTTCTGAATGGATTTTAATGAAATTTCATATGGAGGTGTACACCCTGGATTAACACATAAGCTACTTTTTATCCCTAAAAATGTAGCGGGTAACACCGCGGGGCGCAGCTAGTTCGAAATTTACTTAATGTTGAAACTTGTTGTTTTGTTATAAGTATTTATTTACAAGTTAACTGGTTGAAAAACTGAGGACTTTTCATACGACGAAGTTTTAAGCGTTTAGATCATTTCTTCTTCTAAAAGTCTTTTGTTTTTAATAATCTAGCTAGACAGATCACCATGCTGTAAAGCTTTGTAACAATATCCGCGACTTTAGTGCTCTATGATGTAATGCAAACATTATTTTCTTTCAAGCGAACCCAAATACAATATAGGTGCGGTTTGGTGTAAAACGTTTGTATATACACACAAAAGTCTAATAGATTATTTACTCAAACTAGAAACAGGCCGAATCGGTCGCTTATATCCGCGACTAATTGCCGACTATAAATATAGCCGGATATTCGGGTTTACCGACTAATCGGCTACTAGTCGGTACATCTCTAGAATAGACCACGTTTTTTATCATCTAAAAATAACAAAAAAATATGTCATCAGAGATAAAGCAGCGGAATCTGGAAGTTCGTTTAAAAAGCGATTGTTCTATATTAGGGGATTATTAAGTTTAATTGGTTTCAGGCTTCGGGTTAAGATGACGCTTATTCTAAGCTTCTTCAAAACAGTTTTCTGCACAAGCCTATCAGAATAATTTAATTAAAATAATAAACTTACTGCCAAGTTCCAAGTTGATATTTTTATGTAAGCCAGTATTTTAGCACAAATACCTTTAATTACTGCGTTATTAATTTAGAGAGATTTTTGGAGAAGAGGTCTTTATGCGAAGCTCTGATTGGTCCGCATAATTAATGAAGCGCGATCGAGATTATGTGTAGGTACTGTACAATAATAATACCTATTAACATTCGGAGTATTTCTGTGTTTTGACAGACATTAATTTTAATTAATACTTACAAACTACGCGACTACGACGAGATGTCGGATATAAAATCTATGGATTTTTGTTCCAGGAACCATTTCAGGAACCTGCAAAAGGCTCTACTAAAAATTCATGACAATTTGAATTATAGAACACAAACATTTTATTTGTATACCTAATAGATTTGAGAATTTGCATATTTTTTATGTTGCTGGTTCGGTGTCCCACTGCTGGGCAAAGGCTTCCCCATTTTCAATTTACAATTAAATTGAGAAAATCGTTTTAGATGCCGTATTTTTCTTACTTTCATTCTTGTCTCTTTTCAATATGATGCCGTAGTAGGCGGTAATTGTACAGGTATTATTTTATTTATCAACCGTTCTAAATATTCTCGTTTTATACTCAGTATGACTAATTTACCATTTAGTACAATAAAAGAGGTCCATTATGGTGGCTTAGTTGATTCTAAGTCATAGGTAACATTTAAGACATGTTTTGATATCATTGGTAACAAGATAAACATGGGTATAATTAAAATCTTGATTAAGTATCGGAATATTCCTTCCACGTGTACGCAACAGAGAAATCTGTCAGAAATTGAAGTACTTAGACAGGTAAACGTTTGATCTACAAAGGTTCCACTTAATTTCCAAGAAGACATCCTTCAGATACAAATCAAATAATTATCATAATCATTTTAGCCCGGTATCTTCCACTACTGGGTATAAGCCTCCCTTTTTCTCTGCCAATTCTCTCTATCAAATAAATAAAATACACAAAGCCTAAATCCTTTCTAAACATTAGCAATAATTGATCAATCTGGGTACAAACAGCTCAATTACTCACATTAACGTTTTTGGAAAAGCCCTTTACAAAATACCGCCCTAATTGGAAGCCAATTTCTGAATAGGCTCGCAAATTACTAACACGATTTGCCAAGCTAAATACACATCAAATACAAGAAAGGACACGTACCTATATCAACCACATAACCGATAAACCGGGTAATGGAAGACTGTTTTGTTAATCTGAATTTTTCTTTTCAGATCTTTTTGGCCAAGACCACCGCATTGGAAGACATCTTGTTGACATGTGAGTATCAATTAATCATTTAGTTAGTAATGTAGCTAATAGTTTAGATTGCTAATAACTGGCTGAAGGTTAATTCAAAACCCTATCGTATAACTGAACATCCAGCGCGACTCAATCTCATATATCGCTTTATAAATTACAAAATATAGATGCAAATATTCACGAGTCATTGACCTGGAATCAATTATGTTTTTAATAAAACCCTTACTTTACCCGTTTAATACACTCAGTCATGCATAAAAGTGATAGCTCGTTGGCCGTATTTTTATTCGAGTTTTATCACGAACTGAACACGAGATATTCGAATAAATTTGCATACATACGATGGACAAACGAATAATCCCCGATCTATGTCTCTTTATGCCATGTAACGAGTCTCTTGGAACGATTCAAAGGATAAATTGGTGAATTTTATATGAAATACAGCGCGGTGTCTCGTCATATGTCACACAGAAATATTAATGTAAGCCGCAACAAGGATTAAAACGGTCCGAAGCGAACCAGTATTTCACCCGCTGGCCAAAACGCTACTCGTAAAGTTTTCAATGTCAAGTAAGGTGCAAATAACTCGGTCAGCATTCGGGATAATGTTTCCTAAACTCGTGATACATGGGACGTTTACCTACCTAAAAACTAACATACAGTTAGAGCGTTCCAAAAAATAGGGTTCCATTTTACAGGCTTACGGAGTATTGACAAGAAAATACTCAGATCATAAAATCGCCTCTTATCTATCCCCTCAGCAAATTAACTCTTTCTAATACTACTTAAAAGCTGTAATCCGTATAAAGCGGAGTACGGCCCAAACAATACTTATTAGGTATCGTACAATAATTACCTGAAGCATGTACTACATACGAATAGCCGGGGGATGTCTAATCACAAGACAAACGACAATGGAGCCCACTTAAGCTGATCCGTCCACGCAAGATTATCCGAGTGTCTGTTGTTAGCGCACTACAGACACTCCGAGCGGATAATCCTGATCATTATAATGCGGAAGACATTAACTGTAATACAAGTGCGGATTAAAGGTAACCTAGCCTTTTTAATTGACAATAGTATTGACTGTCTCGTTGGTCTAGTGGTCGCTAAGCGCGACTGCTGAGCACGAGGTCCTGGGTTCGAATCCCGGGTCGGGCAAAGTGTTACTGCGTTTTTCCATTAGGTAATTCTCAGTGGCAGCACGGAGTCTGGATTTGTGCCCGGTTGATGGCAATAGGCTCGCCCCTTATAACATTGGGACCTATAAACATAACTGGCGAAATGTGGGTGTACTATATGTGCACCTCTGCCTACCTCCGGGGAATACAGGCGTGATGTTATGTTAGTATTGTTTGTGCACTCTTAAGATAACAATGAACAATATAAATATTACACTTTTATTATAAAAAACAATTGACATTGACAGTTATTAAACAAAGTAAAATACCACAAGACATACTTTGAAATGACACGTGATCTTTAATGAATGCTTATTGCCCACATTCCTAAAAAAAATTAGTAAAATTTTGCTTCGCCAAAAAATATTTCAATACAATTGGAATTTTGTTTTCACGAACGTGCGTGCGTAGGCAGATAAATTCTACGGACCTTTTTCAATATTTCGCATCCTACCTTCCCAATACGGCGCCATCGATAAACAAACTCAAATATCCAGGGATACACAACCCGAAATCATCATTAAAATTAAAAGCCGCAGCAAGGACGCTTCAGGCGGGCGTTACACGCGTGTCATGTGAGAATTTCGTTGTAAATAAATAGTCGGCTACCGCTGCGACCGTTGTCACGACATTATGTGCCCCAGTGACGTGTTGTGATCCATTACTTTTCATATTTCATACGTACAGCGATCTATCACGACTAGTTGCGTCAGTTAAACGATAATCCCGCTTTAACCTGGACCCTGCTTGGAATTTGGGTGGTACTATTGTGCTTACATGATAAAATATGTAGGTAAAGGATAATGGATTGGGAACATTAAATTAATTACAGTTCTAGATTCTACTTTTGTTATAGCGTGATTGCGAAACACCCGAAAGTTTGTAACCTCTGAACTTTCGCATTTGTAATATTAGTAGGCCGCGGATTTTACATACAATCTCTGATCTTCTAGTGTGAGTATTATAGCTGGTTGAATCCAGTTTTAGTCCCATCGCGGTACCCTCCCTGATAGCTTGCGGTGGAAAATTGTACCTACTCCGATTTAGGAAAATTTTCAGGTGTTAAAAACTAATAATTTACGTAGCGTTCCAGCTATTTCTAATTCAGTTTTATATAATTATAAATATTTGCATGCCTAATAAAGGCAAAATGTAACTTTAACCATAAATGTTTCTTTCTTTCTTCAAATGTCAGTAGTTATCGAGATGTGGTAACAAACATAGACAGACTTACTTTTGCATTTATTGCAAAGAATATCAGACAAACGCAAGGAAGTCATTAAACATTTTTTATCGTGCAATCCTAAGCATGCTGCACAAACGTTCTCTTAAATTCGCGAAGCGCAGCGCAGAGAAGCGAACAGAAGCGAAGCGTTCGTTAGGTACAGCACTACGCTTGTCATCCAACTGTGTACAAACAAGGGATAAAGCAGTCCATTAGTGCTGGAGTCTTCGTGAAGAACAGTGTTTATTTTTTCCACAGTTTCTTCATATTTATTCTAAGGGAAATGACGGTAAATAACTGCAAGCTGACGTTGTTTACAGTTGACATGCTCACTCGTTTTAATTAGAAGATTTGAATTAGATAATTAGATGCGGGAATCTAATTACCTAAGTAGTTAATGTACCTCGTCAACGTACTTGTTAGTTAGATTTAATTATGCTATAGAAACTGTAGGTTGCATGACCAGTTAATATCTAATTACATACTTAATATAACTATCGTTTTTTGTAATCAATAGTATTATTTCTTTATCAGCACAATAAAACAAAAAGTTAAGTGGAATTTCCTAATGAACGAAATATTTTAAAGATAAAAAAAAGCAATTCAAAAGCCACCTTCGAAGAAAAATGTTATCTTTACCTTGTGTTAGTAAAGCACTAATAAATAAACCTTTTGTCTTACTCATCCTATTAAAAATAACAGTAAGATTGAAAGAGACAGAACCCGGTCAAACCTAAATACGTTTTAGTATGTCTATGAAAAGCGTTTCTTGTCACTAAAGCTCTATTCTTTGACACAATAGGTAGAGATACTTACCTACATGACGTATAGTACCTACATAATAATCGTAGAAGCTTTGACGGCTTTCCACGTGGAGAAATTGAACGATATTTTTGAAACCCCTTCGGCTACACGAATGAAACAAGGTTCGAATTATCCTTCACAATGGGCAGTAAAAACATATTTATATAGGTTCGTATATCTATATATTTTGGCCGGCGGTTTTGTTTGTAATAGAGGCAAAATTTATTAGATAGGTATGTATGGTCAGCAACAGAATTGGCTAGTTGAGAAACTTAATGTTAAATTGTAAGAAATATCTAAATTGATAAAGGAAACTTGAAAAATGATGGACACGAACGGGACTCGAACCCGCGACTTTCGCCATACCGTGGCGCCGCTCTGCCAACTGAGCCACTGTGTCACTGCTCGCATCCATCGAATTTCAAGTTCCCTTTTAGTATTTATGTCTTAAGGGTGACGCCAGGTATTTTTAAGAAATATATTTAGGTAACTACATTAATTAAAGTTATAAGTCTCTCTTTTAAGAATCAAAAAATTGATCGGAGACAATTTAAGACTTCTTACTATTTAGAAATTGGCTCTTTAAATAAAAATACTAACTCATAAATGTCCCACTGCAGGGCAATGGCCTTCTCTCGTATAGAGAAGGAATGAGCATTGATTACCACGCTAGCTCACTGCGGGTTGGCGTACTTCAATTAATGGTTGATAAATGTTAACATTTTTCAACGTTTAACTACTGTTATTGTCCATATAGGTAGGTAATATTTAAACCAATTACTTAGTCCTTCTAAATGTAAGTCATAGAACACAATATTCGTTTTAGGCACAACGTGACTGAAACGTGAATTCAGTTCGGTATGGGAAAGTGGTATTGGGATCTTCTATTAGGAAATTCCCAAGAGCCTGCAGATAGGATTGCGTCCCCAATGACAATAGGCTCGTCCTTTGATGTTTTGTTAAGCCAGAGCACACCCATAATAGATCGGATTTGCTTGCACGAAGTTGCAGGAATTGCAGGTAAAAACCCAAACACAAACTGACTTTTCGAATTCATGTGCGAATTCGAAATTAATTATAAGTTTCTAAGGAAAACATCGTGAGGAAACCGGCACACCTATGAGATTTTTCACCGGAGTGTAAAACTATGTCAGTGGCCTACAGGCGGTTTATACTCTGACACCAGGTTGTTCATCAACCAATACGATGAGAAGAAAAAGACTGGTAAAAATGTAAGTCGTGCTTCTTAATTCAAAGAGGCTATAGACTAACAGTAACAGATTATCGTGATGAATCCTGCATTTAAATATAATGCACACCAGTAGCGACGATGCCTGGTGATCGATACTCATTCCTTCTCTGTATGAGAAGACGTCTTTGCCCTGAAGTGGATAGATTGCAGGTTGGCCTTACGTAATTAATATAGGTAGATATAGCATCAGTGTAAAGTCCGTTAGAGGCCTACAGCAGGCGGTTTCAACGCTGACACCAGATCGTTCAACCATACGATAAGAAGAAGAATACCACCACTGATATTTTCTATAAAATATCTAGGTACTTTAAAACCTCCCCTAAAAGGGCATCGTATAATAAAACTATGTAGGCAGGTAGGTAAGTATCTAGGTACCAGCAAACCAAAGGAATGGAATAGGATTTTTGCCAGTTACCGGTCAAGCTCATGATTCTGGCAAGCGTTTAATAACCAGAAATAAAACGTTAATAACGTATCTAAGCCTTTATGCCTCTGAAGGGACCGTATTCTCTTCACTATTTTAATCGTGAGAAATTTCTTCTGACACAAACATAAGTAAAATACACAGGTAAAAAGCCCTTATAATAAAAAACGACAATAACAGAGCGCAAACAAAGAAAATAACGTTAAAGCTTCCATAAAGGTAAAAATCACGGTTGTACATGACACAAAAATGGAAAGATTTTAATTTACGATAAACCAGACCAGTTAATTATTGTCATCCATTGAATATTCCTGTAACTCTTCGTTACGATATCTACGTCGTTTATAATATACAAGAGACAGCTGGATAAACAATAATTATAATATCTATTTCTTTGATAGCCATTGAACAATGGTCAATAAAACTGTAAACTGATGTGTGAGGCATAAATTATTGAGTAATGAGTTGGCCCATAAGAATAATAAGTGGCGACTCTCCACCTACCCTATAATAAAATATGGAAGTAGGCAGGATACCGCATCATAAAAATACTAGCTTAGTGGTGTTTAAAGACAGTTTTACTGTCGCCGTTTTTACTGACTGAATTGACTTAATTTTAGGGATAACTTTAAAGTCAGAATAGCCAAACAAATATGGATAGGAGTTCTTTCATCCTCAACAGACAGAGGCGTGTATAGTACAATACGCCTATTAAGGCGTTAAGATATTATAGCTTTTTTTAAATAAAATATTTGCCTCACACTAGGAATTTATCCTGAATCGTAAGTGTTTCACACACATAAACTATCACATACCTACACAGACACCCAGACTCGGGACAAACATCTGCGGAACGCCCAATTTTTTGTGCCGTGCCAGAATTAAACCCCCCTAGCGCAGCAGTCCAATCGCTTAGCCACTGCGCCAATCAGGTCGTCAGCTACACTTTCATTTCACAATTTAACTGCTTATTTTAGATTATACCTGTCACCACCGTACGCTTAAAAGTTATCCCCACAGCCCATATTTAAGACAATAATAAATAAACTCTGGCATCATACAGCCAGGTGGAAATAAGCGACCTTTGCTAACCAGCCGGGGTTTTTTACAGCCCGAGGCGAATTTCAATTAAAAGCTTTTCAATTTTACTCTTTTACGTTACGAAGAACTCTTAAGTGTTGTACACAGCTCTAGAAGCGAAGAATGTTTCTCCACTTGTATAATTCTTCTTCAACTTTTTATTTCTAATTACTTTATTTGTCAATGACACGGATGTCGCTTTTCGCGCTCTAACGCGCAAAAAAGGCGCTTTTGAAGAAGAAGAAACCAAAATTTAAAATTATCATAACTATGATATTGAAATTTTCTACTATAAATTACATAGTTCCATAAGTTATGTGTCTAATACCTAGGTACTTAACTACTTTAGTGTCTTTGCTATACAATTAATGTTGGAAAACTCTTCAATTACGTCAATATTGATCTCCACAAATTAAGTAGATACCTACCATAATTAATTTGTAGTTAAATTAATCTTAAATATTCACTAATTATCAGGTACTCGGTAACGTCTCTTAAGATTATATTACAATACATATATTTTATAAATCGATCGGTTGATTCAACAAACTAGTAACAGTACCTACCTATAATGTAAATTCCCTTGTTTTCCCATATATTTGTCATTACTATTTCGACGATCAATAAATCGATAAATCCAACCGATAAATCCTCAAATACAGAAACTAAACTTAATATTCATCTGAACTAAATATCTCAGAAACTACATAAATCAAATGGTAGGAAATCCTTCCCATATCTAGTCACTTTGTTACTGAGCAAAGTTAGATGTATTTACGTGCAGTTTACCTCAGGAAATATCCCGTGCGCCGACAATAAACGGCGAACGAATTTGCATGGGACAAAGCCTTCAACTTCAATATTGCCGGCCGGGGAGCAAGTGGCTTTATTAGAAAAACTCGATAAAGTCGTAGGTGTAGAGTTTTATTCAATGTTTTTAAATTTCACACGCTCATAGAGATGAAAATCCTTGTCGTTCAACTTTTGGTCAGTATAAGTACATAAATAAATATGTACATAGAATAGTACATAAAATAGGTTCTTCCTAATCAACCTATTAAGTAATAAGTAGTTAGGTTACCACGTCAAAATTATCACTTATCGTGCAGTAAATATTGATGCCTTGCTACCTATCGCATTGTAGTAGATTTACGCACTTTACTGATTATATTAATCGTAAAAGATAAACGATCATAACAGCTTAGATTATACTTAATCGGTATTATAAAGATAAGTAACTAAATAATTGATGTTCGTTTATTTCCATTTTAAAATATACCTAAGTATTACCGATTTTATTAATATCACAATTATTTATGACCTGGATAATAGTCTTTTTTTTTTATTATTAGTCATCTGTATATTTTTATTCCACAAGTGAATTGTATAATATTGATTTTATCGTATGGCTTTTAACTTTTACTACATCCATTTAAGTCACCATTGTAGAAATACTGCGAGAGTAGAATCTGCGACAAATAGTTGGAAAGGTACTCTATCATCTACGTACATTACATACCTACATAATTATAACTGAGTCAACTCTGTTAGTCAATTTACTAAATAGATACTAATAGAAAGAAAAGCTACTTAAAAGTATGCAGATCTAAGTACCGTCACATGAAATAAAAACTTTACTGCCAAGTTAACACGTAATAGGTAGTAATCCTAAGTTTAAATAAAGATGTTAAATTACCATTGAATGTCGCTACCAAACTACTTTAAATTAGTTAAGTGGTCGCGCTTAATTACCACCTCTTGCCACCTCTCTAGTATATTTTGTAGTTTTAAAACAATTTTGTTTCAAGCATTTATTTTGCGCGTGTTTTTAGCAAAATCTTAATAATAGGTATGCAACAGTTTATTTTAATCAAAAAGCTCAATATTAAATAGGTTTGGACATGTAGTAGAACGCCAAAGTGTCTAATAAAACTTAACAGTTTGATTTACATCCAATTTACAACAGATAATTATCATCAGTTATTTTCTAAAGCAGGAAGAACGTGTATCAGGGCACTACAAAACTGTTTTACCGACGAATTCTTATCTGTCAAAAAGTTTCTCACCACTTCCACTAGAGGCGCTGTAGGCAGTTTTTCCCTCTATTCTCTATTGTTTATGACAATTATTACAAGCTTCACACCGACGCGTCACCGTCGGGTTTTATTTTAATTTTATAATTATAAGTGACAAAGAAAATTGTGATAAGTGTGATTTTTATACACATCTTGGTGATAATATTAGTGTTAAGATTTGTTAAGTTATTGTTGAAACGTGGAAAACAAACGAGGTAAGAAAGTTGTTGAAAGTCGGCTGTCGGGAGATTTGTTTGGGATTACTGGGATCGATAACCTGGTCGGCTAGCCATGAGGCGCGACGCTGAGGTTATGTCGCGAGCCGCGAACAGGTATCGGAGTTCAAGTAACGGTCCCTCCGTCCGGAGCGGGCCGACTCGCGTTACAGCCGCAGAATCCGGTCGTACCTGAGACCAGTTAGTTCATATTAGCGTCTAGATCCTCATTTGCCGTCCTCATTCCGTTACGCTTGCCATGGACTGTCACTGTAAATAAATATTCGGTAATCGGCTTCGCTTTATAAAAATCGTCGAGTGCCCATACCCCAACCTTTAGTTCGCTCGAGACCTCTGGACGTTCCTTTTGAGATGTGCGCCTGTTTTCCAGCTTACCCTGCCTGCAGTGCGTGCCACGAGCCCCAGAGTCCCAGCCATTAGATTGAGTGGAGTGTCCCCTGTGCCCACACGTAGCCCTGTACGCAGCCAAAATTCCGCGAGACACAACGGACACCTCCTCCAGCATGGAACTGGAGAAAGCCCCTACTCTCCATGAAGAAGACTCCAAAGTTACCCTCACTATCAGACTGATTATGCAGGGGAAGGTAAGATCACAACACTTTTATTAAACAGAATTGGCACTTTAAAAATATTTTGAATTACTATTAAATTGTGAAAGTGTACACTTTACCTTCTTCTTGTTCCATTTTCTATAAACATGGTGTTTTTAACTTGTGGTAGTAGTCAGGTAGTTGATGTGTCTGTTGTGTTAAAAATACCTACATACTAGTAGTAGTAGTAGTAGATACCTACATTAGTTGAGCTTGCTTCTAACTATATTTACACTACATTAGACTTCCATGTGGTATTTTCTTATCTGTTTGTGGAATCCAGAAACAATTAAAAAATACCACAATTAGTTTATAGATCAATTAACTGTATGACTTCATTCTAAATAAAAAGTATTTTTGGAATGCATTAATCAGCATAAACATGTCTTTAAAAAATCCCATATCAGTTACCTATTAAGTCAGTCATTTATTGTTATTGGTTCAAAGTCACACTGATAAACAAACCTGCTTGGGTAAAATACATATTTGTATTCATGCTATGTTTCATTATGTTGATTTGTTTTATAAACAGCTACTGTGTTAGATAATATGATATTATTATTCATTGACATAGTTCATTTAATAATAATTCAATTGTAGCAACATTTTCCCTTTTTGATAAACTACAAAAAAGTTTTTATTTCCCAAAATATTTTTTTTTTGACTAGCTGTCTATATACATTAAGTTAGTACATAAGTCATTAAAAGTGAAAGAGTTGTATGTTTGTTAGGACATATATTATGGTAATCTAATATGACTTTGGTATTTCAATCTTGTTACGGTACACACACTTGTATGGCTGCTCAACACAATATCCTGTTTGTTAACCATGTAGGCTTGCTTAACGACTAGGCTTTCATTTTATTATTTCTAACAAATGATCCCAACATCGTCTATTAATGAATAAATAAACTGTTAACTATTACATGCTAAAACAAATCTGACTATCTTAATTATATATTAAGGTCAGTCAAGTGGCTTCTACAAGCCTCTATACCTGTTTAAAAACAGTCAGACAATTGAACAAGTAATATCAATTTAATATACCGTCAATTCAAGTATTAATTGCATACACAGTAATGTAAAACAACTCCATAGTAAGACAAAAAAGTATGAAATTCAATTTTAGAGCTGCATGCTATTTGAGATGATATAATTTACATCACATGCATCGTAACAGTTTTATTTAAGCTTTCGTTGCTCAACAGACCACTAATTTAGCACACCTAGATGTCGCTAGATTGCACTGACATGCAAGATGTATTGATGTTAACATAGCTACTTTTACATCTAGGTACTTTTAATTGGCTATAATCCAATACAAAGTACATTTGGCATCTGTCCAGCTATTGGCACTCGCCCTGTTCATCAAACTTGTCGATTTGTACCTTTTTCTAATTGGAGTAATGTGTGATATTTAATGTTGTCATTGTGTTTGCCTCTACCCACTTCCTTAATCTTAGTCTGGGATCGGTAGATTTATATTTCGTTATTTTATTTAGTTACTCGCCAGCACTTTATTTGACTTATGTGGATGTAAACATTCTAATAAATTACTTATTTTTATGTTTTAAGATAAAACATGTTTCACTATACATTTTAATTTAGGTTTGTAAAACAACAGTAGATGTCTCAAATGTCTCTACTAATTCAAGTTTCTGACGTTGGTGTAAAAAGTAACTATTTTAAAAATTTCACCGACTTCTTTTTCACGCTATAATTCGTCAATAAATAATGTAAAAGTGAAACTAAATGCTTCGCAAGTAATCAATTTACAAGCATCTTAGTAAATAATTCATAGATGATCTGCAGTGAAATTGGTGACTGTCAATCGTCACAATAGAAGTTTGAGCTGGCGACTTTCGAAGATAACGTTTGCTATTTGTGTCGTGTAAGCGGCGGCGTTGAGCAACAGCATCGCTCACATACTGCAGAAGTCATGATGCCCAGTTGCCAGGACCAAACTGATTCAACATGTCACTAAAACTGTCTTGTTCAACCCCAATGCGTCTGGCTGCAGCAAAGAATCTCTGTGCAGTGCCTATTATTGGCCACCAGACAGGAAATCTTTTGTACTATAAATCTCGGCGCGACTACATTAATTACATGTGCGTGCGGCCGTTGCACAATACTTGCCAATGTAGCAATCCCTTAGGTTATTTCCGACGTCAATTTTAATTAAATCTAATGTAACACTTGTTCTAAGTATAACATTATTTTTGTTTGTTTGCAGGAAGTTGGCAGCATTATTGGCAAAAAAGGAGAGATTGTTAAAAGGTTTAGAGAAGAGGTAAGTTTCCAATATTTCACATAATCCAATTTAACTTAATTGAATTAAAACATTGTAATTAGACAAATTAATAACCCATTATTATTGTTTTCAGTCTGGAGCCAAAATCAACATATCTGATGGATCATGCCCAGAGCGTATTGTCACTGTTACTGGCAACACAAGCGCAATATTCAAAGCATTCACACTCATATGCAAAAAATTTGAAGAGGTTTGTAACAGAGCTAGCTTTTTAATTTTTATCTATTTATTTTATCATCATCATTTGTTTTTTTTTGTCGTAAGAGTCAGTAACAAAAATACAATTGCATTAAACGAAAGTAAATGAGTATAAAAAGTACAACTCATTTTTTAGAACATTTCTAGATATTGAAGACGTTGACGTGTCTATTTCGTATAATTGCACGCAATAGTTGCGCACACGCTACAGCTTTGTTTTAAGAAGTTATTCTTACCAAATGCATCATCTAACGTCTAACATTATAATAATAAAGTCCCTGAAACATAATCGCAGTTTTATAAATTTATTGCGTGTATTATTGGCAACTAGAAACCTAGTTTTAATACAGTATTTCGTGCATAAGTATTCAATACATGAAGTTATTCCACGTTCCTTTACCTCCAAAAGTGTTTAGTACTACTGTATGTATGCGTTTGTAACATTGCAGTGGTGCTCGCAGTTCAATGAAGGCGGCGGCGGAGGCTCGCGCGCGCCCATCACGCTGCGGCTCATCGTGCCCGCCAGCCAGTGCGGCTCGCTCATCGGGAAAGGTGGCTCCAAAATCAAGGAGATTCGTGACGTCACCGGAGCTAACATACAGGTTTGTTTTTGTAATTAATTATCCATCATAAGGTACACAAAAGTTAGTAAACCTTATTCTTAATCTAAGGCTCCAAAATTCAAATGGAACACTAAGCTAGAGAACAAAATTCTTAGTGGCTGAATTAAATTTATTTCAATAATTAATCTTTCGTGTTGGTGCAGCACTACTCTAAAATTGTACCTTGTAACTCATACCTTATATGTTGTAATTAATTTCCAGGTAGCAAGCGAAATGCTGCCAAACTCAACTGAACGAGCTGTGACAATCAGTGGGACCTGTGACGCTATCACACAATGCATTTATCACATCTGCTGTGTTATGCTAGAGGTAAATACTATCAGCATTTATTATTGATATCAATCTCTAAGTTCTATATGTGATATTAATACAACAGATCGTTAAAAAAGAAATAAGTAATTTCGATAGAGACTCCGTTAATATCTTGTATTAATAGTCTTATGTTCTGAAGCGAGATTTGCTCGTGATTTTGTCTTAGTTTTATTGTCGGTAGAAGCAAATTATCAATTATGCAAATATGAGACATTAGTGATCACCAAACCTGTATAATGAAAATTAGTAGTATTCGTAGTGAAGAAATAATTACTAACTTTACAAATGGTCTACCAGGACCTAGATACCTCATTATGCCTAGTGAACTTAAATGAATGACCGTTGTTTCAGAGCCCGCCAAAAGGAGCCACAATTCCCTACAGACCAAAGCCAAATGTCGCCGGCCCCGTCATTCTAGCCGGTGGACAAGCGTACACAATCCAGGGAAACTATGCTGTACCTGCACAAGATGTAAGTTATTATTTCAACTACTCATTTTGATAAAAAAAAATCACAATTATAATTTTAACAACTATAATAGTCAAATAAAACTATTAGGCTGTTAAATTATGTTACAAGAGATAAATAAGCTGTATAAAATTTGCAACACACTGTAAGTGCTTTAATAAAATGTTGTGTTAAACCTGGCAACACCACATATCAATTTTGATTATTCAATTGGCAATACTGTAGCTTTCATCAATCATGGCTGCACAGCTTGCTTTGTCTACAAAATGACTTAGTTTAACTTTTTAAAATTGTATATTATGATAAATGAAAAGGTACTTGGTATGGTCAGCCTAAAAAAGGCAAGAAGTCAATTAAATACTTTTAAAAATAAGGAGTTATTTTTAAAGTAGGTATTTGGCAAAATATTTAATTCATACTTACTTAAATTTGTTATGATTGATTTATATAATAAAATATTAAATAACAACAATAATAATTTATTTTTAAATAACATTACTTAAATAATTTTTATAAAAGCTTTTTAGTCTGACTCTATCGACTTATTATATATGAAGAAGAAAAAAATTGTTGTATAATGATATGATTATGTATCAAATATTTAACAAAAGAACAACTAAATTAAGTTAAACATGAAATGCTGCGATGGGACCGCATAGGCTGAAAACCGTCAGCAAGTTAAACTGTGTCTGTATGTAATCATCACCACCAAAAATATTATGGTAAACAGAAGATAGGCCTATGTTGGACTCGCATAATATGTTAACAAAACTTTGTTATAAAAAACCCAGTAGGTAGGATAAAAACCCTTCGAACATTCGCATCATAGTGATTTTAATTATTATACTAGTCCTATTATGATGTCATATTTTTAATAAGACCGTATAACAGTAGTCATTACTGATTTACTTTATTTAATAACTGGGAATCTCTAATAAGTGTATGGCCATACTCGCCCCTTTGACTTACAACCGTGTTTTTTGTTTTATATATGTATGTATTTATTTATACCGTTATTATAAAACAAGCTTTCCTGGCTAGCATAAGCCCTTCGTCACTAATCTAATGTATTAAACTCGTTAAAACGAATCAAGTCTGAATTCGAGGGGTTTTATAGCCTCTGGTCTACTACTGGGTTCCATCATCAGATCAGCGATATAAGTGAAACGAGTCAGAAATGAAAAGTGTAAGCATTATGCGAGTCCAAAGGCGAGTGAGAAAGTTAACCCCCCGGCGGCTGCCCGTGCAGGCGGTGTGCGCACCCGTGTTCCCCCTGCTGGAGGTGAAGCCCCCGCTGGTGGGCGCGCTGCCGCCGCACCACCTGCTGCCGCCGCTGCACGACCACCACCTCGTGAGTGCGGCCGAGCTCGCCCCGACCTCATAGACCTCCACTACCCAAACGAGCCCGTTTTTTCTATAGACGCTATTTTGTCGAACGTTCAGAACATTGCATGGCGTTCGCGAGATTTTCGGACGGCAGTCTAATATTATGATTTGTAAAAATAATAGTTTATTTACTTCTATGGTTAATTTGTCATCGATGTAATAGAGACTAGTGTCTGCGGTAGATATCGATATGTTGATTGGAAGTTTGTTAGGCTATTTATATACACAGAAAGCGGGTCTTAGGTTATAATTAACGTCGAAAGTAATGTCATCTTATTTGATTATATTGCTTTATCTTCAAGAGCTTTTATTAAATTAAATTTGAGTTCATTATTGTAAGCTTCTTGCTCCAATTTTTCTACTTCGTAAAGTTACCTACCTGTAACTATATCTAAATTTATCATAACAATATGCGATAGGTCTTTTTTTTCCTGCATTCGTCATGTATGTTTATGTTATGTTAATTGTTGCTAGAGTTTTTATTATAACAAAAAGAAGTTCGTAGTTCATTACTGAGATTTTGAGTCTTTAATTTTACTAAGTAAGAAACCGTGACGCTGTGCAATTGTTCTGCCTTTCAAGAACAAGTAATGAGCATTGATCTCTATAATTAATGTGTTCTTAAATATAAATATATTAAGTATGTATTCTCTATCCAGTTATTTCTTACAAAATACTTGCTATACCTGTCCCTTGTAGACTTGGTAATACCGTTTCGATTGTACTACTTTGCTTGATAGATGAGAATCTTTAGTACCCGAGACAGATAATGATTGGTATACAAGTAATGTAGTGTTCTCTATGAGGTTGTGTGGTCTGAGTGACGTTATGTGATTGGTGCTGCCCCAGATTCCCCTCGAGTTGGATGTGTGGTGTCGAGTCCCCGTAGCGGCAATGAATAACCCTTGTACTATAATAGTTTTAGATCCCGGTGATGTGGAGTGTAGGAATGATATCCATATTATTTTGCGCTGCTCTTTTGCACCTTACGCTTGAAACTCATCGGTATATTCTTTCTTATTGCACGTATACCCCCATTTGTATCATTCTTGTTCCAATATGTTTTCCATATCGATCCGTAGTATTAGCATTTAATCTTAGCACATTACAAATGAATGTAATTATTATAATTGTGTAGCGACCAACACATTTACATTCAAAGCTTTATCTGTTTGTTTTCTGGCATTGCCGAGCCACGAGCGTAACGTACTACAGTCAGCTCGCGCACATCAGCGATGTTCAAGTTTCTATCAAACGTTCCCATACTTGCACCTATCCTTATATTTTTGCCTCTGCCTTGCCTATTCCATCGTTTTTCTTTTTATTTTCCACACGAACAATAATAATGGTGATTAACCATGGACGCGCATGGCTTAACGTGATTCAACTTTGTAATTGAGAGTACAGTAAAGTTTGCCTCTTTATAATGTTATAAGGTGCATTTTTTATGGGCAGCACCAGTCAGAACTCACGATGTGGATTATTGTTTCTCAAATTACTATGAAAATTCGCAAAACCTTTGTTACCTTATCGTCCAATCTGAACACATAGGCTTCATTCATAGTATGATTAATTCAGGTATTATAAACAGAGTTTAAAGTTTCGTACGCAATCTGAATTGATCATAAAACATGCCTAAAATGAAGTTACCATTGCGATTTTTCCTAGATTATAAATATTTACTTTGTAAAATCTAGTTTCTACCCAGGTAACCCTATCCAGCGATCCCATCCCGGCTATGCCAGAGAAGATGAAAACAAGCAGCTGGAGCTGATATTTATATATATATTTAAACTAATCTTACTATGAGTTTGTACTGGCGCAACATTTAACATCACAACTCCGTTTTCTGTGATTGTATTAAGCCGCGATTAAAACGAACTTTGTTCAAGCAACAGGGAACGTGCCAACCGCGACAGATGTGTGGTAGAACATGTTATGAAACTAGTTTTTCAATCAGTCATCCCGTACTTCGGTATTTCTAGGTTTGTGTCGTTTCAACAAGTTATAAGAGAGTAATAAACGCGGGTCGGTACATTGACAAGAAATGGTCTTGTTAACATGTTATTTTGTTTTTTTAGTACATCAGTACAAACTCATAGAGTATGATTTCTTCTTCCTATTTTTGTTTGGAACTTGTATTATCCTGTAAAAATATACTCAGTAGTATACAGTCTGATAATACTCTTTTAAATTGTTAAGTTTTTACAATTATTTTAGTGAATTGACTTGCTAAAATATTTGTATGAAAAGCAATATGAAATTGTTGAAACTTCCGAAGTGTAAAGTTTTGATTGTGTATCTGAATCTGAGTATTAATACGTGCAATAATTTTTAAACTTCTTTTGTTATATTTTTTGCCAAATTCGCTTATGAAGTACCTACTTGCCGAAGAAAATAACCATCCTAGATGGTATGAAATTCACATTCAAGAACTTGTAAATAAACTACTTATCTGAAAAATAGATAGTTTTAATACAAAACGCTCTTCTATAACAATATAGAAAATAGTTTAAAAGATTCATTTCTTTTTTTTTTAATTAATAAAAAATTGTATACTTTGTTGTGCTTAAATATTAAAAGAAAAAGAAAAGTCTAGAAACAGATTCACAATCAATACATTTATACTTTCTTGCGTTACCATTAACATTCGATTAAAATGACATATTTTTTTATAGATGGGAGGTCTGGCTAAATCCCCACTAGCCGGTCTAGCTGCATTAGGTCTCGGCGGACTTGGCCCAGCCAATGCTGCCGGACTTAACCCTGCAGGTAAACAGAGCCTAAGTATGTATTATTTATATTGATTTATGTCACTTCTGCGCTTATAGGGTTAAGGAGAAACAAAGTCTGTTTAAGTATCTACTGCTTACAATTTTTCGAGCTTCATAAAAATTTACGACAAAGCTCTGGCCGTTTTCACATAAATTAGTATCAATAGCATTTTCACTAACCAATACTAAAAAAAAAAATAATTAACAGGTGCTTCCAATTTTTGCTTAACAATTTCCAAATTCACGATACATTGCTTTTATTTCCATTACACGTTCTTCAAGTAGCTCTATTGTTTATTATTTTTATCTAGCTACCATATAAGATCCTTTAGATTGGTTAGTATTAACCTCGCCGGTGCGTCCTTTGCAGCGTTAGCAGCTCTCGCGGGGTCACAGCTGCGCACCTCAAATCAGTCGCGCAACCAGCCCGCCACCAACCAACAGTCGCACGAGATGACCGTGCCTAATGAACTGATAGGATGCATCATTGGAAAGGTTAGTAATGAATTATACCTAAGTTTTGCTGTTGTCACATTAATATATTTTCTGCTATTACTAGTATTTGATAAAAGACGGTGACCAAGATTTCTGGCCCGTCGATACCATTTGCTATTTTAAAATCTGACGTGTAAATGACTGTGTTAGTAAAAAGTGTATTAACAATAATAAATAATTTATTGGTGGTTATATTCGCCTTTTATAGAGTACTATTCCGTTTAACTTAATTTGTTATATAATATTTACTAGGGTGGCACCAAAATTGCCGAAATCAGACAAATCTCCGGCGCCATGATCCGAATATCGAATTGCGAGGAGCGTGAAGGTGGCAGCACTGACCGGACCATCACTATTTCTGGCAACCCTGACTCCGTGGCACTGGCCCAGTACCTTATCAATATGAGGTAAGTCGCTACATCGAAATAACACATTTCTAATCTCCCTTACCTACAAAAATTCCATCCGCTCCAACGGAGTATTATTTTGCCCGTTCATGCCCAATGAACTTGTCCAGTCCACCCTTATGGTCAATTATGTTGAAATCCCGAAATATTCCTTTTATTTATCACACCTTACGGGCCGTTTCGAAATCGTTTTCGTTAGAATATGAGAAAATCTGGCGTCTGGCTCGAGTACAGGCTATGTTAGCGAAATCTTCTAAATAAGAAATACTTCTTAGCTATGTTATCAAAATTTTCGATTAAAATATAGTCTCAATTTTTCAAAGTCAATTTTTGGCATCTATCTTTGCTAAAGTAAACTTTTAGTATGTTTATTCACAAACGCTCGGAAACCTTCCTTTACTTTATTGTTCCTATTTGACAGTCTGTGATACTAGTTCTTTAAGAAGTTGAAAACGTCAAAATATCCTAAGCCGATCAAAATGTTCCTAGATTCCCATGCCTTTTTATTATAATTTATAACACACAGCCATTTATATTTGGACCTAAAATGGCAAGTTATGTATGTACTGTTATGTTAAGTGTCATTATAAAATTTTTGTATCGTTCTAACTCGGAATCGGATTACGTATGCTCTTAAGTATATAAACCTATGCGGCAAAGTTACCGTAAAATGAAACTTGTACACGAAGCGGATGACAGAAGTCAATGGCAACCACGTTTTTTACCGTTTTCTTTTAAAAATGGCTCATATCCCTGTGTTGACTAAACTTAATTTATCGGCCTTTTCTTAACATTATAATATTTTTAATTCAATACTAGTTAAGAACATGAAGCATAATTTAATTTTCAGTTTAATGATAAGTTTTCGTTATTGGTTAAGGCTACATAACCCAGCTTAATGTGTTGTTATATCGCGCATCATTGGTTTTATATTTCCTGTGAACATTTACATCGTGCTTTCAATTTTATATCATAGTGCTATGACCTTATATCGATATTTAATTCGACTTATTGCTTCTATTTTTCCTTTTTATTGCTGTTAAACATTAAGTATAATTAGTTTTTATTTCGCGGCTATGAAATTATTTCCGAGCGTTTGTAAATGTTACATTTCTTATTTTATTGTCGTTATATACAACGTCGCTAGATACGCTTTAGTATCGGCTGCACCGGTTTCGTTCTCGCAAGCGTAAGCGTCAGTAGAAAGTGATTCGAGCCGGAATCCTCGGTCGCACCGCATCGTCTCGGGCCAGCGCCGTCGAATAGGCCCCTCGGTCCCCTGACCTGTACATTCCCCGCCCCGGCAGTGTGGAGCTTCAGAAGGCGAACCTGGAGGGTAGCTCGAGCGGCTCGGCGGGCTCCCCGGCCGCCAGCCCGCTGGCCTCGGCCATCCCGCTGGCCCAGCTGCTGAGCAAGTCGGGCGCGCTGGGCGCGCTGAGCTCGCTGTCGGCGCTGGGCGGGCTGTCGGAGCTGCTGGGCGGCGCCGCGCCCGCGCCGGCCGTGCAGACCACGGGCGCGCACCGCCACAAGCACGCCTTCCGCCGCGCCGACGACGACGCGCCCGCCAAGACCTCCAAGGAGCGGAACAAGTACAACCCGTACTAGCTCCGCCCCCCGAGGACGAGGACTCTTACGCTGTGCGGTGGCGGTCGTGTCGCACATAATTCGTTACTTTGAAATCATGTAACTAGAATTATTGTCATCGTAAGATTTTGTTATACGTGAGAGTGAGCGAGTGCGAGCGCGTCACCGGGCCCGGGCTCGTGTGTCGCGGTAGGCCTCGTGTCAGTCGCTAGCCGCGTCCTCTAAGACAGTCATTCATCATCATTATCTTTAAATATTATTTTTAAGAGTAAATAAACGCAGTTCTTTTATTATTTTGAGAAATTTTCATCTTTTTTACTTATTTCAATATATATAAAATTTGCACACTTTTGTTACTTAAATAATTACTTGTAACTTTTTTGTTTAACACTTTATCTTATTTAAAGGTAAACTATTTTAATGTACTATTTACTAGTACTTAATAAGTACCTATATCCTACTTGGTTTGAACTTTAGTACATATTTCAATGAAGTTCAATTTCAACACAATACATGTTAATTGATGTATATTATTGATTTTCTATTTAAAATTAATCAATGCCTGTTTCCTAAATGTATAAAAGTTTGACTGCACTAGAGAAAGCTATTGAAATGACAAAAAAAACTATAATCAAACTTATTGTAATGACCTCGACTTTTTATAAATATTAAATAAGACTAAAATATCCGGGGACTAATATATCATCTGTAAGAATTAGCAATTATAGATAATTGTTAATGCAATAAAATCGCGATGGTAATACTTAGTACATATAGTTATGTAAAGTTACATGATGGACTAAAACGACAAGAAAATTTAAAATTAATACGACTAATGACAACTAGGGATCTTGACAATAGTAGAAAGTACGTAGAAGCTAAAGGCTGTAGAATATACAGAGTGCTTTGCGTTCAGATGTAATGAAATGTCTAATTGAAATTAAAATACAGGGTGATAAAATCGGAAGAGAACATCAAACGATACTTCGAATACATTAGTAATTCTAGATCATTCGAATGCTGTAGATTTTTGTATTTCGCCTCATGTGTACACACTCATTATTACATTATAGAGAAGTATTGTTTGATGGTTGTACCTCTGTATACACATTTTAAATGGAAGATCAAATTAGATTTTTGACAGAGTTATTATAAAACATTTGGTTCAATTATTTTAGTTTACATCTTTATCTATTCGTTGCTAAATTAATATTCCTTAATAATTTTCGACGCATTTTTTAAATCAATGAACAACTCAGTTTTGTAAAACTATAAATAAAAGGAGAAAATTGTAAAAGTATTATTTCTATTAGGAATCAGTTCGATTGGTAGTTGTTGTTTATAGTTTTATAAAGCTGATAAATCGTCTGTGTATGATTTTATTTTTGTTAAAAGCCAGGGAATTATTTGTTTGTAGGTGGTGTTAGTCGTTCTATTAGCGCCAAATATAAGTATTCCAAATGGAATGGGAATGTTGGATGTTTTTATTATTTATTATACATTTATAGCTACTTATGATTCTATCTCAAGATTATTATAAGTAGTTTGGACTGTTTTATATTTAGGTGACCTTATCAAATAAAGGCAAGCAACGCTGTTGCGATAGACATAGCGAAGCTATAGCAGATTAGTTAGGTAATGGCGTTGTTTTGTCACTACATTATTTTATTAATTAGTGCGAATTTAAAATTGAGGTCCAATTCGTATGTTTCTAATGTAGTTCCGTAGGGAATGCAGATTATTTAGCTGTCAATATAATTTTCTATTTGTAATAAAAATCATGTTAATTTTAAGGTAGTAAACGTTTTCGTATTCGTTTCAGGTTTATATTACTCGCTAGAATCGTTAAGCAAAAGTGTATTGTTTTAAAGTACATACTTAATAAAATAATAATAGTACGCGTATGTTTTTCATTGTGATAACTTTTGTCTGACAGAGCCTTCGGTTTAGTATTAAGTGCAGGTAACAATGTATCATTTAACGGTCCGAAACACAAAGCTTCCTTGAAGAACCCACGTCACTATCCTGCCCACCCACGGCACCAAACTATCCCGTGATACCTGACATGCTGAACTTTGCTCCAACGTGTACTATCCTTCAGCTCAATGGATCATCCAATGTCCTGGTAAGAATTTTCCTTACATATAATTTAAATCCTAGTGTTTCCACATGTTTTAAACTTTCTTGTTATTCTGAACGGGCTTTACACTCGAAACCTGTTTCTGCTTTATCCTTTGATTTCCATTTCCATCCAAGCTGTTATTTGAACTTGACACTCGAATACCCAACACGAAGATTTAACTCGTCTATATCCCAATGAATGGGTTCTTACAGATTGTTATTTGACGATTGATTGAACAAGTGCCTGTCACGTGGTCGGTATGTTATGTATATTCATGTGCGCCAACTGTTTGCAGGATCACGATGGAGACTGCTGGGCTGCCGCTGCCGGGCTACCACTACATCGCTCCGAACCACATTGTGAAGGCACCGATCCATTGAATGGGGCTTCGCGGCCAGAATTCCGGCGTCGCGTACAAACTGTACAACACTGACCGCAACATTCTGACGCAGCCGCAATACGGGAGTATGGCTCCTATATATTTCTTCAAGTAAACGTGACCAAAACAATCTCTAAATCGAGTGAAGCTATTGGCAACACATTAGATCCACGCTGAATGTATGTTTACATTTGTTACGAGTTTATAAGTATTTTAGATATTCTTATATTTATTCTCCACTGTATTTGATTGATTGGAGCAGAACATGTCAGTGATTTATATATCAGTAAGACCAGGGGAAGGGGGTTTGAAAAATAATAATTATTAAAAGTAACATATGACTGACATTTTAAAATTTGTATTAACCCGTGAGCAGTGAACACGTAATATCTTCACAAAACACTTATTTTAAATAGTCAAATATTTATCATTTGTTCTCGCTCATTGCTCACGGGTTATGAATTTATAACAAAGTATGCAACAGGAGTTAGCTAAGCTGATCGAATTTACTATGGATTTAAGCGGTTGAGTGTATCAATTGTCTATTGGATTTATTTTCCATTATGATCAGTACCGACCACAAGTAATAATGTTCAAAGTAAGTTTAATCGAGTGTCGGCGTACATTAGATAGGTGTAGATGCGTTACAATCGACCTCGGACCCGCTGGCGTAGCGTAGTGTTAGATTAGCGAACAGAGTGAGAGGGTTTAAAGACAATATTTGTAAATAAATAATCGTAATTACCTGGAAAATTAGGTATTACAGTAATAGTTGCGGCGCAGGACGCGACGTGGCGATACGAAACCGATGGGATCAAATCCTTTAAGAAACTTACTTTAAAACGAAGACAGAGGGGAAGTGAACATTTCAGTATATCATTTTGAATCGTCTATGATCACAAAAAAGACGTTAGGTATAAAAATAGTGTTGCTAAATGTGATAGTCTTCTAATTTATTTAACATTTGAACTATTAAGATCTCTAACGTATACACAATGTGTAGGATACATCGGCTACTGGAAATTAAAAGTCGAATATTAATATTGGTCTAGGGATCAAAGCCAAAGATTGTTAAAGTTTGTTTAACATTAATAATGTTGTCGATTTATGCTAAATTATTCTGAGAGTAGTTAATGTTTAGTGATGTAATGTAGAACGGTTATTTTGAATTATTTTATCACCCTCTCCAGACTGCTCATCGTATTTAGTCTTAGATGAAATATAGTCTTGTGGTAATCGAAATATTTCCAAAAAAGTAAAAAAAAATACACTTAGGTTAATGTAGGGTAAGATTACTATAAGGCCACTGTATTGAAAGCTTTCCAGTGAAATGTCATTCTTGTTGATTAGAAGACGAACAGTGCCAAGTCACGACTAGTGTCGAGTGCCAAAATATTTGAATTTCATCTTTGTATAAGGCGTGTCAACCACGCATGTATTTAAAACACGGTATATGATTAAAGTAACAATCAAAGTATCATGTTTATAGGAAACTTAAGCGATTACTGTATTATCCACTTCTTATTAATTTTGCACCCTAGTTGTAAGATTAAGCAATTAGACTTAATATTCTCGAAACATATCCCGAAAACATATTTCCCAAGTCTTCCCCTGCAGTATTTCAGTAATTAATGATTGTGCCAAAGTTGTGTCTAAAATTTATTTATATTATGTATTGTAATGTGACTTCGTTAGTATTGAAAATTAGTTCGTGTTTCGTTAAAATCGTCGGTCGGATATGCTAGTCAAATTGTTCTAAAAGTAGAAAAAGAAAGAAATTCTATAATGCTAGTCAAAATTTGTTTTTATACTATCCGTATATTTGGGTTAAGTAAAAGTAATTCAAAGTTTATTTATTTTTGTTTGCACCTCTCAAATTTTTAACTATTTTTGTGTGCTTAAAGTAAAATAATGTAGCAATAAAATTTTGATAAAATCAATTATTTATAGTCTATTAAATTGCAATTAAGACAATGTATAGAGCTTTGTAAAGTAAGTACCACATAGGTATAATAGAATTATTATATAGATATAAATTTGTGAAGAGATGATTTTGAAAAAAAAATAGTAATTTACTAAAGAGGAGAGATTTCATAGCTGTGATTAACGTGGAGGCTGCACTTTTGTGCAGAAAGCTACGTCAGGATGTTAATGCGCTATCGGAATAATGATGCAGGTAGTAGGAATTAGTGCACGCTTATAGCTGATGTGGACGTAGCACGGACAGTGGCGGCATGGACAACAGCCGCGCGCCGGCGCACCGTGCGCATGCGCGACACCGACACACATTTTATAACGATAAATTGACAAAGGCAATTGTAACGCAAATACTTTCTGATAAAGAAGTAATAATTCATCGGTGTTGTCAATGATAATAATAATAATAAAATTTAGGACAATGCAATTTTTTAAATTATTAGTAAATAATAGTTAGAATTAATTTTTCATTATATCCTTGTATTTTTACGTTCAGTTGTAATTTATAGTAATCAAAGCAATTGATATAATCTTTATTATACTCATTATATAATTATAGCAATTATTGATTCGTATTGTTACTGTTATTTTCATTTGCTCAATTTTGTCAATGTTAATGTAAGCTAGGCTGCGAAAAGATGTTTAGTTTGTTTTCTGTTGTTCATTAAGCAATATTATTTAGTGCGCTATGCACATCGTACTAATATGTAAGTACGACTTAAGTATACATTATACATAGTTAATACATACATATGGAGCAAAATTATTACTTAATTTTAGTCGCACCAAATGTGCTACAGGCACGATACGTGATGCATTGCGTTACTAATTCTATAAATTATTATTATTTACTACTAATTTGCTCTTCTATTGTCTTGAGATTTCTTTCTTTATCTGTCTATTACGTGTCGTGCGCTATAGCATATTTTGAAGTAATTCTAAAATACAGTTAATTTATTGTATCGATGATTTTATTAGAATTGGGGTTTTTAAATACAGGAATGTTTATTTAGGTAATGTTGAGAATAGTATTACTGTGCCATCAAAGTATAAAAGATTTTAACTGTAAGCTTTTAAAGGCTAGGAAATTTTAAAGTGACATACAAGGTGGTAGAGACGATGACGATTGCTCGTACTGAAGGAACTTGGATGTCCATATTCCGTATGTTCTATGAGATTATTTTAATACATAATAATTATTTACTATGAATTCTGATATCAGTTTTATTCTCGTTATTTGTATGTTTCAAATGTTCTTAATATATTTAGGACACTAAACTAAAAGTTAGTGCCTTTTGTTCTTAGATTTTCTTCAAATTGTGTTGAACTGTAAGTTGTACGAGTGCGTACGTGTTTTGTATCGTGTTATGAATTATATTAGCCTTTATTGACAGGGTCAGACTGCGCGGTATAATAGTGTAATTACATTCAATCTTAGCAAATATTTATAAATGTAATAGTGAATTTCTTTACAATTTTCGTGTTAGCACATGTATTTGAAATTCTTATTGCACTGTTTTCAAGGATCCCTTAAATTTTACGGTTAATGATATTAAAATTTGACATTATTACATTCTATATTTAAATATTTTGAATAAAAATGCTTACGACAAACCGATTCGTTCGCATATTTATTGGTGAGAGTTAATTGCAATTATATACATAACTAATACACATAATATTTTGCTAAGTCTTAATAAATATTATGTATATCATACAGGTTCAATACGATTGGGTAAAGAGGGTTGTGCAATTTATTATGCATATACAATATCCAATAATATAACTTCGAATTTTCGATCCCATTAATTACACTACGATAAAATTATAACTACAAAATATTCATCTTCATAATACTAGCCTACACTGTCGTAGTGAGCAGGGTAAATAATAAAAACGTTTCACATATGTCTACATAAACAAATATACACCTAAACTGTATTTATTGGAAATACCCTATACAATAAAATATATTTTACACAGTTTCTTTAGATATCACCGTTGATCATCAGAATAATCAATGTTGCAAAGCTTGTACACATCAGACCGAATATTGTATTGTATAACATTCGTAAGGCATAATCTACGAGGTATACGAACATACATGTTGTGTATATCAAATGATATAACTAGATCTGCTAACTTTCTGTTATATTGTGTATGTGCGTAGTCTATTAATTTGACAGTTTCGACACGTGTTTAGTATTAAAGTTAATAGTAATTATTGACTGAGTATAGTTAAGAATTGTAATATCAAAAACCAACAAAAATATCTGATGTTTTTGTTTCACTGCTGTTACTTCAATAAGCATTTAATTTTTGTATTCACTATAATTAGTAAACATTATAAAAGTCTATTGTTATACAAATTATGTTTTGATATTAACATAGACTATTGGTGATAATATCAATGGCATAAATATACTGACATTCAAGATTTGGAAGAATGGTCTGATAGTTGGAAATGTGTGTATTTGAGATCTCTAATGCGGCTAATATCTAGTCAAAGTATTATAATGGTAAACTGCTTAGGCAGAACTTTGATGTTATTATATTTATGGCGCTGACTACAGCAAACATCATAAAATGCCATGCAATAATACCCAGTACCTAATTAAACGTTAGATGTAATTAGAAACGATTGATTCACACGCGTTGGGCAATGCAGCACTGTTGGAGTGACGTGCGCATGCGTGGGATACCAGCTTCCTTGTTCAAATCAATTTATTGATTGGATTTGACAGGCGATCGATGATTGATCCAAAAGCGGCCCACTGACGACAAAACGTATAGGACCTAGCAGAGTAGCCGCGGAGATATTAACTTGTTATTGGGGTGAGAGCTTATCATAGTAATAAATTGGTTGTGCGGTTAAATTCACTTAGCGTTCGTTTGCCCAGGTCGCGGAGAATAGGTAAGGACTGTGCATAGTTGAATAAGAAAGAATAACATGCACATATTTTTATCACATAATAATGATACATGGTTCATTGTTAACCGCTTCTAAATGTATTTCAGATGCAACAAGGTGTCGTGTAATCTAATATTATGTTCTCACACTATAGATGTTCACATGTCATATCTTTCGAATATCACTGTAATTATCTACATATCTAATCGTTTTGTGTATTGAATTGATTAAATGTTATGAATATAAATGTTGTACTCCAGTTACAGTACTTATACTGTCATGAGGTTCATTTCAATATGATATTAATGTTTGTTTTCATTATGTTAATTCAATAAAGTGTGTAAATAAAATGTTATTGACTTTTATTGATAGTAAACTCTAGAAAACTAATTACATTTTTTTTTCTAAAAATCATCTGTAGGGTAGATACGTATAACTTATATCAATCGAACTATTATGAATGATTGAACTAACAACTTATTTTGCAATATTAAGCTCTTGCTTACTAGCTGCCGCTGGTAGGGCCGATTCGAACCCAGGACCTCATGCTCAGTAGTCGCGCTTAGCGGCTACTAAACCAACGAGGCAGTAGTAGTAAGTATGAAACACAGTCTTCCCAACTTTGTAAGGTTTCTTAGATACTTCCATAACCTACCTCGCTTTTTCATACAAATATGTACCAACAGCATAATAATAATGTTCTCTTGACCAAATTTCGGTCACGGCGGCCTATCTCGGCTGAGACTAGCTAACTAACGCAGGAGATATAGTACACGAGTAGCTACTTATGATCGCAAACACCTCTGCACTCCTTATTCCCTCACTCTCTTATTCCGATGGGACGGCAGGCCGACACGACGAGATCTTGACTTCCAGAGGCTTAACCTAGCTGATCTACGGATCTCGCAGTTGCTACGAGCCCCTCGTACCAACAGCATAATACCCATGCAACTTGGTCAATCACATAGAAGTGTGAAGTTAGGGATACCTCTTGGCTGGAAAGCGAGGAGACAAGACGATTACTATATCGGTCAGTGGCTATGAATTCTTGTTCATTAGTTTCTTTGAATCTTCATAAAGGTTAACGACTCTGTGCCGAGGTTCAAAATTCAGGATGATAGGGTAACAAAAAAAGCAAAAGAAAACCAGTTTATAAATATATTTTTTAATTGTATCATCGAAGAACAATGCATTATACCCAGGTAAATACATATAAATTATAACTCATTCTTGTTCAACGCTATGTAGAAACTTAATCACTGGCGTGCAGATACCTAAGCACTCAATTCCTAGAGCTGCGTTCGATATCGATACATATTTCATCGCTGTCGATGGCCGCAGGGCAGTAACTGGGCGCCATATGTTTGTCGCAGGCCATTCATTGACCTGAAACAATATAGATTATTCAACCTCTTTTTCCCTCGAGCCGCAATTATGTATTTTTGCTTGAATATGCACAAAGGCTTGCATGAAACTCGTACGTTATGTAGTAATTAACCTCTCCAAAGCTTTTAATAAGTTAAATACAGTCATATCAAGGGGTAGGCGACTAAGTGACGGGTTCAACAACACGTGACTATAGAATTAAAGAGCTAGTTACTAGTCTTACTAGGTAGCCGGTATGTTAGTAGTTCCCTAATTAACACTTCGACTTTCCGCGTAGCAGCCACAATAGGTAAACCACGATGTACCATTTATATGGGTCATCGGACTGGGAAAGGGTTAAACGAGATTTGTAGATTGTTTACATAAGTACGTACGTCACCTGTCCTAGCCGTCGGCTGTCAATGCTACTCTTCATCATCATCATCAGCCCTTTGCAGTCCACTGCTGGACATAGGCCTCTCCCAAAGAACGCCACAGAGCCCCATCTGCTGCTTAAATTACAGTTACTCCCTTAAATTCAAAGTTTGCGTTTTCATTTCAAAAAGCCACCTTCTGCCTCCTTTGGTAAATAATTATCGGCGGACCACACGCATGATTGCTGCGAGCGAGGATCGAACCCTCGCCTATCACAGGATTCCAAACCCAATTACTACGCTAATCAAATCGTCAATTACCGCGAAGTTTCATGTTCCGAGTGATTAGTTTTGATTAGATAATGTACCTACTAGCAATTACGACCACATGACTCCACCGCGCAGTGTTCAACTCTAAGCAGCACCTAATTGTATTCTACTGTAGTGCCACAGGTGTGCATACTCAGCTGATGGCTCGTAATCACTGCGAGCGATAATATTGTCTGCACTACATCATGTCTGAGAGGCAATTAACGTCAGGGCTGCTCGCCTTCTGAGAGAAAACACTTTCCAGCATCCATGTTCACTTGTATACAACCTTACTATTACTGTAAACTCAGAACCTGCAGTTTATTTATCTTTCTCTCTTTTATGAACAGTGCTGCACAACAGGATTGTCTCCTTGTCGGGATTGAAATGAGCTCCTAGGTATCACATACGCAAGCGCCAGTCGGAACCAACTAAAATCGGAGGTTGTAGATTCGATTCCCACCCGGGATAAATCTTTGTGTGACGAGCATTCATTAGTTCTGTGTCTGGGTGTAATTTATCTAATATGTATGTATTTAGGAATATAATTATAAGTACGTCTATCAGTTGTCTGTCACATACTTTATAAAAATTGGTAATTATTATAGTACGTAGGTGCCTAATATTATTTCATCTGTTGCTTAGTTAGTATTGTGCCGAATTCGTGAGTCGACTGTGAGAGTGACGTCACAGATAGATGGCGCATTCACGATATTTTGGAGATTTACATTTACGCCTAAAGATGGCGTTAATACATCTCGCTATTATTTTCATAAATCGTACTATTTTTGCCTATAGAACCGTAACTATCATCTGGACTCACTTTTATCTTTGGTGCTTGTTGATTTGTTTGGCTACAAATTGAACTCTTATACCTACCTGCCTAGGAAGAGCTATATAGGTACTAGATTTTAAATCAATGCGACTCCTAACCTTTTCGTATTTTCTATCCACGTAAGTTTCGTTGGGATACCAATGTCACTGTGTATACTTAAAGTATGTACAAGCGCAAGATACGTCGTGCGCTTGCACCACTCTCGTAGCCATATTTTACTGTTTTATTTACCATTATCCAAAGTACCGCGTAGGAACAGCACTCCGGAGTAAGGACAATCCAGTCTCCCCGAGCAACGGAGCAACCCCTTGTCCTTAGGGGTTAAGTATGTACATATTACCTACAATACATTATTGTTGGAATGTACAAAATCTGTGAAAGTAAAGTAATGTGAAGAATAGGTATGTACAAACATAATTATAATTATGTAAAATAGTATGGTCAAGGGTCGTTTAATAATAAACGACCCAGCTCATAAGAATTGACTGTGACGTAAAACATAGAATATTCTCGGGTTGTTCAGAAGGCTGATGATCACAGAAACATTTGTGATTCTACTCTTGCTCTAAAGCTTAAACATTCTAAATGCTCGTGATAGAACATTAAGAAACTATGAGTCGAAATATGTAGGGTATGGAATCAATGAAAGATAAACGTATTCAACAGAGATGGATGTCTTAAGAAGCATGAATGGATAGGATAATGGATGAGTGGATTGATAGTAGATACATAAGATACTTCAAATATCTACCATTAGTCATGCTATGGATCTTGGCTTATTCGGAAAAAGGAAAGGTCATTGGATTAAAGCCACGACACAGTACGAGTGGCACAGTTATTTCATGTACTGTAGAGGTCAAGAGAAGCCAAAAATTTCAAAAAAAGGAAAGATATAAAAAAAGGTAAGGCGTGGTTGTAATACATAGAAGACGGATCCTTTTATATGAATTAATAAAAGTCATAAGTTTTTACATAACCATGTATTTATGAAAATCATCCTAGGCTTTAATTTCACTTATTTGGATATCATTCAAAATAAATACTGAAAAGATCCAAGACAAGCTAGATCATTAAAGCTAAGAGGGACAAGATTCTCATTATTTACGGATAACTCTCCTTAAGAAATATGGATACCGCAATTCTATTTCTCATTCATACTTGGCAAGGACTTACCAAAATCTATATAAGTATTAATATGTGAAGCGAAAATCTTGGTTCCCTTTTATAGAATACTGCGCAAATGGAGGAGTGTAAAATTTCACGTCATGGTTGAAGCTAATAAAGAGAAGAAGCGTAGATATAAAAAAAATATGCAAAATTATGGTCGAAACTCGTCCATTGGGTGACCTCTTGTAATATTAAAACATTAAAAAATAAATCAGCTTTCTTTCATGAATGTCCAACTAAATATTCTTAATGACACTATCCATATTATGTACATGATTAGATAGAAGATAGGCTGGCCTACTGAGATTGGATCATTATATTTTTTTTTAGGAGTGAACTTGACGACTAGAATTTAGATTCAGATTGTACAAAATGAAGTGTTGAACAATCACCACGCTTGGTAATCATTATGCGATGATTTTATCACTGAAGCTAATGGTGATGTCAATCATCTTTAGGTAGTTTCTTAATCACCGTTGTTGATAGCCACAGGAAGTGAGGAAGCCAAAAGGTGAGGTCTTATGCCTCAAAGAAACGACCAAAGTTTCAACAAAGTATAAAGGTACCACCTAATTAAAACTTTTTCTATTTTTACCAAATGATTCCTAATGGGATTGTTCTAAACGATTGGTTTATTTTCCACTGCTGACAGTTCAATTACTGTTCAAGTACTCTATTATTCTCGGTTGGGTAATAGCTTATTTAGAACTTTAACATTTTCTTTTGCTCACGTCTTTCGGATTGTAAATATTCAATGAACCTTCCAAAATGACAGACATCAGCGGGTTACGTAACTTTGTGAGATTAAATCCAGGCTTGTTTTACTTAAGTACCCTTTATAATAAAGGCGAGTAACTATGTATTTATTTGCTCACGGCACTTGAGGCGGCATTTCAAATATTTGGTTAGCTACATTACCTGCTTCACACAAGATTGAAGATAGCGCTCGCCTGCCGGTCTGCCATTATCGCTGTTTCACGCGAAGTCTTGGCGCCATGACCTCTGCTTTGTTATTGACTTTCCTCTGATACTTAGTCACTAAAGTGGGTCAGGATAATGTTTGTAGAAGGCTGATGAATAAAACTATATCATTACACAACGCTAGAGAAGGCTTAATTTTCGGTAAATATGATGAAGGCATGCGGCGTCGAGTAAAGTAGTTTGTCTGTATACTTACTAATTAGGGCAGTTCGTCATATCTGGTCTGTAGAGGACCAGTGAGTGCGGGTGGTGAGCAGCGGGACACGATTTACGACGGCTACGTAGAGCGGCGGGGCGACGGGCGACAGTCGACGGAGCGCCGAGCGCGGCAGTGCGCATGCCTGTCAATGCGCCACTGAGCGCGCGCTCCCCCTGGCGGAGCAGCGCCGCAGTGAGTTGCGTAACAAAAGCACACTCGCCTCCGAACGCTACGCTGAAAACTTTCGGCCGCTCGGCCCGCGCCTACGAGATGGAGAAGCGTAAAATCACATAAACTTTTCCGCGGTGCGCGCCGTTTGACACGCTGAAACTCTTCCTCGCTGTTCGGATTGTCTCAGACACGTTGGAGCGCCGCTTCTGCTTATTTTTAAGTTGTTGAAGTTTCCTCTCTGAAGTTGACTGTGGCGATAAGTGAACTGTTGCGGATTTCGCCGGCCGCTTTTATAATAGTGTGGACGTTCTGAGTGTTGTGTTCATTTGCTTTGTTTTTATTTGCTCGTCGGCGAGTGGTGACCGGTGGACTTCGCTGGTGGTGGGAATCGATACTGCGGTGGGAGCGGCGAAGGTATTTTATTTTTTATTACCCTTTTGTATAAAATTACAGCTCAGACATTTTAAGTAGACACCGTAGCCGTTACATTGTTTTATCTTTACAGGGGTACTGCGAATATGCGGGTAGTGTAATAAATGTTAACTTTAACTACCAATACTGAAAAGTATTTTTCCGTTTATAAGTAGTAAAATAATATAAATTGTATAGATATTTCTTATTTACTTAATGAAAGAGATAACTTTTGAAAAGTCGTGAAATAACTGACTCTAGTTTTAAATTCTTGAAATTTATTTTATGTGTTCTATTAGATATCTATAAAACTATTGATAAACATGCTATCTGACAGAAAACATAACGGTTGTGATGATCACGATAGATTTACAAACAAAAAAGTATCTGGTTACATAAAACCTTTTAGCTGTCTCCTGAAGTACCTAGGCACGGCACTGTCGGAGCCGACCGCTTGCCGGCGGAGACGTAAAGAAATCGCTTGAACTTTCTACGCCGAAATTTTCTTTCCAAATTTGGGATATAGCCAAACCTATGACGTAGATATCTACAGGAAACTAGGTCAAACAAATAGGTCTGGAGCCACCCCGTTTACGACATGTGTTAATGTTACTTATTACTATTGTGCTATCAATTAGATACCTAGAGTACATTACTATTTATAATGAGAATTTCAAATAGTTGGCGCGCGCGACTTCCTTTGTCATTTTATATTCATTGCAGCTCGAACAGCATTACTCACTTCAGAATTACAACATAGTAAACGAAGACTGCAATGCCAGCTTCAAATTATAAAATACTACCCGTCCTTCCTACCTCGCTGACGTAATAAAGCGAATACTTCCTGCGTTCCTTTGTTCAAGCTTAATTTTCTTTTGTTGGTATTTGAATCGAGCACGTATCGTGTAAAAATTCACACAAAAAATCCTATTACATGACCCTCGACTCGTTCAACGATAAAATATGAATAAATCAAATTGCAATCACCGGTAAGCGATGTGTGTTATGTTCACAATGCCTACCTTTTAGGGGTTAAAACAAATCGCGTTAATTTGTTTAATTTACATAAATACTATATCGCCTAATTAATAGCCTCAAATACCAATCCGAATTCGTTTAATTTGAATTGAACTATTAATTTAATGGACCGCAGTGGTGTGAATGGTTAAGACGACAAGTCGACGTACTAGTATAATAAATGCTGCGTATTTTATAAAACAATTGTTCTGTAGTGTAGCATAATACAAAGTAAACTAATAAAAGGAAGCCCACGAAGCACGAACAGTCGTGTTTGCCTTCTAATTAATGTCGATGTAGGTCAATTATATCTATGCCCTAAGACACGCTGGGCCTCGTGTCTTAGTATTTCGTTTAACCACCGATAATCCTTGCTAAAAAGAACATTGGTCACGTAATAGGTACCTAGATATCTGCTATTTCTTTGCACTTCTAAACTACTTATAATTTGTTCTTGTCTTCCTTTAAATAAGTACAGTTGAGCTCAACAATGTTAACAAGTATAAGTTGTTTATCAAACTTAATTACTTCTTTTAATCTCCTCTATCGTGCATTCTTAGTTAACGGACTGAAGTTAGCGTTCCAAGACGTTTCCACAAGGACCTACCGAGTAGGTACCTACGAAGTAGCAAAAGATTGTAAACTAGAAATAAAACTTGACTTAAATTAGGTAAAAGAGTAATACTTACGTATAAGTGCCATTATGATCATAGTTGATCACGTGCACTAAAAAAAATACTCATTTATAGGTCAAAATACAATTTACAAAATACACTATAGGTCAAAAAAATATATATCTAATTGAAATTTTAAGACCTCTATTGAAAGGTAATTTTGCACATTGGCCCTTATACATAGGACCCATCGAAATAGTTACTACAACACTCGTAACAAACTTCAGACCGGCCAACTAACAACGCACGTTTTTCTTTAAACCAATCTACTTCAGGTTGTTCAGGTACTACACGTATAAGTACGAATAGTTTGTTATTAGCACCTTACTTGGCGCCATTTTCCCCTCAATCAGTTTGATGAACATGCTCGTAAAAATGTTAATGGACTATTGAACTACGGCGTGACACTCGTCCGGATTACATCTAGCCACCATATCGAATTTTATGTTGATTAAATCACCTACATAAGTACGCCTACTTCCTATTTCAATGATCGCAGCACTGCATTAGATTGCGTCGAATATGAAATAATATAATTGCGGAAGATAAAGTAAGTACCTAAAGAAAGACAGGTTACCTACCTATAGGTACAATTTCGACACATATTCTAATAATACTTCTTTTTTATGTAGGTGTTACCCAAAAGACAAGTAGGGAAAATTAAAACTATAAGTTTAAGTAGATACCATTGTACCAAGTTGGTGACCTATTTGAACGAACAAGGTACAGCCATTATACAATACCTTCAACAAAGACTCTATCTAAAGCTAACCTCATAAATAACCTCGTTATCTCAGTAATATGCCTACTAATTAAAGTAGATACTAATTGATTAGCATGTGAGAGACCCGCGTTGTTAAGATTAGAATGACACTATACACAATTCAATTCCATTATAATACTTCCAGTAGGTTCTTTATCTGGAATAACTACAGGATACAGTAACATCCCGTGCAGCTTATACCTAGCATTCGGATTATAAAAACTATTTTCTTTGATCACCGTAAAAGAAAAATGACGGTGTCGGTGTGGGTTTGATGAATGAGAATAGACTCGAAACCGCACATTAGACATGATGATAGGCGAAATGTGGGTGTTTTGAATCCTAAAGAGGTGCTGTCTTGAGTGAATTCTTACGTAGGGGAAGTCTTATTTTGCCCTACCCTTCGGGGTAGTTATCCCCGAAGGGATAAGACGAATGATTTGAAGTCTAATATGTGCTGATAACACCTTCTTGTTCAAAAAAACTTCTAATAAGTCCCTTTTTTCTCTAATAAAGAAGAAAAAGAAAAACCTTTCTTCCAATTCGTCTGCGGAGTGGATGCTTCGGCATCACGTTTTAAAATCGCCGGAACTCCGGCACGTAGCCGACACTTTATTGGATAAGGACCCTAGGGTAAGGCTCTCGTGAGAAAGGGGAAATTATCTTACAAACAGCCAATTTGCTTCGTACATTATCGCAATTTGAATCGGAATTTACGTTTCTGTTTATTTAGGTGTACCGCACCCCTTCTGAGAGATTTGTATAAACTCTTTTCAGCGTATTTTGCTGTCTAACAAATTATGTGTGGGCAAAAAAAGAACAACAAAATGGAAAATAAAATTCTTTTTTATTGTAAATGTGTATAAATATATTTCGTTAAAAAAATACTAGGCCATAATACTTAAAGTTTTCAATAGATAAAATTAATAACCAAGCCATTTCTATGCTCATTTCTTCTTGCCTAGTGTCAAAGATACAATTTGCGGCCCAATACGTGAATTAAGAAGTTAGCTCTCTGAGCCAAAAGACAAAACCCATTTTTTATCTAAAAGTAGGTGACCCACGATACAGAAGGCATTCCTAGTATGGCGACAACGACATAAAATCATAAAAAATCGATGTAACATATTTCTCAATGTAGGCCATGTGTATGAAATATCATTAACAAGATAAAGTATTTGGCTCAGACCCAAATACTGCTTTTCAGACCAACAGACCCCCTGTGTAGACCATAAAATGAAATCGAGATCTGGAGCTAACTCTCTCTTATAATAATAACAACCTATAGTTGTTCCATTGCTGGTCAGAGGCTTCTTCT
This sequence comes from Abrostola triplasia, assembly GCA_946251915.1. Classification (NCBI taxonomy): domain Eukaryota; kingdom Metazoa; phylum Arthropoda; class Insecta; order Lepidoptera; family Noctuidae; genus Abrostola; species Abrostola triplasia. Next base: position 9,619,150 of record OX276428.1, on the reverse strand, counting down.
CAGATTGAGCAGTGCTGGCTCACTGTGGGTAGGTGATGATCTCTTATTCCATTATATTCATAATCCCCACTAATAATAAACGCGAAAGTTTGTAAGTATGGATGGATGTTTGTTACTCTTACACGTAAAAACTACTGAATGGGTTTTGATGAAATTTCAAATGGAGGTAGGTCCCTCCCTGGATTAACATATAGGCTTTTTATTCCGAAAAAATGTTGCGGGTAACACCGCGGGGCGCAGCTAGTTATCTAATAAAAAATTCAGTTTTAAGGAGCTCTGTATAACAATGTGTTAATTACATTTGGAGCTAGATTGCAGACCACGTTATACACGTGAATGTTAGACGAAACGCTGCATCTAGGAGTAATAAATTCAGAATTGCATTCATTATTCGCTACGATGTGGAGTTATGAACATATTACGTGCTTTGTTCTAATAATAGCAGCATTCCTAACTTTGCTGTGAAATATACGATCCGTAATACGGATCTAAAACTGACCACCGGATAGGCGCAGTGGCTAAGTAATTATACTGCTGCGCTGGGGGTAGCGGTTACGATTTCCGTACGAGACAAAAATGTGTGTGATCCGTAGATGTTTGTCCCAAGTCTGGGTGTTTGTGTATGTGATATTTCATGTTTGAGAAACGCACCCACGATACAAGAGAAAGTCCTAGTGGGCGTCCTATAAAAAGAAAGAAAGATAAAAATAAGAAACCGATTTAATACAATTACACAAATATTGCTTTTGTAAACACTCGTATTTCACTAGTATGAGAGAGATTCTCAAAATAATCATTCAAGCTATGCATAGGACAGTCGTTGTTAGAAATATGTTACATTAAATGTTTATTATACTGTACTTATGTGTATTTTTGGTGTACAATAAAGAGAAATCTATCTATCTATTAGCCAATATTAAAATTTCAGAAATAATTACAAAATCATAGGACTAACGAATTATACCTACCTAGATAGAAACAAAAAATATAAATCAATATGTTGTTAATTAAAATATCGTGTATCATGTTTAGACTACGGAAGGTTATTTGACCTTCCGTAGTCTAAACATGCACAATGTATCTTACCAACATATTGTTTTGAAACTATGCTGAGTAAATAATTATTGGAAGATGCCAAAACAGTTTCTCTTTCCGTCAAATCTGTGATATAAATAGACTTAAGCGTGACAACATGCACCTTGCTCTTGATAGATATAAATAATGTTATACTAATACTGACCTAGCTGATAGCTATAGGTCTTATTGTAATTCTTTTGTTTCTCTTTGTACAACTATATCTAGCTGCGCCCCGCGGTGTTACCCACTACATTTTTTCGGGATAAAAAGTAGCCTGTGTTAATCCAGGGTGTCGGTTCAGCCGTTTGAGCGTGAAGAGGTAACAAACATACAAACACACTCACAAAATTTCACCTTTATATTATTAGTGTGTATTACTGTGAATCACTTCACACTTGTGATAGTGTGTATCAAGGAGCACCTAATTTAACCTATTTCTTCTACCCAGGTGAAGCCTTAAGATTTTTTTTTAATTAATTCCATGTCGGGTAATGTATTTAATTATTAAAATATTTTTCGTCCACTTTGAAACTTGTCCGTAAATAAAAGGTAAGCATTGGTCTCAAATTATAAATTTCCGACTGGCCAAGAAACAATAAAAAGATAATCGATTCAGTCTAGAAAAAAAATAAGTCAAATTGCGGATTCGTTGTAGATATTGGAAAAACGGAGAACAAATCAAAATCCTTTGTCATTTACACAAACATTTGCACAATAAAATCAACGTTTACATCCCGTACAAGTCCTCGGCAGTGATAACATTGAAGAGCTCGTAAATACCAAGTCACCTAAATCCCAACGACTTTTAACAATTGTTCGGCGATGTCAAGATTCTGCGTCGAACAGAATTGCGCATGAACATTACTGGGACCAGACCTACTAATGTTTGAATCGAAATATTTCCTTAATAGCTCCTAGAATACATAACATCACGCCTGTATTCTCCGAAGGGGTAGGCAGAGGTGCACATATAATACACCCACATTTCGCCAGTTATGTTTTTTAGGTCCCAATGTAATAGGGGGCGAGCCTATTGCCATCAACCGGGCACAAATCCAGATTCCTAGACCCTAGGCTACTAGAATACTATGGATATGTAATTTGGGTGTTGTTTTATACTATTATTATATATTGTAACGAATTAAAAAAGGAATTATAAATAAAAAGCTATTAAAAACTCCTACGTTTATATTTAAGCTGCGGTTCTCAACTGCCTACATACTGCAGTGCTCACTGATACGTCTAGCGTCTTACATACTTTCTTCTATACACGTAATTCATCTGAGCAAATGTTTAGCACCAAGCTCTCACACGACACCGAACTGGAATAGCTTCATTAGGACCCAACGTCTCGGCTGTGGGTCCAATTCCACTATCCAAATACAGCCAACACAAACAGAGTGATTCACGTTCTAGGGAGCGAGATCTTAGTTATTGAGGATGATCTTTGGTAGTAATGATCATTCAGTACCAGATAACCAGTCCAGGGGACCTAAACAATCGTATAACGCTAGATGAATAAAAATCGAAGAGAATGATAAATGTATGGGGATGATATAATGTTACGGCTATATAATCTTTGACATAATATCTACTATATATACCGGTTGTACTCACGTTGATATTCGGGAATGCCCGACTAGTTTCGGACTCTAACGGAGCTCTTATCCATGAGCAGGAGACGCCGCGTCACCGAGTCCGGAACTAGTCAGGCATTCCCGAATATCAACGTGAGTACAACCGGTATATATAGTAGATAATTAGATAACACTAACGAAAGTTATTATAGCAAATCTTTGATATTACTATAATTTTCATTATAATCGATTTCTACTCGCCTTGCCCGCCACTTTGCCACTTGTCGGAGCCCTTGCTGCTTGTTTTTTGAAAAATAGGGTAGTTTTATCAACTAGGTACATAGTAAATACAGAAGACAGATAGAAGTGCGAACAACGCTAGTCACCTTATAAATATTTATGGGGATATTTTTCTTTTTATAAATTATACATTCGCATAAATCGCTCCCTTGTCTGCGATAACCTAGTTTGACAATGATTGGACGGTACAGTTGAAAGGCGAGCCTTTCCTAGAACTACTCGATAAGAATACTACGGCGAGCTGTTTAAAAGAATTGATTGACTAGAAGTACTTATTACTGCCTACTTAACGTCTGGTCTGTAATTTGTTGCATCAAATAATAAGTGATAGAGTTATTAGGTACAAGGCTGTAAAGGCATACGTTCGAGTTTTGTTAATCATTCCTTAAACTACACCTTTGAACTATCGTAGACATTTATTTATTTTATTTATTTATTTATCAAGAATATGGATAAACACTTACAAAAAGATCAAAAAAATCGCCAAACTGTATGACAGTTTGTTGGCGATCATTGCGCTCTGTTTTTCAAACAAACAAACTTATAAACTAATAGGTACACTGTAATACTTCTTATTATCTATTATTATTTACATTTTATCTATCACAAACATTTTTTATTTTTTATTTAGGAACTTTGCTTACATATTAAAGTAGATATAATTATATTAATCTTAAGTAGATTAGAGATGAGATCAATTACAATTATGTTTATTTATACATATTATAACGATAGATGGCATAGATAAGCAGGCTAATTTCTTTCTAACACTAAGTTAAAACCATTCCTAACACCGTAATAATATTCTTGTACATACATATATTGTGTTTGATCTGAAATAATTATTGTCATACTTACATATATGTAAGCCACTAGCAGTCTAACTTTTCTATTAATTAATCTTAATAAAATGTAGTTATTTTTGTCATAATCAAATGTAACAAAATAATAGTTTACGTAATATGAGCGTTGACAATTCATTATATTTTTTACAGTGAATGTGTCTTAAAAAGAAGTAGGTTAACCTTATTTTTCTTATATATAATAAATAACATTACGTATGTCATATAAGGCAACAAAAGAATGATGTCAACTGAATTTCAGGTCAGCAATATTATCGTTTACTCAACAATATCCAATTCCTTTGTCGTGCGTTGATAAGACAATATTTTCTCACCATTTCTCCGTAGCGGCCCTGTGTGGTAAAATTTACGAGCCCAAACGAGTGATGCCTTAATGTTTTTAGTGAAAAACTTGTCCAAAAAAGAATAATCTATACCGATAGCCATTGAAAGCAAGTCGCGACGTCACGAAACTGCCTCAGTGTGTACAATAACAGTCCAGCGACCTTGCGCGTGACATATTCTATTCCCCATAGTACGTGCGTTATTGTATGAAATTTTATTTAGCTACCTATGTTTAAAAATACGTTTTGCCGCTCATCTGTATAGGCGCTCGGGCTCGGCGCGGCGCTCGCTAGAAACCGGTTCAATCTAGTTTTCTCATTAACGTTAGTACAATAACTAGTCAATTGAAATCTTTCCGTACAGTCCAGATTAAGTGATTAGACCAATTTAGAATAACAACAAATCTAGCACTTCTCTTCAGACAATAACTGTTGTCTCTCAAAAGAATAAAAATATCACCGATATTATATTATTTTACTTTTTTATAAACGATGCTAATATATGTTTAAAATAAACCACTTCTAAGTCTATTGATATCTCTAAATGTCAAAACATTTAAGCAACAGTGACAGATATAATCTGCTGGAAGAAATTTCTTAATGAAATAAGCAGTACCTTTGTACTTCATGTTTCTCTTATTCTTTTTTTTTTACTTTTTATATTGTGTGTACATAAATTGTTAATAAATAAAAAATAAATAAAAATAATTTTATCAATGGATCTGCATTGACAATTTTTATAAGTAAGGGGGTAAATGCTGCATGATAACCTAGATGACCGCTTTCTTATGTAGATAGACCACCTTTTGTTAAAAAAAAGTTACAAAGCCGAGTGTTTGAAATACAAGCAAATTATATTTGTAACCCCGGCCAATAAAACGGAACATCCTAGTATCACCATAGCGTAGGAAATGTATGGTGATTTCCTCACAAACAGGCCTACGCTAAAGTTTACCTTGTTCCTTCCCAGTGTTATTGTCACCCTACCTATAATACTTGTTATATAGTTATGAAACTCGGCATTTGATAACTCGTCTAGGATATTGTATCCCCAGTAATTGGGTTGCGGGGATCAGATAGCGGACGCTGTATAAAGTATGGTAGAGTCGAATCGCATCTGGTGACATAATGGATAAAACCAAGCAGTTGCTAATTGATACAGCTGTTCACTGCTAGTTCTCGGTATTTGTACTTCCAGTTGTTGGTTTTTTGGTCACGAATCAGCAAAGAAAAGTACTTTTCTTGGGTGATATTCATGTAGTAATATCGCAATATCTCCTCATTCTTTTACTATTTAAAAAAGTACTTGTGAAAATTCTGAAATATTTTATATATTAGGTACTTATTCAAATGCAGAAACAATTATTTGAATAGTTCAATAAACACATGATATTACCTCATTTGAAATTAGCGCAATTTAACTGTCAAGCGACAGCACTAATTTGTGCTCATTCCATTGCTGCAATCAACTGCCCAGTACCTAATATATAATGTAGAATGTATGCGGTTATTGATCAGCGTGCAACTGGCAACTATTAATAGGTTGGTTTGTGAGGTCGCTCACACTCACATGTCTACATCGAAAGGTTCGCTACCTAGGCTGGCTTTTAATAAAACATGCGACAAAGGCCTCGTATCGATTGAGTTTGAATACAGTCGCCGGTTCGACTGGGTAGGTATTTCTTGTATCTTTTTTACCTACCTTTATGTAAATTTGATACGTTTATTGACATACTTAAAGGTATAACTTGTCATTGATGTGTAACTGTTAGTAGTTATGTTAACAGATGATTAAAGTTAGTCAACGATACGATAGTAGTATAATTTTAGATATTTTACTCCAGCGAGTATTTTTTTTTATTTTACTACTATAAATGGGGTTGCTGTCGCTCTAACCTAAAACATGTCGACAGCAAATATAAAAGGCAAGCATTCATTTGATTCTCGACCCCAATTTTTCTATTACAGAAAATATATCATAAAACAATACGACAACAAATGCATTTAATATTTAATATTTCACACAAAACATTAAATATTTCACACAAACGATCAAGGACAGTGACTTGGCAAAATGCGGTATTTGCCTAGGTAGGTATGTACATTCTCAGAGCACTCGACTAACAACTTAATTAGCATAGGGTTACAATTACCACGTAACTTTTGGATCAATAGAAATATACGTCTACGTGTTAGTAAGGCGTCTAAAGCCTTAGGTACGTAATAGAGAATGTTAATGAAGAATTCGTTACCAACACCCATAAATTGGTGTAAAGGGTAGCCGGTCAACCCGTATATTTTATCAATCCCCTACCTCACCTTACCCGTTGTCTACATAACCATAGAAACGCTTTTAAACTTAAAGTAGAATGGAAGCTCTAGAAATAGAATTGAATTTATTGCTCTTCTGAGATTGCGGAAGATACCTAAAAATCTTTTTGAATCGACGAACATTGAAAAAAGCAGTACACATGCAGAACATTTTGTTACTATATGTACACCTCTTCCTACCCCTTCCTAATACAGGCGTGATGTTATGTTATGTTTTACATGCAGACCAACATAAGAATCTGCTTCATCATTTAGTATCTACTCCATCAATTTCTTTCTAAAACTAGAATTAATTCGTTGCGACAACCGGAATGTTTAACGCTGAAAAATCAATAGTGCGGGTTAACCAAGAGGTATTGTATTGTACGCTAACCCTTAAAAATAAACCGATTGAAACACCAATGGGGTGTAACCGGAGCGGTCCCTAAGGTACCAACATAACAGTGCCGGAAGAAAATTAAGTAGACAAAGGCGGATCCTTCGGCTCACTTTTTACATACCTTCTAGTCACTGGAGTGCAGTTTTAACACGTTCGAAATCTTTTTATGAAGCTTCGTGTTGCTACTCATGTTGTGTTAATGATTTTGTTATTCCATTCTTTTGTATTATCTGCATTGAGATATTTTGTTTGTTGATGTTGAAGACATTTGTAGTCTTATTTGTGTCGGTGGGGACGCATTGAGTATACAATTCCTTTCACGCAGAGCCGAAAGATGGCAACTAGCTCGTCACCTAACTACACATAAGCCTTATAAATTTAGGTATTTGTGTCTATAGTAATTTTTTCGCTCATGATAAAATAAAGAGCGAAAAAACTGGGAGCACCTAAGTCTAAAATAATAAAAGAAAAGAAAACTGCTCTGCCTACCCTTTTGTGGACGACAGCCGTGATGACTTAGGCCTTAATCCACAGTATGGCTCACTACTACCCTTGAAAACAAAAGCTAGTTAGTCACGTAAGATTGGTTTTTAGTTGACTGAACAGATTTAAAGGAAAATATATGTTCGCTCGTTCAGTTCACTGACTAGTAGGTCACGTGATCACATGTTTTGGTAACACATAGGTATACATACCTACTTATGTATACAATTTACCAACCAATGTGTAAACTATACAGGAAACCACCGTAAGAAACTGGATACATGATAGCCGGTGACTAATCGCCGATTCGGAACGGATAATTTGCTTTGCCCCGGATTATCCGGATTAAAGTTCACCATCGAACATTAACTGCTTCCGCGAGCTTCTGCTGTTGGGCTACCACCAATCAATTACTTGCTAACGTTACTTTTTTAAAGCATAATTGTTATAAGCAAGCTTTTGGCTACGGCCTTTTATCAAAAAACAGCAGGTGCAGACAAGAAAAACCAAACTCAGTTTTTAAGCTACAGCGTTAATAAAACAGTAGAAGTAGAATTACTTAGAGGTGCAGTGCAGCAGTTCTTTAGTTTGTAAGAAATAATCAGTGATTGGTACGACACAGATGCAAGTGATGAAGCTTTTAATAAAATCTTCTATCATTTAAGCAATCCACAATATTGGTTCAGTCTCGTGTAATAAATGCCACTTTTTGACATTTCCATGACTACACATACATGGCAATTTTGGCATTCAAATTATTTTGACTAGACTATACATAGATTGATATGATACATATTATGATGATGATGATACATAGATTGTCACTGACTGACACCGCCATCGAGATCGACCGCGGCGAAGGTGGTGTGATAATCTGACCACATACGCGGGACGCACGTGGTCAGAAACTGCTAAGGATAAAGTGGTTTGGAAGAAGAAAGGGGAGGTCTTTGCCCAGCAGTGGGACACAAGACATTATAAATAAGATGTTATAGATTTTAAATACTGAGTGTTCCTTGGTCTACGGGACTACAGCTGTGTTTTAAACCTACACCTTACTTGATAACATTGGCAGATTCAATCATCGTGAGTTCATGGACTAATGAATTAATTCTTAAGATTAATCTACAATCATAATATGACGTCACATTATTATTAAGCCTAATTGATTCAGTTGTGTAATAGTAAATTTTAATTGTAACGCTTCCTACAGTCATAAGTCTCAACATTAATGTATAATTTGATCTAGACATTGTGGTCGTTGTATCTATAATTAAACGTTCTTTGTGTTATGTATACGCCTGTATGTCTTTGAGTTAGCGTTTCATCTATATTTGTTACAGGTAAAGGCCACAGTTCATGCTGTTATAGAAATATATCTTCCCATAAATAATGATATCCAGCAAAGTTACAGTTATCTCTTAAAATTTTAATATTCGTTGGCCTTGCAAGCGAGATCTGACAACATCCACAATTAATTTAACATTGTGTCACACAATATCCATTTCCTTCAAAATAACCTTACCTTTGTCCTATAAAAATGATTTATTCATACCTGAAACAAACCCTTTCAGAGCTTATCACAAATGTACCCTTTGTAAATCAAAGCGCATTTCCTGAATAAGTCTCTTCATTAATTCATTTTAATTTAAACTTCTTGGCAATCTACCATGAATTGTTCTGTACAAGCTCTGTACGTATCTCTATGATGAATGAAAGAGCACTTAGCGAAGGCCGCCATTTCGCTAAACGATACAACAAAGGCTAATTTAATAAGGAAACATCCGCAGGACGGTGTGGGCTTTGTGCCTCCCTAATGTCAACGCGGTGCGAACAAATAGATACAATTAGGGTTTCTTTCATACCAGCCGCAACGCGACACTCATAGCAAATATTATCACAACTACAATAAAGCAAATAAACAGGAGCGTGACAGGCCATATCTGCATACCGCCCGCAAATCGGAATAAAGTAACCCTTTGACGTGCTCAAAGGAATTCTATTTGTCGTCGACGTACCGAACTACCGACCGGAGCTTAGCTACGCTCTTTGTAGCACTGCGTACTGGCTACGTCGACATCTTTGATACAGGATTAAAAAGGCATGCGATTTATCTTTAAATTATAAGATGTTTTGATAAATCATGTATATTTTTTATTTTAATATATTTTAGATAAAACTTTTTTTACATGTCATTAGGTATGTTATGGATCTGACCATCATGACCTCTAGTGTGTTAGGGATGCTTTATATTCCTATTCTGAGACTCAGATTCTGAGCTGCCTCTAAACTTAAGAGACTGTCTTGTCAAAACGAAGTAACAATGGTCAAACGCAATCTTTTTTACGGTTCTTTAAAGGCGAGTAGACATTCTGAATTTGAAAAGAAAAGAAGAAAATATGATTTGAATAGTAGTAAGAAAGGCAGTCAGTGCTGGAGATAATTAAATACCGACGTGATTTATCTGCACCTGACTGCAGCCACACAGCCGGTATGCAAACAATTCTTCGATTAATGGAACCGAGAACAAATAAATACGCTGTGTTTGGAACACGCGTCTGTACATGCGCTACAAAGATAACACAAACGAGCTTTTACTGTGAGAAATAAACGTTTGTACGAGCCCACTCATCCTTATAATACATTCACAAGTGAGGGCAAGCCCCACATGTTACGGTAATCAAGTTTTAACAAATCCAACATAATAATATTATCATTGCACGGATTATCTTGGGAATGCGAGGAACGCCGCCTCCCGACCTTAGCGCGAGGCTATAAGAATTTGTCGTGATGGCCAGTCCCTAATCTATTTTATTAGTTTCCCCTTGACGACGAGTGTACGTGACATTCGAATCAGTTCAAATATCAACTGGACTGTACCTTGTATATGGCCTGGCTGGAGGCCTTTTATTAGGTCTCGCCGAAAACCCGGTTAAGCAGTAAGAGCTCCTTCAGAGCTAACTGCGAGAGACAAATCAGAAAAAAAAACCTTGTATATGGTGATAGAACAGGTATAAGATTCCGTCATCATCAATCAATATAGAATACAATAAATCTCATAGAACACTGGATTGTGTAACTTAAACGGTGCAGGTAGAGTTTGAAATAGATTTATTCGATAGAGTAGGCACCTTCCCACTTAGGCGGTGTATAAATGCAGATGTTTCCGATTGGCGGCGCTCTTCTCCGATAGTATTATGCGAAGCAATAATCCTCATAACTTCTTCTTATAGATGCCTTATTGTTAATGACGTACCTATTTGCAAAATATGTGGTTCCAATAATGTTGCAGTATCGTTTATTTCGCTTGATTATTGTAACAAAGGAATACACCTTACTGAATAGGTAATCAATTTGTTTTTTGCTGCATTATATATAGCAAAATTATCTAAATAGGTTTTCACATTTTTCCATGATTTACAAAAAGTTAAAAGTGCCCTTACATGTTATAAATTGCACTAGTTTAGTTTCTCAAGCGTAAGATTCGAATGTCTTGCTTATTTATTTTACCCTAGAACTTTCCCTGCCTGAGGCGGTCTTTTATTAAAATATACATAAGGAGAGGCTTGAATAAGACATAACGAGTTGACTCGTGCTTGTAATGAAAGGACACTGTGACAACGACCTAATGAATAATAATTGTTGGTAGTAAGCAATGTCAGTGGAGACAATCTGTGGAGCAGAAAATGATACGAAACATGTTAAAGTCTTAGAAACATTCGCGTTCTGAACTGTTTAATACCTTCAGTTGTTCTGTGAACAGACTTTAATAAGCCTTATTGATAGTTCCGCCAGCTGCTGTATTATTTCTTCGCGGAGCTTCTCTTATAAATGTCCGTCCATTTTTGTCTCAATTATATAACCATCTTTCTTGTCTTTCTCAGCAGCTGATAGTTTAATCAATCTAATTATCTAATTATATTGATAAAACTATCAGCTGCTGCAAGAGAAGAATATTATAACTTAAAGTTATACAATTTTGAGCTATGATTGACCCATACAAGGCAAAAGCCTCCCTTTATTTCTTTCATTGATCCCAGTCCCAGTTTAAGCTACACAATTTTACAACACACAAAATTGTATTTATAAAAAAAATCTTACACACGGAATATAGCTTAAATGTTAACGTAAATGCTGCCATACGTATAAAAGCAGACAAAATCGATAGCTATCACTATTTTAGACGCTTTTAGAAATGTATTCTGTTCACAATTCTTGCTCCGAATTTAGACTAGAACTATTTTGTATTCCGAGGAGGTTGCAGACTGAAACACAGCAGTTTTAGATGCCGTGTCAGATATATCTGAAAATACACATCTGTCAAATATATTTTCAACATTTTCTGAATAAAACAACGTAAGAAGATTTCAGGGTGTTTTTAATATTACTCTGGTTTAGTATCACTGAATAATTATCTGCTATTACGATACTCAGTACTCCATAAACGACTTTTAAATTCGATGTGAAAGACTTTCTAATTATTGTAAAACGGTTTTTTAAATTGTTTATAAAACGATGGTAAAAAGGGCACTCGAACGAAAGAAGCGTTTGAATATACCTTCAGTACTTACTGTAATTAACCGTGGTGCGTACACAATTGCTTGTTAACATTTTCCCACCTAACGAATAACAACACTGCGTACCTTTAAAGAGCGTAAGCCAAAGATTATGTGCAAAAAATAACGTCACCCATACATCAAAATCGGTTCAGTCATTCAGAAGTTATGGCGGAATAAAGAAACTAACATACATACATGAACCCTGAAAACACTACACTGCTTTAGTGAGCATTAAAAAACGAAAAAATAACACCTAAAAGTTTAAAGCTAAGCATAAGATAAGGCTCGAGAAACTCAGTTTATATTCATATCCAAGTATTGAGTCGCTACCCCAAGAGATGTTTTGTAAAATGATCGCCGCATTGAATATTCATTGGGAGACTGCAGTGAGGCTTGGTGCGCAGCGGCGCATACACGTGATGATGTATGACCCGCCTGATGAATCTGCGGAGATGTGCACGTCTGAGATTCATAGTAAGGTCATCAACAAAAATGTGTCTATTTTCTGAATTGTTAAAGATGTAGTGAGTGGTATTGTTGAATGTATGGAAGTATGTTATTAGGTATACCGGCTTTTCTCGACGGCTAGACAAAATTTTCGCTTGACATCTGTAGCGCATTGATGCCTAAAAAAATAATACGTTAAATATATGTAAATAAATAAATAACCTGAAGTATATTTTTTTTAAATTGGTAACTTATCTAACACGTTTCCATTTTTCTTTTGTTAAATAATATTTGAATGGAAGAAAACGCTAACGTCACGTGTGTGAAACTAATCTCACGTCTAAAAACTCTGGGTGCTAATTCGCTCTCAAAATTAGCGGCATGAAAATTGAGAATATTTGAAAAACAGCGGACGGTGTGACAATTTTCGCAAATCGCTTGATACATGAGGTGGCGGCCGTGCAATTTGCACGATAACAATCAATTAATCAAAGCGCTGGCTGGACATATGACTATGCATGTAGGAAGGTCGTCGTCCGTCCCGTGGAGTTGTTCCAGAGATCTCTTGGTGAATAATCTCTTTTCTGACTGTAACAAATGAGTGTGAGACAAAGTTTAGATAGTTCTTGGGTTGTTTGTTTATTAAACGCTGCCTAAACTTATGACACTTGGTAATTTGGTACAAATCATTTTTATATTTAGTATGCCAGGATCGTAGCAAATGGAATTCCGTGGTCTCTGCCTACCCCTCAGGGAAACAGGTGTGACTTTATGTATGTATGTAATTTTTATTGTCTGGACGCTTTTGAAACTTATTTCTTGTTTTTAAAACTTATTTCTTATGAGAAAACCGCACCCAATATGTAGTCCTATATTAGCTCTCAACCCTCAATTTAACAGAGTAATTGTAATGACGAGTTTTCATCTATCAATAGACAGTAAACCACTGGCATACATTCTATATTTAAAAAAGTGCAAATGAATTAAGATATAAATAACCAACAAAAATAAAGTATCTTCAATACCAAAGCACGAACCAACGAACAAGCATAAACCCACAGACAGTATTGTTCGCGACACAGTTCCTAACTTCCTACCTACACGGAAGTAAAAAAAAAATTTTTTACGAGCTCCCGTATCACATAGTTACCGTGTCGTAATTAGCGGACTCGGCAATGTTTGTGTTATACATAACCACCGAACTCTACCTGCTTATTATTTATTTTTATATTCTTTGGAATTCGTTTCGAACGTAATTATTTTTTATTGGTAAAAATGACAAATGATTGGACATTGTAGTGTTGATTGGTTAACCATTAATGAGGCCCGTCCGAAGATTGGTTTCAAAAATATTTTTGTTTAAATATGCGTTTAAATAATGAACTTAATAATATAAGATATTTAAGTGACTTTATTCACAGACTCAACCTAAAATAAATGATTTTATTTTTGCAAATAGGTTTTACAAAAACACCTTTACACGTCATTTTTTTTTAACTAGATGGCATCGGCATTTCCTAACTGACTACCTCTGAGAAGAAATACCGAAACAAACTCAGGGCTAAGCTTTCCGTTACCAACACATACCGCATATCGGTACTATATCGTCAGGGTCATCTACCGGTGATCAAGAGAAAAAATCTCCCGTAGCGTAGCATATCGTGTAACACCTGCTTAACGAGACCGACCGCCTAACGAGACCTTTTTGAGACTGCTATTCCGCCGATCGTCACACTTATCGGGGAAATCATTACACATTCAATTCTATGTCATGCAAGTATCGATAAGAGAAGAATTGCATACCAGCATCGATATTATCATTCCCTATCACTTGTACATAAGGTTCATTTTGGCTTAATAATGTTAACATTATAATGTGTAGATTTCTCTTGAATTGTGTGTGAAATCAGTATAAATATAGAGCAATAGAGCATGTCCAACTTGAGACTTGTAGAGTAAATGTCGGAACAACCACTGCGTAAATACAGTATAAACTATATATATTTATGTGTAGTAAATACTCGTAAACATGTACCGTTTGTGTACAGTATTGTTTGTTATTGTAACGTCATCATATTAGCTCGTGGATACGCTACCTGAGAAGTTAGGTACGATAAACAAATTTACACTCGCACAACCATTTACAATTGCACCCGATATAACTTCTAACAACTTTTTATCGTCTGGCAACACCAACTAATGTGTTGCCATCATACATATTTAACTGGTTGTATTAATTACAACCCTAAGGAGTGTTCCTGTTTCAAATTTCAAATATTCCTGTAAATTATATTATTTAAGAGCTTCCTCTTAACGGCATTAAGTTCATTACGTGCGTCACCGTTAAATAAATCTGATTTTCATAATTTCAGCGTCACAGTCGTTTAATTAAAAAAGGTTTGTTAGGGGTCGGGCGCGGGCAGCTTTTATTTCTGCAAATACTTTAAATAATTCAAACAGCGAAGTTTATTACTCAGATGCATCAACATAGATGACATTTCTGCTTTTGTTTTGGTGAAAAAATTCTGTGTTTAAAAATATTTTGTTTTTATCAACTAAATTGAAATCAAAAACAGCGTTTAACAGTCGCGTTCTATCACATTTTTAACATAGTAAATCTAGTCTTGTCTTTGTAGACGAATTGGAATATCAACAGTTTACTTCTTGGGCATCATATATAAGACATTTACATTATATTATATTAATAAAACAATCTAAATTCTTATGTACACTCTTTCCCAAATCTCAGCCATTTTCAAGGACGACAATCTTACAAGACTGTAAAATACGTAATACCAATTATGACGTCCACATTTACGAGCGGCTACAGATAAGGTCAGAGAAACTGAGGAACCTCCAAGGCTCATTCAGTTTCATACATACTAAAGCAGCCAACTAATAAAATATTTAAATTTTAACCTACCTTCATTTTACATCTCTTCAAATGTCTTGTTTTTTTACGTTACGATACTCAGGGTGTAAAGTTCGCCAGTAAGAATTACGTCTGCCGCAGGGACATAAATAATAGCTGATAGAAATGTGCGTGCAGGTTTTGTTAATGCTACTGTCAAGATTTCCAGTCGGGCGACCGTTACTAAGGAGAAGAGAGGAAACTTGTATTACCCTTGTAATATGTTTTGCTTCCTGAAATCTTTGATAACTTCTGCCAGCTTATTCTTGAGATCTGTTTGCTAATTCTCGTAAATTTTAAATAAAGTCCATGAGCATACATATTGTCACGCCTGTTTCCCTGAGGGGTAAGCAGAGACCTCGGATTTCCATTTGCTACGACCCTGGCGTACTTCTTTCGCTTCATTCACACGCATAACATTCCTCATACACGCTCGTCGGTTGAGGGTACTCCTCACTTGCCCTTTTTGCAGAACATCAATCACATACAATCCGTGTAAATGATTGTTCTTATTGATATTCATTTACTTGCAGTTATTTATACGTACCTGCCTTTATGTGAAAACTGTTTTTGTGTTTAATAAACGATGCACGAAATTGCTTTTATTATTTTTCATTTTCAGTGACACGGTAAGAGCTTGTCTGTCCCGCCCTGTCTCATAGCTCTCTGCAAATATTAGATTTTTAAAGCTTTGATGACACTTGCAAAGTCCCCTATTTTTAGATCATAAAACTCTTCGCGAATTTAAAAATATCGAGTGATATGCAAAATCATGAGTGTGAGTTTGAGTAAGATTTGAGGGGAGTACTCGTAAATGTTGATCTTGTCACCAAAATTAACAAGAATTTCCCTCTAACTACTTTCTACACAACTTTCTCGTGTTCGTGTATTAGTCTGTAAATCACAATAAGGCGTAGGTTTTTAAGCTGGTAACAACATCAACTCACCAGTTACGTCTTGTATATTGTATTGAATACAAAACACACAATCCAGATCCAAACTTTACCTGTCCATAAAATTCAGGAACACTTGCCAAACTCCTCATTATAAATAGAGCAAATAAATAAATTGAAGCCGACCGAATTACTAGAGCGGACGTTGCTGAGTATCCTTATAATAGTCAACAGCAATCAACGAGCTTCATCGATGGTTCGTAAAAAATACTGTAATTAGAGCCCATTCAAGCGAAAACTGTTGTATGCTTTTTATATAGTGACCTAATTCGAGGTTTCATTATTTAGTCAGTCCGTCAGTCCGTTTATAATGGCGTGAGCCAATTGCCATTTATCGGGCACGATGCTACATGGAAGGCATATAGTCGGATCGAAAAGTCAGACCCAGACAACTTTAAAAAGTCTTAATACTAGTATTCTCTTTCTGACAAGCTAACTCTAGTATTTCTACCTCCATTTGTTATTGAAATGGGTTCATGCACAAAGTCGTATCTAGTTATAAAAAATATCTTAAGATAATTTTTTATTAAGCTAATTATGGGAATTATGGGATGGGCGGTATATGGGATGATTATTATTCTAAGTAAGGCGTATGTGCTTAAACGCACCTCCCTATTCTTTGCGGGGCATACAGGCGTAATACTGTATTGTGTACTTTATTAGAATTTACTCCCGTTACGAATCTTTGTACTTGTTTATAGCCGTGACGTGAGCCAGTTCTATGGAAGGAAATAATAATAACACATATTTATTTTGTCTTGCGTTCTATACATACTTATATATGAGATGTTAGCACATTATATATCTTTGTGCACTTCATAAACGAGTAATTTTTTTTTTTTTTTTATTTATTTATTATGTATTTATAAAATAAAACTTATATACTAAAACATTACATGCTTGCCTGCTTTGTGATTGTATGCCCATAAAACGAAATATTCTAAAGGACAATAGATATTTTGTACAGCCCCTTAAAGCAGGGCAGTTTACGTTGCGGAAGCGAGACGTCGCATTAAACTGCAGTACTGCACGTAGCGGCGTCTCGCTTCCACAACGTAAACTGCCCTGCTTTAAGAATTCATGGTAAGGGGGCAGGACTGTGTAACTAAGAAAGTAAATACAAAAAAATATTCGACTTGTAGACTTTATTATCTTGGAAAATATAGTTATAATACTCATTTAAATATGTATAAGTTAAGTATGCCTCGTAGAGTAGCGCTTCGGTATTCGCTCCACATCCATCCAGCTTATATCTGATTTAAAAGTCAAATATATAAATACAATACGGTGTCAACAACGCTCCCCTAGCAGGCCACTGACCTCAAATTGTTATTACATTAAGTACATAGTGTAAAGTTCGTGACTGTACACTATCAGTATTGATATCGCTCTAAGCTATGCATTTTAGATTCATGCGCATGATGAAGCTTTATAATTTTTATTTTTGTTACATTGTCACGTATTGTTGTTAGCGTTAACATTACAGAATTCTGTGATCGAAATACTTAAAAAATGTATCTGCTATAATAGTTACTTTGGATTTAAAATTACTTGTACATCATTCAACTTTTAGGGGTTGTCCATTAATTACGTGTTGTTTGAGTAACATTTTGAACGAGAGATTTCATCAAGTATCACCAGAGAAGAGGACCCCCTCTTCTCTGGTGATACTTGATGAAATCTTAGAGCCAAAAACACGTGTATTTTTTTGGTACAAAGTTTTTTTCGACGACATTTCGAGTTTAACAATAAAATGTGATATCTAACAACACCCCTCCTCCTTGTGATGTTTCGTGATTTTTTCCGAACCCTCCCCCCTTTCAAGCCTCACGTGATTAATGGCCGATCCCTTACCCGACAAGTTTATAAAGTGTTTGACCTTATATTTATTACTAAATGCTGGAACGTTAGTGCCTAACGCTGAATCCCCACTGGTCTTTAAATTGGACTTGATTACAAATATTTCGACATGGAATATTCCTTAACACTAAATGAGTCCTTCATTCATCAACACAAAAGATGAAGTGAGCTATTTAGCTTAAGATCGCAAGCAAAAAAGATCTTGTCTTTTTAGGAAGTTATATTACGTAATACAGAAACAAGTTACATAAGAAAAATCGTTATTTTCGGGAGAAGTTTTCACTTTTATAGTTCTGTTTACTTCTATTACTTATTGTGATGTTACGTAAGTTAGACAAACAAATTAAATCTAGCCGTATAAGCTTAGTTTTTCCGAAGTCCGTAGAAATGGCTTTCGTCTGACATGGGGCCATGTCACTCCTACAGATTTATGAGCGACGATATTTTTTTATAGCTCAACGATTTATCTCATCTCAAATCTTATCTGACGTATTATGAGTCCTATATTAGGTACTACAATGCTGTCACTAAATACGAATCTATCAAGGTACTAGATTATGTTTTATGAATGACATAGGAAGCTTACTTTATGGAGCCATTTATGTGTGTTTAAGCAGTATAAGAATAAGAACTATATTTGCGTGAAACATAGTTGGTTTGTTAAGATGTTCATAATTTTACACAGTGCTGCATGTTTCACGGTTAAAAAGGCATAATATTTTTAGTAATTATGTATATCTCACAATATACATAATATGTTACGTATACATCTAATGTTTCTCTTTTCATTCATGTTTATAACACTCATGTTAGTGCCCTTGTTTAATAGATATATACGGATCTGATTGGCTGACAGTATTTACTGAATTTAATTGTTGCCCCGAAAGCAAGCGCCGAATTGTGCTCTCCAAATCCTATATAGGACCGATTTGGTGCCTTTCTTCGGGGTCAATTTAAGAAAATAATAACAAAGATACACATTGATACTTGCCTAATATAAGCTTACAAGCTTGCCTAACTAATCCCGTCCATAATTCACTAGACAGAAGCCCCAACACTCATTAATTGTAGGCATTTTATTAATATCATATTCGCATTCATAGGCCCAATTCCATTTCAAGATATTATTCTACCAATCTCTAACAATCGTTATCCTAAAGGCGTAAGGTGAATACCCTCTGCAACCTAAAAACATTAGCCCGCGTCTTATCCGATTCCCAATTAGCCGGTGGGTCTTAATATCGTACTCAGGAAACATGGTCTAGGCCAAGGGATCGTAACAAGGCGATTGGATAGATAGATCGATATAATTAAACAGTCTCCGCTTGCCAAGTTGGCCAGACTGCCCGTGACCGACTTGTTCCGACGTAAAACATTATAAGTGCGATAGCCCTTTTTTCTATTGTTTTAATGTTCTAAAAACTATTCAGTGTCACTCAAATATGTGGCACAGAAAGATTTATCAATACCGGTTAGTGACTATTAATCGAGGTATTTCAAACGGGTGTTTTGTTCGTCTGTCGTCGTGTATTGGCGTTAGCAACCGAACATTTGATTGTCAAGTGTCTGCTCAACATTCTCCGCAGTGCAAATAACAGTTGTCATTTGTTTCGAATGAGTATTTATGACATCATATTTATTTCAAACGTTGTTCGACAGAGCACTCTATAAAAAAAGATAATTAGCCTACTGTGATGAGTCGCGATAGTTTCGCTCTCCGTTTTAGAAGCCTTCGCATACAATAGTACTAACCACACGAACCACAGTTTTGTAAAAAATATGGCTAGACAAAATCTGGCTCAAATGGTGAAACATAAAGTCCGCCTCATGATTCTATCGAGCAAGTTATCTGAAAACAAAATAGTTCAACACTAGAACATCGAAAACCGATAAATTTGAATCATCATCAATACCACGTACAATCTTTTACATGCCCAAATTGTTGGCCACATAACAATGTTGTTCAGGCCATTTCTACACGAGGAGTGAAAGACGAGCCTGGTAAGCCCCCGGCCGCACGTATCTGTAACGGCCTCACAGCATACTAACAACGTTCAGTACAGACAGACGACTGATATTGCTCGGCGGGAACTCGTTTGAATCGATGTCCGACCAAGTTACTAGGATTGTGTTTCCGGACAGCCCCAATGCAATGTAGTTGTGCATTGGTTATGTATGGGAGTGGACAAGCTTTTAATTGTTTGAACGACATATAAGAGCAATTTATTGGTGAATCTGTGGGTATGATAGATTACGCTACTAAATATGTACTACCTACCTACTTGAATTATTAATAATTTTCGTCTCCTTGATAATCTACTTTATCCTTTGCCTCTGTTATTGTAGGGACGAAGGAAGTATTATTACGCCGCACATAATGTTTAAGGCTCAACAATAAAGAAACCGGCCTACTACTAAGAAAAAGAAACTTACTCAATTCAACTTTACGATGTTGCTAAAACCTCACCAAAAAACCTCATTAGCCAAGATGAGAACTAGTACCTACCCACAATAATATATTCCGCTCACGTGTCAAGGTAAGAAAAGGGATGTTTGTCGTCGAAGTTTCCATTTTAGCAGGGCAATACAATCATAACCAGAAAAGCGGTTGAAAGAGAAAAATTACACACAAACAGAGTTGCAACTTTTTACGTCGCGATGCAAATTTTCCTCGTGCAATATTGTGTTTTCTTTGATCAAAACTTTGAAAATGCAAATATGAAATTACTTTAGACACAACTAGCTCTACCGCGGTTTTACCGGGCTTTTTCTGTCGTGTTAAGGTTTATATTTTTGGCAGTAAAAAGTATCTTTCCAATACAAAATCCTGACGGAGTGTAAAATTGCCCACTGTGCGGCATGATAGAGTAACCACACATTTTATCATTATTATTTTACAAATTTGAGGCTTGTTTAGACCTTTACCTAATTCCTAAGGTAGATTCTACTGCATCAGGAAAACTCACCTATTTTCACTTACTTAATAAAAATCTAAACCATTTCCTACACAAACACACATATAAAAATCATTCACTCATTCAATAGCACAGATCATTACCTGTCATTTATTTACCAAGACACCTTCCTCGACTCATTCGGTCCGGGTTACCCTTTACCCCATTCACTCATAAATACGCGGAGCTCATATTTGCCCCCGCCGCCGCCGTTATTTCCGGAACATCAACCTAATGTAAGTCTCGCGAAGATGGGAGAGATCTGGACCTCTGCCACTTAAATATCGAATGCTATTTGTTATGAGTTTCCTTGGTGTGTCGCTGTAAAAGCTTCCACTTAACGATATTGTGATAGATAACTTTAGCGAAAGTAGTGGTGGGGCGATGGGAATGTGACGTCTAGACGTATTAAAAGATAGACTTATAATGATAATTTTTCTTAGGGCTTTTTATACGAGTGGTTTTAGATATCAGTAGGTTGACTGCCTCGTTGGTCTAGTGGTTGCTAAGCGCGTCTGCTGAGCACGAGGTCCTGGGTTCGAATCCCGGGTCGGGCAGTGTTATTGGGTTTTTCCATTAGGTAATTCTCAGTAGCAGCACAGAGTCTGGATTTGTGCCCGGTTGATGGCAATAGGCACGCCCCCTATTACATTGGTACCTAAAACATAACTGGCGAAATGTGGGTGTACTAAATGTGCACCTCTGCCTACCCCTTCGGGGAATACAGGCGTGATGTTAAGTTATGTTATGTTTATCAGTAGGTTGAAAGGGCTCATATAATACTCAGGTATTTAAAAAAGGTAGATAAAAGTTATCTCGATGACTCTCGTTTGTAGTTGAAATATTTTATATTTGTCTAGAGTCGAACGATCAAGAAACTGTAGGTTAGAAGAAAGCTTAAACAGAGAACGGACAGGTGTTTCATTCCTGCCTAATAATTGAGTGTAATAAACATAAAACCGTCCAGAAACCTTCAGCAAGGCCAACAAATAGTTACAGTCCGTTTAAGAGTACCACAATGAACATAAGAACTGTATGTACAGTCAGCAACATGAGACAGATTAAGAAAGCGAGCAAATTAATTTTGTAAAGAAATTTAAATAAAAATCTAATAATAATTCAATGATATTAATATGCATCAAATGATCTTCAATTCATGCTATGTTTATAAACTAAAATTGCTTTAATTAAGCTATTTTCGTTGCTGCCTGTACCTGTACCCTAAAATAGAAAACAACCCCACAATTAATTCAAATTGCCCCTAATACCAAATAGGGGTTGCGTAATACAGTTATTACTCCTGAAAACTATTTTAAAACCGAGTCGTTGGGTAACGATGTAACAAATACGAACAATGGCCGGGTGAAAGACGTTTAATTGACATATAAATGGATTTGTGATAAGAGCTGGTAGCGATCTAACGCTGATTGACACAAATATATCCTTTTTTTACTTTATTGATCGATCTAAATGCCGATAGTTGCTTGTCACTTTTAAAACTAACGTTATTTTGAATACTAGTGAAACTTTTAACTATGTGAGCTTTGTGTATTGGCTGTTTATATGGATAACTTCTCACATATTTATAACACGAAGTACAGGAATTATTTTTAAAATTACGTTGTTTCGTTTATTTATAGTTACATTTTTATTTAGGTTACATTTAAATTAATATAATTATATGAAGGGATAGGAAAGGGGAGAGAGGTGCTCTCTTGTTATGGGGAGCTTTGTTCAACAGTGGACGTCTTCCGGGTGATGATGATATAGTACATATCACATACTTACGGTACTTTACTTCGTCGAACAGCGTTTTTCATGGGTGTTTCCAACACGGACCGGACGGCAGATTTACAGGCTATTTACTAACTTATTTATATTGTACCATAAAATGTCCAGAAAATAATATCAGCAACGGTCAAGCATAATCTGCGTGCTAAGATTCGCCACACTGCAACAGTCATACACACGTTCAAAAAATACTTTTAACACATATTGTAAAACGTTATATAAGCACCTATAGACATACATATGAACTAACAAGGCAAGTGCCAGTTGTCTCGGTTAATTTAACCCGACGGAACGAGTGCGGGTCGACGATTTATATTTATTTTATCGCTTTGCCGGCCCCAAGCGGTAGAGCATTAAAAAAAGTTACCCACACAGGAAAAAATGTTTTCCGAGGTAAATTAATCCCCGAATAACGCTAATAAAAACATAAAATGTACGAACACATTAAAATTCGACGGATTGTCATTTCTGTCGTTTCCTCTCATTACACGCTTTATATTAGCTTCACTTGTATGTATGTATGTTTGTTTGTATGTTTGTAACCGACTTCTTTGGGCGCGATTTTGACCCACTTTAAACGGCTAGATTTCGTTCAAACTTTGTAGATTTATTTTAATCTATGGAAGCCGCAATTAAAATGTACATGTTGCTTGAACAAATTAATGAACAAAACTTCTCAGCACAATGGAGAAAATCAGCGCAGTCACCACTACGTGACCGGTGTTCTGATAGAAAGAAGTTTCCTTAGAGGCGGAACATTCCGAGATAATCAGGCACACAACACTAAGTCGAAAGCCGAAAGGAAAAGTTATGAGCTTATTACGTATGTATGTAGCACTCTGTATGTTACACCCTCCGTGTATACTGAAGCGTCTTGACAAATAAGGTGTAATTCAAATTGTCTTTGTGCAGTAACAAGCAATAAATGTTCCCTGTAAAAGGTTTTCTGTCGTCCTATTGTCGAAGCGCCGCCCGCTTGACAAATGAGATCTTCCTCAATTCATCTCAGTCACGACGTGGAAATAGATGATAATCAGAAAACAATCGCTCAATTCCTTTTGGCGGACGCCGTATTACTAGTTCTATTTACTAAACATATAAATTGTAAGTATTATCTTTTATTTAGTAAAAGGCACTTTGATGTAGAATTTTAACAAATAAAGTAGGTATTCGAGCTTTTTTTTTTGTGAAATTATGTTGAGTTTCTACAATTATAACTAACTTTTTTTCTACAGATTAGACAGCTTTTTAGGTAGTCAACTATTTTTCTACGTTATAAGAAAAGTTAACAACTAAATAGCAAACATTTTCATCAGAAAAATACTCGAACATTGTTATCAAGTGACGGCTCTGTGATGAGCTATTCTTCGGATCTGTTTTTCTTTGGACGGCTGTCACATTGACATAATACCGCTCGTACAGACGAATGCAACGATAAGAAACGTATAAAGAAACTGAGAGCTTACAATGCTGTGTATACTTCCCTTAATCTTTACTTCCCTTCGTTAAGGCTGGCATCTATTGTATGCCTACAAACGCACACATTCAACACGCTGTAATAGAGGAAATTGTTCGCAAGGTCTCCGTTAAAATCGTTCTACCCTCCAACAATGAAGGTACAGTCGTGGTAAACGTAATCGAACCTGAGAGGAAATTCATTTATTGAGAACATTAAACGTGTTTTAAAAAATTCTTGGTTTAAAAATGTGTTTGATATTTATATTTATGTAAATGTCACTTGGCAAGCTAAATTCTCTGTGGCGTTTATATAACTCACTAGAGAAACTTACCATGATAATTAGAGATAAACCAACTAGTTTTAACATTTCGTTTATTGATAGTTCGTTTCAAAACTAAAGTTTTTTTTACTATTATAACTTTCGTGGGTGTTATCCATATCATTTTCTGTATACAGATATACAGTAAATAAAACTTCTTTTTTAAATACATCCCCCCCCCAAGAAATTTCTCCTATATCGTGGGTATTCAAACATACACAAACACCCAGACCCAGGACAAACATCTGCGGATCACAGAATTTTTTGTCTCGTAGCGCAGTAGTCCAATCGCTTAGCAGTCAGTTATATTCTAAATAAAGTTCATTTTGTTAGGTAGGTATGGCAATTATAGTGTCAGTTTCTCCATCAGTAGGTATTTTCTAATTAGCTTCTTTTTTGTTTTCTAGCCTTTGACGTATTCAGTATTCGTTTGCACGTGACTGTACCGCGTATCTCACCGTACTAATGAACGCGAAACAGCAATAAAGGGAATACACGAAACTAATCCTATAAATTCTAAGAAATGGCACGCTTAGATCCTTGCAGGCTACGTATGGAATTCCTATAGTGGATTAGACTTAGACTACAATCGTGCTGCACTGCGCTGCTGCATACCAGAACAATTAAAGTTACGTGTTAATTGTCAAATTATTATTTATAATATTACGCTATGAGTGGGTTATTCTTATTAATATGATTATTTAAACTTTAATTAAACAAGGTAGTTAGCACTTCGCTCGAAGAACCGATAACCGCTGGGGAAGAAAGGTTCTCGAGTGGCGACCACGAACCGGAAGACGCAGCGTTGGCAGGCCTCCCGCCAGATGGACCGACGATATCGTCAGAATTGCGGGCAACCGGTGGATGGAATTGGCAAGCTGTCGTTCTTTATGGCGTTCTAAGGGGGAGGCCTTTGTTCAGCAGTGGACGTCTTCCGGCTGATGATGATGATGATGATGAGTTGGTGACACATAATATAATGTATACCTACATAGTAAACTATCAGGGAACGCCATCAAAATTATGACTTTAATTGATGAAAATTACCGTTATACAGCGCCCCACAACATTAATATAAAATAATATTTAATAAAAGAAACATTGGTTTTCAATATCAACCTTTAATTTGACCCAACACCAATTGCTTTTCCATTACCAGTCACATGACATGACCCTGAACAGTTTCAAATAGGTACCTAGCACCGCTCACGTGATTCAAAATACTGACCTGCAAAGAGTAATTACGATTTCCTAATTCACTGTTTATCAACCTCTGATTGAATACTATTGTGTAGTAGCCACGTGACTTTAGAGGACACCAAACACGTGACGGTGACTGTACCTTCGTGATCCGACGAGTCTCGTTTTAGAATGTTGTACATATTTTTATACAGCGTATACTAGCTGCCATGTTAGTATGAGTAGGTAATGGAAAAAGTGTTAACATTATAAATAGTTTTAATGTAATGGCCATTAGAACTGTTTTAAGCGTTTTTATGCGCAGCTATATAATTATTACTATATATTTTCGGAAATAGATTGTTTAATGAATTAGTGCACATCATAAACATGCAGATCTTCGATTAAGAAGTTTATCTCCGCAAATTCATTGTTATAATGACCACTCGAAAATTGGTTTCTGACAAAAATAATCGTATAAGGTAATAATCTTTTGGTTTAATCCATATTCTTCCCACGATTTCGTGTGTATTGACTCCTTATGTACCTATACCTAATTGACGTAAGTCGGTATTTGAAGAATTCGGAAAGTCATTGACGCGTCTGAATTGTCCACTTCACACGTGTTTGACTTGTGTCCTGTTATTAATAGATTAGTTCGGTCATTGAAGACTTATGAGCGTGTTTACTAATTCAATGTCCGTGTTTGCATTAGTTGGAGATATTTATATGCTATAAACATTATAATTTAAATGATTCACAACAATGAATAATATAGTTTATTTTTGTGTAGTTTGATTACGTCCTTTATTCAGCGAATATTTCAGAAATCAAAGTGCAAATTCAATACTTCGACATACTTTAGATCGTATACATGGACGTTGGACAATACATAGATGTAAACAAACGTAACAAAGATAGGACGTTTTTACTTTATACTCTTCTGTATGTGTAGGGGGCTTCTGTCTGCCGCGCAGACTGGCAAGAGTCCGTGCTTCGTTCGCGTCCGTCTTATCACTTCTGGAGGCATCTGCAATTTGTTCTCATACCGGGCATAACATAAACATAACATAACATCACGCCTGTATTCCGCGAAGGGGTAGGCAAAGGTGCACATAATATAGTACACCCACATTTCGCCAGTTATGTTTTACCGGGCATTATGGTCTAAACAAGCCTACCATGAGTAGAACAAAAAAAGATTAAAAACCTCATATAGTCTTTACTCTCTTAAAGAATATACTACCACCTCATACAAGCAGCCATCACTATCACGTAAATGAAATATTCGCACCAACAAAAATATTCATATAACTAATACAACTAACAACATCACGTCCCGAAATAAGCACCCTTATATGAAATACGTAAGCAAACAGCAGTTCTGTGCGATTTTCGGATTTACTATGTTTACATAACACAGCGTTGATATTAGAATTTATTGACATTTATTAACCAAGCTTATTAATCACTGCCTCGTTGGTTTAGTGGTTGCCAAGCGCGACTGCAGTGCATGAGGTCCTGGTTCCAGTCCGGGGTCGGGCAAAGTGTTACTGGGTTTTTCCATTAGATCATCCTCAGTAGCAGCACGGAGTCTGGATTTGTGCCCGGTTGATGGCAATAGGCTCGCCCCTATTACATTGGGACTTAAAGTTATGTTAACTGAAATGTGGGTGTACTATATGTGCACCTCTGCCTATCCCTTCGGAGGATACAGGCGTTATGTTATTAATCACATGCGAACAAAATACAATGAATCGATTCTTCTGAAATAGGTTTCTTCTGCAACAGAAATAATAACAAAAGATGCTCTACTTTAGGAAACTGCTCTTCTATTGGAGGATATACGAAATAAAGCTTTAGCCAATGAGGTATATTATATCGGCTTAATTATATATTAAAGCAATTAAATACAATCTCGTATCTATCTGCTAACCTATTCTACTGCCCTTGATTAGTGCCTATGTAAAAGAACCTATAATAACGATAATCCGAAGGTTTCCATACCCTCGACCTGGTTCAACAATAGTTTCATAGGTACAATTTATTATTTTCTTTCAAACTTGATTTGGTCTAGCATAGCTCCAATTATACGGAGCTTTGTAATGTAAACGTGTTATTTACATGCTCGGACGGAAAAGTGCGATTTATTTTTACCGCATTGCGCTATATATGGTTCTGTTTTTAGATTTAAATAGTCATCGTCACTTGAATAGTTTTAGTCCCAAGTGTAGTTTACGTGGGCTTGATATCCAGGCAAGTATTTGGAAATGTGTTTTTTGTTTTAATGTTAAATATAGATAAACATCACGCCTGTATTCCCCGAAGGGGTAGGCAGAGGTGCATATAATTATGGTACACCCACATTTCGCCAGTTATTATTTTAGGCCCCAATATAATACGGGGCGAGCCTATCGCCATCAACCGGGCACAAATCCAGACTCCGTGCTGCCACTAAGAATTACTAAATGGAAAAACTTAGTAATACTTTGCCCGACCCAGGATTCGAACCCAGGACCTCGTGCTCAGCAGTCGCTTAGCGACCACTAGACCAACGAGGCACATGCATAAAGTGATGGATTAAGAATGCATTCCTTTCTGTAGTTGTGAAGGCAAGTCGTTAGAGACGACGAACCCGGCGAAGGCCCGATGATTGGCTATTGCCAATAATTACAAAAGACTAATGATCAGCCGCGAAATTTGGCTATACTGCGAGGTTAGGTTATAGCTGAGAGGATTTTTCTTAAACATGTGTTTAGTCATAATATTATGTGCGTCTTTATGTTCGGCAATAATAAACGTAACGATACCGTCTAACAGAACTTGGATGCGCAATACACTTCTGCCATCCTTTATAGCAATTACAGGCTTGATAATATGCATACTAAGCATTCATTTTTAAATTGCGTATAAAATACTTCTTTTGTTTCTAGAAGGTCCGCTCATTTAAATGTCATTCACTGCGAAATAAATGCCGCGGCGATTCACTTTTATTACGCTTCACTCTATGAAAGGAAAACCCCACTCTAACATTGTAGTCAGTTGCCAGTTTTATATAAAAAAGTATACAACGTAAATTTTTAGTGCCTTAGAAAACTTTCAGGGTTGAATATACTCTTTATATCAGAGACTTGTTTGTAACAAATAAGAAATACACGGTTTTTATATAGACACGACGGTATAATAATGAATGGATTGTACTTTCTTTCTTATTTTGAAAGTCTTTCAACAAAGGCCTTTTGGTATATTGCCTTGATTTAGTAACACACACTTGATTTAGTATATTATAATATCACGCATCTGTCCTATATACATATTTGTACGGATAGGTATAGACAAAATTTTGGTGTGTGTGCTGGACTTTACTTTGTAGGTATTTATGGTCGCCACTGTACCTTGTTTACCTTAAAACCCTACACATGTATCCCTAGGGTGCTGGCAGTTTCACTAATAAAAACAAATTCAATTTTTAACTGACTTCAAAAAAGGAATTTATGTTTTCGGTTCGTATTTTGTTTTTAATTTGTGTACAGTGTACTTCGAGTACTCCGTTATATTTATTCCTGGCCATTAACAAACGTTCGTAAAAAAATCTAATCTAAGAAGTTATTATTCGTCACTCAACAGACGAAAAACGAAATTCAAAAGTGGACATTGAACGACAAACCCAGGAATGCTCCACTCACTTTTCCATGCAAATATAAAAATCAACCTAACGCTCAAAATGTTTATAAACGTGTCCACACGGCGCCAATTAGCGGCCGTCCGTAGTAAGTCGTTCTGTCTAATTGAGTCGCTTGGAAAACATATACCGAGGTTGTGGCAGTAGGTATAATAGGTAAATGGGGAAGGCTGCTCATCAAACACAAACCGCGCTCAAAGTGTAGCCGGCTAAATTATTCAGCGCATCTGTTCACACACATTCTCTAGGGAGTACCTACTATCTAGGCGTCTTGGAATCCTTTTTGGCATGGAGATTTCTGCGGTACTTTTTTTGACGGACGCGTTGCTGTCTTGTTTTTTTAATCGAAATGACTTAATGGATTCTTATAAACTGCCAAGACGTTGTACGGGAAAAATATTCACTGAAACGTTTCATATGTAAATTGTTTACGTTTTTACACGCTTTATATTAGCTTCACTTGTATGTATGTATGTTTGTTTGTATGTTTGTAACCGACTTCTTTGGGCGCGATTTTGACCCACTTTAAACGGCTAGATTTCGTTCAAACTTTGTAGATTTATCGAGGACCGATGACAATACACTAATTTGATAAAATTATTTAATAATATAATTAATAAAAAGTATTAATTAATAAAAATAGCATAATTACAGCCCGCAACACAAACGCCCTCTGCTAAGCCGCTAGTCGCTACGGTAAAGTTCCGTGGTAGCTAAGCGTCGCGCGCGTGTCCCGACTCCAACGCCCTCTGCTAAGCCGCTAGTCGCTACGGTAAAGTTCCGTGGTAGCTAAGCGTCGCGCGCGTGTCCCGACTCCAACGCCCTCTGCTAAGCCGCTAGTCGCTACGGTAAAGTTCCGTGGTAGCTAAGCGTCGCGCGCGTGTCCCGACTCCAACGCCCTCTGCTAAGCCGCTAGTCGCTACGGTAAAGTTCCGTGGTAGCTAACCGTCGCGGGCGCCGAGACCGGCTCGCGTTAAGGTAAAGCTTCGTGGTAGCTAACCATCTTAATAAAAAATAGAAAATAAATAATAGTTTAAAAAAACTAAAAAACACGCTTTTTATCGAAAACCGAACTAAAAAATAGAAAATAAGTTTTAATCAATTTAAATTAAGAATAGTGTTAAAAATTTCAATAAATATAAATTAATAATAGTGTGAATAAAAACAAAAAATATTTTATTTAAAAAAAGCGTGGGGTGCTTTTTAAGATATTATCAAAGTGATAATCACTCTACTCGTATCTGTCAATAAAATATTTATAACTATTGACACCATGCACCCCACGCTTTTTTAAATAAAATATTTTTTGTTTTTATTCACACTATTATTAATTTATATTTATTGAAATTTTTAACACTATTCTTAATTTAAATTGATTAAAACTTATTTTCTATTTTTTAGTTCGGTTTTCGATAAAAAGCGTGTTTTTTAGTTTTTTTAAACTATTATTTATTTTCTATTTTTTATTAAGATGGTTAGCTACCACGAAGCTTTACCTTAACGCGAGCCGGTCTCGGCGCCCGCGACGGTTAGCTACCACGGAACTTTACCGTAGCGACTAGCGGCTTAGCAGAGGGCGTTGGAGTCGGGACACGCGCGCGACGCTTAGCTACCACGGAACTTTACCGTAGCGACTAGCGGCTTAGCAGAGGGCGTTGGAGTCGGGACACGCGCGCGACGCTTAGCTACCACGGAACTTTACCGTAGCGACTAGCGGCTTAGCAGAGGGCGTTGGAGTCGGGACACGCGCGCGACGCTTAGCTACCACGGAACTTTACCGTAGCGACTAGCGGCTTAGCAGAGGGCGTTTGTGTTGCGGGCTGTAATTATGCTATTTTTATTAATTAATACTTTTTATTAATTATATTATTAAATAATTTTATCAAATTAGTGTATTGTCATCGGTCCTCGATAAATCTACAAAGTTTGAACGAAATCTAGCCGTTTAAAGTGGGTCAAAATCGCGCCCAAAGAAGTCGGTTACAAACATACAAACAAACATACATACATACAAGTGAAGCTAATATAAAGCTGTCTTGTTTTTTTAATCGAAATGACTTAATGGATTCTTATAAACTGCCAAGACGTTGTACGGGAAAAATATTCACTGAAACGTTTCATATGTAAATTGTTTACGTTTTTAAACAACTCCTTGGTGTCGCCACCATGTGGATATTGCATCTTAATGTACTAATCATTATCAGTGAAATGTGTTTATAAATGAATATGCATGAACTCAAATAATATCAATAAATAAGAACAACTATTTATCCTTTATCAGGGATTATATACCTAGTACCTACCGGTTTTATTACTACGTAAAAATATATTATAATCATCCAAGAACTGAAAATTATAATGGAGACGTATAATATTCTCCGACTGCGGACGAAAGTAATGTTCCCCACCAAGCAATGAGGTAAAAATACTCTCTCATTTCTTTTGTGGGCTAATAAACTAAAAGCTGCAATCCTTTGACTTTGAATGCTGATTCCAGGAGAGTTATTATTAGGTGTATTACCTTTGCTTTCAGGAAAAGCGTATTCTATTTTAAAAGCATTTTCAGATTATACCTTGTTTTATAAGCGGCTTATGGTAATAACCACAATAGAATAAATCCGATGGTACATTACAGTATTGAAGATCGGAAAAGTATTTAATACAATTTGACGCTTCTAGTGTTTTAAACAAAAAATATAAATAATGATACGTCTCTACATTTGAGTGCCTCTTAAATAAAGACTCAAGAATTCTCTATACATTGACGTCCCAACGAAATTGATATGTACAATTTGATTAATTACATACATACATACATACATAAAGTCACGCCGATGCCGATTTGGTCTAGGTATGTTCGCCTAGGTTTTCTTAATAATTAATTTGATTAATTAATTATTGACGCTATTCCCTCATAGATTTTCTATGAAAATAGGAACCTATATCGGCACTAATTTGCCAACTCAATTCATTTAACATTGATTGATTGAAAAGCAAATATTTACAGTTAATTAAAAGTTTTTCGGGTTTTAAGAGCAAAAATAAAGCATTGTTTTAGAATAGTAAGTTGCAATGATTGATTAATGGTATCAACTACCCAATTGCAAAATTGTATATTTATATAAGTGTTTACTGGTAGGTAGGTATGTATATTAAGTTATTCCAACTAGGTAGGTAGCTACTGCCTCTATTAGTAGGGTGTCGGCGTTTGATACATAATTAACAGTTTATTTTAGGGCCGAAAGGTATGTTCTAATAATTCAAACATGCCAAGGTTGCATATGTAATACACACATTAATAATCATTACCTACAGACGGCCTGACGTTGTTATGAAGAAATATTATTAATGAATCTGTACTACAATTATTTCAATTAGTCTACTTTGAGGTACATGTTGTGACACACGTTATACCTTAAAAATTGTTATTATTATATAGGATAGGTAGTTATTACCTTCATCAAAAGTTCCATCCAATTTACCATAATATTTTAAGAAAAAAAGAGACAAAGTATAAATCGGTTAACTATTATTGTAGACGAAGCAAAGCCACAAAAAGCGTACCCAACTCCTACTATTTTTTTTTCTAATGTCAATAATCATTTTATCAGTCCTGTATTAATAAATATCGATAAAACTTCAATATACTTTCCGATCTCCATAACACTAAGCTTCATAAAACCCGCAAAGTTTGTCGCTAAATACTGGCATTAAACGTGTAATCCAATGAGTATTAATTTGTACGAGGAGCGAGCTTAGCTAGTTAATTAATTGCAGGAAATCAAACCATCTTATAGCAAACTTTGAGGAGTTTGCTTTTATCGGAGCTGCTTAAAATATTTTCTTAAATAGACTGTTTGTCATACTTATCAATGTATAATGGTAACTTTCAATAGTATATTGGAAAATAATAAGGAAGTAAGCATCAGGGTTGCGGGCAACCGGTGAATGCAAATGGCAAGAATAGAATATAATAGATATAGGCAATAAAAGGTGTTACATTTATATATGGATCCTTGTACAATTCTGCCTTAATGTAGCATGCAAATATTAATAATAGAATAAAAAATGGAACAAGCAAACATTATTATTTACTTAAGTTTAAATTAGCTTATTATCTTAGAAGTCCTGCACTGAATACACATATCTAGTAGAAAAGATACAATTAGTTTTTTTAAATTTAGAATAAGGTAGATTTATTATCACGTCTGGAATTAAATTAAAGATTTAAAGGGTTGTTCATTGTGGCGTTCTAAGGGGGAGGCCTTTGTTTAACAGTGGAAATCTTCCGGCTAATGATGATGAAGCTTCCCAAATATATTAACAAAACACAATATTTACACAGTAAGTAAGAATTTTTGTGTTGTAGATATGTTTAGTAGTATAAGTTACGTCTGTACTGTAAACTCGCAATCAATTCAAAATAAATTAACAGTAATTCATAATCCTTCACGCAAAAGAAACGGCAACAAAGATGGCCGGATACATAAAATTAAAATACATATTATTAAAACATGTAACGCTTTATTGTCATGAATATGAAAGTGGTGGGGCAACGTTTAAAAATATAAGCTACCGATGTGAAAGTAGAACGATTGTGGCCTATGGAAAATACTAAACAAGTGAGTTAAAAGAATGTAACACTAAGCGGTCTTAATATTTACCAGCCCTAGGTACCTATAGAGCATCATAATCAGTCGACATATTTCAGAGTTGTTTTTAAACTTGAAGTCCTAAAGATAAGTCTGTAGGTATAGCTAATTTCAATATAAATAATGTTTTCAAAATAAATGGTAAGTGCACGCGTATTTTGTTCTCCAAACTAATATTGTGAAAGATTATAAATTGTTATATTCCCAGAAATATAATAATGGACAGCTAGGAAGCACACGTCGCTGTGTATCAGGTACTAATAAACCCTACGTAACAGTGTACAATTCTGTGTACAGAACTACACACTTTAGTAACAGAAACTCCAAGAACAAAATACCAAGAAGTCTGTCAAAATCTCGTTATTTTATTACTTTAATATTATAATAAGGGGAGAATTCAAAATAATACAAGTTAACTCTTTATAAAGTACAGCACGAACGTGACCTTATCGACTAACTGCTACTAAATGAGTAATCGATTCTTACCAGCACGAATCGTGTAAGTCGGCGTCAAACTTAATACAGTAATGACCTTACATGGATTACTTACGTTTATATTTACGTTTTAATGCGAAACTATACACTTTCAGCCAATACTTATAAAACACGTTTACTAATAGGGATAAGCCACGGATAATCGCACAATGAAGGTGGTCAAATTACTTAATGTATAAAACTAATGACCATGTTATAAAGTAAATATAGGTAACGACGACCTGATTAGCTAAACGATTGGACTGCTGCGATTGGACGGTTGCGGGTTCGATTCGCGCACGGGACAAAATTTGTGTTTGTGTTTGTGAAACGCACCCACAACACATGACAAATTCCTAGTGTGGGGCGATGTTTTAATTATTATCTAAAAAAAAGCTACCTATGTATAAAATTATAAATAAAAGACTTCATAAAATATGTATAAATACCATTTTATTTGAAGTTTGACATGACAAAGAAAACTTGTGAGAATATTGAGTGGATAAATTGCTCAAGTACAGTCATCAAACGATTGAAAAATCAACCCTTAATGTAATAATCAGACAATAAAGACGAGTTGATCGTTGTTTGTAGTACTTTCGTATAACGCGTAAATAATAGCCCAATTTTGAGGGAAACGCTCAAACATTTACTTAATTACTAAAACAAATAAATTATAGAACCAATAATATAAAAGCTTAGTCCAATACGTTTTAATAACAAAAAATTACGCTTTCATAACAAAAGCTGTTCAAAATTAGGCTTTTGTTTTTATAAAATTGAAGTTCCCTAATCATATAGATAAGAGGCCCGGCAGCGACGGGATACATAAAGCAGTAGACCGGGCTCTGTAGCGTACCTTGACAGAGGCCTACCGCCTACGTCCAGCAGTGAAATTCAACGCTCTGATGATGATGGTGAATTATATAGTTACGTAAAATTTGTAAATGTTACTTAAAGGTATCGGTATTAATATTAGCAAACCGCATAAAACCAACAAGGTAAATAATAATAACAACGCACTAACTCCACAAAAAGCTTTTTGTATTCCAACTATAAACTTTAAGGTACAAATATACTAAATTGAAACAGCAAATAGCGTAATTAACCGAGTCTCCCCATTAAGAGACGCATCAAATGCCACAAATTTTCATTCCAAATTGCAAACTATAATAATTATAATTCTACAAAACCGCGGCTTCTATAAATTGTACGGAACTTTGTCGCCTTAAAACATTAAACTGTTTTATCCTGATGAATACAAATGAGGGGATGGGTGGGGGGGGGGGTGTTAGGTCGGTCGCAGCCCGCGACCGCTTCCTGCCGCACCACCTTACAGTCACTAATGCGTGTTATAAATGACCTTGACATAATTATATTCACTCGTGAAACCTTCTTTAGATTTACGTTGGGACACTTTTAAACTATTTTAAGCGGCCGAATACGGTGCGGATCGATTTAACTACAACCTTTACCAACGCTTGTCGCGATAACAGCTACAATTGGTTTCCAGCCAATCATTTCGATTGAATATCAATGCCTGAATCTGTCATTGCGGAGTATAAAAAATACTAATCTATCTTTCCATGATTATTTGAACTTATCATCAAAGTCCATAGCCCATTGCCTACTCACAAAAGTCTTTTTTAAAGTATGTATAGTATGCAAATACACATCTACGCGATACGAATCTCCAGTATAAGTTACGAAAGTAAAATATGCAAGCAATAAGATGTGGGCATTCAGTCGATAAGTAGCCAATGGACTGCCAACTGATTGATGTCGGTCACCGGTGCGGCGGCGACCCAATATTTGCCACTACACGCGTCAAACCGTAAACGCAACCAATGAACACGAATTATTCGCCAATAGTTAGCCGCTTACTGGAAATCATGAGCGTAACGATTTAAATGGCACTGCGCAATTCGCGCTACGAACCTCCCGATTAGCGCATTTGTAAGCAGAAACATAAACGTTTTCGGAACCTACAAATATTTTTGTCGGGACTCGTTCATGTTATGCCTGTACATTACCATCAAAACGCTATTCATGAAACAATCCATACGTTTTTAATACGATTCCCACGGTATCTTTAGATATCCACCATACAAACGTAATATCAATCTACTTGATATTCTAAAAATTGATAAGGTATCAATTTAGCTCGACATGACATCCTACCTTATGTAACAAGCCTAATAAAATGTAATCCTACACTTTCTTCTTCTTTTATTATGCTAAAATGCTGAGCCAATCAGGAGGATAATAACGATTCTGACTATCCTCATCGATTGCGTATCATCACTCGTAGAAACTCTATTTTCCTTCATTTCGTTCCGGCAGCTATCGGCACGTAGCTACTCGTATGATGAATAGTTCGAGTGGACCCATTTGTAACTAACAAATGCATTTGCCACATCGTTGACCTCGCATACATAAGCACTCTACCACAAAATAAACGTATTACGAAGGTTCGCTGTAACGTTAACGAAACAAGTCACTACTTTTCTTTGAGTAAAACTTAGTTTTAGCAAATATTAGTGTATACAAATGCCATTTGTTATAACCATATTTCGTTGAATGGTCATACTATATATATGAAATTAGAATGTGAAGATTTTTTCTCATTGGTCCACAAATGACCGGTAACGAGGCGAGCAATTCCAAAATGTTGCTTAAACCTTTAATCAAGACTAGTTAAACTTAGATTAGGTCCACCCGACCTTCTTTAGTTAAACTGTATCGTGGCTACAAAAGGAATGTTTTCTTTTATTCTATTTTTAATTCATAAAACAACACGCTAGCGGAGCAACCCCCATCTGTTCGTGCACTTTAGTTCTCCCCGAGGTACGTTATACCGAAACGAGATAGATGAAGTTGATAAATGACTTGCTTTTATACTACTCTAGGAATGTACGGATTTTTACGTTTAAATACGCCATATATGGGCTTTATTAGAAGTAGCTTTTTTGGTTAATATAAAACAACATCACGCCTGTATTCCCCGAAGGGGTAGGCAGAGGTGAACATATAGTACACCCACAATTCGCTAGTTGTTTTAGGTCCCAATGTAATAGGGAGCGAGCCTATTGCCGTCAACCGGGCACAAATCCAGACTCTGTGCTGCTACTGAGAATTATCTAATGAAAAAACCCAGTAACACTTTGCCCGACCCGGGATTCGAACCCAGGAACTCGTGCTCAGCAGTCGCGTTGAGCAACCATTAGACCAACGAGGCAGTTGGTTAATAGAGATAGTATATAATTTCGCATAGTCATTACAGTGGTTTCATTATTTAACCATCGCGACGCGGACGGGCACCCATCTCTGTGAATATCGCTGCCGGGTAGCCAAGCATCTCCAGATCACACGAATATTTCCCAACACTCAGTCACTGCGCCAATCAATCAGCAATTGAGTAACAAAGCTCCCGAATTTTGGAAGTATTAAGTCTCTATCTGAGATGCAGTTCACAGATAATCATCGAGTCTATTACTGTCGTCATTAATCGTTAAGGGTTGGGTCACTAAATGCCCCGTGTCCAATCTGTAGCAGCGACAAAGGGTTGATGTATTCAAAAGGGAAGCCCTTTCTGAAACCTAACAACGGCCAACCTTCACAAATCATTGTTTTTTAAACCGTACTCATGCTTGATTTTTTCTACATGCCAGCGCTACATTCATGTGTTCTTGTTATCCCTAAAGAGGTAAGCAGATGATTTTTTTAATTGGATGTCTATCCACTAACATTTCGACACTCGGAGTAAATAATCATGACACCAATAATTTAATTTAGCATCATTTTTGCTAAAACTTTATCAGGCAATAAGATACATGAGAGAGTTGTTCGATTTCATGGCCTTAATACATTGATCTTGTTTGTTTGATGTTCTTGTTTTGGGGTACGATGAGACTGGCATACGCTGTGAGTTACAAAAATCCTTAAATGTACAGAAAATTTCAAAAAGTATTAGTGTAAACAATTCATATATAAATTGAGTTGTTTCACCATTTCGATATAGATATAAATGGTGCGCATCCATTGTTTGCCGAGCAAACAGGTCACTGTTTGTGTTTCAATGTTTACAGTATCTGAGTGAATTGCAGACGATCCAAACCCATTTTAGCTACAAAGCTTTTTAGCGTGCATAACTTCTTAGAGTAACGAATAAAATGCCACTATCAAATATTTGCAGAAGACTCGTTCCTAGCAACTGTGATAAGAGACGGCATTTAACAGTCAAACATAGGTACATATTACCACTATACCATATTATGCCCGTTAGAATACCAAGTCAAAGGTCGCATGACAAAACCCCGGCGCGCAAACATGTCTATTAGAATTCATGTGTGTACTATAAATTAGTTATCAGTTGCTAAAAACGGTGCAGGAAAACATCGTGAAGAAACCGGCACCCCTGAGAGATTTTTCAACGTTGTGTAAGGCCATATCAGAGCCCTACAGGTGGTTTAAACTCGGACACCACATTGTTCATCAACCATACGATAGGATGAAGAAGACCATTTTAATTTTAATGATTGCTTATTTACTAACGCTTGAGAAAAACAGTATTCCTATATAATATATTAACAGATTGTAAAAATGGCAAAGAAAAACCTTATATGCATAACTTATAATACATAAGAAGTGTTGCATACATCACTGGGCTGGTACTGTTTATTATGTTTCTATAATAAACGCAGTAGAACATGCAAGGGTTACAATAAGCGTTACTTACTTGTGTAGCACTAACTAGCCCCATTGCATCGACGTATCGTTGGTAATAGTACCTACTAAACTGCGAACTAACAATAGACATTTCAGAAGAGCTAAATAACTGAATTTTTTTTGGCCAAATCAATTAGCATCATCCACAGCCTTCAATATCCCACTGCTGGGTATAAACCTCCCTTAAACAATACCATCCGCCGCGGTCCTGTGCCAATCTTGTCCAGGCGCGCCCCGCAATCTTTATTATATCGTCTACCCATCTCGCTGCCGGACGACCTACGGTTCGCTTGCTCGTTCTTGGCCACCATTCTTCTCAACGCCTTACTCCAACTGTCGTCACCTCGCCTGGCTAAGTGTCCTGCCCAACTCCATTTTAGCTCCGTAATGCGCTTTCCAACATCCAATTAGCATATAAGTACCTAAATACTCACGTGGTTTCATCTCGTTGTGATTGGACGTTTTTGAATGAGCGATATACCGAAATGTCAATGTGATCCTAAGGAAAATATTTTTGTTATTTTAGAACCCTTAATTGCAAAGGAGAAACCCAAACTCCATAGAAACTTGGGCCTAGCGTTACAGGGCTGGAATTTTGCTATATATAAGAGGCCTTAGGAAGATTTCACGAGCCCAATTTTCACGTTTCCCAGCAATGGCCAAATTGGTAAAATCGATGTTTAAATGTTAGGTTATTTTATTTTTGTAACTGCCCTACAGTTACATTTGATCATCCAAATATTTGTTCCGTGCGGGAATCGAACCCGCTACATGCTGCACAGCAGTCAATTGCTCTGCCACCGCGATATTTAAATAAAAAAAGTATTTTTTAGGTTATTTTCTACGTAAATATGGAACGCACATGCGTCGACCTGTAGCACAGAACACTTATACCAGGAGCTGTGGCGCCTGCAACCTATAATGATGAGGTTTAGGTACTTACTTTATGTAAGTGGTGAATACAGATCAATTTTACTTTTCAGTAAATTGCTGAAAACTATGTTTGTTAGATAAGGCCCACTTACATCACTAATTGCTTGCATTTTTAACATTCTATTTACTACTAGGGAATTTATGCTATCTCAAATTACCAGTTTACTGTAATTTGAGATAGCATCAGATTGCAAAAATAGGTTTATTAAA
The DNA here is from genome assembly GCA_946251915.1 of Abrostola triplasia. Classification (NCBI taxonomy): domain Eukaryota; kingdom Metazoa; phylum Arthropoda; class Insecta; order Lepidoptera; family Noctuidae; genus Abrostola; species Abrostola triplasia. The sequence continues at coordinate 9,578,706 of OX276428.1, read as the reverse complement.
ATAAAAAACCGTATCATTGACGTAGGGTTTTATTAATCACCTTCTTCGTTAGGATTATCATAATATAATAATACAGTATCTAGGAATTGTGCAGGAGGTAATTGACTACCCTGGTGTCGTGCCCAACCAAGATACCATATCATGCTCATGGTATGAGCACAGCACCCAACCGTTCTTTTGCCAACGATAAAGGTGTAGTAATATTGGATTATAGCATCCCTTCCACTTAAAGAGCTGTCAAATAATATATAAACGTAATACATCCTATTACTAATATGCCTGGATTTTATTCTTCCTCTTAACATCCAGGTTGAGTCTGATGTTGCTATCGATTATTTATTTCCTTTAATGGTGATTACGTTAAAAAGTAATTAGATTCCAGATTTTTTTAAACAACAATATCTCTAACAATATTTCTAAAAAACAATTATACTAAAATAAACATAACATAACGCCTATATTCCCCGAAGGAGTAGGCAGAGATGCACATATAGTACACCCACATTTCGCCAGTTGTTTTTAAGTCCTAATGTAATAGGTGGCGAGCCTATTGCCATCAACCGGGCACAAATTCAGACTCCGTGCTACCACTGAGAATGACCTAATGGAAAAACCCAGTAACACTTTGCCCAACCCGGGATTCGAACTCAGGACCGCGTTCTCAGCAGTCGCGCTTAGCGACCACTAGACCAACGAGGCAGTCAACTAAAATAATGGAGCATTTTTTAATTATATAATTGCTGTAACGGTTTACAAAAGTTGTTTAATTTTTACACTTGGCCCTTTTTTTTCTACACTTGGCCATTGTAATTGAGGCTAAGATTTAAATGGGTTAATAAAGCGAAATAGTAGATTTTTTTGGTATATATCTGATTCGTGTAACGGCTGGGCCCAAAACTGGGTATCTCCTTTGCTAGTTATGTACTTCCGCTGTAACACACACCGTTAGTTACGCACCTTTTTGCATTATCACCGACAATATGCGCTCTAGATAAATCATCAACAAAATGGATTTTCTGTAACTATTTTATAGCGGCAAAGTTCACTCACGTTTCATTCCATTTTAACGTTGAATAAAATTGGAGTACGTTGTTATAATATACATATACCTGTGTACAAACTTAATTATCAAAGGCAAAGTTTAATAGCCGTACTAAATAACGAGTTACTGTTGTTTAAGTTGAAGATACTAACAAAGTATTATAATAATTAATACTAGAGCCTTTAAGTAACTATTTGCCCTGTTTTGTCGCGTCCCTATTCACACAAAAGGAATAACTAAACAATATAATGCGTATTAATTTATGTAGTAATAACTAAAGTAAGTACAGTTAGCATCATAAGTAGATGAACATTTATTTTTTTAATATATAAAGTTACGGCAGTAGCAACCTCGTGCGATAATAGCATGAAAGTTCAAATACCACTTAGGTTTATGGGCTTTAGCTCAGCATTATGCAGTTTTATGAATATTATTATTCAAAAGTGCACATTAAGACGATTACGTATGAGTTAAAAAATAACCATAAAACATTGCTTTGAATTTTAACAGATAATCAGGTTTTTTAAAATAGAATAGAATCTGACTGTATGTAGAGGTGCTTACTAAAATATCATCATCAGCCGGTGCATGTCCACTGCTGAACAAAGGCCTCCCCCTTGAAGTGAGTGGGAGGAGGTTGCTATAATCCCCACGCTTAGCAAGCGGATTGGGGATCGCAGTATTGGTGGTGAAGTTACAGAGGACGCTGTTGCCAATCTTTTGGATTTTCCCTTAGTCGCCTCTTACGACACCTACAGGAGGTAAGGGGGTGGTGAATACTTGGCCGGATACCACTCGGCACGACTACTAAACTATAAAACCATTTAATACTACATCATAACACAAAGCACCAAAACTAAATTCCCTTATATCGTGAACGGAGTACATAATCATATAGAAACCTGTACTTCGGGCTGGTAAACGCCGAGCAATCTGGCTGATGTATCCAGGCGTCCTAGTTGAGCGAGCGAGTGTGTCGGCACAATGGATATCCAATAGTTGTACGATACGATACTACAACTCGATATCAACAAATGCGCTACCACCTTAGTCGATTAGAAGATAGTTTCGATGGAATGGAAATCGTACGTGGCGTCCAAATTAAAAAAAAGAATACGTTTGTAAGGGTGTTTGTATGTTTCCTCTTCACGCTCAAACGGCTAGACCGATTTTGATAAAATTTCATATGGAGATAGCTGACACCCTGGATTAACACATAGGTTACTTTTTATCCCGAAGAAATGTAGCGGGTAACACCGCGGGGCGCAGCTAGTCTTCCATAAACAGTAAAAACAAACGCACGTAGAACCGCCAAAATATAATTTAATTGCTGAACATTAATACGTTAATGCACGTAACAAAGGTTTGGGTAATTTAATTAGAGGTGGGTAAGCTCCCCTTTGGTCCTGAGTGTCGCATGCTGTGTCTAAGGGATTATAACAAGTGGAAAACACCTTCCAGTCTCTCTGTGATAAAATAATATTGCGCAAATCTGCTAAGTAGGGATTCTAAGAGTAACTAATTAAAAACATACTCTCCGGTACAAGTGCCTATTCGTGTTTGCGACTGCCATTAAAGTTTTCATTAACTAGTATAAAAATTACAGTCTAACGTATACCTAAAAAGGAACGATAAAACAACGCGATAGTTTATATTTTATGATCTTTTAGTAAGACATTTACATAAACATAGATATTATTAGTCCATTAATAACCAAGCAAAGTAAGACGCATGTAACTTAACCTATTTGATCCAGCAAGTACTCTTCTAAATTCAAAATATACACAACTTTTTTTCGAACTAGAGTTCGCAGCCGAAAAATGCGAAAAGATGAATAAAAAAGAATATCTTTGCAATAAACAAGACAGCAAAGTAACATAATTGTGTAACAGAGGAAAGTTTAAAAGTGCTTTCTGCCTTAATAACATGGCTTAAGAGATTTTTTCCAGCAAATTCGAGCACATTAAGTGTCTCGCGGAAATATCATTGCCGGCGCCCCCCTCCCCCCGCCCCTATAAAGGCGTGACAACATCGCGCCGACAACTTAAGTCTCCTTCAGTACCAGGTTTCGTCCAAATACCTCATGAATAGTTGGAATGAAGTAAAAGTTATGGTTGGTTCCGTATTATTATTTTATTGTTGTGTGCTACATTGTATAATTCATGGAAACACTCGACATAAATTTATATCTATTTTATCGGTTTTCAATAAGACTAGCTTGTTCCGTAGGTTGGGGTTGGCGTCAAATATAGTCAGACTGGATATCAATTTTATTGTTCGAGTGGTATCTTGCTTCAGTACCGATCTTAAGGATATCGACGTTCCAGTTATACTCTGGTTTTCGGTCTGTAGATGCCGACTGTATTAACTATACGTATAAACACAATGGCGTGCCGTGCCGTGGTATCCGGCCTAGAATAGACCACCCCCTTTCCTTCCGTAGATGTCGTAAGAGAAGACTAAGGGAAAATCCAGAAGATGGGCACACGCGGCAAGACCAATAACAAAATATAAAACAAAAAGTCCCATAGTAATCTAATTTACATTCCCAAGACAAAACTTCTACCCAAGGACTATACAGACATAATAAAAACTAGTACAAGTGTAATTACACAGTACTGGCCATAGAATTATTCATAATAAATACAGTTAATATTTTCCTAACAATTGCGTACACTGCTTCGCGTCGCGTCCAGCTGGATTTAACTAAATTATTAACAACTGTTCAATGTTACTGTCCTTAATGACATGTTTCAATTACAAGAAAAATATAGGAATGCGTAATACAGAATTATTTGTCTTGTTTGGAACTACCACCGGTTTTAGTCAGTTTATTGGGCCTATTTATAATTTGAAGGCATTGTGAGAAAATAAGTCCAAAAGGCTGTGTAGTACAACATTTATTTTAACAAAACTCTTATAAAACCAAAATAATTTATTCTGGTAATTATTTAAATTAATTCTATCCATTGATATATTGGAATATTAGGTAATTTTTCTTCTGGTTAGCTACATTCATATATAATTATATCGATAAATGTAGGACCGTGTGCACAACACTACACGGGAGGTGTAGAGTTCTTAACCCTTTGGGATTCACGGGCTTAACTAAATTACTTATTATTCGTGGAGTTACTTTATCTTTCTATTCGAGTAGTTTGGACACAACGGATATAATTAAACCTTCTTATTTAAGGGTTCGTTATAAGACACCGCCAAAACATGCAAGTAGGTAGATACACTTAGCAATAAAAGCTCATTACACAAAAAAAATCACCGTAACATGTTTTTGGGTGATATATCCATAAAGAAACATTCAAATAATATTTTTTATTTATCATGCAGGTATGATTAACTCTGAACTTTAATCTCCATTGTTATACGACTGCAATTTAGTCGATAAATCAAAAACAGTACCTAAAATAATCACATTGTATCATTGTGAACTTGCATTCCGTGAACGCTTGCTCGATAAACCCAGCCGTCATTTTTGATCCCATAAGCCCGCGGATCCGCGCGAAATATATATTGTAGCCTGCGATGCTGAAATTCATATGAAGTTGTTACGTGTTGGATGTTATAAATATCGGTATACAGGAGCAGAAGGTAATACCCATGTTTCGGTTCAGTGCGTGCTAAATGTGACGTTATGACATTGTTTTTAAGGACGTCGTTATTGACCAGACATCGAGATACCGAAACTATGTTAGGACTTGTTATCGTTGGTAAAATAAGTTCTTAAACACACTCCTAGCTTAACGATTGAGCTATCTAAATATATAGCTCAATCGTTAAGCTAGGAGAGAATAAGTAACAAACAAATATCGGAATTGTAAAAATAATAATTTTATTATTTTTTTTACAATTCCGATATTTATTTGTTACTTATTCTTTTGAGCGCCAGTCTTATACATATAGAAGACAGGCATTTTCGTGCCCTCCACACCAGGATTTTATTAGAAGACAATGTCTAATCGTTACATTTATCAAGATTATTGTTAATACATTAAATATATGTTACGATTTGATATTGTCTTCTGGTAGAGTTATGGCATGAAGAGCGCGGAACTGTTGTCTTCTATACAAGACCGTGGCGCTCAAAGGGTTAAAGTATTATAATCGTATCGTCGACAAAATATCATATTGATCGATGTCCTAATAAACGTGTACAAACAACAAAAAAACAAATATCATAATTTTAGACGGGCGGCGTCGACACAATTGACACCAGGTAATTGATGAATTTGACGCCGTCACATTATCACGGTAACAATAATACCGGTAGCACCATAAAAACAACAAGCTGTATACACGAATTAAGGAATAGAATTTAAATTCATATTGTTGGAAATATTTTTGTTAATTTCAATTTACAAGTGGTATTTTTTTGGGGTACAGGCTTTGCCTATTTTATGTTTCCCTTTTCTTAAAGATGAAAGGTGGCCTAAAAATTAAATTATTAAAACAAACAACAAAGGCTTATTAAATTGGTATGAAAACAAAAATATTTATATTGTTAGAAAGTACATCCAAAATATTTTTCATACTCAAACAGCTTTTAACCTTACGCTGGGCTGTTGCGATTAGAACGACATAAATCAAGCAGACCAATCATAAACAAAACTCTTAATCTAAAATTCTAAAATAATTTCTATGGATTTACTCGGAGACCCGGCGAACTTCGTAACGCCTTCTCACCTTTTAAACCTTCCCTAGACTTACACAAATATTTCAAAAAATTGCCAAATCGGTCCAGCCGTTTTCGAGATTTAGCGAGACTAACGAACAGCAATTCATTTTTATGTTTTAAATAGTACCAACTTTACTATACTTTCTTCACGTAGTATTTAGAACCAGCAAAGGTCCAGCGTAGCTACCCGAACTAAACACCTCATTATATCAAGACTGGCGAGTGGCGAGGTCATCACGAAAACATTAAAGAGCGGCTTGACTACGAAGAAAGAAAAACTTGAGTAACGCCCAGCATGTCATAATAGGCGCACTGACAGTGAGTTTTAACGGTATAAAATGAAGACTATAAATAATATACCTACTCAGGTAAGAATAGTAAATGAATTCAATAAAGAATAATACTACTCTAACATTCAATTCGAAGTTTTTTGGAGGTCTACGGCGATAAGTTAAAAAGACTGCCCACTGCCGAAATAGTCTCCAACCAGCTTAAAGTTAATTTGAAGGCAGTTCGAGACCTGGCTTCCAGTTTTACTTAAAGTTTTACTGTTGTAATGACTAGTACAGCGATTATAATTAAGGATCGACGTTGGGTTCCTTAATTATAAGCGCTATACGCTGTATTTTATACATTTATTATGTCACAATTAAAAAAATTGGTCGTACGTAGCGTTGGGCGGAATAAGTATTGACCTATTCCACCCACTGGTACGTACGAGCGAAATTTTCATTTGAAAACACGCAGGTAAACTAATTTTGTTACTCCGCGAACATACCCGTTCCAAACACTTTTTTATTTAGTGTCTAACAAAAACAGAAAGAAAATAAGAAAGTCGTATTTTTATATCCCTTGCAATATTTATTTAAATTCATCTACACAATGCCTACGCAATTTCTTCGTCCTACATTCTGCGTTACATAATTTACATAAACAAACAAGGAACTAGTGTTTCTCGGTTTTGTTTACGGTGCTCTTTATTCTAGTACTAACAATGAAAGTAGTCACGCACTTCTTGCATAAATTATATTATGGCCACACATTCGTAACACTCGCTCAACACAGCTTTGTACGAAAGCTACTTTGAGTTCTGACAAAAGTTTGAGATGAGGGCTCTCTGTTTCAAGATAAAACGTCCGTACGTTAAGTGGCCTCCCAGCTAAAAGAGCTTGAGAAACTCGTTGTGGAACTAGCGGTTAAGTGCGTCTAACTGGCTCTTGTCTAACCAAATATAACAGGCTGTCTTCAGAGCTGAGCATTACACGTTATATAAAACAAAGAATGGCAATCATAATTAATCCAATACTTAAATAGAATTTACCTACTTAAAAGAAAAAGTATAATACATTGCTTTATCACTTGGAAAATAAAAGTATAGGTAAAAGTTTTGCCGCGTGTGGCTCGCTTTAGGAAGACTTAGCCTTCGTCAAAAGATAGATAGGAAAAAACTGCCCCAAAAACTTTAACAACCAACCAACGGTAGGCTGAGCACCCTTTGTTTTAGACGGAGGGAAAAGGGCACCGCCGAGTCATGTTACGGGTATCATTTTCATTGTGTGCTAGTGTGTTCTATGCTTGGTCCAAAAAGTAGCGCTGTATAGGGTATTGACCCGAATATATCAGCACAGATAGGATTTAGTTTAGGTAGGTATATTTAGGAGTCAAGTTACATCACCGTCGATTATGTCTTTGATATTCAGTTCACATTTATAAAAATATAAAGATTCATATTTATTTTACAACAACTTGGCTTTCTGCAATATAGATATTGGATCATTTCTACAGAAGACTAAATCTATTCTTACGGCCTACATACATTAACCTCCAAATCAGGACATAATAGGACGAGATTTAGGTCAGTAATTTGCACCACAATAATATAAAACAAAACCTAAGGTGGATCGTCCATTCTCCTAAAAATATGAGCCCCAAAAACATTATCATTTTATTATACAAAGAACCACTAGTATGTAGCACAAAATACGAATAGGACTACCGAGTCCAATTTATATTACTTGCTTATATTTGGCTCCTCGCCGGTAGACCCGCGGGCAAACAAAACGTGAGAACACGAATGTGTAACCAATCCCTACGAAAATACCGCAACCTGTACAAAAAATGCAATTAACTCGGGCGTCAGAGCTACTCGCATCTATTCCAACACAAATAAAATGCTACAAAAAAATAAAATAATCTCTCGGATAACGCAAAACGTGGTAAACCTACATTGATTGATGAGTCGTTTTAATATTACTTGACGTAAAGAAACGACTCTAAGGAAATAAATGTTCCCTTTACAAGCTTTTTGTTTTCGCAGTCATACAAATGTAGGCACAGCGGCCAAGCGGCTTACGTTACTCCGTTAACAGTCCGCGAACTTCATAGCTGAGTTCACAGATCAACAGAATAACAAAAGGGATGGGTGCAAAGAGATTTCGTGATTAAGTATGACCATGACGCGGCTTGACTTAGCTTTTGAGAAGCACACCAGAGAATAAAAGCTGCCAGCTTGTTTTGGGGTTAGTTAGTCTACTGATAGGCACAATATCACAGGTGAGTGGCAACGTTAAACTATGTGAGATGCTTTATCCTAATAAAATAAGTCAAAGGACTTTCGTTGAAGACTGCAGGAGTTCCACTTAGAAGTTAGAACCTAGGCGTAGCCGTGTTGGATCGATAGCGAGCAGGTAGCACGTAGGCAACACTGGTTGTACTGGCCATGCTAAACGGTCAACGACCTTAGGACAGTATTATAAGCTGACCTTCTCGGACTGGCGCATTTTTTGTCTATATTACTGTTCGATTAGATCTGGCCACATAAGATTTTAAAAATGGTTACAGACCTCGTTTTGTCTTTGGTTTGTTAAGATACCCAAAGAGTTTCATGACCACAATGTTATAAACCCTTTTTTTAACACTAAGTTTTATTTATATTAAAAAATATTAATTATAATTTATATTATAAATTATTACTCTTCGTGTAAGTTCATATTCTATATTTATCAACCATCATAATTTACCTTTTAAAATTAAAATACCAAATATTAACATAACTTTGATAATATTATTTTCGTAGTGGATATAATTGTAGTCGATTTGTTTCGAACAAAGAATAGGCACAGGGACCTATAGTTTCATTCTCGTTTTATAATGAACACTGCCCTTCGACATTGACTTTTTAATAGAGACAGACAGTAAGGGAACGTTAGCTGTTAGCCATTAACCATTAATTCATTAGTTCTATTTCAAGATGCCAAATCAATTGATGATTTCATGCGCGTTATTTAAAAGAGTCCAGATTGAAGCCTGATTTAAGCAAAAACGATTCGTATAACAAGGAAGAAGTGTTCAAATTCAAATGATCACATTTCTTAAGTGATCACTAATTATTATATGAGGCTTAATTGGAAGTTCTTTATTTAGAACACGCGTGTATTTCTGTCTTCAGAGGAGAAGAAAACACTACTCTTTACAGCAGACGGGGGAAAACCTAAGCTCGCAATTATTGAGATAATTCTCTCCCAAACGTATACTTGCCTAATTATTTTGGAAGTTTGTGCAAAAATATAACACTCGCTTCTTGTAATGGGCCCCTGGCGGCAGCTGAGCCTGTGAAGTTTGTGATTAGATTTCTTCGTACACCGACATACTTACAGAGCCCTTAATAAGTCCAGAAGACCGGTAAGACATTTTTTTTAAGGGGTGAATTCTCGTTTCTTGGTAGCAGCAACTTTATTTATAGGTACACTCATTGTATTGGTTGTATAGTACTTGTGAGCGCGTATATGGTGCGATATTAGACCTGATAAATTAAGGAATATACAAAGACTGAGAGACAAATATAGTTATAATCAATATTCAAGCGAAAAGTTACTAAACTGACGTATTTATGCAATGTTACCTAATCCATTTCTGGTTGGCATGTGCTCAATCTACGTTTGGGGTACCTAGTCAAGAATACACAAAATTATTATTATGTAGAAGTCAGCGAAACCACTCCTACAAGCTATATACTTAAAATATCCTAGAACGTCAAACATGGCCTACAAATAGAAGCAGTCACGCAATGAACACAGACCTTGCTTAACGCCATATAACAAATAAGTCGTTGTTTTTGCCACAGCTTGACATTGACCCACTTATATCAAACCTAAATTAAATTCATAAATTATGGTAAAGATAAATTACTATTACTCGTAGGTATATTCTTTTCTTCACCTTTAAAAAATCAGAGGTAGCTACTAGGCAACAGTAGGTAGGTACTCGGGTACGGCTTCAACCTCTTCACATAACTATAAAAGAAGGGATTCCCAACATAAAATACCCAACGAGTCTTTTAATTCTAACCATAACCAAACGCTCTAAAGCAGTATACATTTGAAATAAGAATAGATGTAAATAGCCTTAAAAAAGCATTCAAATAAATTCTAAATTTAAAACCTTATATTTCGCACCTCTGTTTAATTAAAACGCGTTGCACAGAGTTTTCGAACGTACTTAACATATTTACAAACAGCTAATTAAACTACGAGTAACAAAGCGATAAACCTGCTTGTATGTGGCTGACACAGTAGCGTGACTGGCAGCCACTGTATTAAATAATTCATGACCACTTTCGATTTACGTATAGCTACGGAAATATTTGACTACGTATGAAATATTTAATCAATTTCGCTGCTAGGCACTAATAATACCTGATGGATTATAATTACTTTATATTGTTCTAATTTGATTGAAAACAGTTTAGAAATATATTTTGGTACGATGTAGAAACGTGAGAAATAATTATCAATTCACATCGCAATATACAAAAACTGTTAGAATATGTATTAAACTTACATAGGCATGATTTCATAGAATAACATTCTTAATATATTTCGAAAACATCTTGCTTGTTTTTTTAGTAAATTGTGTTTGCGTTTCACTAGACCGAGTTTACATTTTATTCCCGCGGAATTCATACTATAATATTATCTTTTGTTTTTTATATGGTAATACCTTTGCCAAACATATTCAGAATATCGGGTTATATTTCAAATTCTGTTGAACGGTGGGGTAAGCGAGCTAAATAAGCTGGGACACGCAACGCTTCAAGTCAACGCTCGAAAGGTTACCGCCATTTCTGAAAACGTTCAGACTGGAGCTTTTAATTAACCAGAAACTGTTCTTGGTAGTTTAGTTTATAGCTGACAGTTAGAGTCACTTTCTTGGTACAATTTCGTTTAACTATTTATATTTTACTAGTTGCGCCCTGCGGTGTTACCCGCAAAAAAATCGGGATAAAAATCGGGAAGCCTATAATTATGTTAATCCAGGGTGTCAGCTACCTCCATAGGAAATTTCATCAAAATCGGTCCTGCCGTTTCAGCGTGATGAGGTAACAAACACACATACTTTCGCCTTTATAATATTAGTGTGATAGAGTGATTAAACTAATATAGTATGATATTATTAAAGATACTCACGAATAACAAAAACATACGATATACCTTATAATTTGATTACCATCCCGAAATACGTTGATGTAACTTTTTCATATTGTATTTTTAGCGTCAACCAAATACCGAGAATCGAATATCGTGTTAGTTTTATAACAACGCGAAAATGAAACGGTTTTGCCTTATTTTTTACCCTAAACTTTTCAGATTCACGTAGGTATGTCTACTATTTATATACCTTCGCATTTTTATATATTTAACAGAAGCAAAGTTAACTATTCAGGATCAAACTAAATATAGAAACTGCGTTGTTTTTACAGGTTCCTTTAGGAAATTGTAAAAGATACACTAACAAGAGGATGTAGTCACACAATAGCTCGACCTAATTAGCGCAGTGGCTAAGTAATTGGAGTGCTGCGCTGGGGGTTGCGGGTTCGATTTCCGCACGAGACTAAAATTTGTGTGATCTGCAGATGTTGGTTCTGAGTCTGGGTGTTGGTGTATATGATATTTCATGTTTGTGAAATGCAACCACGAGAAAACAAATTGAGGTGTGGGGCGATGTTATTTTTTTTAAGAACAAAATACATACCTACAGATATAATAAAATGTCGTATCTACTGCTTACTTAATATTTCTTGTAATTAATTCGCAAAACCAGAACCGAACAGCAAAAAATCTGCTTCAACTTCAAAAACAATCGAATCAAAGGTGGTAGTAATCTAAAGCGATAGACGTCAAACATCAACAAAAATCAAAGACAAATCGATTGGCGAACCTGTCAGTTTAATTACGGCTAGTGTTGGACAAGATTTAGAGCAATATTTACATTTTACTGCAGCGGACCGGGGCGTGTGCAACCGTATCCCAGTCGAATGTAATTAGTGAGGCGAGTGACATTGCTGTAGAACTAGCACTTCTGTGGAATTCTGTGGAAACCAATAGTGGAACAGATAGGATAGCATGTTTTTTATCATCATATATTATAGTACAGGATATAAGTTAGTACAATTTATTTACCATCCTACTTGTACATATATAATTATAATAAATACGAATATTATAAATGTGAAAGTAACTCTGTTACGCCTTCACGAGTCGTGAATCACGACTAAACCGCTGGACGGATTTTGATGAAATTTGGCATGTAGAAAGTTTAAGACCCGAGAAAGGACATAGGCTAATTAACGCGGACGAAACTGCGGGCAAAAGATAGTATTGTATACAGGGTAAGCCAAATAAATGTGTTGGGAAACAAATGAAATGAATCAAACAATATTTTCCAAAAGAATATGCTTGGGTATTTCTGTGATTAAGTAGTTCGTAAGACATTTTCTTAAGGAAATAGACAGAGGTACAATTTCGCAACCCCCATGTCGCCTCTTACTGTTTATAGGGTACAGTTCTGTCCTTGGCCGATAATGAAAATTTCGTGAAATAACACCTAATGACTGTCAAATAATATTCCCTATATACAGTTTTTTTTAATTTACGCCGTGTCCTTCTTTGAAACTATGATGAATTCAAAAATGTTTAACGGCGTTAATAAGTACTACAAACTCACTAATATTATAAAGGCGAATGTTTATGAGTGTGTTTGTTTGTTTGTTCCTCTTCACGCTCAAACAGCTACACCGATTTTGATGAAATTGCATATAGAGGTAGCTGACACCCTGGATTAACACAGGCTTTTTATCCCGAAAAATGTAGCGGGTAACACCGCGGGGCGCAGCTAGTTATTCTATAACTAGAACAGGTATCGACATTTATACGCGACAAGCATTCTGTGTACCGTCCAGTAAAATAATGTCATATTGGATATTTCGCCCGACGCCGCGCGACGCCGACTGAAAACATTTTCAATAATGAAATGGTTTTGACGACACCAAACATAACTACGTTTGTTCTTAATAAATTGGATGGATAGGTACTACGGTGTTATTGATTTCCAATAAATAATAATAATATTACTATTTGATTGAATACTCGTTAAAGTAAACCTATCAGTAGTCTAGACACTCTTTGATCTATAATGATTTCTATCTACGCGAATATTAGACATTGAAATAAAACTAGGTTTCTGCCCGTGGCCACGAATGCTGTAAAGGATTCGAAACGTGGGGACCAAAAAATCAATCAAAACCGCGATAATATCCTACTTAAACCGTAAACCTACTTTTTGATCTGATTACAGTAGGTAGGTAATATTTATTTTGATTTATGCTTTGAGAATAACATAACATAAACATAACATAACATCACGCCTGTATTCCCCGAAGGGGTAGGCAGAGGTGAACATATTATAGTACACCCACATTTCGCCAATTATGTTTTAGGCCCCAATGTAATAGGGGGCGAGCCTATTGCCATCAACCGAGCACATATCCAGACTCCGTGCTGCTACTGAGAATGACCTAATGGAAAAACCCAATAACATTTTGCCCGACCCGGGATTCGAACCCAGGACCTCGTGCTCAGCAGTCGCGCCTAGCCACCACTAGACCAACGAGGCAGTCCTATGAGAATACCTATACCTACTAAATGTTAGTTTCCACGCTAATATACATATATATTTAACCTACTTCTAATTTAAATGTAACAAAATATAACCTTGTTGACGCTGATTTTTATTATATGTTTGTTTCATAACGAAACGAAAAGAAGACTATAATTAAAATGTCTTCAAAGTCTAATTTTATAAGTATCTGCTATCCCATACAATTATTGTGCTGTTTACAATAATATTATACCCAAAACGAGAATAATATCGTAGGTATTTGAATTAACCAGCCCATACCTTACTGACATTGCACAAAACTGAGCTACCAATCTGTTCTCACTTAGCTCTATCTATTACTTCAATCCATATTATGCCAACTCATATAAATAATTAAATGGCACTGGTAAGTATCACGCCAGGTGCGATATTGATTTCATGAATTAGTTTGCCAGTCGCGTTCGGGCTCGCGGCGTCTCTGCCCCAACTCCCTGCACGCAACGCGGAATGCCTTCACTACGTCTGTTGGAAAATATTACTCATAGAACATAACGCCTGCTATCCCTAAAGAGTTACCGGTATTGTATGATACCTAAAGCTTGACTGGGTGCTTAAGCTGGCTTTTCACGGATGAAAGTACGCAAAATTCAAGTGGACCTCAAATTAAAAGACAGACGACAAGACTATTGTCAAATCTAACTAAATGCCATTTTGTAACGGAAAATATGATGAAACAATATAATCTTTCTATGGACGTCAATTAGCATCAATGTAAAAGAGTTTGAATCATTGATATTGTTAGTGATAACCTAAAAATCTAGGCAATAAACTTCCAAATCTCCAACCACATTTCCAGGAAACTAATGAAACGGCAATAAAAATGAAACGGTAAACCAAATACATAATGTCCAACAATTTACTATATTCGTTCTCGAAACGTAAAATAACACCCCAAGTCACGAATCAAAGTAATTTTGCTTCGAGTTATTTATTCAATTTTGTAACAGTCGTGTTCTGCAAGCTTACGGGTATAATCTAACAATACCTACTCTTATAGTACGGTAGGTTCAAACACCCGCCGCTATAAGTTAGATTGAATTGGATCCCGAGTATCTGGTTGCATTTTATTACGATGGCTGATATTTATTGCAGACCGTATTGTTCGAGAAAACGATTTTCTTACGTCGACCCACCTTACGCACGTTCCCAATTTATGGTTATTATACAGGTTAAGGAAAAGTTTAGGTTTATTTAACAATATTTAATGACAAAGCGTCTTAGCTTATACATAGATACACAGGGTGTTAAAGATGAGAATCTCATATGCACAATTCAGTAGCCGAAATCTATACAAGGACAAATCAGTAGCCGAGAAAATATATCCAAAAAAAATCTGCGGATAGCATGAATCAAGCGAGGGATTAGACCGCAAGGGTTGAGCCGTGATTGATTAAATAAAAAACCCGCAACGAAAAGGGTTAAAGGACATTAAAGGAAAATTAACCAAACCTAATTATTCCTTTGAAAGCTTCTGTGTCTTCGTAAAACTGGTAAAATGATAATATCAACATTATCATTTTACCAGTTTTACGGTACAACTCTAAAACAAAATTGTGTGACCTAATTTAGTTTTGCAGCCGACTTACGGAACTAAATACGGAATACCAGGAGTTAATTGCTTTGCTAAACTCGCCTGTCTATGATGAATTTCTGGTACATTTATTTCTCTAAAGACTAAATACCAGAGTCAAGCTTTTGATGAACGCTGCGGAACAAAATGCCGGCGGCTAGATGCACTCGGCCGCTTTTATTATTGCTCTTTCCACGTCATGCTGAATCCCGGGATTATCTCGGAAAATCCCGGGATTACGTAACAGGATTGGTTTGTATTCTCTGACTGAAGTATCTGTCTTTTGTTTTAATAGATTCTTGTTCTAACCTATGTTTTGGATTATGCGTATCATTTTTAATAGTTCTTCGTTAATCGAAAATAATACATTTGAGTGTATACAATTTATTATTTTCTTTATTTTTTGTTTATCGTTTGAACTGACTACTAAATTCGGGAGTGGTAATTTACATCATATCCCAAACATACGTATACGCGTAATTACTGATTCCATTTCTACCCGTACGAATATAATATCTTTTGATACGTCAACATTATCTTATTTTATCATCCCTAATGCATGTAAAGAGGGTACATTAAATGATACTTCATGAGAAACGATATTTAAGTGATCATACAGGAGTACAGCGTTACAGGCCTGCTAACTGCCTTATCTATTTGTCATGGCATGAGTTACTTATTATAGTATAGAACGTATACATGGTGGAAATAACCATCCCAAATGCTTTTGGGTACCTAGCAGAATAATAGAACTATATATTTGTATGTAACACTCTCTAGAAAACTCGATGCTATTAATATCCTAAATTATAAATTAACATTTTTCCCGTAAGTCTTAGCCTTATCCTATTTCAACATTGGGCAATAAATGTTAAAATAAAAGGAAATTTTGAACAAAGCTCATTGAAGGAATATTTTGGAGGGAAACTTTGGCAATTAACCATTACACTGGAGTAACTCATTCCACTGGAACCATTGAACTGAATTAATTTCATTACCCTTGATTTATTTCAATCCGTCCACTTACTTATTAAAGGATTATTTATTCGGGTAAACTTTACAAAAATAAACGCGTAAGGTCAATCAATAAGGTACAAGTACCTAAACGGTATGGTCTATGGATTCGTGATTAAAAAGCTCCCGTAAAAAATTAGGAATATGATAAAAAATTGATACAAGGTAACGCTCACCTTCTATCCCACGTGTTTATATCTGAAGATAAGCCCATTGATAAGAAAAGCCTTTAAAGTCGACTTTTACGACTTCAATCAACGATAAGCATTATAAATCAACGTGACAGTACAATGTACGTATTAAAGACGGTTCTTAATACCAGAGAAATATAATAATGTAGTAATGAAAATCGAGTGCAGAAATATTAAATTGTGTTGAAATGTGTGGTACATCCACAATTCCACATATTGGCAATGCTATTATACGCCCAATGTAATTGCGGGCGAGACTATTGCCATCAACTAGGCCTAAATTCAGGCTCCGTGCTGCTCATGAGAATGATGTAAAAAACCTAAGAATACTTTGAGCGGATTTGAACCTAGGACCGCATCCTAAGCAGTAGCGCTTAGTGACCACTGGACTAAAGCCGGCAGACCTTAAATTAAATCGGTATAAATCACTAAAGTTGTGCTAAAGTGAGTGAACGATAAACGTCGTTATCCCCGGGCGGTCTACTTGGCTCACATTTCGTCAGCTCGCAAAAACCCCGGGACGCCTAGTATTTATTACAGCTGTCAACATAGAGTATTCACTTTGTACAGACAAGTACAAAGTAAAGAACTTTCTGAAGTTCTGTTGCTTAATGGCGTGGAAAATTGACGAGTATGTTTTCTCCTCTGTCACTATAAAGTTACTATTGCGATGTTGCCTACATTATGTTTGTAGGTAGGTCTCCCGAGTGGCTTTTCTCCAAACAGTATAATTTATGTTTAAGAGCGACCTTATTATCCTGGACACCTGTCCTGAAATATCATAATGACATTAAAAATATCTTTCAACAATGCTCCATAACGGAAACAAAAGGTTGTCGTAGGAACAAGTGGCGAGTTTCGTGTGGTAAGTTGGTAACTAGAGCTGAGGGCTTTCTGCTCCGTAGAAGAGGTCTTAATGTAAAACAAACAACACTCGACCATGGCCGCGGTGGGAATGGTCCTTGTTCGCGAGCTTCTTAGAACGCGCTCTGTTTTAATTATATAGAATTCAATTGTACAACGTTTCCGTTTACTCAACCATTTACAATAACTCCGGCGAACAATATTATCGACAACACGACGTGGTTCCTTGTCAAACTAAATCTCATAAAATTTTAACCCCTGATAAGAAAAGGCTTTATTAAACTGAGGGACTTTGAAATTCGAATGAAAAGGGGTTGGAAGTTGGAAGCTCTCGGTAGCTGCGAGGCAAATTGTATGTATTTAGTTCGGCTGACGTTCGGCCTAGTTGTTAGCTATTTAATGAGCACTAGCAGCGTTGCAAACTAATAAACACATACTCCATCTAGCTAGCGATCACTGAGAGTCGAGCAGAAGTGAACGGTGCACTTTGAAGTTTTAACTCGTGTGACAATAAAGCATGCGGCGAGTGTAGCATCGTTAATGATCACGACGCTTGACACTAATTAGATACAGTCATTCGAAGCCCCGTTTGGTGACTGGCTATTAAGATTTTTTTAGTCAAATTCAACTAAAGCTATTTTGTAGAATTATATTGTACCCTTTCACGGCTCGGCTCAGTCAAGCAAATCTTGACGGGCTTATACCGTATACACTAAAAAGATTATTTTGTGAACTACAAGGACAAGATTTTAATCTTACCTTATTGAGGTTTATTAATCCAATAAAACTTACCTATAACCTACATAAACCTATCAACGCAAGAACTTTGAACCAATAAATAAATAAGTGTTAAATGTTTTGCCACAACGGGGTGAATACCGCCAAAGCTCCTCATTTAACAATCTGTCCGAGTGCTTGCGAACATGTCAAAAACAACGGCGCCGAGTGCGCCATAATTGCCTTTTGCCAACGCTAATAACAAAGTTTATACGCAGCTCGAATTCATGATGTGAACATTAAGAGCACTCAGGGCATCCGACATCTTGAACACACGCGGCAATAAACAGAAATACTCGTGTTCCTCTTTAGTTGGAAAGTGTGCTTTTCATATTGTTTAGCCCCCTTACCATGGACTCTTAAGACAGGACGTTTTCCGTTGAGTAATGCCACGCTATGATGCCCGTAGCGCCGCCGTCTTACTTCCACAACGATAACTGTCCACCTTTAAGAGTTCATGGTAAGGAGGCTGCTGACTGTACTTTACGATTATCTTGTCCAGCTTTCTGAGTTAGTTTTGTTAGTAGATAAGTTAAGTAGCTACCGTGTTCGTCTGTTGTTAGTTAAATGGGTGATGAAATAAAGGAAAAATGTTAACACGGTGGTAAGCTTCAAATAGCTTCGATAGAGGCCCAGTCTCAATAGTACTTCAAATAGTTACCTATGTATATAGAACAGGCATGTAGGTATAAGATATTTTATGTTTGTGGAAAGCACTCATAATCCAGAAGAAACTCCTAGTGAAGGACGTCGTCACACTAATATTATAAAGGCGAAAGTTTGTGAGTGTGTTTGTTAGCTCTTCACGCTCAAACGGCTAGACAGATTCTGATGAAATTTCATATGGAGGTAGCTGACACCCTGGATTAGGTAACATATAGGCTAGGTACCTTTTATCCCGAAAAAATGTAGCGGATAACCGCGAGGGGCGCAGATAGTTAAAAAATAATCTCGGATGGGCTATTGTTGTTTTGTCAGTGTATCAGTAACTTAGTAATATATGCATATTGTATACGCACTATACAGTATGCATATAAATAATTAATTTATAACACTTATAAAACACGCTCCCGCTTCATAAAAGCACCAACACTATTTTATCATACATTCAGATTTTAAATGATAATAAATGTATATTTCCTTCACATAAACCTTAAAAATATACGGTAAAACAATATAACTAACATTTCACATAAATATTACTTTGCAGCGAATGTACGAACAAAATGAAAAGCCCATTTTTCAACGGTAACCATTGTAGGTACATAAAAACAATTCTTGGGAGAGCGCAACATTTTATAATTGTGTATGTTTTACGTAATAATGGTTAGAAAAGTTATAAAAAAGTATACATTGGAAACTCAGAGAAATTATTAAATTAATTTTGTTAAACTGCTCTCGGAGGGAACGGATGAATAAGAAGAGGATTTATTGTAACAATTAGTCACTTTACATTCTTTATTTAACCTCCGTTGCCTTCCAAGAACTTTATTAAAACGGTTTTTATGTATCCTGAGGATAGTTTATGTCACAGTTTAGATTATTCGATCGTGACGACCAATAAACAGAAATCTAGGTACGATAAAGCATGTACATTTTATCTTTTGTTTACATATGTAACATATCATACTACAATACAGTTTCCTCTCCTGCCCCCTTACCATGAACTCTCCTGCCCTCTTAAACCAGGACAGTTTACGCTGTGGAAGCGAGACGCCACTACTTGCAGTGTAATGCAAGTAATATTAATACAATACACAATGAACCAATCGACCAAATTTCTTCTTGATTACTTCAAAACATAAAGCCTGACAAACTTCTTAAACAATCACTGTCAATATATTTGCTACAAATGCGTGTACCTACAGCAATCACGTAATTTCATACCATCATAACCTCGGATCGGATTTTCGATATCATTATGAGGCTCGCCGTCGCCAATAAAGACAAATAGAGCAATAAAATACGAATATCAGATAAAAAAGGGTGAAGTGACAAATTGGGGTATTGGGAGTGACCACAAAAACACAACCCAGTGAATACGAAAGTAATTTTACACCGATGGACACTTTATTATTACTCATGGCAGCTGTTGCCGGGGAAACGGATAAGAGTGATTCTGAAATGAAAACCCTTATTCATAACATCACGCCTGTATTTCGCGAAGAGGTGGGCAGATCAGTAGTCATACCACTCAGCCATCACTGCTAATCGACCCTCTCTCCAACTAATACCATTATAAGTCTATTGAAATTTCTGTTTATTGACATGCAAACGACCGTGACAGGCATACCTTAATTCTCGGTTCACAATAGTTTTATTTTTAAATAAAGAGGAAACTGTAATGTATTTACACAACTGCAAAATGAAATACTACTACTAAAAAGTATAACGTTGGCAGGATCTTTAATTTAGAAAACATGAGTTTCATGGGGAGGCTGGTCTGCTAATGTCGGATTGATTTTTTACTTCTAAATATACATTCATACTTACATACCTACAAGGCATTCAAGGTCAAAATATATTAAGCACGTAGGACCTCTCACCCTAGACTAAAATTTCGCTTCAGTAACTTCTGGCTCACGTGCACACACCGGGTGCAAAGAGGTTTCATAACATTGTAATACCCACCAATAGGCAGGGCTGAATTGTATTGAATTTATGAAATATCATTTTATTAAATCGCGCTTGATTTCATATTGCTACGTAAACATAACATGTATTTACAAGAATTTTATATATAAGACTAGCTGTTGCCCGCGACTTCGTCCGCGTGAATTTCAGGTTAAAACACTGAATAAAATAGATGTTGGCCGATTCTCAGACCTACTCAATATGCTCAAAAAATTTCATGAGAATCGGTCAAGCCGTTTCAGAGGAGTACGGGAACGAACATTGTGACACGAGAATTTTATATATAAGATTATCTATGTACCTATATGATCATAACACAGTAAATACAATACATTGAACCTAAAACACCGTTTGAATCCTTTGAATTTGTAAACACAACTAATCTGCACCCGTATAATCAAATTCCATCCAAGTTAATTAGATAACTGTAGTGTAGTTGACATAACTGGCGCACTCACAACACACGTAATTTATTCACACAACCACTACTACGAGACTTGTCAAGTAATACGGGATTCAGGAACCGAATACGTAAGCCGTGCGGCCCGGGGATTACCCGCGGTGCGACCGGAACGCACCGGGAAAGAACCGGAGGCATCTCGCGTAAGCCTCCAACCCGGTAAACACGGGTCGGAAGACGCTTTTTTATTTTAAGGACAATTTAACGTAAGCCTGTGTTGTTGTCGTTTATTTTGGAAGTTGATATAAATAAAGTTGTTGTTTTATCAAAGACTAGCATCTGCCCGCGACTTCGTCTGCGTGGAAACCTTTTTCTTGTGTTTTCCGGGATTATTGTAGCTTATGTCCACCCTGTAGGTCCATTCTTAATGTCGGTGAAAGGATTCTGGAGATTAGATAAAGAGTTTCGAACACTCCTCCCTGAAACAAACAAATAATAACACTCGGTAACACTGGATTTTTGTCTATGTCATAATGTTTTGTTGTCTTTAATATCGTCTATGGTAATATTATTGGGTGAATACATGTAATTAATGTATTTTACATAAATAAATAATTTAATTAAATAATAACACGTTATATTTTTCTGTAATATTATATATATTAAATTTTGTTACTAGGCCCTGGTTACTTTAATTGGATCATCCTTTTTGCTATGTAGCGTTGCAATGAAAACAGTACGTATAAAACAGCACAGATTTGTGCAATATTCCAACATGCATTATTATATTTACTGTAACATAAATAAATATACTTGATTAGCTAATCTGGTTAGGGACTAATTACCTAAATACTGTCTAAAAAAATTAACTCAGCATCCAAATGAAAATTAAAAACCAATACTGTGTTGACTGTGGCGGATAGGAATGATGGTCTCATTTTAAAACACTGGACGAAGACGCAAGTGTTGCCTACAAACCGTGCCCAGAAGTAGGTGTGGCGTTTGTTTTGTTTTGTTTAAATTGTTATTTTATTGTAAATTAATTGAATTGAATTGAATTTTAGATGATGATATTTATGTACTAATACTAGTTTGTAAGTTGTGTATGTTTTTACTAACTATATGGATTGTATTATCTGAAAATAAATTGATTATTATTATTTGTATCTCATTTTATTTACTCGGGCTATCAACCATGTGGAAGATACCCGGACTTTTAAAAGGCTTACGTGGGGACACAGGTCCAACACGCAGAGGCCCGTTGAGAACTTTAATCTAAAAGGGGATGGGACACCAGTTAGGGACACCACACAACTGCTCTATAACAGAACAGCCATGAAAAGTCCCCAAAAGGTGCAGGACTATTGAGAAAAATGGATACTAAAATGATTTGGTCTATTGTGTTGGGATGTTTCGTGGAATGGTTATTTTTAGTTTATTCTGAATAACAACGGCGTCTGCCTTTAACCATATAATATGCAGTATATTAGCAGACGGTGACTCGCCACTCACTGGATGGGCCCCCTAAACAGTCGCCACTATAGGCAACAGGGAGCAACACCGATGCGAGTGGCTAGGGGTGTAGAGCGGTGCGGCCCCGGTTTCACCATCGCGCGTCTCGAAGACTCGGAGCGGGTTTCCCCGCTATTACGCCATTAGACACTTCCACCCCCGAGCATATAGCTCTGGCGACCCCTCTCTGACCAGCCAACTAAGGCAAGAAAGAGCTGAGAGTCCTGCGGGCGCTCTTCGGTTTCCACTCCAGCTACCCATATCGGGCAAACCGGGGATGAGTCCCTGACCGACTCTCTGGGGTATCAGGCACGTTGTGTCGCCACTCACAAACAGCTCGCCACAAGCTGCCCTGCGGTTTGTGTGCTTTTAGTACAAGTCCTTGTGATATATTTTTTATTTCTATCACGAGGGTTGGTAAAGCTATACTACTGTCCCCTCCGGTGTTACGTTATTCTCATGTTGAGGTAACGATGTGCCCAGAGGGGTTTATATTATTATTATTATTATTATTAATACACCATTTAATTATTGCCATCCCTTTTTATAGCGGTCATAAGAATAGAGACAAAACTAAATAAAATACCAGTTACAACACTAGAGTTCAAAATAAAAATACTGTAAATATAAAAACAAAATCATATTCAAAACAAGAGATAAAAATATATTTTTCAACTAAATCTCAGCTACAAATAAAACAAGTTTTCTAATAATAGCTACGGATAAACATTTTTCAATCTGTAGCAAGCGGCGTAGCAGCGTAGACCCGCTACACCTGCTACGAGGCTTGGCTTCGCTCCGCTCAATAATTACATTAACGGTCGGAGCCGTTGATAAGCCGCGAAACAATACCCTTAATTTGCGCCAATGACGAACATAATTGGTGTATAACTTTATTAGAAACTAGCTGCGCCCCGCGGTGTTACCCGCTACATTTTTTCGGGATAAAAAGTAGCCTATATGTTAATCCAGGGTATAACCTATCTACATACTAAATTTCAACCAAATCGGTCCGGCCGTTTATGCGTGAAAGAGTAACAAACATCCACACATCCATACTCACAAACTTTCACATTTATAATATTAGTAGGATAGGATAGTAGGATTAATAAACCTGCGGAATAATTAAGTGAAAATGTGGGATAATTCGCCCTCTTTCGATTCTCAGTACACAATTTATAAAACTGTGTGTGAATTTATTGTGCCTCAGGCTGTAGGCCCGCTACCTATGCGATTGATGGTCAAATATGAGTGTAACTAAGCATAGAATTTATAAAGAGTGTATACTGTATATGTATGTTGTGTGCCGATTAGTTGTGGCAATAACTTGTTAATGATATTAGTTAATAGTCTAGGCTCTAATGGAAAACCTAGTAACACTTTGGTTTTAAGTATCATGGAGTCTGGATTTGTGCCCGGTTGATGGCAATAGGCTCGCCCTATTACATTGGGACCTATAACATAACTGGCGAAATGTGGCCTTTAGGGAATACAGGTGTGATGTTGTGTTGTATAATAGTCTGGTAAAATTATCATCAGCCCGTTGCAATCTACCGTGAACATAGGCCTCTCCCAAGGTACACCACAAAGCCTTATTTTATTAAAAAAAAAAAACAAACCCATCTGTACCTTATTGTACTAATGCGTAGTGCTAAAACAAATCCATCTGTACCGATTTTTTTTTTTTAAACGTCGCCCCACACTAAGAATTTCTCCTGTATCGTGGGTGCGTTTCACAAACATGAAATATCACAAACAAAAACACTCAGACTCGGGACACGGGATCGAACCCGCAACTCTTAGCGCAGAAGTCCAATCGCTTAGCCACTGCGCTGTCGCTGTCGAATTGTACCAATGCGTAGTGATACATTAAGCTGAGGTTCAAACTCACGTAAAGTTCAACGAATCCGGCTTTGGCGAGCTACTCCTGGGTACGTACGCAAACCCACTGGATCGAGTAATCTCGTTAATTAATTCAAAACTTCCGAACATGGAACAACTCTATTTTACGTTACTTGTACATGGTAACTATGGAACAGGGTCATACGCCGTTATACTTCGAGTAATTAACATGCATGTGTAGCTGTAGTCCTATACATTAGCCTCTCGTGATGTTTTCGGGAATTGTGGGTGCAGAGTGGTATTCGGCCTAGAATGAATTACACGCTTTGCTCCCGTGGGTGTCGTAAGAGGCGACGAAGGGAACATCCAGAAGATGGGCAGCAGCGTATTCACCACCAATACTGCGATCCCCAACCCGCTTGCCAAGCATGGGTATTATAGCAATCCCCCTCCCCCCTCTTCAAAGAGGGAGGCCTCTGTTCAACAGTGTACGTCTTCCGGCTGATAGTAAAGTTTTTACGAAACAACAGGATAAGGCCACTTACTTGGAACCTTCGGCTAGTATTGGATAGGTTTGATATTGAGGTATACAAGTCGGTATCGGTAGCGGCTTCCAATATTGTACGGTGCCGATAGAATACATTACTTGAAGGTCACACAGTATTGCGTAAGGCACCCTGATAAATAATATATTATGTTCTAATCAAAGTTATTCTTATAATAATATATCAAGCACATTATTCCTAGTAACAGTATATCATTAAAACTAATTATACTCTGTATTGTATGAATTAAATCAATTTATTATAAAACTTAACTATTCTATAACAGTTCTACAAATAAAAGTACCTAACGTTTAATCAAAATAAAATAACAAAACGCTATCTTCCTGGCTAAACGGCCACCGTAAAAACACAAAAGGATTATTTCCTGAGAAGGTGATTTAAACTCTTCCCTGGGGTTTAAGAACGAGGCTGGTATTAGCATAATGTCGGACCGCGACACGACTCTACAAATGACCTTTTACGAATTAAGCCTCTTTGGAGTTGTACTTAAACGATAATGACGTAAAAAAGAAAAATAAACAATATTTAAAAAAGGCGTGCGCGCGGCGCGCGATCTGCGCGCACTCTATTCTCGCGCTTACAGTTCCCCTTACTGGCTCAGTACTATCGAAGATGTCGGACGACACCAGTGCTTTTAATATAATTGCTAGATCATTAGCTATTATATTACTGATAAAAAGGAAAATAAAGAGACAACGGCGCTGGTGGCAAAATCGAAGAAAAAAAAGAAGCGAGCCGCTAGCGCGCCGCCCGCGCGCTGATCGCGTACGGCGCTTAGGTTGCGCGCAAACTGCGCGCGGGCGGCGCAGGAGCGGCGCACAATGGAGAAGAACCGGCAAGAAACTCCAGAGGTACACACAGTAATTTGTAGATACAACGTAATATATTCTAATTCGGCGTAGTGATACAAAACAAAACAGAATTCGCGAATGTTATTAAAATGGGCGGCAGTTGTTGACTTAATTAAACTCGGAGAGGGTGCCAACGAAAAAAGGGTTTCATATCGTTGGGACATAGATAAGCATCCCCGACGTATTCAACGGTGCACAAAATTAAGATCTAAATTAAAACCATAACGTTCCAACTTATTTATAACAGAGATGAAGCCGACATTTTGCAATACTGTCGCCCCAAATGAAAATATACTTTTATGCCACTCATTATTCTTTATACAATGTGAATTGTGGACCGAACTCAAAAGCCTTGTAAAACTTTGATAAAGAGTCGTACGGAACGCGTTTTGGACGTAATATTGTATTAAAATTAGCTCGTAAATAAAAATGAATATAAATAACTGATAATGACACCTTTTAATTTTCTTAATGTAACCAAATGCTTCGTAGGACCCGCAAGGTCGTGTACGGTGACATCTCGGCGTGGCACGCGTTCACATGAAACATTACGAGCTGAATCTAATTTATAATAGGACTAGACGGGTTAAATGGTATACGAATATAGAGCTACACTCACTGCTATACGAAGTGACTCTTACTTAAAACGATAAACTTTAAAAGTACTGTAATACTCTTAAAATATTTGTCAGTTGACGTATATCTAATCTGACCACGGTACACACTGCTCGACTCTTGCATAAAGTTTGCTCTCAACAGCAACAATTATCTAACTTTAATACCTGCTTGGTTACCGATGCTCCCTAGTCAATATCGTTCAGTATCTTGTGTTAGTTGTGTCAGAACATCAAGCCATCCAGAAAAGCGGCGAACTTTTCACGCAATCGGAGCCCCTCCAAGTCTTATATAACATAACTTGACAAGAATAGAAGGGGGAACTTTCTGGTCGCAGTGGTAACATTTTGCCTCGATTTATTGTCCCGGCATTATAAGTGGCCTATCGCAATTTTTCGGCCGCGATTTATCTATACTAACCCGAAAACTTTGGTTTCTTGAATCAACCAATTTTTCTTGTATCCTTCAAATTATCTTACCGTCGCTTCGAGTTAAAAACAAAAGATTTTTAGTATTATTGGGAAATAGAATTCTTTGCAGGTAGTCATAAATTAATATCGTATGTAACATTGTAGTTTTGGTTACTTTAACTTAACTTTATGCATAACAGAGCAAAAGACCCACAGTCACATTTTTTTATGTCTTCTCATTTCTGCTGCGTAAAAGATAAGAATCCGAATATGATTTATTTACAAGATATCTCGCTACATGTGGTTTTATGTTTGTTGCAGATATTTGGCGCGTCATGTTGTGGAGAGCGCAGAGGGTGCGGGCGGGTTGATCCATCTCTCCACATGCCGACAAAGCTCTGCAGTCAGCAGAAAGGTACTGATAAAAGGAATATTAAGTTAGACACACTTACAATTACTTTTCAGGAACTTCGCAAAGGATTTTACTATACCAAAAAGAGCTTCAACAAAATGTTGTGCATCTAAAATACCCTCCGATATACAATAACCTCTCAAAGATCGAAAATATCTATCCACTCGTATGTTATGAAGAGAAATCCAATTCCAATGAAAATATTCCGCAGATCTACTTATGCGAATAGCATTTCGTCGGCAAACTCGACAAAGAGCTTCGATCTAACGCTATCTCTAGAGACAATGAGTAGATCGATGCCGCACGTTATGATTTTTCCAAGATTACATAGTAAAAAGTCAAATAAAATATTTTTCTCAGTACCTCGCCGAAAATAAAAATAAGTTTGACCATTTGGCAGCGCAGACAATCACAAAGAAATGTTGTCGGCAGCTGGCCGAGTTCGAAAAAGGAATGAGTATAAAATAGGCCTCGAGTCATAAATTTCGATATTTCCCCAGACACCACCTTTCTAACTTCATACGTCACAAGTATCGGGGGTGAAAACTTTTGTAACTGTTTTTGTCTCAATACATCCCTCCAGTTTATTCGACTCTACTTGAAATAAATTTGTTCTGTAAATAAATAATGTTCTCTTAAGTTGTTACTATTCTGGGTGTATTTTCTTGTCATGGTAATAAATCTGTTATCTTCTCTTCTCTTCAATATATAATATGTAATGCAGGTATAAATATCTGGGAAAAAATTTAATACAATAACGAACATAGAAATGTTGCGTCCCCGCCTTGTATACATTTCTTTTGTTATTCTAGTCGTCCACAAAAAAAAAAACCTATACGTAAGCTATAGTTGGTTAAAGGTAGCGAAATTAATTAAAACAGTTAAAATGACACGAAAGTCCGTCGTGTTCAGGCAGGGTTAAATAAAACTGCTCACATTTAAAACAGTATAGGTAGGTTGTTGCGCCAATGATTCGCGTGTCGACTCTTATTGACGTCATAACCATAATACAACTTTTGAAAGTAGGTCATGTGTTCTCTCTGCTTACAGCAAAAAAATAATATCATGTGGGCTTTGCAACACGCTAGCAGCACTGCGTTTGCATGACCACACTCGCTGTGTTTGATACATTTTCTTTACAAATTATGTATGTAAATTAAATGAGGGGTGGAAGAAATACGGATTTGCTTGCGTTTGTTAACTCACAAACTATACCAAGAATATTATGCGACTGTGACTATTGCTGCAACTTTGTAAATAAATCCAGAAGAAATATTATAGGTACTACCTATGTATAGGTGAATATTAGTATGATTATTGTTCTTTTCTTACATATGTATAACTATAACATAAAAACTTAATTGGCGAAATGTGGGTGTACAATATGTGCACCTCTACCTACCCCTTCGGGGAATACAGGCGTGATGTTATGTTATGATCTTCTTATAGATAAAAATGAATTACTGTTCGTTAGTCTCGCTAAAACTCGAGAACCGCTGGATCGATTTGGCTAATTTTGGTTTTGGAACACTCGTGAAAGTCCAGGGAAGGTTTAAATAGCAGTATGAAGTTCCCCGGGTCAGCTAGTCAACTATAATCACAACATAATATGACGCTTAAATTAGGCAGAAGTTTTTAATACATCATTTTGTCTGTTAATGGAGTGTTAAGATCAACAGTGTGTCTTTAATCAATATTATTATTTAACTGTTTTCAATTATTTTTGTGTTCTTTAATTATGTTATTAGTGTACACCGTTTAATTAAAGTAAAATAAATAAGAAAAGATAAATGTAAACTAGTTTCTTTGCAGAAAAGGAACTTACATTTTATTTACCTTTTGTAATCCGCTTTACTCCACCGAGGACTCTTTGTTTTTCCTTTCAAGGAACTTTCTTTGTTTTGCGTTTGTAGTTTCTTTTTTATAAACATATGATACTACATAACAAGGTACTTTATACTTATATACTAAGCATATATATATAATTAGTGACGGGTAAAGATAATTCTCAGTTGATGGCAATTAGCTCGCCCCTTACATTGACCTATGACAAACCTGGTAAGGTATGTAGTTCACCCACCTCTGCCAACCCCTTCTGGGAATACAGTCGTGATGCTATTGCAATCAACCGGGCACAAATCCAGACTCCGTGCTGCTACTGAGAATTAACTACTAGAAAAACACAATAACACTTTTCCCGACCCGGGACCCTGACCCAGGACCTCATGCTCAGCGGTCGCGCTAAGCAACCACTAGAACAGCGAAGCAGTAAAACCATTCGAGATGATTAAGATATCGATCTACACTTAGTATTTCTCTTTACGAGACAGGTAGTTGACTATGAGTAGGTGTAGAGCTGTTCAGAAATCGAATCACACTAATATTACTTATTACTATATTATAAAGGCGAAAGTTTGTGAGTGTGTTTGCATGTTTGTGTACCTCTTCACGCTCAAACGGCTGGACCGATTTTGATGAAATTTTATATGTAGGTAGCTGATACCCTGGATAACACATAGGCTACTTTCTATCCTGAAAAAATGCAGCGCGGGGCGCAACTAGTGGAATAATAAATGTATGGGGATAGCATAATGTTTCGACCATGTTATCGATGACTGATGTCAAACCCACATATTGTTAGTTTTCGATGTCGATTTCGATTCGTCTTACGTTTTGCCACTTGTCGAGGGGTCTAATCTAAACTGGAATCAGAATTATGCAGAAGTGGCCGCAGTCACTTAAGCACTAAAATGGCTTGACCCACAGCACCTGACCTTCTGACCCACTTACATAAGCAAACATTAAAATATGATATCGTCGTTCGTCTCGACACTCACAATCGTAAAATACTCTCTAAGTCCTCAAAATACTGAATCCGTATTTTCGGTAAATAATACATAGAAATACTTTCTTAGTTATTCTAAAACACCACTGACTTACGGTGACAGAAAACATTGTAAGGAACCCTGGATTTTATTAACTGAAATTGCCAACCCGCAGTGAGCTAGCGTGGTAAATGCTCAAACCTTCTCTATACGAGAAGAGGCCTTTACCCTATAGTAGGACAGTTATAGGCTGTTATTATTTATTATTATAATACATAGAAATCGAGTCTAACGTAACCTTTATCCAATGTTTCACTGCAATGGTTGTCAGAATGGCATATTATGTACCTACTATTATCATAATTATTATCTATGTAATTAAAAGATTATGCATTTTAATAACAAAAATAGCATGTAGTGAAGCAAGAGCCCGTGAACCCCAGACCTTGGTTATTTTATTTAAGCTGAAAGTTCCAAAGCGCATGCTCCTAACACAAATAAGAATGATGGATAATCATCATGTTTGGGTTATCATGGCTTTGGCAGGACAGACTATAGGTAATAAATAATAATTTTAATGTCCAGTAAGGTAACATGTGAACGAGCTCTAAATGTATTTCTGCCATCTGTACCTGTGAACATTATTCCCATCACTTCCTGTTAAGTATAATAACTTCAACTAACGCCTGTTAATTTTAAAGACGCGCACTTTGCAACTAAACAGGCGATTACCCTTAATATTCCCAGTTATTTCCAAAATGGGTTAATTGGAGTGCTTACGTCTGTAAACGGAAACGTAAAATAGGGTTAATCTTCTTCCAAATATCTGTTAAGTTATATCTGAGTAAACATAAGTCAACATTATCCGCCATGTGAATATTGGTACCGGGGAACATAATCCTCTGGTTATTTTCTCTTAGCATATATTGTATAGAATTGAAAACTAGCCTTATATGTATTATGTAGTCTGCAAAAAAAACAGAAATTATCTATAGCAAAAAATACATTTTACTCATAATTTCATACGCTTCAAACAAATGGAGGAAGGTCTTGATCAATTGTGATGACGATCGTCTCAATTGATTATCACCTGCGGCTAACCATTATGATAAGAATATAATAGAAACAAAATTGCCAAGTCTCTCTTATTACACGACTGCCCAAAAGAAGGAGTGTAATGTTTACAGGGTACATGTATGTATCTATTTAGGATCTATCCTGCGTTGCAATACACAACTGATCTCCTAAAGATGTTTTTATTATATTTCCAGATGTCCTAATATGGGTTGGTCATGCGTCGTGGCACGCGCTGTGGCCCTCTTCCTCATGCTCAGCCGAGCAACAGCTCTCACATCAGACATGTAAGTTACGACACATTTCCTTTATTCAATCCAGATTGTAAATACATACTTAAATAACTTTATGTCAAGACGATCAACATGTCAACAGTCTTAAACGTGAAAAAGCCTGTGTTCACTGATCAGTGTTACTGAGTTATCGTGGCAGATTAGATTAACAGAATTGTGAAAAAGGAAATATTGACAAGCATTATGTAGACTGTTTGTGACGATAGATTTAGATGCTAATGAGTAGAGCGTGGAGGACGGCGAGTGGCAGGCGGCGAAGCGTATTTAACTCGCCAGCCGACCCACGCCCGCCGAACCGTGAAGTTCCTCGCTCCATTAATACACCCTGCGGCACTATGCAAAATAAATTGTCTGTGGCGATGGTTATACCCAGTATTATATATAACCTTTACCTTAAATAGTGTGAACATAACTTGCTTTAGACGCTGAGTGTGTTGTCTAATTTCGCTGATGTGGTTATCCTGAATACACAGCTCCAGTCGAGATTCAATAACTTGACAGTAACTTTTGAATCAGTTTAGCTCGAATGAACCAGCAACTCCGTGCACCTAACAAAGCTTTTGTTTCCGTACACAGTTGTCAAAAGTTTAGTAGACGTGTGTGTTTATGTACTTAATTAGATTGTTGTTTGATGTTCAAAATCTTCTTTAAAGTAGACCGGCACCGTTTTTTCATAGAGCATTTTTGTTATTGTAGTTAGAAATTGGTGTGATTTTATTTTCCACAAATCAACGGACATTAAATAATTTCTTTTTAATCTAATGTACTAGACAATTAGATACAGTATGGGGCAAAATGCCATTAAGCATTCTTGACCAGTCACGTCAACTACTTATTGTTATTAAAATTCTCACTATATAAACTACAATATTTATTATTATTAGAACGTGTCATTGCTCTGTTTATTAGCTTATTGAACGGCTTTTGTAGCAGCAAGGTAATAAGTGTTAATCTAAAATCAATACTAAGCGTACTGCTGTGCGTCCGCACGCTTAATTTGCCATGATATATGTTACGGCATAAATCTTTTCTAGTTTTCGCTTTCAGGCCGTTACTGTGATGAATTAAAAGGTTCTTTTGTAATGCAAATTCATTTTGCACTTATTATAATAGTCTATTCAACATTCTCCAGATTTGCAGCGGGAAAGTCGGACAAAGAGATACTGGACAACCTTCTGAAAAACTCCCGCTATGACAAAAGACTGCTGCCACCAGTAGATGGTAAATTTCCATTTTTAAACTGTTGTATAAATGTCAAAGTTTTCAAATTATATCGCGATGTTCGAAATATAATTTGGAAATTGATGCTAGTGAATAAGTTGAACGGTCAAGTAGGTCATACAAAATTGGTGTGAATTGCAGATCCAGAATTCTGTTGTGGTCTTACTTCGCCAAACGACTCTCTGGCACAAAATAATGTGGGACTCCCGTCTCTCCGGCCTCGGTCGCACAATCGTGGTGCGTTGTGT
Source organism: Abrostola triplasia (assembly GCA_946251915.1). Classification (NCBI taxonomy): domain Eukaryota; kingdom Metazoa; phylum Arthropoda; class Insecta; order Lepidoptera; family Noctuidae; genus Abrostola; species Abrostola triplasia. The sequence continues at coordinate 9,545,660 of OX276428.1, read as the reverse complement.
TCCATGTTTATGAAAAGAGAAATCCAACCACATGTATCTGGATCGTAGCAACTTTATGTTCTATTGCAATTAACTCCTTGCACGCAACTTCAACTTTTCTATTACCTCACGCAAATGTAGATACCTTATCCTATGCTTTAGAATAATTATAATACCTTTATATATGAGACACCTATTATTTTATATCAATATGAATGCACCTGATAACATTGATGTATTAGTTTAGACACACCCCACCACTGCTACTGAAGTCATTGTAACTGATGTTTTCTAGCTCGTTCTTAAACATAAATCGTGACTTATCTGACTCATGGAATATAACACTATGGTTACTGATACAACTATTAACCCACACCATAATATTACAAGTTTTCTTTTACATCATGCTTTTTACCTACAATGTTTTCTCTTTTCACAAACATTAAACACAAGTTGTGAATTCCTATCTATCGTAAATTCATATTTCTTTTTCCAATAGAAATCGGGTCTGCCAACTTCTTATTTACAATTTTCGTTATTATTGCAACACGTGTAGTACATACGGTTAATTTTCGCAATTTACTTTTATTATACCTTCCGATCATTATTTCTACTACATTCCAACACTTCATAATCGAAGTCCTAATACAAACGAAGGTTACCAATTTAAAGAGAACAAATGAAAAGAAAACTACTTTGATCAGGATAGATTAGTACCAACTGAAATCCAGCACAAATGTTAGCAAAGCATGGACTTTATGTGTATATCGTTGTTGTGTCTATAGTCTAAGACTCATTACCTTACCAATATCAACCAGCTTGTCGTTTCCAGGTGTCCTCACCGTAAATGTTAGCGTGCTACTTCTTAGTTTAGCTTCTCCGGACGAATCTAGTCTTGTAAGTATTTACTATATAATGTCATTTGCTCTATACGTCCAACATCTTCATATAGTGTCGACTGTCTGTCTAAATTTACCGGTTCCAGAAATACGAAGTGGAGTTCTTACTTCAGCAGCAGTGGTACGACCCCCGACTGAGATACTCTAACCAGTCGCATTACGACTTCCTCAACGCCATCCATCATCACGAAGACATTTGGTTACCGGATACGTATTTCATCATGCATGGTGACTTTAAGGTCCGTAATGAACTTAAATTGTCTACAGATTACAAAATTAAGTATGTTTCAATCTAATTTTATACATAATTATTTCCACCATGCTTTCTTCTGAAGGAGTTTTCCCAGCACTCATGGGTATTTATAACTACATACAATGCTTCATGAATCTCTACGGACCGTTATTTGTATATACAAATATTTTTATAGCTGACACTTCATTCTGCTCGCCTCGATTTCTTTCTGGTTTTTTAAACATGCAATCTAGATCTTTGGACTTGTTTTTGTAGATTTCATCGTAATGTTCGGTCCGGTGATTTGGTGATAAGTAATATTTGTGTACACCATTTAGGAGTATTTAGGATAGGAGCATAATTATAGTGCAAATGCTTTCCTTTACTTCCTTATTTGAACCAGACAAAATTCTTAACTTTACTTAATTTTCAGGATCCGATAATACCAATGCATTTCGCTTTGCGAATATATCGCAATGGTACTATAAACTACTTGATGCGGCGACATCTCATCTTGTCGTGTCAGGGACGGCTCAACATCTTTCCTTTTGATGACCCATTGTGTTCATTTGCCTTAGAAAGTAGTAAGTAAATTATTATCTTACAAAATTACCACGAAATATTGTTCTGTGAAGTGGTTTTACCTGCTCTTACAATGTTGTTGTACATTTTTCTCAAAATCATCATTTTAAGAAAATCATATAACAAAAAATGTGGCCTATTTCCAGTATCGTACGAGCAATCAGCGATCACATACGTGTGGAAGAACGACGAGGACACGCTGCGGAAGTCGCCGTCGTTAACGACTCTCAATGCGTACCTCATCCAGAACCAAACCATTCCCTGCCCTATTAAAGCCAGTTGGAGAGGTAAAATATTCGATTGTTACTACTACATACATACAACATACCAACATCGCTTCTAAAACGTTATATCGATGAAATATATCCTCCAAATCATATATTATTTTCGCCCTATACGGTAGCTTAGTATACAAAATTAGATCTTTTGTTAGAGCACATCTTATATTTTGCACAAGAGATGGTCAAAGGTTGCCTAATTATATTGAAATTCTGATTAACTCTTTTCAGCTTGGTCTTGATTTCCGTAAAAGGTTAATTTTCATGAATTTATTTTGTGTGTTACAAAAAAAATATATTGTAGACGCTTGATAGTGTACGTTATGCGATCACAAGTTGTCCAAGACTTATAGGTGTATCCCTAGCTAACCAGCATGTTCATCTAGGTTGTTCGTCTGATCATTAAACGTGTGATCACTTAGTCTTAGTTCTTGTACTTAATACAGTGTGACTTACATGTAGTGTACAGTAATTGATACAAATTTTGCTATTCCTAACATCTAAATGTGTCCATTAGTATGTTGAGAATGTAGAGTGTAAGAATTTATTAACGTCTTTGCAAGCAGCTGAGGGTAATTCACTTTACGAGGAAGATGAAGAGATGACATGTAATCTTTGCCAGAGACGCTTTGAGGAGCAAGGTACTTAAGTTGCACCGGACGAGGCACCGTTCTGTCCGGTGTCGTCGTATTTCAAATATTTTTTGCTTATGTGTGAGTAAATGCGTAATTGTGTTATAATAATAAAGTGTTGTAACGTGTGTTGTATTAAATCGGCCGTGATGAGAGGAAGTCGAAGGTTTGCTCCTTACGATACCTATGTTATATTTCACCAAGCATTCATGTTGTTTAGTTATGTGCTCATCACTCTTATCATTGTCTTCATGCATGTCGTACATATTTGCATACATGTCTGTGAGAGCATGCGTTTGAAATAGTACGCTGTATTGTTTTTGATGAACGTCATAATGCTACGATGTATGTTCATAGACATAATATGACACGACAACACAACACGCATTACTCATACATACAGAACAGTAGTTAGTATATTTAGATGATGTTTTGGCTGTTCATATGTACTTATACTTTTAACAAGGCCTCTGAATTGAGTTACTTGGAATTTTGTATCCTGGATCCTTATTTTTATTTTCAAATTCAATATACGAGAACACTGCGCGTGAAATGATGCTTCAATTGTTCCTAATAATATTCACTTCACAGGTAACTACAGCTGTCTAAAGGTCGACTTAATATTTACTAGAGACCGAGCGTTCTACTTTACTACAGTATTTATCCCTGGAATAATACTGGTGACCTCTTCCTTCATCACGTTTTGGTTGGAGTGGAACGCAGTACCAGCCCGTTCCATGATAGGTAAAAATGTGGCTGGTGTCTGGAATGCTCTCGGTCTTGCATACTGCATACATTTTACTCTTCGTAGATGTTGGCTGAGGCTTTCGATATAACACGCTATACATCGCAGGTTTCGCTTATTTTATGTAAATAATACTCAAAGGTCGACGAATCACTCATAAAGCAACTTTTATTTTGTTTATTTTTAGATTTTGCTTGACATTTTTAGGTAATTACAGCTGCCTCAAAGTGGATCTCATCTTTACGCGGGATAGATCATTTTACTTCACCACAGTTTTCATTCCGGGGATCATTTTGGTGACTTCATCGTTTATTACTTTTTGGCTGGAATGGAATGCAGTGCCTGCTAGAGTAATGATAGGTTAGTTTTAACCTTTTGTTTGCCCAATTATGAATAATTTAAAACTCATTGACTAGGTAACTTTAAAGTTTCATTTCAAAATTAATTAGCCCATACACGGTGGCAATTTCGACAGAGTTTAAGTGTAAGTACTGGGTAACGTTTTAAAATGAAATCATAATTTAAAATGCAATACAGCCTTGCTTACAATGATTGGCTATTCGTAAATAGATGTTTACTTAGTATTTTGGTAAACGCATGAACTAACAATATTTTTAAGTAGAGCTTACCTATTATTAACGTATAAATATTCTAGAGATTGTAAAATAAAACACGCTTACTTTTTTCTTATTATCTTATTCTTAATAGTTGGTAATAAGTATATTGTTGTCCACAGTCCTTATTGGAGACTGCGATAGAATTCTTAAGTTGCTTTGCTTTCTGTGCAGGTGTAACAACAATGTTGAATTTTTTCACTACATCGAATGGATTCAGATCGACATTGCCGGTCGTGTCGAACCTGACGGCAATGAACGTTTGGGACGGCGTGTGTATGTGTTTTATCTACGCGTCGTTACTAGAATTTGTGTGTGTCAACTATGTCGGGAGAAAACGACCTTTACACAACGTCGTCTACAGGCCCGGAGAGAATCCTGTCACACAGGTAAATAGCCCTTTTTATATCACTCAATTTAGCTGACTAGACCGTCATCACTGTTACACTTTACTTACCTTTTCTGACAAATGCTTCTCTGATGACGATCTTTTTAGACAATTGAGATTTGCGTGTATTTATTTCTGTAATTTTTGGTTACTTTAACTTGGAAAGTTAAATATCGTTAAACGTGTTTTTCAATGTTGTCTTTCATATTTTTATTTTGTTTAATATGTACAAAAGGCAATTATTACTAAGATATTCTATTTATAGGCTATATATTCTATTGTTAGGCTTCGTGGGTATATTTCAGACATATTCTTTCCAACACATTTGTTCAAAGTTACAAGATACCTACATACATGTGTATACCCTGTACATACACCCACTACATGTAATGCTACTAAACGTTACCTATCCCAACTGTGGTCCTTGTAGCCTACAAGCAATTGGTATTAGAATTATTGTAAAATTTAAAAGCACTTTGATATTGATGGTATGAGGGGTATTTTGTTAGAAAGCCCACAAAGCATTCACGAAGGAATTAACTAAGTTAAAGTTGCATGTAAATTCGAAATTAGTTTAATGCCTGTATTAATGTTATAGCTTATGAGATAACATAAAAATGTTCCCTCGTGAATATTTTCCATTTTTTCTATCTTTACTCTTTGCAATGTTTTCTTTAAATCTAACAACAACAAGACATGGCATGATAAATGAGTGCGTACTGCGTAGGTACTCAATTTCATCGTAAAATGGCAATGTCATGTTGTTTGTTTTCTTTCTATTGCATGCTTCACGTCTGTAACGTTTATTGCATGTATTTGGCTCATATGTTTACTAAATTTAATAAGTAAGCCAGAACTCATCACATGTATCATTTGCAATCGTCACTTCACCAAAATAAGACTATTTTGTGTGGCCATAATTCATAAATTACATGTCGTGTCTCTCCCTAGTCATCATTCTTGCTTTTCATAAAAAATATCCATAACTCTGTATTCAAATTGTGTGTCTGATGTCTGTTATTAGAAAACATTGCAAAGATGCATAATATTAATTTGTATTTTCACTGAATTTACGTATTTGATGTAATCAAGTGGGTGTTTCAAAGTGCATACGATCCATTATAAATGTGGCCACTACAAGCTAGTCTACGTTCACGATGCACATCGTTAGACCATCTGTCACGAGTGAACAAACTGTGTGTGTGATGTGTTCGCAGCGACTGCCTGCAGTCCTGAGCAGAATTGGCATTATACTGGCCAGCCCCTTGGTAAGAACATTCGCCACATAATTGGCACTATCCAGACATGGCTCGTATATTACTTGTTTACTAACTGTTCTGAAAGACTGATTGTAAACACACACGATTCAATTAATAGTAGGATAAGCAGGTAAGTTTAAATTGTAATGTAGGCAAAAGTGAAAATCAGTTTTTCTTGAATTGTTGAGTCAGAAACCTCGCATAATTGAGAGCTTACATATAAGGCAAAGACTATTAATGTTAAGCCATTGTCAAAAAGTATTATGTATATTTATATATAGTGGGGTAAAGAGGGAATATACGCAGCTCTTGTTATCATTTTCAAACACGATACGGTTATCGAGAACGCATGTTGTAATCCTTTGAATTAATAAGCTTCAATAGATTACGCCTTTATCCACCTTACTACTTTATTTTTAAGTTCGTTTCCTTCGGTGAAAGATCCCATGTAGCTGCATGCCTGCCTATATTACTAACCTACTAATCTCTCCATCCATTAAAAATACTTCGAAAATGTTAAAACAAGTTTACTGGTTGACATACGAAAAAATGTTCTCGTAGCAAATATTTTTTTAGTCTTTCTACAGAGATTCTATAGTTACTTATCTAACAGAATAAATTAAATGCAATATTGTTATTTTAATCAGAATAGATCGCTTCTAGTTTTGTTAATTCTACACTCTGCTTGTAAACTACTTTTTACTAGGTTGATTCTATGCAGCTTTTGCATTTGTACTTACGATTCTGCGTACTTACAATGCCATGCTTCGGCTAAACACTGGTATACATTTACATAGGAGGCGATGGCATTCCTCCATTGGGCAAAATCAGAGATGCCTGAGGCGGAATGTAGCAGCGCTGTAAGTGGTCACTGAGAATGAATATACAACAAATAGTTTGCCCCACTTCATCATCTCTGACTCTGATATCATGAAAACTAACGCATAGTTTTATTTAACGCTGCTTCGGAACGCTACAGCCCGTAAGTACATTATCATAATCACCATGTTATTCCCTTTACATGCTCTAACCTTTTAGAAACATATAAGTCTTAATCTATACTTAAGTCGACTTTTAAGTGGCGTGATCTTACATTTAATAACTTAACAGTATGTAGTTTATGTCCCAATGTTTTTCCCCTAAATTTGAAATGTGCCGAACAATGTTAAACGAAATCTTAGGTACGTATAACTAAATCAGCAGATGTAAACAGCTAAAGGAAGCTGCAATATTGGTTTGTTACGTATACATTGTAGATTGGCTGCACCCAAATTTTTCCTATAGTCTCTAAAAAAACTGAGCTTTTTGAGACGTTTTCATAAGCTATGATTCACATGATTCTGAGCACTAGCCTTTTGGTTATCACGAGTGCACCCGCTACTTCATCAAGTAATTGTACGCTTCTCGTTCTTCTCGATCTAATCAAAGTTAATTACTGGCGTTGCAGGGAGATAAAAAGCGCGAGTCGACAGGAGCGGCGGACCTCGTATCCTGCACGGCGTGTACAGGGCCGGGCGCCTGTACACACACCGCCAACAACGGCGGGGTCTCAGAGGTAACTGTCTCTCCACTCCAACGCTAACATAAAGTTACAAATATTTTGCGTGAAGCCCTACATTCCGAACCCTTTATTTTAGAACACACACCACGTGACATCGCATTCGTACACACGAGTAATATAACCGCTTCCGAGTAACTATTTGCAGCTTAAACACATGCAGCGGTAATTGAATTCGGAGTTGACCAGGCTACTTTTTATTTTAACGCTGTTGCGTAGATACCGTAGCGAACATAAATGCGAGTTGATAAACATTCATCTGCAGTACGGTCGATAAGTAAAGGACAGTGACACTGACTCACATTTCCATTAGCCTGTTATACACAGTAGCGGCTTTCGGTATCATCATTCATGTACATAATAATTTCTTTCAGCCATGTTTCGTCCAGGTTCGCAAAAAAGAACCGCCGCACCCGATCCGCGTGGCGAAGACGATCGATGTGATCGCGCGGATCACGTTCCCCACTGCCTACGCCGTGTTTCTCATCTTCTTCTTCATTCACTATAAGGCGTTCTCTTAATGCTGCCTCCACTTACCGCTGTCGCTGGCCGCTTCGTGTGAACGGACATTTACTGTGTTTTTCTACAATTATTTACTGCGTCACAAATATGTACGAGGTTTCGCTACTCACCCTGTTATAATACATATTTGATGAATGTCAACGTTCGATAACAATTGTGATTGTACCCGTTTATAGTGATCGTATTATAAGATAATTATAGTTTAAGAGACTTAAAGCAGAAAGCTATCGTTGCGAAGCTGCTTTCCATAATTTAACGTCAATAATTAAAAAGATGTGTGCGATTTTTCTACAGGTTTTGAAATAGTTTTCTACAAGTTCATAGACGGACGTTTATAATGTATATCTACGCGTAAGATTTACTTTGTGAATACACGAAAACTTATGATAGGATAAAGAGGGATCAATAACTTATGTAATTGTATGAAAATTCTTGTATCAACGTGGCGACATCGGATTTTGTATGAATTTAAAGAGATCGTATAGTTAATCGAGCGTCGGGTTCATTCGGAACGCTGCCTTCGTTAGGCGAATAAAGAAATCTATTTCAAACCTAAAGACAGTGCTGACGTATTTTATTGCTTTTAAATTATTTAAATTACACTAGTAAGATAGCAAAAGACATGATTACTTTTTATATTTATTACTAGATGATAATCACCATAGTTCTTAGTTTGTCCAAATCAACACCTGCATACGTTGTGATAATTGTAATAATATTTAATTATTGCTTTGTAAAGGTGAGGCGTAGGCTATGGTTGCCGTATGATTTTAATTAAAGTGATTAAGTTTCGAAATAATATAATTCGGAGTAATGTAAAAAATAGCTGTAGATGCATAGATGAAGCTCAAGTCATTATTATCTTTAAATTCTAATATAAATATATTATACCAAATGAGTTCACGCTATTCCAGAGGTGTACAAGATTGTGTATACCGAATTGTGTTGATATTGTACCATGAACATGCCTTCTACATGTCAAAGAGTTATTTTTGCCTGATATAATATTAGTGGTTAAACAGAAATCGATGAATAATGCTGGCTGTAAATAATAATTAAATTAAATTACACCTATCAATACGTAAGGTATACTAACCTAATGGAATATTGAAATTGTAACTAGAGACTTGTGTACAAGTATCGTGAATATTGTGCTGTGAGACCATACTGTCACCTTATTTGTTGCATAAGTAGAGGTTACTTCACCAAGTAAGATATTCGTAAAACTATTATAATATTGTCCTCGATCATCACACCCTAGATATTATGTAGTGTCCACGAATGCTAGAAACTGTTTATATTTAGGTGTAATCAATTAAAAACAAGTCTTTGTCCAAAACCGCGCTTACGTTCCCCGTCTGTAGGATGTGCGACTGTTATTACAATTTCTACCTACCTGAGCATGTTCGTCGAGACGATTGAATAAATACTTTATGTTGATTCATTTTTCTAACTCAATATAATGTCTAATAATAAACCTCGAGTTGAATAGAACACCATTAAATTATGCCTTTTGCTTGTTAAAAGCGGACCAAAGAGTCAACTGTTTTGAAAATAGATTTTATATCTAAATTATTATAAAACAATAAATTATAAGAAAAAGCGTTTTGGCTGTGGCTTTGAAATCAAATTATCTATTTGAAATGTAGGTATGCCTGATTGAATTAATAAATAAATTGTTATTTATGTTTAATTTTCTTTCGATTCCTTTAAACGGGTGGTCAAATGCCGAGTACCGACAAATGAACCAAGAACAACGCTTTTGGCTGTGCCTGAAAATATTTTTGCATCGATCTTTTTGATTGGAAGGCGTGAGGTGTCCATAGTTGTGTATTAAAGTAAATGCTTGGATGCCTTATGTATGTATAAGTTATTGGTGTAAAGAGTAACACATACTTGTGTATAAGACGTTAATGGTACACAATATAATTCATACAAAGCTCAGCACGAATGCCGTTAATAACTGTCGCGACTGACATTAATAATATCTAATGAACATTATAAAATCGTTTGCTAATGATCTCTTTTTACCTAATACTGTTCTCCTATGTTAACAGTATTTTAAAATTCATTAAACGTTTAACAATGAGACCATTCCCTAAATATTTGGATAGATACTAAGTGATACTATTTTAAATTTGCAAATTTTTTATAGGTACTATTTAAAACGTAAGATAAAAGTTACATATCATTCGCTTTATAAGATTCAACCTTGTACCTATAACATTGTGCTATCCTGTTAAAGAAATATTATATATTCTATGCTGCCTTTACATATATATACATTTATAATTTATACTTTTTATATGGTAGGTATGTTTATTTACATAAATTGTAAAGCTGTTCTTCGTTTTTGTGTAATGCGCGAAGAGAGTGTTACGCCAAGTATTCTGAATTGCTTATCATAATGACTGTCTTCATCGATATTTTATAATGATTATAAATATTTTGTAAACTAAAAGGATTACTGAAGTATTAAAGTGCACTCACGTTTCCCTCCATTTTGTTAAATTGTATATTACCTAAGTGCGCTTATGATCACTGCGTCACTAAACTCATACCCTATTAACTGTTGCGTAACTTTGTTAAGAAGGTGCTTATTTCTGGAATTTCATGTTATTTATCTCACTTATTATTTGGACTTAGTCCAAAATATGAATTTTGTTAATGATGTTATCTCTAAATAAATAAAAACCTACTTATGAACATATTTGAACATTGTTTGAGAGATTATAGGCAGGAATTTAATCAATAGAACCAATTCAATATATCGCCGCTTCTATACAAAAGGGCCACAACTAAAAAAAAACAAAAACAGTTTTTATTTAACAAATGCTACGCTACTTAACCATAATTAAAAAGACTCTATATAAAATGTATATTATTTGTTTTACAATAACAAAGCAAAACACAAAAATGTAATTCTTAAACTTCAAACTGGTCCCCTGAAAAAAAGTATGTTTTTTATTTGTGGCCCTTATGTATTGAAGCAGCGATATATATATTATTCATATATTTTATAATGCCTGTATACTAATGTCAGAACATTCTAACAAACTCCCTGTAATATCTACTCAACTTAAACATTGTTTAATTATGTTTCTAAGTTGAATTTAAAGAATTTTATGCTTATCCTGCAGGTGACTTTAAAAAGGTCTTGTTTTGTATGCGTCGTACCGATGTACATATGTCTAGTTATTTACGAATTGATATTTTAAAATGTTTAAACTTTGTTATTGTAATGTTCTTAGATTTATTTTGTATGACCTGACCGATGTCTGATGTATATAAACAAGATGTCCGCATTCCTGTGGTTTCAAATGAATATAATATAATTAGGTCATATTGTCGACGTATGTCCATTCGATATATCATTTCGCCGTATCTATAAAAAACGTCTATCCGTTGGTGAGTCATAATTCTTATGGTAAGTTTAGTCTACGACACTATACCTACATGGTGTATATACTCAGTGTTCCGTGTGTAGTGTCGTGGTCTCAGCGCAGCATAAGGCACTGACTACTATGAAATTATAAGTAGAAATACCATAAGCAAAACGCCCTAATATGGCATTTACGAGATGCAAACAGAAGTCATTTTTGACATTATTGGAATTGAAATTAAATCGAAACCAAATTCTAAATTTAATTGCGGTAATTGACCAACCAGACACCAGTGAGGACATACAGCTTCTGTTATTTAAAAAAGAAATACAAACAGTTTATTATATTTTCTGTATCTAGTCATTTTTGTTAGTAAATATATCTGTGAACATAATATCATATGTAGGACAATTATTAGAATGCTTTGCAGGACATGAGAGATTAGGCTAAACAAGCCGCTTAATTATAGTTATTAAATAAGCAACGTTAAGTAATTATATAGAAAAATATATGTACCATATATGCTGTACCATAAAAACAATAATACGAGTAGATTATTTATGATATCCTGGTAATAGCTTAGCGGTCGTGAGTTGCCCATATTACATTTAGATTTCACATTACATCCACCCACATTCAAAAAATAAATCTTTGTACAATGCGGAACGGGTGAACAATATTGATAGTTAAAATGTAGGTACTTACTAAATAAAGAAAGGTATCTAGCACATAAAGCACGAATATAATATCATAAAAACAATTCACAATATGCTTTCAATTCTTTAAAAACCAAGACTGTCGTAGTTAATGGAAAAGCTAGAATCTCTCAACTCTACCAGCACTACTAGGCAGGCGTCAATAATATAAATGCAATTGGCGCCCACCGTGGGACTGCATCACACGTGATGTTAGTCTCCTCTTTCATTAATTCCATTATTATATGTAAATTTTAAAGCATAGCATTAAAGCCAAACATCTTGAACCTACATTTTGCTAATGACAGAATAAATATATTTTGCAACTGTCCCGAAGTTAAGTAATGCTGTTGTTATTGTATGGAGCTTTAAGGCATTCAACCCACCTTACGATAATAATAATAAATTCAAATAATTGTGAGAAATATTCGGGATAAGTGAGTATTTTGTATAACCAAGGTGTACAAAAAACAAAATTTTCAAAAATAGACAATGAAGGAGGCTTTTTTCACCATGGAAAAGTATTCCATAAAATCATAATAAAACTTTATTTTTATAACTGGCAATTTACATTTTCGACCTAAACCAATAAAAAAAATAATTAAGCTAAGATACCTACTCTTTGATTGCAAATTATTTAGGTTTTCATACCACAAAAAACTAAATAATAGATAAGTATGACCAAATATTGATTGCGTTGCAAGTTTATCACTCAATAATATAGTAATTGTAGATATGTTATATAGCTTACATTCAGTAAGTATAGTATTAAGAATTTGTCAACATTTTGATGCATGAAAAGACATTAGTGAGATACCTAACACAGAACAATGAAACTGTCAAGAATGTTAAAGTTTGTCATTGTTTAAAATAATTGTAAACTTATTATAAAGCTCTCAATCTGTACCTAATACCTATATTTCCACTTCACGTAACTCAGTGGTAAAATTAGCACTCATAAAAACTGAGTGCGTTCACTTTAATTATGTAATAACCGGTGGATGCAATCGGCAAGCTGTCGTTCATTGTGGCGTTCTAAGGGGAGGCCTTTGTTCAACAACGGACGTCTTCCGGCTGATGATGATGCATATATCTTGTATGAAGTAGTACAGTCTTTGGAATCAGTGTACGGTGATATATCGCATGTAGGTACAATTTCTGAGAAATCGAACGCATCCAAAAATATTTGCTGTATTGATCACTCTTTATTTGTGCTAATTAAGATAATACAGGTCGAATACAGAATCTCCGTTTTAAAGTCCGTTAAAAAAGGATAAAACGCAAAAGTGAAATTTAGGTGGAAGGTGGAATTTATTCACCGAATAGCTATAAAATTTCACCATTACCGAGCTATCGCGACAAGCAAGCATCAAGTCTGTTCATCGATTGAATACCTAGGTAACCTATGGGTGCATCTACGTATTAGCCCTTGCTTGCCCTGATGAACCTTGGAGCGTTCAGCTAATTCAACAAGCTCTAAATGCTCTCTTCTTTACCTACAATTAAAAAGTTTATCAACGTGGGCAATTGATATGAAACAGCGTTACAAGTTACCTAGTTTGCTTGGAGTAGTTCGTATTTTGTACAAGCAATTAATTAGATAATAAACTAGGTAAGTATTCAATTAATATTTTCATAATAAAATCCGTCATGCAGTACCTTTACGAATAAAAGTATTGGTAAGAACAAAAACTAAAGATGTAGTTTTGAGAAAGTGTAATGAAATTTCATAATTAATGTATTATACAAAGTCTTATCTAATTCTTTATTGAATTTATGCATTGTGTTTGTTACATGCAATTTAGATTTTTAATAAAAGAAGAGCTAAATAATATTCTTAGAACATGTAGTAACGTTTAGAATAGATTTGTACCTGCCACCTACAAATGCCTCACTGTTTGTAATCCTTAGGTGCCGACCTACAGCTGATTCGTTTGTCTATAATATAAGTACCTAAATATTTAAGTCACCATTTTGTTATTAGATATAATTGCAGAGTCGACATCAACACCGTTTGCTTTTGTACATAAGATAATGTCAGCGCGCTGACCGCCCGTTCGTGTTGTATTATGGCATTGTAAATAATTTTAATGTAAAATTTATGAATTACAATTTTCATCAAATAAAACACAAATTCGACTTTAAGGTTTTAATTATTTAATACCTCACATTGTTACAGTACGGTACCAAGTACGATAAAAAGGGTGAGTCAAATTCTTCAAAGTTCAAACTCTTTTCAAATGCCGCGCAATGGCCAATTAAAGTTAACCTGCTTACTATAAAAGTGGTGATGATAGGAGAGTAATAACCAAGTATCAAAGAGTTTAATACCCTCTACAAATGACGCCATTCGTGGGACATACAGCGGGATTACTATGGGCTAGCATTGCATGTTATTTACGCTGTGGAAGTGAGATAGCACATTATACTGCATTTAGCTGCATCTCGGCTTTTATAGCGCAAAATCGAGCAGGCCATATATGCAGCGCCGATATCCTAGATTGTAGTGGCTGTAAGCGGCACTGCTTATCATCAGGTCCAAGGTTCGATTACAAGTAAAATAAAGTTAGGAATCCTTGGTAAAACTCCAATAATGTTACCCAAGGTGTAAAAAATTACCTAAAACATTCATTAACATCGCCTGCGCTGCGAAAAGTTGATGATAGAATGACATAATGTATAACTTTGCAGAACTCATAACTAATTTAAAAAAGGGTTACGACAGCATGTCTATCTATTAAAGTTGTGCCACAATAAGAGATGTTTTATTAAAAAAAACAACCGACGAGCGTGTATGAGGAATGTGATGCGTGTGAATGAAGCAAAAGAAGTATGCCAGGATAGTAGCAAATGGAAATCCGTGGTCTTTGCCTACCCCTCAAGGTAACAGGCGTGACTTTTTGTATGTAAGTATTAAAGAAAAATTAAATGCCGCCGCTATGAAAGCTCTTGGTAATAATTAAAATAAATATTATTCATAATCAAGACTGCTTTAACACCTTTATATTACTTTTGAATTATTAAATTCGGGCATTTTTTTCCATTCGAAAGATATCATGAGTTTAAAAATGTACGTATTAGAAATAATTTGCGTGGTAGCCGCTCACCCTGCTCGGCTAGCTATGCAGTGCAGCACCATGAGCAATACAATGTGCTGTTTTAAAACTGCACAACATTTCGGGAGGTTGTAGTAAAAGTCACAAATAATCATATAAAAATACGATACTTTAAATAATCAATAATACATTTTATTTAATTTTAGCTGTTTTTCAGAATAACTCTCTAAACAAACTTCTTATAAACCCAGAATCATTCGTTACGCACGAGTTATCGAGCGCGACATGCCACTGTGTGCGTGAGTGCATCAACCTGTACGGCTCCGCCCACTTATTCTGCAAGATAACGAAATGTAAGCGCACTAGTTGTTTTAGGTCAGCAACATGAAGCAAATAATTTAACCTTAGATATAGTTCGAATTCGATAATCATAATTTACATTATTGTTTTAAATTTCGCGAATGAATAACTCATTTAATGGACACTGTGGGTGGCACGTGACAAACGGACACGGGATAAAACAAAACAAAACACGAGTACGAAAGAGACACGGGATCTGGCTCGCTCGTGCTCGTTGGCGCGGTTTTGCAACGCATACGCAAGTCCTCTCCCGGCAGAGGGGTGTACAGCGGGGGACGGCCGGCGGCGTGGCAACAACGCGGAGTACGAAAGTATTAACGCGCATGCGCGCGCTTTGATGCCCGTGCTACATTCATGTTTATGCGAAAATCTTTTAAAAGAAAATTTCATGTTGACGTCGTTAGTTGCCTATCAGCTGATAAGTAAAATGTTAGGTCGAGATAAATAAACCTTACATAGCACGTAAGCTATATTCGTGTCCCTGCTGCACAACTGTGAATAGTTTCACATTAAATTGATTGCAAGTTAAAGACGAAACATAGCTAAGCTAAAGTGAAGTTTATTTATCTTGACCTTAGTTTTGCTTCATTACTGAGACCGTGACTCAGACGCACTAATGTTGTTGTATGTAAAATGTAGGCTATGTTCTCCATAATCCGTTGCTGCATACCTAGAGCACGGCGCGCGCGGGTTTTAGGTATAATAAAGCGGCGGCATGCGACTGTAGGTACTTGGCGCAGTCGGCGCGCTGTAAGTAAATTCAGTCCAAGGTCAGATTTCCGTAATAATTTCGTTTTTATTTGTGGATTAAATTGGTTGATATAAAATTTTCCTTCCTACTTTTTAACGGGCTGAGGACCGTCAAAAATACCTTAGATATTTTCAAAAACAAATTATCTACCTACTTAGGTAATTATGTGTTAGGTTTTTAAGTGATTTATCTTGCCTGATATGTAGGTATTTTTGGCGTAGTTAAAAATTTTAAATCACCTTATTTAGACTAATCAAATTGATACGGCTAACAACGTATTTACATATGATTGTCTATGTACAAAAAAAGTAAATAAATTACCTACTTATGTTATCTGGAGGTATTGTTCAAAGTGTCCACCTTTACACTCCAGGCACAGTCTAGCACGACGTTGCTGATTTTCTTTTAGTTTACGTATCACAAACACATTCTTTTTTAAAGTGTCGAAAGCACTGATTACCTTTTCACGCAATTGTTTAACACTGGTGATTTCTTCTGTGTACACTAGTCTTTTCAAATCTCCCCACAAATAAAAGTCAAGAGGTGTGAGATCCGGAGAGCGCGGAGGCCAGACCACTGGACCACCGCGGCCAATCCAGTGTGTGCCAAACCTGTCACCTAAGTACTCACGTACTTGCCGACTGTAGTGAGGAGGTGCACCGTCCTGCTGGAAGAATAAGTTCCGATAAAGTGACAGGGGAACTTCTTCCAACATGTCCTCGACGACGTGTTGTAACAGCTCCAAGTATGTGGCACTGGTGAGGTGACCGTCGATAAAATAGGGTCCAAGCAGTTGGTCCCCTATTATGCCAGCCCACACATTTAGGCTGAATGTCACTTGGAACGTATGCCGCTTAGTCACGCGTGGGTTATGATCGCGGTGGGCCCACCAGTGTTCGTTATGAACATTGTAGACGCCAACTCGAGTAAATATAGACTCGTCCGTCCACAGGATGTTGGCGTCTTGGTGTTCAAGCAACCAGCGACAAAACGTAACTCGCGCGGCGTTATCACCTCCGTGGAGGTCCTGTACCTTGTGGTAATGGAATGGATGCTGCAGTTCTTTCTTCAGTAGTCGCCACACTGTAGAGTGATGCACTCCAAACCGTCGACCAGCGTCCCGCGTGCTGGCCCGTGGCTCTCGCTGGAAGTACTGCAGGATGTCTTCCTGCAAGGTGACAGGCAGGCCTTCGTTGCCGCGACCGTCAGCATGCCGGGGAACGTCGAATTGCCGAAAATCGCGGAGTCTCTGCGTAGCAGCCAGCATTACCCTATGAGATGGACGTTGCCGATTGGGGAATAACTCGACAAACATTTCGACAGCTCGAGATACGCTGTCCCCACTGATAGCATACAAACGGACCATCTCCACCAACTCTACATTGGAGTATTGTTCCGTCATATTTGTTAGCACTACCGTACGTAACAGAAAGCACACCAGAGGGGCAGATATTGCACGCGTACGCAGACGCCGGCGACATCGATCACACTAAAACTAAATCTAAATCAATTGATCGATGGCCGCGGGAGCGTAGCTAGTGAATAGTGAGGTGCGTGCGGGGAGTGCTAGTGTGCTTTGAATCAATGAAATGTATTTGTGTGTGTGAAAGCGCGGTTATAGGTATCAGACTGAAAGGTAGTTCACACGTACCGATTACCATAAATAAGAAAAAAATTACCTACTTATTTTATTGTTGATTCGGGTCGAGGATCACTAACATAATTACCTCCTGAAAAATTTTACAGCTTCAATATTGCAAATATAGATGGCCTATAAATATCACTGGGGTACGGGCAGTACGGGAGAAGAGTATTCAAAAATAGCTGTGTTTGCCCGCATACTTGTGCACTATAATATCTCCTGCGTACCTAGTCTCAGCTGAGATATAAGAACATTATTATTACCTACTTCATTTCGAATTTCCAAACAAACGGTTTAAGCAAATAAAATCATTTTAGGCAACATTCTTAAGTAGTAGGGTGTTTTTCCATTTGGTATTTCTCAGTAGCAGCACGGAGTCTGGATTTGCGCAAGGTTGATGACAATAGGCTCGGCCCTATTAGGTACCTACTGCCTACATGATGGTACACAGTGAACACCTCTGCGCACACCTTCGGGGGATTCAGGCGTAATACATGGTGTGAACTTATAAATCGATAATTGTATCAAATAGCTAACTTGATACCTACTATAAAATGCACTCTGATAACGATAATCTCTGATCCCTGCGGACGATTACGTTTATCCGTCATGTGATTTACAATGGAGATTAGGTACACTTATAGCATGTTGCCTAGCAAAATATTCTGAAACGATTGTCGACAAAAGTTGTGTGGCCTAGTTTAGTAGAAACTAGTAATGAACTCTGAACTAAGAAAGTTTGAAGATAAATAGATCTTTTTCACACGAACGGAGAGATGTTTTGTTTTAGTCTGAGTATTATCTCATTGAAAATTAGAGAAACGTGACATTTTACACGTGGTAAAGATCTCAAGTAGATTTAGAACCAAATTAAACATTAAATTTGGTAACACTAAACTAATGATAAATAAAAAAAATATTTTCTGTTTGTATCACAAGTTCATTTGACAATCATTACACAAACAATGTATTGTCTTGAATTGCTATTACAGAAACAGGTACTTTAAGAAAAACCTAATCATATTATTTCCAAATAAAGTTATAAGAAACAATAGCAAAGTAAAACCATATATATAGAATTTGACATAGAATAGTTTCTTTGACAACTAAACTATCGATATCGACAAATTTAACTTAGCATCGCAAAAGACACATCACTATCTGAAAGATTTAAAAAAGTGTGTGGTCATGACAACCGATGTAAAACTGAAATTATCGAATAAATATATTTCATTAATCAAATGCAGAAATAACAGTAGTTAATTATCAAAGAAATGATTATATTTAACTTGTGGTCTGTGCTACAATGGTATCTGCGACCGTTTATCAAATGGTTTCTCAGAAAGACTACTCAACTGTGTGAGCTTCAAAGAATTTGTTACGGTGACAAAGCTGGTGCAGAAAGAACTCGTAATGTAGAGAAGTCTTTAATGTTGTCTCGCACTCGAGACGTAAAAGAAGTTGTATCATTTCTGGATGGCGTGGTTAATGAAAGAAGATTCGCTCCTCGTAACTTTCGTGAAATTTTAGACCCTTCTATTGCAATTATATTAAGAGTTAAGAAAATTAATCCTAAACTACATGGATCCTTTGTAGTATCTTTTCGACGATGCTTGGAGCAGATCTGGAGTTACAGAAGCCTAGTAGACCAAGTGGAAGAGCTGCGGCAAACACAGTTTGATAGCAGTAATGATGAACATGAGAATAAGTTACTCTTATTGTGGTCTTTGTTGGTTCCTGATGTAGCCCTTGAATCACGAGTTACAAAACAGTGGCAACATATAGGATTCCAGGTAAATTGTTCTTTTACTTTGTTCGAGGCTTTAAATAATTAGTAATTGTTGACCATTCATCATTACTTTCATCATAATTATACTTCCAAAGTCATTTGTCTATGTTTTCCTATAGCATTATGGGTTTTTTACGAACCTACATGACGTTGTTGAGTCAAGATTTAATAATTGTGTTCATAAAAATATGATCTAAATAAGTTAAACTTGTTTTTTAGGCACTGTATTCAATTCACTTTATGCATAAGAATTCATGTACTTATTACTTGTTTACAGGGAGATGACCCAAAAACTGATTTTCGTGGCATGGGACTGCTTGGATTGGAAAATCTCATATTTTTTGCAACAGAGTATCCACAGGTTTCAACCCATGTTTTAAGTCACTCGCTTCACCCAAAATATGGTTACACTTTTGCTATAGTAGGTATTAATATCACTTCTATGGCATACTATTTACTTAAGGATGGTTCTGCCAAAACCTACATGTTTAATGCCAAACAATATATGCCTAACATTTATTTATTCCATAGATTTTACTGCTATTTATTTTATGAATTTGATAAAATGTGGATAGAATCAAAACCACAAAACATTATGGAGTTCTCTGTTATTTTCAAAAAGTTTGAAAATGCTGTCAGAACTGAACTAGCAGACCCAGCTTCAGTATTCAGAATAAATATTGAGGTTGACAATATATAACAAGTTAGTATAAAATGCATTTTAGTTTAGTTGTTACACAAACACATTTAAATTTAATGAGCTCAGCACACATTAATAAGACTGAGTGATAATAAGTGTGATACTTAGTCACCTAATTAGTAACTTGTGATACTTATTCACGTAATTAGTTAACTGCTTAAAGTTAATAATATGCTTTATATATAAAAATAATAGTCCTCTACTACAATTTAGCAAATCTAGTGTTATATAATCTTATTCTATTAACAATGTGGGTGAAGTTCTTGATATTAACACAATTCGAATAGGTACATTCATACCATTGGTATATTTAAGGACCACTTACAAGATCGACAATATTTTCTGATCTCTATTACCTAATTTAGTTATTGACTGTAAGCTATTATTACAACAGTGCAATAAATACAAGAGGTACTTTTAGTAAATATATATTTTAATTAAAGTATATCATTGTATGGGAAGTATGTGACTAATAATGCAATACATTTCTGATTAAGTGTTTCATGATTTCTGCCTCACATTGATGAAGTTATTGATCTTTGCAAACTATAAACATTAGGTATTCAATTATAGAATAGCACCTTTTCAAGTTCCAATTGAACAGTTTTACCACATTTACCATTTGACTATTTAGCCTATAGGTACTTTCATATTTTTAAACACTGCTGTCTCTTGGTATAGGATAATATAAACATGACAAGGGAAGGTGATTGATTGATTAATTTTTACCACTTTTCTCATTTACCATATGTTATTATTTTCAAAATTACAATGTAAACTAGTAACTGTCTAAAATGACACCATAATGTTGATTTAAGTTACTTTATTGAACTATTTGTAACTACCTACCTATTATAATAGTTTTTCCAAGTAGGTATCTTTGTCAGGAAGCGTATACATAATTATTTATTGTTACCCACAAAAATTAGATTGAACATACTTGATTCTACAAAACAATGTAGTCAATTCTCTTATATACTTTGTTTCAACTTATCAAATCTAGAAATAATTTATAGCATGCATTATACTCATGTCACTTTCAAGACAATAAATTATTTCAATTTTAAGAAGTTTGAATATTTTGTTATTACAATTAAAAAGATTAAAAATCTACTTGTTTCTGCAATTCTGGCGTTCGTAATTTATGTAATGACAGTTCGAATAAATTTAGAAATAACTGTTTTTAAATTAATTAAGTGGAGGCTTCAGAAAACTTTCTAGTAAATTTGAAATATGAATCATTATATATACAAATACAAAACTGCAATACCCCAGATATGTGTTGTACATCTGGGGTACAACCAAACAGTAAATTTTAAAATAATATGTACAACATGCTGTTATTAATTACCTTATATATTTTATATAATCAACAATTAATATACTCATTATTATACTGTAATTAAATTATGCAAATGAACGATTGCAATATTTAATGTAAGCATATTGTTGATACGGTCAGATTTTACCAGATATTGATTAACTGTGAAAAATAGTTTATAATAATATGAATGTTGTGTGTGGCTTTTTGCTATTTATTTTATTGTAAAGTGCACAGAAATTAAAAAAATGGTTTGACTCACATCTGGCTTTTATTTTTATATGACAATGTATAATAATATACTCCGATATTATTATACTCATGGTATAGATAGATGGATAGAGTATGCTTTATTGTACACCATGTCAACACATCTTAATTTATAAATAACATCGATTTACAGTTACAAGCATACATGGTTACTTATTTAGCCCCCTTACTATGAACTTATAAAAAGGACAGTTTACGATGTGAAAATGAGACGTCGCTACGAGCAGTGTAATTCGGCGTCTCGCTTCCTCAGCGTTAGCTGTACCACATAATATAACTACGTAGGTACGTACTACCTTTCGCCCCCCTTAAGTGCATTTATAATAATATACTCTAATATTATTCCATGAATATATTATTAAAAGATGGTTATACAGTATACACTAACATAACCATTTCATCAAATTTACACCTACTGCACTAATGCAAATAAAAAATATGAAAATGTTTTGATAGAGTAGTAAATTACTACTTAATGACCTAAGGAAAGGGTAACTTATTGAAACTTCCTGTTTCTATCTTACTTCTTTTATTGTACATAATAAAAATAAATAGAAAACATTCATTACTAAAAATATAAGTACTTAGATAGTTTTTTTTTTAAATTGAGACCCAATTTCACCGATTCTTATTCACAACTTAAAAAAGTAAATGCAAAAATATACAAAAAATATATTCTGATAAATGCATAAAAAATAGAATTTGAAATAACTACGAAACTATTTACTCTTTTTATCTTTTTTCGAGTCTTTAGTTGGCCGCGTTCGTCCTGCTTTCAGAAGAGCTATTATAGCAGTAATAGCCACCAAGCCAAATCCTGCCACACCTATCTGCCAGATCCAAGGGTGTTGAGCTAGGATATCCAGTCCAAAAGCTACGCCTATCTTGATCATTTCAACACACCAATCGACTAGTTCATCACTAAAACAAAAAAAACATGTAGTGCCAGGTGGCTGGAATCACGATTTATAAACCATATGTAATATCATCATCAGCTTTTACGTGACCCACAGCTGGGCATAAGCCTCCTTCCATAAACGCCACGTTTCCTGTTTATATGTAATATAATGCATAAATATTGTCATGATCCAATTTAATGGTTGAGTTGTGTTGTTTAAAGTTGACAACCTGATTGGACTCAACTGCTGCGCTAAGGGTTGCGGGTTCGATTTTCGCACGGGACATACATTTGTGTGATCCACAGATGTTTATGAGAATGTGTCCTTCATTTAGTGGAAAAATTCAATATAATATGATACTTACAATGGTGACGCTAGTAATGGCACAGTTTCTACTTTGGAATTCTTATACCAATCTTGAGCAAAAGCGACAAATGATTTGACATCCTTGATTGGTAGATCAAACCAATATAATTTTCCAAAACGGAAGCTGAAACATAATAAGAATAAGAATAGTTTATTTGCTTGAAATAATGGTGTTTATAGATAAAATTTTTTGTAAAAACATTCTTACATATTTTGCCTACTGGCGAATTAAGGCATTATAATTTTAAGGCAAAAGATAAGACAAATAATCATTTATCCACATGACTATTTAAAATATTCTGAATGTCATACATAAGACAGCCTTCAAAAACACCCAACCTTTACCACTATAATACTAGAATAAAACTAATACCACTTGCATGAATCTAATCATAAGTTAGTTTAAAAAAATTAGAAGAAACCCATTTTTAAGTAAAAAGATAAGTAGAAGGAATAAAGGAGAAGATAATTTTTAACAATTTTAATTTATTAAGCTATGTAAGCTTTAGCTTACAATTATCTGTGATCAACAATTTGTGTTAGGCGATGACCACACAGAAACGACGTAGGACGAGGACGCGTTGCCGACAGATGCTCCTTTGATTTACAAAGGACGTGACTTAGAAAAGATTCAGATTGCGCCCAGTGTTGTCTGTATGTTTTGCGTCGCGTTCAATACATTTTGTATGAAAGTAAATCAAAGGGCAGCTGTTGCACCATGTTCGTAACGCGTCCTACTCTAACGTGTTTTCAGTGTGGCTATCGGCTTAGTAACTTAACACTTTGACTGTGCGTGAAGCAGACAATAGTAAAACAATAGCTATGCCCCATCGGTGGGTCATTACACTGGGAAAGGGTTAATATCGTACCTAATTCCTGATCCCAGATTTTGGTGTCTAGAGTAATTTATAAAATACTTACAATATGAAAGTTGGTAGCTCATTGACACGGAATCGCTTTGCAGTGTTCAACCCAGCTAAGTTAGCGTCCATGCGCGCGACGTTAATACGGCCCCGCAGAATTGCGCCAACACATTCCCATATAGCATGCAGTCGCTGACATTCTATACAAGAAGCTCCATAACTGTAATAAATATTAATTCATAATTGAATAAAAATAGAACTAGATAGACTGCCTCGTTGGTCTAGTGGTTGCTAAGCGCGACTGCTGAGCACGAGGTCCTGGATTCGAATCCTGGGTCGGGCAAAGTGTTACTGGGTTTTTTCATTAGGTAATTCTCAGTAACAGCACGGAGTCTGGATTTGTGCCCGGTTGATGGCAATAGGCTCGCCCCCTATTATATTGGGACCTTAAAACATAACTGGCGAAATGTGGGTATACTATACATATGTGCACCTCTGCCTACCCCTTCGGGGAATAGAGGCGTGATGTTATGTGAATAAAAATAGCAGAACATTGTATTAAATACTGAGTGAGAGAGGTACCTAAATTTTTCACCTATTTCATATCTGATGATACTTAAAACACTCAATAATGTCTTTCTGCCCATTTGTTTTAAATTAGCTTGTTCTATCTCTCACTACAGGGTTCAGATGTATCTCCCATTTCTTTTAAAAGGTCGCCCCCACTCTATTAATTTCTCCTGCATCGTGGGCACATTTCACAAACATGAAATATAACATACATGCACATCCAGACTCAGGATAAACATCTACAGATTATACAAATTTTTGGTCCTATACAGGAATTGAACCCACAAGCTCTAGTGCAGCATTCCAGTTGTTTGGCCACTGCCAATAAGGCCTCTTTTGTACTCTTGCATTATTGTAAATTGCTAAGTTGTATCCGGCCTAGAATTGACAACCCACTTTTACCCCGTGGGTGTTGTAAGTTGCAACTAAGGGAAAATCCAAAAGATGGCCAGCACCGTCTTCTGTAACTTCAGCGTCAAAAGCAATATCCAGTTAAGAATGTGTTTTAAAATACTTACAACATAACAAACCAATCACCAGTGGTAGCACCTGTTGCTGCTTGAGTGACATGTTCAAATATTTTGTCAGTCAATTCTTTGACTGCTGGTGTCTGGTTTTTCTCGAAAAACACAAATAATTCATTCTCATCAGCTTCACCTGTAAAATAGATTATTAAACACTGGATAAAGTCAAGTAAGATCTTCTCCACATTCATTAATTTGATCACTGGTTAATTATTGGGATGGAGATTAATTTGAAACCAATTAAATTAGTTGTGACAAATGGCAAGTTGCCTTTCATTGTGGCATTCTAAGGGGGTGACTTATTCAACATAGGACATATTCTGGCTGATAATGATATAAAAAGAAATATTTCATGTTTTTGTTAGGGTTATTTTATAAGAATATGACTTTGTAATCTGAACCTTACCATTATATAATAACGGCACTCCATGTCTAAAGAATATGATAGCCGGCTCCTTAGCCGGGTTATAGAGACGAGCCAAGTAGCTGTTTGTTGCTTTCACACATACTGTATCCATATGCTGTGTAAAGTCATCCTGTAAATTCTCTATGATAGATTCGAATTCAACACATTTGGCACAGTTTGGTTTACCTGAAAGGAAAAACAACCAAATGTTTGTATTTTAACAATTTACATTTAAATCTAGAATGTTAGTATTTATTTCACCTTTCTTTACTGGTATATCATCACTAGCTCATACTGTCATCTAGATGTTGTGCCCCCTTGAACAACATGCATTTCAAGTACATCATAAGTTACCCAAATATAAATATGGATTTAATGTAACCTCAGTGTTTGACAATTTTAACAAGGCTTTATTAAGTTTACTTTGTAATTTTAATTTGCAGGAACATTAAAACAATATTATTGTCATAACTATAAAACCTGTCGGTAATTAAAAAACCAAATACTAATAAAGCGATCTGCATAGCTTAAGCCTGCATCTGATTTTGCCTGTTATTGTCATAAAACTATCGGCTGACGAAGTTCTAATAAGCGTCTACCAAGAATGTTAATACAACTTACAGACAGACATTCATATGTACATACTTACTAAAAAAAACAATGAGCTTTTTATTTTCCCTTATTAATTCCAGAAGATCATCATCGCTTACACTTTGTAAAGTTTCGCTGCTCGACTTTATAAATGAAAAAAGTAAAACTATAAAACACACTTTGAACTGCATTTTTTATTTATACGATTTATCACACAGTGTATGAATAAAGGTGTCCTTATTAAAAAGAATTAAATAAATAAAGACCTTTGTGCAAGGTTTTAGACCTACAGGCTACAAGCACATTTTTTTAATGGCAATTGAGTCGGGAAATCGGGTTGCCAACTATTCTGCCAGCGTTTGACATTGAGCATTCATGTGGTACTATTTTTGATTAATCGTATAATAGAGGGACATAATTTACTTATAAGAGAAGTTAATAGGTAGAAGGATTTGGCATAGTATAAGCATATAAATATTCTTATATCCAGGATTAACCTGCGATAAAAGTAAAACACTTCATTTACAGATAACTAAAGGTATACTAACAGGTCCCACGTCCCACGTAAGAAGCGTACGCAACGCATTATGCTAAGTGGCATCAAGCACGTGTGTCTGGATTGCATAGAATTTATAAGAAAACTAAGATAATCAAGCGTCCAGATATCATTAAGTGTTACGTACGTTGCGTATGTGGAAACAAAAATTATAAATTATTATTATTACTCCAATATAAACAATAATAATCCCCTTATAGTAAAGTCGACTAGATATCTATAAAGTTCAGAGGATGTATGCATGTCTGTCAAAAGTGTCAACGTCAAAAATAATTATAAATTATCTGTGTCGGAGATTCGAGTTCTAGATTTTAGTATTGTTTGTACAAAAATATTATTGTAGGATACACAGGTGGTCCTTTATTTAAAAATTGGGCTCCCACATTTATTTTGCTCTTAGCACTCCAAAGTTTGTTATCGAAAAGGTTAATTTTAAGTGAACATTTTGAGCGAAATCGTCTGCAGGTTAAGGTTTGTTTTAATATAACATTGCCACACAACATTTACTGACTGCCTTGGTATATAAACATGATTGCCTTGTGAAAGTTCGATCTAACAAGTGTAACGACGTATTAGTAATAGCTGGTATGAATTCTTAGTTGTGTTGCGGTGCAGTAAGCTAGTTATTCACATAAGTTTTTCTTAAGATCAAGAAAGTAACAAAAAGGGTGGATTGGATGAGTCATACCTCGTAATTTGGTAGTGCTGATCTAATCCTAAGGAGTGTTAAAGGTTGTTGCATTCAATTATATTTCTGTGATTCAGTTGCTGGAAAAATGGCGGAAATAGAAGAAAAAGTGGTGATGACACCCAAATGCAAGACTGCTAATTCAACCACTTTGGTGATTGAACGAAAAGCAGTAGAACCAGAAGCAAGTGACAAGATCCATGTAGCTGGTGGAGACCACACAGGCATCATTATCAACAAAGAAAACAATTATGGTATGTAATATCCAATTATTTATATCTTTAAGAAAGTTACTTAAAATCTTCCTAGCCACTCCCACTAGAATATACTGGAGTTGCCTACTACTAACTGTTAAAGCTTTAGGATTTCTTAATTTAGATATAATTAGAAAATGTCCTTTTATACTTTTTTTTTAACAGCCTCTGTTGTCCTTTTACACCTATTATACTTATTTGTAAAAAATGTTATAATTAATAATAAAACTGATTGTGATACAGAACACCCAAAGGCTATCAGTAAATTGACCTTGCAGGTTCCTGTGGGCTTGTTATATACATAATTATCACGGTTTATCCTTATTTTGAAATATGTAGTTAATTTTGTTTTATTATTATAATAATAAATATTAGAAAGGTTTATTTGCTTAGGTTAAAAGTTAGTTAAAAGAAAAATGAATAAATAGCATATTGTTGACATTAGAAGTTAAAAAATAAAATGTAGAATTCAAGTAGATGTGATACAAGTAATTAAGAACAAAATTTTACTTTATATTTAGGTATTTCTAAATACATTATGGGCTGATTTTTTCTAAAACCAACATTTTGTATTTTTAGGGACTTAATAATGTTTTTATTTTATTGTAACAGTACTTACTATACCAAAGTAAGCTTATAATATTAATAAGGATTATATAGTGCCATAACCAACAAGTCTATGAGTAATTCAGTCTAAGAATGAAACAAACTTCAATTGCAATTAAAAATTATCATTCATTAAATTTATCAACTCATTAAGCAAGACAATGAGTATTGTACTCTATTGTAGCAATGTTCATGTTGCTGGACAGATAAGAAAATGTTACTACATTGGTTGAATTTGAAATGTACTGTGGAATATTAGTATTTATATAATACCTACTGTATTATCTCCTTATATTATGTAGGTACATGTATTGACATCCTAGAAAATCAGGACAATTTGTGAGCATACATTTGTGGGTTCTAATCAAGGGTAATACTAGATTGGAAGTCATGCATGTAGAAACCAATATACAATTTAATTTTCTTATGAGCCTATCTAATTCAAATTGTTACTTAATAACTTGCTTTTTAATATGTGGGTTGTAAACTGTTTGATAAATTGTTAGTAGTATGTATATTCCTAGAAAAATACAAGCATGTAAAACTTAGAACCACAAAGTCAATTTAATCAAACAAGAAAACAAATATGATAATTTGAAATAATGGTTTGTATCACTTACGCGAATACTAGACATTAAAATACCTAAAATTATTATACGGATTTTATCACAACCCAAAAACTAAATAAAACGGCGATAAAATTCCTAAAAATAGTTTTATTTCAATCATTAGAGATGTAGAATTTTGGTTTGAATTTTTCCTTCCCACTCAACTTCAATTTTAAATATTGTTTTGCATACTTACCAATGCTTAAGGTTTTCCTTATAAAACTATCTTAATTCTTAATGTTATTCTAATTTCTTGATGTTTTAAACAACCACCATACCATTGTTACAAGAAGTTTTAGTACATTTAAATTTATAATATTATAACTAGCTGCGCCCCGCGATGTTACCCGCTACATTTTTTCGGGATAAAAAGAAACAAGAAACGATAATGATATTTTTGTAATACTGAATTAAATTATAATCACAGATGTTTACCATACTGACATTGTAAATATTATTTGGTAATCATACATTATTCATTTGTGTTTCAGAAAATGGAGTGTCGGAACCATGTCATGCCCAGTTAGAATTCTATGTATATTTGGTGTCTGCCGCGACGGGTACCCACACGAGAGAAGCGCGCGCTTTGCGTTTCTGGTTCAAACCGCACATGACTCCGAATGAGCGCCCATATGAAGCACAAGCATTCTTCCGGGAACTAGTTAGCCCACAGGACTTTCCTAAAGGTGAATTACCTAGCATATATTTAACACATTTCATGTTTTTTTTTTATGTAGCTTGTTCGGTGTCCCACTGCTGGGCAAACGCCATTTCATGTTAAAGTACATTATTTAGTAGGTTTTGGTTATATAAATAACCTATTATTATTAAACCTAGTCATACGTGAATGACATTGAATTATGTAGTTTGTTTTTGATTTGCAGCAGGAGTTACTTTAAACATAGGGAGAATAGTGTGAATATAAATAATTGTTGTAAATCTGAGAGTCTGTGAATAATGCATTGATTTCTTCAACATCATATTATAATAAAGTAATAGTTAAAAGATAAATAAAAAACATAACATTACGCCTCTATGATTGATTGATGATTTTTTTATACAATGGTACCCACCATTGTATAAAAAAATATCAAGTCCAACTTGTCGTAAATGTTGTCAGTAGGTACGAACTTCGATAAATTTAATCTTATGTAGGATTATCGGTTAATGAAGTTATGCACCTAATCAGTCTTAATGTCAATCAATCATATTCGCCAAAAAATGATAACATGGCACAAAAACTCGGCTGTAAAGATGCATACGATTTTAGTTAACTTAGTTACCCATATTAAAAACACAGTATACACCTCTGTTTATCCCTTCAAGCAATACAGACATGATGTTATGCATACAAGAAAAATAATATCAAATGTACACAAAAATACAAATGTAATATATAATTATTATTTGGTGTACATTCCGGTTATACTCATGGATGTATTGGGGAATGCCCGACTAGTATAACCAGAACATAGAGTATAAATAATATGGATAACACTCACGAAAGTTATTTTAATCAAATATATAATTATAATTACACAAACCTTATCACTATTATCCTGCTCATAATTAATTATTTATATTTCAGATTACGTGGGCTACATCAAAAAAATAATGAAACTAATGCAGCACAAATATAGTCAACTAAAGCTTCTAGAAGTAGAACTAAGACAAGAAGGGGCTGGGTCCCCCTTACCTGGTTAGTAGCTTATAAAATACTTATTTATGCACAAATTATAGGAATAACATAAACAGTAAGAAAAAGACTATTGTAGAAATGTTACTACTTTGAATTTAAATATAAGTACCATGTCTTTTTAGATACTAGAAAGGCCCAAAATAATACTACACAGAAGAAAACTAAAGGCTATATAATAAGTATAACAAGTTATTTGATATAATTGCAGTCGCTTTTATGACACTGAAAACATGGATATAGTAGTAATGTTTATTCGTTACAAGATATAATTGATTTGTACGTATTTAAAAAAGGCATGGTCTATGGCAATAGAGCTGGGTACTAGCTTAGCTACAACTGAAGTAAGAGTGTTGCCATAGCAAAGGCTAAAATAGAACCACCCACAAATGAAATCCCAAATAGGCTTTACACACTTTTTAACCTTTCCTTAGTCCCGTCTTTGCCTAGCATAAAATTCCGTAATTATGATAAAATTGCCTTTTAATATAGCTTAATATGAATAATAATAAGTACAACTGTTTTTAATTTTATGGTACAGAAGCAAATGGCGTTATTACGAGTAAGAGCGTTATATACAACTATTGTAATGGCTGTATGTATATTATTTTAGTATGTATTTCTTTTATGCATGTATGTACTTGTATTCTACAACTATTTGAATTATGTATCTATCCATCGACTGCATATTCTAGACTCTAGTACTATTGACCAAATCACTCATGTATTTAGGACATTTAATATCAGACTAGCGTCATTTTATTTAGATTTTATCAAGTAAAATTATATTTGCAATTAACTTTATTATTCCATTGCATTTTAGGATTTAAACATTAATGGAATTTTCTCAATAATAATTTCTTGAAATTCAGTACCTACTCATTTACCCCCTTATTCATAAAAACTGTTGATTTTAAATTATACCTGTCACTGTCGTTTTGCACAGAAAAATATAGAGATGTCAATAGACATAAGACAGATTTAAGTTAATACAGGTATCATCCTCCTTTATAAGACTGTTACTGTTTACTACAACTACATAGAAATACATAGCCGTTTGCTTTTATTACTTGATAACCAAACTAAAAAAGAACCCCAATCTATTTAGTTTTAGTTATTTTTATTTTCCTGCTTGATATTGATATTTGTGTGGTTATGTGAGCATTAGATACGGCCATTCATTATAGGTTTTTATTAAAAAATATGTATTCAAATCATAATATTGTTTTAAAGGGACTGTCTATGACTTTATGATGATTTTACATAAAAAGCTAGGTCTCCACCCTAAAAATTGTAACAAAGCATTTAGCAAAAATATTCTTTGTCATGGAACCCAATAAAGTCACTAATAAGGGAGTCCAAAGATATTAGTCGATTACCCTTACCTTCGAACCCTCACAAACGTGGAGATGAGTATTTTCCTCGAGTCAAATAGCATTTTTATGTAGCTAAATAGTTAGGCCACGCCCATATAATGTTAAAAGTTGGGATCAAATTTTAGATATCATATAGATGATCATGAAAACATCACTGTTTAGTTCACTTCATCATGTAAAAAAGCTATCTCTTCGCTCGTCATTTGCTAAAGCTATCGGTACTGAACCCCCCCCCCCCCATCCCGTTGCACTACGCCACTATGACGTCATATTCTTCAATTAAGTTTAAACCGACCTATTTTATAGACAGCCTCTTTAAACTATCTGCATTAGAGAATTGCTATTAAACAATCAGTTTTAGTAACCATTAGTAGGTCCAATTAATTTTAGTAAACACTTTTCTTTTCAAAGCAATCCACTAACGTACTGATTGCATGTATGAGTTTCGTATTGTTTGAATTTGTTGATACTAGTGAAATGTATTTAAGAGCCTTGATTATTACTAAACTGCAGACACTTGTTTGCTGTGGTTTCGTGTCATGATGGCCTAGTATATCATGAAAGAGCACATAGAAAAAACCTTTGCCTCAGTAGTATTTATTCAACTTTACTCGACAGAGTTGTAAAAGGTCGATTACTTGAGAAAATTAATTCTAGAAAGATCTTTATAAGAACTAATGGACCCGAAATGTAAGTAGAAAGCATAGTAGTGCTGGAGCCAGTTCTTTAAAAATGTACAATCAAAAACTGCTGAATTGTTTAGCTGGAATTCAGCTTACATAGATACCAAAGCAATTTCCGCTAAACGGTTAAACATCAATGCACTGTTTGTGTTGCAATATTATAAAACTAATCTGTTACACTTTATTTTAGCGTACATTGAAGACAGTGTGGTGAATCAAACACCATTCATCTCAGAGCAGAGAGTATTGGATATGATAGAGAATGCATATCCTAATCCGCTGACAGTAGACGATTTTGTCACGTAAGTATGAGTTTAACTTTTATTACTATTAATAATCGTTTCTGATGTCGAAATAATGAGTCGTAAAAGGCGACGTGGTTTTGGGAAATGTTAATAGTCTAGTAACCTATTGTATGGGACAAGTTTTACCCGTGAAAAATATACTATTTTTTTAATTTTATAAATAAATCTTTCATGTGTCAATTAAAAGCATATAAATACCACTGATCTCCACAGTACGTTTAGTCGATTCATGATTTTTTTAAATACAAACGTCGCCTCATACTAGGAATTTGTCCTGTATTGTGGGTGCGTTTCACATACACAAACACCCAAACACGGGACGAACATGTACACATCAAGATTTGCGCCTGCGACTGCGCCAATTACGTCGTCTATATAATATCGATGTAATATTCTAAAACTCAGTGTAAAAAAGTAAAGGTATATTAGCCTTATTCGCACAGATTCATCATATTTTTTTATATTTCCGCAACTAATATTATTACTGTTTTACGTATGGCCGCACATTTATAATTTTTGAATACTGCTTCGAAATGAAACCTGTGTTAATATTATTATTCGGTTACAGTGCTGGAAAATGGTCTAAAGCCGAAGTTAAAGATGCCTTAGAATCTCTAGAAGAGAAGGGTCTGACTCGCGCCATGTCTGAAGGACTCTATGTTCGTCAACATAGTGTTGACACTCAGGTATACACCCTATTATATCTTTTTGCATCATGTATTTCCAAATATTGGTTAATCATGAGGTGTTTGAGCCGAGTGGTATGCGGCCTAGAATTGGCCACCCCCTTTCCTGCCGTGGGTGTCGTAAGTCGACTAAGCGAAAATCTAGAAGATAAGCAGCAGCGTCTTCTGTAACTTCACCATAAATACTGCGGTCTCCAAGCGTGGGTATTTTGGCATCCCCCGCCCCCATCTCACCTAAGGCGGAGGCCTTTGTTTAACAGTAGACGGATGATGATGAGGTGTTTTGTTATGAAAGAGTAAATTGAGAGAACAAGAGACCTTGAACCCTGAGTTTGTTTCGGTATTTCTTCTCAGTAGTCAGGAAATGCCGATGCCATCTAGTTTAAAAAAAATTACGTATAAAAGAGTTTTTTGTAAAACCTATTTGCAAAAATAAAATCATTTATTATTTATGACGGTAGTAAATATAGCTGCATCGTCATGCGTTTTGCCATTTGACTAGTAGGGCTGGTCTCATTATCAGATCAGATGTCGCGCGATTAAATTATCTACAAAAATTAGGACCAAATACCTATTAATTGAAGCCAATATTTCTTAGGTTGTGAAACAAATGCCCACCCTGTGTTCATCGCGCCAGCCAAGCATAGCCGTGATTACAGCCTTGTACTGCGAGAAGCAAGCCGTCGACGCCATGATGGACAATCAAGAAACCTATGTACGATATACTACTGTTGGTAAGTGATATTAATTATTATTATTTCTTGAATATGTGTAGCAAGTGGGCTCTATCGAAGGTTAAGCTCCCGGCTGCTTTTTGTAGATGTAAGTCGCACTTCTTCGTTGTCGTTCACTAATGAGAAATCGAGACCATACATGACTACTTAATAATCCCCAGGAACAAGGCTAGAGTAGAGGTCAGATAGGCAAACGCTCCATGTAGATTACTGGCATACAGCTTAAAGGTCACAGCACACATATCAACTCGGAAAGGGTTCGTCACCGTATCGCCTTTCGCCTCGCCGTCAAACAGGCGTCAACCCAACGTAAGCACGTGACCAAAGCGGATCAGCTGCTCCAATACGTCGATTCGGCTTGCAACAGTAGTACGAAGAGATGTTTACTCGGGTACGGAGACGTACGCGCGGGGACGGCGAGCCGTTAGCGCGAGAGACTGGCAACTTGACCACGCACCGTAACTCGGTTCGTGGGTTTTTCCCGAGGCGAGTAGGGAATTTCATACAAAGCATGGCTCTAGTAGATACGGTGAGAATCCCTATCCGGGTGCTATATGTGTGCTATGACCTATACCGGATAGACTGGCAGTCGACCAAAACATGGTTGGGAAATTACCACACTTTAAGGATCGCAGTCTAAGACCTTACTGAACCACAGCTCACTTCACCTAAACTTAAGAAACTAAACTATAAAATAACGCGATCCATAATACGTAGTGTAGACTAGGAGATGTTTGACAGCAGAATCCGGTTTTAATGCTAAGAATCAGTTAATATAAATTGCATGAATCCAGATGTACTTAGTAAAATAACGGTCTTCCTTATAATCGTGTACGCATGCCACGTAATTATTGCGGTTTCCTTTTTACACTGGATAAATAAAACATTGATTAAAAAACCATACACGTAGCACGTACGTAAGTAAATCACTATTACGTGAGTTATGTGGGTGGGTGTCCTATTGCGTAAAGCGTTATCCCTCTTAAAAAACGTCCTGCAATTATATTCAAGGCGGTAAATACCATTGTTGGCATAAAAAGGCTATGGAAAACTCAAGGGAATACCTATCTTACTTATAACATTTCCTTATACATAGTTATGGCGATCGTTTTTTGTTTGACGTAGTTTTTTCTCCAGGCTTGCAATATAAAGCAACATGCAGCCGTCCTTTTAAAGTAAAAAAGGAATGTTACCTACTTTTACCTTGTTTTACGAATGAAAATTGCGCAAATTATTTAATTAATAAGCTAATCAGGTCCAAAAATGATTAGCAGTCTCAGCAGTTATTATTTTATAGTAATTTCAATCAAATATAGTAAGTTCGGTGGATGCAAATGGCAAGTTGTCGTTCGTTGTGGCATTCTAAGGAGGCCTTTGATCAAAAGTGGACGTCTTCCGGCTGATGATGATAGTAAGTTCTTACAAGTGCATGCACCTACCTTAAATTCCTATCTAGGTACTTGGCTTATAAATGCACAAATCATATTTACCTTATACCTCATTGACGCAATCCTCTCTTTATGATTCATTAATTATCTTTTTACCGACACCGTAAGGATAATGATCGTGGATAAGTAATTGTCTAGTATTTATAACTTAATTGTTTTTAAGGTAATTAGGTTAGTTGAGTTGTAATTAAGGGACATATTATTGTTTATTAACTTATAAGTATTGTGGCTGCCTGCCTCGTTGGTCTACTGGTTGCTATGCGCGACTGCTGAGCACGACGTCCTGGGTTCGAATCCCGGGCAATGTGTTACTAGGTTTTTCCATTAAGTAATACTTAGTAGCAGCACGGAGTCTGGATTTGTGCCCAGTTGATGGCAATAGAATCGATAGGACATAGTTAGATCCCCCCATCAACTAGAAAAGAGCTGATGATCTTCAAACGGTTGAACAGATTTTCATGAAACATGGCGCTAAGAACACTCGGTATAAAATTATGTATGACAAAAAAAACTAAACGAAAATCGGTTCATCCGTTTGGGAGCTACAATACCGCAGACAGAGACACAGACAGACATGTTAAACTTATAACACCCCTCTCTTTTGCGGTCGGGGGTTAAAAATGAAGCTGTCGGTTGTAATGCTACAAATGGTCACTTAGATTACACACAATAATTACTTACTTTTAACACCTACGTTACGTATACGGACGTAAAAAATAAGAGTGTTTTGCTTTGAAACGCCCGTACATACAGGTACCTTGTTTTCTTACCTTTGATTTTGCTGTGTCGATAAATATTTTCTAACTCCAAATCGTTTCTAAACCTATAAGATAATGTTCCATTAAATAGAATAACATACTGCGCGTAAGGGATTTTCACTTGAGAAAATCCAGGAAATTCTTGTGATGATTATACGAGAAAATAGTAAAGAGGTATATTTATCCATTTTCGTAAATTTTATTCCTAAACGCAGACACAATTCCATATTTTGTCGGAAGAATCAATATCAATTTGACATTGAGATTGAGACAAATAATTTAAACTACCTAGTTTATTTTCAAAATCTATTATTTTTTTTCATTTAAATTATTCTTGTCTGAGCGTTTGTGTATAAATCTTAGTAATCGACCATGAGTTGCTACTCATGGTCAAAATGGTCAACAAATATAATAGGTATCCGATGATTTGGATCTATCCACGCTGAATCGGACCTGTAATGCTATGTCTACGTAAAAGGTCGAATACTTCGCATTTGCACCAATAGCCTCAAAGTCATTCTATGCTGTCTTGTTACTTCTGGTGCAACTAGCTGCCAGGGCGCAATACGTGCATATAGATAGATGCAATCGAATCTAAAGGCTAAGCATAGCTTCTAAAGTGCCGCATGACGCAAACCAAACTATTGTTAGACTCATTTCGTTTTATCACTGATTTATTACTACTATGCACTTATCTCCTCTTTTACGTCATGTCTATGTTATGCGAAGTGCAAATAAATAAAAATTATATTTCTTATGAATCAAGTACAAGTATAGGTAGGTGCATGAGTCACAGAGAAACTATTTTACCTGTGTTAGTCATCCCTATCAATATATTTCACTAGATGTCATTAGGTATATATTTAAAGATAGTAGGTATCTATATTCGTGAATGTTGTCACGCCTATATTTTCCGAATGGTACATTCAGTCTACTTATTATGATCAGCCGAACATAATTACGATGCTTCGTTTTAGACCCATCGAAAGGATGAATCGATAGTTTAACGTCGCTATCGGACACAAATTATTGGAGATCGCAACCAAAAGCCTATGCAATCTTGAGTATTATCGTAACGATAAATCGAGTATATGGCTCCTTGCGGTCGATCGTCACGATGTTTTTTCAGACTGATCGAAGCGATCCACCGTACCTACCATATATATCTACACTTTATAGATATACTGAGGTGTACTGTTTGTAAACTCACATTTTGCTAGACTGATTGTCAGTCATAAGTCTCATATAATGGGTACTATTCTATCGTCATCCACATCCACGCATTGGATACTGCCCAACTAGTCGTCTCGTTTTAGTTTGGCGCTGATGCTTAGCGATCCCTGTGATTAGAAGTTGTTGTGTTCAAGTGGTCGGACCACAACATAATTGGTCTACCAAAATCCATATGTGTACTTTGCACTTGTATCCAGAAATAAACATACATTTCATTTGTCAGATGCACCACGTGTAAGATTGGTTGATGTTTTTGAAAATTTATAAATTAACCCTTATTTGTTAGATAATACAGACCCCATTTAATAATGGGGTATAATTTCATAAAAGCCCGCCCTTCACTAGATTATAAATAAGGGCTCCGTTTAAGTATACCCAAAAATATAAAATAATGTACTAGTTCTATGAACTGTGATTGCGACATTTTTATTAAAGTACTATGTTGCATGTTGAATATTCTTGAAATACTAGATGTCACAGTAAAGTGTGTTGTGCATTTATTTTTGTATTTCTTCTTAATGTGTTTATAAATATTCCTGAGTATATTTTATGAATGAAATATTACAGGAAAACAAACATAGGAAACAGAAAATAAACTGGTTCATGTAATTACATTTACGTCAATTACAGAACTGCATTTGATACGATAATAAAGCGACTATATCCCTTTTCAACCCTTTATATTTACCTACATCAATATTATCATTCTTACTCGCAGGGCAAAATATACTGACTACTTCTTTGAATAAACTGGGCCCTTTTTAGTGCCCTTTTCATCATCTTCATTATTTGTAACATTCTTTACAATTACTGCCTCCTTACTATACATTTTTAAATCAGGGCAGTTAACGTTGTGGAAGCGAGACGCCGGCTGCATTACACTGCATGTAGCGGCGTCTCGCTTCCACATCTAAAATTGTCCTGCTTTAAGAGTTCATGGTAAGAAGGCTGAACCCAGGATTTATTTTGTCAGGTAAAAAAAACAATCATTAATACGTTGTCAAAAATTGTAATAAGTTGTAGTTTAAAAATATCATCACGTTAACATAATATGTGCGTAAGTTGCGACCAGCGAATACATAGAACTTAGCAACATCTAATAACAACAGTGGCTACTATATTATAATGAAACGTCTAAAAATAAATGGTGGGATAGGGACGACTAAAGACTAGAGATACGTCATTTCAATACATTATGACATCATAAAATATTGTAAGAAATTTTAGTTAGGCAAAAAAGACAACTACCATTTTTTTGCGACGGTTATGGATTTGTTATGATTTCCAATTATAAAATAATTGTTAAATATTTGTATGCCTATAAAATGGCAATCCATACCAATCCAGTCGATCTAAAATATAAGACGTTACCGAGATTGAAGTTCCGTATCTCTACTAAAACTATTATTTCGTTCTCACAAATTACCTTGATTATTACTTTATAAGATAAATGCCTTTTTTAAACTACTTTTTTTCTTATGCATTTAATGCCATTTGGTAAACAAAAGTTAGTTTATAATGGAAATGTGTACTTGTATTTAATACCAATACAGAAATGTTATTACAACAATAACAATAATAATGCAACTACTTACTCTATGTAAGTTATTAATATATTCTAAATGCTTAAGTAGGAAATTAAAATTGTACAGTCAATATTTGTCTGTCTGTCTTTCAATAATATATTTTTTTTGTTTAATGGCAAGCAGCTGAGACTTTCAGCACTTTCAGATATTTATGCCAGTGTTGAGTAGTGGCCGCACATAATTATTTTATAAATACTGTCGATTAAATATAATACTGTTTACTTATATATTATTATGTACTTAATAGGCATAATATAGTTAAATCGACAAATATAAATATGGACAGATACATAATGCGTTCTTGTGTGATGTCATATACCTAGCTCTAACAAATAAATACAAAATATTATTTCGATATTTGTTCATCATGATACAATTTATATAAAGATGACAATTCTTAACCAAATTGGAAATCTAGACCAACTACTTTATTAACATCACCATTGACAGTTAAGAATCTTATGCTGTCCAGACTGTGCTTCAACTCAAAAGAGTGTATGTAAGATGAGCCTATATTTACCTGTATCATTCCATTGCTTTTTACCCTAAATTCCATTACGAAATTAGTATCTGAAAAAAAAGGGAATTATATTAAGTTATATTATGTAAAAAGGATGTATATTACCTAATTCTGTTTAGTACGCAATATGAATTAAATCATTATTTTTTGCTGTAAGGTTAAACTACTATATTCTAGCATGACAACCAAGAAGGTATATTTTAAGGTATTTAAAATGAATTAGACTGTCTTATTGATCTACTGATTAAAATGTTCGATTCCTGGGTCAGGCAAAGTATTATTGGGTTTTTCCATTAGGCCATTCTCAGTAGTAGCATGGAGTCTAGTTTTGTGACTGCTTTATGGCAATAGACTTACATCATATCACATTAGGACCTTTAACATAACTGTTTTAATTCACTTACTGATTTGCGGAATACAGGCATGATGTTATGTTGAAAATTAGTGGTTATTAGTAATAGCCTTTGTAAGAGAAAGAATAAATATGAAGACTAACACCCTTTTTATATTATGTACCCTACTGAGCCTTCTAAAGATATAACAATGAAAAAGTGAAATAGAAAGAAATGAAAATTGTTTACCAGTAAGAAATAGCATCAGTAAGTTCGTGATTTTACTTAATATTTTGATATTACATACTTTTTTTACCTTCATAGAAATTAGTAGCTTGGTCAGCATAAACAACTTCCACTTGTCCATTCTGTACTATTGTAATGGCTAATTTGTCATCTTTGTTTGGCGGAAAAGACATCTCTAGTTGACAGGCAAGGTTGTTGTAGTCAGGTGAATATGATCCTGTTACTAACCCAATTTTCAATCTGGAAGAAATATTATCTAATAATATTATTCAAGATTCATACAATGTTGTTTTTTGAGTTGAGGTTAAAGTTTGAGCTCTACACTGTGTGTTTGCTTTCAATGATGAATCATAGCTATTAATAGCTAAAACATCATCTTTTTAAAAGGTTTATTTATAACATCTTTACATTATTGTTTTATCTATAAAAAAATCAACCAAAAAAAATACAAGTAAGAATTTATTTTGTTGTTGTTTATGATAATCAAAAATAATAAAATTTTAAATAGTTTAGGGGTAAGAATATGCATGAAATGTTGATACATACTCATCTGGGTTATTTCTTGTTTCACAGTTGACTATAATTTTGTCTTCCGGTCCCAATAGCTTTGGTAATACAAACATATTTTCGTTTCTTAATTGTGGCGTTGGCCACGGAGGAGCTCGACTTACGTTCCCGTTTAGTTGTACACTGTACGGTTCTTCCGCGCGCTGACCCTCTCTGGTATATAATAACAAATATGTTAAATCAACCTCATTAAAATTCAGCAGAACATTAAGATGTTATGAGATAATACTGTTGAAATCGAAAATAGTATTCGGCAACATAACCTATAAGTTGACACTTTTAAGATTTAGGAACTTTTTATTTATTATTCACGTAAAAATGCTTTTTACACATTTATATGTAGTTCAGCTATACGAAATATTGTGTTTTGGTTTGACGCTGTTGTGTTGTGACTGTGAGTGTGACACTTGTGTTTCAAAAATAATGACAATTGACATTAGCACTTTGGCAGTGTTGTATGACATTGACAAATAAAAAGTTGCGTCCGAGAATGTTCGACACGTTCATTAACGTATGTAGTTATGATGTGCAACATATTTTAAATTGTTTCATGGTTGTAGGTTTACACAACTTATTTGTCTTTTACAACGACATAAATCTAGATACCTCATTAAGTCATACCCGACTAGGCAATCCCAACACGCTTTCAACATCTTCAAATATTTTTGAACACAATTATTTTCTTACACGTCAAACGCGTACGTTAACACGCGTCTGTGTTTGGTCGTGACTGTAACTGCTAAAGATCAATCTCAGATTCAAGTTGTTTTACGATGACGTAATGATGAAAACAAACACACAGGCACTGCTGATACCACCGACCTCGAAATTGACGAGCACTACGTCACTCCACCGACACGTAGGTTCGCCTCGACATTTCACTTTATACTGCAGCTTGTTTTCTGTTATAATACATTCACTCACTGTGTATTTAAGCAAACGTGTAGCACTAGGAACAGATGCTGTATGAAAACTGGTTAGAGTATTTACTGCACACATTTTATAATAGTATCGGCATCGTCGGCGCGTTTATTTACATATTGAAGTAGGTATTTAGGTGTTAGTATTGATATGTTTTTGTTCAGAGTTGATGATAATGATCTAACATCAGATGTTATAACTAGTACCTATATAATTATAGTAATTCAATTATGTGATAAACATGCATGCTTCTGGGGTGTTCAAATGAATTAAGAAAATACTGGAATTTTGTAGTTAAAACTATTCATAAGGTTGTTATGGCTGAGTGTTGACTTATGATAAATATCAGGGAAATGTGAGTAATATGGACTCTTGAAAGGAGAACGCCTCTGCCTGTATTTTCTAGGATCTGGTATTATAATTTATCAAGTAAGTACCTATTGTCTGGTACTGATAGCATAACAACATTACCTCGTCTATTTTTTCAATAAAATCACGTAATGTATGTAAACGTACACGTAAATAAAAATAACAAAATACGGTCCCGATGAATGTGAAAAATATGGCAATGGAAATTTGAGAGGCCTGGCTATTAGTAGGTTGGTTTGAATGAACTTCGTACAGCCTACTTTTATAATGGACGTAAACTAAGTTTCGAATCGAATGTTTCATTTTCTATTCCTAATTCTTGTGGAAATACAGAGAACAGTTTATTCTCAAGTATAATACTTGAACTTAAAGTATAAAATTGAACAGCAACATAGAATCTAGCTAAAGCCCGCCTAAGCCAATTATTCGCTGAATAATATTGAATTCCTTATAATATTTACGGTTATGCTGTTTAGTCGTTGGCTAATCATAATCGCCGTTTATATAATGAGTAACTTGTGTTATCACTTTTCTTACGTCGCCGTCGCGTTTCAACATATGAATGTCATAATAATATATGTATGTTTCATTTTTTGCCTAGTCCAAATACGCAGGTCGATCAAGGTGCTATCATGATGTTAACTGTTAGGATCTAATAATTGCTTATTATGGCAGAATTGTATTTTATTCACGTTTGTTCCTTGATGGAAGCACGCATCATTAGATAGGTTTTCATAAACATTCCTATTATTGATAAGCGATGTGATCGACCTGTAGCATTGGAAAAGGTGTTTTCTTTGTCGTCTCGATGACACACTAAATTCACCTTCACTGAGTTGTCAGTCGGTTGACACCTATTTCACCTCATCACAATGAAATAGATGTGACACACCGTGATATCTGGTTGAAGAAATGCGGTTACCGAAATCGGTGCTAGTTGTACTTTTAGTACTATTCCTACTTTTAGTACTATTCGGGAGTTTGGCGAGCTTTTACAGTTGCTTAGTGTTTTTTTACAGTTTTAATGAAACATTCACTTGAATTAATTAAACAGGATTAAACTAATCATGATATGGATTGAAATATTGTTAGTACAATTTTAGGCACGTTGTTTCCTTTAGTCCTTACTACTTACTCTTGCGACTTTGCCATGTCACCAGCTCATGTATACGAGGTCTGTCTAAGGCAGTAGCTAGTCAGGCTTCTTCCTTTCTTTAATAAACATAAGCGTAAAACCGTAAACTTCTTATCGTGTATTTAAGAAGCTTCTTCATTTTTATCTTATAACATCGATAGCATGAATTAATATGCGGTGCAGTTCACTTTATTATAACCATTAACAACAGTTTCATACGTCTTAAATGTGACCTTCACGACATCCTGCAGGCAAGTTGGCGGGACTTATATTTTTAATTAAAATATGATTTCTAAGTTATTTTGTATGTTCATATGCTTTTAACCTGTTGAAATAAAGTATTGCAAAAACATAGGCGTTTCACTTAATGCTTTCGTTTCTTGGATGGATGCTGGAAGGCCGGTTCCTTATTGACAACCTCGGTCTTGTGCTGCGCAGAATTCTATGATTCAATCAATATTGTACTGTTAACGTTATTGGTTCCCATGTCTGCCTGATTATCCTCATTTGTTTTGTAAAATTATAAAGCACGTGTTGCCTTGTGCTCTGGTAACCTTGTAGGTTCCCATTAATTATTGAATTACCTGTTTATATTTTTCAGTAGATACCTACAATAATGTGATTGGTTGAGAAATGGTCATACTTAATAATAAATGTTCCTACCATAACAGCTTGTTCGGTACTATTTGATACTTATTATCTCCAAATACTTTTGTTTCTAGTGTTCAAATCAACAATGTACGTTAATATCTACTCTTTAAACGTCAAT
Organism: Abrostola triplasia; assembly: GCA_946251915.1. NCBI lineage: Eukaryota > Metazoa > Arthropoda > Insecta > Lepidoptera > Noctuidae > Abrostola > Abrostola triplasia. The sequence continues at coordinate 9,501,710 of OX276428.1, read as the reverse complement.
ATTTGACATCACTGCTCAACCTTCGCCGTTTCGAGGTACGATGAGAAATCATTGAAATTATACATCAAAACAATGTTTTTATGGCTGAATATGAGATTCGTTCTTTCAAAGTTCTAGTCCCATTTCTCAAAGTCATGGTTTCATCGAAACTACCTATCTTTTAAGATAACCTGAATTGATCGTCCGGTCTCCAGTCTCAGGTATTACATTCGTTGTTCAGGTAGATACTATAATAGTTTTAGTCTGTGGTTAACGCAGTGTCATAATGATTATCATCATGGCGTTCAGTATAAGCCCTGTATAATGGGATTAGCTGATTATCTGTAGTCTCTAGTACTCGACAAAAACTGCGCTACGTAGTACTGTCGGAACTTACCTTCTTGGTACAGTCGACCAAGAAAATGGTCTACCAGTTTTGACTAAAGTTTCTGCGAGATCTAATTGTCACTAAGGTTGACTTTACTGACGGAGTGAAAAAGATTAACAAAAAGACGTATTATCCGAGATATCTGACATGTAAAGTCTGGGCTTAATTGTGTTTTTGGGGAAATCGACCTTGTTGTTTTATGACGTTCAAATAAACCTCAACCGCAGGGTAGTAGACCATATTTTTGGTTGACTTTACATCAAGCACGACAAACAAACATTTACTTACGTAGAGAAAAACAAATTGGTATTTTTCATTAATATTTATTCTCATTATTATTCTAGATTACAAATATAAAATAATTCTTGTAATTACCAGGTACCTGAATTTTAGGAATACATATAAATGTTATCCGAAAATATAGGTAATAAGTCCCATGTAAAGAGAATGAGCTTGTCGACAATCGATTAAGTATCAAAATTTAAGCAGCTACTGAGATTTACTTAAGGATAAATAAGGCGGTTCCTATACCTACTATTACTACATTACATACATTTTTAAATAGAAATACCTTTACCCGGTACCAGCCGTATAGAGGTTGTGACTAGAACATAGAAAATAGACGACAGAGTAAAACACCATCTAGACTTAATCTAATTGAGCCCGTAGCGCGATAACTCCACTACAATGTTAAAATCTAATTATACAATAACATATCACAGGCATTAAGTACTTCCTATTTTGTACAATTCTATCCTTGGTACACCATGTACAGAAATAGCCCTAACCTACTTCTACATTTTAGTTAAAAAGTGACTTTTTTCTTCTGTTAATCTGTTCCACAAGGTTGTCCAAAAACCTTTATTAATTAACAAATTATGTAATTAATATAGTTATCGTAACAATATAGTCAATAGTCTACGCACTCAACGATAACGAGGAACATTAAGGTCCTAATGTTTTTCTAATGATTTCTCTCAAACATAAATAGTAGGCTATCTACATGAGCTACACCTTCTTTCATTACTATATAATTGATGTCTTGGAAGCTTTTTATTTTGCATATCAGTTGCTCACTTTCTCCATCGTCGTTGCCATTGAAGGTCACACTCAACGATTCCAAACCATGTTCAGTGACTCGTGGCATCAATTTCAATGAGAAGGTTGTTGCTTCTGTAAATTAAAGAAATCACTTTAGGGTTTTTAGGGCTTATAAAAAATATTTAAATACGTAAAACTGCATAACAATCTATGTTACTGCACTAAGTACTTAAATATGTTAAAATATATGTATATAAATAGAAGATTTACTTGAATTAATGTTATATAGTAGTCACTGGAAGTAGTTTGGAAATTCGTCTAAAGAAAATTCTTAAAAAACAAATACTAACCGTCAGATAATATATTGAGGAAATAAGGCGTCGTATTTTCGTTGATGGCCGGCGTTATTGTTAGAGCAGTATCTTGTTGTATAGGTAAATTAATCTCGCAATTTTGATTTCCACTATTTGAAGCTAACACCACTGTGAATCTGGAATAGATTAAAGTAATCGATTAAAAACGAGCTTGGATACTTACACAAAAAAATCACACCCAAGTTCTGGAAAAATGCGGGAGTGGATTAGCTTTTGGCTACCTACCCCTTTAGAGGAAAAGAACAATCGTGATAATATACACTAAAACAATAGAAATGTAGAAAAAATCGTCTCAATTATTTTCCTTCTTTAAATTGAATGATATGCTCTAGCAGTGAACGTATAAATAAAATAAATTATCCAAAAAATATTAATATTAACATACCTTTTATTGTTGGTGTTTATCGATCCATTTATAAATATAACAAGACCCTGCATTAGATTTGTAGGCATTTTGAACTTGATTCCATCACTAGACTCCATTTGCAACTCGTCACTGTCCAGTCTAAAAAAATATTAGCAACATTAAACTTCTTGCGTTGTGATATCAAAAATAATTTAAGAAAAATAACATTTGAAATAATGATGTGTTAATATTGTTTGAATACGTACCCATTCTTTGTTATAAATCCGAAATCACTGTCCGCTGGACGTGCTGCACCTTGATTGTAAGTTATCGCAAGCACAACAAAAAACCAAACAAATGCCATTTTCCTTAGTCAAATTAAATTTATAACACAAAATGTCCGCACTATTATCATGAACTTCTGACTTGTGTATATGTTGGTAGGCAAACGTCAACTAAAGTGATGGTTTAACTGCACAATTAATTAATTGTTAATTAATTTATTGGTAGTCCCAATAGGACTATACCAATTTGCAGTTGGTTGACACTAATGAATGAAACCGATGATCCTTTTATTTAACTGTCAACTTGTGATTCATTAGGTGCGAATTGTGTAAATACGTCATAATTAATAAACGTGCATATATGAACTTATATTGTAAATATTTGTTGCTATAATACTATCCTTGTTGGGGAGTTCCCTTTATTCCCTGAAGGCAGGATAATGTTTATCCTGCCTTCTATATAGGATATACGATCACGTGCTATTTTAATGTTATTTAATAATAAATTGTGTTATTATTTAGTAAATGTATCAAGATAAATGTGTTGTTGTATTTTGTTTTAGTCTTTATATTATTTAATACAAACCACGATATTACTCGTATAAAGACTAGAAAACATCTTATATTGTGTTATATTTATAATATTAATATTGATGTCTTCCTATTGTTTATAGTAGGTTTAAAGTTGTCATGATTAATCTAAGTAGAGTACCAGATTCCTAATCTTGTCCTTGTTTCAGGGGAGTCTAACGTGTATACTTTGGGCACCATTGGCAACCACCGAGTGGTTACCACCAAACTTCCGTCCGTGGGACGGACTCGAGAAGCAATGACCGCAGCTGGAAACACCACTACAAGACTATTAGGCATCTTCCAAAAGGTCAGTAACATAAATTATAGCAAATTAAATTATATATTATATTAATAAATAAGAGAAAAACATTTACCAATAATTCTATTATAAAATAATACCATGTAACTAACCTAAAGTGGACTAAAGAGGCCTTTGACCTATATATCCTTCTCCATATGAGAATTCGTAGAAGACTAAATGATCATCACGCTTGATACAATATAATAATTATGTACATGTTAGTTATAAGCTAGCATATAAACAAGGATAGATCTAGTTGCAGATTACATGCAGTGGAAAAAGAAAAGTTTAAATTACCCATTTTTTCTAAGTGTTTTGTTTTAGTTCCGCCTAGCCACGTCTTCTTGTGCTCCTTACTTATGGCTTACACACCTGGTAAAGGTGACGGCCCTTAGAATACGTATCCCGTCTAGTTCAGTCACTAATTCGTCATACACGTCGGTCTGCGGTTTGAATTACCAGGTGATCTTGACGCGCTCTCATTGTGTTAGTGTTGATTCAGGAAGAGGCCGAGCCCTGACAATATAAAGCGAAACTTATTAGATCAGATTTCAGTATGTTTGTCATTGGCCTGTAACTGTTATTAGTAAATCTGTTTCTGAAAGCAAGACATTTTAACTACGTAAGACGTTTGATTCGTAATTATCCGAGTAGGATCCGGCTTAGAATTGACCACACCCTTGCCTCCCGCGGGTGTCCTAAGAGGCGACTAATGGAAAACCCAGAAGATGGGCAGCAGCGTCTTCTGTAAGTTCATCACCAATACTGCCGCATGCCAAGGGTGGGGTGTACCCCCCCCCCCCCCTTGTTCAACAATGCACACCTTCTGGCTTATGATGATGAATACATTTATGAGCGCTATTGAGTGCAAAATCAATTAAAACAACAGAACTGCATATAAGCTTAACATTAAATTATTTAAACATAGTTACCTACCATTAATTAAAGAACAATTTGTTACATAGTCAAAAATCTTACATATTTATAAATCATCATTTGGACCATTTTATTTCAGAATATAACTTGAATTGATGTGTATATCTTTAAATGACTTAGCATTTAGTTTGTTAACTTGTTAAGCTACTTCTGTTGCTTACCGTACCTAGTAACAAAATAACATAAAATGATAAATGATTTTGATTTATTTCTGCAAATAGGTTTCAATAAAACATTTTTACACGTATTTTTTTTTTAAACTAGATAGCATCGGCATTTCCTAACTGACTACCTCTGAGAAGATTTACCGAAACAAACTCAGGGGTCAAGGTCTCTTTTAAAGTATAAAAAAATAATAATTCTAATATCATACCATTTTAATAACAAAAATTTTATCGACATCCTAGTAGTGCTACACGCGTAGCTAGTGCTCAAAATCGATACCTCATATGGTAGTAAACTTCCTGGTGTTTCCGCTGTAGTAGTAAAAGTAATGACGTTGGTTACGTGTATTACCACATTATTCAGTTAATTCATAATCCACCAAATAGGTATGTAATAATATCAATAAATTTTCCAGCTTCGTCATTGTCAAAACTATGATTCAAGCATTTAAAATCAATGCAAATAATGTGTCGTTTGACATCACAGGATAATGTTTTTTTTTTCATATTACGAATTATTTACCGATTACACAAAATACCCACGGACAATTTCATTCATGACGGTACCATAGCGTTTACGGAAATTAACCTCACTATGCACTTACAATCTAATTAAGAACAAATATCCATAGAATATTACATTTTCAACGGCTTATATGAAGAAGTTTAAGCACGTAAGATAATGCTCCAATCAGGTGATCTTCTTCTGTTTCGTATCTGCATGAGCCAATAGCCATATATATAGTGGAGTAGAGATGGTCAGTCAACAAGGATGGCAGGGAGGTTGACCGTCCAGTGCACCGGACGTATTTAAGTATCGACACTCGTGGAGGTTAAACAGATGATCAATAATAAAAGTCTATGTCTCACGGATAACATACTTATAATTTAATATTATTGATATTGTTATGCTCTGAAGTCACGTTCGCGTAGTTTTCCGCGAAATCGACAAAGTAAAACAGTTTCCTGTTTCCAAAGAGTCAAAATATTATATTTAAAAATATGTTTACGATCGGAAGCGGAATCACAAACATCTTAAGCTTCCCAGTTTTAATCATTAAATATTTTCTTACTTTCTTCATTACTGTGTGATTCAAAGCCTGGGCCCTTACTATGAAGTCTTAGAGCTCATATAGCGGCGCGGGCGTCCCGTTTTCACAAAGGATAACGTCCTTAAGAGTTAAGTCTTAACTTTCGTAGAATAGTGCAGAATACGTGTGCACATTTTTGTCTAAAGAGTTCTTAAAAGTTTTAGTCAATGCGTAGGAAAATGATTGCGGTTAGTAAATTTTCTCGTTTAGTAAAAATCTCAAGGCCGGTCACAAAATTCTCGAAGAAAATTTGGATTTCGTGGCCTATCTTGAGGGTTTCCTTACTCCTTTAGGATTCATCGTTGACAACCTGCCCCTTGCAGAGGCGGTGCATCTCTGTAGGGTAATTTATGCGGTGCCTTAGGCCTTAGAGTTTTCTTGGTTGATTTCAAGCGTTTTGGCCGATATTTTTAAAATCCAACAGTCTGGGTGAGACGTCCTTACCTCTAATAAATTCCTTGAAATATCTATTTTATCTTTACTACTTCTACTTCGTAAATACAAACTATTGTGTTTGTGTCGATTAACTGATTGTACGTTATTTCGTTCTCGATTACCTATCTATAACTATTATTGCCTTTTCTAAATTTGTTGCGGTCAGTTTCATAATCTTAACAGGTGTGTGCGGTTATATATCAATATTTGACCAACACGTACTAGCCAATACCAAATATCAACCAGTGGGTAACCGTTCAGATGTACAGTATGTATGAAATGAAATGTATGTACAGTATAGTAACAGTAGCAAGTACTTGTACCTCAGGACTATAAACAACAACATATTAAAAACCTGTTGTCTTTATATGTATCTTTATAGTCTGATTGCATATAGCTATTTCATGAATATGTAATGGTATGTAAAAATCGTTGAAGCTTATTTTAAAAATAATCCGCAATCGTACTGTATTGATAATATTACCATGATATAATAGTATTTTTATAGCCTTGAGTTAGTTCTATTTTGTATCCATGCGTGAAATAGCAGTGATTGCATGGGATTGGTATGTTTGTTTGGTTACGGTAAGGACAAAATTAGCTCGATGGAAATGAGACCGGAATAACTTGGTTGCCATATGCCACGTGCGGTATCTGGCTTGGGATCCGATAAGTAGTTACTTATTGTGTCGGCTGTATCGGAATTTATTTGCGGCGTGTGTATTACTTTGTATGATGCTAAAATAACGTCTGTATACAATATGAACACTTCAAACTCGAATTTATACCTTTGTTTACCACTTATTAATCTCCTGTTGGCAAAAAGCGTTTGTACGTTGGTACGATGTCGTGATCGGGGAAAAGGTTATTTAGTTTTTATTTATACATTATGTAGCTTTTAGTAGCTGCATAGTCTTGATATGTGCCCGGCTATTGGAAATAGTCTCGCTTCTTATTACATTGAAACTTATTACATAACTGGCGAAATGTGGGACATCGACATGAGTTTAGTTTTTTCATAACTTCCGTGCACACCAGCAGTTTTCTATCTCCAGGTTATTGTATTTCTATCAGGTACAAGTACTATTATTAACGATTATATCAGCTTGATATAACAGTCGCGTTTCCCCGTTACTTCGCCCGCCTGCTTTTCTTAAAAGAGATGTCTTGGGATGGTTAATTAATTTTGTTTACACGGACATTCTTAGTTAGTAATGTTGCCATATAAGCTTTCACGTCATAGGTTAAAAAGTAATCGATGCGGCCGTTCTAAACACAAAGATACGTATCGCTATACTGTACCAAGGATGTTTGGATAAATGAAATTATGAAAATATAAACTAAAATCGAGAAGTCTTCTATTTTCTCATTTATTTTGGAATGTTGGCAGGTTCGCTGCTACTCATAATTCAATACGGGATAATTATAAACAACTTATTATATTCACAGGTGGAGTATGTATTTCTAGTCGGCGTTGGCGGCGGGGTTCCACACTACACAGATTATGCGAGACACGTCCGTCTTGGCGACGTCGTCGTCTCATCGCCCGCGCCGGACTTACCCGACAAGTTAGTATCCCTCATGTCATTTATGTATTATGGCTATAATTATTGTGGAATACGTAAAACCTTGCGGTTTGGTGAATGTGATCAAAGTATGACTATTGTCAAAAATTATTGCTATACCTACCTAGGTACTCGAAAGGGAACATTCCGTTCAGTATTTTCCTGTCGTACTCATACGGTTTCATGAATACATTGACCTTATAGTCGTCATTCATGAAACTCACCGTGACGATCCAGGTTTTGGTCTAACGTATAGGCATGGTGTAATGTTACACAATAGAATAAAAAATAAATTTAGCAGATTTTGTTGTAAGTTTTTACCAATTTTTAATTCTATTATAGTATTCAAATTTCCATAACAAGTAACAGATTCCAATCATTTTCCTCGTTCAATATAGATAAGTACGGCACGAGAATCGAGAAGAAGTTGCCAACTAGAAATAGCTCTTTGATCATATCATTACATGTAGGTATGAACTTAACACCCCGTTTGGCTTTGTCAAATCGCTGCGTCGAGCGTCGTAGGTTGACAGCTAGTTTGGCAATCGCGGACATCATAGTATTTTACTTGATGGCCTAATGATAGAAGGCTTGCGGGCCTTACCTTGCCTACTGCTAGTGCTACTGTTCTTAAAAAAGTTGCTTGCTTACAAATGTAGGTGTGACTTGTATGTTCTGCGAAACAAATGGAACATTTTTTATAGCGAAACGCTGTACTATTGATTAGAGACGTCAAAGAGGCTACGTCAATTCTTATTCATCCTTATTTATTAGGAAACCCAGGCTAGAACGAGACTTTGCACCGTGATGACACCAATCCATGTTTTAAGGGCCGTCAGCCTCTGACATAAAATACCTTTCCCACTTTTGTTGTATTTTTACAAGCTTTTATTTAACTTGCATTGCTTGTATGTATGTGAGTTTTTTAGGTCAAATCTTGCAATCTAAATTACAACCACTTTTTGACATCCGATTAAAATGAAATTTTGCATACTTAAATAGGTTTGGTGACAATACAATATTATGGTACTTTTGAGCTTGTGTTAAAAAAAATATTTTTAACCTATTTAATTTACGAAACGATTTTCGACAGCGAAAATACTGACTTTAAAAAATACTTATCTTACAAATAAAACTATTTGTTATTTTCATCACATTATTTTATTGTATATTGCTTCAAATACAATAGATACCTACTACAAAAAAAGATTTTCCCGCTTCAATCAAAGTCATCAGCACAATAAGTTACAGTTCCCAAAACGTTGTCAACCTATTACCGGTGTTGCCAGTAAAGGACGTAATCTTATATTCATAAACTACTTATACACGTTACATAAATACTAACAAGAATTAAATATTAACATTGCAGTATAGTGCTACATGGTTAATATTTATAATTTATCACCGATCTAACCGACTACGGCCGAACACGATAAGAACAATATTTTTCTAAAAGTTCCTATAATTATATTGTTACCAGTTTAATTAAATACTTTTCTGTACCGGTAAATGTTATGATAATACTTCTTCTTATCATATGGTTGATGAACAACCTGGTGTCAGAGTTTAAACTGCCTATAAGTCTCTGACATGGCTTTACACACCGTTGAAAATACTCTCAGGTGTGCCGGTTTTCTCACTATGTTTTCCTTCACCGTTTTTAGTAATTGATAACTAATTTACAGTACGCACATAGATTCGATAAGACATTGGTGCGTGCCGGGATTTGAACTTGCTACTAACGGACGTACCACTCGGCTATCAGTGCTTATGATAATACTTACTATAAATAATTCACAAAGGTGCAGCTAAAATTGACAAGACGAAACCATGAAATAGAATAATATTCTTTATTTGCACACCATTAAGCACACTTGTAAATAAATATTTGCGTTTTACTAAGTGCCTACAATTTTACGTAATGAAACAATAAACCAATATAGTATATTAAAATTACTTGTAATTAAGTGTTATTATAAAACAGTAAATGTATCCGTAATAATTTTGTCTGCACGTTTTATAGTTGTTTTCGCGTTTTATTTACGATCGTAAATTAAAGTGCTTTTAAATGTTACTGTCTAGGTACAATAATTTCGTTTATCTTAGCTACAGATCTATCCCTACGTCCGGCTTACAAATTGATATCTACTTAACCATATTTTTTCACCTTGCACTACTTTCTGTACTAAGTAATTGTAGCAGTTACTTTTCAAAATTACACAATTTCATAAAGGCCAAAATTAAATTCTGTAAATGTTTATCTTAGAGAATTTTGCCTTGTAACAAAAAAAAAAGATTTTTGCGAGAGTTCCTAAGTTTTCACACTTGTTTTTAACTAACTATTGTTAACTAACCATAAATTAACGTTTAACTGTAAGATAATTTTTAATCCTAACTACAGAAAATTAGTTGCGGTTAGCCAACCACAATGTCGATTACTCATAGTCTGGAGTAGCCAATTGCGCAAATAATTTGTTTAACGTGCGAACGAAAGTTTGTAATCCATAGGTACCTATAGCTACATAGCGTAGCACTGCCAACGTCACTTCAGATACTACACATTACGAGTAGATACAGAAAGTCATCCTGACTGATAACTATTTTGTTTTTTTATATAATTCAGCGACATTGGACTATAGAGTCTATAAGTTGGCCTCAAAGTAATTAACTGGAGAATAGTTTATAAAACTTCAAAGGAACAGCAGCCTAAGAACGATAAGAATCTAGTTCCCTTGCATGAAATATTTTTTTAGTTCTACTTGTAACAAAACACGTAATCAGAGTTTGGCCGGAGATGATTAATTTAATGGGACACGAGCCTAACAACCACAATCACAAGCCTATACAGTATGGTGTACGTGACTTAAAAAAGGCTTCCACAGTTACAAATATTGTTTATCCTGTCTATGACGAACGTCCTATACGTATCTATATACCCATATCCACGTAATTGTCCTTGTGCATTCATTACGTAGCTCTAAAGAACAAAAGGCCTTATATGGTGCGGGCCTCATTTTATTGAATTAGGCATACTTAAATATGGTTTTTATGTATTTCAACTGGCGCCGCGGCTAGCTATACGACGCCAACGTAATGACCAATAGTGTAGGCAGAGTAGTATTAGAATTCAACATTTGTATTCGTAATTGTTTTTCTTTGAATAACGATTTTTTATGACTGTCATTAAAATAATCTTTAAAATAGGGACGTCTAAAGTAGGGATTGTTGGCAGTAAATTATATTTTACGCTTTCTTAGAATTAGAGAATTTATCGAACGTTATTTTCACAACTAGCGTAGAAAATAATGTTGATAGGAAACCTAAAGATCAAGGTTAGCACATAATATTATTTATGGAAAACTTGAGTGGGATGATTATGGGCGTATCTAATTTATAACGGATAGACAATCAATAGTCTGACCGACACGACACGATTGCAGGCACGAGTCGTATACATTACATAATACATTGCAATGAAAAACTAGAAAGATGCACGGAAAATTGGCTACTGCAAATTACTGAATTATTTACGTAAACAATTATTTTATTCTATCTGCCAATAATTTATTTTATTATTATATTAGACACAATATAATCAATCAATTCTAAGATAATTATGAAATCTGGCATCGAGAGCACCCGATTTTGCACGAATACGACGAGCAGTTGAATCTCGTAGCTCGGCGCTCTCTGTACAAGAACAATAAAGTGTCGATAAAACCAACGATTTTAGTTTCAACTTAAATCAATCGATCGATATAAACGCAAGCGTCAATTTCTTCGTAACACCAGCACATTAGCGTATTCATATAATATCTATTTATGTTCTTTCGTATGGCCACATTCTAAGGAAGCGCTTCGTTCGGATTATTCGTTATAACTTGTGGTTGTTAAAGTATTATGGTGTCCTTGTAAAATGTACTTAAACTTATAACTTAACCGGTGCTTAATAAGTTACGTGAATTGACCAAAAGGTTTTTAGACGACTTAAAATCTCAACCAATGAGACATAAATAGCTACGTGCTATTTTGATTCGTATAAATACATTGATAAAATTGCAAACTCTTAAACTCTTTGAAAGTTAATTTGACAGATATATTGGATATCTGACAAATAAACTTTCAAACTTTCTTCGGCTCTTCTCAAATGAAAACATTTTACAATGAAATGTGTTCAATAAAGTAACAACAGTCGGAATTTAGAAGAGGATTCTATTTTTTCTATTCTATTTTATTTTAGCGTAGCGGATAAAGTAGTAACTGCTATGCTTCATACTTAAATTATTGTTTAATCATAGATCTCGTGATTAGTTCACATCAATCAACTAAGTCATACGTGTTTAGGACTATATTATAAATTGTTTGCCTGTACATCGCTTTGGGACTCAATTGGAAAATCTTCAGTAGGTATTGTAATTTATACTAGTTTATTATCAGTTTCGTCCAACACACCGGATTGCTTTGCTTGGCAATTAAACAGTACAAAGTTTTTACTTTCGTGTTCAATTATTCTCTGTCTCTCCCGTTAATGTTCATCCTCGTCAATAAATTTCGTTTTATTACATTTAGACATACTTTTCTCTAAATTGTTTTTCTTGAAATGGCTATTAACGATGTGTTTGTTTAAAATCAGAATAGATATAACGGGACATCAGGGAGCCGGGCTGTTACATCTGATTTCTGATTCGTGACCTCGTCAGCACAGGAATTCATAGTGGGCGTTAGACTTCAGGAAACGTTGAAATAAATACACTGTGGCGTTGACTGTTCACTATTTAATTATACCGACATTGTAACTTATTTAAACAATTAAAGATTGTAACAATAATTAGATTTAGAGCCAATGGGTTTGCGAGTGACCACCACGTGCAGCCGCTGTCAACCATTCCAAAACAATTGACACGACATTCGCCCGTCATAAATAAATAAATAAATAAATAATAAATGTCAAACGCAACTCCATTCGGTGTTACCCGCACTTTATGAAAATAACAGAATGATTAAAAAAATAACAAAATAAATTACAACTCTCAAGATTAACTAATTTTCATTATTTAATAATGTCTCGCGCCGACAGATATAATACTAATCACAAGGATACAAGGGATATTAACACTGGCTACTTTATAGAACAGTTACTTTGGTTTGGTTTGGTTTAGCTGAGCATTTACCGCACTTAGCCTCTTTAGTGGGCTATTGTGCGTGATAAAGATTTTCTTCCTTTTATTCCAACCATCCCAGATCATCCCAGAAAGCGAGCAGCCTTTTCAGGTTGCTACAAGCCTCCGACAACAGTTACTTTATAGAGGGTTCAAATTCATTCTTGTTTACAAATTGCACTGTCAATTTTGTACACGCTTGGTTTGTAGTCGTGGGTACAGCTTGGAAGCTAACGTTTGTTACTAGTGTTTCTCAAGGAGTGAAGCTACATAGTCAATATTAATTCCAGACATTATGGAATACGAAGAGTCGAAAAAATACAGACGCCGTACGAAAGAAGTAGGTACCTACGCATTGTTATTAAAGTCATATTATAGAAGTGTTTTTAGTTTTCCATACTACAATTTAAACTAAAAATGAAGCTAAGGTTTCCTAGTAACGGTAGCAGATAGTCTAATAGACACATTTAAGCAAGTGAGGTCAAGCTCGACGGTTGACGCTACTGACCGCGTGGGAAAAACCACAATTGTTAATACGTTCTTCAGAAAGCTCTGCTCACAAGATGATTAATGATTAGGGGGAATTATGACAACACCATATTCTTAAATAATACAGAAATACAGGTTCTTTTTCGAATAGTAGGCAGCTAGGTAGGTAACCTTAGAAATTTTCAATTGAGGAACCACTAACAATCATCAACCATACGAAGAAGAAGAAAAATACAGTGCATAGGCCGAAAATACCTACTTTCATTTGTCACATCTTGAATAATGCTTTGCATAAGTTTTTAAGTTATTACATTCCAAACATTTGGAATTGGTAATTGTCGTAAGTTTTAATGAGCAAACAACGAGTTTAAGTTTGATACCCTTGAATATCCAGAACGTGACTGACGTATCACTGATCCAGTGCAATATAGAATGACGGCCAGCCGGTCGTCAGATAATATGGTAATTGATTACAGCGCACACACTTGACCTCTGCCACGGCATTATTCAATTGTAACCACTTGGCTGTGATGCATTAATAAAAACCTTTTCGGTAGCCAGTTGTCACTTTATCAATGGTTTTACAAATCATCGTTTACTATGCTATAATGTTAAGTAGGTACCTAATTAAGTATCTTCGTAATATATTAAAGTGCACGTATAAAATTATCCTTATGTGATAACTTCTGCTTAAATTTGCTTGTTCTAATCAATTATCCTGTTTATGTTTACAATTCTGCTATAAAGTGCTACGAAGGAAAATTCCTTCTATTTCTATTGACGCTATTATGGATATGATATAGAGAAAAAAACAGTTTGAGAACATTAAATCGTCAACTTCTATTCGTAAACCATGGTAGGTACGAGACTATAAAATTATCCGGATGTTTTACTGCCTGTGCTTCACAATGGTATACTTACCCTTACAATATCTTGTAATGTAGTCAATAATCATGACAAAGTCAACCAAATAATAGTTGACGGGTGCTAAAATCCCGTTCTATTTATAAAGCAGATCACATAGCAATGTCTGGCCTTAGCAATGTAGTTTCATACTTACGTCCTCGCATTAGCCCGTAAACAAGCCAAACTAATCGACCGTTCAAATTAGCGCTATTATTAGAATCAGTTGGTTAGATAAAACTACCTCTTACGGACTGTTTTTGTTTCAAAGGTATTCCTACATTTATAGGATAATCTTCCTGCCTACTCTTAACATAATTATTTCCTATATTTTGCCACGGAGATATGATACTGCATGACTTTGTGTGGGAAGTATTAAACTAATTTTTGGCGAAAGACCCTAAGTCTTTTTGGGATTATATTAGATCAAAAAAAAAGTTTAGAAATCGCAATAGCATAAATAAGGATGGAAAAGAGTTATCGGACCCAGAATGTGCAGCAGAATTTGCAAAATATTTTTACTCGGTGTACCATACGGAGGCAGCACTACTAGATGTTGACGAAGCGGTAGCTGCGAGCGAGGCTGGCAGTGCACGAGTACATATCGAGCGGCTCACACTAGACCAGGTGAGTGCGGCGCTAGCGAAACTGAAGCCGAAGCGCTCTGCAGGCCCAGATGGCATTCCAACTTTTGTCATGAGAGATTGTCGTTGCGTCCTGTCAAAACCGCTTGCACATATATTTAATCTATGTCTAAGGGACTCCCACTTTCCTGAGCGTTGGAAAACTACCCGCGTAATTCCTATACCAAAGGCAGGAGGTGGCTCGAAAATAGAGTCATTCAGACCGGTTGCGATCTTGTCAACACCAGCTAAGGTATTAGAGTCAGCCATACAGCGAAATGTTCTCGAGCAAATTGAGCCGCAGTTGTCGGACGCCCAGCACGGCTTCCGTCCAGCACGTAGCACTACTAGCAACCTGTTAAATGCGATGGCCTATGTGGTGCCTCAGGTGGATGCGGGGGTGCAGGTGGACTCAGCCTACTTTGATTTCAAGAAGGCATTCGATTTAGTTGATAATGATATCTTGTTATCGAAGTTGGCAAAAGTAGGATGCACTCCTAAAATGCTACAATTCTTTGCAAGCTACATGAGGGACAGGAAACAATATGTCGAATACAGTGGACAGCAATCCGAACAATATTACACAAGATCGGGCGTAAGTCAGGGAAGCAACTTGGGGCCCCTGGAGTTTATAATAATGATCAATGATTTGCCTGAAGTTGTAAAGAATGCCAGGTGTCTATTATTTGCTGACGACCTCAAGTTGCTCTTGGCTATTAAAGACGAAAGCGACTGCCTACGCCTTCAACAAGACATCGACCGGGTAGTAGAGTGGAGCAACAAGAATAAGTTAGCATTTAACGTGGCCAAATGTGCAATATTATCTTTCAGCCGAGCCCGAATACCATTACATTACAACTACGTGGTGGACGGAGAGCCGTTGCAAAGAGTAGAGGCTGTGCGAGACCTTGGCGTGCACGTGGATGCCCAGTTAACATTCCGAGAGCACGTACACAAAGTTTGTAAAAAAGCATACAAGAGTCTGGGGTTTGTACTTCGTACAGCACAGGGCTTCACTAACATCTCAGCCATTGCTACATTGTACAATGCTCTAATACGGAGTCAGTTGGAGTGTAATGCTTCAATATGGGCTCCACATGAAGTTAAGTACAAGCTCATGCTAGAGCGTATACAAAATAAGTATACAAGGTTCATAAACTTATGTGTGCCGGATTTATGCGTAAGTCGGAGGCGGAGGCCGCGCCTGTTTGCGGTACAGCGCGGCAGGACTAAGCTATTAGACACAACGCCTTTCATAAGAACATTACACACACTAAATCCTGTTGCAGAAAAAATAGATATTTTTATTTGTTCACGAAGTGAATTTATTAAAGTAACTTTGAATATATTATGTTATTAGTTTAAGTATAGTAAATTATTAGATATAGGTACATAAATAAGTTCCTAGTAGTATTAACTGTGTAAATTAGATAATTAAGGTTATAATAATAAGTGTCTACACTATCGTATTGGAATTAAATTTCTGTAAAGGTAGCTGTAAGTGTGTATATAAATAAATAAATAAATAAAATAATAAATAATTATAAGTATTATTTATCACATGATTAGCTCTACATACTCAGAGTCAAAGTAATTTAGTAACGTTAATGTTAAAAAGGTGTTACAAATATGTTTGTATTTAATTAAAGCAACAGAAATTACTTTATTTGCCACGTTCGGAACTTGTGGACATGGCTTGACAAAACTATTATGGATACCATACCAATATTAATAACTACTTACTAGGATTTTTATTTAAGAATTCTTCTCCACTGACGATATGAAATTCTTCATCTGAAAACAATCAGCTCTCATTAATCTAGCACCCGTTGAACGGCTATACTAGCTTAAAATGAATCTTGTGCAGCCCATGTCGATTCGACATACCTAATGGAAGAAATATCTTTCTCCTTTCTTCAATAATTTCAATCTGTTTTTCCTTTCAGGTACGTGTACATTTTCTGCGAAAAGGCAGAGCGCAACGCTAAAGGAGGCTGGGATTACGAGGTGAAACCCTACAAGCCAGCTGACTTCCTTCTCCAAGACATTGCCGTTCGACTCAGTAACTCGAAGGCTCTCTGGGATGCCTACGTCAACGAAGGTAACATTTCGTATGTGATGACATTAGCAAATTCTCGAAGTACACCTGGACAAGAGACGATTAAGACAGAGGTGGATGGCAGAAAGTGGGAGGCCCATACAGGAGTGCCTGTCGACTGGAAATTAAATAATGATAGATAGATTTCTCTTTATTACGACAATGTACAATGGACGGTGTTATCACACTAAGCAATAGCATAGAGACCTTAGGATGGACAGATGATATAGAGAGAGAAAAGGCAAGGATACAACATATGTCTATATGTAAAGTAGGCACAGTGGGCCTCTGACAACACTCTCATACTCAAACCTTTGTATACAGACTACCTTCAGATCGTAAAGGGTCTGGAGGCTGGCCCTTAGCATCCAATTAGATCGACCCATTAGGGAACTTCTAGAAATACATAACTAAGTTCCCAACATGCAACGGAAATTCAGGATTTCACGAGTAACAAGGTTGACAAGTGTTAGCCTTACGAAGCGGTTACATAATGTTACATAGTATCAAGACAATACATAACTAATGTCTCTACACAGGTAGGTACTATGCATTCTTAACGCTAGCCGCAATGTTCATTTTAATTACTAAGCGTGTCACGACTTATTCTATTATCTAAATGTAGGTATTCCTTATCTAGTACCAGATTTACAAGTTGCAGACTAACTTAGGCCGCCTAGTGTTATCGCTATCAGATATTTCTTGCAAACAAACCGCAGGTTGTTTGATAAGGGGAAATATTATGTACTTAATGAGTTTAAAAGAGCAATGAACAGACATTTTCTTAATTATTTAAATATTTACAGACATGTTATATGTACAGGCAAAGAGTGGTACTTAGTCGTCTTTTAAAGTAACTGTCTTCCCAACGCTACATTGTAAGATATGGCAGTTGGCCAGCCCATCCGAAACTTCTCTCCTATCAGACTAAATGTGTCCAGAGTTGTACTAACTATAGCAACTTAAACCTGCATACGATAAGAGATTTGCAGAGTTCCTTTTAAAAATTACAAACATAAATGCTTGATAGACTCTTTCATAAATGAGTCACAGTAACTTTAATGTTCTCTACTGTGTAATGTATTTATAACTTGAACGTGCTAACCTTAAAATCTGTCTGACCGTCAAACGGCTACGCATAAGAGCTCATACGCACTGTGCGGGTGACCGCACTGCATTTGGGAGTGCATCTGCATTCTACGCGCACTGCGATGCGGGTACCCGCAGATCGTTCAATGCGCATAGAGCAACCAGTACCGCACGTGCGTAAGCTCTTACATTTAATTATCCCACCAAACTAATAAATTGTGCATTATAGAAAACCTAACTCTTTGATGTTTATATAATTTTAATGTTATTTTATAGGATTAGAGCGATTGCGAGGCGTGCCCGGCAGATGGGAGCCTCCTGAAGGCGCTACGGACCGCCTGTGTGTGGAAGTCGGCGAGGGCGCCTTTATAGAAGTCTCACACCCGGCACCACAAGGGGATCAAGTGTATGTACCTGTTAATGAGTGAAATTTTAATTATTATGTAAGGAACTAGCCGATGACCGCGAGTTATAGCCAACGTGGAGTTCAAAATTTATATAGATTTTGAACCAATAACCCTCTCAGATGAGCTCTGAATACCCCACCAAAGTTTAATCACAATCAGGTACTCAGATCTATGTTTTAGCAACGCAATGAGGACAAACATCCATTTTATATATATACGTAGATAACTGAAAATAGAGACGTGAGTGGGATTTGAACCCATGACCTCTGCCAATCATTGATGTTGCTCTACCAATTGAGCTGCCGTGTTATTGCCCGTGCCTATAGGTAGAATTTAAGTTCCCTCTTGCTTTTAATCGTTATAAGTGTTTGACGACCTGATTAGCGCAGTGGCTAAGTGATTGGACTGCTGCGCTAAGGGTTGCGGGTTCGATTCCCGCACGGGACAAAACTTTGTGCGTTCCACAGATGTTTGTCCCGAGTCTGGGTGTTTGTGTATGTGATATTTCATGTTTGTGAAACGCACCCACGACACAGGAGAAATTCCTAGTGTGGGGCGACGTTTAAAAAAAAAAAAAAAAGTACCTTTTTCCTAATTTATGAAGAAGTTTTTAACTTCCATACAATTATATTCTTACATAATATTACTCTGTATATTTCATTGGTTGCAGAAAGATAGTGGATATTAAATTTTGAGATACCCTCAGTCATATAAATCTGAGGCTTCCTCAATTCCTATTGTTAACATATAGTATTTGCACGTCGCACTATTGCTTCGCGTTTGTTATAAAAATATGTATTATGAATCATGCGATGTACTCTTATGTTTATTGTTATGTCATTTAAGAGTATTATTATAATAATATTCCTGTAATATTATGATAATAAACCTAAGAATATACTGTGAAAATCCCATTCATACTAGTCGGGATATCCCGTATGCTCGTTGTTTGGTACCTATTCCTGGAGTAAACATTGTAATGATATCGTGGGTTACAGGAACTAACACCAATCAAAGAGGATGTGAATGGCTAGCTTAATTATTGTACGTTTCCTGATTTTCCGTGTAAACAGTATGTTTCTGTGTAAACTTGTTTATTTCCTTAACTAAATATAAACATCCTAATAATCACCTTATATAATATACTTGCTTTTTGTGGAAAAATAGTATCTTATCTACATAATTATACAATTTCGTCATAATAGATTCAGTGGTTTAGTCTTAATGACGCAACAAATATGCTGACAACTTTACGTTATATGTTATGAAAGTTGGCTTTCCAGTTCAAGATAGTTCAGCAGTGATAATAGTGTAATAATGCCGGTGTGTTCCAACCGGCATCGGCAGTGACCGCGCGGCGGGCGGGCTGCGCGTGCACCTGGCGCCGGTGGCGGGCGGGCGCGCCGTGAGCGGCTCGGGGGAGGCGCGCGCCGCCTTCGCCGCGCATGCGCGTGCGCTCGCTTACGACTGCGAGCTCGACGCCGTGCTCGACAGCGTCGTCGGGAACAGGAAGGACTGCTTCGTCTCGATAAGAGGTGACTGACAACTTTTATATTATAAACACTCGTTTTAAGGTATGGTTTGACTTATATATAGGTGAAATTATGACCAGTGCAAATATTGTAAAATAAATGGTTTAGAAAGAATGTCTTGCAGGTTTTAACGGCAACCTTTGGACCATAGAAAATTGATACCACACTTAATGCAAATGATTTCCCGTTAAACAATGAACTATTGATTATATTTGGTATACCTGTAGTAGTTTCATAGAGATTGCTATTTAAAATAATCGACTTTTTATCTTCTTTTGTAAATAGGAAGGTAAGTACTTAAATGTTTACCGAACCCTATTGAATGAATAAAATGTATGTGCAGCTGGTAAAAACCTTTGCTAACCTTGTTCCCCAGGTATATCGGACTACCGCGACGGCACTCGCGGCAAGGCGTGGCAGCCGCACGCGGCGCTGGCCGCCGCCGCCGTCATGAAGGCGATCGTCGCCGCCATGCCGCCGCCTACCGACTAAACTGACCAACAAGCAGCACTTATAACTATTTATATGGCATTTACTTATATGGCACGGAGTAATCAACAAATGGAAGTATTAAACCACTCCTTTACATCAAATTATTCCAGAACCTAACCTCAGTAAAATATTCGTTTGGCAAACTATACAGCGCCTCTAGCGGTTATATGGGGAATTATAGTTTGCCATACAGTAAATACTTATTTTACATGGTCGCTATCTAATTAACGTGAGAAAACTTGTGGTTGAAGGGCTTGCGTAAAGGTAATATGTATGTGACAAGATTGTCTGTCTAATTTGCAATTCTATCAAATTGTAAGATTTTTATTTATTTAGTGAACCAAATAACATTACTATACAATAATTAATATATACCAATAAATCAAGAAATTCGACTGAGGTACACACGTTTATACGTCCCTGATTTCTCCGTTTGTTTATTACTCTGTGTCACATTTATAAAACACCCAAGTATGTCATATTATGAATATTTGACACGTATTTATTCACAGTATAGTGTTTACGAGTATTCGTAGCGTTCAATAACGAACCGTCGCGCTAATGAAAACCGACTTGACATTGAAGTACACAGGTAGATAAACGTTATTAAATAATAACTATAAGAAATACTAGTTATATATATGTACCTTTATATTTACGCAAACCAGTTACATATTCATATACAAATATATAATATTAACCTAATCTGATTACCCTAGTATTTGTATTGACGCACTTAGATATGCACGTTTGAAGTGTGGCAAATTTTACTGTTCAATTTTAATATCGATCGGATGTTTACAATTATTGTCAGCTAGATTCGATCATACCATAAATAACAGAAATGACTTGATTATTAAAATAATGAAATCCCTCGAATCTGTTAAGTTTCCATTACAAATATTTTTATGATATTTCGTGGATATTTATACTGAAATACAATCTAGCTTAAATATCTAATGTACAGGTTTACTTGCCTTAGCGTTGGCTGTTATAAAAGTAGTTAAATGTTTATCTTATAGATATTTACAATATAATAGGGTAGTTTTAAATAGTGAGAAAGTACACATGGTAGCCTTTATGAGAAACGA
Source organism: Abrostola triplasia (assembly GCA_946251915.1). Classification (NCBI taxonomy): domain Eukaryota; kingdom Metazoa; phylum Arthropoda; class Insecta; order Lepidoptera; family Noctuidae; genus Abrostola; species Abrostola triplasia. The sequence continues at coordinate 9,480,350 of OX276428.1, read as the reverse complement.
TTGCATGTAGTTATATCTTCCTCTTGGTGTGGTCCAAAGGACCAAACAGAATATTTTAAGCTGTTATCAACATTTTTTTGTATTCTATGAAACTATTTAAATATCAGCCTAAATTAATGATAAAACAGCATTTTATCCGTTATTGTTAACCTACTTTTATGTTCTGTAGTCGAAAGGGCTCAAATATATTCATGTCTTCCTGCTGTCAGGTATAATGACGTATTAAATACTTTTTCTGACATTATTTTCCGTGTATGTAACTCGTTAGAATACCATTCACTTATGTTACCAATTTCCAGATTATTATTGATTGTATTAATAAGTTTTTTTTTGTATCGCCTATTCCATTTAATTCAAATCTATGAAAAGAACAAATCCTAAGAGATTTAAAATTATTGTTCACATTGCCAGAGCTTAGGATGTACCTTAGTATATAATAAATTATAACTAACTAACTGCCTATTTAACTTCGACAAGTAATTTATTATAATATTATTTATACACTACTAACTCACTGCCATCAATGGCCTATTAATAATAATTATAAGATTAACTTTGTTATTGGACGATGTTATATCAATAAATCTAATATGTAATACATATTTAAAACCAAAGTTTAGACTTTCGGCTGTTTTTTGACAACCTGGTCTAGTCGCCTAAAATGTGAACATTTTGTTGAAATATTTTATTTACACGTAATTCTTAAGATTCATTGATATATAAATTGTGAAGTCACATGTAACATAGTTTTATCCTCGTTGACGTTTATAAAATATTTTGATGTTCTTTGAACAGTTCCCTATCCATATTTTTACGTTTTATAAACAAGTTAACTCTGTGACTGCTATGTATATTTGTGGGGTGTAAGTTATTGGGGCCATATTCTCAGGATGTTTGTCCATCCTGTTGACATTTTAATATGTAAAAAAATATTGTTTGTATTATAATTGTGTTACTGTAATAAACGATAATGATAAAATCATGTTAAATTATTTTAAAAGTTTGATATTATAGTTTCTTTAATAGCAGTTATCTGCTGTCATTTAGTACTGTGTTAGCAAGCTATATCGTAATTCTAATGTATTGCACAAATAAAGTCATAAAAATCTGTTTGCTGCTTTTATTATCCTAAATTAACTATCCTCAACTTATTGGGGCTTAATACGCACTGTGCGGGTAACCGCAATGCGGTCAGCCGCACGGCTGCCCGCAAGCACAAAAATTATGTATGAACCCTTAGTCTGTTGCCACGAAGTATCTAGAAATCTCTTACAAATATGTCTGCATTATTATAATTAATTTACCTTTCTTGATACAAGCTCATTGATTAGGGTGGGTACTTTATATTAAGCCTTTCTTTAGACAGTCTAGACTACCATTAATTTATAATAAGATTTACACACTGACAACAAAAAATAATGACTACATTCAATGACGTTACAATTCAGTGAAATCATTGGCAAACATACAGTGATTGGTTTATAATACTATCTACACAAACACAGGTAAATAAAAAGGCATATTTAAAATAACTTACTTTTATTGTTCTTAGAGCTATATTTTATCATACATGAGGTTCTATGTGGACAGGGAATGTCTTACAATATTACATGCTAAGAACTGAAAATAAAAAGGCGAGAAATAATGTGCAATTATTTCTTGAAGGTGAGCATCATACTTTACTGAGTATAAAGTTAACATCATTCCAGTTTATTTGTCATTTATTCTGAAATATAAATTACTATTATTGTCTAGTACTGAATTAAATATTAATATTTGCAATTAGCCCAGGGTATTTGGTATCAAAAATATGTGATGGTTAGTGAAACCCATTTAGGATTATTGTTTTTAATACATAATCTTCGATTACTAGTTAGGTGGTATAAAGGGAGATTTAGTTACAATATTATAACTGATCATACAGGGAACTGGAGCGGGGGTCTTCTCGAACGACTTAAATATAAAAATCTCAACCACCCTAGGTAAACTTAACACCATATTTCAAGCCGAATGCATAGGCATAACCAGAGCAGCACAGGCGGTTGCAGCCAGAGGCGTCAAGGGACACAAGATTAAGATTGTGTCGGACAGCGCATCCGTCCTCCAAGCTCTACAAAACAACACCATAACCTCTGTCCTAATACTGGAGTGTCATAACACACTCCAGTCTATTGCAGAAACAAACAACGTTACCCTGCAATGGATCAAAGGACACAGCAACTCACTAGGTAATGACGCAGCCGATGAGCTGGCCAAAAGAGGGTCAGGGACAACAGTATATGGACCGGAACCAATGCTGCCAATCCCCCTGGCACAAGTGAAAACATGGCTGCGTTGCAAAACAGAACAAAACCACCAAGAAGAATGGAGAAACTGTGCAGGTTGCAGGCAGACAAAGAATGCGATTCCGGCGGCTTCGAAAAAGTTTGCCCGCAATCTCACCAGATTAAACAGGGACAGAGTCCGTAAAGTACTGGGTACAATTACAGGACACTGCCCCCTAAACAAACACCTGTTCACAATAGGTGTGACGGACAGCCCTCTATGCAGAGGCTGCATGGAGGCAGAAGAAACGCCACATCACGTGCTCCTGGAGTGCGGCAGTGTGGCCGATCAACGGGCCCGAATCCTCCAATGCCCAGCATCACTACCGGAGGCTTGTAGCAACCTGAAAAGGCTGCTCGCCTTCTGGGATGATCTGGGATGGCTGGAATAAAAGAAAAACCCATCACGCACAATGGCCCACTAAAGAGGCTAAGTGCGGAAAATGCCCAGCAATACCATACCATACCATACCATAACTGATCATATTGCAGATTATATTAATTTCTTAGACAAGTTCAGTCAAATAACTGACCAAACATTTATTTTTAACTCTATTATTACTTTGATATGTGTAGTTAGGTCATAATATTACGTTTGAGCAATAAAGGAAACAACTGCTGCCCCTTTACCATGAGGTCTGAAAACAGGTCAGTTTATGGTAATGGGGCTGTTTCTTTACACACAAACAAGTTAGATCACAAGGCATTATAAAACAACAGTTCATAAATATGGAATTAGTTGGTGCACTCACAAAAGCAATGTGTCATAATCAAATATGGTTACTTGCATCAGTCTTAGAAGCATGGCAGCGCTGTTTGAACATCTATGTTATTGTTGATCTTCTATAATTTAAAAACACAATTTATAACAACATCATATAATTTTAGCTATTATTTATTTAGTTTATTTGCAATAAATTTATTGTCATGAAAATATTAAAGCAAGTAATAAAATCTTTCTCACTACAGGTATTATTATAAAACTCTTCAAATTGTCTTCAGTAATGTTAATGAGACTCACCAACATATTTGACTTCATCAAAGGCTTTTCTTGCTTTCTTGAGTTCTTCATTCATAGTGAGCAAATCCTTCACACGGGCGTACTTTCGTTGGTCTTTACGAACTAAGAATATTATGTCTTCTACTTGAACACGGCCTGTTCGACCAACCTCCATTGCTCTGTAATATAATCACTGTTAGATAATATAACAGTTAAACATATAAAAATACAACATTTAAAGGTAACCATACCTATGTGTTGTTTCTGTTATAAATTCTATAACCAAATCCTCCAAGAAGTCTACACTTTCCGTGTATGGGTTCTGGTCATCACCAAAGCCGTACATCATACATCTAAGTTCTTTACTGAACAGTCTTTTCCGCCCCGATGCTGTTGCCCCTAGTTGCTGTTCAGTTTCATCTTCGTCAAACTGTGTCAAAATTATGAATTAATTAGGACGTACCAATACAATGCAATGTACTACTTAAATTATAATTCGGTGCTTACAAACCTGATCAAAGTTATCGGCTGCATCTGTAGTTGAAGTTGTCATTGCAAATCTCAAAATATCGTTGCAAAATGTAAAGAAAATGTATGTTGTTTATTTTCTTTACTTTATTGTATTTTGTCGTCTTCGTTTTGTCAAATTGAAACATGAAAGGCGTCAAGCCATTGAGAATGCGTCAAGCTCACAGCGTCAGCTGTTCTGTCAACTTCTGTCACTCACTGTCTAAATTGTAGTAGCCCGAAACTCTACTATAAGTTTATACTTCAATTTCAGATATTTGCTTTTAATTATTGTAAATATCTGAAATTATATATTTTTTCTATTTATAGAAATACTTTATAGATTTAGCCTATGCATGATATAAAAGCATTATTGTTTATAGGCAATTATTTATATTAAAATTAAAAGTAATGTCAACTGTCAATGTCATACGAATTGTTTGAAGGTTTGTAGGTTAAAATTTAAAAACGATGTAAATAATGCTATTTTTCTCTTAAAAGTATCTTTAATTACCTCACTGCAACATGAATCCTATGACGTAAGTAGCATTTGTACCTGAGAGGGATATTGTTCTGTAGAATCTGTTGTGATATAACAGGAAAAATCTTTTCATTTATACTGTTGACTGTTTCAGAAATATAAAAAATGTGCTAAAGCTGAGTGAACGTGAACTGTCTGGTAAATCTAAGACCTCCTGGCATGATCAGTATAAGGATAGTGCTTGGGTGTTTGTTGGAGGCCTGCCATATGATCTTACCGAAGGAGATATTATATGTGTCTTTTCCCAGTATGTATAAAACTATGTTATTAATTTAGTGTGTAAAGTTAGAACAGCCTAGCAATACTATGCTTTTGAAGGAAAATATAGGATGCTCTAAATTTAACTTTAACACAGTGAAGTTTACCCACCTGTTCAAAACTAGTGTAATAAAAAGAAAAACAATATGATTATGATGCTATTTGTGGCCTTTTGTTATGATCAATTTTACTTTGCAGGTATGGTGAGATAGTTAACATTAATTTAGTACGAGACAAAGCTACAGGCAAATCAAGAGGGTTTTCATTTATATGCTATGAGGATCAGCGCTCCACAATACTAGCTGTGGATAATTTAAATGGAATCAAGGTTTGTTTTTTTTAAGTAGCCTGTTCAATGCCTCTCTGCTGGGCAAAAGCCTCCCTATTATTCTTCCACAAAACCCTGTCCAATGCCTTTTCTGGCAATGTCTTTCCTTCAAAGATGTACATCGGTTTGTTATAAAATTAAAAACTAATTACATTAAATAAATAAACAAAGTCAATTAACTGATGGTGTGTTTTTATATAGATCCTGGGCCGCACAATCCGTGTGGACCATTGTGAACAATACAATGCTCCCAATGCAGACATGAGCAAGGTGGATGAAGTAACCGCAGCAATCAGGACAGAAGGCTGTGCTCCACAGCTCATTGCCAAGACTGAAACTGTTGTGAAGCAGGAACCAGTTGAGGTACACATTATTATACTCATATTTATATTCTCTGAAGTGGTAGGCATCTACAATTTATCAGACATAATCATATGGAAGCCTATTGTCATTAATGGTATCTTGAGATAAAAATAAGAGTCAATCTATTAAAGAATACTAATATCATCTTAATTTATATTCTTATTTTAGGAAAAGGAAAAAGAAACCACAAAGACTGGCAAAATTAAAAAGAAAGACAAGAAAAGTAAAAAAAAGAAAAAGAAGAAAAGCAAAAATAAAAGTTCTTCAGATTCAGAAACTAGTAATTAAGTTATGTTAAGTTAATGGAAATAAAGATAATGCTAAAATATATAATAATCTTTATTATTTATAACAATAATATACAATTGTTAATAACATACAACACAGAGATCATAATCATTTTAAACTTATTAATACTGACTAGATTGATATTAATAAACATAGGTAAATGATAGCACAAAATTACTAGCTAAATAATGATTGTAACTATAATACCATACAGACAATCAAAATCACATACAATAATACGAGACAAGATTACAATAAGTATTTAAAAAACATCAAAGAAATGATTGGAAAGTTACATTAGCTTAAGAATATAATTTTTAAGTATACTGAGTCACAACATCTTTTATCATTTGTATCTCTATCAATTAAGAATCTTTTTAATTTTTTCTAATACACTTTCATCACTGTAAGCTATGATACCATCTTTGTTACTATACTGTTGAGTGTCATCAGAGATTTTATCATTGTATGAGATAGGAATGTGTGTAGAGTAACTAATGAGATCACCACCTTTTGCTCGGAGAATAGAGTGAGGGCCACAAGTGTCCCACCGGAATGTAGTTCCTTGAGAAACTATGTAAGCTGCAGCTTCACCTTCAAAATAATAATGAGTTAGTAAACAATAGTCACATAGATATATAAAAAATCTGTAAAAGACTTCTATTTAAATAATAATTTAACAAGCTGCCTGCCCCTGTACCATGAACTCTTAAAGCATGATAGTTTACATTGTGGAAGCGCGATGCCACTACAAGCTGTGCAATGTGGCGTCTTACTTCCACAACATAATCTTTACTGCTATAAGAGTTCATGGGGCCTGCATCTATTAAAAACTGACATGGGTCTTTTATTACTCAGGTTATATATTATACTACACACTACTTCTTTGGACTTAAAAATTGTTTCTGCTTTTAGACAATTCAAAACACATAGTAGATTAATTTAATGTACCTGTGGCAACTCTCAAAAGCTTGTGTCCAGCCCCTGGAAGAGATTTGACTTCCCAACCATTGTTTTTAAATTTATCAACAATTTCAGATTTTTCTGCTCCACTCATTAATATAATATTGTTTGTATCAGTTTTTACAATATCACTTACTCCCCACTCATGTGTATCATTATAGTTAATGCCCCATACAACTCGCCCTTTCCCACTGAAATCAAGACATCATAATCATGAATAATTATGACTATTATCTATATACCTGTATAGTAAACACTTTGAATAAATAGGGATTTCGCCATGGCAACAGGTGCGAACTGTGGTGTCCCCCAAACTATGAACCACCTGCTGGTCTGCCCTAGATGCCTAGTGAGTGGCACACTGGAAGATCTACTAGAGGCAAACTAAACAGCAATTTATTCTGGTTACATATTTGGCTGATCAAACCTAACAAAGAAACCATCAACATGATAAGAAGAATAAATGGTGGGTGGATAGTTTTTGGTGTCTACTTACTTATTATAAAATGGTTGGTTGACAACTCCTATAACGGGCTCTCCAGTGGACCTCACATAAGCTCCAATAAGAACTGTCACACAGGGAAGACCATGGTCGGCGTCAGCTTGTCCTTGGACACCAGCTATAAATTCTGCAGTAGCATCTAAAGGAAATAATATAACCTTTAAAACTGTACAACTTATAATTCATGTAAATGGGTATATTATTCGTGTTTGCAAGAGACCCTCAGTTGAATAAAAATTTAAAAGGCTGGAACATAATTACCAATAGGATCTATCCAAATGCCTAAATCAGAAGTGTTGATCTCTAAAAGATCTTTTGGCAAATTGTCGCAAAACTTATGCATCGTGTTGCGATGGGCTGCTTCAGCCATTCGTTTTGCCACTGCAGGTGCTACTAACGAACGTAAAAGAAGTGCCGTGTCTTCAACTTTATCACATAATGCGATCTTCACTCCTCCTATCTCTGAACACTCTTCGCCTCTTACATGTTCAGCGAGCTCTGGGAAATGACATGCTATTTCAGTCCGAGCGGCTTCTTGGGCTAAAACATCAGCGATTGTTTTGAAATCTCTTTCAAAACGAGCGTTTGCTTCGCCTTCAAATTTTTCTGCCACTAGTAAGACTTCATTTGTAGATCCTGCACAACAGGATCGTGCTACGCATGCAGCTTTTTCTGACGCATTTATTAAAGTCTCCAAAATATGCATTATTGTAACAGCTCAACACATCAGATTCGATAAATAATTTAATTTACACCCTTGCATGAATACAAATATTTAATTGTCAACAAGTAATAACCAACGTCAAAGTTATTTATGTCATATGCTTTAGTAATTACTCTGAGGTCATACTAAAATCCATAGACTACACACAGTTGATCTTTTTTTTTACATTAACCCAGCAACTATAGACTTCATTTTTGATTGTTGTAACCGTTGCAACCTAGAAATTATAATACTATAGTGATACATATTTAAAGATATTAATAAATAAACTTAATATACCTACATATATTTTTTTGTATTTATTTAATAGACAATCAGACCCATTTACTTTATACCAAGGACAATTTGGATTATAGAATCAAGGTCAAATAAAATTGGCGGCAGCACGAATTTTAAATAAAAAAGAATGATTTGGTACATAATTTATTGAAATTAAAATTGAGAGTTTGCTTTATAATTCTAATAAAAAGTACTCTTTATAAATCAAATGGAGATGGAATCGGAACCCGAATCTGATAGAAACATTTACACTACGAGAACCAAGGTAAGGCGAAATGTTTATCATCTAAATCTTAATCTAAGCTTAGCAAGCTACAAGAGTTAAAATAGTATATAGACTAGTTGCTATAATATACTTAACTAATTTGATTGAGTTGGTACCTACTTCTCAACTACGTACCTGTTGCAAAAGGGTAAGTTAATACACTGATTAAGTGCTTTTACAAGGAAGAGTCTCGTGTGAGTGTCACGTGTGTTGTATTTATTAGTAGTGCGTTAATTGACGTTGTTGCGTCCCTTAGAAAATAGTTTTATTACTACTCAAAAGGTTCAAACTCATAATTTAGGGATAAGTACCTACTTAAAAATCAATTAAGTATTCAGGTATTTTTTTTGGAAAGCCGTAGGTATTATATAAAATAAAAATAACCTGTTTTCCAGCTGTAAGCTTATAAGATTCATAGTAGGTACATAAGTCCTGTAATAATTTTGATAGCGACTCGTGTTACAATTGTTATACATTTCGTAGAAACTCTTGATTGAAATACAAGAATACCTAATATTATGTATCTCGGTATATTATCTGTGAAATCATAACATTTCAAACTGTAAATGTGGATAATTTTACGCCAAAAAAGTAATACTAGAATAACAATGCGTACCCAAATCAAAGATGTTGGTCAACTCTGACACTACCGAATAGTTTTCATAGATTTATTGAAAGTGTTCAAGGTCATCAAATATCTAAGAGCGCGAGTGCACCGATATCATGAATGCGTGATCTGTCGTGAAACTGTGCGTGCTTGACCTTGAAGGCGTTTTTTTAATCGCTAGTAAATTAAATAAACTACCAAATAAAGTTAAATTGCCAAGACATGTCGCTGTTTTAAAGTAGTTCATGACCACTATCTTTCATCAATCATTTTCACACATTTTTGTATATGCACTGTGCTCTAGGTAAGGCGATACGCTCGCCACCGTATTTATAAGAGTGTGTGTTATGACCGTCGAGCTGCCAAGTCAAGGGTCGCAAGTTCAAACCCAACGCACCTATGTCTTTTCCAATTCATGTACGTATCTACTATTGATCAGTTGTTAAAATCGGTGCACGATAACATCGTGGAGAAACCTGCACACCTGAGGGTTTTTTAACGGTGTGTAAAGCCATGTCAGAGGCCTACCGGGGGTTTAAGCACTGACATCAGGTTGTTCATCAACCATACGATAAGAAGACCAGGTGTATAGACTCCTTATAAACGACATCACCTTTGCTGACCTCTAAGGAGTTATCAAGCGTGATTGGATCTCGTATTTATAAGTGACAAAATAATGTGAACCTCACGTGTGAATTCTATAGAATATCTTCTTTGTTAAACTTAAATAAAGATATTCTAGGTTAGTTACAAGACTGGAGATTTTGACAATGGTTTTTAATTGTTATTAGAATAAACTGGTGCAGCTTTCTTAAATACTTGCTTTATGTAGGTACCTTTAATAAGCTATGTAATTGTTATTTAGATTTACGTCCTTTATAAATCTTGATTGTTATTTGACCTTACGCCTAAATGACTAATTGATTCATACACAGTATCTAAATAAGATAAGAGAAACCATGAGCTTATCAACCTATATCCATGACGGCCTTTTATTGTTGTCTTGTATACAAAAAATCTACGAATATTACTACGGTATCTATGAGTATTATGTATTACGTAAATAGTTACAGTTTCATTTATATCGAAATATGGACTGTCACAAAATAATAATAGTTCATTCTTAAAATAGACACCCCATACATCAAAATCAATCACAGGTTTAGGTTTGTCATGGTATTAACAACTTTTACGACAATTCCAGTTACGATTGGCACAAAAGCGCTTACGAGGGGCAACGACTGTTGCAATCAATTGCAACATAAATACTCGAGGCAAAGTCCCGAAAAAGAATCTTACATTTTAATGATTTAAGAGTTTACGTTTCAGTACACATTGCGTAATTAAATACTTACTTTGTAAAAGAGAATTTAATGATTCAAGATTGTATTATTTCATAAATCCTTGTTGCATTTCTTTCCTCTAACTTTGCACGAGTTAGTACTTAGATAATAGACCTTTAACCGATGAAAATATGAGTTTTAGTAGATTCCACACTTCCTACTACTAAATTTCCTGTAAGTTGAATCTTTATAAGGAGCCAAAAACATTCAAGTTAGATTGCCGCAAATGTAGAGTCGCTACCTAAAACTCTTACCACTTTTAGTAGGCTAAGTTGTGACTGGATGGTCCAAGAGCATGCCAAAATTAACTAAGACTTGATTAATTTGTTGGACTGATGACTGGCTCCATGTGCAAAGGCTGAAGGTTTGCTTTATATACTTATCCAAAAAATGATTACATTTTCTATAATTTGTTTTAAACTTAATCGCAGTTAATCTGCAATAGTATAATAACTTCAGTGTCTTTAAGGACTCTGTTTCGACTTATTCATTATTTTTTTACGACTTAAGTAATAAAACTTCGACACATTAATTAGGTATTTTATTAATAATACCTATTGATGCATTGTGAATCCTTGAGTGCGCATAACTACCTAGGACATGTACCTATTTATGCTTACTCGGCCGACAAAGGCAATTATAACATAATTCATTTATAATAAAACTTTGTACAAAACCTGTGTCCGCGATTTCAATCCGATTCTGGCAATACCATGTTGAAACTTTACGGAAGAAGTAAATACCCGAATAAAACTGTATTATAGTGATAGCTATAACAAAACTTTTTTGTTTTTACGTGAGGACCAATAGTAGGAGTGTAATGAGCGGTGGTTTTTGATCATTAACTTCTGTGACATCATCAATACATAACAATTTTTTGTAAAAGTAGGTAGGTACTTCGGTAGTGCACCTACTTATAAGTATATACTTATATAACGTTATAGTATATTATAGCTCCTATACCGGTGGTATATTATAATGTATATATTGGTATATTATAATTTTACCAACGTAGTGGGAAAACACTTGTATAAATATATAATGGTATGGTTAACGACAATGAAGACCTGATTGGTGCAGTAACAAAGCGATTGGACTGCTGTGCTTCAGCCTGGGTGTTTGTATACGTGATATTTCATGTTTGTGACGTTTTTTACGAATTATTAACTTAAATTATGGAGACGGATATAAATATTTTAAAAATGATAATAAATTGTTAATAACATGTAAAAATAAGAATCTGTTTACTTTTGTTCACCTTTGTCTACCCCTCTCGGAAATACATGCGTGTAGGTATATATGTACAACTGTACATACTTATTGCGTGTACCCAATAACATAATGGAAAACTGATTAAATAAAGAAAATTGCACCAATTTGAGCAAATATATTATAATGAATAATAAAGAGTGTATCGCCTCTTAAGTAAATATTTAGAATACCTCATGTGAAATCGTATCAATGACTTGACAAACCGTAAACCGACAAACCGACTCACCATATAGACGTTAAAATACTTCAATTCGTATAGGCTTTGAATTACTTCATAATTTTAGGCGAGGGAGTTTATTTAGGGTATTTAGTACCTTCGTACGCAGTCGCAAGTATTTATGTAAGTTGATGTAACTCACAGCTCTTTATGTAACATCGGTTTGGTAGTGAGTTAGTGACACATTTGCAACTTCCCAGGGTCTCGCGTCAACTCACGTGATGCGTGGTGTAATGTACCTAAGTAGATTTTTTGTTATGCTAGATGTTTATCAATCCTTAAATACCGTGGTTATGGGATAGAAATTGATGAAATTGATTATGGTTGAGTTTGTTTTAAACTTGGACCCACATTAGTATGCCTGTATCGCGGACGTGTTCTATAAACATCACACAATTAATGTTGGTCCTGTGCGGAAATCGAACCTGCAACCCTTAGCCCAGAAGTCCAATCGTTTAGCCACTGCGCTAATGAGGTCGTCGAAATAAATAAATTACGTGTCCGTGATTCATAGATTCTAATTGGACTGCTGCGATAGCGATTGCGGGTTCGATGCCCGCACGGGACATAAAGTGTGAACCACAAAACTGTGTCTCGAGTCTGGGTGTTTTGTATGTGATATTTCATATTTGTAAAACGCACTCACGACGCAGGAGATATTCCTAGTGTGGGGCAGCGTTATTTTTAAACAAAAAATAACAGTCCAGCACTTTGTTAAGTAGATTACGCACAAAGTTGTCATGGTACACAAAAAGTTCGTTAACTGAATATGATGTTAGGAAGAGGATACTACTTATACCATAAACCCTAGCTACTCAGTTACTCGCCAGTTTGTTACCATATTTAACTGGTCTAAATGATTATCAAATTGTTATTATCGTCAGAGTTGCGGGCAACCGGTTGAAGCAAATGGCAAGTTGTCGTTCATTTGGCGTTCTAAGTTTTTGTCCAATAGTTCCATTATTGGAGTTCCGGTTAATGAAGATAATGATGATGAAATGATTATCAACATGAGTAGATATTTCCGTTTGTGCCCTTGACCGAAAATCGCAAAAGAGTTATAGGTAATAAACAACACAATACAGTAGTTAATTATTTTATATTATTATGTAAGAAGCGCAACCTAAAAGATAAACAATAAGAATATGAGATAATTCACAAGAAACATGCTGTCTAATTAAGCGTGTTACAAATGTGGTTGGTAAATGGTTGATATACAAATTATAATAAGGTCAGGGTAATTTTTGACTTATAAATTATTCAATGTCATTCATATTCATTATTCAGTGTCTCTCGTTTCAAATGAGTCAGCCAGTATTTGCAGTAAAGATGAGATATCGCGCATAATTTGATTTAAATAGTATCTAACCAATAATCGAGCCAAGAGCAAATAAATAGACGTTGAAGATATCTTTTGTATAACCGGATTTTAGTCACTCAGACGATTATTTTGCTTGACACTTTTGACGGTTTTCTTCAATCACCTGAAAGTAAATTCCCTGGCTATTACTTGTTGGAGACCCGATTTTCGCTACGTCTAAATGATTAGCTTATTACTGCAGCAAGGATTGAAGGCTTCGATACCCTTACGAGATAATATGTGTGGGATATAGTTACTTCTTTCAAATCAAGACGCCATTATGGAATGTAGATACAGGACAAATTCCTTGAGTAAGGCAGTTGTTTCAAATTATATATGCATAGAACCATCTCACTTTGTCTATGGTCCTTTGGTCTATTGCTTGAATTAATGATGAAAAGCAAAGAAAATAAGTAAAGGCAGGAACTTTTCTTTGAGTTAAAATAATTTTATTTCGAGTTGACCTCTATCCATGACACAACCAGTTAAGTATTTACTGGAAAGTAATTTTGCCTTCTGAGACGGAAGTTCCGTTTATTGTCCTATGCGTTGCAGGATTTTCCATGCACGCTAGTAACCTGGGTTTTTGGTGATATTTCATATTGGATTTTTACAACAATTACTTTAAACTGTTACTTAAATAGCCTTAAAAGCAATAGGTACCTATATGTAAATCGGTCAATTCCCAAAGTGTGGCTACACAGTTTGGTTCATATAACTTTACCAGTAATAAGCAAGCCCTCGTAATCTATCGGATAATCGAATACGATCACACATACAAAGTATTCTTGAATATTGAATCAAAGTATTGTATTTATATGTATATGTATGTACCTAATCATAAGGCTAGTAAAAATAGGTATGAGATAAGGACCATTGCGCAGGATTTACTGATGTAGTATGTAGGTCGTACTTGGTCAGCGACTCTACATTTTTCATAAATGTGCAAGTGCCATTTAAGCCATTATTTGTGTTGAGAGCTCATGCAAAAAAAAAATGTGTTATAATGTACGTAATGTCCCTAAATAATAATCTCCTTCAATATTACAATTAAAGCATTTTTAGTGAAAGTGTCCAAACCACTTTAATACGCCAAACATGTGGGTCGATAAAATAATTTTGACCAAGTCACTATAAAAGTTGTAAGTCCTTGAAAATGGTAACAATCGCTGTTTCATAACATAAAACACGTTGAATTTTTGAAGGACTATAAAAAAGTCATGCCAAATCCAAAATACCTATGCTAAGTTATACATTTGAGCATAAAGTTATATGTATCTTGGCGATTTTTATGTAATCTATTTTTGCATCTATAAGTATTAGGTACATATTATCATGCAATAAACTTGACAGTGTTTATTCACCCCTATAGAGTTACCATGACCTTCTCTCAAATACATAATAGGTTCTAATTAAGATTGTCGTGATCGCACGCAATATCGGCTGTCCAAGCCGTAAGGTAGATAAGGTGATTGTCCCACAATCCAACGTGTTAGAATAATGGAAAAAATGTTTAAGTCATGGTATTTAGCGCTGAGATAATAACAGAAAAAGTCAAGTGGGACAAGGTCAATTTCAATAGTTTCGTTATCGAATTCTTAAATATAATAGAGCGCTAATAATAATATCGATGAATGACTACGAAACGAATTGTATCACCTATGAAAGTAGGTAAGAGGTAGGTTCAAACTTGGCGTCGTGAGTGTCCCATTCGAACTCGTTATCATAGTATGTTGATTCCTAAATATGTGAATAGATATTCATTTTACTATTATAAAGAAAAAAATATTTGCCTGCTTCATTAAACGCAATCCCATAGTAAGAACACGTTCCAAATCATAACAAAATATTTTTTAGTCGGAACAAATCGCTGCGGACCACAGAAATATACTCATTGCTTTCTTTCAAAACAGTTGTCGCTACTTTTTTGTTCTATAAATTGTAAAAACATGTTAAGCTCGACTGGCCTCATATATTTCATAATAAAATAAAATGTTGATAATATGTATTTGGATATTTTTTTTAGTTTTATTCTTATCTTCTAGCCGAGTGGTATGACCGTTGAACTGCCAAGTCAAAGGTCGCAAGTTTAAAACCCGGCACGCACTAATGTCTTTTCGAAATTAAATGCGTACTATATGTAAATTAGTTATCAATTGTGATGAAATATTCAAAACATCATGGGGAAACCGACACTCCTGCGAGATTTATCAACGACGTGTAAAGCCATGTTAAAGGCCTAGTACAGGCGGTTTAAACTCTTTCACCAGATGCAATAAGAAGAAGCTCTATACTTATACCGTAAGTAGATAATATACCTATACTTATAGGTTGCCTTTATTACTGACCTAAAGCGCATACGTATTAGTTTTAATTATTTATGCTCCAAACATGCGCTCTTTAATGCTGTAATTTGTGTGTCCCATAAAATGATTTATTATTCTAGTCAGCTGCAGTGTGGCATACTGTCGAACTTGACATTGCTTAATTTAGAACCATTGTACTTGAAAAAATGTCCTAGAATAGTGTATGTTGCAATCAATGTATTATAATAACATAATACATTAGTAATTAATAGTTGTTATAATTGAAAGCCAGTTGTTGCATAGTTGGAGAAATGTTATCAGTTTTGTACAGTGTAGTACAAATATTTTTAGATTTTGATTTCGGATGGCCTTTTACCCTAGGTCATGTACGTGTCATTTCATCTGGCGTACTGGCATTTCCACTTTTCCACGTGATTCTTACTTATATTGAGGTGTAAAACCCACAGTGCGTTGAAAAACAAACACAAACATCAAAATAACCATCTAAAGTTACTCTAAGTTGGTATTCTATGGATGTGCCAACCAAGGCATTATAACTTATGGATTGTTATTACATGTGTTTTGTGTATTGCTTTTTAGTTTCGCATATAGTTATCTACATTTTAAATAGAATATTATCTTAATGACAACAGTGGTAAACACTTACCTCTCTTACGAAAGCAATGTGCAATGCTATTTAGTCAGTCTAGCAATACTATTGTGATTTAGCTATTGTCATGTAGATACTATGTGTAACAGTATTACCAAAAATTTACCTGTATAATAGAACAGTTTCAGGCGCTACGTTTAAATTTCGTGATGGTGCTCAAGTAATTAATATTGGGGTAAGTTGCAAAGAGTTGCATTTATACGCGCCCTTAGCCCCAGTTTGATATAGTAGAACACGTTTTCACACGAATGTAGGTAAATATCACGACCTTCAGTAATTCATAAGTAGCGCCCTTAAGCAATTTGCAATAGAATACAGCCTTCGCTTGGTTTCAGAGGTTTGTACAAGTTGAACGCTTGTGGAGAATAGACCTTTCCACACGTACCAATCATGTTTGAATAAACGGTTGTTCGCAGTGCTTAAAATATTTTTGTGAACTGTTAATGAAATCGGTGTGTGCTTGTGTTTGTATTTATAAAGATTTAAAATGTTTATATTATCCAATAAATGTAATACAAGTTGGTAAGTGTAATTAAGAAAGCTTGTAAATTTTGAATACCTAGTATTAAAAAATGCTAATTGATGATAAATAGTAAGTGTCTGTAATACATATATAACATAAACATAATATCACGCCTGTATTCCCCAAAGGGATAGGCAGCGTAGGTACCTATAGTAGTAGGTACCCCCATGAAATATAGGGAGAGCCTATTGCTATTATGCAAATTCTTCATTGTTTACCTTAATAATATTTACTATAATTATTCTCACATACGAAAAAATATTATCATAATAAGATACTGTGGTGACCAGACCAGTATTTAAATTGCGACTATAAAATAATATTAGATACTTGTCAGAACTAGTAAGACCATCGTAATACTCTCGTGATTTGTATTCACAAAAAAACAACTGGGATTCCAGATTATTTTTATTTATTTTCTCAACATTCTCTCAATATATATATTTAAGCATGTAACTATTTAATATGTAAATAACTGCCTAGACATTCTAACGACATAAGAGTTTATAGGTATTTTGATTCGTGCAATGACTGAGTAATTGGACTGCTGCGCCATGGGTTGCTGGTTCGATTCCCGCACGGGATAAATGTGCGTGTATGTCGTATTTCTAGTTTGTGAAACGCTCTCACGATACAGAACAAAATCCTAGTATAAGGCTTGCTTGCTTAAAAAAACAAATCTATGTATATTTTAAGCCACATCTAAGAGGCTCAAATAGCTCTACATAATTATTTAATTGTATCATTACAAGTATTACTTTTACATAAGAATGTGTTTGTTTAATATTAATATTAAATACATATAATATATAATTGAAACGCGTCGTAACAGTTGAAAATAGATCGATAAGTATTCGTAGTTAGAAGAAGTAAAAAGTTTTTCATTCTAACTTTTATTTAACTTGCAATGTTTGTATGTATGCATCTATGTGAGTTTGTTTAAGTCAAATCTTGCCGTCTAAATTAGAACCACTTTTTGACATCCGATTGAAATGAAATTTTACATACTTAAATAGGTTTGGTGACAATACAAAATTATGGTACTTTTGATTTAGAAGCTTGTGTTAAAAATATATTTTTAATATTAACTTTTTCTTTCACTTTACCAGTTATTGAATAACAGATTGTCATATACATATTTATAATGTTGTTTACCGACTAATGAAGTGATCCTCAAATGATATTTTCTAACATCCTTCTCATTAATAATATAAAAGAAAAAACAAATATAGATGTTTTATGTAGTAATGTTGATGGTGCCAACATTTTTGACTTATAAATAATGTGAAATAGTTATAGACACTGCTATCGTACTTACTTGCTTAAGTTGATGGACAAATAGTACAGTCAGCATCATAGCTAATATGTTAAGAAACCTTATGTCAAATTATAATTGAATGAAACAATCATCAGCTCAAGTTATTGTTTTTTACTTAGAAGTTGTTGTTCTTTAATTAATACATACATACATAACATCACGTCTGTATTCCCCGAAGCGGTAGGCAGAGGTGCACATACAGTACCCACATTTCGCCAGTTAGTTTTTAGATCCCAATGTAATAGGGAGCGAGCCTCTTGCCATCAACCGGGCACAAATCCAGACTCCGTGCTGCTGCTGAGAATTACTTAAGGGAAAAACCCAGTAACACTGCCCGATTTGGGATTCGAACCCAGGACCTAGTGCTCAGCAGTCGCGCTTAGCAACCACTAGACCAACGAGGCAGTTCTTTAATTAAAGATATGTTTAAAAAAAATACATCATTTTTCTTGTCCAGCTGTGTCAACGTTAATGTTATTTGAATATTATTGAACAACCAGAATAATAATATCTATATTATAATGATGTCATAATAACATCTTAATGGATATTTGAAATATATTGCATTGGAGTACGTATTAGTTGCTTTTAACAGTATTCTCTTCGAGATACTAGTAAATATTTAAGGTTTTATGCAATTGACCGGCTTAACCTTTTAATAGCTTCGACGCTTTCAAAGATATACTGTTCGAGTGTACTATATCTTGCAACCCCTTAATATAGGTTTAATTTTCTGCGAATTACGTGCAATAGTAGGTACGTGTTACAGTTAACTTTGTTGTAATACTGCAGGTGGACGGCGTGTCATTTCGATTTGATAAATGCAATCAGTACATTGTTGCTATATTAAAATATATATTGTTATAGACCTCGTGAAATCTTCAATGCTATATTTATAATTTCCATTAAGGAAAATAGTTAATGGTCCTTGTTGAATAATTGTGCTACTAAGTAAATTAACTGTGAAGTTTTTAAATACAGTTATAAGTTTATAGTATATTAATCCTCTAATTACTCCAAACATCAATTGCTAAAATAAAACGCACTAACATGATTTTATAAAGATATAAAACCGAAGAAGGAAGAAATGAAACATTAGAATACCTATTTCGTGTTTCTGGCAAAACAACAAGCATGATAACAATTTTTTTTATTCTTTTTAGGGCACAATGGTGGATCATCTTGTCGTCGATAACTTCCACGTTATCAGCGTTTCAAACAGGTCCATCAAACGTCGTCTTCATAATGGTTGATGATATGGTACGTTATGCATATTTTTAGTAGTTCTTAATTTATATCTTTGGCTTTTAGGTCTGGTATGCTTTTTACTGAGGGGCATTAATAATGGCAAGACGAATATTTCCGAATTATCGATATGATCCGGATATAACCGAATTATCGGCATTGCCGAATAGTTAGTCCGCCAAGCCGACAAGTCGTGATTTTTGCATCCGCCTAGTTGGTTATTCGGCAAAACTCATTATCGGCGCAACTTTAGTTCGTATTCATTATTGTTTTTTTTGGAGGACAAATACTTGCTAGAACATGCGTCTATTATAATATGTCCGTAGCATAAGTAACCATTGGTAAAAAATCATTTTTTTGGCCTTGCGGTTTAATTTTTTCTGGTAGGTAAGTATAATATCGGAAATGGCAAAATTCCTCATTACACCTGTTTAAATACGCAGGTAGCATTATTATATTTACATTTTTGAAATCGATTTTATTTCCTTAATATGCTATTATTTGCAATGTTGACAAAACACGATTTGATGGTCGTTTTGTACCTATATTGTAACGTACCTTTATTTTTTTGCGTCTATTACTAGCGCCTCACTTGCACTTAACATGTCATACCGCTGACCTCTGTGGTTAGCAAGCACACCATTGTTAATAGCTCGGTTGCCTTTTTCGACATAGTTTGGTTGGGCAAAACCGCAATCATTTTTATTTGTTCCAATGCTATAATAAATATCTAACATGTTAGTACTATTCGAGATTTTATTTACGTAATTCGCATAATGGATTCTGCAGTTTATGCTCTAATTGTAAAATGAAAAGAAACAATACTATAATTAAGTCTTAATCACACTATAACTTTGCTTTTTGCATTGGCCATGAAATAATAAAGCAATAATTGCTTATAGTCATTCATCTCTTTGTGTCCTCGATAAATGACAGGTTTTGTAAACTTGCACAATACAAAATTACACATAGTATCTATCTAAAATGAAAATACAGTCTTCTGGATAATAATAATATAACTAATCAGATCATGTTGAACCACAATATGTTATTTTGTGATTTTATATAACTCTACTGTTAGGTCAAAGCGTGTTGGAGAGTAGAGGTGTAATGCACGCAGATCCACCGCTTCCTTTGACTTAGTAATAAGGATACCTTGCGTTTTAAGCTTTTACAAAAACTAAAGACCCGTTAGTCCGTCGATGTCCCCAGCAAAAAGTCTTGTAAAATGTAAAGAAAGACCTATGCTAATAAGTATCTGTGATTGTTCTACATCCACAGGGTTGGAATGACGTGTCTTTCCACGGATCAGATCAGATCCTGACTCCAAACATCGATGCGTTGGCGTATCAGAGTGTGATACTCCAACAATATTACAGTGAACCGATATGCACACCAGCACGAACAGCATTACTCACCGGGAAATACCCCATGCGGTTGGGTAAGAATATTTATCATTCCAATAATTTTTACTCTACTTAATTTGCAGAACTGTACCTAAGTGCTTAATTTTCATTCAAGAAAGTGTAAATTGTAATGCAGTCGAAGGCAAGCTACCGAATGAGAGTTGTTAACCTTCGTTTTGGTTGTATTACACACAATTTTGTGTAGGTACACTTTCGCAAAACTAGGGCTTTGGGTAATTATTTTTTATTGTTTTCACTTCTACTTTAACGACTTAAAGCAAGTACCCGTGTCACGTATAATGTAATAGGCTGCGCCCGCGGCTATACTACTTAGGTATACATGTATTTCGTAATATTTAATTAATGCAGAAATAGAAGCTTACTTCCTAACTTTCTTCTAAAAAAAATCTTAATCTCGTAGCGTAATTGAGTGACACACAATTTACCCACAATAGAACACAAGGATTACTAGACAAGGATATGTATTTACACTATATAACTTGATTTCCAAATAATATTTTTATAATTATTCTTTCGGAAATCGTGCCGAGTAGTATTCGGCCCAGAATTGACTACCCCTTTCCTCCCGTGGGTGTCGTAAGAGGCGACGAAGGGAAAATCAACAAGGGCACCAGCGTCTTCTGTATTTTCACCACCAACACTACGATTCCCAAGCCGTTTGCCAAGAGTGAGGATTATGCCCCCTCTTTTACCTAAGGAGGTGGCCTTCATTCAATAGTGCACGTGTTCCGGCTGATAATGAAGATGATGATTCGGTATCATATTAATAAATACTATGATACATAATAATATAAATGTTAGGTATATACTACCATCAATGACTTCGTTTGTTAATTATCCTTTGTTGCATAGCTTGTTAACGTAGGATCGACTAAGTAAAGTCATTAATTAGTCTATACCTATAGATATAATTTAAGACTACGCATGAGAAGGTCCAATTAAGTAACATTGCCTTTGGGCTGTTTAATTTGATTGCCGATGTAAATGTGGCGGGCACCGATATTGCTATAATTATGTTGAAGACAAATTTAAGAAAAGTTTCATGCATGCTGTAATTTAAGCTAGATGCGCGGCACGGGCTTTTAAAATTGGGCAATTCTTGGCAATTTCTATACAATTTTGTATTGCCATACATTGCTAGGTGTTGCCTGGACATCATTTTTGACCATAAATAGCCAATACTCGCGCAATTAATTGCCTGTGTAAGCGCCACCTATAAATAATAAATAATATTTTCTATTTCTTTAATTTTATTCAAAATGACGCAAGTATGTAGGTTACTAAGTAGAATTTATTGCGTAAAGGAAGAAAGCACTATACAGTATGTGTAGTACTCACATAGGTAGATACTTACATGAATGATAGGCCTATGTATAACATGATTAAAATAGCGGGTTAACGCAAATTTACAGATTTAATTTGTTTTATTGTCTATTATGTCGATTTGTTGATTTAAACTGCGATAATTTATGCAGGGAGCGGTTTACCGTCCAATTGCATGACTGAAGTAATAATTACAATTTTTTCATTGATTGCTAACTGTATTATGTCGAGTTTTATTAACACTGAGATGTGAGGATGATCCTTTTAACAAGGTTAACGCTACGGACATTTACTCGAGGTATTAGGAGCTACTTAAATTTATATACATCTAAACATTTTATTGCAATAAATCAATAAGGTTTAACGATTATTTTAAGCTTATGAAACATACTAATTGAAATAGTTAATTATTGTTTAAAAAAATACTAGAGATTTGCTAACTAGCCAGTAAAGCTCGCTTTTCGGCCACTATCGTAGTCGCTGACTATCCGGCTTCTTATTTAGTATGACTTTCTCAACTAAATGGGGGGATAACTGTGTAGGGGGGAATTGCTGTTAATAAAAACTTTGATTGTTTACACTTGACTTTCCAAATAGTACAGATATGTTACTATCGCGGTCATTTTGAAGTTTCCAAAATGGGCTAGTCGGCCAAAGTCATAGTCCGCAGATCTCTAATAAAATACACAAATAAAAACTTACAGTGTGGCTTTATATTGGCACTAATGCATACTAAGTACAGCAGGTAGATATTTAATTCACACACCAGCTGTGCTTTTACGTAAGTCCATTACTTTGGGTCAGATATTTCTGATTTCATGTTTCTGGTTTCAAGTAACTTGATAACTTTACAGGACAAAATTCAAGTTACTAATACTTATTTTAAAATTAGTGTCTTATAGTATTCATTGGAAGTAATATGTATTAATGAAACATACTTATGATATAAATTAAGTAATGTTCTGTTGTTGCCTTCATATACGTAAGTATGCATAAATAATAAAATGTTCACTTGACGCTGTATTTTAACACTTTACTTTGCGTGAAGCAGACACAATAGTAAAACAATAGCTATGCCCCATCGGTGGGTCATTACACTCGGAAAGGGTTAATAAATAAATATTATAAACACTAAAGGGATATTTAATTGTATTATTGGCAAATGCCTTGAAATTTTTCAACGTGTGATATGAAGATGACTTTTACAGGAATGCACGGCCTACCACTATTTAACTCAGAGGATCGCGGTATACCGTTATCTGAGCGACTTTTGCCATCGTACATGAAGGAGTTAGGTTACTCGACACATTTAGTGGGCAAGTGGCACGTAGGGATGTCCAAACCTGAGTACCTACCGACGTCTCGCGGCTACGACCATCATTACGGCATGAGAGGCGGCTACGTCGATTACTACACGTACAACAAAGTCGAAACGGTAAGCAACCACCAGCACGAATTGAATGGTAGGTACCTACAAAACTACGTTGATATAGGTAATTAGGTGTGGACCCGATAACTGAGCCATGAAATTTTATAAGGCCAAGCAACGCGGATATGCAGTCACGTTTTGTTAGATGTGAAAGTATTGCAAGTGAGCGGGTCTAAATATTGTTTGTTTTACTTCATGGCTCACAAATGGGACCAACATTACTCAGAAGACTGACAACTTAAAATTTGGTCTACATTTGTTGTAGTTGACATAATGATTGTAGTTACGAGATTGTTAAACTGTTTGCAGTGGCCCAATGGAAGACTAATGTTCGGTCTGGATCTGTACGATGACGCAATACCGCAAGATTGCGAGCAACGGTATATTGTCGACGCACTCACCGACAAAGCTGTTAAAAGTAAGTTTGTCCAGAAGTTTTACCTAACTATAATGCTATTATAAAATTTCGAATTGTACTCGATTGCAACAGTCGTTCGTTAATTCAATAACGATGAAAATGGCTATACGCAAGATCACTTTTTTATATTATCAATTTCTGCAATATCATGCTCTGCAATACTCTAATGACATAGCTAAGTGCCTTCATATAAATATGATTTTATCCTCACTATTGGGTATACTTGTGAAAGTGAATTTGTCTGTGAAATTTGGCATGGAAACAGTTTAAACTTAGGAAAGTGAAATAAAGGCTTCGGTTCCAGGAGAGATACAATGCATTTTAAAATCCATTATTTGTTTTCAATTTATGATTCGTTGGTAAAAAATAACACAAAAAATACAGCTGTCATATTTCATGTATATTTTGGAATAGAAGTTATAGAAGTCAAAATTGGATCGAATTTATTAAACTGTGGAAAAGAGTTTCTTCAATTTTTATGATGTACCTTCCTATCAAATGGATTATACTTAGAATAATTACATTTGCTGTTTCTAGTTCTAAATAAAGGTTTTATGTTTCCTAGTAATCCAGTACCACAACGGGTCCCAGCCGCTGTTCCTGCACATGACGCACAACGCGCCTCACGCGGGCAACGATGGCGGCGCGCTGCAACCACCGCTCTACTCCTCCGTCAAGCAAACACACATCGCCAACTCGAACCGAAGACTCTATGCCGGTAATCATACTATATACAGTACATACATCTTATTTCATTCTTCATTATGATTACTAGAACTTCTATTTGTCTATTTACATGTAAGTTTGTCACGGATATAAGTGTGTTTTAGCGTTAACAACAACTTAAAACAGAGCCTTATCTAGGTACATTTTTTAATATATGTATATCTATTTCTTTAGTCATTGAATCTCAAGATTTTTACTGAACATTGAAACCATATCGACGTTTTCATATTTACTTTTGTCATTGACTTCTAAAACTTTTGGCTTGAGATGATTAATATGTTTTAAATATAATTATTTATTATGATTTTTAGAAATCGTGACGCATATAGACCGTAGTGTCGGTAAAATAGTCCGAGCTCTTGCAGAAAGACAAATACTCGATGACACTATTATTATATTCGCATCTGATAATGGAGCACCAACTGTTGGAAACTTAAGAAACTGGGGCGTCAATTTGCCATTTAGAGGGAAAAAGTATACTCCCTGGGAGGGCGGAGTGAGAGTCCCGGCATTTATCTGGCAATCGGCAGTCCGGCCTAGAGTCTGGCAGGGCCTCATGCACATCAGTGACTGGTTGCCCACTCTCACCGCTGCGGCCGGAGGAAAAATACCAACAGCTATAGATGGAGTCAACCAGTGGGACTCCATAGTTAATAATGAAGCATCCAAGCGCAAAGAGGTTTTAATAGCAGTCGAAGATAGCAGTACCAATTCATGGGCTGCTTACAGAGCAGGAGATTATAAAATTGTGGTCGGCAACGTCACAGGTATTAGTAATGGGTACTACGGAGCGGAGTTAATGATCAATAAAAAAACTCCTCCAGAATATTATTCTGTATTGAGATCCTGTGAAGTTACGAGAACACTCGAAGATATGGGAATATTCATGGATTTAGATAGAGTAAGAGCTATGCGGAAAGCGGCTACTATTAGACAAGAGGACAATGTGAGAGATCCTACGCCTTGTCTTCCAACTCCAAGTAAGTTAATAGAGATGATTCCTCGACCATTGATCTTAATTATTAATAATTTACCTTTCATTTATGTCTTTTTACGGTATATTTAATTTTAAATCATTAATCACCCCATGCTTTATATAATCAATTCACCTTTCATTAAACCTCAATTCAAGTTCAATGCTATGTCGTTTGTCAGTGTACCGTCATTTTATATATTTTGGTTTTCTTCGTTAATTCGTTTACATTACATTAGGTTCTTTTTGGTAGAATACCTAGCAGAAGATTTTTTTTGTTATTTTCATTGAATTCTCTCCGGATAGAGTAAAAATCCGAGAACATAAGTTGGGTGGTGAACAGATCGATATATCAACAGACCGCAATATGCATGTGATTTAAATATGAGCCATATATTTTTTTAATGATCTCTTTTGCTTAAGAATGATACCTATATAAATCATTATTTCAGCTCGCGGTTGTCTGTTCAACGTCCGCCGCGACCCCATGGAGAGCCATGACCTGTGGTCCCGCGCCAGCAACATCGCGAGCCTGCTGACGAGCCGGCTGCGCGGCCTGTGGGCCAGCCAGCAGCGGCGCGGGGCCCCCCGCCTGGCCGCGGCCGCGGACCCCGCCAACTTCAACTACGTGTGGACCCCCTGGCTGCTCCAAGCTAACTCCACGCGCACCCGCACTAGCCAGAGAAACAATAATAACTTAAGGACTGAAAACTTTAATCTCTCCCTAAACTTCAATCAGCAAAAGACTGGCGGCAAAAACTCAACGGTCGCGGCAGCCATCAACTGCGATGGTACGACGGGCCTGCGAAACTTTTTGTGCATCCTGAGGAGTGTGTTTTAATCTACTTAATTGTTACAACCATCGGTACTTTGGTTCATTCGATTTGTTCGAGAGAACTTCTAAGGACTTTCCGTTTACGTTGCATCTACCATACACGTGTCGAGAGATTTTAAGATGCTGTTTTTTTCTGTTGAAACTTGAAAGGTATGATACATTTTAATTGTTGAGTTAAACGACTGCGTCCTATTGCCATTGTTATTGGATTTGTATAGGTAGTATTTGTAGAAATGTTTGTATGTATAGGTTATTCACTTTTTATAACCGTAGTCTAACAGAGAATTCTGTAAATACGAATCTTGAAAGTTAATTTCAACATTATTTTCATTCGTCTGAGAAACAGATTTTTTTCTATTTTATTAAACCTTTTTTACCTTCTAGTTTTCTATAACTTTTTGTTATAATGTTGTATAGGTAGGTACCGGGCTTTTTAACGTTTGTAAAAAGTGAATTTTCCTAAGTATGTTTCCTATGTTATTATTTGTATAATTTTAGTTATTTTTGCTTTACTGTTAATGTAGAGTGTAGATTTGAATTCCTACGTTTAATTGTATGTAACAGTAAATTATGTAATTAATGATAAATAGGTAGATTGTGAGTTTGGTTATTATTTGTTAATAGACTGTTGTAAGCTTGTTAAAAATAATGTGATACCTAAATATTAAGTGCTGAAAAAGTAAATATTAAAGTAAGTGTTGCTATTTTTATTAATTTGCAATGTTTTGCACAATAAATCTTTCCTTTATCGTTTTAGATGGACACGAATATCACGCAGTAATTTCTCTAATTATCTACATTTTAAAAAGCGTAGACACCTATCTGTTTTTTTTAGTTTTATTATTCACAGTATTTAGTGTGATAGTTAAAGTACTTTAGAAGAGAAGTCGTTGTCGGTAGTCAGTTTAGTATGAAAATGGGCATCAGTGAGCTGACTAGTACATTTGTCGGACTCATTATGTACGCAAAGTTGCGGTGGACTGTCGACATGGCTATTTCGATTTTGGATCGGTAGCAACTGCCGACAGTATTTAAAATAAAATAAATCTAAAGTTACCTATAAATTAATTAGTCGTGGACTTTACGCTTAATGCTTTTTGTAGATTTTAACTTATTTGCAATTCAAAAAATGTTTTTTCCCGACAATAAATCATGAGGTTAAGTAATTAATTGGCGATTTAAATGCTTTAAGATAATGGTAAATGGACAGCGAAATGTTGACTTAATACATATTACAAAGGAGAACACTTTTACTTACGTAAAAGAGAAATTGGAACGCTAAAGCGGTAATACTTACATATAATAATATAAAATAGACATTTTGACTTTTGAGTGCCAAAATATTCAGCAAATACACCCGTGTCTTTTGATTACATTGACTTAGATAATTTTCAAGACAGTTATCGTTGTGGATACGAGACACCGCATTACATTGCACATGCGGCGTCTCGTTACGACATCGTTAACTGTACTGCAGGTCTGCTGCCCCTTGGAGCCGAGAAAAAATTAATAATTATGATAAACTAGCTGCGCCCCGCGTTGTTACCCGCTACATTTTTTCGGGATAAAATGTAGCCTATATGTTAATCCAGGGTATAACCTATCTACATACTAAATTTCAACCAAATCGGTCCAGCCGTTTATGCGTGAAAGAGTAACAAACATCCACACATCCATACATCCATACTCACAAACTTTCACATTTATAATAGTTGTAGGATTGCTAATGAATGAAATGCGAACGATCTGCGATTCCACAAAGTGTGCATTGTATTGTAGCAGTCTGAGTAAAGTGTGTAATTTCATATGATTTTTCACATGACGTTCCATGCCTAGTTTATGGTAAAGGGGCTGAGTATTTGATATTAATTTTCACACAATCCTAAGAAAAAAGGTACTGACAGATGGACAGTAAAGTGATCCTATGATGGTATCGTTTTACCTTTTGAGACGCCTACGGAACCTTAAAATTAATTAAAAACTGAAGAATGTATTGGTTCGAGTGGTCATGCATTATTTAAAGTAACTTATTAGTATTTATTTCTTAGCGATTGTTAATAGGTATAACCTTGTTCTTCCGGCACAAATTGCTTAATATATTTTAATAAATTAAAAGCGTGGCATATGTTGTCTAACTTAGCTGTCGTCGAAAATACTAACCCAATTCAGTCGGAAATTTGTTTTGCATTTTGGTGCCTAATTACACATTAATAAATATGTATGAATAGAAGTCATTTTCTTTTATTATTCATCATTAAATTATCTTTAAAAGTCAGTCAATCAACCAATCATTCTTTATTTGTGAACACAGATACAATAAAGGTTTTATATAATATACATTTCGGTTAAGCTCTATGTCCTACCAATGAAATTGGTGTACAAATATATTATTAGTTTTTTTATGTCTGACTCATACACTACAAATTCAAGTTTGAGTGAATAATGTCAATTAAATGTATTAATAAATAAGTATGTAATCAATAATAATTATTATTTACATGCAAGCAATGATAAATTATATTATAAGGCTAGTAATGTCATGTTTATAATTTAAAAATTCTTTTCATATCTTATTTATTAGAAATGAATACAATTTACTTTTGAAAATCCGGACATTATTTTCACTCCTTATACATTATGCATTACAAAAATCCTGTTTCAGTATAGTTTAGTACTAGATCCGACTGTTCGAAACCGATCACAACGGTGCACAGTGGTTCGAAATCACATTTTAGTGGACATTCGCGCAAAAATGGCATCATCGTGTTTGAAAAAATGTAATTCGAAAGATTTTTTATAGAAACCTGATTTACTGGGTGAAAAAAATATTTTCGAAAAGAATGTATGGGAAGATAAATATAACATTTTTTTTGTCGAAGGTCGTTACAGGTGTAGCAGTCTAACCTTATTATGTTGTAAAGAATTTACCAGTGACTTTTGCCAATCCCTTTCTTTATAAATTATCAAGGATGTAATTTAGTTTAGGTAACGTCAGGACTCTCATGTCCATGGAGATAAATGCCCCTTAATAAATAAAGATTTAAAAAAACCCCACCAACATTACGGTACAGTAATCCACCAACATAACAGTACAGTAACCCACCAACATAACAGTACAGTAACCCACCAACAAAACAGTACAGTAAGCCAACAACATAACGGTACAATAACCTACCAGCATAACAGTACAGTTACCCACCAATATAACAGTACAGTAACCGAAACGCGAAACTCACGTGGACGAAGTCGCGGGTAACTGCTAGTTAGATGTATAAAAACCTATAGAATGATTTTTTTCCGACACGATAGTGCCATTTTAGCGCGAATGTCCACTAAAATGCGATTTCGAACCACTGTGCGGCGGTGACTAGTTACTCGAGCAAATTTACGTAAATTATTTCGGTAGGTGTCGGTCCGTGGCGTCACACAGTTCTTACCGTCTGTGTACACATGTGATATGTTACAGTGATAACCAAACCATACATTAATTATTAACTGGTGCTTATCCGAACCTGCCATTAACCACTAACGTACCTACATAAAAACTGGTTTAGTTTGTCAACTGATTTTAATATTATTGTATTTTTATACATCTGCTATGGAACCAGATAAATTGCTACGGATTCTTTTTACCATAGGCGTCTTATGTTCATCATGTGAAGCAAATAATTCAAACATAGTTTTTATAATGGCTGATGACTTGGTAAGATATTTCGTTTTTTAAACCTTACTTAAATGTGATTTGTGTCTAGTTTCTGGATGTATTTACAATTTCTTAACATAATCTTATGCAACTGTAGGTATTGTGTTATCTTGACAATGTCTGATAGTGATGTAAAGAAGTGATAGGCAAAGGTGTCATGCCAAGTGGTATCCGGCCTAAAATAATTTAGCCTACCAGTTTCTATATAATAATTGTAATTAAATTTTTTTTTTAATAAATTTATTTTATAATTGACCACCCTGTTTCCTCCCGCGGGTGTCGTAAGACTAAGGGAAAATTCAGAATATAGGCAACTGCGTCTTCTGTAACTTCACCACAAATTCTGTTATCCCCAAGCAGCTTGCCAAGCGTGGGGATTATGGTACAACCCCCTTACCTAAGGAGGGTACCTTTATTCAACGGTGGTCGTCTTCCAGCTGATGATTATAAGGAGGCTGAGGGGTTTAAAATGATAAAATGTGTTAAAAATGTAGGGTGTTTAGTTTCTCTTTCTCTTCAAGTTACCTTGCATCCGTGAATATATAATTATTATAAAATATTATTTTGTAGGGATGGAACGACGTCAGTTTTCACGGGTCTGATCAGATTTTAACACCAAATATCGATTCGTTGGCGTATTCTGGAGTATCTCTTGGGCGGTACTACAGCCACGCCATATGTTCTCCGTCACGTGCAGCTCTTCTTACTGGCAAATATTCACATATAACAGGTTTGAACTATATCCCTATGCTTAAGTAAAATACTATTTCTGCGATATAAGGCGGTTACCATGTTAGTGGCTAAACAGAAAAATACGAAATTAGATACATAATCATAATATCTGAAGTACCTATCCTTCAAATATTTTGAAGAAAATGTATGTAGTCCTTCATCAGTCATGACGCTTTTTAAAGTCGTGTGGCCATTGTTTTACTATTTTGCCTGCTAAACGTCTGTCACGTTTTGCGAATGGTTAATAGGAATATTTAATTAGAGTAAATATAAAACAAAAAAGTCTATCCAGGCAACGATGTGGTTTGTTAATTTAGCGGTGACTTTTTAGCGAGCATTATCAATTAATCAACCTCATTACCAATCAATTTAAAATTTAAGCCTAGCATGGCAACATGCTAAAAAGATACAAAAAGTCATATAAACCTCATTACCGTTACTCACTACTACTACTCATGATTCTATGTAATGACTCCGCAAGTTTTCTCTTAGATCAGATTTTTTAGTGCCAGGATAATAACATTACATGCTGTAAAAACCGCTGTTTCTTTAACAGGGATGCAAGGTTATCCTCTCCAAATGAGTGAAGATCGAGGAATTCCTACTAGTTTTTTGCTATTACCAGAGTATTTGAAAAACGCTGGGTATTCAACACATTTAGTTGGGAAATGGCACGTTGGATCATCACGTAAAGAATATTTACCAACCTCGAGAGGATTCGACAGTCATTTTGGACATAGAGGCGGGTATCTGGATTATTATGAGTACACGTATGAGGAAACGGTAAGAATTTGTATATTGTAGCTACATTTTTTAGGTTAAAGGGGCTTAGCGTGTAGGCGTTTTTGGGTTCTATTATTTCAGGAAAAATTAATTACTACGACGGCTATCATGTTTCTAATAATAAAATGTTGCGTATTCTGATATGCGTTCTCAGAATTGTCACACTAATTGTTTTTGCCTATAAAGTATGATGTTGTTTTAGTGGACTACGGGAAAAATTTCTGGAATGTCTTTATTTAGGAACGAAACCCCTGCATGGGACGTCCATGGTTATATCACAGACGTGTATACTGAACAGGCCACCACAAGTAAGTTATCGAACTATATAAAACTTTTAAACACAATTTCAATTTACTTTCTATTCTAATTGAAATATTCCTATTGTCAGGAAAATAGCGCTTATTCCAACAACCTTAGAATTCCTTTTTTGTATTTATTGCTGTTTCCTATCAAGTGGTTTTTAACCGACTTAAAAAAAGAGAAGATTTGTCAATTAGGACACAACTTCGTCAAAGACAGATTTGCAAATTTCTTTTTTGTTCGAAATAGGTTATTCCGCAATAGTCTCATTTAAATTTCGTGTAGACCTGATGATGAGGTTCGAAGACAGACAACAGAACTCCTCATAAGATTATAGCTGAACTGTCTTAATAAGTAGGTAATATTGCTTTAGTAGTAGTCAATGACTGAAGAGCAAGAGGTGGTGTGTTGACCTCTCTCATTAAGTATATTATATGAGGTATCATTTCAGGGCTTTTTGAAAGTATTTCAAATACTAGCCTTGCCTGGGGCGGGTGAAAAATGTGATATTTTTTTTAGTACCTATAAAAATACATACTGCCTTTATAAACGAGAATCTTAAAAGTGAAAAATGATATTTTATTATTTTTAACTTTTGTTCGTGTTTTTTGAAGACGTTTTTATTCTTTTACAAAAGTTTTTTGTTCTCTTTTGTTAATCAATTGTAAACATTTATTTAATGTTCCATAAGTTATCAACAACCACGACACGTCATCTCCAATATTTCTGATGGTGGCACACAATGCGCCGCACGCGAGCAACGACGGCTCGCCGCTGCAGGCGCCTCCAGAAGTCGTCAGACAGATGCGACACGTCGAGTCACCAGCACGGAGAACATTTGCAGGTGTTTATACGATGACGGACTGTGTTTTTTAGTAAATGCCAAAATTTATTACTTACATTGCACCTGGGTAAACACAAAGATGTTGACTTAAATGTTAAATGATTTTATTTTTGATAATAGGTTTTACAAAACCACTTAAACACGTCAATTTTTTAAACTACATGGCATCCGTATTTCCTGACTGACTACCCCCACAAAAGAATACGACATAAAACTATGGACTACTTCGATTAAATAACTTAACTAATAATTCCGAGATGATAAAATGACAAAATGTATTATATTAAATAAAAATCTTTTATATTCTAGCAATGGTCAAAAAGCTTGATGACGGTGTGGGTGATATTGTCCAAGCACTGCATGAGAAAGGAATATTGAATAAAACGATAATCGTATTCGTATCTGATAATGGAGGCAAAACATCCGGGCTGATTAAAAACTTCGGGTCCAACTACCCATTGAGAGGAATTAAAATGACACCGTTCGAAGGCGGTGTAAGAGTACCTGGGTTAGTGTGGGCTGCAAACATGAACAACACAAGTCATTACTGGGACGGTTACATGCATGTCACAGACTGGTTGCCTACTTTGCTAAGTGCTGCTAATGTCGACGTTCCGGCCGATTTAGATGGAATCAATCATTGGAATAGCATAAATAGTAATTCAGCTTCGGAAAGAACTGTAATGTATGAAATCGATGATTACCAAGGATATGCTTCGATAATATACGAAGACTATAAGTTAGTAACAGGCGATGTCGTGCAATCTTTTGCTACATACCAAGGTGCTAATTTAACAGGCATGATCGGCAACATCCCTTCTTATGTCGATGCTATTTTGCAAAGTACTGTGTACAATATACTTGACTTATTGGGCCTTAGCTTCGATACAGAAGACCTAAATGTGCGAAACAAAGCAACAATAAACTGCAACCAAACTTCAACGACTTTATGTTATCCGGACAATAGTAAGTATTGTGATTAAACAATTGCCACGAAATAGTAACTAAATGACGTGTTACGTGAATAATTCTCGTGAGTTTCATACATTAATAAAAATATGTATTTAATATTAGAATCGCAAAACGACGTCAAAAATTTGGCCATTATAAGCAACGTTACTACAGAGCTAGCACTCTACTATTGGCTTGCCTCGCCTACATTTCCTTGCACTTGGCCAAGCGCTTCATTTGTTTATTACTCCGGGTTGTCTTTGCTTTACAAGTCTGTTTGAATTGATACCCAACTGGTCGGTTTGAATTGAAGACATACATGATTCTTTATCTGTTCCATCTCCGACTTATTGTGTCACTAATTAAATTTAAAGGTACACGCAGTATAGTTTAAGCCACAATGATAACCAAATCAACATTGTTATTCGTATTTTATTAACCAACAGTTACATTGGGATAAAATTGCAATGTGAAATCTCGCTAAATTTTTTCCTACCAATGCTATTAGTGCAATTATTTGATTATTAGGGATTAACTTTTTACTTTCTAATTTTTAGCTACCGTGTGTCTATACAACATCAGAAAGGATCCATGCGAGACGACAGAATTATCCGCCGTCCATCCAAACTTGGTATCGACTATGCAGACTTTATTGAAGGCAGAAATGGCGAGAAGACTTCCTAGAGCAGTTCCGTTTTATATAGACCCCTTATCAGCTCCCAGTCGATTCAATTATACATGGGATATTTGGCTTGGATCAAGTAATAAATTAAAAATGAAAAAAATCACCCAAAAAAATAATAATGGTAATATACTAAAGATGTTACGTAAAAAATTAATAACCCTGTTTACCTAATTAGGCATACAATAAATCAGTAAAATGACAGTCTGAAGATTAAAAATTGATTCAATATAATGCAATACAATTATTTGTTCGTTATCTCAATGTTATTAAAATCCATTACCTATTCATTTTATTAAATAAAATATTAATAAAATACATCATTCGAAATTATTTTTTTTAAATTTTATGTCATTTACAGATTTTTATTAATTTTTTTGTGTAGGTTATAAAAACAATTGTCAGTCAGTGTGCTAAAGTGTACTAAGTGAACGATGTTTAGGGATGTAATCGACTTTGGTTGATAATTATATACTTTTAGTCCTGTATATAATACATATTCTTTTAAAACTTGCTCTTCCAGCTGAGGTAGGTACCTGGCTGAAGTGTCACCGTCAGTGTCCATAAAGTTTTAAGTTCCCTTTTGTTTTAATGTTTTTACTTCTTAATCGGCATTTTAAAAAAAAGTGCATTTCTAATTATTTATGCTTCCAATGCCAAAGTAGCTATTAGAATACAATAGTGTTAGGTAAGGTTCAAAAATACAAATTCAGATTTTCTTTGGAAATTTCCTCAATTGTACCTAGTAGCTGTAGTTGTCAAAGAGGTACAAAAGGTCAAAATAATAATTATAATATTTTAATTCTAACAATTGAAATACTATAATGTATGGAAATAAAACTAGGTTTACGAATTTTAACGCGGTATTAATAGATTTTTTGGTTTCGACGTTTCGAATCCTTTACAGCATTTTGGTCACGGACGCACTCAGGTGTTAAACGTCTATATATACCTACCTTACATTTTAATTCTTATTAACAATACGATTTACGCAAAATGAGCTAGCTCACTGTGTCATTCGGTCTTGCAGTTTTACACTTGGAATTAACTTTAATACATTCTATGATGGGTTTCCAAGCAGGTGCTATGTCCCAGCCATCCTATCTATTGAAATTAGGGTGTTTTTTTAATTTCAATAGCCTCACGTAACATCCTAGGAAGGAATCGATTTTCTTTGGCAAGGATTTGTGGTTTATCAAATCTGATGTAATGATGGGATTGGTCAAGTGTATGGTCGCAAATTGCAGACTTCCTGGAACGGCGGCGTTTAATATCAGCGATATGCTCTTTTCACTTCGTTCCTTTTTGTTTGGTAAGAGAGATCACAATCACAATCAAGTTTGTATACGCCTACATCTTGTAAGGGTATGTGGCACTTGACAGGTGACAGGAACTGGCTAATCTTCTTCGGCGGCTTGAAGTAAGTTTTGATTGAAGCACTCTTCAAGATGTAGTCAATCTTGTCTGTGACTGCCTTAATATAATATGGTAGTACTGCAGGTTGACGTTCAACTGAGGCCGGTTTCACTTGGTGTTTGTGACGGAGGCGCGATATTCGGAGCTTGTTGTCGTGCAGAACTTGCTTGACATGTTGAAGCTCAGCAGACAGGTGTTTCTCATCACAAATCCCTCGTGCTCGTGTTATTGGAATGGCACAGTGAGCTCATTTTGTAAAAATTGGATTGTTAATAATAATTATATTAAAAGGTAGTAGATAGTAATTGTTAAAATTAGACGTTTAACCCTCAGTCTGCCCATGACCATAAATGCTTTAAAGACTTCGAAACGTCGAAATCATTAATGGTGATAGTTCATACACCTCCGTACGGTAAGCGCTTAGACGTATTGATTGCAGTTAATTTAGTAGACATTTGGCCCGATAAGCAGGTCAGATCGGCCTGAAAAGACGGAGCGGTCTAGCGTTCCGCGCGCGCCTTTCGAAAAGAAACGTGCGTCACGTAAGCCATAGGTGGTGAGCGGGTTCCCCTGTGTAGAGGCGGGTCGGAATCTGTTTTGGGATACGGCGTAGCTTACTCAGCAAAACATGCAAAAAGAAAATCCTCAGGCAAGGATCGAACTTATTGTAGTCGTAGTAGTATACTAATATCTCGCATGGCGGTCGATAATTAATCGCTACTACTGTCAAATTACTTAAAATAGACGTTTCTATACATGTCAAGATGTACTGCTGAAATTTCTTGTGAATATAACGTCATGATTTTTTATCTGTAACTAATCTCCAAATTGCTACTATTAGTGTTTACGTTTCATCTTTTCTAATTCGATGGCAAAAGAAAGTCATAATGAAATATTGCGCGCCGGTCTTTAAGAAATTAATAAGTTTCGTAAAGTTTCAGCGGATTCTGGTAATAACTAGTGGCGTAATAACGCCTATCAAAAACTTATACATATACATACAGACAGACAGACAACCACTTATTAAAAGTTTGGATCGATTTAACACATCGATATGTTATATTTTTATTTTGTCTATCGTTTCATATTGTTTACTAACACAATCAGGCAAATAAGTGATTTTTAAAATGGCCCAATGTACTATATTAAGTTTTGAAGGTTTCAATAGTACCTGAAATAATTGCTATCAATTAAATTTTCGTATAATAGATGGCACTATATAAAAAAATTCAAACAATTTTAAATAGATGGCGCTGTTCTAAATACATACACATAATTATTTATACTTCTTTTTAGGTACTTAAAATGCTAATGTCTTATGATGTAAGTAACCGATTACGATGAAATAAAAACTAAATGTAACATGAAATTACACTACTACTAGGGTATTCACATTAATTATACTTTTGACGTGATGCCGTAACAGCCAAACAGTCAAACCGACAATCAGACACAAATTCCAAAAATGTTAAAAATGGGTTCTATTAGGAAGCCTGTTTAACGTTCCCACAAGTTTTTGTGTAAATACATTCGGTGTACAGAATCGTCTCGTCTACAGATTTATTATATTATGTACGTATAGAAGAAGAAGAAGATAGATAGATGACGTACTACAAATAGGTACTCATTTTAAAATGTGAATGATATCATTAAATGTCGGTTCGTGGAGTCACACAGTTCTAACCGTCAACTCTGTCCACACGTGCTCTGTTACAGTGATAAACAAAAACATACATTATTACCTTGTTCTTATCCTATCCTGACATTAACCTTTAAGACGTTACATTAAAATTGATTTATATTGTCAATTAAAGTTTACATTATTGTGATTGTTTATAGTTATTATCTGCTATGGAACCAGATAAATTGCTACGTATTCTTTTTACTATTGGTATTTTATTTGTATCATGTGAAGCTAATAATCCAAATATAGTTTATATGATAGCTGATGACTTGGTAAGACAATACTTCTATTTTTTTTCCCTTACTTATGTGATATTTTTGTGCCTAGTCTAGTTTCTAGATGTATTTACGATTTCGTATCATAATCGCATGCAACTGTGGAAATATAATAACTTTGTTAACTTAGTTGAGCAGAGGAATATGTACAGAGCATAATATATTGTATATCTCTGATTCTTCTGATATATTGCATGGATCTACAAAATAATACCTACTCCGTACTGCTACTTCTCCAAAATCTTTTGTTGTAGTTTCATAGAAACGAAGTAGCGTTAAATTAGTAGTAGTAAACAAAAAGTTTATTCACCAAAAAAAATAATTAGGGCAACAAAAAATAATGAAGGTATATTTATTGGTATACTAACTTACTAAGTGACAGTGCAACCTTACTATTAATGGAATGGTTACCGCTAGGAACTGTAGGCCCATTCAATCTGATAAAAGGGCAAAAAAAACAGTTTTCTTATTGGCACCAAAATACAAACAATAAAGTGGATATTATAACGATTTCGTTCACATCATTATAATAAAAACAGTCCCATCTCGAGAAGTAGTAACTAGTGGTGTGACCGCCGAACTGTTTTTAATAATAAAGCATGTTAATGGAGTTTGCATTCAGAGTGTTTCTTAAAAGTCTCACGTATATGGGGAACACCTTTGAGCATCATTAGAATTCAGTAATGTTATACTTTATGAAACCCGTCTGTAATCCTCTGGGTTATGTCTGCTTGACACTTGACGATTGTGCAATGTAAGATATATAATATCTATTTATTTCTACACAACTTATTGTTGCGCATAAATCGCTGATAAAAATTGTATTGTCCGTCATCTATCTGAACGAAGACATTTTCATATTTCTCATAGTATGTACATATTTAGATCATAGGTACACAATTGTTTATATGAAAAGTAATATTTATTAAATTTCAACCTGAATTTAAAATAGGTAACTTTCAACATAGATACATTAACTTTCAACATATATACATATAGACGTGATAAAATGATCATTATTCACTTAAAATATGTTTATATATAATATTTCATATTTATATTGCTATAGGTATTTAGTCATAAGATTTGTTTTATGATTACCAATTAAATTTGTGGTTTATTATGCCTTATTTAATTAAATGTGTTCCATTTTAATATAGTTAGATTGAAGCCGTGAATATATTAATTAGGTGAATATTATATTGTAGGGATGGAACGATGTCAGTTTTCACGGGTCTGATCAGATTTTAACACCAAATATCGATTCGCTGGCGTATTCTGGAGTATCTCTTGGGCGGTACTATAGCAACGCCATATGCACTCCTTCGCGTTCAGCACTCCTTACTGGCAAATATTCACATACAACAGGTATGAACTATGTTCCTAATTAGGTCTTATACACGAATACAAGTGTGTCCCTACTAGTGTCCCGCTTTGTATAAATGGAATGCAAATATTGTCATTGGAGTATAACATTTGTTACCAAGTAACAACTACAAATAATGCAGGTATATTAATTAGAAAGCAAGAATTACAATAATACATTAGAAAATTAATACAATTAAAGAGGAAACAAATGTGTCAAATGAAAATTTAAATTCAAAACAATTTTCAAGTCATAATACTTTGAACATAATAAGAAATCAATAATAATTTATGTAATTGCTTAAGTATTAAACAGATGCTTCAGAACTTTACGCAATTTCGTTTTCTCTTAGGCATTAGGATAACAATAATACAAGCTGTAAATAACCGTTATTGTTAAAAATGTTTTCTCAAACAGGTATGCAAGGTTATCCTCTAGTGATGAGTGAAGATCGAGGAGTTCCAACTAGTATTTCGCTATTGCCAGAGTATTTGAAAAACGCTGGGTATTCAACACATTTAGTTGGGAAATGGCACGTTGGATCAGCACGTAAAGAATATTTACCAACCTCGAGAGGATTTGACAGTCATTTTGGACATAGAGGCGGGTATCTGGATTATTATGAGTACACATATGAGGAAATGGTAAGAAATGGTTGTCGACACCGTTTTTTTCTTTTTGAACGACGCCAGCATTTAGACTTGCAGCATTGTACTTAAATATTAATGTATCAGTATTATACTGGTTTAAAAATGAATGTTGTTTTAGTGGACTATAGGAAGAATTTCTGGAATGACTTTATTTAGGAATCAAACTCCCGCATGGGACGTCGAAGGGTATATCACAGATGTATACACTGAACAGGCAACGACAAGTAAGTCATCAAAGTATATAAAACACATTTTCGCAATTATCATACTTTCCATCCATTTTAAAAACTTACCTCTGTAAGAAAAAAAGGGTTCTCATTCCAACATGCTTAGAATTTAATTTTTATATATATTGACCATTTTTCATTAAGTGCATTTACGTTTTCTCACACCCATAATCTCTAAAATTCAACGACTCAGCCACTACATTAATCTAATGTAAACTTTTACCTAATGTCCCTTAAGTTATCAAGAATCACAACACATCGTCTCCACTTTTTCTGATGGTGGCACACAATGCGCCGCACGCAGGCAACGAGGGCTCGATGCTGCAGGCGCCTCCAGAAGTCGTCAGGCAGATGCGACACGTCGAATCACCAGAACGGAGAACCTTGGCAGGTGCTTATACGATGAAAGACTGTGTTTTTTGGGAAATGTCATAATTTATTGACTTCGCACCTGGGTAGACTAATTTTTTTATTATTATTAGGGTAACTATGAATGCCAGCCGTATGAGAGACTGTCAGCAGCATCCTGAGTTTATTTTGTAATATTTTTGTCAATTTTCACTAGTTCAGTAAATGGTATTGATAATCTGTGAAATGATATGATGAAAGTATCAAATACAAATTAAATTAAAAAAATCTCTTATATTCTAGCGATGGTAAAAAAGCTTGATGACGGAGTGGGTGATATTGTCCAAGCTCTTCATAAGAAAGGAATTTTAAATGAAACAATAATCGTATTCGTATCGGACAATGGAGGCATGACATCAGGCCCGTTCAGAAACTACGGGTCCAATTACCCATTGAGAGGAATTAAGATGTCACCGTTCGAAGGCGGTGTAAGAGTACCTGGGTTAGTGTGGGCTGCAAATATGAACAACACAAGTCATTACTGGGACGGTTACATGCATGTCACAGACTGGTTGCCTACTTTACTAAGTGCTGCCAATGTCGACGTTCCGGCCGATTTAGATGGAATCAATCATTGGAATAGCATAAACTGTAATTCACCTTCGGAAAGAACTGTAATGTATGAAATCGATGATTACCAAGGATATGCTTCAATAATAAACGAAGACTATAAGTTAATAACGGGCAAAGTCGAGCAATCTTTTGCTACATACCAAGGTTCTAATTTAACAGGCATAATTGGTAAAGGCCCTTCTTATGTCGATGCTATTTTGCAAAGTACTGTGTACAATATGCTTGACTCATTGGGCCTTAGCTTCGATACAGAAGACTTAAATGTGCGAAACAAAGCAACAATAAACTGCAACCAAACTTCAACGACTTTATGTTATCCGGATCATGGTAAGTATTGTGATGAAACAATGGCCACGAAATATTTACTAAGTGACGAAACACGTGTGTAATTCTCGTGAGATTTTTAATTTTTTTATATTATAATATTACTAACATGCCCGCGGCTTCGCACGCGTTAAGTAGCCTATGTGTTATTTCGGTTTTTAAACTTTCTGCATGTCAAATTTCATCGAAGGTGGTTTTGTCGTGAAGGCGCAACAGACTCGACTAGTGGCTTACTCACTATGTCCTTTCATATTCCTAAGCGCTACATTTTTCTATTCCGTGTTGCCTTTGCTCCTCAAGTATTCAATTGGCCAGTTTGAATTGGTTAATGATAATGATATACATAAGTTTTAATTTTCTGTTCCATCTTTGGAAATCTGCGACTTATTGTGTCACTTATTATTTTAAAGCTAGACACAGTATAGTTTAAGCCTCAATTAAAACCAAATCAATATTTTTATTCGTTCGTTATTAACCAACAGTATCAGGTAAATTTACTTTGTTTGATCTCGCTTACTATATTCTTACCAAAGCTGTTAGTGCAATTATTTATTCAATTTGCTTAGGGTAGTGCTAAGAAAGATACACTAGATAACTTGAACTTATGGGATTAAATTCTTACTTTCTAACTTTTAGATACGGTGTGTCTATACAACATCAGAAAGGATCCATGCGAGACGACAGAATTGTCCGCCATCCATCCGAACTTGGTATCGACTATGCAGACTTTATTGAAGGCAGAAATGGCGAGAAGACTTCCTAGAACAGTTCCGATGTATAGAAACCCCTTATCAGCTCCCAGTCGATTCAATTATACATGGGATGTTTGGATTGGTTCAAGAATGTCGTCACAGAATGTAACCTAATAGGCCAATTGACACGCGTCGGTATTATTTTCAGTTAGAAAATTTTTTTGTTGATTCGCGACAAACATGTTTTTGCAGTTTTAATAAATTTGTATAACTTGTTACATTTATTTATACTTTACGTGATAGGTTTATTAAAAAAATATTAAAGTTAATAAGTGAATAATGTATAAGTTTATCTTAATATTATTATTTTATATCACTGTTGTACCTTTTATTAAAAATATTATGTTTATTACAGCTAATGAAGTTTTAAAATTATATTTTACAATCACGTTTTCGTTCACACCAGTAGGGCCAATTTATTAAAAAAAATACTTTTGACAGATGTCCGTTTTAGCTTCATAGGAAGGGGACCTGCTTAAAAACATTGATTAAAGTGAATAAATCGATACGGACTTCAAACATATGTAAATCAAGTTCAATTATGAAAAAGTACATGTTGTTATTTATATAATTAATACATTTTTAATACTTTTATCTATATTTACATCTCCTTCAAAATCTTATAAAATTATTCTTTGTTTTCTTGACGACTTTTCTTCAATCTTTTGTAGCGATTTCTGTATAAGTACGCAGATTGTAGCAGCGTCAGCGCTTTAGCAGTACTAAAGGGTGGTTCAGTATTGTTCCGCGCTGCATGGCCCTTT
Source organism: Abrostola triplasia (assembly GCA_946251915.1). Lineage (NCBI taxonomy): Eukaryota > Metazoa > Arthropoda > Insecta > Lepidoptera > Noctuidae > Abrostola > Abrostola triplasia. The sequence continues at coordinate 9,437,582 of OX276428.1, read as the reverse complement.
ATGTTTGCTTAAATAAGCTCCATAGCGTTATACTGGCAATGGTAGAGAGGCAATCGAATAACTTCGTGTCCATGCTCTAGGGCTAGTTCATCGATTTCATAGCGGGGCTTGGCTACTTTTATTAGATTTAACAACTCAACAATTTTTTTTAATTGAAGAAAGCTAAGCATTCGTGCAGTTCTAATTTCGAAAAAATAAATAACATTTTATACCCGCCGCGCGCCGTTACAAGGTTACCATGTTGTCAGAAGTGATCTATTAAATTGGGCCTACTTTAGTAAAAGTATTTATTTTTAAATGTAAATGATATCGTTAAATGTTGGTTCGTGGAGTCACACAGTTCTAATCGTCAACTCTGTCCACACGTGCTCTGTAAGTGATTAACAAAAACCGACATATTATTTATATGAAAAGTATCATTCAGGAAAGTTCTAGTTCGTGATAATATTTATAAAATTGCAACCTGAACTCAAAATAACTTTCAGTGCTAATGTGGTTAATGCTTTAAATAGATGATTTTTAGACGACCTAGTTGGCGCAGTGGCTAAGCGATTGGTGTGCTGTGCTAGGGATTCCGGGTCCCTTTCCCGCGCGGGACAATTTTTTGGTGATCCGCAGATGTTTTTCCTAAATCTGGCAGTTTGTGTACCTATGTGATATTTCATATTTGTGAAACGCACCTACCATACAGAAGAAGTTCTTGGTGTAAGGCAATGGTAAACTATAAACCCTTAGAATTGCACATTACAATATTACCGTTCGCGTTCATTTACTATCCCGCTATCAGTTTTGAACAAGAAACTTTTAATGAATGTTTAAAATTAATTTAGAGTTTAATTATATTATATTAGGTATACAAAGTGGGGCAGATAATACGACAGTAATTGATACATCGGCTATACCAATTACTGTCGTATTATTTTTAATTCTAACGCATAGTGAGGATAAAAAAAACCTAACTTAAATTTAAAAAAATATATATTTTCAAAGAAACTAAGTAGCTCAAAAATTAAAATAAAATGGAACACCAATTTTGTATAAATTGCGTCTTTTTGATAAATAATAGCGGCAACACCGCATTGTATTGGGTGTTAGACCATGCGCTGAAGAACAGTGGTTAAATAGAGAATGTCGCAAAATATGAACATAGAAAAAAATGTGCTGAAACGTTTAGTATGTTGTTAGGTTTTCCTTACAACATCGTGTCTTTTTATTTTTTGTTATCGTTGTTTATGACTAATCGAAATGCGTTTTTATAAATTTAAAAGTAAAAGTTTCTAACTATTTTGTTTTTCTAATTAAATATAATTTATTAAATATTCAACGATGTAGCAACCCTAATATACCTATATCGCCTATAGTTGTCAACAACACCCTACACCTACTTGCTCTTTAAAATAAAGGGATGTTTCATAAAATAAACTATGTTGGCATAATATAAAAAATGATTGAATGCGCGTCACATAGCGGTAGACTCGATACTAGGAAGGACTTACGACACTTTTACAACGCTGTAAAATAAGTATATTGTGCATAAACCCAAAAGAATCAAGCAGTATTCCGTCGTAAAATGTAACTTCATGATTGATAAGGCAAGTGTAGTTTGCGCAAAATAATTTACTTTTTTGTTCAGTCATCTTATTTCTAAGAGCAGACCAAACTTGTTGCTTCGCGTCTCTCGTCAGATAAATCCACAACTAAGCTAAATATTATGTTTATTCAGCATTATTCCATCCCCATATCGGCAGATGCGTACTTACTGAGAAATTCAGGGCGTATGATGAAGTGTCACTTCAAGTGCTTTAAGGCAAGTGAAGTGGCGGGCCGAGCAATATTACTACGATGGCAACATTTCCGGAGACACAAAATATGTATTTTAAAATGTTATTATAAAAATGATATTCAAATTAAAAACGCGTTAGGAGAATATTCTCACAACACTACGAAGTATCCGTACTGAAACCGATGGATGTTTGTTATCGTCAGCAAACTATACAATAGCAGAAATCTAGCTTCTAGCTAAAAAAAATTATCTATTTATCCTACATACAGATTGTACCTTTGGGATTCTGGAATATATTCATGACATATCAATATTTATGATCTATGCAAATAGGACTGTTTTTTCAACATACTTGGTTTAATGTTAATTAAATCCTTGTCTAAAAATTGGCTTCAGTTGCAGTACGTACAGCTAAATTATGTAAGTAGATATAAAACTAAACTCTCTACTAACCACATTTGAATGTATTTTACATAATGTTAACTTAGAGATAAGCTCTAAAACAAGTCAATACTACATTTTCCAATAGTTCCAATTATACATTCTTATATTCATTTCAAATTCAAAATGCATTATTTGGTAGCTCTTCAGCTATTAGGCTCACACATGATTTACTTAGACTGCTAGACCTGAGCTTGAGTTTGCATTCGATGCCAATTCAGACTAATAGAAGAGAAATTAAATCAGTGTACGAGTATTTTTCCTTAGCAATGTCTCTATGAAGACAGCATCCTAAAACTAATTTGAATATAATCTTAGATTATAATAAATTACACTGAAGTCCGTCGAAACGTTCACAGAATTGTAAAATCTACGATAAATAAGACTGATGGACAAACCTGAGCGATGGCATGCATGTATCACTGCTCTCGTCTGTTCCATGTCTTGCGGAAGAAATTCAGGAGTATATCCCAACGTCGTTTTCTAACAAAGGCTGCTTATTACATAAATAAAATATGTCTTGAACCTTGCATGTGTTTAGCTGCCTACTTAATACTATGTAGCTTGAATATTAAAACTGTTTGCGTGTAAGGAATTTAGTTTATTAGAGTATGCAGATTCTTGTCTGCAGCTTGGTGAGACGGAGCATGCTTAACTATGACAAGAAGTAGGTACGAAGTAAGGTAACAGTTAAGTATACGAACACAAAACTATACCTACCCTTATGTACGTACGTAGGAGTTAATGTTTATAAAGAAATAAGACGAAAAACTTATTTTTTGTTTTATGTAACTGTCGATCAATACGCGGTTACTAGGCTCCTAGTAAAGCATTCATATTACTTAGGATACCGGGTTAGGTGATTGTAGAATGTAAAATCTAGTAAGTATTGCTTGGCTTAAATCTGAAACGGTTTCATGTTCTTAGCCGACAAATCATCGAGGTATCATAGGTTACAAAACCATTATGTTCTGAGATATTCCTGAATCCTGACATACTGCTACTTCAAATTTAGAATGTATAGAGCTTTTCTATTCAACGATGTCCTTGCTTATTGTTACGTGAAACGCTATTGTATGCCCCTATGGTGGGTCATAGCTGTACAATGTACAATGTACCACAATAGAGACAATAATTTGTATTTGATTTTCTCAGAATTGCATCGGAAACGATGTAAGTGACACGGTTTTATCTGCTTTGATTTAGCAAGGAATTGTTTATCCTTATAATAAATTGCCAAGTTAAGCCATTGCTCGGAGATTTGCTAAGTCAGCAAAAAGAAATGGCGTGCCTATATATAAGAGAAACGTGTGCCAAAAGGAAAAATTAGCACAGCGGGACCACCCGTTGTAGAAAGGCGTGGGTGGATCAGGGATTTAGTTCCAAATTTGTTTTATCGAATCCTAAAATGGAATTTGTTCCGTGAAAGGAAGGAAATAAATGAATTTAACGTTGACTTCCCGCTAGCGTGGCGTTTTAAATAGAGCTCTAAGGCACCTCAAATGGTAAGACTAGATCGAGTTTCAGATCTGTTATTTAAAATGTTGACTTGAATTTGCTTAGTTTCCCCATCGAATATTATTCCTACTATATACTTGCTAACTTTTCGCATACTGAAAAACAGAGCTTAGATTATAGGATGGCTACTAGTTAGGCTAATTGAAATGAAAAAACATTTTCAAAGTGCATGTTAACATCTTCTATTACCATGTCTACTGGACTATGTCTCAATATCAGTGCTTAAAAGTTTTCTTATTGTAGATATTGTACAGTTCATTTTCTTCAAGTACCAGACTATGATTATAGTGTGTGAGCTCTAGAAAGTGTTGGCTTTGCAGCCCGCCGGGCATTTTGTCGGCTAACACCAACCGAATCTCATTACGCCAGTATTATCCTGAGCAGCGTTGAGAAATAATTACTACGTCACCGCAGCGTTAGCAGATGCTAATGAATAAACATTGAATTATAATTCGTGGATCTCTTGATGGCATGCCAAAAACTGAGCGTTTTCGTAGGCTAATTTGTATTTCCATAAGCTTTTATGTCAATGGTTTGCTTTTTAAAAAGGATATAATATTTTATAGTATTTTTAAAAACTATTAGATATACTAAACACCTTAATTAATTAAATTATTTAATTAAATGTAGTATACATTGTAATTATCTTTTTCTTATTATAAATTGATTATAAGTTTTGATAAAAAATACATTTCTTTAAAGCGATAAATAGTGTAGTGTGTTGGTAATCCATAAATTAAGATGTAGCTACATTATCATAGATGTAAGTACCTATGTTATGTGGATATTGTTTTTATTTTAAAAGTTGACAATTAGGTTTATACGATTCAACGGATTATCAAAATTTAAATTACTTAGTCATTTTATAATTGTTTAAAGCAACAATTATTTATATTTCATGGTCTGGTGGTCTTATCAATACACATAAATAAAATTGGAGTGTCTGTTTGTAACAGCAATATAACAGGTTTTTACTCAATGCATTATCATAGTAAACCCGATAAACATAATAATATGCAATTAAAAATGTTTTTGTCTACCTGTTTGTTCAGGCGAATCCGAATCCGAAACGGCTGGACCGATTTTGACGGGATTTTCATTGGCTGGTCCGGGATCTTATAAAGGCTACATTTTTAATTTCATTTTTTTATCGGTACTTCCGCTGGCAGATAGCTGATATTATAAGGTCTGATTAAGGCTACTCGAATTGCAAAAATATTTAGGGCCCGCGGCAGAATTAGAAAAACACGGAAAATTCGCACGAGACAGCTTGTCCACGGCGGCTGGACGGATTTTGATGGGACTTTCACTGGCAAAAAGCGGATGTAATAAGGAGTATCTTAGGTTACTTTTAATTTTGAAAATATTTAGGATTCCACAGGAAAAAAATAAAAACCCATGAAATTGATAACGAAATCAGATTTAATTAAGTGCTTACTGCACTACGTACATTTTAAAATCAATATCTGCAGGGAAGAAGTCCCGGGCTATAAGCTAGTTATATACCTACATATATAATTGTGCAAGAATAACTACGCATTTGATATTGTTTTAATTGCTTTAAAATACAATTAATAATTATACAATGCAGAGTGCAGTTTTATGTTATTCTGTTATCTACAATGTTCTCACGTATTTTACTTAAATATAATGGCTGCATAGGTATATTATAAATCAACATCATTATACAATTCTCTACTTTTCATGGCATTGTTATGTGCAAGCAGCATTGATTAAATTAAGAATCCCATATGATTGGCGACACATCTGAAAACATAAACTGTTGTTATTCACAAATATCCCACTGCAGGGCAAAGGCCTCTTCTCGTATAGAGAAGGATTGAGCATTAATCACCACGCTAGCTCACTGCAGGCGATTTCAGATAATGAATTCATGTTTCCTCACGATGTTTTCCGTCACTGTTAGACAGTGGTGTCTTAGAATAACTAAGAAAGTATTTATAACATTGAAAAAGTCACTTTATACTTGCCCAGGTTTTAACCTGCTACCTTGTGCATACAAATCGCGTTTGTTAACCACTATGCCACCACGACACACAAGTTTAGTTAGTTTTTAAGGTTTTTACTATTTTATCTAATATTAGGTTAAGTTATTTAAAAAACCAACAATAAAGTTGCGTTTGTATGATTTTAGTGAAGAAAATTAATTGGCTTCAAGCCGTTTTGTTGAATATAATTATTATATTCAACTGCACATTAAGGGTATCACAATAAAAAACTACATGCATTTACCCCATTATGTAGTACGACTTATACCACTAACCTCAGCAAAGGTATCGAGATTCATCACGTAAAACACCGTACCAATTACCATGGGGTCATTGGCTCTTGTTAACATGAACAACACTATATTACGCAGTCGTTTGTCCGGATATTTCTCCCAGCCACAAGAATATATTGCTTGACGGAATTTTTCACTCTGGAAGAAACAAATTAACAGAATTTCGAATTATAAAGAAAAATAATTTGACAACTTCTGTTTTAGCAAACAATTTAGTTGAATTGAATTCTACGATTGTTGTATTGATGTTGAAAATACCAAGGCTTATAACAAAGGTTTACCGTCTCCATGAGCAGGTCGCTGTAGTAACACGGCATATAGAAGTGTAAAGCACATCCAATTAAGAATGAAAAAAACTCTATGTTTATATTTCCGTCTCGCAAATTCTGCAAAAAAGTACAGTCTATGAATATTCTGACAAAACTGGTTTTGGGATATATACTATCTATTTGTAAATAATTAATGTTACATTAATTGTAGTCTACGGGGAAGAATTTTCAAAATCGATCACATACATGGTTATTCATTTGTTACCAATGCTTAATATTTAAACTAGGCAGTAATATTTACATTAACAGTCTATTATATTAAAGCGAATATCAAATAAGTATACAAATCTGACTGCCTCGTTGGTCTAGTGGTTGCTAAGCGCGACTGCTGAGCACGAGATCCTGGGTTCGAATCCCGGGTCGGGCAAAGTGTTACTGGGATTTTCCATTAGGTAATTCTTAGTAGCAGCACGGAGTCTGGATTTGTGCCCGGTTGATGGCAATAGGCTCGCCCCCTATTACATTGGGACCTAAAAACATAACTGGCGAAATGTGGGTGTAGGTACTATATGTGCACTTCTGCCTACCCCTTCGGGGAATACAGGCGTGATGTTATGTTTTTTATACAAATCTTAAAATTAGATTCTTAAAATTAAAATTTCTCGTAGCGCGCAGCCTCTTGCCGATGCTAGGCAGTTGCCTATTTTTCCTATCGGATAATCCGGCCCTGCGTATCTAACACTTCCATTCTGTACCGCATCATGGTCATCTTGACTTTTAACGATATGATGTCCTTTAGCGGTCTCGTTACATAGACTTTATCGAACGTGTCAGGGGGCAGTTTACTCAGCTCTTTCGCCACGAAGTCCGAAATATCGTCTGGATCGGTCCTCTTTAACGTATCAATAATATCTTGAAGACTGTTCTCGGTGCCATCTCTGCGGCAAGGCAGCATCTGGTTCAGTTTTCCAAGAGACTGGAACAGGAGCAGCATTGGACCTCTGACATCATCCTCCTTGAAATGGGATCGGCATGTAGTCAATTGCATGGACAAGGAACGCCAGCAATTTGTTCACTATGAGTTTTTTGGAACTCATAGAGAGACACGTCCGTAGTCGAGCGCGCATTGCACCATAACAATATAAAAAAACGTAGTTCTGCAGTTCTTATAAACTTTAACTGCCAAATTTCATACTCCTCCGTCCGCGTAATTTTCGTAAAAAGTTACTCAAACTTTTCGCTTCACGTATTAACATATAGATACTTGTATGTATATTATAAATAATTATGTACTTACACCGACTACTACTAAAGTTGCTAGCGGTAGTATAAATGTAGTGGCTTTCATATTGTATTCATATAGAACATGAAAGTTATTTTTGATACGGTTCACTAAACTGCAAAACAAATGTAACGTTTAATAATGTTCATTACGTTATTCAGTAACAACGTGTCACAAATACCGCCTACCTGTAAAGTCCTTGCAGTTTTATAATAACCCTTTTTAAATTTTCCTTTCTTTCTGTACTATCTTTAGCATCAACGAACGCTTTAGTAATAAGTCGACTGAGTAAGTCAAGTTGTCCACACGTGTGTAACATAAATATAGGCACCAGTGGATCAAATCCTACATACATAGACCCGGCGTAGATAACAAATATAAAATACAATAAGAATAGTGACCAAAAAACTGAAATGTCATTTTTATAAACTTCTATTCGTTCCGGATACGTAAGGTCAAGCATGGGAACCAGGACAAATTTTCCCTGCCAGTAAGAATACCCCATCAATAGAAAAGCTTTAAGCGGAAATATAGAGCCAGTACCAAAGCCGAACACAAGCCAAAACCGGCATACAGTTACACCTCCTTTAGCGTAGTTTAATACTATGGCCTTCTCCTCTTCAGAGTAGTCTTTAGCTATATTGTAATCTTCTTGAAGGATGGAAATGATATAATTTATAGATTGTTGATGTTTAAGAAGCGTAATGTATTTAAAAGTAACAGTAAAAAAGACGATAACCATCGCACCATTTTTGCTAGCTTCAGTAATTTTTCCCGATTTAATATCATGAAATAATATAGAATACGTGAGAAAAATAGTAGTGGTTATTGATGTTGTAAGTATTAACAAGAACTGGCACATCCATTTATAATCTCGCACTATGGAAGGGTGCGACCGATTTACGTACAAAGCCATTGATGAAAGAATAAATATATCTTCAAATTTTACATTTAATTTTGACATTTTTAATACTCGTAATAATTTCAGTATAATTGCAACCAGTAGACTAGTAGTGGTTGAAAAATCATACAGCTATAGGTATTGAACTGATTTCCATGTGAAATACAGTATGCAGTTGATATTAAAACATCACTTATATGGCAAAACAATACTTTTTATAAGTTTAGCCTTCGTCTACGGCGATGCTTGGCAAAAAGAAATTACACTTTCTTTTTTAAGTTTACACGATAATTTGTACTAACTGAAGTAAAAGGAGTAGGTAGTAGGTACATACTGGCGTACAAGTAACATCGAAACAGAAGAAACTTTTTTGATCGGTGTTTGTTTTTACAGTCACGTGTAACACAAGTTAGCTAAGTAAAAACCCATGTATAATTGATTTATTACCTACACTTATTTTAAATCATCATTGACATTTACAACTTATTAAATAAATAAAAGTGCAATAGTAATATTTTTTTTCGTTTTTCCGTAACTTTGATTTATCCTAATAAAAATTAACACTCGCTACTTATTTTTATATGTATCTAGCAGGCTAACTGTAGGTAATAATCAACTCCAACACACCCCACATTAGCTGCTCAATTGAATGAAGGCTGTCATCAATCAACCTTGCATGCGCTCTAAACCTTCTTATTTTGTCGTCAAACCAGGTTCATTAAATTACATGTTTATGGATTTCCGACAATATTCATACATTAAAAGATTATAAAATATTAATCAGAGATTCTTGGTTCGCTTCTAAGAAGTGAAATTGATTTAGTAGTGACAAGCTTAAACATTTTGTATATAAAAACAATGTGACCATATTTTTAATGTTCGATCAAAATTGGGTATATTTCAATATCGGCTAGACGCATAAAAATGACGAGATAACGCACGGTAGCTTATTTTTGATAGCCCTATAAAAATGTATTACAGATTTACATTTTGGTCGCCAATTTACCTTATTCAAACATATTGTTTATTTACCTCATTGTTCTCTTCATTTTTTGTTGTAGCCTTTATATATACCTATTTGTACCTGTGTGTATAATACTAATAAATATGTATATATACCTCTACCTGTGTGTATAAATTGTTCTATACTTTTCCCCAGAGAGTTAGGCATACACCAATGATTTCGACTTAGCTTTTAGCTGTTAGCTTTGGCCTAACTTTTACTAGCACTTCGTTTTTTATTTTTTTTATAATTGCTACTCGTTAAGAAAACGTAGTACGTAGGTATCCCGTTTGGGAAGTCCATATAGGTATATATTATTGTAAAGATTTTATATTTCAAAGTTGATATGTGAGCTATGATCTATATGCGTGCTTACTTTTACGAAGGTTGAGAATAAAGCCGTAGACAGATGCGGATGGATCTAAACGGTGACGATATTCAAGCAGGTTGACTTTGACAGCAATTAAGTACTTTCGGCCAACATGGTAATTGGTTTACACTTTATGGCTTTACTCCAAACCCTCACAAAAATAAGCACGTATAAATATATATTTTCTGGTCTCATAAGCATTTTTCAGATCGCAGATTTATCGTTTTAGCTATTTAAACTTATATTTTATTAGTAATTTAGATTTTGATTTTATAATAAACTACACAACAATTTTTCACAGATCAAAAATGTTTATTTTTTTTCACTATTATTTGTACGCCACGATCTACTTTTTTGACTTTAGTGTTAGAGCAAATTATCGCACAAACTTTTTCTTTTTGACAAGCATCGCCGTGGACGAAAGTTAAAGGTAGTAAGTAAGGTAGTATTTTGCCATTCATGTGATATTTTCATGTCAACTGCATTCTGTATTTCACATAGAAATCAGTTCAATGAAGTAGTTATTCAGTTCAAGGTATTATTTTTACACATTTCCAGCCAGTACGAGTTGCAATCTTACCGACATCATTACGCGTATCAAAAATGTCGAAATACGATTTAAAATTTGAAGAAATGTTTATACTTTCATCAATGGCTTTGTACATAAATCGGTCGCACCCTTCTATCGTACGAGATTATAAATGGATGTGTCAATTCTTGTTAATAGTTACATCCTCATTTACCAGCTGTGTTTTTCTTTTGTATTCTATTTTATTTCATGACGTTAAATCAGGCAAGATTGCTGAAGCAAGCAAAAATGCCACGATGGTTATCGTCTGTTTTACTATTACGTTTAAATATATTACTCTACTAAAACGTCAACAATCTATAAATGAGATAATTTCCATCGTTCAGAATGATTACAACATAGCTAAAGACTACTCTGAAGAGGAGAAGGCCATAGTATTAAAGTACGCTAAAAGAGGTGTAACTGTATGCCGGTTTTGGCTTGTGTTCGGCTTTGGTACTGGCTCTATATTTCCGCTTAAAGCTTTCGCATCGATGGGGTATTCTTACTGGCAAGGAGAATTTGTCCTGGTTCCCATGTTTGACCTTACGTATCCGGAACGAATAGAAGTTTATAAAGATTACACTCCCGTTTTTTGGTCACTATTCTTATTATGTATTATATTTGGTATCTACGCCTCTTCCATGTATGTAGGATTTGATCCACTGGTGCCTATATTTATGTTACACACCTGTGGACAACTTGATTTACTCAGTCAACGTATTACTAAAACGTTCGTTGATGCTGAATGTAGTACAGAAATAGAGGAAAATTTAAAAAAGGTTATTTTAAAACTGCAAGAACTTTACAGGTAGACAGTATTTCGATTTCTTCTACGTAAACTGTTGTAAGCCACAAAATTGCAATTTTGCGTTTTTCACGTAAATGCGTCTAATTTGCCAAGTGTGAGGATTATGGCGAGCCCCCCATACCCCCTTTAAGGAAGAGCCCTTTGTTCGGCAGCGGACCTCCTCCGACTGGTGATGATAATTATACTTATATTGAAATATACATGCTCTTTCCCACTATATATGTTTCGTTTTAATCGACTCTGGGTTTTTTCTCCAAACATTTTTGGGCTTTCTCCTTAGTTTTTATACCCAATAGAAGCTTTAAACCCACAACCTGTCCTGTTCTCACATAAAATATTGAGCTTGTCTGGACTTAAAAATAGACCTTGACCGCTGAGTTAGTTTCGGTATTTCTTCTCAGAGGTAGTTAGGAAATGCCGATGCCATCTGGTTTTCAAAACTTGACGTGTAAAAGTGTTTTTGTAAAATCTATTTGCAGAAATAAAATCATGTATCATTTAAAACACTCCTGTAAAATTGCAGTTTTCGGGTTGCAACAACTTACGCGAGAGGCATCGATTTGTGACCCATTGTGACTGAGTAACGTAATGAACATTATTAAACGATAAATTTGTTTTGTAGTTTAGTGAACCGCATCAAAAATAACTTTCACGTTTTATATGAATACAATATGAAAGCCACAATATTTATACTACCGCTAACAACTCTACAAATAGTTGATGTTAGTACACCGTATCTATAACATTACAATATTTATTTAAACGTATTTCTAATAACTTTCTTCTATTGCTTAATGACTTTTTACGGTCTACTTCATCTCCCCATATTTAACAATATAATATTGCTACATCAATATACAATTAGTTTTAATATAAATAGTTTCAATCCCAAATCTTGTCAGAATATTCATAGAAGTGTATTTTATTGTTTTTTTGCAGAATTTGCGGGACAGGAGTATAAACGTAGAGTTTATTTCATTCTTTATTGGATGTACGTTACACTTCTATATGCCGTGTTACTACAGCGACCTGCTCATGGAGACGGTAAACCTTTGTTATAAGCCTTGGTATATCAACATCAATACAACAATCGTAGAATTCAATTCAACTAAATTATTTGCTAAAACAGAAGTTGTCAAATTATTTATCTTTATCTTTATAATTTGAAATCCTGTTAATTTGTTTCTTCCAGTGTGAAAAATTCCGTCAAGCAATATATTCTTGTGGCTGGGAGAAATATCCAGACAAACGACTGCGACACATAGTGTTGTTCATGTTAACGAGAGCCAGAAAGCCCATGGCAATCGGTACGGTGTTTTACGTGTTGAATCTCAATACCTTTGCCGAGGTTAGTTGTATAAGTCGTACATACATAATCATAATTATTAACATAGTTATAATGTAGTGTTAAAAATATATTTAATTAAGTGCAGTGCTATTAGCACGAATATTTTTGACTATCGAATAGTTAACGTTATATAATAGTTTACTCCATATGAATACGTGACGATAGTCCATAATATTCGTGCTAAGGGCACAGTCTTTCTTAAACTCCCAAATTGCATATTATTAGGATGATTGTTAAAAAATCCAACGCTTTTTTACTTTTTTTTGTGTAGGAGGTAAATATGTGTTTGTGAATAACAACGACTTATTTTTTTCAGATGTGTCGTCAATCATATGGAATTCTTAATTTAATCAATGCTGCTTGCAATTAACAATGCCTTGAAAACTAAAGAGTTTAATAATAATGCTGATAGAATAATATAATTATGTCAAGTTTGTGAGAACATTGTATAGATAACATTAAACTGAACGCTGTATGGTATCAATTTTAATTGTACTCTCAGCCAATTGAAACATAATTACTTGCGTAATCAATACACATAGTATTAATATCATCAGTATATATAAATAAAATTAGAGTGTCTGTTTGTAACATTAAAATGACAGCTTTTTACTCAATGCATTTGAAACATGCATTTTTTACTTCTACCAAGAAGTAAAAAAATTGTAATTTAAAGTCCCGTAAAAATCGGTCAAGATGTTTCGAAAATTAGCCGAAACAAATAGACAGACACAATTTTTATTGATATTTAAGCGAACTAACTTTGACAGTAATAATTAGTATATAATTACAATACCTACTATATTGGGCATACTACCCCACTTCCTCAGTCATGCGCTCTCGCGTCGTGGGGCAAAATGCCCAATATCATTACCAGAAATCGTAGGGCAGAATGCCCAATACTAAACTACTGTATTAATATATATGTATAAGTATAATAATACTTTCAGATAACATGGTAATAGTTTCACAATTTCACGCCATCAGACTACGGCTTTACTTTAAACTTTCCTAAAAATAAGCACAAATAAATGTTTTCTTGTTTCATACTTTTCAAATCGCAGTTTTGCTGTAGTCGATTTTATTTGCTATTGTTCGAGAAAACTTATTATACTTTTTTTATTATTAATGTGGTGTCGAACTTGTGATCGACGAGAATGTTGAGTAATAACTAGGTACTCTAGTTTTTACATCAACACAAAAAGTGACAATATTTCAAAGTCCATTTTCAGTAGTCCCGGGGATATTCTACTTTATATTTGTTCATTTGTATTCAGCTTGCGGCTCAAAAAACCCGCTGCTGTCTTGAATTCCTTATTGTGAATCTCGACATTTTTTTAGTATATCTAAACCAATTTATGATAAAGATAACTAAACGCTGCGTGGTAGATGTCTTCTGTAAACATCTGAATATGTAATCCCTTCTATATGGATTCCATTTGAGCAATTAGTACAGGTCAAGAAGCGAATAAAGTTGTATTGTAATTACTGTTGCACGGTAATTTTTAAAACCGCCTTACCAGAATTTTGCTAAACGGATGCGACATTTGCATAACTGTTAATGTCCTATTAAAAGCGACGTGTTCGTGCCGAGCTGGGAAAAATATTTTGAATTTGTTTTCACAAAGTTTTTATTGCCGTTGCTGACGCCTCGCATGTTATCTACCTTTATAAATAATATTTCCTGCTTTGTGAATTCGCCTGATGTTGTGAATTTATTATTTATTTCGAAAACGTTTATTGGTATATGCGTTACGTTTTGCTGCTTTTTTTAAGGTTAAGGACAGGCGAACATTGGTTTGGTGATTGATTTTATTGGATTATTAAATAAATTCAATTAGACTTAATCCGTATCATGACTGAGACCTTGTTCCAATTCGACCAAAGTGACGGTCGGCGACCAAGCAAAATGGGTCATCTCGTCAAACAGACAGCTTGATGGATAGCCCCTATTCAGTCTGGGCGGCGAGCGAGGCCCACAGCTGACTCATTCGGAGGGCATTACCATGCTTTAGTTGTTACATTATTAAGTGAAGATCGTGACCGTCACCCAGAACATACTATTCGGACATACTTGCATTTTCTTTCTACCACTTATAGTTTATTCTATAGTGTATGTAGCGGGTAAAAAATTACAACATATGTACAGGGGCACGGTTTATTGCAGACTGGCGGGGGTCTCCATACATCAAGTGTCATGAGTAACTTATTTCCAGATGATAATATATATCAAATAGGTACACTACATATTCTTTGCCTCTTTCTTTACCTGTACAGGTACTGGAAACTCAAAACATTAAGTTGATCAAGATCATAAATGCAGAACTTAAAGATAATGTCAGACATGAATATTTTACAATTTATTGAGTGTTAAGCTGATTGAACTCACTTTATATCAAAATACATGTACCTATACGCCTAGAGTGACGTGAAATTGATAGCAAGAGAAAAATGATTTGTAAGTTTGCAATTGTTATTCGTTGAACTCTTTGATAGATGTGCGGTGCGTTCGTCACGACGACGGGAACTAATTGAAGCGGAGGCCGGACGTCGGGAAAAACAGCAACACGGTGGAAAACAAAGGGTAGAAATAGGTTTTTGTAGCCGTCCGCGTCGTCTCGTCTGACGTGGACTGCGAATTGGATGAATTAGTTGTTTTGTTGTTCAGCAATAGGCTGTAGACGTGCATTCAGCCTTGAGGTAGAGTAAGCTTTTATTTTTTGTTGGGAATACAGAACATTTATTCTTTTAGTGGATGTTTTAGATGAATAGACGCGCCTTTAACTTCAGAATTTCTAGTTAAACGCAACAAGTGGCGAGATTTATTAGTCAGTGATAAGTTGTAAAATGTAATATATGCCAGACCTGAGTCCGCATGCACTTGTAAATGGTAACCGCATGCACTTGTAAAACCAAAACTTTACCACCTAAGTAGCTGTAACTGCTCATTAATCTGATTAAATCTCAAATTAAAATACATATTTATTTTAATAAGTAATATAATTATTATTTATTTTATAGCGGGTAAAATGTAATAAAAATGACTACAATGGCAGCTTCGTAAAATTATTTCCCAGACTAAGAGAACTACATCCGTAGTCGTTGAGTCGTCAAAACAATCACATCTCACTAAACATATGCACGGCTCGCGAGAATCTGCGAGTCTACGTGGGGCGAACTCAGATTGTGAATTCCCTGATGACGCAACACGTTATTATAATTAGGCAACCGACTCCCATGCGCGACACCAACAGATTTGGAAACATTTACATGTACTTTGGGACGTAGTAGGAGTACCATTTGTTCTTATACATGAGCATGCTTAGGTATAACGTACTACGTAGATATCAAAACTTGCCAATATGGAGTTCGAGAAAATGATTATGGAGACTTGGTAACTGCGTAAGCTTGAATTTTGTGTTTATTTTTCTTATGAAAAAATCATAGCAAGCTGTTGCAAGATACATAAATTATAAACATTAGTTTCAGTAGGCACCTACTACAGCTTTGTTCTTGTAATTTTCTTTAGTGTAATCGCATCTGTAGGTATATAAGTGAAAGTAATGAGAATATTTATTAAAAATATTATCTATCAGCAAGGCCAACATCTTGTATTAAGGATAACACGCCGGAAATTAAATATCAGTAAGTTCTAATAGATATTTATTTTAATAAAAAAATATATTTAGTTGGTAAGTTATTAGTCTGTTATATAATATATGTTAACGGTGTAGAGATTAATTAATTACATGAAAGTCAAGTAAACAGTTGATTTCTGGTTTTAATATTTTTTTCAAGATCGCCTTTATATACCACATCCGTTTGTTTTTAGAGCGGTATTAAACAGTTGGTTGTCGTTAGGTAAATCAAAAACGTGGAGGTGATTTGCAACCGTGAACATGAAGAGTAGGTAGTGCATTTAAATAAATGATTCCCTAACTTTTATCTTGACTAAAAGCAAGACTTAAAAAAAGCGCAAGACGTCTAGAATATTTTAATCGCAATTTCCTGAAAGTTTGTGTCAAACAAATTGAAAAGGTCAGGGCCACATTTAGTTTAAAAGGTAGACCTGGCAAGGTTACTGTTTATGTGGTAGCAGAGATAAAGATTACAGGCACTGATAGCCGAGTGGTATGACCGTTGGACTGCCAAGTCATAGGTCGTAAGTTCAAACCTCGATATGCACGAAAGTCTTTTCGAATTCATGTTCGTACTATAAATTAGTAATCAGTCGCTAAAAACGGCGAAGGAAAATATCGTGAGAAAACCGTCACACCTGAGAGATTTTTCAATGGTTTGTAAAGCCATGTCAGAGGCCTACAGGCGGCTTAAACTCTGACACCAGGTTCATCAACCATACGATAAGAAGAAGCAGATTAAACAAAAAACACGTGCATCGCTAGCTATCTGGTTCAACACGGGTAAAGTGTACAAGATGTTACGTTACGCAGGACAAGTTAGAAGATATGGTGCTCTACAGCTTCCAACACCTACAACTTCCATCTTAGAATTCGCAAGTAATTTTGGGTTCAAACTAAGCGGGGATGAAATTAGTAGCCGATCATGACTATATTATCATATTATGTTCCCGAAAAAAGGAAAGTATATCTTTCTAGGCTGTTCATGTCTGTTTGTTTATGAGCTTGTGTGAAATGGGAGACAAGACTATAACATACATGTCCGAGAGGTTCGTCCTTCGGTTCCGCTATTTAGAGTATTTAATATTGGAGAGATTTTTTTTTCATAGGTTATTTTATTTAGGACTGCTTTGTTGGCCTAGTGGTTGCTAAGCGCAACTGCTGAGCACGAGGTCCTGCGGTCGAATCCCGGGTCGGGCAAAGTGTTACTGAGTTTTCCATTAGGTAATTCTTAGTAGCAGCACAGAGTTTGGATTGTGCCCGGTTGATGGCAATACGCTCGCCCCCTTTTACACTGGGATCTAAAAACATAACTGGCGAAATGTGGGTGTACTAATGTGCACCTCTGCCTACCCCTACGGGGAATACAGGCGTGATGTTATGTTATGTATGTTCTCGGACTATCAACCATGTAGAGGATACCCGGTCTTTTATAGGTATTATAAAATAGAGAGAACATTTTACAAGGGATTCATTTTTTATGAGGGTGTGGAAGTAAAAAAAAACACTAACCAAATAGTTTCCATCAGCAATGTTAAATCAATGAGAGTATATTGCTTTAAAACTGTATATTCTGTAGTGTTAGTGTTCCGCTTTTATTCCGAAAAAGTAACAATATCGCTTTTATGTTTGGAAGCTCTATTTGGTTATCGCGTATCCCAGCGATTCAATCAAACAAACCGCGTAAAATGGTTTTATTTAAATTAATACTCTCGCTCACATTCAAATGCACCTTTTGAATGTTTATTTAAATCTGTGAATCTACTCGAGGGTGGATTTGGATCATTATTCATGTAAATGTTTTTACATAATGGTCCAAATTCGCCACAAGATTACATTATATCTATAGGTACTTACACTTATCTAAAACTAGCTGCGCCCGGCGGTGTTACCCCTTACACTTTTTCGAGATACAAAGTAGCCTATGTGTTAATCCAGGGTGTCGGCTACCTCCATATTAAATTTCTTCAAAATCGGTCTAGCCGTTTGAGCGTGAAGAGGTACAATCACACTCGAAAACTTTCGCCTTTATAATATTAGTGTAAAGTGTAATAGCAAAATGCAAAGTTCTTTCGACACGGGATTATTGAGTGGCAAGTGTATGACAATCCAATAATATAAATCTAGATCTACTGATACCTACATCAGATTTCTAGTCAGGCTAACGAAAAATGTTATTTGTTTTTCACAACGTTACACATTTTAGAGTTGAACAACATAAACCTATAGATATATAAGTAGTGCCAACATGTTCTGTCGTTTTCAAGACATGTCAATATTCAGAAAATAAAAAGAGCATTCAATTATTTGTTTATCATTAAGAAATTCACTTGTAGCATAGTAACATCTTTTGCTTGGAGACAGTTTTGCGCAGTTAAACATGTTTACCCAACTGTGACAGTCCTTGAACATAATTATTTACAAAAAAAAACACCTTTTATCACATTAACAAGTTACGAACGTCAGTCTCCAAAGTTATAACTTGCTTTATCACGTCTCTTTCACCCCGCTGGGAATATATACAATTTTATAAATTAACCAGCTGCGCCTCGCGGTGTTACTCGCTACATTTTTTTGGGATAAAAAGTATATATGTTAAACCAGGGTGTCAGATACCTCCATATGAAATTTCATCAAAATTAGTTTAGCCTTTTGAGCGTGAAGAGGTAACAAACATACAAACGCAAACTTTCGTCTTTATAATATATTAGTATATGTATATTAGTGTGATTGTCTTCTAGGAAATTCATTTTCAGGGGTTAAAAGGAGCAACGTTATCATCGTTGAAGGGAGATACACCAGAATTTGCAATATTTTAATTCTGCGAAGTAGAACAGCGCCTTTATGAAAGGCCGTAATACGTCGAGTCTTTTGTAAATTAAAAATACCACATTAAATTTGCTTCAGAGTTTGTGCACGGAGCAAAGTTGGTACCTAAGGGAAGTAATAGTTCTTACTCTATAAGGATTCAGTTTTATTACGTCTTGTATATTCTATGCAATTCGATTAATAATAATAACAGCCTATAACAATCCCACTGCAGGGCAAAGGCCTCTTCTCGTATAGAGAAGGATTGAGCATTGACCACCACGCTAGCTCACTGCGGGTTGGCGATTTTAGATAATTAAATCCAGGTTTCTCACAATGTTTTCCGTCATTGGTGTCTTAGATTATCTAAGAAAGTATAAATCCATCCTACATCTTTGTAAATAAACCATTCGATCTATTATCTCGTCTAGTTTGCTCAAACTAGTCGAGTCCACGTGTCTACCACGGAACAGAACGTAATTAATCAAAACAGTTGCCGTTCGGTCTAGTGATTAAATTGATCAAGATTGTACGCAGCTGCGGTACTATGAGACTGCGCCTCAGAACATTGTCATTCTGAATTGTGTACTCGGATAGGGGTTGTTGACCTTAAGAATTTAGAGGTATCCTTACGAACTCTATGAATTATTACATCTCGAGATTTCCCTCGTGTGCGTGCTGAAGGTACTTGTGTAATTATTTTGCTTCGGCACTTGCCAGATTGTGAAACGTTGTAGTACATAAAAGTTCTAGATATTTTTTAGATAACTAAATATCTACAAGCAGTACCGCAAGATATTGCTGCGGTTTCTTGTAATACACACTGCTATTTACTTATGTTATACTAAGGTTCTAGATAATGTAGGTACATCATCATCATCAGCCGGAAGACGTCCACTGTTGAACAAAGGCCTCCTTCTTAAAACGCCAAAATGAACGACAGACTACCATTTGGACCCGCAACTTTGACGATATCGTCGGTCCATCTCGTGGGAGAACTGCCATTTCTTTGACCGACATGGCCTTCCTATTGCTACTTCAACTTGCATATTCTTTGAGCTATGTCGATAGCTTCAGTTCTTTGGTAAATTTCTGTATTCCAGAGCCTGTCGCGGAAAGTAACTAGGAGCACAGCTCTCTCCATTGCTCGTTAAGTGACTTTGAGCCGCTCCAAAAGGCCAACTGTTAGCGACCACGTCTCAAAGCCATTCGTACATCGTCAATATAGGTACAAGGTGAATTTATTGCCTTACAAAATAACTTGACTGCCTCGTTGGTCTAGTGGTCGCTAAGCGAGACTGCTGTGCACGAGGTCCTGGGTTCGAATCCCGGGTCGGGCAAAGTGTTACTGGGTTTTTCCATTAGGTAATTCTCAGTGGCAGCACGGAGTCTGGATTTGTGCCCGGTTGATGGCAATAGGCTCGCCCCCTATTACATTGGAACTTAAAAAACATAACTGGTGAAATGTGGGTGTACCATATGTGCACCTCTGCCTACCCCTTCGGGGAATACAGGCGTGATGTTATGTTATGTTTTAAAATAACTTGTCAACACTTGCGTAGATTAACTAGTTACCTTAACCACAAGATAGTTTTTCTCAGAAAACTTCACATTTAGATATATTTTATTTACCGCGTAATTGACACACTACAAGATAAATCGATCATTTATTGTCACCGGATAATTAATTGGTCTCTGTTCACCGTCTGATTATGTAGCGTCACTTGCAGAATGCTATTCGAAATAATGATGGAGTGATATACACGCCACTCACAAGGTGCTCAATGGACAAACAAACATGACAACAATGCTCAGTGGATATACAGAACATGATAATAAATATGTGTGCGTCGTATCTCAGTTAAGCCTTCAGTTATGTTATTGTTTATACCTGTAGTACATATTGTATTCCCTTGAGCGGTAGATATAAATATGTTTTTGTACACGCCAAAGTCCTTATACGCTCAATAATAGATTCGCCTTTTAATTATG
This sequence comes from Abrostola triplasia, assembly GCA_946251915.1. NCBI lineage: Eukaryota > Metazoa > Arthropoda > Insecta > Lepidoptera > Noctuidae > Abrostola > Abrostola triplasia. Next base: position 9,416,548 of record OX276428.1, on the reverse strand, counting down.
GCACTGTTAGATACTAACTAGCGAATTTTGGGTTGCACTGGTAGCACACCTCGGCTTCTCCCTTTGAGCAATTGTTTTAACGTAACGTAACATCATGCCTGTATTCCTCGAAGGGGTAAGCAGAGGTGTACCTATAGTACACCCACATTACTCCAGTTTTGTATGTTATAGGTTACAATGTAATATAGGGTGAGCTTATTACCATCAACCGGGCATGACTGTTATGATAGATCTTAAACACAATAAAAAGCTAACGTCTCAGGAGGCATAGCTTATCGTTATTTATAGAGATTAGTTTCTAGCGCCGTTTAAATTATTAATAGCAAAATAAAATGCATTTAATTTTGCTATGATATGTACTGCAGTGTCTAAAATATTCACGTATACGGTTCGTTGAGGACAGCCCTCGTGAACTACTGGAACACTTTACCAGTAACAAGCTTCGAGTGACACTTCACACGAGGCTTCCGTTAAATCCTTATTACTAACTTCCCATTAAATCGCCTTACACTGGAAAATATGCGGAACTGGCAGTGCCAATTATGATGTTTGGAGAGTGACCCTTATTACAAAATATACTTGTTGGTATTTTGTATTTTAATTGATTAACATTTAACTGGTGCTTTACCCTCGGACGGGTCAATATTAATTAATATGGCCAGTTAATATTTGTTATTTCGTATCATTATTATGATAGACAAGGTAGAGGTGTGACTAATAATGGGGCACAAAATAAATAATCTCTTTGTGCCCCACATTTTCATTGCGCAGGTAAGTACTTTAATATTCTTCTTCGTATTGCATGCTTGATGAACTGCCTGGTGTCTGATTTAAACCGCCTGTAGACCTCTGTCATGACCTTGCACTCCATTGAAAAATCTGTCAGGTACTGTCTTAATCTCACCGCTTTTAGCTAATTTCTAATACGCACAGGAGTTTGAAAAGACGTAGGTGCGCGGCGTGGTTTTAACTAGGGACCTTGGACTTGGCAGTCCAAAGATTATACCACTCGGCAATCACTGTATACCTACTATAGCGCACTTTAATAACTTTATATTTATTTATTTTAATATCAGTGTCAATCCAGAGTAAGAAGTAAAAAATACTGTAGTAAAATTTTCAACGCACATTTTATCTTTTTCTAAATTTTAATCAGAACTTTGTATTCAACGAATTCTGAAGCTTTATTCTTATATATAACATTTTTAGACTTATTTTTACAGCGTGATAGGCAGCGACACCAGGGTTCTTTATTCCTTCGTTCATTAGATAAAATATTAGAACAACTTATCGTAATTGAAATCTGCCTGAAAACTGTTGAAGGTGCATTGCAAGTAGAAGCGACATTTCTCTTTACATAAAATGAATTACGTTTAACGAAGTGAATTTACCAGATTGTATACACCTACTTACTATATCATCATTCTATTAAAGTATTGTGGGAGTAAGAGGTACATTTTCCAGGCATTCGAACTGTTTCAGAATGCCCTGTATTTTTATATAGGTCTGCGCACTAAAAACATAGTCTAACACATATTTTTAAATAGAAAAGTTAAGCGGGACAAGAGCATATCGGAACTAACAGTTAACGTTTACCTATTGCGTTATAGGTATCTGTTTAATATTTCATGAAACATTAATTCCGGCTAACGTTCCGAAGAGTATTCACAAAATAGTAACAGTTCTATTGTCAGTAAATTACATGTGGTAGAGTATGCCATCACCCAAATTGAGTTCACTGTTACTGATAGTTAGACGTCGCCCCAAGTTTAACCATCATTTCACACCCGCCGAGTAATTAACATCACACGTTCCAATACACGCTCCTTAGAACACAGCTGTAATTTATTTAATTATTGATGGAGAATTGATGAATTAAATTCACTATACGAGCAACGCTAGTTTAGTAATCATATTAGCCCGTAGACGTTTAATTACCATCCTGTAAATTAGTCATGAGCGTAATCAAGACTAGATCTTGGCTATCTCACTAGTAAGATACTATATACGTGACGGTATGTATAGTCGTGTAGTTATAAAGGTATGTGTGTTTATCTATACACTATAGATAGAATACAAATTCGTTACTTTACAAACAATAATGTGTATAGTAAAGCTTAAAACATCAAAGAGGTTGCTAATTGTTTTCGTTTTCCAAAATATGTAATACTTATGGGTAATAATTAATTACGTAGAGTAATATGAGTAGGAATTTCAGTAATACATGTGAAATAAGTAAACAATCCGGATATGAAAGTTGGTGTAATTTGCGAGCTACGGAACATGCGGCCGGAAACCTTAGCAACAAGAGGTGTTAAACTTTTAATTAGTTCGACAACTTTCAAGAAGCATTACGGCTTTCTGGCCGCTCTTGGCCCGACCTTTTGTTTTTCACTTTGTAATCAATGAGGATTTTTCAATGAACGCACTTAAGTTTCAATAACTACGCTCTTTGTTATATGGCTAACAGGTTTGAAAGTTTAAAACAACCGTCGTATCAGAGAGACCAGATGAATGCTGCAACACCTAGATACGTGCATGTGCGAAATAAGGTTTGCAAATGTGGGAGTACGACGGAATTTCCCAGAAATATTCAATCGACAGCTGTTGCATCCCGGATTTTTGAATTAGAATTCACTCGCAGAAACTTTGCCATCGTTCCATTTACATTTTCTGCCTTTAATTCTTTGCGTGTAAAGCATAACATAGTATAGTACACAAACATTTCGCCAGTTATATTTTAGGTCCCAATGTAATAGGGGGCGAGCTTATTGCCATTAACCGGGCACAAATCCAGGCTCCGTGTTGCTACTGAGAATTACCTAATGAAAAAGCCCAGTAACACTTTGCCCGACCCGGGATTCGAACCCAGGACCTCGTGCACAGCCGTCGCGCTTAGCAACCACCAGACCAACGAGGCAGTCCTTGCGTGTGTTTCACTGGAATGTTATTTAGTCTCGCTTTTATATGAGCCAACTTAGGAGTTCTCTAATATACAATTTATTACTGGAGCGAGAGAAAATAATCATTATATTTCCTTATTAAAACCATTAGGTTGGTACTTTATTGTTTAAGACGAGTTGTTTTATAGCCTTTTCGAGAGTTGCCGCGTCCTCGTTAATGGAGTAGCGACACGGTTTCTGTTATATCTGTCCGCGGGACTCTACTTCTATCATACACATATTTATAGGTATATCCATTTATAACAAAGTCGGGTTTGTTAGAACACTTATAACTTGGTCTGTTTTTTTTTATTGTAAACGAATTATCTAAGCAGTCAATTGTTTACGCCAGTGACGTTAATAGCAAAAATATTTTTATGAGCATCAACCGTATTAGACTAAAATATCAATAAAAAGTAGGTTCGTATAGTATAAAGATATATTTAGTCATAGTGTATGAGGAATGTGCTGCGTGTGAATGAAGTAAAATAAATACGCCAGGATCGTAGCAAATGGAAATCCGTGGTCTCTGCCTACCCGTCAGGGAAACAGGCGTGACTTTATGCATGTATGTAAAGATATATTTATTAATATTACAAGTCTATTTTAAGAACATTTCCAACACGAAAATGCTATTAAAATTCAAGTAAACAGTTTTATTATGTTTGTTAACGTACAAATTCGGATAACATACGGTCTTATGTATAATTTGTGGAAGTAATTAATGTAATATGTTGGCGTAGTATTTCAATGAAACAATTTTAATTCCAAAAGTTAATGAACGTGAAATGTACGATTCAGATGTAATTGTAGAGTGAGTAATGAAAATGATATTGTTTATAAGTTACAGTCAGCATCATATGTAGCTTGATGTTAAGAAACCTTATGTCAAATAATTGAAAGAAAATAACATCACGCCTGTATTCCCCGAAGGGGTAGGCAGAGGTGCACATATAGTACACCCACATTTCGCCAGTTATATTTTACGTCCCAATGTAATAGGGGGAGAGCTTATTGCCATCAACCGGGCACAAATCCAGACTCCATGCTGCCAATGAGAACTACCTAATAGAAAAACCCAGTAACACTACCCGACCCGGGATTCGAACCCAAGACCTCGAGCTCAGCAGTCGCTAACTAATAATTGAAAAAAACTAATCTCTATTTAAGTTATTGTTACAAATATAGAAATGTCCATGTAAACACGTAGCAAATTGTATTCAACTTGCTACTTGAAGAGTAAAAAACTAATTTTACTTGAAGGTAAATAATTCACGTAAAGATAAAGAAATGGTATTAAAGAGAGTGGGACAGGGAATCTGGAATTGCTTCTTGTTAGATTTATGAGCATAATATACAAGAGTACAGAGATAATGCCCTTCGGCTTCCATGGCAAATAGTCATATTATACGGAAAATTCACAAGGAGGTGTCTATACCTACATATATGTGCACCAGATAAGAGTTAAGTACATAACTTTATCAAAAAATCTGCTGTCTCGGCACTCTCAGGAGAATATTTATTTTTTATTTGTGAATGAGTCTGCGATGTTTTACAACAGCCCCCTTACCATGAACTTTTTAAGGCAGGGCTGTTTAGGTTGTTAGTAGCGAGTCGCCGCCTTACACTGCATGTAGCTGTACGTTACTATATCGTAAACTGTCCTGCTTTAAGAGTTCATGGTAGGCAGGAATCAAGCTTTTTGTGTGTAGTCTTAATATTAAGTAAGTAGGTACCGTTTTCTATTTTATACTGCTACAGTTTTTTGTTTTTTACTTTCTAGTGGATACATAAATTGTTAAAAAGATAAAGTTTGCATTATTCGTTTACTTAACCTATTTTTTATTTATGTACATTCTGTTATAAGAGTTGTTTTGGAAACTCCACTATCGGGCGAGACGGATGGATTTTTATTACGCGCCTCTACAAACATTTACTTGACCTATTTTGCAAATACTTTGTTGGATTACTTTATGCCTTGAGTAGATGAAGTATTAATAAGTGTTGTTGTTATAAAATGCATATTAAATATCTAATATTGTTGTTCTATGTAAATACAGTCCTTAGATATTTGAAAATAATAAAACGCCATTGAGTGGGCGAAACGTTTAGGAAGACCACCCCCTCTTTTCTCTTCAAATAAGACAGGCTTAAAACAGTAGCATGTGATGTTCTTGTGCTCTCCTATGTGATGTGTGGTGTTGAGACCACCCCGGGCACAACTATGAGGTCCACCAGCAAATGGAGGACTATATGTGCTATAACCCCCCCGCTCCACCAGAAGTTGCTTGGTAAAAAACGAGGGGCCACGACGCGATCACGCGAGACGACTTTACCTTAAATAAAACGATGACTTCAATTAAAATGAGATCAGGATCAGGTTAAAGTATTCCAAAAACACATATTTTTTTGCCAACAGTATCTTTCGTCACATAAAATATGTAAAGGTCAATGTTCTAAATGTTTTTATACTTTAAAGCTCAGGGTGCCCGGTCGGTAAACTTCTGGAATAACCTACACACAGCTGATACTTACTTAGTATGCACGCTTTAAAAAATAAAGTATGTATTCAGATTTCCAACTTATAGACTTTTTCTTTTTAAAAACGTCGCCTCACACTAGAAATTCCTCATGTGTCGTGAGTGCGTTTCACAAAAATGAAATATCACATTCACAAACACCCAGACTCGGAACAAACATCTGTGGTCCGCACAAAGTTTTGCCCCGTGCGGGAATCAAACCCGCAACCAATAGCGCAGCAGTCCAATCGCTTAGCCACTGCGCTAATCTGGTCGTCATCAGTTATTTATATAATTTGCAATGTTTCAATTTAGGTATTATATTTCCACCACGTAATGTATTATTTTTCACCGGTCAGGGTCACTTCTACGATTGGACTGACCCATGTCTTCCCACGGGTGTTGTAAGGGTTAATGCATAGGGAATAAACAGCATCACTTGTGAACTAATAACATCATTCTGCGATTACTCGTCCGCCCGTAAACCATGGCGGATAGCACATGATCCCTTTACTCAAGGGATGGCCCTGTGCCCGTTCTCCTACGTAGGTTTTCAGTATGAAATTATTATTTTCGTTAACGTTTAATGAACCCTGAAAATACTCGTCAGTTATGGAATTATGGGGAGTATAAATACTTAAATATCCTCATTTTTATGTCCTAAATATAATAATTTGTTATTTTACGACTTTGTTAACTAATTATATTGTCTTCCTGATACCGCATCTCATGAAGCCAGCTGTTCTCATTTCTCATGCAAATTGTTGTTTTATAGCAAAAACTTCCCGAAATCTGTTGTTTTTATGCCTACTTATTTGTTTATGTACAAGCGCCATAAGCGTTGTTTTTTTAAACTTTCAAACGTCTGTCGAATTAGATTATAATAGCATTACACTTTGTGCGGACTACGGCGAGAACATTCCGAGGGACCCGAATAGACTAGTAATACCTTCACAAAAGGTATCAATGTTATCATGCTGCTATACTTTTATTAAAGTTCTTGAAGACGAAACAACTTTCTTTGCAAAAGTAGATGCATATTAAAGAGTGTTGTTAGTCTCAGCAAACGAAACGAAGTCACAACTTTAAAAATACCATTTCTTGTCTGTCTTAAGCAGTCAGAAAGTTTTCTTAGATATAAATATTGCTTCTGAAGTCTTACAGACAACAAGCAAGCTATTGTAAGCAAAGGTATTTATATCACTTAGGTTATAATATATTGTCATCAATTATATATTATGTGTATCATCGTGCATCGTCTCCATAGGTATCAGGAATATCTGCATCGTGGGTGCGTTTTACAAACGTGTAATGTCACATCCTTACACAGACACTATTTAGTTATGTTGTGAGTGTTACTGGGTTTTTCCATTAGGTAATCCTCAGTAGCAGCACGGAGTCTGGACTTGTGCCCGTTGTTGACAATAGGCTCGCCCCCTATTACATTGGAACCTAAATCATAACTGGCGAAATATGGGTGTACTATATTATCTGCAAATCTACCTACACCTTCGGGGAATACAGGTGTGATGTTATGTTATGTTTACTTTGCCCGATCCAAGATTCGAACCTAGGACCAAAGCACATGAAACAAAGGACAGTGTTTCTATTCAACTAGTGACTGTCTTTGGTGCATTGCGTTTTGCTCAAAACTTTTACGGTACGTTGCAAAGCGTTGGTAGTCTTTGACAGTCAAACACCTTTAGAGGTTCATTCGGAATAAAAATTTCGTCGCGGTTTCCGAGAATTTCATAAGAATATTTTTTGTCGCTTACTTCCTGTTACCGCTTCACTTCACGTGTAACAATTTTCTTATATTAATGTATTGTTATTCAAATTAAATATATTTCATATTGTAGACAGGTGTGAAATGTTATAGTTGTTTGCATATCGTTAAATGTTACTCATATGATGTTAAAATTTTGATAAGCTGAATGAAAGTGAAACGAGTAGGTAGTACAATGTCAGTTTTGATTTTATAGACGTATTGGATGTTGATTTTAAATCATTGCTTAGTTGCAACATGTCAGACATTAAATGTTATCATTATATTCACTTAAAATACTTACAAACGTCCAATTAACTCACAAATCCTTTTTTACTAAGTCTACAAACTGAGTCTAACATGACGTGAGCTATCAATTGCGAAAGATGGCGGAATACCAAAACTTATTTATTTAAAAACGAATTACATGTTTATTTTTGCTATTCGGGGCGGAGACGAATCCAACAAATCAAAAATCATGAAAATCGAGTTCTCAGTTTTCCAGTTATAGTAAGTGTTCTAACAAATCCAACTTTGTTTCAAATAATAATTAGAAAGTAAATAGATAATTGTCAACATATTCTCAAAATTAACATTTCATATAGTCATATATCGACGCACAAAACGTATTATCCCATTAAATTTTGGGAGCACCCCCAATTACACTTTTTCCGTGCAGCCGTTAACAGGCGTCGTGAGTTTCCTAGCCTCTGATCAAATAATGACTCCAAACTTCGACGTGCCCGTACCAGGGCGTCATATTGGCGCACTAACACCGACACTCGAGGCACACCGGCGAGCGCGCTCTTACCGGAAAATGTCCTTTAGGAACGAGTACGTTTTCTACATTTCTAAGACGCTTCCTTACCTTACAATTTATCTATAGAATATTTTAAGGAGCATTGCACTTTCTTTTGTTATGAAGGAAGTCAATTATTCATAGCTACTAAAGATTTCGTATGCAAGGAACACTGCTTTAAACTTGTTTAAAATCTGAGCGAGACTGCTGTGGCTTCTAGCCAAGACCCTTGTCCACCCTTTGTTAAGGATCTCTTCTTCGTTAAATCCCTTCAATATTAATACGAACTTAGATCAAGTAGGAATAAAAAAATAAACACTTACCGCCGAACCCAGATGATTACTATGGTTCTGGTGCGTGGCTGGTTTTACAAAGATTTTCTTAGTGAAATCGTTACTTAGTGTCAGTTTAACACATCATACATCTCACTGGAATTCATCTTTCAGGACCCTTTTCTTAACTTGATCCAACGCTCGTATTAGATATGTCTTTTTCTTTACTTCTTACATGTTGAGCACGAGCTTGCAACGCACCTAGAGGATCAATTTCTTAGCTAGTGTACAATAACACAGTATTATTTACTACATATTCCGGTTATACTCACGGGTGTATTCGGGAATGCCCGACTAGTTTCGAACTCGACCGGAGCCCTTATTCATGAGCTGGTTACGCGGCAGAGTCGCGAGCCGAACTCATATGGATAACACTCAAGAAAGTTATTATAGTTAAATAACACAGTAGCATGACAAAAAACAGAAACAACATACCTTATCCCCAATGTGATTATTTATAAAGTTTAAGAACCTATTGCTGATCCCAGCTCTGTGAAATATCTATAAGAAGTACCTAATAGTAAAAGGAACTGTGAAAAAGAAAATAAATCAGAAAATTTAAATGAAAATAAAATTATTAACGGGCAGTATCCTGCTTTGGAAGCAATTCGTGTTATTGACATTTACGAAAATAATTCTACATCAAAAATAAACGAAAGGTTCCTATAGGTACCTATAATTTAATTAAAATTTATTGGAACGTTCTGCTAATACGTTACGAATAAGTTACGATAATTGCCTTGCCTTGATCTCCTGATGTAATTTTGAGAAGGAGCGTTTAGGCTATCGATATTTTGTTAATTATGTAGGTATTAGATTTTAATGTAAAATATTCTTTATTTTTTTAGTAATACAATAATATTCACGGCAGCTCGAAGTGGATTTATGCCTGCCCTGTTAATGGAAATAAGTTCGCCTCCTATTACATTGGGACCCACCACATAACTGCCGAAATTCGTGTGTACTATAGGTGCAATTGTGCTGCCTCCTCCTTCGGAGAATACAGGCGTGATGTTAATATTTTTTTAGATTATCTTACAATCGATTAACACAATGAATTTTGTGTATTTACTGTTTACGAATAATTTCATAGCAACACCAAAGATATGAAAAAAAAAGATTTCCGCGAATTGAAAACATCATTTTTAAAGTCTGGTAAAAATCACTTGAGTGTAAGTAACAAGGCTTCCAGGAAGTCTTACCAGCGTCCGTGAACGTTAGCTGCCACTCACACCACGTGTGTGCGTACCTTCATTTACATGGAATGGGCCACACACTCCTCCACACATGTGATAGGTAAATGGGACGTCGGTAAATTCTGGAACATTATCTGCCCACTAATAGAGGCTTTGATACATTCTATGGCTTCTTAAGAGGCAGCGTGGATTACAACGACGGTATCATCGCGCCGACGTTCGTATAGTTATGTCTTTATATGTTAAGATTGTAAATGTTTCGTTCGTTTTAGCTCGCAGACAGCATTGTTAAAGGAAAAGCCTTTGTTTATAATTATTTTTCGCTAGATACATACACTTAAAAGCAATAGGTGTAGCTTATTTGTTATCATCATCATCATTCACAGCGTTCGATATCCCATGCATTGTTCTACGATTGACGACCTGATTAGCGCAGTGGCTAAGTGATTGGACTGCTGCGCTAAGGGTTGTAGGTTCGATTCACAGATTCACAGATGTTTGTCCCGAGTCTGGATGTTTGTGTATGTGATATTTCATGTTTGTGAAACGCACCCACGACACAGGAGAAATTCTTAGTGTGGGGCGACGTTTTAAAAAAAAAAAGATTACCTAAATGTAAATAAATAATCATGCGTACGAGTAGTATGTTTACAGATGGTTGAATATGGTTTGCAAGACAAGGAATATCAAAATTCTTAGCAAAACATACACACAGATTACAGTAAATCCTGATTACTTCCCCTTATACTTATTTATTTTTAGAATTGAAGCGATAGGTTTTATGGTCTTGATTTTATTAATAATCTATAATTAATTGTAGATCAAAGGAAACCACACCAATATAGTAACAACTGGAGCTATAATGACTACCTCGTTGGTCTAGTGGTCGCTAAGCGCGACTGCTGAGCACGAGGTCCTGGGTTCGAATCCCGGGTCGGGCAAAGTGTTACTGGGTTTTTCCATTAGGTAATTCTCAGTAGCAGCACGGAGTCTGGATTTGTGCCTGGTTGATGGCAATAGGCTCGCCCCCTATTACATTGGGACCTAAAACATAACTGGCGAAATGTGGGTGTACTATATGTATGTGCACCTCTGCCTACCCCTTCGGGGAATACAGGCGTGATGTTATGTTTATGGAGCTATAAAATGTACGTTAATGTTTTACCAATTAAAATGTTTGGTACGTAATCGACTCGCATGAATATTTATTAGCCGCTGCATGGGTTTTTATGTAAATATTATAAAAGTGTTTGAACATCATACGGTTTAAAAGTGATGAATAATTCCTTAAATTATGCGTAGTTGCTTCATCGCTTGGTAATGTTACTTAGTTCTCGTCCCATTTCGTACCTCTCTTTAGCATCATCAGGTTTTAAACTCACTGTCCTAAAAAACTAAAACGTATGTCCTAATGTAAGCTGTTAGGATTTAATCCTAGACTCAGACTATATTTGTAATGAAACTAACTCTACATTTCCGCACCTTCTAAGTTTTTAGGACAGAATAGTTCAGTTTCATAGTTTAATTTTTAATGACGTAGGCTGTTGCGGTAATAAGGGATCGCGATACATCGGGACCTATATTTCTTCATATACCATGCTGCTTCCACGTGGGTGGGGGAAGGGGGAAGGGAGTTTTAATCTACAGCCGCCCGAGGACACCGTAGCTGCTAACGACCACATCACACATTCGGCAGGAAGATTATAAGCCGGTAAATGTTCGCACTCAAATCTTACGGACATGTCGCTTCACTGAACCGTAATTGGCAATTTAATTTGGATCATAATGGTCAGATTGCTTAAGCTATAACACAAAACCAGTAGCATATCAATGTTAGATTCTATCTCCGTAACTCATTGGTTGAATTTGAGACGATCCGGGTAAAAGCGATTTAGGGACAAATATTTTGCATGACCATTGACTGCTTAAGTTTGTGTATTCATTATATTTACGTTTGCTAACCAGCAATACCTACTGGAAAAATAATACGTACTGAAATATTTCACCAATTTCAGTCGCGGTACTTTCGATTACGTGTTTGACGACCGGCTCGTTCGCTGAAAGTTCTAAGTTATAGCCTGAGGGTCCAAAGTACATTTCAGTCTACCTCCCCACCGGGTATCTCATAATTCACGTAACTAACTTAACTGTTTAAGTGCTTCGTAAATTATATCGTTTACTTATAATTACAAACGGAAGTCTCCGCCCTATATTTGCAACTACACCAATTACTTTGTATGTTGTCTTGGAGCCGGCTTAGAGAAGAGTGTAGGGTTCGCTCTACAGGGCACTGAAAGGGAACTGCGTTTAAATTCCATCATCGTTTTCATTTGCTATAATGATGTTGCCTAAATAGTATCGTATCGTTCGGTTCTAATTTGCTTTGACGTGGCACGGAATACACAGCTTAGGAAAGTTCTGTACGTTCGACGGTCGTAATATGGCACGCATCGTTACCATCCAAAATGTTGGTCTGGACTCTTTCACGTCAATGATTGGTTGCCAACACTAATTGCTGCCGCAGGTGCCAATACAAACGGCACGACGGTATTTTCCATTCCGATTCCAAAACAAAAGACGAGCAACCTCGACAATCGACTACCTTTGAGACTGGCAGCCTATAGGGAAGGCAATTATATAAACAATAATCATAGGCGATGAATCAATGACAAATAATAACATTATCAGTTATTAGTTTCCTTAATGTAATATTTTAGAAGAGCCACCATCACTATAATAATAAGGAACAAATAATATAATGTAATTTTTTTGCTTATATTATTAGATACATTTATTAATTAAGTACCTATGCCTGTTTTATTGAGTTACGTATACTAAAACCTAAGTTTAAATAAATCTTACAAAATGGATCCAATGCTTGTTGTCCGAAATAAAGAAATTATTATTATTTGCATTCCAACAATTTGAGTCCAAGTTAATGTTTAAATAGGCAACATTTAGTATTAATTCATCAGTTATAGTGAATGGTTTTGTTTGACTTTTCCAAAACTAACAAAATATTTATGGACCTTTCAGAGCATTATCAGCTCATAGTTCCAAGGTTTTATTTGTTTTTAAATAAGGATTGAAACCTATTGACATCGCCACACCAGGAATATGTCCGTTAATGTACAGTCTATACCATATTTTTCCAGCTAAACTATGTGTTTATAAGGTGTACTATAGAGCATATCTGCATATAGAGCATTATCTGTTTATGTGTAAATCATAACGAGAGTTATGTATACAAATCATTAAATTTACATACATTATTATTATCATTTACGTACATGTTCCGTTTATATTTTTTATTAATGAAAGGGTTTTATAAACAACATGCTTGATGACTCGGATGGACTAAAATAATGAATTTTATGAGCCGACGAGTTATTTTGTCGTCGCTTCGTCGCCCGCCCTTTGATCAAGGCGTGCATTAAAAAGGAAAATTGGTCAGCTTTTTGGGTTCGCATAGCTGACAGAGCATCTGTGTTATTATGTTAAAATAAATAACAACATCCATCCTTGTCCAGAAAATAAACGGGACTTGCGAAATATTAGGCATATTGCAGAATTTTCAACATTTCTTTCGTTGCTTATTTATTTAGGTAGTGATAAATGAATACAAATAATTTAATCCGTATAAATCATACTGTACTCATTTATCGAAACATTTATGATTTATGAATCGACGCCCGTGGAGTAATATATTATGAATAAAACATAGAATCGCGTTTCCTACAATTGGTGTGGTATAATTTGAATCAAATGTACAGAGAAACAACAATTTTCTTCCATCATTTGATTTTGATTTTTTTACATTTACTTCTGTGCTTTTGAATGTTTTATTTTATGTACAAGTTATAGCTTTTATAAGAACGTAAGGTAAATAAGACCCTTGGATTACATTTTTTTTCATTTTATGTTTCCTGCTGGTGCACTAGTAATATAGCAATAGTTCACATAAAAGTAACAAATGCCCTAGAAGGTAAACCTATTACGTATTTAAAATATCTATAAAACGCACAACAAATATCCACGAGTCCTAAGTTACTAGAAGCCATCACTGTCGTTTGCATTTCATTCTCAGATCAGTATGTAAATAACTTTACTTATAGGCTATAAATAAAACAAAACATAGCTCATTACCTTTGATACCCTCTCCCGAATTCCTTTTGTGACTGAAATTGTCGACTTTAGGCACATTAAATCAGAATTGATAGCAGGAACTGCGAAAGCGTCCTAAACGTTTTGAATCGACTTAGTATTGGCGTCATAAATCTTTTGAGCCGGAGAGCCCTCTAATCTAACATTCGACAAGAAATATACGAGCGTTCAGTCGTTTGTACACCATTCTTACAATAAAGAACCGCGAGAATTGAGATTTGGAAGAGGGTGAAAGAAACCTAGCTAAGTTTCGCTCGGAACTTTTAATGATGCAACTTGACATTATTTATTCATGAGTGGGTTGTCGTTGAAGAAATGTTATATTCATTTTTGTGACTTCTAATGATTTTGATTACGGGAATCTAATGAAATGTTTTGGTTTCGGTTGGTGGCTCTATCGATGTTCTGTCAGAACAGTTTCAATGAATAATTCCCTGCTTATCATTAAATCATTACAATTTATTATGTAAGATTTTAGAGAGTTGGTAGGTATTTAAACGGTAAGCACCTAACTTTTACAAAATGTACCGGTAATATCCACATTTCCACCCTGACACAGACGATGGATGTATTTTTCTCTCTATTTTTTGTTGGAAGTTACACGAGAATCTAAATAAGTAACAAAGCACACTAAAGTTCCAATACATTTTCTCTCCATTGTTATTTATTCGAAACTAAAGAATTGGAGCTGTATCAATAGCGTGAGCATTCGCTCTCATTATTTATCCTACAAAAATAGTTTATTTGAATGAGACTATCGATATGAGGCAAGTGTAGGGAACTTAAACGTTTACATCAGTCTTTCCCAAAGTGGGCGATAACGCCCCCTTGTGGGCGCTGCAGGTCTCAAGGGACCCAGAAAGAAAATGTTTTTTTTTGCTAGGAGCTTTATTTACCTAGGAGGCCTCTTAAACAACGACTGCAAGAGCTCTCGACTCTCAACAACAACTTGTGAACATCAACTAATATGAATTAAAAGATTGCTCAAACTCGATTCTATACTCAGGTTTCAAGTTGCGGGTTATGGTAAAAGTTTCGTTTAGAATTCTCCGTTAATATACATAATATACATATATAGGTCACAATAATTAATTAATTTAATTTGTAGTTATAGTGGTTTTTAAATAGGTGAAAAAATGGGGGCGCTAAAAAAATATTTATTCTCAAAGTAGGCAGTAGACAAAATAAGTTTGGGAACCACTGGTTTACATCATTCGTCTTTTGGTAACTAGTAAAATAATCATACAAGATACCGTATTTCTAACGATTAATTTTTAAAATGTATACATAAGCTTTTATTTTAAGTAGTAAAATATAGATTGCATCCACCGGTTGCCCACAATTCGGACGATATATAATAATACGGGCAACCGGTGGGTGCAATTGGCAAGCTGTCGTTCATTGTGGCATTCTAAGGAACAACAGTGGACTTCTACCGGCTTATGGTGATGATGAAAATATAGATTATTTTATTTGCTATAATTGCATTTATCAGCTACGTATGTATTTGTGTGACGATACTTACACAGAGGCAACAAAGTAAAACGCATTTTTGTTCTAAAGGAGTTTATCAGTGAATTGCCATCGGTGGACTGGCATGGCGCCAGGCTGCGTTACTAACAACTTTATTATGCATTACCGGGTGTCGCGCGAACCTAAATAAGCAACAGTTCAGTTGCCAAGTTTCGGCTTTACATTTTCATTAGATGGCGGTCTGTCAACGTGTATGTGCTATTAGCTCTTAATTTGTGATAAAGCTGGCTCATGTTAATCATAGGTGAACTCTAAAAATAGATTGAACATGTATATTTGAAGGGTAACTTTGTCAACCTTTTTGTTACACTCGTAGTTGTCTTGCGCTTTCCCTCAGTGGTAATTTGGTTTTCTGTAAGTTTATGAGAATTAGCAGCCCATGCACTAGCTTGTGTAATAACAATAGCCTTAACCTTTGCAACCATGAGAACTATACCTCTGCTGTGCAGAAATCCTTTTGATAAGCTATTAGGTAGCTCAGCTAAGGTACAGACAGTCGTCATCATCTCTGTTTCCTTTTCGAAATAGGGGAATCCTCTCCCGTCATCATCATCATCAGCCCGTTGAAGTCCACTACTGGACATAGGCATCTCCCAACGTACGCCACAAAGCCCAGTCTGTTCATAGAAACAAATAAACTTATTGGATACATTCTAAGTTGCAATGTAGGTTTACGTACCTATAAGTATATGAATGAAAGTTAAAGACATGTTTTTTTTTATTGATTTAAATCTTATGAAGTGTATGGTAACGGTAACAATACTTTTTAAAGGATCATAAGAAAAAGTACGGCATTTACCTGCCTATAATCACAATCACAACATCTTTGCTGCCTTTGTCAGATCGTAAGCCCATGAACCTTAATCAACTGATAAGAAATCCTCAGTCAGATAAAATCGCAAAGGATCTATTAGGATTTTATTTTGTGGACCGTAGTTTATTCATATAAGTTGTTAAATTCCTGTTAGACTTACTTGAACACTTTAGGGCTTCTAGTTAGAAAGTTAGGGGCAAAGCGAGTACACCTGGCAACCTCCTTTGTAGATTCATAACTCGTAATAACATTTTAGAATTTTAGGAAATCGCAATATACCACGCAAACGCGTGAGTGAAACTTTACGTTTCCAGTTACGTTACGTTTGTCAGGAATACTGAAATTCTGGGAAGTTGTGTCCTTTGGTAAGAAATACAAGATATGTAGCAGAATAGAGACGAGACACGGTGCTTGTCTGTATATTGGTTTTAAGTTATAAACTAGTCGCTGTGCAGTGCTTGTACAAGATTTCATTTCATTTGTGGATGTTGAGGAAGAATAGTATACCTACTTCTTTTATATTTTATTATAGTTTTTAGGTATTATTAGGGTTGTAAATAGCTTAGGGTTATTTAAATTTATGTTAAATGGTGTCTTTATACTACTTGAAATACAAATTATTTAGCAAATTGTTTTAGCGAAAGTGAAACACATATAATTCAAGTGTGATAATATTTTTGCCCACAATAACAATTTTATTTACATTCTAAATTTGTGTAATTACATAAAAACAGTGATCAAGTCGCAAGTAAGTAGAAACAGTGGTTTGACAACGATTTGCTCTTCTTCCTGTTTTTACAAAAAAAGAGAGTATTTTATATCTAATTAAATTTGAATTGATGAATAAGGAAATCCCCATTACAAGTTTTAATGTCGTTATGTTTTAGCACATAAAAGCTTTGAGAGGTCCTTTTATACGCGGGCAAGCAGAATGGAATAATCCTTGAATTTAATAACGAGAAGGAAAAATGGCATCCTACCATCTTCACGTACATTTCTATCGTTTTCTAGTGTGCCAACTTCGCTTTATTTAAGGTTGAGTGTCATGGCGTTACCTCGTTTAAAGTATAGCCATATTTATCAATAAGAAGTTACTTATTCCTTTTTTTTAATAGTTTTACCAATGCCTTGTTGGTCTAGTGGTTGCTAAGCGCGACTGCTGAGCACGAGTTCGAAGGTTCGAATCCCAGGACTGGCAAAGTGTTACTGGGTTTTTCCATGAGTAACTTCTCAGTAGCAGCACGGAGTCTGGATTTGTACCCGGTTGGTGGGAATAGGTTCGCCCTCTATTACATTGGGACCTAAAAAACATAACTGGCGAAATGTGGGTGTACTATATGTGCACCTCTGCCTACTCCTTCGGGGAAGACAGGCGTGATGTTATGTTTTACCAATAGGATTTTGTTGTATTTTATATTAGGTTTTTTAAACACTTTTTATTGCTTATTGAATTAATCGCGAAGTTACAGAAGTATTCAAATGTTACTAACAGGTTTTTAAATAGCAGGAATATCTCCTGTCTCATGTGCATGTGACTGCTATCTAAGTAACTAGGTACCTACTAATGCATGCTTACAGATTACAATTTAAGCTGAGAATATTAAAGGCAGCCGAGAGGATATCAACAAAAATCCTATATTTGAAGAGACAACATTTTGAAAACGAGAAAAAACCATGTATATTTTACCTTTCATACCTCTATAGTCTATACGTATATGTAAACAACATGAATCAACTACAACCGTGATAGGTTTGTTTTTTCTGTCTGCAAGCCAGTAGATACGAGCAAAAATCCATTTCAAATAACAAAGTAAACTATTCATTCAAAACTGCATACGCGTACCTACATTGTCCAAGTAGGTAGGTACACAGGTATGTATATAGGTATATAGAACTTGCGCGAATTCTTCTCAATTTTTCGATCGATTTCTGATCACGCCGGTATTATACGGTATGCAGAATTCACATTCAAATATAGATTCACTATAGGACGAAATGCCTATGGGTATCTGGAATAATAAAATGTATTTTGCAAAGATTGCCTTGTTTGTCTAGTGGTTGCTAAGCGTGACTGCTGTGCATGAGGACCTGGGTTCAAATCCCGGATCGGGCATGGAGTCAGTGGGTCATTCTCAGTAGCATCACGTAGTCTGGATTTCTGCCCGGTTATAACTGACAAATTGCGGGTGTTCTATACATCTCTGTCTACCTTTTCGGGGAATTCAGATAATAAGTCTAAAATTATACGTACAGTGTACAAGTCACGCCTACTGCTCCTGAAGGGGTGCGCAGAAGTGTTCTCCTATAACAGAAGTCAATACACACGCATTATCATTTTATCATTGCCATTTATCGGCCTCACACCAGGTCCGTCACCTTTCAACTCACTTCCCGGCGACGGAAGGGAATTATATTCTTAATCTCCCCCCCTACGGACGTCGTCTAACGCCCAAATCAAAACAAGTAGACGACAACAAAAAACTCAATAACATTTATCCTGACTTAGAACTCAGATCAAAGGCCAAACTGTTGGCTACCTCCAGACGAATAAAGCGTTTGGCGATTTCAAATGGTGCAATTTCATTTGAAATTGGGAACGCTCTAAGCAACTAACTAAGCAGGGCGAAGCTCAGGGTGCGAAATGTCGTAAATTCATCAACGCTAACTAGCAATAGGATTACCTACAGCTTGCTAAACGATTTGTGCGCATGATTGCGTCGCCATATAATTGGAAGAGCATTGTACACAACACACAGTGTTACAGAACTCAAGCACACCTTCAAACATTCCACCACTCTCATTACATTTGTTTTATTAATTCTACTGCCAAAGATAGGTCATAATCCTTTTTTTTCTAGAACATACCATAAGGATACTATGTGTAAGTACTGTTAATGAGTGGAATAAGGCCAACTCATATGCCTGACAGCTGACCCTTCTTTGGATGAGAAAAGGCTTGGCTTTCTGTAAGTTAAAGGCCAATGGAAAATGTTCTCAGGCAATTATAGGAAAGGTGATTGATAAGGGTTATAATCAAAATCTTGAAACATACGTACCTATACAGGGTAAAGTACCTACGAACATTACTAAAGTTTTAAAAATAATATAAGTCCTATCTTCGTCATTTCTACGTGGACCTAAACAGACAATCTTGTGAAGACTAAAAAGGAACGTGATTGAACAAAGTTTAATATAGTTAGAGTACAAAGATAAAACTTCTCTACGACGCTGAATAGATTTATACGAGATAGAACGCCGTAATGGTTTAAAACAAAAGAAAATGTCGTGGGACTCGTATGCGGATATTGTGAAAGAACTATGGGTATGGGTATTACAGGTCCCATCTTTCGGTCTGGTAGTTCTAGGTAGTAATTTTAGTTTTTAGGTCATAGATATTTAGGTGACCGGAGATAAGTATTTATATATAAAATATAATATTTTCGGTCTGTGAAGTAATCTAATTTAGATCCATATATAAGTTAGGTTTTTAGGCATATCTACTAATTAAAGTCTACCCGACTGTCTGGCGTAGACAGCCTGAAATTGTTTGAATAAAAGGTCGCGGATGGACCCTAATCTCATTGTTCTAGGATGAACACAGATAACGGAAGGTTAAAAATATAATTATATATGCTCTTACTTCAACAGGACTCTAATGACTGTGGTTATGTCGGTCGCCAACGCAAATGAGAAACGTGAAGTTGATTACGTCAGATAATGATATACTTGGAAATAAATTCACGACTAATAGGTGTCTTATAAAATAGTGCATCACTTTTTACAAATAAGACTGATAGAGGAGTAATAAACATACCGATAGAGTTTATAGGCATCTAAATAATTTATATCTATCTAAACTATAAACAATCAAAGATTTGAAAAACTTCAAACGAAGATCTTTTTATTAACATAACATCACGCCTGTATTCTCCGAAGGGGTAGGCAGAGATGCACATATAGTACACCCACATTTCGCCAGTTATGTTTTTTTAGGTCCCAATGTAATAGGGGGTGAGCCTATTGCCAATCGGGCACAAATCCAGACTCCGTGCTGCTACTGAGAATTACCTGATGGAAAAAAACGCAGTAACACTTTGCCCGACCCGGGATTCGAACCAAGACCAACGAGGCAGACTCTTTTTATCTAGTGATTAGTTTACAAATTCTAAAAGTCAAATGCTTTTTATTAATGTAACGAGTCAAGACTCTGGAGTCTAGGTGACCCGCCAAATGTCGGTACATTTGAGACAAACAGGATCGAAAGTCCACAGTCACTCCAGGAAGGTGGTTAAAAGTTTGAAATTATAACAGCACTATTCTGTTGGTAATAGTGACAGAGAGGAATGATGATGGATGTTCTCAAAAAGTCTATATTAAGAGTTTGAAAGAAATGAGTTTAGTACTGTAGACTAATTGTGCTATTAGAAGCTAAAAATTATATGAGTAATTAATTGAAAATAAAATGTCTTTTAAAGTGCTTACAAAGCACGCTAATTTCCAAATTAAAGGTATTTTATGTTAGAATGTATTGGAAGGACTTCGCATTACATAAAACAAATCGTATGTAGAGTCACAAAGTGGGCTTGAAACAGTTAATTTTCTTACGGAAACCCAATATCATTTTATCTCTCAGAAAATCAATCAAAAACCTTTCGCTAAATTTTACGATAGTGATAGAAAAACGGAATGAAATAAAAATGGATCGTGTAATAAATCCTATTAATAAACATTAAAACACACATGTCTGTATAATTCATAGCCCACATAAGCTTTGCCGAAATTTCTTAATCAAGTTAACGTCATTATATTACTGACGATCTAATTTGTTGCCAGCTAACGAGAAACGCAAATATTAATGAATCTCGGAGACTAGAGCTTTTTGCGTCCCACATAAAGTGGATGTCAGTCTAACAGACTTCTTGAATCAGATTATACAACGTTGTCTTTTGTCAACTTCGTGTTTGTTAAGCGGGTGAAAGACTAGTGATAATAGGTTATAGTCGTAATCATTATTATATGGCTAAATACTATTACAAAGGCAAAAATACCTACTATATATATAATACTACTATATATACTAATACCCTAACTAGTGGTTCACACATTCCGTAAAAAAGTTTTTTTCTACGGTAGATTCTATTTAAAGAAATTAGTTAAAGATATTATATCTCTATAAACTTCGGGGGGACGTATAGCTATGTGACTGCCGCGCAGTTCAGTCGATCTGTGGCCGTGCTCACCGCGGTCTGTCTTGTGACGGGTGACCGTTTTCATATGTCGAGACCCCTCCGTGCTTCGGAAGGCACTTTAAGCCGTAGGTCCTGCACCTGTTCTCTTACCGGCCGTATTGGTCTACCGTCCGATCTGACTATGAGCTCAGAAAGTGCACCTGTGTTTACACGCATACTTGTACACTACAATATCTCCTGCGTAGTTGGCTAGTCTCAGCTGAGAAAGACCGCCGAGACCGAAATTCGGTCAGGAGAACATTATCTATATAAATTACGATGATGCTTGCAGGTGCTAAACAGTAAAATAATATTACTATGGCAATTAATGTAATCTCTATTAAAACCACTTCACCTAACTACACTTGTCGACTAAGTTTGATCGTACTTGTTAGCTTTCAATTTCACAGGGAATCAGATTTCTAGGTACTGTATATAGGAATCTGACGCTTCTCTGTGTATTGGAATTAGAACCGGCTTGTAGGATCCGTCGCATCCCGTTGGAACCACTACTAACAAATTTGTTCTAAACATTTCACCAGCGATGTTTTTTTTAGATCTAGTATTAAGTAAACAGAAAAATGAACTTGGCCTGACCAGCTCTTAATTATTTAGGACAGTAATGCCGGGGAATTCTAGACCTAAATACTTAGGCGCTAATTAGGTATACCTAGGTACGCTACGATTAAAATGTACATTTAAACATTTTTCAGATCTTGAAATTTGAACTGAAGGGCAAGCGATAAAACCAATTTAAGGCTATCGAAGACTGAACGTATCTGAATCTCTTAAGATAATCACAAAATAAATACTTAATTAGTATAGAGTGAGAGTGCAATAGAGTTCAAATTGCTTCCGATAAATTGCTGTCCTTTTGGCATTTGAATAAACATAATCCAGTCAAATTCTACGAACAATAAAAAACACAATAAAGGTAAAAGATATTAAGCGCAGGAGTCAAAAATGGTACACCGATACGGGTACAATAGGCCATAATCGTGACGTCACGTATCGGCCAAACGACGGAGGTTTTATACCGGCCAGGTAGATCGGCAGAGCCATGGGCAACACGTCAAATCTTTTCATGTGCCATTTAAAAGGCATATTGTGCTATCGCCAGATAACAATTTTACGTGTTTTCGGTGATATGGGTTTATGTATTCCGTATTTTTTTAGGGTTAGTATAACAAAAAACAAATGATTTTGTCATGACAGGTTTTTTGTTTTAGAATCTATTCATTTTGTTTATTTTCATTTAAACTTTTGATTGAAATATGATAATACATATTATATAACCCTACCTTAATTATTTCCTAAAGGAATAGGCGGCCAAAGTGCTATGTTATAATAGCTCTTCCCAGTATATTATTAGTCGGTAGTGCCTACCGGGAATAACTTAAATAAGTTTATATTAAAAATCTTTTTTTGAACCCAAGCTTTTAAATCAGCTAGGGTCAAAGTACTTGTAAAGACGAATCAAACAAGCCCAAACACGATGGGGTTGCGTCATTTCGTTACAGTGTTCCTATGGCCTCCTTCAACTCCATCATCAGACTAGCTCAAAAGTACCATAATATTGTATTGTCACCGAACCTATATAATTATGCATTCAAAATTTCATTTCAATAGGATGTCAAGAAGTGGTTCTAATTTAGATTGCAAGATTTACCTAAACAAACTCAAAAAAACATTGCAAGTTAAATAAAAGCTTGTAATAAAAATATTCTCGACATTCATTGAATCAGTATATATAGGTACCTACATTAATCAGTAACATAATTTGTTTTATTAGCTATTGGGCTACTAAATACATCGATAAACATTGCTTGGGTAAATGACTTGCCTAAATTACCTTGTTCGTGTATTAACATAATAGATGCTGAATACGGAACCAAAATATTCACGTTGTGCGACACGTATTCGGCGTGTTTTTATGAACGTTACCCTAATTTGAATTTGACTTGGCAGGTTGTCAGTTTATAGAATAATTGAACGATGTAAGGGTTTATTTGTTTTTTTTTTAATGAAACGTATCAAAACTTTTTTAAGGGTTAAGTAGAGGTATACCTGCTTCATTAGATGCACAGTTGATAAATTATTTGTACCTAATGTGCAAATGCTAAAACAGTATACTTAAAGTTGTACAAGTAAAGATTAGGAACGTAATCTCGTTTCCTATCATAGTCAGCTTCCACAGATAGGCCATTCTATAAATCATCAAATAAAATACGTCACGCCTTTGTAGAGTAGCGGCCAAGTTCAAAATATTGGTCAAATTAAATAAAGTCAGCTTAACGCTCGTGTTTCCTCTGTCACAGGTAACAATATGTAACCAGTAACAGCCACCTATTCAAACACCTAACGTAACTATTGCATCAACAGTTTTGTTCAAAAAATTGCGTTGTATTGAATAAAGGCTTTGAACTTGACAGTTTGAAAAGGTTGGTTTAAAAACAGCAGGTAAATCGCATTAATGTGAAGCTCGCAGACCACAAGCTTAAGAAAAAACGTAACGAATCCATTAGGTATTTTGAGTGAAGTTGTTATGCTAATTATTGTTTCGATAATAATTTTTAAAGCTCAACGGTCACCGCGTATGATGACCAGTTAGTTGCCGCGCCAGTAACCAGGCGTGTGACAGAGAAGGGACGAGCGGCGCGTCAACGCGTCAGTGCCTGCCGCGGTACCGGCATTTATCGCGGCGCATTCTCGTATACCGCGCGTTCCCTGCTCGGATAGCCCGCACATGTATTCCGCGAGTGTGCCTCAGTGAATATCTCCTGTGATCTCTGGATGTTTTGCGTGCCAACCATGGGTGGACGACTTGTGTTGTTGTTTGTGATGTGCACGGGGCTCGTGGCCGCCGACAGGAAACTTACCGTTGTCGAGAAAATGAGAGGAGACGCGGACCTCTCGCAGGTATTCCAAACTTTCTAACGAGTACTTAAATAGTTTTAAAAGTCTTTTGTTTTACTTTTAAGGACTCTTGAGGAGCACCGTTTGATGTTGGAACTGCTGCATTTGTATCGAAGTTTGTTACAGCTATTTTACGATGTAACTTCGATGAATTGCGGACTTAATTGCACCTGCTCTTGAATGGTTTGGTCTCGAAGTTATATAAGTTTAGTCACCTTGCCGTACCTAAATGTTATGTTTTAATTCATAACAAATGGTCAAGTCGTAAGTTCAACCAAGTTATTTAATTGACTTTAAGGTGGGTGTTAACCATAGTTGCGTAGTTCGTTGCCAGTTGTTCTTATTATTATTACTCGGGAACCAGTTTAACAAAAACGCACTGTATACCATTTTGCATACAACATAAATAAATACAATTCTTATTGGACCTTATCTCCGCACAGAGAAGTTGTTCTTTAAAACTTGTACCGGAGTTACTGGGCCAGTATTATCAATAACTGTTATTGATGGATTTGCAGCGTTGTTATATGGGGAAATGTTGAGTATACTTCTGGCTTGTTTAACTTGATAATAATGTTTCTTTTTGTTTAAGCAGAGTTTACATAATACAAGGAGCTTATTATTAATAACAGCTGTGATTAATTATTGCGAATGCAGTTTGCAATCGCCAGCCATCTGGCTTTAAACATGAGTCATGTGGCCTGAACCCCTTAATTTCCACTTAGGACAATGGCTCACTGATTTGTGCCTTTTAACTTTCACTGCTACACATTAGAGTTTCCTTTGTCTAACATTTGCTGTAGTTACCATCATTACCTATTACTCTAAAAGGGAAAACGTAGGCCGAGGAAATTATGCGAGAGCCATTATGTTTTCACATAACGCTCGAGTCATGTTCTGCGCTAATTTAGGGGTAAAACAATAGAAATGTCACAGCTTGATAGAGACGTTGGTGATCCTCAAAAGACGCCGTAGATAATATGGTTCCCTGTTTACGATTGAGGTGGGACGGTCGGCAACAAAAGCTTCAAACCTCTCGATGTAATTATGCGAAATAAGTCTAACTTTTGTTACCAACTGTACTGAAAGGTTTTTTTCCGTTTTGAATATGCTCCAGAGGTATACTGTTTTATAGTCCGGAGTAGAACAGTAGACGCAGTAGCGTTTTGTCGTTGTTATATAACGTACTTATTAACATATAGCTTCTATTTGGAAGCTGAGAAAAGGCTGTCTATTCAAAGTCATAGAACCCTAATCAAGGTGGGTTCTTCTTCTTATCGTATGGTTGATGAACAACCTGGTGTCAGAGTTTAAACCGCGTGTAGTCCACTGACATGCCATTACACACCGTTGAAAAATCTCTCAGGTGTGCCGTTTTCCTCACGATGTTTGCCTTCACCATTTTTAGCAACTGATACCTAATTTATAGTACGCACATGAATTCGAAAAGACATTGGTGTGCGCCGGGGTTTGAACCTGCGACCTTTGACTTGGCTGAGCAACGGTCATACTACTCGGCTATCACTGCCAGTTACTGTTACATAAGAATGTAACTTGAAGAAAATATTATTTTATTAAATCGAGAGCAAAAAATGGTAGGGTAGCATCAACTCGGGGTTGTTCATTCCAAAGACTAGTCTTGCATCCCAAGCAAGGATGACGTAACGTTTCACCCTGTGACTAATCAAAGTAGGGTAGTTACTAGTATTCCATTTACGGTACAAAGTTGAAGAAGCTTTGAAATCTTTGATACCAAATGTAATGTTGGAAACGTTTTCGACAAAAATTGTAGAGCTAATCCAAGATTTACGTCACTTGGTTAAACCATTACCAACCAAGACAATTCCTTCATCAAGAATGCATTATCTGCTAATACTGTAACTCTAGCTAGAGAAACGAAGGTACTTAGTTTACGACAAGAAGTTTTAGAGTTGGTTTGAAACCTCGCTCCTAACTTAGTACCTAATGTTCTTTGTTATAATGCAACTTTTTTCTATGAGAACAGTGCTGTCTTACATACACTTAATTCCAATGGTACGTGGCAAATACTATGAAATTCTAGGCAGTGTTCTCCTTTATCAGGAGTACTAACACATTTCGGAATCAAAATACCCATGTAAAAGATGACGATGAAGATATATACTATAGGCATATATATATATATATATTACGCATACCGTACTCCTAACATTTAAGTAGCGCAACCTATCGATGCGTTTATACCTAACAATTATGGTCATTTGAGTGACTACTATAGTCACTCAAATGAGCTCCTAAAATAAGTCTGTATTCGTACATGACGGTCAATAACAGACGAATGCTTTAGAGTCTATTGTATCGATGATGATGTGTGCAGGTATAGTTTTGAGGAGGGAGAATTGTTTGTGTACCATAGATAGGTATATAATATATATACATACAAATAAGCACACTTATCATAATCAGCCGAGAGAGTCCACTGTTGAACAAAGGCCTCCCCTTTTAAAGGGGACTGCCATTATCCCCACGCTTGGCAAGCGGCTTGGGGGTCGCAGTTAGTTGTGGTCAAGTTACAGATGACGCCGCTGTTCATCTTCTAGATTTTTCCTCAGTCGCCTCTCACGACACCCACGGGAGGAAAGGGGGTGGTCAATTCTAAGCCGGATACCACACGGCTACACATTCAGCACACCTATATTCCGAAGGTTTCGGCAGCACAGATCCTGGCTGTTTCATGTCATTTGTTCCATTCTTCATTCATGCTTATCGGTACAAACAACGCACCTTCACATTGGTTGCATTATTTAAAGCTCTACATTTTCATAATTTGTAACTTTTCAAGCTTTTCACGTAGAGTACGTTTGTCCCAACTCGGTTTATGACAACCAACTGTAAACCGTTGTATTAAAAACTTTGTGAAGCGCTC
Organism: Abrostola triplasia; assembly: GCA_946251915.1. Classification (NCBI taxonomy): domain Eukaryota; kingdom Metazoa; phylum Arthropoda; class Insecta; order Lepidoptera; family Noctuidae; genus Abrostola; species Abrostola triplasia. The sequence goes on along the minus strand of OX276428.1, from coordinate 9,389,435 downwards.
TTATCTCTTAAATGCACGATTCATAATAGTTTTAAGCTAAGAAATGTTTTAGCAGTGACTGCGACGAAACCGTTTTTGTATTTCATCGTTTACTACGAAGTTATCTGTTAAACTGTTTGACTGCCTCGTTGGTCTAGTGGTTGCTAAGCGCGACTGCTGAGCACGAGGTCCTGGGTTCGAATCCCGGGTCGGGCAAAGTGTTACTGGGTTTTTCCATTAGGTAATTCTCAGTAGCAGCACGAGGTCTGGATTGGTGCCCGGTTGATGGCAATAGGCTCGCCCCCTATTACATTGGGACCTAAAACATAACTGGCGAAATGTGGGTGTACTAAATGTGCACCTCTGCCTACCCCTTCGGGGAATACAGGCGTGATGTTATGTATGTTATGTTTATCTGTTAAATAAACATTTATTCAACATCTATTAATTTTTATTATAACGCTACTTATCCAAAGAGGTACGAGTAGTATAATTATGTTATATTTGTCAGTGCTGCCCATTCACCCACATTATTTCGCTCATTAAAAGTTCAATATAAAGGTGATGAACCCATTGCCATTTATCGAGGCCATACCTGGCTCACCCCCTCTCATCTCTACCCACGGACGATATATTAAATATCATTTATTAAGTTATTCGTCCAGTCTCAGGTCAGACTAAAGTTCATAGTGTAATGTGGAACTGGTGTGCACTCGCTAGCACGTAGCCGTAGCAAGACATCTAATATTTTGTAAGCGTAAGTATATCAAATGCATAATTAATCTTGTGACCGAAACGTGATGTCGGTGTTGGCGTAGTTTTTCCTTTTCAGCTATAAACTGGTAAAGAAGCGTTTTATTGGTCGCTTGTATGTTGGAGAATAAAGTAGAAAACGACCTATAACCCTAAAGTTCGTTTGAAACTCATAAAACTAGCTGAAACACTATGCCAGACTAATAAGGACAGGCACCACGAATTCCAAGTTAAAAAAATATTTAAAAAAAATTTGCTTATTCATTCAAAAAACATCCTAATAAAAAACAAGTGAAGCGAAAGACGATTTCAGTAAACAAACCTTTCTTTGAGTTTAAAAATCCCGTAATTTTTCTTTTTATTTACGAAGCGGTGGCCGCTCCGGGCCGATAAGCTAGGATGAAATCTTCTTATTAAAGATATTATTTAGTCATGGCAAGGGACATTGGGTTACGCACAAATTTACATACTTTGTTGGCGAGCAAGAAGAAGGACAAACTGCGGATATGTAATATGAATTCAATAACTAAACTGCTTGTGTTATCTAAGAGAGAGCGCAGAGCTTGTGATGCTGGGATTCATTCACATAACAGTTGAAATTCAGGTTATAGCGGTATAGCATTTGGGAGCTCAAAAAGTTCTTGATTAATAAGCGTAGAAACTTTGTAAGTGTTTCATTACATTCCTTGATTTTTCCTTTTTTCAGTTACGATGTACCGACTAACCCACCAAGTCGTGCTGTTGTTAATAAAAATAATACGTAATCAGTTCACTTCGCGTCGATATGGGTCAGTCGTTGAATGTACACCCACACGGACCCAAAAGTATTAAGCCATAGTCCGATGTACCTCTCCGAGGAATGTATAATATTTGTCCCTATTTTGGGATACGCTGAATAACTAATAAAACTTTACTAATACTTGTTCAGAAATCCTCGTAATATAGCTAACTTTTTATATTTGGCTATAGTTATTTGTTTCATTTCGGTGAATGACGACCACCACAAGGAGACAAATTTCATATACCTACTATAATCGAGCTTGAAATATATTGAATCAGATACAGACGCACACAAAAATATATAACCAAAGATAGAACTTACTTACAATTTAATTGGGACTGGACATGTTCTAGCAAACAACCTTGTAATAGTAACCAGCGCATTGGAACCAGGACATTTCGATTGCGGTCCGCGCCTGTAACCACTAGAGCAATGAGCCACCGCACTATTTAAACCAATAATCGATACTTTAATAATTAATGTCCATGCAAACTTAGTACAAATGTTATTTAAGCCCATAATAATAATTGAATCGAACGTCTCAAATGGCTGCATCCGTTTGTCTTATGCCGGTTCAATTGTCGTTCAACTTTGTCAAAGGATGGTCTTGGATTTATTAATAGCTATAGCAACGTTTAGCAATTAGGTCCTCATAGAGTTGAGGGAGCATTTATTGAAGTAGGGTGCGTGTAGTCTGGACCGTTTATGTACTTATGTTAACAAACCTCTTCATTGTAAAGTCCTATACAAACATGGAGTTTCGTTCTATTTAGAATTGTGGCTTTTATAGAATTCAAAGCTTCAATGTATTTGATTGGCGTTGCTAAAATAAGGGTTGCTTCAAAGAAGCGGTTATAATAATCAATCTGCATTGTAATTTGTCACGATTCCATAATATTATCTGCTTGTGCAGTAGTTTTCGGCTACAACGTGCTGCTACAGTATAGTACCCGCCCTTAATTATATAAGATTAGATAAAGTCTTGCATTGTCAACGTCACATCGGATGTCCACAATATATGTATGTAGATCGTGTAGGTATTCATAAGTGGTCCGAGCACGCGACGCCCGCTCATCTTACCCGCTTCCTCTGAGATAATTGTTGTGAACAACGGGTCCCTTCGTCAATCAACGGACAGTTAAATTTCATCTGAGCGTCTCCTATCAAAGTTTCGACTAACGACGAATATTATGTTACCTTCCAGGAACTTTGTCATGTGGGTAGTTAATACAATTACAACATTTAACATGCGTGCCTATCTCTTATTGGAGGCAATTTGATTCAAAAAAGGTCTAAAATATTAGCTTTAATAAATCATCCAAATATTCGTTTAGTTTAAATTTATGGTATCTGTTGCTGTTTCGTAATTGGCAAAAAATGCTTTAATGAAAATTGTTGTGTGTCATGACCGGCATACCAGGTTTCAGGGATCGCTGCTTCGCCAATCTGAAGTATTTATACAACTCTTGTCTAACAAACTGGGAAGCATCAAGCACGCCATAATATTATCAAATTAAATTCTCAAGGTACTGCTTATTTATGATGCACTTTAATATGTTACACAATAAAGAATTAGAGATAAACGAAGTAGTAAGCTCTCAAGTTATTTTACTTTGGATTGTAAAGGTTCGAGCGATCCTTACGTTTGAAATATTTGTACACCCTACATATTTTTAGGTCACGGTGTAGGTTCCATAGAATTATTATTATTATAACTGAAATATTTGATCTTACAGCGTGATCAGCGTGTGATTACACTTATAATAGGTATTCATTAATGTATGAAAATAATGATTTGAAAATGCATTGTTTTCATTGATTAGAGTTTAGACTTTAGACTATTCGACGCCATTCGACATTGATGTCAACTGACATTACATTTATTTCAAAATATCCGATTAAGCTGGTAATTATAAAACTGAAATATTAAACTTATTTTACAAAAGACAAAACAAAGATGAATACGAAATCTTAGACTAAAATTCAAAATAGAAGGACACCTCGAAATCTTTTGTTTGGAGGAGGTCTCCATAATTGGAACTGCGGCGCAGAAAATTACAATGATTCCGATGTAAATGGTTTGAACTGAAGCAGCGAGTGATAAGCGGACAGTACTGTGGCGGTACACCGCTTGGAACAACTGTTATTTTATGGAAAAATGGATTTTCTTTTCTACATTTTATCGGGTAATGGACAATATTGCTTTTGTATTGGACTTTCATTAGACCCATTAACTATTATAAATTGGTTGTACGACAGTCTCGTGGGCGTTTTTCTACTTTTTTTGGTAATGGCCACTTGACTATTACTTATCTTAAATATAGGAACTCAATTTCAGTTGTTTGTTCTGAATTTCTTTGGGTAGTGGGTATCTCGTGGGGTATGTGTGGGTAGACTGAGTTATCATTGACGTGGGAATTCAAAGACCAATATAGGACGCAAGTCTACTGCCATTTACCAAGCACTTTACGTAGCCTATAGCAGTCCACTACCCACTTTACATAGGCCTCTTCAAGATGCACCATTACACTCCGCAACTTGAAGAGGCCCTTTTTGCGTCCATTCAAGACATTGTTATATTTATTTTTTAACTTTAACAATGTAAGTTTACAACCGTTAACAACAACTTAAGATTTTGGAAGAGTACGTCGATTCGCATACCGCTCTTGTAGGGACACCAGCGGTACGCGAATCGACGTACTCGTACACGTTTTTCAAATGTCCTTTAATAATTTAAATACATCTATGTGAACATTAAATTTAAATTCTATTACCTGGGTCTTTATGTTCTGATGTTACTAGCAATCTGGCTTGATAATATCCATATTATGCTTAATAAGATACTCTAATTGTAATAGATAGCTTTAGCTACTAGTTCAGACTATCATTAGCCAGAAAAATATTTTCTTTACACCGATGATGTACAGACACTCGTCGCGTCTATACATACACGTGATCTTATACCAGAGAGCTGCCAGTCGCGGAATCTAAAAATTTTCATTTAGCATACTGTGTAGTAAAATACATGCACAGCGGCGACGACGTGACAATATCTGGGGACACATCCTGTCACCGCTTCCTGCGTTCCTGTAGGTGACGAAGTATCAATTGATGGGGAATTCAATATGAGCGTATTATGCGGGCCTACAGTGACACACCTAACATTTTCGTATTCTGTTCCCGTCAACGACACCTGACAGGTGTACGTAATGCCCGAACGAATTTTTAACGTATTTCGGTGAAGGCCAAGACGTCGAGCGACGTCAACTTGACGCTTTTTATGGTCAGCGATCATATCTATTATTAGCACTTCCTCGGAATTGATATTACGTGAGGGATTTAGGTAGGTCGGATATATAGGTGATGTATTTATTCTTCCTTTCTTTTATTGTTTATACATTCAGTCCTCGACTTCATCTCGTGGATTTTTTCGACTCTTTTCCGGGATCATAGTGGCCTGATGCCCTGAAAGTCTATTCTAAGCATAGGCCTGTGTAAGAATTTTAGTAATTGAATGAACAGTTTCGAAGCTTATTTCCTAATTTCGTTGTATAGAACGGCACACTTTTCCTTTTTACGTGTTATTTATTAACATCGTTCGGCTCGCGACTCTGCCTGCATATTTATTTTAATCAAAAGTAAAAGAAAGAACCTGTATAATATTTCCTACTCTGGTATGAAAAAAAAAACATTTTTAACAGAATAAAAAAGTATTTTGTACTTCACTTTAAGAGGACTTATTTTTTATAAAAACAAAATTCCGCATTCGATGTTTTATTATTCAACGTTCGATACCATAGACAAACTTCCCCGCCCTGAAGACCGATGGCCCACTACTAGTCGATGTTTCAGTCGATCGACTTGCCATTAAATATTGGAATAGTTTGTCGACAGATGGCATAATTCTCTTCGCAAATAATTGCCTCAATTAAAGTATTTACTAAGGAAGCTACATTGACTACGCGGCGCCGGTTTTGTTAAGGTGCGTTGTAATGCTTTGAATTGAACAAAGCTAACAATGATACATACTAAAGTTTCGTAAAGGTAATAAATGAAAAACATTTTTGATTATTAGGAGCTAAGTAATAATTAAATAATAATAAGAAATGTGAGTATTGTTTTGGTTTTATTGTACAACTAGCTGCGCCCCGCGGTGTTACCCGCTACCATTTTTCGGGGTAAAATGCCTATGTGTTTATTCAGGGTGTAAGCTGCGCCCATATGAAATTTCATCAATTTCAGTTTTTCAGGTAGAATTCTAGCCGTTTGAGCGTGAAGAGGTACAAACATACAAACACTCACAAAAATCGCCTTTATAATATTAGCGTGAAAGTGTGATTTGTAACATACTGTTACCTAATCTTCAATCTTTAAATGAGTATGGAATACTTATGGGACAAAGTAAGAAAATATTTTTTGAACACGTAGCCTATCGCAAAGTTGATATATAACATGAAAATAAATGGATACCTGTTAATCTTGAGTACCGCACGTTTAATTTAATAAAGAACAATAACCGATGCATACAACTATCGCACGACGCATCCCCCTTAAGTGTAATATCCAGCACACTATAATTTCAGTTTGCAAATTGTTGGACGGCAAAGTTTTCTAGAACTAATACATTTTACATTACTTGCGTATGAGTTACAATCCAGCTTAAAGTTTGGCCTAAGCATGTTTAGATAGCGTGTTGTTTTGTTGCCAAAATGTCTTGCGGTATTAAGGAATTACAAAATTAAACATTGTGATATTAAATGTACGTTGTAAACCCTTGCTCCCTCGATAAGTTGGAGCGCCCGAACTTACTTTAGACAAAGGCTTTTTGATGTTGATGTCGTACTATTTGGTATAATGGGTAAAGACTTTACTTGGAAAAGGTAAGCAGAGGTTTTCCTTGTTATATCCAGCTAAATCATTGAAATTAACAAATTCCCTTGTTGCAGAGTTACTGGGTTCAATTCTAAGTAATATTAATTATAATTAATAAAGATGTGAGTCTTACCGTAACATCCGTAACACCACTATGTCAAGGCCCAGCCCCCTTACCACGAACTCTTAAATCAGGACAGTTTACGTTGTGGAAGTGAGACGTCACATTACACTGCACTAGCGGTGTCTCGCTTCCACATTGTATACTGTCCTGTTTTAAGAGTTCGTGGTAAGAGGGCATAGAAAACTAGCGAGCACTAGTTGCCTGACAATTGGGGCCTACTTGGTTGTTGGAGAGTAGTAGTCCTTACTTCGGTTTATTTTAATTTTAGAATTGAATAATTCTTTTTTTAAGTAGACTAAGTTGTTGGCTGTTCGCCTGTACGCCAAATAAATATGTTATCTTTTTATCTAACCGCATTTAACGAAAATCTATTTTATAAATAGGACTCCTCTGCGTACTTCTCAAGCACGGCATACATGTTTGAACATTGAAGAATGTTCATACTTATTGGTATCATCTGTCACAATAGTTGTAATTTGAACAATTTAGTCGCGCAATTTATTTCGAGTATTTCAAATAACGAGGGTAGTCGGATAAGTTGGTACGTTGATGCAAATAATGGTTGGGTTCGGAGTTGACAGTGATGCGGGTGCTCAAGTGATTCCTCTTACACAGATTTATGTGATTTTTACCATCTCTACATTTCATCTGAAGAATAAATAATTACTTGCAGTGGAACGGTGGTTGCAGTCACAAGGAAAATTCAGTTGAAGTTACTGAATATTACAAGACTATGTAGTCTGTTGGACTGTTTGATATTTTCTAGAACTTTATTGGTCGTTATTAGGAATTATGGTATTTTAATGTCTACTTATTTACCTTGAAATCTTAACATGATGAAGAGATGATTTCAGGGGACAACTGTTGTAACTGGTGGCATCGAACTTGCCTTTACTAAGCTTCGAGTCGATTGAAAAAGCAGTATTTAAAGAAATTACTTATACAAAAATCGGAGTTTCGATGAAGATCAATCAACAACTCGATGCCTGATGCCGTATACTTTTAAAGCTTAATTGCATCCGTTTGTGAAATATTCAATAACTTCGCAACGAACGTTTTAAATCAAGAATCTTAATTATTGAAGGAAGGTTTTACTGAAAGTTTTCTTGCTTATGACAATATTGTTTCACGACCGATTAAAAAGCGTGCGAATCAAATCAGAATTAGTTAAGCGAATCATTGCTTGTTTTATAATATCGCGACTTTTCTCCAAAAAGCACCTTTAGTTGTAAACCTATCTATCAACTATTATACAAACAAAAAAATATAAGATAATATTGTTATAATAAGCCTGTATTCCGGGAATTTGATATTAAAAGAGTCCCACTCTTAGCCCGGTTGTGGAATTGAGACCTAACAATACGTTTACAATCTCGACAACAATGAACCATCGCAAGCAAATATATTTTGTTCTTAGTTTCCTTTATCAATTTAAATACATATTTTTTCAAACAAATTGTGATTCTTCTTTAACTGGCCAGTTAAACGCACAAAGAAATCAATTGATTCCAAAGAAGCAGACAATTTTAAAAGCCGTCGCCTATTCGGTTGTTGAACTGTCTCTGTTATGACCTTGTTAGTTTTTTGCGAAAATCGCAATGAAATTGTAATCAAGAGAGGAAAGAGGTTGGGTCCAGTTTTAAATTAGCTGCTTTCAAGGCGAGTAAATTGGTCCTTCATCTGTGATGTTCCGATAATTGAATCTTCGCTATGAGGAGTGGGGTAAACTTAGCATTCAATATACTTGGAGACTTATCGAGAAACTTTATATTATATTTTCATTGCAGTTCGTAAGTATATAGGAAATATATTTCATGGAGTAAATTTGTTTTAAACAGGTGCTTTTAATCGCATCAAGTATAACGACTTTGCACGTAACAAACCCGGCAGGGAAACACCCTTTCAAAGTATACGTTAATTTAATTATGACTTTGCATCTGCCTTGCATTATGATTAATGAAGACGGTTATACGAAAAACAATTGGAGCAATATTTCGTAATATTAAATTTTAGAATTTTAGAAGATGGTTGCGTACTCTACCAGAAGTTAAGAAATTAGGATTTTTAAGCATACTCACAATTAAAGCTTGTATATTAAGAATGTTACGACAAGAAAACTTTATCGTTTCAGAGTATCCACTTCTCATTGTTCTTTTACCTATATAGGTACATATAGAAATTAAGAAACCGTAATTAAACTTGAAGACGTCAGGAAGTGAACCCCTTCCGTGGCGATCGTAAAAGCGAGAAGGCGAGGTCCATGTTTATGGGGTGGTATAAAAAGTAATTTGCGGCGATACTGAAAGTTATCTTCGTATCATTATCACAAATGTGAGCAAACGACAAACGAATGAATCCAATAATGTTCGGCGAGCTCCTCCGAGGCACATAACATGTTCCCGTCACGCGTCCGATGCAGGCAGCAGCCTGAAAGATAGGCTCTTTTATATTCAGAGCAGTGAGCCCACACGGCGAATTGCTTACAATTCTCCAGAATTTCTGAGCAGTATCATTGTTCTTGTTTGGATATGGATCCACAGGTATACGTTTTAAAAATTCAACCCTCTAAAAAATACACCTTTTACAAGGGAGTTCTAACATGTCGTGTGACAGTAAATATCAAATATAAACAGGCTGTTTCTTTTATAGGTTTAGGAACGTTTCGCGACCGATATTTAAATAATGTTGACTTCTTTTTATTACTCTTTGTTTTGGTCAAATATTTTTATGCTACTCTAAATTATACCAGAGCTTCATTAAATTGTGTATAATAGTTTTTAATAGGTAGGTAAGTTTATTGAGCTTACGTTCATAATAATACCGGGCGCACATTAATAATTATAAGCACATTGATTTACGGACTTGCGTGTGTCAATTAATTATTAATTTGTCGTCCACTTTTCCGTGAGTGAAAAACGTGTCTGCGACACACTTAGCATGTCGACGAAACTAGTAAGTGCCTATGTGAATTAATATTGCGTGTTAAGATATTAACGACACGAACATTGATTACTACCTACTATGCAGTATCAACAGCAAACACAAGGCATAATTATTTTACCTGACTAATTTGTTTCGCAGTATAAAGGTGATCGAGGCTATGTTTGTGATGCCAGTTAAAAACTAATAAAGGTGCGCAAGCAGTGAAGCGCACTTGACGCGCTAGTAAAATGTCTGGTTGCAGAGAGGGCCGCGTTTGAACGTGACATGCTAACGCCGGCGCATACTCTCCTCTATTGTCTTCAGGGCATCCGTGGCGTTATCGCGTTACCCCTCCCTCCCCTTTATATGGCTGCAGCCCTTGTAAGAAATTCGCTCTTCGTAAATGCTTGTTTATCGTGCACCCATTTTTGTGAAAGAAAATGTTGCCTTCTTTTTCAGACATGCTTTCCAATGGACGTCGCAGGCTTTTGTTCTTTTCTTTTAATGTTTTTCCTTTCGTTTTAACAAAGAGAAGACTATCTTTTCGAAATGAGCCCTAAATTACAGTTATTTATTAAGCTATTAGATCCAATTGATTCAACTTTTTTATGTAATTGAAGCAAGTGGCTGTGATGTTGTTAGTACAAAGCGATATTATAAGTGAATGGACAAATAGCACTGACGTCTGACTATGATTAGAATGGATGGGGAAGGCCACCGTTCTATCTCTTACAAACTGATTTTAAAATGCTTGCATGGCCCATTTAATCCGTCATCGGTCTAAATTTATGAGCGCTCCCGATGCCCCCTGCAATAAAACTCGATGAGCCGTGATCTGTATGCCAAAACTTCCACAATAGAGCTATAAGTTTGTATTATTACGCACGGTGCGTCTTAATGCATCCGTGAGGGTTGTAAGCGAACAGTTAAAATGTCTGATTAATTAAATATCTTATGATTTATGGCATTCCCAATTTTTTAACGACGCAGTTAATCCAATGTATTATTTATATGACAGATAATGAAATAGTGGAGCGCTCCCTCTACAAATAAAACACGAAGTAAATCTGAGGCTTCCCGAATGTACCCATCGAACCTTTTTGAATTAAGGCTTTCGGTGTATCTCGCCAAAATCTTTAAGAATGGTTAAGAAGTGGAACTTTGTAAGAAAGTTGTGGGTCAAGTCTAAAATAAAACCCGAGGCCAAATGTTTTACTACGTAAGCATATGCTGCGACTTTTATTTTCCTAAACAAAAATCTAACGTTCGTTAACTTTGTGTTATATTGTAACTGTACAAACAGTGTTTGTGAACATTAGGTCAATCGCAAACACAAGTTTTCTCTTGTATATTGCGGAACAATGTCATATCCTAAAATCTTCTAACAATCACTATAGTATAGTACTATTGTACCTCAATTAATGGGTTACAAGGTAGGTATAATGTTACTGTAATGCTCCACCCTGACAAATTTGACAGACGCATTGTGCCGAGGTATCAGGCTGCGCCATCTACGAGATATTGGCCGTGTTTCCTAATGACGTGTATTGATCAAGCTAATTAGAGACAAGTGTATTGTGTTCTCTCGATTTATAATTAGGAATGAACACGCAATTCGAACATGACTTTATAAGTATTTTGCTTAAGTTTTGACCTCAATAGCATTATCCGATGAGCATGTAAAACTTAACAGGTAAAAAGCTAAGAGCCCCTGATAAGTTTGTCTTTTAAAGAATCTTCTACGAGATCGAAATCATTGGCTAATATAAAATAATAACTCATATTCATATTCTTTATTGCAATCCATAATGTACATTAATGGTGGTAAAGGAAATCTAGAAGTAACTGACTGACTATAACTATCTTACTGCAAGGCAAAGGTCTCTTCTTTGATTCATTGATTGATTGAGCATTGATCACCACGCTAGCTCACTGCGGGCTGAAAGAACCTAATGTCCGATAATAAAAAAAAATATTAATAAATTAAACACCCATGATATAAGGTAAGATATGATCGTAAACCTCAAACAAAATTGACTAAAGCGTATCAAGACATTCCGTGCTCATTTACCAAGATATAATTATAATATATATTAATATCTTATATACTTGAATAAGTTGAATATACTACGACAGATTGTATATGAAATATTTGCGGCAACCGCGAACATTGTAGCAGCATTTTCGAGATAACATCAAAAATTCTTTCCCTATCGTTATTATTATTATGTTCTTAAGAAATGGTAACGAGATACTTGTGATGCACGTGATACTCTTTGTTGAGCAATTCACACGATTTTGAAGCTGGTGTCACGTATGTTTTTTTTATCAAAACAGTAAGTTTGTGGCATAGGGGATGTGTGACGGAAGTCTTCGAACTATTAATGGATTGCTGTACGATCACGTAAAAAGCATTTATGGAGTATAAAAACTTTCGATATCAATATTTTTCTCAAAGAATGTTTATACATTTTTCACGCTAACTGTACTACCTGAAACTACATACATATAAAGTCTCGCCTGTTTACCAGAGGGGTAGGCAACTAAAACTCTATGTTAAAAAATAGTGTTCTTAGATGTTTGACCACGTACCCAGCTCTAACATATTACTAACATTAGGATACAATAAACAAGCCTGCAAGTACCTACAGTTAGAAGACTAAGTACCTACAGTAGAGTACATTCCAAGTACCATCAATTATTATAAGCTAGTCTTGTTCGCATACGTGACCCCTGAAGTAGGTCTTAAGTTCAATCCCCGTCGTATTAAGTGTTTTTATATTTTTCTGTTAGAGAAATATAGAGTAGCCTGGAATTCTTTTGACGACCTGATTGCCGCAGTGGCAAAGCGATTGGATTAGCGCTAAGAGTTGCGGATTCGATTCCAGCACAGGGCAAAAATTTGTGCAAACAAAAGATGTTTGTCAAGAGTTTGGGTGTTTGTGTATGTGATATTTCATGTTTGTGAAACGCACTCACGACACAGGAGAAATTCCTAGAGTAGACATCTTTTTTTTAAATCTATACTGTGCCCAATAAATACTTGAAATCGAAACATTATTTAATTGCTGGCTAAGTCACAGGTCGATCGATCAAGGTCTTTGTTTTCCGTAAATCGCTTACCGTAGTTACGGTGTTTCGGTTCGTAGTCGAGCAACCATCCATTTTTGTAGGGAGACCCTTCGTGCTTCGAAAGTATGTGTCGAAAATCCGCCAAAGACATTGTACTCATAAGCTGTAGTTTAGTGTAGTAACGTGTCTAATTGACAGGCGAGTGACAGTATTTACTTTAATAACTTTCGTGAGTGTTATACATATTATCTACTATATACTATATATACCGGTTGTACTCACTTCGATATTCAACTACTAAATAGTCGGGCATTCCCGAATATCGACGTGAGTACAACCGGTATATTATTAGTAGATAATAAGTGACAGTATTACCAAGGGGAATCGTAACGTGACTAAATGACTGGACTGTATTGGTTACGTAGGCAGTGAGTCCATATAGACAAATATTAATATTTAGCAGCATCCAGTTAAGTTGGTTGCCGACCCCAACATTATTATTTATTATTATTATTTCAGCCATGATCGTCCCACTGCAGGGCAAAGGCCTCCCTTTCCTTCCTCCATTCCTCTCGGTTGTGAGCTGCATTCGACCAATTTTCTTTAAAGGAGTCCAGCTCGTCCCGCCATCTGACCCCAACATAGCTGAAAAAAAAATATTAGGCAGATTAATGATATTATTAATACGTCAATCTCTACTTACACCATTGACCACCACAGTCGTGATTTTACCGTTGGTAGGAGGCAAAAAATGTGTTGTATTCAATAAGTTTGTTGCTTGACTTCCGATGTAGGTAATTGCCGCTGATTCAATTTAAACTTTAACAATGCTAGGTCCTTGTAATTAATACCATCCAATTCTCATTGCCAGTTAAAGTTTTCAAATACGAAAGCGATCCGATTGACTTCGAGCAAATTTTATCTTGAAACGAGGTACGATTTTTAGTCTTAACAATTTTGCTTGGTCAAGTTTTCAGTTGCGATTTAAAAATACAAGTTGTAAATGTTAAAAATAACTACTTATACTGTAGCATCGACTTCAAAATGTAAGATTTTTTGTGTGTTTTATCACAGACAGAGACATACATTAATTATTACATGGAAAGGTTTCGCTTTCGCTAGTTTTATGAGCATTAACTTGATTGTAGGTAATAGTTCATTGAGCTTCTACGAGTTGTACCTAAGTCTAAGTTTGCACATTAAAGACAGAGCTTTACAGAGATTGTAAATCTCACTACGCTTTGAGGTTCGGGTCGCTAATTTAAATTTTGTATTGACTTGCTAAGAAGAAGACTATTAATTACACTAATATTATAAAGGCGAAAGTTTGTGAGTGTGTTTGTATGTTTGTTATCTCTTCACGCTCAAACGGCTAGACCGATTTTGATGAAATTTCACATGGAGGTAGCTGACACCCTGGATTAACACATAGGCATCCCGAAAAAATGTAGCGGGTAACATCGCGGGGCGCAGCTAGTATTATTATATGTGAAACAGGCAAAGAAAAAAAACTTATTTTTCTTTTAATTCAACGCTTATATTAAATAGTGGGTTATTAGGTACCTACTTACATAACAAAATAATAAATAAATAGTATAGGCCGTCTTGGTACGACATTGTTTAACTGTTTAGAATCGTAATGAGTTCCTATAGTACCTGTAGAAAACAAACAACTCTTATTTCGGTCCCAACATCAAGTAATTATTATTATTATATTTACTGAGCGTATTTTCGAATCAACATTTATTCGTTTCGCTGACTAAAGTAGTAAATTAAATAGGAATTTGAATGAATGCTTGAAATGCTTCCCAACTACTGCGACCAATTCGCAGGTAGGGATGCCAGTTTTTTCAATCCTCAGGTATAAACGATCCAAATTGGAACAGTCTTCAAGAAAAAAAGCATTGCTTGCTCATTTCTTTTATAGTAATGGGTTCATTATGAGTAAACCCTGTTTTGATTATTGCCGTTCTTATCACTTCAATGTGACGTTTGTGCCTTGTCAAATAATTATCTTTAAAAACTGCCAGACTGCATTATTGGTGTAGTGGTCGCTAACTGTGACTGCTGAGCCTAAGGTCCTGGGTTCGAATCCTGGGTCAGGGGGTGTCAATGAGTTTCTCCATTAGATTTCAGTAGCAGCACGCAGTCTGGATTTCTGGCTGGTTGATGACAATAGGCTCAACCCTATTACATAGGACCTAAAACATAACCAGCGAAAAGTGGATGTACTATATGTGCACCTCTGCCTACCCCTTCGGGGAATACTGGCGTGATGTTACGTTTATAGTTAAAAAAACAAAACACTACAATATTATATTCCCAGTCTACATTCAATAATAAGCAGCTGTATATAAATCTCTAAATATTTTTTGACAGGTTCCAATTATGTTAAAGCTACTGAATTTATATATACTGATACATTAGGTATAATTTATTGTTTGCTGGCAACATATTTTTATTTTTTATCTAAGATACTGCACTAGGGGCGGTCTTGTCGCGACAGCGATCTCTGGACTACCTTTAGATGGGTAGGCACGATATAAAAAGACAGGGGGCAGTCTTGTAGAACATTTTATTATATTGAATATTTATCACTACTTATTTTTAGTCTCTGCGACAAACATACACATTGACAAATGTGTAAATGTGCATTTTATTATTCGCTTACGACTGTAAAGCTAAATTATTCCTCTGTCTAATATGTGGTTGAAGATTTGAAAGCATTTGATCGTAGAACTTTAGGGGCTAGGCACTGGGAGCGTTGAAATACTAAAAGTGCGAGATCAAATTTCGCCGCGTTCATAATTAGTTTTCCTAATAATATAAACACAATATCACGATGTTTAAGATATTAGCCGCCATATACTATGTTATTTTTAGATTTTAAGTACCGAATACTAATATAACTTTGTTTAATATTTATTAGGGTCCATAATGAAGAAATGCACATATATTTTCTATAATTCTATGCTAGGCATAGTCACTCATAAGGTTTTTTTATACTTTTTAGTCTGCAAAAGGTCAAATCTTATAGCTCGGTACAAAAGTGTCGTATTTACTAATATTACAAACGCGAAAGTTTTTGAATATGGATGGATGTTTGTTACTCTTTCGCGTAAAAACTACTGATTTAATGAAATTTCATATAGAGGTAGCTGACACCCTAGATTAATATACTACATAGGCTACTCTTTATCCCGAAATTGTAGCGGGTAACACCGAGGGCGCAGCTAGTACTTATATAAAGTTGCCAGCCTAATGTCGATCCCGGTGCCATAAAACAGTATTATTTCTAGAGTTAGGATACAACTAGTATTTTTCTAAGAGCATTACAATCCCGCTACAAACCTACGGTTACAACGCAAGGCCCTAAGATTTGTGGCCACATTAGCAGCTATTAGGCCGTAAGGAAATAATTAATTAAACTAATTACAGCTGTTAACTAGACTAACTGTAGAACGCTGTTTAACTGAAGTTAGCAGGTAAAGGCAATAGTTTATACTTATTTATGGTTAGTAAATGCTGCAGAAACGTCACAATTGGAGCCATAGACAATTAGCAAAACATTCGAAAATAGATATCGAATATTATTAAAAATATATTAAGTACATAGTCGAAACATTGTGTTATCCCCATACATTTACCAATCTATTTAATTTCTATTCGTCTAGCGTTCCTCTCCTAGTCTAGGGCCCCAGATTAATTTGTAAACCGATTTTACCATGTGAACCTAAACTTTGATCATGAGAAAGGTACAAATAAAGTCTGTTCCTCTAGAAATTACCAAAATGATATTTACAATTACCTAAAAATTTAACGTAGCATTGTAAAATATGCCTTATTTTAAAGAGACATAATCTATTTCTGAAAACTGTAAACTGGGTTAAAGTCGTTAATATAGAACATTATTACAAAAATGTTTGCATTAAACAAATTGCATTAATATATTGATTACTTTTTCGGACAGTTGTACGACTTGTGCGACTTTATTTGGAAAATCAATAGTAAGCTGACATTAATGCAGACACATTATTAATCAAACATTGCACGCAGATGCGAGTCTAATAAATCACTAATACTTACATAGATTAGTCCGAACAGATTAATATCACTGTAGACCATTAAATAATAACTACCACAACAGACTGCGTTCAAAACACGGTATTTCGTGTGTAATCCGCCTTATTTGTCGTTGCTAATGGTTTTTGTACTTCACGTAATAATCTCTAGTTTTTTGCTCGGTGTTTGGATAAAAAAACATAATGTGTTGTGTAACATGCTATTGTGGCGAGCTTAGCAGAGAGCACGCATCGACAATAGGACGCAATCCCATTGTGACAGATAATTGAAAATGCGGGTATAATCGATACTTTATACAGGACGCCTTTAAAATAAGTATAAAATTAAATGCGGTTCAAATGCAACCGACGATACACCATGTAGATAATAGATAAGAGATACATGAAGTCTTGCGCAGAACAACTTCACGTGTTTTACTTTTAACGCCGCTCTACTAACAAAGTTTATAAATTGTGTAAGTTGTATGGCTGTGTGCATATCATTAATTTGTTTTCCCTCAAGGCAGATGTAACGATACCCACCCACTTTATAGACTGCAGCTACCACACACCCGCGTGCACTTTATTTGGTTTCGTACAAATCGAAATATCTTTTTGTGAAAGCCATTTCTACAACACCAAGATACGAATTCA
Source organism: Abrostola triplasia (assembly GCA_946251915.1). Classification (NCBI taxonomy): domain Eukaryota; kingdom Metazoa; phylum Arthropoda; class Insecta; order Lepidoptera; family Noctuidae; genus Abrostola; species Abrostola triplasia. The sequence continues at coordinate 9,372,217 of OX276428.1, read as the reverse complement.
AAACTTTTACTGTTGTATAAGTACAATAATCAATAACCTACTTAATTACGCTGCTCAACCTGGGATTCTAACTCACGACCTCTCCGTGGTTACGTTTCAGTTCTCGAAACCAAAAGAGAATTATTTCAAATATTTGATACAGTTAAAACTATTCTTAACAATTATTAAAAGTCGATTTAGATGTGTATGTACTATTATAGTATTTAAGACCTTTGTAAGTCAATTCCTAACTTTGAAACCAACGTTTACTACGCTTTGTACCACCAAAGCACTTGTACCTTTAAAAACAACGTTTCCTAACATTTGAGTCTTACATCCGTTGTCTTTCGTTCGCTGACTGACATCAATATGGGTTGCGTATGGCTTCTCAAATACCAAGAATCGAAGTCCTGTTGTAACCCACTTCTGGCTACACCTGCCGCATTCTTTCATTATATTTTTTTAAGCGTCTTCATTATTAGAATGAGTCACACCACTTTCAATCCCGCAATTTTCTTTTTTGAGTGACAATGAGTTTATTGTAGGAGACGTTATAAAGCTTTGTTAATTTATTTTATAAATTAGCTGAAACTAGAAAATGTATAGCGCTTTAATGTACCTACGGAGCTGTTTACCTCAAATTTAGACATTTCAGCAACTGCACGGTAAAGAGAACTAATCCTTTGAAGGAAGATTCGCTCAACCGTTCAACCTCACTCCAAATTCGTGAGATACCTGCTAATAGGTACACTGTTACCAAAATTGTTTGCAAGCACTAAAATTAATTCACAACATCGTAAAAACGTTTATAACTTCAGTAATATTTAATTGAAATACGAAGGTACGTTACGGTCTTGGAGTGAAAACTAGGTAAATTGAAGGAAGCACTTCAAGAGCCTGTTCCGGTTTCGAGCGAAATGCCGGTCGGCCACCGCTATGGCTTCCGGCCACGCTGACCGCACGATCCACCCGCCCGCCGTACACCTCCGACTTTTGTAACACAACCCCGCTCCTCCGCCAGCAAGTGTAGCTAAAAATTCACCGAACGACATCGATACATACCGGTTAGCTCTCGTTCAACAGACATTTTAATAAAAACATTTGATGAAATACTTCGTTACATACCTACATACACCCGGCCTTGTTACTTAATTCAAAGTTATTCACCGCAGTCGGTTTACAAATCTCAACGCAGCGTGTCAAGAATATTTGCAAAACAACGGCCTCCAGAAATTTAATACTTTTATTATTTTCTTTGGGCAAAGCTATTTCATTCGCGTTCGTTTATGGAAATGCAAGTAACATGGTATAGCGTCAAGCGCTTGCAAATTGTTGATTTTGGACGGCGAGTAAACAGATCAACAATTTGTTCAAACGTAACGTACTTAATTAACAGTTTTGTTGTTTGTTATGATAATAGTTCAGTACCTACATATATTTGTTCTGAATTCCCGATATACAGTAATAATGGACTTCCGTGATACATTAATTGTGTGCGGCGATTTATTTGCGTATATTTAGGGTGCTTCCGAATTGTTTTGGAGATTCCATTAGTCGTATATGCAAAAGTACCGAGTCAAAACTATAACAAGGCTTAAGTAATAAAGTCCAATGAAACTAATTCGGACTCGTTTATTATACTCAACACTTTATATGTCAAATATATATGACAAATATCTACATTAATATTTACTTAGTTCTTGACTCAACATTGCACAGTTCAGCCCTAAATGCTAAATGAAGAACGTCTCAAGAAATGAGTTTCATGACTGTCTTAAAATAAAACAATTTACATTTGAATAAGTAACTTTCAAACTTCGAATCCAACAAACGGGATACCTGTCATAGTATAAATATTACAAGCTGAAAATGAATGATCGTAGTTTTCCCAACTCAGTTCAGTCTGATTTATTCGGGTCCAGTTGCAAATAAATGGACGCGCTACCGTCAAGCCATCAATAAAATGTTCACAAACATATCACTCAGCTAACTTAAGACAGTTTTGATAGATATAATGACAATGTTGAAATTTATTTTTGGCGAAGACGCACTTTGTAAATTGATCAACAAATTTTGTTGAAAACAATCTTAAGTGACTGGATATCGATTTCGGACTTTGTTCTTGACGATGCAAGATCGCTAAAGGAAGAATAGCTTCTGAAGAGTTTCTTGGCTCGAGCGATGTTCGATATTATTAGGGAGAGAATATCTTAAAGGTAAGTTTAAGTTTAACGAAGTATAGTATATACCTAACCTCGAGCTATATTTAACCTCCAGAGTCAGTTTTGATGATAGCTGACTAAAACGAAACGTTTGCGTTTCTTTCTTGCTAAAGTTCATTTGAATAAAATACAGACGAAAAGAGTGTTGTAGTTCTGTTAACGAATTTATATTCACTCAAGTCTTTGATGCTGAGAAATAGAAACGTATTACTTAGGTAATTTGAGAACAAAATAAATCTCATGTAAACATATTTGTCCATAGCCTGAAATGTAGTGATTTAAGGATAATCTTAAATCATATAGAAACAAAAGTGCTTTATAGCAAAAATATTACCTGTATCAACGCGCCTACATGTTTTGTTAAATCATCCTTTATGTGAGCTACTTGTTTTCACATTCCCTTCGATCTTAGCTTATCAAAATGTTCACAAAGCTCCGTATTGTCTCAGGCGGCTCATATTGAATGCAAGCGAGCGCGCGGCGCCGGCAAATCAAAAAGCCTGCTATAACGCAGGAAATTCTCGGTCGGTGGTCTTATATCTACACCACTTGAAGTACTACGTAATAATCGGATAGCTTGGATCCGATAGCCGCTTTAATGTAATAAAAGGGCTTGCAACTCAAAAGGAGCTCTTAAATATTTTATGAATAATCATGGATCTCGTCGATATAGTAAAGCCTTGTAATGTTATTATTAAGATTATTTTGTTACGAACTTTCTTATAGGTAAACAAAGAATATCATTACATTTAACTAGATTCACGTAATTTTATGCAAATGCTTGGTTTATGTAAAATTAGTTTTAATTGTGGGTATTTAATCTCATCTCACAATTTTTTGTGCCCAGAGAGGCCAAGTCACGGAAAGTAATTAGGAAAAATTCTGCTTTTTGTGGGATCAAAGTGCGTCGTTTCCGTCAGTTGTGCCAACATAAGCTTAAAGTACTTTTTGGCCGAACTCAGACATTTATTCTTTACTGCGATTGTCCAAACTAGCCTCACTCTGAATTCAAAATTGAAAATAACCTTATTATTAATTTAGGATCCTTACACAAAGCTCTTCTTAGATCCTGTAATAAATTAAATAGCTTTGTAGTAATCCCTTAAAATTGAGAATCTTCGTCGATTACGATTTTTTAATAATGTTTTGGGTCGCCGAAAATTCTTTTCGTCAAAATATTTCGAAACAATTCGCTTGAGGGTTTCAAATCTTCGCTTAGTTTTTTATCACATTAAAAATTGGTCTTGCTAATAAAATAACCATGATTAATATTGTTAGTTTTGCGAATAAAGCACCCTCAATATACTTTGTTCCCTTTTGAAATACGGATTGCTGGAACGAATTAATGATTAAGTGGAGTGGTGCAACTAAACGGCTCGTATATTACAGAACGATGAAGTTTCAAAATAGGTATGATATAAAAGACTGTGGATGTCTGATAAGATATCATGAAAACTAAATGTAGCTTTTAGTAGCAAGCTCATCGTAAATTCAAATCCAATACACATGACTAAAAGGAGATACGAAGAGCGTCGCGGAATACTACATAGTCACGCTACACCTATCAATATTCTATTTCTGTTATATTGTTTGTAAAGAGCTTCTCTTCTTATATTTATACCGCGCGAGTGAAAATTTGGTAATGTTTATCCGTACATTATGTATTACTTTCGAAATCTCCACTGACTTCCATGAAAAAATGTTTATGCGTTACAGAGCATTATGCTCTATGGTACCAATGACTAAACTTGTTGTAACGGGTATTCATGGCGACTTATTTTTGGGTATCCGTGTAGTTTTTACCCGACTGCGCCAGAAGGAGGATTATGTTTTTTTCTTAGGTAGTAAACTTCTGCTAATACATTTACGAGTGTGAGTGTAGTTGATAGCTAACTTAACTACCGCGTTAGCGTTTTTCTTTTGTCTATCTGTAATTTTACAAAAGAAAACACAAGAGCTACTCAAAATCTAGTTTGCTGTCAACAAGCTGCACAAAAAGGTCAGATCGGCACAAAAATTTCATTGGACCACTGAAATAAACAACCGCTTTCAATACAGAGTTTTCTTTCCAAGTGTTTTACGCCGTTAAAAAGTTTATGCGTCGACCTCAAAGATATTTAAAACAGCGACGCGCGACGCCGGTAGAAATGAAAAGTTTGAAATGATTTCAAACTTGCAGTCGGTTTAAATGTTCTCTGAATCTATAATTTTAACTATATAAAGTAAGTATTAATAATTTTAGGTACATTAGAAAAAAAAATACTTACTCAGTTTAATGTAAAAACGGATATGAATTACCAAGTGATTCATTTATACAACAAACAAAAATAGAATAAACTTGACTTGTTATGCTAATATATAAATAATTAGGTACCCGTATGCTAATATTGTCTACATAATATTCATATTCTATTCAGATTTCAGTGTACCAACAATGAAAACATTATCAACATGCCTAGTCCCAAAATTACTAGAGCTCTGTAACTTTTGAGCAGTTAGAAACAGTCGCGGCAGTAGAAACGAAATGTCGAGTCGGTAGAATGCGGGCTCTATTGTTCATACATCCCTCCGATGTCTGTCGTTTAAACACTTGATACTCGTCTCTCCTTTTGTCTACGTTTCGAGAATAAGCCACACACGCGACAGTTTTTAAGTCCAGATTTTATTGTAAAATCTCTTAGGTCTACACATCGTTACCTATGAATATGTGTTTCATAACCGATAAAATTCGTATAGTAGTACAGAGTAACATAACGTGTAAAAGAACTAAAGCGGTGCTTCCACAGTCAAACCACTGAACTGGTTTTGTGGGATATTGTATAATATAACAACTATGTAATGTTTAAAAAAAAATAAGAAGATTTGAAATAAAAGACAATCAAAGCATGTCCAATTGTCTAAAGATAGCAATACTAGACAAAACACAGACTCTGAAACCGTATTGATTCGTAGCAACAGAATGATAATAACAACGGAAAAAACAGCATCCTAATATTTAATTCAGGGCAGGAAGCTGTCAACTACGGACAATGCCCGACGATTTTTCATGCAGATTTAATCAGTTATTATCCGATATGACCGGGTGTACAAACAATACAGAATACGACTGTTTGCTGCGATGTGTTCTGTCACTCTTCACATATGGCGCATTAATTTTCAATTGACGGTTTATTGACTGAGATTATGTTATTAGAAACCCCCGTTTAACTCGGAGTACAAATGCCAATTAAGATTAGATATTAAATAGAATGTTGTAATTGTGGGCCTGCACTTTGTGCCAGCCGAGGATTACACAACATTAGACTAATATTGTAGGAGGTTTGACAACTTAAACGGTAGAATGGATTTCATCTAATTGAAAACCAAGATATTTTTTCTCTGGAGATGCATAAGTTTATTGTCACATGTTGTAAAGATTCCAGTCAACCAGGATGGTAGCGAGGTTCACTACTGAAGATACTGAACTTACGTATAGACTCGAAGGCTCTCTATAATCAAGAAGATACAGAAGAATAAAGAAAGAATGGATTTTTATTTTATACAGTCATGCAAGCGGCTCCGATAGCACAGCTAGTTCTTGAAGTAAGTTTAGTCACTTATGTTAGTTTAAAATGAACGTGAGAACGTGTGCTACCTGCAGGCGTGCAGGGTTTTATCTGAGTGTCTCAAATAACGTGAAGAAGATACTTCCAAGGTTTGTTTGAATTGCGTATCTAGTTTTGGAAATATTCAGTCATTTGCTTTAAGTTTTACTTTCTAAAAAGATGTATAGAAAAACTATTTGCAGTAGGCTCCTACCAAACTTTATTGACACGATTTTGCGCATGATTTTTAACTGTAACTGTGTGTCGTAAATTAATTAAAATAATGTTACTTAACTTTGCCATAATATTTTAATTTAATCCAATAATAGATATTTATACTACCTATCAAGTATTAAGTAGTACAGGCAGGTATAATGCTAGTTTGTATTTTAAAATAATTCTCATATAGAAATCTGAAGCGAGCATTATTGATGGGCTAAATTTTCCATTCTCTTTTATTTAATAGACTTAATATTACTAACGATGGGCGATGCTTTATCTATATTCTCCAGCACCTTATTCAGTTGGAAATTTTCTGACGATGTAAGATCATCTATTGAATATTTAAAAGGCTAAGTTACTTCTTTGAAAAGTCTGTTATTATTTTATGTGCTTTTATTACAGCGGTGGTCGAGGTTAGAAATACTGAAAATAATAAAACCGTAACCAGACGTTTATTCGTCAAACATGAAATAAACTCGCAGACTTGAATAATATATGAAACTCGTAAAAGTTGTCAAACATTTGGTGACAAACATGGTGCTTTACTGGTGTACACTTAAAGACTGTGCTTAGCTCTCTCGTCGAATCAGGAATACTTTATGATGAAAAATTGATTCCGGTAAAACTTGCAAACAGGTACAGTCACAGATATAGATCTACAACTGTACCTGTTTGCAAGTTTTACCGGAATCAATTTTACCGTAGATCTCTATCTGTGGGTACAGTTTTATTAAAAATATTATAAAGTTTCATCTGGTTAATGGTTATGATTGCCAACATTTTAAAGGACGGAATCACATTTCTACTGAATATTTGCCTACGAGACCTACATTAATTGAATAAATAAATGAAATAAGGTAACAAATTCGGCGAGAGGGATTAGGCAAATTTGTTCACGTCGATTCTGCGGAATATTATTGTTTGAACAAAAAATGGATGTCAAACGAACCCTTACTTTATTCAGGATTCATTAAAATTTAAAATATCGCACATATTTTAATGTTAACCTCTAGTCAGAAACGATTTACGTTGTTTTAAAATTAAATTTATGTTGAAAAACTAAATAAAACTTAAGTATCGCATCTTAAGAGATTTCAAACTACTAGCTGCCAGTTTCTTGTGCAGAATTATTACAATATATTCATGAGAATATTAAAGTTCTTTCCAAGTTTAGCATTATTTTTATTATGGTTTTCAGATTTATCTTTGTCTTTTATTTCATTTCTACGGTGACGTGAAACGTCATTTTGTATACTTATGTAAATACCTACATTTAAACAAATGTGAGACTGTTATTCAGAGTGGTGTATAAAAAGCCATTGTACGTCGCACCCTAGGTAATCTCTCCATTAGCTAGCGGACTAGATTTATTTAACCGAAAAGTAAAATTGTTCAAATTCTTTACGTACTGTATATTTTCTTTATATAACATGATATGTTTATAAAGTATATTATATATTGTACGATATTATCGAGAGGCTCGTAGCTAACACGTAAATAAGTCGATCTGCGAGGTTAAGCCGAGCTCACCGCGGTCAGTCTTTTGATGGGTGACCGTTTTCACACACCGAGACACCGCCGTGCTTCGAAAGGCGCGTTCAGTCGTCGGTCCTGCGCCTGATCTCTCTCCGGTCGTGTCGGTCTGTGGCGGTACCGTCCCATCGGACTATGAGAGTAAGGGAACAGGAAGTGCACCTGTGTTTGTGTGCATATTGGTGCACTATACCTATAATATCGCCTGCGTAGTCGGGTAGTCTCCGCTCTTTCACGCGTTTTTCTCTTTTTTGCGCCCACGAAATTCAGTCAGGCGAACATTATTACGATATTATAAGAGTCTGATAGAAATAACAATGTTATAATTAAATATCTACAACTGTGCTAAAATAACATTGACAATAGATTTTCGTTTTACAATTCCTATAATAATTTTATTTATAAGAAACTAAGTTACTTAACAAATTACCGCAAAACTTTAGAAAAGGCTGAACAAAGTTACAGACAGCTCTTAAAAACTATAGCAAGTACTTCTACAATAACACAAGGAGGTTTCCCGAGTGACGTAATCTATTTGTATCCTCGTTACGTCCGGCGCACCCTGGGCAATCAGCGACTCTATTCCAAGTTGATTGGCTAATCCTTTCACCACGGCGACGGCAACTCGAACTTCCAGTCTATAGAGCTTAAATAATTTGAGACGTGCCTTGAACACGGCAGAATTTATCATTTCACAGGCCATATTAATTTTACACAGCCTACTCTTAAAGTGCTTGCCTATATTTCAGGGCAACGTCAATGGTTATTGGTTGTAGGTAACGTGTTTGGTTTTGGCTTGCTTTAATTATTCTTGTATATGAAAATGTTGCTTCATGAGATGTACAATATTGAATTCTACGCTAAATTGTATGTTATTATGTTAAAAGTGTTTAGTCCTACCGAATTATTTCACAAAAAAAAACTTTAAAACGTCGCGCGTCGCTTTACTTTAGAAGAAAAGTATTCCAACCAAGATATTTATTCAAACATTTTGCTTTTAAGAGAAATAGTTATTCGGCATTCAAACGGCAAATGCAGTTGTTATCCATTTCCCACCCCTATTCATGCGTCTCATAAAGGCGAAGTGGTTGCTACAAATACCACAAGAACTATAAAAATATCTTGCACGGCCATGCGTCTTCATACAATCAGTACTTCGTTACGTTGGTTATGTCATTTGTGTGCCAATGTGAATTGGGGGTCAGTGGAGTTTACCGACCTTGTTTTGACAAGAACAGAGACTCGCAGATGTTTATAGTGCCATCTTCAGTTGGCGCCGACAGGACTGCGATGGCTCCCGCCGCGACGGCGCCTTGCCCGGTTCGGGAGATTAAGATGGCTTCTTTATTTACAAACTGTTGACAATAAATCCTTAACGTGCACTGGAGATTTTAGTGATACCTATTTTGTCTATACTTTGTTTAAGCAGGACTGAGATTTAAAGTAACAAGAAGCTAAATAACCATAGTCCTTATGTCCCGGTCTAATGAATTAAGTGTAATACACAAAACTCTCACTTTAGTGTCTGCTTTTTCTTAAGCATTGAATTTATTTATTTATTTACAACTTTGGAAGACTAACAGCTAGAGCAAACAGGAAAATTAACTAAATAGTAAACAGACAGCCAATTACAAGTCTTCACGTATAAAAAACAGTACAGATATATATCCGTGAAACGACGAAGTGTTGACAATTATATATATGAGTGACTAGATTGAATTACTAGATTCAGCCGAGATTGAGTGTGGAAAACTACGTGTCTTTTCCGAGAGTGTGCCTGTGTCCTGAGGGTTTATTCTAAATATTGGTTAAGAAATTTTGGTAATCGGAAGTATAGTTTCGAAGGTAGAAGTATAGATTACATCAATTATATACCTTTATGAAATTGCACCTGATAACTGGCAACAGAATCACTTAAACAATAGCTCTCTAATCTCTATGTATGTTATGATGACGTATGTTGTAGACACTGTCTAAAATCTGACTGTACCTAACTTCTTCCTATATATATGAAATATCGTCGGTCTCTTATACCTCAAAAAGAAATACAGAACATTTTCTGTGAACAATATTTGTTCTCTCTGTATAGCACGGTAGCATTGAATATAATTAAAACACTCTTGTGCCTCGTAAACGGTACTCTACAAAAGTTTCTTGAAAAACATTCGGGAAGTAGTGGGAGCCGTTTGAAAATCCATGCAGTAGTTTAGTTAGCAAACGCGGTTGAAAACTTTGTGTTATATCATGTTGTAGTTCAGTGAACTAAAACTACACTGGCAGAGAGATACAGACCACTGCAAACATCGCAATGTTTAATATAAGTCGCGAACTAATCATGAAAATTATACTACGATACCGAGTGATGAATAAAATTCTTTCAGAAATCTGTTTCGTATTTATTTCACAATGCCTGTAATCCCTGAAAGCAGTCAGTGTTCCGAGTCACTCACATTTGTCAAAGACCGTTTAAATCCTGAGTCTGGTTCGGATTGTAAGGGTAATCTTGTGGTTTGTTAGAGACAAGCGACTCACTAATCTTTTGACATTATAATACCTCTTCTATCACTTAAAGGCTATGTTTTTTTATATTCTTTTATACCAGGTGAATTCAGTAAGCACCACAAATTAGAAAAATATTCTACCTACTTTCCATAGGCACGTAAAATGTTAAATATTTTTACAATCTCTTTGTTCACCTCGTAGATATTCAGAGGTTTGTAACCCGCCCTAAATTCGGGTTGTACCCTGTAATTATTATCTTTGGACCCAAAGTATTTTTAACAAAATTAACGGTATTCGTAATTTATTCCGATTCCTTTGATTGTGAAGTTACGGGTCATAATTTGTGAAGAGTTTCAAAAGTTTCATCGTAACCCAACTTGATGAGATTTCAGAAAAGAATCTTCGTTCCAAATTCAATGTAGGTATAAGAAGTAACGATTTATTACGCAAAAATATCTGTATCATCTTTTTTGAATGGTAGATTTATGAATTTCGTACTTAAAACAATTAGGGGTATACGTACCTATTTAATTTGTGCGGACACATCTACTTCCAATCGAGTGAAAATATCATAAAAGTAAGTGACTTTTTATGGGCGATTTCAACCCACTTTACGTCGCCTTTGATAACTGCCTATCTGAGAACATGTTCAATCGTAAAACATCCCGTATTGGTCCTTTCTGCGTCCGGTTTTGGAAGGCATAATATTTGGCAGTTTATCTTATTGCCAAGTTTATTAGTTACATCATTCTATCGGTTTTGAAACGAATGATATTTATTTTACTTAAAATTTGAAAAGCGGTTATAAAAGTTTTGAACCACTTTGAATACCGTAATTTTATCCTCAGCTTTTAGAATTAACGTAAAAAGTAGATATTATTATTTTTGTAGATAAAGTTTGTAATTGTATTCAATTAAGCAATATTAACAATGTTTCAAAAGTTCTACGTTGTTATTGATGTAAGTTTTTAAGTTTTACAGAAGGCCAACAATTACGTTTATTATTCAGGGTCGACTCATGGTAATTAAAAAATAATGTATTTTAGGTAACTAGGGTGCAGATTAAAAAAACCATTTGGTTTTATACGTACACCTACCTATCCTAGTGCTGAGTGGTATCCGGCCTAGAATTGACCACCCCCTTTCCTCCCGTGGGCGTCGTAAGAGGCGACTAAGGGAAAATCCAGAAGATGGGCAGCAGCATCTTCTGCAACTTCACTACCAATACTGCGATCCCCAACCCGCATGCCAAGCGTGGGGATTATGGCGCACTCCCGCCACCTTATCTAAGGGCGCTATGATCTAAGCCTTTGTTCAACAGTGGCTTATCTTCCGGCTGATGATGATGTACTCTGCCTATCAATAGGAGCACTGTTACAAAAACAAAACAAAATCACTGGTTTGAGACCTTTCCTATTCTGTCATAACCCTTTTGCCCCAAATTTATCGGTAGTAACGTATAATAAAACACAAACTGGGCATGTGTGACCGGCGTGGATTGTTCAAATGATTCCAAGGGATTGTGCTACGGCGCCGGCTATTTTATGGGCTGATTCAGCTCAACTTAAACGATTGGCACGTACGGCTAATAGCCCTATCGATATCTTTACACCCGACATTCCTTCAGCTTGCGGTTAAATGGCACAAATAAATAACACGACGTCAAGCTAAAACAGAAACTAACATTTAGTTTTATGTTTGCATTTGCTTTCCCCGTTCCGCTGCGACCTTTAACTATTTTTGGATCCAACACAAATATAAGGGTTGTGTTGTTGTATTAGGACTTATGTTTGACACACCGTACACAGAATACACTAAATCTTTACTAGGCTTTAGGTTTTTGCAGAAAACAAAAAGATTTCTATCTAGGTAAAATGTACCACACAAATCCATTTTCTCGTTTTGCACATTTATGCCTAGACAAGCGATTCCCAAAGTGGGTTCCGCGAAATTATATAATATCAGTTTTTTTTTTTTTTTTAATATTTATGGCTTTTTATTTACAAGGTTATTTACAATTCTTAAAAATAAATATATACAAAAATAAAAAATTTAAACTAAAAATTATGTATCAAAGTATTCGTCCTCATCGCTGTCGACTGGTAGGGTGCCCAAAAGGCTGGCGGCATTGCCACGTTGAATGGCAATGCTAATTCTTTGGCCGAAAAACAGGCCAGCCTTTTGGTCACGTGAAGCGTCAACTAACCGTTTAGCAAGGTCACTAAAAAGAAGACGCGCACTCGGACCCCATGACCCGAGTGTTTCGACCCCAAACGGCTCAAAAATATAATTACCTATAAGGTTATTATATCAGTTATTAAGTAGGTACGAATATAATTTTGAAATTTGGAATTGACCAATTAATTTGTAATCAATTGATATGGGGTTCCAAAAAAAAAATAAGTTAAGTATTTGGTTGTGTAAAGTGAAGTATTTGTTGGTGTTTCGTTATGCAAAAAGTTTGGTAATCCCTGGCCTAGACATTAGACAACTGTGAGAGCATATCAAAAATAGGTATTTTATTACTTTCTATAGAATACTCCGTTCAAAACTATGATTTAAACACAAATTACATATCTAATACTAGTGTGAAGTAATAATTTACAACAGAACGATCAACAAAAAGTATCAACGGCTATAGAAGCTTACCCAAACGTCAATCTCACCTGAATGCAATGAGTGCCGCTGACAAATGAGGCGCCGACGACTGACAGATAGCGGGATCGCTGTCCAACTAATCGGAATAGCCTTGACCAGTGACAGACAGGACGACGCCATTCTAATAGCACAATGTTTTCCCATTTCACAGAGACGTTTGAATTGAATTCCACAGTCCCACTGCAAAAAGTTATTTTCTTATTTTCTATATTTCAATAAAATATATTCTCCATATTATGTCCTTGCCTTTATGGATTAATCTCTGCAGCTGGACACGGACCTAATTAATAATATTATAGAAAATTGCAAAGTCAATACCAGCGAACGGTAAGCGGATTAAATTAGTAAGACAAACTGGAAATAAAGCTCGTCTTTCAGATATAAAAGTACACATAAATTAATACTGAGACTTGAACGAAAATATCTGCAGATCTCATTAATATTTGTCTCCTTTACGGATCAGATAAATGTTATGAATCTTCGATAGTAATCTCAGCATGTTGTTATTAGCCTACTAAAGGGATAATTCCCATCTTCTTGATATTATCCCTTTAGCATTTAACGATACCCATGGGAGGGAATGGGCAGCAAATTCTTAAACAACAATACTCGTTAAGGGTCGGTTGGCTCTTATAACCTTATAGAATTGGGTGGCGATAAACGCTAGTAAGGGATAATGTTGAAAGGATAGGGACCGTCCTTATTGTAGGTCAATAACTACTTACTGAGATCAGAAACTTAGCTAAGCGTATTTACAAGCTTGGTTACAATCAATGATAGTTTACTTTTGATCTATAGATGGTGATTGGAGCCAACTGATTGTTATATTCTGTCTACGTAGTTACGATATACCCAAGAGTTTTACCTACAACACACACCCTGCTTAAATATAGTAAATAGAACCAGTAACTGATAAAAGTATTTGCCTTGCATACGACACAAGTTACGACATATTCTTAATGCACTACAAACAAACACACCATAAATATGATCTCATACACGCACTGATTCTAAAACGATTAATTATAACTATTTTTTTTGTATTAGGACATAAAAGTTAATGTAACAATCTGGGCGAAGACACTGACTGCTGTAACCCAGGTTATAAACCTAGCACGGGTGTCAGGGTTTCACATAACTGTACCTACCTCTTTTTAGGTCAATTTTTTTTTATTATTATATATTTTAAAAACTGAAATCAATATTTTGGGGTCGTATTAAGGTAAGGCATCAAGGGGCAGAAAAAGGTGTTCTTCCGAACAGTCTATACACTTTATTTAACATCTCATCATCTTAAGTTCCTTGAAGCTCGCGAGCTTAAAGCCTTTCATCGAGCCCTCACAGAAATCAAATCTTCGACACATTTCCATTTATATCACAGAAGAATATTACTCCGAGATCCTTTTACATTAATCACGAGAATACCAACACCCGCTATCACAGCATTACATAAGGCCCTTTTGACAATGTGCGACATTTCCTTGTCTATTCGGGTAGGTTTTATTTCTCAATTGTGCCAATACGTACATCGGGAAATATAAGGCCACTTCGCCGTGATTTATTTTACGAGTTTTACGACAGGTGACACACACGGCTACCTGAGTACCCTACTCTTATATGTACGCGGTCCTTGAGACCCGCCTGTATTTTTTGTGGAAATCACACATCATATATATGTAGTGTTACGAGCCTATAACATGAAGTAAGTTTTAGTTGTGCAGTCGAGACTTTAAAACGTTTGAATAACGGAGCTGAATAAGAAATGTCAGCCTATCCATAGCCTTACCATTATGCGTATCTATATAAGCATAATGGTAAGATTTTTGTCGCTTAGCAGTAATTAACAAAAGCTACTTTTAATGTAACCAAAATGTTAGTAATTATTATAAGTTTAAAGCGTTAATAAAACCTAAAAAATATATTTTCATTTTCCATGCAAGTCTGTTGCAGAGCTAATAATTATCTAAGTAATTCTTTCCCGTTTTACTTAAATTACATTTTTTAATTAAAACGATTAGAGGAAAATGGCGGAGTGGTGAGTGGTCGACCCACCATACTTTATGTTGCATTAAGAAAGCTTAACAAAGTGTAACACTGTCCAAGATACCGCCTCAATTAATTAAATTTTATATTTTATTTACAGCAGCACGAATAATGAAAATGTTATTTATAATAGCAAGAAAAATAAAGTGGAAGACGTTGCGAAACATTATTTGGTTTTTAGCTTACATTAATTGATCATATTCAAAATAAAGTAGTAGATACTAAAGACGGAATATTCTATTATCTAAATTCGTTTTCTAGTAAGCTTAATTTTCATCATCAATCAAATGTATGTTAGTTTAAAAAACCTTTAAAACTTCTAATATGGTGTTACAAAAGTCTTCATTTTGTATAAGATCATTTAATGGTGCCCATAACTTATCTCCACACATAAATAATGGGTGGTAAAAACGGTGAGCATTTGTATTGACAACTTGAGCGCACCATTATGCTACCAAAACTTCCCATAATCATGTTACTTGTAGTATAAGTAAACATGCTTTTGTGCAAACATATCAATGATATATTAGGACATTGTATGGTCAAATTTATGTTTGTGTAAAAATATTTTTCGGACAAAGAAAATCTTTATTGCTAATGAAATAGACACAGATTCGTAAAGTAGGTATAATATCATTTCTAAAACGTTTTGTCATTTAACAGCTACTTAATTTTGCGTATTCTTATATTTAATATGCACTGTTCCCTTTTCTTCTTCTTATCGTATGACTGATGAACAACCTGGTGTCAGAGTTTAAACCGCCTGTAGGCCTCCGACATGGATTTACACACCGTTGAAAAATCTCTTAAGTACAGCGGAACGAAAACCGTTTTTAGCAACTGATAACTATTTTATAATACGCATATGAATTCGAAAATACATTGGTGCGTACCGGGGTTTGAACTTGCGACCTTTGACTTGGCAGTCCAACGGTCTTACCACTCGGCTATCAATGTTTCACACTTATATTACTTTAACGCAACCATTTCTCAAACAATAATCAGCTGTGTAATGAGCCGACGTTCCGAGGACGTATGCATTAACTACACTTAACAATTTAACACGTTAAGACTTCTACTTCCGAACTAGATTACAAGCACCACTTTAACTAACTAAATTTAGCTGGCTGCGTCATCTGCAGTGTAGCACATTTACCTAATGTGACACGACCTTATAAGCTTATACTACTATTTAACAACTTTAAAGTCTATAGCTAAACATGGCTGTAAGGTCTATATCTGAACATGGCTATAAAATGTGTGTAAGCGACTTAAAAAGTGCTTAAAAATACAGACACCTACAATGTTCACATGTACACCTACTAACCCAGATATATTCAGATACATTATTAAAAATGTAGATTAATTATTTGACGATTTGATAATAATATTTTTACGTTAACGTAAATAAAAAAAAATATTTTTTTCCAAACTTTGATTATGAAATTGCTATATCAAAAGAAGAAATTCAAATTCTTCAAATTCTTTTACTAGAAATATCTAGTCACCGCCAGAAATAATAAACATGACATTTAGTCCCTATAGGTGCTAACATATGAATGGCTCATGAGGTTAAGGCCGCGGATTTCACGGATTACGGATTATAACCGAACTTACGGCGAGACTTAAGGCCCCTAGAGAGGTCTGGCCGTAAGTCCGGCTAAGCAGTAAGAACGGGCTGGTACAGTTTGTTGCGTGACACCTAGATACCTACGAAAATGGAAGCTTTTCTTTCTCTTTTATTTCATAGAAGAAACATTATATGTTTATTTATATTGTATAATATATTAAATAAAAATATGGATCGCCTTAACAAATCCAACATGTTCAAACAATAGAAGGCGGTGCAGTTTCTCATTTAGAATTCGCCTCTTTATCTTCATCTATCCTTTTGTGAGCCCAAGAGATAATAATTAGGTGCATCAGCTGTATCGTGTACAGTGTACACCTGGTGTGTATAAAAACCTTACAGAGTAAAAGCTGGCAATTAAAAGTTAGCCTGTTACTGTCTAA
The DNA here is from genome assembly GCA_946251915.1 of Abrostola triplasia. Classification (NCBI taxonomy): domain Eukaryota; kingdom Metazoa; phylum Arthropoda; class Insecta; order Lepidoptera; family Noctuidae; genus Abrostola; species Abrostola triplasia. The sequence goes on along the minus strand of OX276428.1, from coordinate 9,355,461 downwards.
ACTCTTTCCTGGTCAAAACTAGTTTCAACTAAAATATCCGGGCGAACTTACCCTTAACAAAATTCATACAGTTATATAATTATTAAATCATTTATTACCATACACACTTTTACATAGAGTATTTTAATTGAGATATGACACACACAGTATCGGAAAAACGTTCGAATATTAATTGCCATTAATATTAATTATTCAGCTTGAAAGAAAACAACTGCTTACGTGAATATGTCGTAGTACATATAACTCGTAGTTTATATTATATTTAAGAGTGAAATATTAAATCACGTTAAAACTTAAATTACTTACCTTATTTCTGATGAATTAATTCCATCTGATTCGATGAGTCAATCGTTTTCTATCCACGTGTATGTTTTATAGCGGTGAGGTCAAATGGAAGTCGTCGCGTAACATCAGACTCGCGGCTTTAACACCTCTGAATAAACCGGAACCAACCAACAGCCCGGAAAAATTCACTTCAGGATGATGAATGAATTTCACGGTAATTATTTACCGCAAACGTGATTCGAATGTAGGCACAAAAGTTTGCTACGAACAAAGTTTTCTACCTACACGTTAAAATTTTATAACAGGTGGTTAAATTTTTTCTTTTTAAATATTTAAAATATTTTTCAGATATTCCTAAAATCTATCCTGCTATGCCATGCCATTATTAAATCCTGCTTCTACCTTTCAATTGCATGTAACTGCCAGAATACTTACTATAATGATAAATCATATTAGTGTCCTATAAATATAAAGTTGTGAACAATTAATTAAAATTAAATAATGCATTTTGAAACAGATTCCTGAAACAAATTAGGCTAACAAGCCAGAAAATCCGCGTCCGTTTTCTCTTTTTAATTGAGCGTATAATTTATTACCAGCCCGTGTTTTTGAAGTTTATAACAATAACAGGGATTTTGGTTGAAACTTAATAAGTCGTTAAACATGTTCGTTACTAAGCTTACGAAATATTTTCATCGAGTTTTATAAATAGAAGGCGGATTCGATTTTAGGTACGAACTTTGAAGACTTCGGCCGTTTGAGATTTTTACCGCTGAGAGTATTAGGAAAATGTCAAGTTATTATCTATCTCTAGTTCGGAACAGGAGTTCTTTAAAGGAATATTTTCATCAAAGAATTCCTTCAAAATTTTGCAAAAGTAATATTTGAGCGAAGAATTTTCTTTGGTGAGATATCCCTTTAATGTAGAAGTGTTCTCTCCAATTTTGTTACAACGTTCCATTTTATCCGTCACTTATTCTGTCTAAAGAATTCGTGAAAACGTCGAATCGAACTATATTTTATGTCAAAACATTAGACGTAAGTGTATGTTTGCTATTTTTTTAATCTGTGTGTGACATGTAACATTTTATTGGAATTAACCGTCGGCCGTAAACGCGTTGAAGTGTGCGTAAACACCAGATGGAGTGTACTCAATGTTTGCTGACCCTATAATAAAACCGAGCACACATACATTATATAATATAATGAATAAATGAAATCCGTCGACACGTGTTTTAGGTAAAAAGCGACACATTAACATTCAAGAAGAAAAATGTGAAATGTACAACATAAAACACATTCGTCCCTAATGGTCGATTTTGAGCTTATTTAAGTACCTATTCTAGTAGCTCGCCAAAAACTTGTCCTTTCCAGACGAGAGATTTTATGAGAACTGATTTCTATTGTCTTTTTAACAATCCATTATATGAACGCTATAAAAGGAATCGTAAACATTCTTAACGTAAGGTAGAATAAAATATATTGTTACTAATGATTTCTTTCTACAAATTTTTAATGTAATTTTAGTTGCACTTACATACTACTCAGAAAATAATGTCTAAATAAACTCTATTAGGGCAAAAATAAAATAAAATAAATCAGTTATTTTGACATCTTCCGCCAAAATATAACTCACAAGGCATATTTTGGAATGTGTTATAAAATAAACTATAAAAAATATAGAATGTCGATCATAAATTGTTAGAATACCTAGAACATACAGAAGTTTTTAATAAAAATTACGTAGTACATAACTCTTTATCTCATACAAAACAAGAATATTTTTCAGAGGCGGTCTCCATTAATATTTTAATGAGGATTCTCGCTACAAAGCTAATCCTACTCATTTAGACGGACACTCATTCATAATAATTTGCCTTTAAAATTATGTCGGTACTAGCTTTATGGCTATTTGTATTTTATTACCAGATTTGACTGTGCATTATACAGATTCGAATGTCTATGTACCAACTAAAAGGACTTGATTATTAAGGAAATTAAGAACATAAGAATCTCAAACAATAATAACATACTTGCTTGGAACAGTTTATTATCATTTTGCTTTTTTCATTGAACGTACTTTTTAATTATAAATTAGAAAAAAAAATATGAAATATAGAACAATATAATGTTATCGTTTGCTTCCCATGGATTTTATTATCCAGGCATACAACCAGGTATTTATCAATCAATAATCATTTGCTAAATTTATACTTACGCTTTTGTTACACGATCTCAACTTTGCGGTCTAACCGTCGGAGTTAACTGTTGTGCGATAAAAATCGACTAGTCGAATCGTTTATTATAATAACAATGTAGGCAGACGCATGTATTGTGAACTGTACCTCGGCCATATTGTCCACTGTCAAAAGCTATTAACCTTACAATGACGCTCCTCCTTTCACTAAATGTTCGGTTATAGCACATAAGGGACCCTTCGCTTTAAAAAAAACGTCATACATCTCTCCTGCTGTGTAAACACAATGAATTAAATCAGATTAACACTTACTTTTACAGCGTACGCTTTGTAAGCGCATTCTAATCAAGATTAGGGGTGTCGCAACGTAATTCTTTACATTTAAATTTCGTCGTCAACAAAGGGAGAGCTAAATCCGAGTGGAAATAAACAATTTCACACGTTGTTAGGGCCCTGCCACTGCGCTGTCTGATTTTATCGACGGCTCCAATGGGTTAAAATATACGCTGGGACCGCGCCGCTTTATTTCATGTTATTATTATTACTACGCAAACTTTATGTTACGTTAGTTTACTGTTGTTGAATATCATTTCATACACACTATGATTACCTACCTCTGTATATTTTATGAAAATCAAAATTGCTTTGATAAATCACAGCATTCATCAAAGCCATTATGATTTTCATAAACTACATGATAGTTAGGTATGTTATTAAAATTAAACATCGACAAAAATCAGCAAATATTGATGATATTGAAGTCATCAAACAGACAATATTTCGTGAAATAATCACATGGTCGGCTATACTTAAATCTTAAACGATATCGAAAAGCAAGTTACAATCTAACAATGTCCATGTCCATTACCGGTGACGTTACGTCAACCCCCGCAGACTGGCAAGTCAGGTCTTTCTACTTATTTCCTGTAATAGCAAGAGCGAATAAATGTCAGTTTGAAAGCCATATAAACTGCACCCTGTTTATGTAACAGCGCCCTGGCTGACTCACCTTACGCCTTTGCCATAATAATGTATTATGAAGTGATTCGCTTACGTCTATGACCTGTTTTGTGGCGTTAAACACGTTGAGGATTGGGTTTTGTATTGTTTCTTTTTATTTATGTACTGAATATTGTTAAATAAATTGATTGAAAAACTTTATGATGATGATATGCGATATTTTCATGGCTTAAAAAACCCAGTTATCAACGTTATTAGGGTTGCTAAAAGAAAATAATTGGTATTGCCATTTTTAACACTTACGAGTGAGTCAAATGAAGCTGAAGCAACCTGCCTTAGTACTACTATACCTATTCATTCAATTTTTTTTATCGTGTTTTTTATACAAAAAAAATATTATTAGGATAATTAATTTTAACAACTGAAATCAAAATATCAAATCATTAGGCCTTTTGCGTCAGCGCTACCAAACATTCCACATTTAAGCATGAATTTATTTTCTAAAGTTCTATATGTAAATTAATTGTAGAAACATAAACACAAAACTAATCACTATGTCATCAGCCAAGCTTACCTCGACTCAAATCTTTCCACAATAGGCGAAGCGTGTAATGTTTGCACGACAACTAATGAATTAATCGAACGTGAATATGTCAATAGACGCAGGCAGACGGTAAATACCTACTTCGAAGACTTCTATCTATCACCTGTCACGTTGTGATAGGCTTTAGTCTCGAACTTTGCGAATTAAAGATAGTGGATTCTCAATTTGCTGCAATATATATTTTTTCTAAAACTGCTTGAAATATATGTCAGAATATTATATAATAATAATAATGATTTATTTCTCCCAAAAAGGGTACAGACTTTGGTTCATGTCATATTAAGTCAAATCAGATTAGTAACCTTTGTGAGAGCTGGAGTCTATAGTGGGTTCAGGACCTGTATGACAGATCTCCAGGCTCTCACCCTCTTAAACAATACTATTTTGAGTACTTGGTAATTTGAACACATTTAAGGCCTTCACGTACAGAGAGGAATATTTAAAAACTAAAACACTGACATTCTTTTATAACTTCGTGAATTCCTCTGTAGACAAAAATGTTATTAGAATTGTTTCTTTACTGTAACAATGCGTCGTTTTTAACAAAAATAAAAAATACGCATACATTATCCATCACAATATCGAACTATTATATTAAAAAATAAACGAAGGTATATTAAAATGTACGAACTGCTACTAAATCGAAACAAAATTTGTATGTTACAGATATTGTTCCCTTCGCAAATCGAACGGGCTTAGATTCCCAAACGTGGTCGCCCACCGTAAATCATAAGGTCTACAATAGGTCCCTACTTATTTAAAAAATAAAACCACTCGACCGCACCGGGTAAATTGCTGTCATCCATTATGGACTTCCATTCTCTATCTCCGCAGTGCTTCATCAGATCATGGAAAAATGTTATCCTTTACACATTTTGTCCCTACCGAAAGTAGGTACGTTCTTTTAAACAAAAATATGCGTAACATATTTAAGTAAAATCAATCAACTGAAGCCCTTCTTAAAACCTGATAAAATACAAAATAAAAAAACAAGAATTTTATTCCAGTTTCTAGTTAACTTTAAAGGAAGGAAACCAATTAATGAGATATTAAAAATGATTATACTTCCTCAGGTTTCCTTTAAAGAGAACATGACAGGTGAAAATCAAAAGGGATTAATTGTTTGAATAATTTAATGAAGGTAAACTACTAGAACAGACTTTATCAATGTTGCTAGAGCATTAACTATGAATAAGTCTGTAAGTTCCTTACATAATACTTACTAATTAATACATGTCTGTAGCTGTCTCGATGTAGGGCAATAGCTTCTTAAAGAGGGAACTAGTGTAGATAACCACGCTTCCTCGCAAGTTGGCAAGTTCATGTCATTATTGCCAGATAGAGTCACAGTGGTCACCTACTATCCAGGTTTGAAAATAGCTTTCTTGTTCATAAAAAGTAAAACTTTGACAAGACATAATGAAAAACATAGTGGCGTTTACGGAGGAGGCTTATGCCCAGCAGTGGTAAAGGTAATGATGATGAATGGAAAACAAAACTTTTTTGCATCGCTCGACTTTAATTCTAAGCGTATTTGTTTTTTGTACACGCTTTATCGAACTCAGATTACGCCGAGACCGCGAGATCGATTTACGTGGTTCCTATCTTAATTGAAAGAGAATACTCTCGATCGATTCCCATTTAAATTCTTTCCACATTTGTTGTGGAAATCAAAGATTTAAAAGCCTTGCCATCTGATATGCTTTTTTTACTATTAAATGAGTTAATTGAAGTGCCATGAGGCGTCATAATTCGAGAGGTTAAACCAGCTTAAGGAATTTTACTATTTTATGTGGTTTCGTGGAAGTTTGTTGAATTTGTAGAAAATGTTTGAAAGGCTAACATCTGTGCTAAAACAATAGGTGCCTACGAATTATGGTGTCGCGTCGCGTCGTGACAATTGGGGCAAAACGAACAGATAGTACATAGTAAAAAAGAAATAAAATGTTAGTATTATGTGTTTCTTTCACAAGGACAAAAGAGTCGTGGGAAAAATACTTATAGGCGTTTAAGTATTATACATTTTTAAATAGAATTTATGTAACTTTTAAAGGCAACGTAAATAATGTATCCAATGACTAGGTACTTACAATTCATAACTGATAAAACAGTGCAAAGTGTAGAGAAGAATTATAAAATTTAATATTTGTTAATATATGATAAAGTATGTCATTCAGTCATCCATAAATCATTTCGGTTGTTCGATTATTCAAATGTCCATAAACACCAAAGTGTTCTCTATGTCTAGGTAAGTAATATAATGAGTGCAGGCTGTTTAAACTTTAAAAAGACTATTCATACAACAGAAAGAGCAATCCGCTTACTCCCAGTCCAAATGGGTTCTCTATATCTAAACAGACTGGTGTCGACTTGGTTGAGGCGTTCCTTTTCCAATGTAATGGGATTTGACGATAGCCTAGAGAGACGTTTCAAAGGCTAAGTGTATACTTAGGAGCTTTGATGGTGTTTATACGTCTTGCTTACGAACTTGTATTGTGGGAATGCAATGACGTCATTGGTAAATAGTGAACTTTCGGTAAAAATACTGCCCCTTACCATCTAGCAGAAGAGCGCCGCATTAGACTGCACGGCGTCTCGCTTCCACATCGTTCATAGTAAGTGGACTGTTATGCCATAAAAGATTAGAGTATACAAATAAGTATATTGGAATTAGTAACGATATCTTTACTTTTTATATTATAGCTAGCCTTTTCTGCACCCATTTTATCGGTAGGTACTGAAAATGTATTCTTGAATATTTCGTCAAACTGCACGGTTTGCTCGTGCACTGCCAGTTTGTAGAAGAATTTTTCATGCCTAGTTTAAAATGTTCGTAAATAGAAAAGTTTGAATTCCTTTTGCCTAGTCGTGCTTGAGATCGTTATTTAGTTCTGAAAGTTTAACTTATGAAGTATGTTATATTTGTTAGTATTTCTCGAAGTTAAATATAGGTATAATAGCGAAGCCTATGAAAGTTTTCTCTCAAACTCTCTCCAACTTTCAAATTGCTTCAGAACACAGCGCTACACAAGAAAAATAGTAAAGGAATATTAAAGTTTCATTAATAAGGAAGTCCTTCATCTATATAAACTGAACACGACAAACACAAAAGTTCCCCAACTGAGGTATAGTAGTTGCAGAGAACCCGCCTTGCGGTACCTTATTAGAGACTATTGTTCAAGTGCTGTGTACCATTTGCGGTTTGCCTTTTGTGGCCACATGCTGCGGAACCATTATTGCGCTACCTAATTAGAAGGGCACGCCATGTTTCAGTTATACAGGGTACAGCACTGAACTATCGCTCAGGCAATCGTAAATAAGTCATTATAGAGCTAACAACGTGATAGAACACAAAGGCATTGTCTTTGTGAAAATTATGGCAGCGATAATTTGCAAGTGGTGAATTAGCACTGTAGGTGTTCGCTCGGCGCACTCGGCACACGCTGGAACTCTGTTGGCTGAATGTTTTAGGGTTGGCAGAGCCTGAATACTGCCGCGCATACCAGGGTCATTCATATTAATTTAATTTACGCTCATTAGTATTAAATGAATTAAGTACGAACCCCTAATTTTCATGCTATTACCTAATAGAAGTCCACTAAACAGACATTATAATAAATAGTATATTATAATTTTCATATTAAATAAAGTATATGAAAATAAAAACTGTAATATTGCTAGTTACCGCAACAACCCACGTGGCTGCATACAATATAAACCAGTCTACCACACCTGTTTTATAAAATTCTCTTTGAAAACCTCGCTAGTACTCATCGTTATGAGCTTTGCAGATGAGTGTCGTATTAAAGCCGTCATGTCACGTGAACAGGCGTCGGGATTTCCAAAGTAATTACATGAAGAACGTCTACCCGGGGTCGTGGAGACAAAGAATGTTATGTACCTCCACCCATTCGTACGTTGATAAATACATTATGTGCACTCATTCATACTGATAAAACTTGTACTTAACCGCATAATAGGCCCCCAGATAACAATAAACTACATAACATTACTGCAGAAAAGTCTGCGGACGGGTCTGTGGCACGGGCTAGCATACGTAGAATATATGAAACATTTTATGTGAAATGTGTTTTATAACTGAATTGTCAATTTGAAATGTAATAGTCGCAAGTGCGTTCGGCTGTAAATTGTAATAATGTCCAACGATATGCATCGTTACGATTACACATACAGCAAACTGTATATCATATACTTTCTGTCAACAAATAGTTCGAAATCGAAACTAATATATTGATTTCGTCACTTCTTGGCAACCGTAACTCTGTTTACCAAAGCCAATTTGATCGACCTGTGTAACTTGATCTAATCAAGTCAATTTATGCCAAAGTTTACAAGTGAGGTCATTAAACCCTCCCCAAATAGGGCACTGGCTCACCCCATACGTTGGCGAATCTTGTCGACGCCGCGGATGCCGCCCCGCCGGCGCCACGGTACTACGGTCCCCTTATTTTGCAGGCCAGTGTGCTTGCAACCTATTTTCCGTTGCCAAATCTCCGATATGTTGACCCATATATAATATTAATATTACTGACAGACAGTCCTCCCATGATGCAAAATATTCATGTTTATTCAGTTAAAGGTTGCATGTGTTGAAGCTAATAATATGTTTAAGTCTCATGAGGTTTTGAAGGCTGTTTTTCAGTAGGTATCGAGATTCAGAGCGTAACTTACGTTTATAATATAAAAACTGTGGTAAAAAGAACAACACAAAAGGAATCACTTCAAATAAAAGGTTTTCCAACAAAGACGACGATTAATTTTCTCCTTTCTTTGATGCGACTAGATGTCGATGGAATAAAAAAGTAGTTCTCTTTAAGTCCATAGGATGCTTACTTGAATAAAAAAAGCATGAATTGAATTCGTGCGGTATTTGTAGAATTGCCAGATGGTTGAAATTTCGTGAAACAGCGGAGCGAAGTGGACGCTCGTGCGAATGGGAAAAGTTCTGAATTTTATATAGGTACGATATTTGTGCGAGGACGGATGTACATATTTGTTCACATTAATATTACATGCCATAAGTACATTAAGGGCTAACAGGGATGAAAATATTCATAAGTCACGCCACAGTCGGCCTTTTAGTAAGTAGGTATGTTCGTTCGGTTGACAATCCCTTAACATGACTTAATGTGTCTTGAAGATTAAGCATTTTGAAAGTTGTCCTTCAAGAGAAGTTTAATTAGACTGTTAAGTCTGTATTCCCTAATGGGGAAGGCAGATGTGGTATGACGCACCTATGTTTCGGTAGAGTTTCAAATTATAGGCAGTGAGTCTGTTGTGGACTTGTGGTGTTAAAGAGGACGATATAAGTATCAAAAATAGTCCGTCCCACTTAACCACCTCGAAAACAGACAGCTGAGGCGGGCAAATCAATTTACAAGTAAATCTTTCCGGGAAAGAATCTAAGAGATTCATTAGTATCACTGTTACTGGCTTATTTAGATTTGTGCCTAAGGGCAATAAGCTCGCCCTCTATTACGTAGGACTTTTACTGTTTGGCGAAACGTGGGTGTACTATTTGTACACTATCAGGGAATTGCGTCGTAAAAAAAAGTCACATCAAATGAATAACAAATGTAGTTTAGTCTGTGAAATTCTGTCGTAGGTAGATATTAAGGTTGTCAATTTAGAAGTTTCATAGTATTTTTTCGTTTCGAATAAAATACCTAAGCGTACAATTGACTTTACTTGAACTTAAAATATCGATTAAGTATATTCTTCGTAAGTATAATATAAATATCGAAGTAAGTTTTTCCATGCATACAACAATATCAATTCGGTAAAATGAAAATGGCATTTTAAAAATAATTTACTTACTTTGTTACTTATATAAAACATGTTATTTTTAGAACTAAATGTCTAAGAATCTGTGGCATTTGAGGGTTATTCCGTGACGTCTATCCTACTATTGTCTAGACTAAACTAAAAGCTAATGATACTAAAATCAAAATAGATCAAAGTTTGATATCGAGGGAGAAACTTCAGACGCCAAGTCACGCGAAAACAACTATGTTCGTTTCTAGACAGTCAATAAGTAGATTGAGAGAGTGGTAGGAATATTCGTGAAGTTGTCTTTATTTTATGTGAAATAAATATTTAGAAAATATATAAAGTAAATCCTTGTCAAAGGCCTACAGGCAGTTTAAACCCTAACACCAGGTTGTTCGTCAACCATACGACATGAAGAAGAAGAATTAAAATAGCTAAGCCTTATACCACCTTCAACATATTAGGTACTGCTTATTGTTTACAAACGGAGGTGAAGATAAATGTGTTTGTTTACCGAACTCAACGCACCAATTTGTATCATGCGCCACCAGCCATCACCTTGCCGATACGGCTGAAAAATTAAAGGAATCGATGGCGTACGCCTAACAATATCTCCGAACACGACAGAAACGTGTGGAGTATTCAAACCGGCGGATATATTCACTCAGTGATTGGATACGGATACTGCAGTTAAAACTGTGTGAGCATCCACTTTGACGTCACATCGTTAACTCAAAATACAGGCGCTGTTTCACGCTTTATTACTTCTAGTTTTTGGCAACTGATCCTTTTATTGACGCGATTTTCTTTATAAACAGCTCAACAAAATGAAATATAAAACTTTTATTTGTCCTGTCCATCGATTAGCTTAAAACATGGAACAATTCTAGGTCGCCAGCTTTTTGATTGACTTGAAGTATGTCCCTTACCGTGAGAGACAGACAGAGCCCAACCAGCGCTCCATTGTCTGGACGGGCTATAGTCAGATAGTCACCCCTGTCATCCTCCGCAAAACCTTTTATAATTTTCCGGCACTGACCCAACCCGCTGTATCGCACTAAACACTAACTGCTGTACTATTTATTACATTTAATTATATCACAATCGCGTTCTAATAACCTAAACCAAACATACGTTATTAATAAAATTGATTGTAATGTAGTATTGTATTCGATCAAAAAATAGAATTATATTATGTAAGATGCTTGTGTACATTGTACTATACCTAAGCTATGTTTACCACTCTTTCCTCAAAAGTCTAAGAAGTATTTATAAACAAAACGTTTTAAATCAATGCACTCATTCCTTCAATACAGAAGCAGCGAGAACACCTCGACTTAACTTTTAAACTTGCGACGCTTAAAAACTACAGAAGTGCGCTAAGCGACCGACAGTTGGAACTTTGAGAGAAATAGCCAATTGACACGGTAGTCTTTTGTTCTCGCATTGCTCCCCCAGTTATTACAAGAGAAAAAGTCCGACTAGTGAAAAAATAACGGATGAAAAATCTTATGGTATCACAAAAGATTGTTTCTCATTTCTCAACGCTTATTTTCCGTACAATGCCGACGAAATAAATCCAGCTGCGTTCATTTGTGAATGCAATCATGACTACAACGCGGAACAGCTAATCCTGATCATTATTAATGAGAGTTTTAATTGGTTCACTATGGAATGGAGTCGAATGAATTTTAAATTATAGTCTCGTGGGGTTAGAGGCTGGACGGTGGTAATGCATTCTGCGTACACGAGAACACCTGTGCGTTAGTTTGTTCTGCATTGTTTAACAAATGGATGGAGTCCGAAATCGTTACTATTCATAGACTTATTTGACTGCCAATGGAGCCAATTATGGCGGAATAAAACTGTTTGTTGTCGTTTCGTACATCGTTGTTGATCGTACGTACACTTTCGTTGTTGATTTTACGAAATGTTTATTCAGTTACAGTCGAATGAGAGCGTGTTGTGTATTTTTGAGTTAATTAAAAGATTTAGTAGGTACAATGAGAAAGTGTGAAACCAACAGTTTTTGATGCAAGATTTTCTCTTCATATTCCTATATCTGCTAGACAGGGTGTTTTAAAAGATTTTGGAAGTACGCAAGCTTTAGATGTTCTACTTAACTATAATATTTACTAATGCTGTCTATGATCTTAGTGTAACTAGAGGGTATGAGTAAGCCTAATACACATTAATCTGCTTGGCTAGCTAAAAGCTCTTACACAGGGTCGTACCTACGTCTTATTGTAATTTAACCTTTTCTAATAATACTTTTTTTAGTTAATGTTTTTTTCTGTTACTTTAAAAAATACCATGTACCATTTATTTTGCTTTAAAATGAAATATTTTCCGTTAAAATATCGCATTGCCAATTGGAAAAGGTATTGGTAACAAGCTAACAACCTCTTCTATTGGCAATAAGAATCCCGATTTTCAGTATGCATATTTTATACAGTACTAATAAGAAAAAAAAATATATGAATCGCATAACAACGTGATATAAACCTAACAACGCATCAGTAAACATTTACAGCCATGTAATTTAGTTTAAGCTGAAAATATTAGCATATTTTATCGCGACATGTTACTGAATAAAATAGTGAAATAAAGAAATGTAGCATGTTTTGTGGTTCGGTAAAATGATGGTTATTTCCTGGTGGCTTAAGTGTCAGTATATTGTGTATGGGTCTGGCTATTACCAGGCCGGCTGAGCGGACATTACTACGATATACACGTCAACCCTTGCACACAAGCGTTTTTATTTGGCCCACAACTTGGGTATGAGATTAACGCTCAATTTAGTAAGCATTTTTATATGTAGGTATATTATTTGTATTTTATGTGTGTATGTTACTTGTATGACATTTGTATGACAATCACTCATTGTGGGCGGAATTTTCGAAATAATTTGTATTTAATGGAACAAAACTATCTTTTTCCGTGGATTGCCTCCTGTTTAACAGAAATGGTACAACATCTTTTGGAATAAACTTGTGTCAAAATAACGTAACTAACAAAATATATGTAATAAATAATATATGCGTAAATATTGGTCTCGCGACGTGTAAGAGAAACAAAAGCTAACATACAAACTAACCGTTCTTGATCACACTAAATTCAGTAGCTACTATTCCAATAATATTTTGTCGCTACGCGGAAAAAATAAATGGATTTCATCCAAACCCACAATTTCTACGTAACATTGAATTTAAGCTACTATTTGATTCACAGTAAAACTTTTGTTACGACACAAAATACACAGAATACTTTATGTTACGTCTGAATAAAGTAAACGAGATGGTAAATGCAAGATCGGTAACAAAAGACTAGTTATAGGTATGACTTACTATGAAGTAGAGTGAAAAGGCTTTTGGAATCGATATTGTAGTAGATGATAGTACCTTCTACAGTCTATTGTATCTCCAATATAAACTTGGTAGCTGAAATAAAAAGGCAAAAAGTTTTAACGAGATTCTCTAACTTATACGAAAGTCCAAGTGCTAAAGGACATCCATGTTAGACGGCCGCCTTTGTCTCTGTCATCCCTTGTTTGTTGCGATAACAGTCCATTTTTTGTTTGAGAAACACACCCACAATACAGGAGAAATTCCTAATGGGGTAAGGATTTTATAAAAAAAATGAAACTAATGAAATAGAAGGTATAAGATTTGACTACCTACTTTTTAATCTCTGAAAATGGTTACCTTGAAATATACTATTTCAATAGTTTCTTACAAATAAAAGATACAATTGCTGATAAAGATTTTGGTAAATCTTGATCTGAGTGTAGAAAATAAAGAGATATATAAAAATTTTAATGAATAATATTTGAACTAAACCTCCACTCCTTCTCAGCCTTCCGATTGCAATAAAAAACTAATCCCTGATAAAGGGACACCGTCAATCAAAGTAGGTGGGGTTCTAGCATTTTGGGGTAAAGATTTTGTTAACGGTTTACCCAAGAGTACCTAGTTACACAGGTAAACGTATACGAGCCAGTTCGCATCTAAGCGTTGCACCTAAAATGTTAAAATGGTATAAAAAATGACTTATCGATAATTCGATACAGTTTTTCGAATTATATCCGATTGTCGATTGATTGTAAAAAGTCAAGTTTAGTGTTAATACCGTAAAGAAAATTAAGTTAAATGTTACGGCTAACGGTCTCTCAAACGATTTTTGTCAATGCTCAACAGACAAACAATTTGGAGCAGCTTATATTGCGACAGACGTCCCACTTAAGGCAAAATAGACTACATGTTAAGTAGGCGATGTAGATATCACGCTCCTTATTCTCATTATATAATAACGTTGTGTGTTCAGAGATATTCCCAACAGGATATTACTATACTAGAACCATTATGTTTATTATTAAATAAACATGTTAAAATGGTTTTAGAGCCAAACCGATGAAACCCTGACTCGTTTACTCTAGATGATTATTATTTAGTTTTATGTATTACGGAGGTAGACTTAATGGATTTAATTAATACTTTACTTGGAACTACGTCACATAAATGCATGGTTTTAGTTCATTTAAAAGCTCAAAAAAATATTTGCCTTTGCCGGTGGGTACCTACTTGTGGGTCTGAGGATCACTCTCTTTTAAAAAGTTTCAAAAGCTGAAAATAATTATTAATATATCTCACGAAATAGACCCCTTCGTATCGACACCAATTTATAGAGAAACATTTAAAATGTACAAGCCAATATTGTGTTATGATATAACATTTGAGCCCGAAGAGCAAAAATAGATTGGTTTAAAGATCGCAATTCTGAATTCGTAATGATAGGTCGTAAGCCTTTCCTACGAGCTGTTGGCTGCAAATAAATATTTATGACACTACAAATACTGTAAGTATTGCGAAGCCTGAAGGTTCAAACTACTAAACACTTATTTTTGGAGTATAAAATCGAGTATTTTGCCTTTTACTTCGTAGCTCACCTAACTTGGGTACCTACCTGTAAAACATGTTATTAAAATGCACACTCGTGCCAGATATCAGGCGAGTGCACTTTGCCGAGTACCGTAATAATAAAAAGTTATTATTATATCACGCGTTACAACAATCAGGCGGCGGATTTCGGTGCTTATTTTGAATTAGCTACATATGAAATCCTTTGCGAGCTGTGTTTTACAATTGAAGTGGATTACAGTTACATGTCATAAAAAATTGGGAATAAGGACTCCATTGATTCCCTTTTTCGCTCGTAAATATATTTAATGCTTCGAACCTTTTTACGAGTACATTCTGGCGGTCAAATACAGATAATCCCCGTCGATAAATTCTGATCCGCTTATTCGGTCTATACTCGTATTAGGTGTAAAAGCAATGGCTTCCTTAGTTTCACCTTCAAGCGTCGACATAAAGGCCGGTACATGCACGCGGCAAACAGTGGGCTCTCGAGGGAGCCATTGTTGTGCCAGCACAACACATACGATTTGATTTCTATTAACGTTTCCGAGTTTTCTTTGTATGAATTATATTGTTTGAAGTGGTTCACTTTCGTCTCTATACGCGTGATCTGGTTGTGTAACAAAGTATTTATTTGTTATACCAGTGTTGTTGTTTGCTTCAAGGTCTTATGTATTTTCCTATAAGAAATTGAAATGAACGTACGTGCAGTACTTTCTATTTCTCTCTTCAATAGAATTACTGAAAAAGCTTAATAAGATTAGTCTCTGCTTATAATAGTACTACTGTGTAGTCGATAAACCATTTTCATAGCAAAAAATATTTAACCGTTTTTGAAGTTTTTTTTAAATATTTCTGCATAAAACGCAGTAGGTTTACTACCTATACTGCCAAGATTTTGTAAGCGACGTGTAATAATGAAACTTATTTTAAAAATCACAAGTTTATAAAAATAGCGTGTTCTGTTATAAAACCGTATCTCAGCAACCAATTTCTTTGTCGTGTCGCCAGCAGATATTAAAAAGACATGAAAGCAACGCCATAATATTTCAATTTATTTTTAAATGAGCAGAAAAGGAAATAGCTTGGCAACTTAGCTTCGTTAAGTATTTGTTACCTGTAGGTAAATAAATTAGAACTTGATAAGCTTCTGGAGTAAGATAATATATCTGACATTGAAATCTTGCATGTAGGTTACGATGAATGTGATTGAATCGCAACATCAGTGTACCTATGTATTATGGAAAAATGCAAATTTAATGTTTATTTTCCATCTTAGCTCATCTGCTAATTCAATTTCCTAGTCCGGTCATTATGGCAATATCGCTGAAGATCGTTTTGCTTATCAGGCTATGCGAAGAGCAAGTTCACCAGGAGAGTCCTAACGGGCTGACATTAAGATGATAATCTAACGAGATAGATTTAATTTCGTAGATATCTTAACCTCTAATAATAGCAAATAAATTATATGAAATTGGAAATTTATATTAAAGAGGAACCTTGAGACTGGCGGTTCTTCTCCATGAATAACACATTATAATTAGACGTTTCTTAAGCGCGTGTAATTCTTCTATCTATTTACAACTTTTTTTAATTTTAAGTTTGAACACGATGAAACTCACAATACGAAAGTGAAAACATCGGTCGAGGATAGAAAGGGTCATTGTGTATTGAAAGCGAGAGCATTAAATAAACATCGGTACGAGCATTTTCCACCAAAGCAAGAGCTAACTGTAGTTTGTAGCTGACTGTTTATTGTGCAGCCCAAGACAAAGGGCGGCCATTCTCACCTGTGCACTGCTGTAATTTTATCGTGCAATCACTAAACGTTGTTGGAGCAAGCCAAAGTTTTACTACAATTGAAACTTACTTAAACCAAGCGTTCGTGCGAATTGAAATGAATTCATAATCGGCAATCTATTCGGAAACTTTTTCAAAATAATAGATTTTCGCTATATTGTGCTTTTTTCATTTATTCTTATTAGACTAACAGCGCAATGAATGAAAGTCAACTAGGGTAAGTAGGCTTAGGCTGTGATGAAATGTAAACTTAGGCCAACTACTGTCAAAGAGTGATTGAGTTTTTTGGGTGTACCGCCGATACTTCGGTTTTAGGACTATTTGTTTGGAATAAAGAATTTAACTGTAGCTGAAATTGTTTAGTATTACTTTATAACAGGAAAGTTTAGTAATTTATAAAACTCATTTTCGATTCCCAGATTACTTCTGAGAATTTTATACAATGCCATTAACACTCTTAATTCCTTAGACCACCTACTTTGTTTGTGTTTAGCACGATTCCATTAAATAAGGCGCGGTGCTTTCATTATTTCTTCCTACACGGATAGAAGTGTGTCTAATTAGACACACTCTAAGCCTAAAAGTAAAATAAAATTACGTTGGAACTAGAAAGACGTGGCTTGACGACTGAAACGCCCTCCAAAACAATTGGGCAAAGCCAGCCACAGATAGAAAGATTTGAAAACACAAAGGAGGGTGTTATCCAACATTAGGACACGTAACTGAGCTAACAAAAAAGGTACTTAACTAATTTGTGTTCAATGCCTCGACAGTCACTAATTATTTCATTGTTCATACGCCCTTTTGTCTCAATACACAAATAAAAACAAAACAAAGAATATTCTTGAGTTATCGGTGTTCCGCTGTTGTCTTAGTGCTTCCTTGCATTCACTTTATGAATAACAATTTTTATTTATTATGCTGAATTGGATTTGTATTTGATGAACGCGACAGATACATTGTGATTTGTATTTCTTATTCATATTAAGTTTATTGGTTCTCTTATATTTGCTTTATCGATTTCTGATAAATCGATCTGCAAGTACCACTTTCTGCAGTCATTTCTTAGTCGTGTATCTTATCTGCACACATGGAAACCTTGCCGTCCCTCGGAAAATACGTAAAGCCGTTGGTCCTGCGGACTTCTGCGCTTGGTTTTACTACATTCGTATCGGTGTACCGTCCTATTATTATGACTGTGAAGTAATAAGGAGAGCGCCTTGTGATTACATACACTTTGTGCTAAAGTCTCTCCTTCGTATTAGGCTAGTGTCAGTTGAGTTTAGCAGTCGTGACTTAGTTCAGACGAACTAAGCTAAGCTAAGCTAAGCTTTAAGCCTCTTTAACATCTATTGTAACATTATGGAATGCAAATAAATATATGAATATGAATATGTCTAAATCTATGTATTACGTAAGTCCTACTAATTCGCTGATAT
Organism: Abrostola triplasia; assembly: GCA_946251915.1. Taxonomy (NCBI): domain Eukaryota; kingdom Metazoa; phylum Arthropoda; class Insecta; order Lepidoptera; family Noctuidae; genus Abrostola; species Abrostola triplasia. Next base: position 9,337,470 of record OX276428.1, on the reverse strand, counting down.
ATAAATAATACATTGTTTTGTTCTCAGTTCTTGTCGCTGTTGGAAAAGAACGTGGTGGCCAACATGACTCTCCACTACAGACAGATGACGCTGTTCGCGCCGACCAACGAGGCCTTCCAGCGGTTCAACGTGGAGCTAGACGACTCGCTCGTTCTCTATCATATCGGTATGCTAAATGTTAAGTAGATTAAGTTTTGCTTTTGTGTTCAACTTATGGTCATTTGATGGTACACTTTTCCGCACCGAGGCACTTTATGAATAAAAGGTTAAACAATCTGGATCTTTTTTTTTAATTTGTTTTTCTTGAATTTTGAGCAAAAATGTCTCAAGGATGAATCTAATTGTTAAGAAACTGTCTTTGGCGGTTCTTAGCTTGTGTGAACCTGCACCATGTAGCAAAATAACTTTGCTACACCAAAACCATTCTGTGTGAGCGTGTTCTTGAGCTGTACGTCGAGTTGGACTCAACTTTTAGCAACAACTAGGCTCTCAAGCTTTACCGCATAATGACACTAGGTATTTAGACTACAAACTGTATATGTAGATAACATATATATGCAATTATATTATGATAGTATCGTCGTACCAGGGGCATACATCAAAGTCACGTGTTTGTGTAGATTTTCGAGCTCAAAGACTAAACTTGTGGAACTTATCCTATTAGTCAACCCTCCATGTAGTTTAGCTAGTCTGGAGCTAGTTTTAGTTCAGGTATACTCACAACTTCCAAATTAAAGCTATTCTACTTGATTTTCACCTGTGTGGCTTACGAGATGAAACTAAGACTTCATTAATTTTAATTCCACGTGTCTCGCTACCCGTCCCTTTGCTTATTGTTGGAATAATAACTTTCACTTTATGTCAAGTACAGGGTCGTTGTAATTTTATAGAAGTGCTGCAGTAATTAAATTTTATGTTAAATTAAAACAGAACACATGAAAGGTGTTATCGCGGGTCCCCGCATATAACGACGGTGGAAATAAATTTTGCGGAATACTGATTAATGGCATGCCGCTATTGACAATCTGTTGGATCTATGATTACACCTTATTTTCTACATAAGATGAAAATTGCAAAGAATAAACAGTATTTCGCATGATTAAAGTTCTTGCTTGTATGTTATGTAGATCTGTCTGTCATGTCAAATAAAATTTAATACAATAATACGGATTAAGAGCAAGGACGCCAGAATTTAAATATAAAATTTCAGCTAATCCGATGTCAATCCCTTCGATGGTTCCGAAGGGCGTCTCTAATTCAATATTGGCTGACGTAATCCTATTATAATAGTTATGAAACGAGCTTGCTGTTTGTTCAACCCGGTTGCGCTTGCTTATTATTTGAAGTAAATATTATTGATGATTGCTTCAATTAGATTTACACGAGAAGTAAACAATCTATTTATTATTTAAAACAATAATATATATCTGAAAGAATTAATTTATTGAATATGATTTTATATAATTATGTACCTACCTACCTATAAGTATTTACAATAGTTTGAACTTTTAAGGAACTACTAAAGCAAAAGCTTCTAGATTTATTACTAGGGTAGGAAAGTTTTTAGTTTTATATCATAACATCTGAATAAATAGGATATAATCGGCCACTGCAAAATAAATAGGGTAGACGAATGGTTGGTACTGCTCTGATATATGACACAGCTTCCTTCCTACCTTAAGGGTAACCCAAGTATATTGCCTATTTTATTAAGAGTTAAGTAACAACAAAGACATTTGTTGCAGCAAATCTGGCGACGACACTCTCGAACATGGACTACGCGATCTCGACGGACTTGGACGGCAATCCACCGCTGTGGGTGACCACGCGACGCGGCGCCATGCATGACGACATCTACGTCAACAACGCCAAAGTCTACGTCTCCAGGTCCTACCAGGCCGTCAATAGGAACAACAAGCTACAAGTAAGAATCTTATTTTTTTTCTTGTGGCATAATTATGAATGTTTTATGTAATTATGATTAATTTGTCGACAGTAACGCAGAGCTTTATCGGCAATATTTGTAGAGCAGGAGAACGAATCGCTTGATGAATTACCTTTTATCTGTGCCATGTTATGTCTCTATCTCATTTCGTATCAAAAGGCTTTTTAATTAGTATTACGATATTTTAGCTTTAAAATCTGTTGAAAAAGAGGTTTCCATAAGAACAAATAAAAACATTTTCACGATCTAAGCCAAATTAGCTTCGCCATGTACCTACCGGCAGCCCCAAAGGATCCATAGTTGTTATAAGGTATTTGTAAGTAAAACATAACGCAATTATTTCAAAGAGATACTTAAGTAAGTCGATTAACCCTGTGGCTAACCTAATAAAGGTACCGAGCCAATGTCGAGCGAAATAGATTAGGGTTAATTTGTAGAAAATTTAATCTAACTGAAAATTGACTTAATTATACACAATTAGATTATGTTACAGAAAATACATCAGGCATATAAATTATCATTTAAATTATGTTATCCAACCTAATAAAACAATGAATATATTATAATTGATGATGATGAATTCTTCTGCTTATCGTATGGTTAATGAACAACCTGGTGTGAGAGTTTAAACCACCTATAGGTCTCTGACATGCCTTTACATACCGTTGAAAAATCTCTCAGGTGTGCCGGTTTCCTCACGATATTTTTCTTCACCGTTTTAATCAACTGACAACTAATTAATAATACGCACAATAATTCGAAAAGACATTGGTGCGTGCCGGGGTTTGCCTTGGCAGTCCAACGGTCATACCGTTCGGCTATCAGTGCGTTTTTATGATGAAATGTAAAAGTATTGTAGTTTGTAGCACTTGCTACGAACATTAGTAGTCAAGATATGTAACATCATTTTGAAAAACAGTATAAATAATAATAGTAATAAATTAAGCGGGGAGTTTGACCTAGGTACTCTAAGTTTTGAATCCGTTGAATTTCTAAGTTGACTGAACAACAAAGCTATTCGTTTCTATTGTAACTAACTAACAAAAGAGGATATTGTGTTAAATCAATGTATAATAAGAGTCAACAAATCAGGCTATTCCCGAAATACCTAATCTAGCTGAATTTTTGTTTATTCCGATAAATGTATTGTGCCAAAAGTCCGCAACGATCAATATTGACGCGGGGTTTTGGCACGTTTCTTATTCCAATGATTATACAGAGTGTATTGTACCCAGGGACCTTTAAACGAGGTGATTACTTGTACAAGACTGTACCCAAAATATCAAACGTTTTGTTAAATATTTAGTACACGTCGATACAAAAGAATATGAATACAAAACAGGGAAATAGATACATGACCTTCATAACGAGCGAATCCCGAAATACATTATAAACGTGTTTATTTTTATCAGCCTGTATTTGAACACCGTTTGGAGAGGTTTTTAAAAAGGTCTCAGGGAGTTATTGCCACAATTCTGACATTTAGAAACAGCGTTATTGGAAAGAAAATTCAAGATGAAAGGATGTAGCTGCCATTTTAGACTTTTCCGACATGTATTGGATTTATTATCGTGATGCTTTGCCTATTCTATGATTCTAAAACCTACATCCTGTACAGAATAAAATATCGGCAGCCATACCGGTCAATTATGATGCCGGAATATCTATATAAAGACCATATTCCAAATAACTAAAAATATCAATGAAGACATTTTATTGCTTAAACTATTTAATTAGTCGTTCGTTAAATATACATTTACATTGTATCATTGAGATCTAAATAACGCTGGGCCGAAAGCTATAAATAAAGAAAACCGTCCAAGCGACAACTATCAAGGGCCTAACCCAAATTCTTGTCCGACAACTAATTAGAGGCGGGATATTGACGAAGAAACTACAATCAGGGCCAAAGGTCAGGAAAAGTCAAGAGACGACGCGATATCGATGGAGGCCACTCTATTTGTTAGGGCTGAAAGCTGTAGGTACAATAGTTCAAACGTAATCCACTAAGATTTGATTCCCTTGAAATGACTTGACTGAACAAAAAAGCTTTTAATTTATATTGTTGCTAACGACACAAAGGAGGGTATTACGTAAATTTATTCCATAGTGTTTATTCTCTTTGATTCCTTTTGACAATAACGCGAAAATCATTTGTTTGTGTTTCATTCGGATTCTGATACAGTATTTTGGAGATCTCAAAATGATTGATATTAAATTGCTACTTTTAAACCTAGCGTGGGACGCAGATTATTGCGATTATTTACCATAGCTACATGATTGATACACCCACACATATTTTATTTAAGTAAGTTTCCTAGAAGATATATTAAGTTGAGCCTCAAGAGTTGAATAGTAAATAATATCTATGAAAAGATTATTATCATACATCTATAGCTAAATATTATCGTTTATTATATGTCGTTCGTTGACGGTATTTACTTGTAAGGGCTGTAAACTCTCATAACAAATGCGGTAAGGAAACAAACAACTAAAATTGCACAGTATCTACTGTCACTTGTACTTTACTGGACCGTGGGTTTTAAGTATCAAGTTCTGTCTACAATATTATCGTTGTTTTAGGTACTGCACGTGATAGACCAAGTTCTGCTGCCATTACAGCCTCATGGACCCAGCTCGATCAGCTCCCCGGTTTACAACCCCAACGCCTACCACTTCTTGGAACATTCCGACCTCTTCAACATCGGCCAACACAGACTGAGGTATTTAGTCGCTTTGAAATCAATTTTATTTTAATTGCTGCAGTGAAAACGTTGCAATTGTTAGTAAATTTTAAACAATAGCTTTTATTTCCATTGAAAAAATGAACATTGAACATGATTAAGATTAAAAGATTATTCAATATAGGCTATAATTGATTTTTCCGTTATTGTGCAGTTTTGAATAAAGTCTACCAGATTTTCATAATAACGTCGTTGTATAATAATTGTCGTTTGAATGTTCAACTCCCGTACAAAAAGCCGGAAAAATAAGCCTTCATTATGAAACAACTTTGAAAATTAATTGCAATGCACCGTGTTATAATTGCACCAAACGCGGCGAACCAAATTATCGTTGAATTGAACTTTTGGCCGTTGAGTTTGCGAACAAACAACATAATTACTGGAACTTTTACTATCGTAGTTCTATCACTACGCTTTTAGTGCACGCAATGAATTGAAATTGAAATACGGAATACATTGTTCAATTCGGAGTTTGAATAGTTCCTAACGAGACAAGGTTTTATTTTAAATAGGAATTGAATCACAATCCGTGTAAACTATTATGTTAGTATACAAAATTGTTTCATTTCCCAACAGATCTTTTCGACAAAAAGTGAACCAGCTTAAAAAGAGCAAAGTGTTTGACGCTGACGGCAGGCACACCTTCTTTATCCCTGTCGATGAAGGATTTAAGGTAATCTCTTGCTTACTCTTAAACATACATTGGACATAAATGTGGGACGGCACTGAAGTGTTATTCTTTATTTTAGCCGACAACTAGATCCGACCTGATCGACGAGAAAGTAGTGGACGGACATGTAATACCACACCATGTGTTGTTTACCCATGCCACGCCTGACACCAAGGAGTTTGAGACGCTGGCCTTTGGCGATAATGTCAAGGTCATCATCTCGTTCAGCACGGTCATGAACGGAAAGGACGAGATAAGTGAGTATGGTTGCACGTGATTGACGAGTTCATTCTTTTTTTTTTCTCAGATTATACTTTGTTAAACATACTTATGCTCGATTTAGATTCTGTTTACGAATATGTACTAAATCAGATAGAAGGTGTAATCTGAACTAAATCTGAAGTGTAACATATATTAATCGTAGAAGAAATGTTAATATTAGAAAAAGGGATAAAAATAATGTTTTACGTAGAGCCGCGGGCACTTTTAATATCAGTATGAAAACTAAACAAGACTCACGCGGAGCACTTTCTACGAACTGTTACTACTTTTATCATCTTTACTAAGATTCCCATGCATTGTTTACAATAACAGGAACTGACATTCAAGTACATGACTTTGCTTACTTCGCAAAAAATATAAGGCGTCTCTATCTACTTACTGCCTACTTGTATTCTATTTTTAGGACCAAATCTGAGTGAATAAAGGACTTTAGCATTTAATAAATTTATTATCTTAAATGACTTTAAAAACTTGAATTTACTGCTTTTATAGCATTCAAGAACTCATTTGTCTATATTATCCTTAAAGGCAAACCTTACAATAACTTACGTCTCATTTTATCTACAACTTTTAAATGGAATCCGAAACAAGTCTGACATTTCAAAAGTATTTGAGTCAGTTGCCGTATAACGACTATGAATATTATATTTGCCCTTCTCAACAATTCCCGTGATAGAGAACTTAGATTCCTCAAATTATGTACTGTAATGGCAACCATTCAATGAATTCTAAATTTATTTCATTTGAAATTGTACTTCATCGCAGTCACGTTAAGTGAGTCCGCCAGCGATTATAGAGCCATCTTCATAGTAACATTCTGACAAGCGAGCATTGTGGTTCAATCATTTAAGTTGCCAACTCTGACAGTAATATCTTGTATAGTATAAGGGTCAGCACACTTCAGGTGAAGCGTGGCGCGGAGTAAATTGCCACTGCCAATCAATTATCAACCTAACGAACAATGAAATAAAGTCGAAAGCAAGAAATCTAATATTATTATTCACCTCGGTCTACTATAATTTCACATTAATGTTGTTTTGTTTTTGACTTTATTTAATTGCATGTTAGAGTGATATTTTTCGATATAGAAAACTGCGTCTTTTTTACTGTTTTGTCCGTAAAGGAACATTGAAGAAATACACGTACGTCTGTCGAGGAACTAACTACCTTATTGTGTATGACATTAATTGGCATTGCGACATATATGGCGCTCCGGAGTGTGTGCTTAGGGTTGTAGGGCTCGACCTCTCACATCAAGATAAATATTTGTACGTTGCTAAAACTAACGTCCTTTGGAAGGGATTTCATATCACTTAAAATAGTACCTACTAACCCTTTAATTAGAATATTGAGGGGGCCTGTCTCGTTGTAACTGGATCTGTGATTACTAAATATGCAGTGTCTTTGGCGTGTCTTTTAGGAATATGGTAGGTCTACCCTCCACGTTCCTCAAAGATTCGTCAACCTACTTTAAGTAACCCTACTGCCTGAAGGGCGTTAGATTTAACCTAATTTTTGTGGGTCAACAAACATTAACAATTGTTTAAATGACAATATATTCACGCAAGTGTTATTTAAAAAAAAAAACTTCAGCAACGCGCGAAAATATTTAATAGTTCCGTTGAATTTATTACTAACTTTTGTATATTTTCTTACCATTTACTTAGCTTACGTGAAATCTAACACCGTTGCTGGAGACGCGAAGCATGCCCGCGGGGTCGTGCTGGCCGACATCGTCAGAGCGAACATCCCTGTCAAGAACGGCGTGGTCCATCTCATTCAGAGACCACTCATGGTCGTCGACACAACCGTCATCGACTTCCTTAGGGTAAGCGGCTTCAATAATACCTTTACCATCACTATTCCCACATTATACTTCACCTTTACACCTCCTGTACTGTTCACTTAACAAACTGTTACTTATAAATAACACTTAAATATTAATATACTTGTCTTGATCATTACTAGTGTTGTAAGCTAATAGATACACAATTTCAATCACATAATTGACTTTCCGCCTCATTTTTATGGGAACCAGGCTATGAAGGTAAAATGAAGTGTTTTATTTATTTCGTATTTCATTATCTTTGTGTGTTTCTTATTTTATTAAATACTTCGTTCGTTTTATTTGAGTTTTTTTAGAATCTACGGCATAACGAATTTAAGCACGTTGAAAATATTGTGTGTGCAGTCAAGCGTAACTTTAAAGTACTCGGATAGTCTGGTAAGCTTTATAAATGCAATAGATGTTTGATATATTATTATTTGGTAGTCTCCATACCATTAAATAACCTGGTTGGTTAAAAGTATCTTGTTTTTAGACACAGTTCTATGAGTCCGTAATCACTAGTTTAAATCGCAGATTTAGTAACATAAAAATACTGTTGAAAATGTTTGTAGATTTAGATTTAAAATTAATTGTTAATGCGTATTTTGTTTATATACAAGCAGACTATACACATGTATTTATTATAATATATACCGATAGAACCCTATAGCGCAGGTAGGTATACATTAAATATTTGTTATTACATTGTTTTGTTTGTGCATCCCTGCTCCGTTGGATTCTGCCGCTCCTGCATGATCTTGACAACTTTAGGGAATTGTAAGTACTGTCGCCTAATACGCATGACTTACCTCCCTTTCAAACCTTACTTTGACACCTCCTTTATAACATATTTTCTAATATTTATTTCTCTTTGTACTAACATTTGTAGATATTCTTACTACTGACTCTAAACATTCTCTTAGACGACCCGTTTATAAAGGTAAAGTACGACTTGTATTTAAACGTAGACATAAATATTTTAAAACGGTACAATATTCGAGATTCAAGTTAAAAGAGTGGAGTTAATTACGCATTTCATTACAAAGAACAGTACGTAAATTAATTACAACGGTCACTTGAAAAACGATGGCTTTAAAAAGGATCTCGGAAGCCTTTACGGCCTCATCCAGATAAAAGATTACCACCATTGTTTTACGTACTATTATTTTATTCTAAAATTAAAATAAGAATTCTTCAAACAGGAAAAAGAAGACGGACCTCTTTGCAAATTCTATGAAGTAATCATGGACTTGGGAGCAAACAACCAGTTCTTCAACGAACTTACTTTGGCGAAAGACATCACCCTGTTCGCCCCTTCAAATGAAGCGTGGGCCGACTTCAGCGTTCAAAATATAATTAGGTTATTCACTTCACTTTATTTTTCGCGAGCTTTTTGTGTTAATGTCATTGCTACCACAATGTTTTTACCTTAGCGAGAGTGAGGTACGTTAAAATTTATTAAGTCAATTTCTGGGTAATATTATATTATTGTCAGGTTAACTGGTAATAACAATAGTTATGTTTTATAGGAACCATCAAAAGCTAAGAGAAATTCTGAACTTGCATCTGGTGCGTGAGAGACTTCCATTGGATGCGATAATCCACAACAACATGAATCAGGTAAACATTAAAATGTTAATTTACTTTACGTTTAATTTATGAACGAAAACAAAATTATCACTGGAGATGTGTAATTACCGCGAATCATAAAATTCAATTCCGATTAAAATTAATGCCGTGGATATGTTGGTATTAATCCTCTGGTTTGGTCGCTGCTATTGGAACCAGCTACCCGGAACTGTATGTTAATTCATTTTTAAATACGATTTATTTTGCAATGTTACTATTGTACCAGCATTGTGTTATTTGTAAACGTTCCATTTTATTAATGTACCTGTTTATTTCATTCAATCGTCTCTGTGATTGCATGATTGTGAAACAATTTCCTACTATGAATATAGTCCTATCAATTCTGTTATGATTTTAAATGTTATATTTCGATGGAATGACCAGGAATGTGTTGTGTTTTGTTGTACCTGCTCCTTAGAAATTGTCGTTATTCTTAGCATGGTTGTCAAATACAACTGTAATATAATAATAAATCTGATTTTAACATAGGTACTTAAATCATTTTAGATTTATCAAGCACCTACGGCTCTTCCTCGCAAGTACCTGTATTTCAATGTTCTGACGCGCGGTCAAAACCAAACCCTGACAGTGGAAGGTGGCGGAGTGAATGCGACTGTCACACTGCCCAACATCGCAGCAACTAACGGCTTCGTCCATATTATCGACAGAGTACTTGGTGTGCCCTACACTACCGTCTTCGAGAAATTGAAAACTGATCCCATGCTGAAGTAAGATTATAAACTTTGTAGCTCTCTTATATTTTATTGCATATATTTACGTGAACACAATGACTTTTTTTTAATTTGTTTGTTCTATCTACTACATAATCAATAAACAAAAGTCTTACATAGTGACGCCAGTTTTTGTAGCATTGAACATTATGTAAACGTCTTTTGCATTTTAGCATTACCTACAATCTTGGCAAGCGCCAGATGTTCAACCAGCAGCTTAATGATATGGAGCATCGTTACACCTACTTCGTACCCCGCGATCACGCTTGGCTGAAATTCCAAATCAAGCATCCTTCTGCATTTAAGTCTTTGTTCAGGGAAGACTTCGGCTATTTCGTGAGTATTCTCATTTTAAAATAAACCCTGTCAGATTATGCAAATGTGGGTGCTCTTAATTTTAAAATTAATTCATTTTGCAGACTAAACAAATTCTAGAGCGACATGTTATCAGGGCCGGCCGCGCGTACACTGTATCTGATTTAAAACTTCTCGCAAATGAAACACATCCCTTCGTTCTGCCAACTTCACGCGATCCACTCCGGCTGCGTGTCAAGGAATCAGATAAGAGTAAGCTTTTAACAGTTCATTTACATGATTATCGCTCTCGTTTATAGCGTGATAATTTGAAATTCGATTCATGTCGGATTTGAGTTAAACATAATTTGTTTGTTCTACAGACTACTATGTCGAATGGAATGGCCACTGGATCCATGTGTTTAGACCTGATGTTGAGTGTACCAATGGTATCATCCACGTCATCGACGAGCCCTTTGTGTTGGAGAGTGACATCCGTGCCACCGGAGGAGCCCAGAAAGTGGGCGTCGCCTATTCGTACTTCATTCTTTTCATGTCTTTCTGTTTTGTAAGAGTTTTTGAGAATTAAACGTCCATCGTTTTCGTATTGAGTCAATTATGCGTTCGTACGATTTACAAGCCAAAAAGAATTTAAGTATTATTTCCAATCATATTGTTCTGTCAAACTAATAATTAATTTTGACATTTGAGTGAAGCTTTTTATTTGCATAGACTATATTATTTTGCTATGCCTTGGGTATAAATGATTTATTTGCGGGTACTTTCAACGTTACCTTATTTTTGGCTCCAGTTAACAGCAAATTATGTGGAATAGGGATACTGATTCAATAAGGAATTTAGATCAGTTTATAGATATTAGCGATCTGACTCGAGAATACACTGCCACCAATTTTAAGTAAGATGTTAATACTTTTAAGAACACAAAATAATGTTAACGTCTTTTCAGTGAGCGGACATATAAATAACAATTTGTTTGATCATTCAATTTCGAATCTGTTGTTTTATCTATTAATATATTTTAATTAAAATTTTAGTAGATACGTAACTATTCGAAATTTATACTAAAGTATTTTATAAAGTTATAAATACATATTATGTAAGGCATTATAGTCGTATAGGTATTTATTTCTACAATAACCGTTGTTGAAGTTTTTTTAGATTAATGAGAATGAATGAATGGATTTCACACTACACTTTTGAATTTTGAGTCCCTTGTGCCTTTTTTAAAACCAAAGTACTAAAATTTATTGAAAATATACCTATCCAAAACTATTATTTATAGAAATTAAATAATATTTACGTTACCCTTAAAACTTTACCTATACATTCCATGTTATAAGTATCTTAAAGATCTATTAATGTCCAAATATTTATATATAGATGTTACCTCTGTATCCTTCTTAATGAAATCAGTTAAAATAACTCTGACTGAAAACATAATATTGTAAAGTGTTTAAATCATTAGCAAATGAATTATTGGCATTATAAGAATTATTAACTCGTGTCAAATTGTTAGGCTGCATCAAGAAAAATGGCTGCCTAAAATTATTCTTATATAATTTAGGTTCATTGAATTTCTATTACGATGATTTGAATATAATTAAAGCGTACTAAGAAATGGCCGCTTAAGCATGCACGCTGTTGAAGCCAAGCTGGTATTACTATCATTATTATAAGCAATGGAAAGTAAAGTATTTATTAGAAGTATTCTTAAATTGAGAGCGATCTATATTATATAAATGTATATAGGAATGAATGGGCTTATAATTATGATGGTGCATTTGTGATTCTCTTACGTTTACTTAGCAGATGTAAATAATTTATATAAGTTATAATAGTTCATTAAAGTTATTGTATAATTTAGTAGCTATTACTTAAATACGACTGAAATTATATCACGTTGTAATGCAATTGAAACCATTGAAGTTGTCGAAAGCGTGAACTGCAAACCATCTAAAATGCCGCTTCCTTCCCGTTGACGATCCTTTATCAATGTTAAAGTTTTCTATAAATGGTGATTTACAAATAGCAATGTGTGTACTTAGATTTACAAATTACCACTTTATACTGAATATACATGAACATGTTTGGAGTATTTACAGCTGTAAGGCAGCATATTACTGACTCTTCTAACTTAGTAACATACTCGAGTATCCTGTTGAAATCAGTGTAATAGATACATTATCTGTCGCTTTATAGTTATATTTACATTATAAACTTTATAAGCAAATATTTAAGTGATGTCTATATTGAGCCAAAGCTAAACGCTACTTCAACTGATATCATAATTACCTTCCTATATATACTGCGTAAGGTTTTAATATTACCTACAATAGATATTAGATTGACATATAGCCGATACGTTTAAGGTTTGAATGTTCATGAAAGCGATCATTATAAAATTGCATTTTTAATACTATACACTAGTGTTATGTGGGACGTATTGACCCGAGACAATATAATTCTGACCAAATATTCAACCAAATATTTGGTTAAGTACGAAATTGGAATTCAATTAATTAGTGGATGTTTTGGTGTAATAAAATCTATGTCAAATTAGTGAAAATGTTATGAGGAAGTGTTTAATGACAAAGAATTTATGTGTAAAATATACATATTGAACTTCTAGCCTGGGTTTCATTGTTATCCTTCCCTAGTCTAGTCACGTAAGTGGTAGGTGTCAAATTAAATTCGGGCACGACAATATTAGCGGACCCTGGCGCCACGCCGCCCTAACAGTCTACCAGAACGCTGTTGCAAACAAAATCTAAAACAAAATTAGCAACAATAACAATTAAACGTGTAATACCAAATATAAACTCATTTCAACAGCTGCTACAATTTCATTAATTTTCAGTTGCACACAAATAGGTAAGGTACCTACAAAATTAACCAATGTATGGCTTCAGGGAAAATGTAACAGAATACGATGAATCCAATTAACACACTAAATATGTTACGTAGACTGAAACAAAGCGTAATGTACGTCGTTTTGTTTGTTTCTAAACACTGTTAATTTGTACTAGGTAAACAAAAACAGCTCTACTTTTTTATTTCAAAACTCTTCGTGCAGATTCGCGCTGGCACTCGGTTTTAACGGAATAATTGAACGCAACGCAGCAAAGGTCGCAGTCAGTCTCTTAATCCCATAAGGATGGCGCGACGACGCGGCTACCCCTGCCATGCTAATCCCCTTGACGGATGGCAGGAGTAACTCGTTTCTATGAGACCATCCCATTACCCGGGATACGCTTCTGCAAAGCTTTAATGCGTGTTGTGGTTTGTAATTACCTTACATTTAAACAGAAACACAGCGAATAAACAATTTGATATGTTAACAGCCTCGTTTATAAACAATAGGCGCTGATTGAACGCAATTAGAGTGTTATCCAAATTAAAATGTCCACACGAACTAAATTACAGTTAAGCCCCAAAATCGAGGGCTGAATACCTAAATAATAGGATCGTTTGAATAAAGTTTTAAATTGAGTTTAGAGGGCTGCCCATAACATTTGTAGCTACATAAGTACCGACACACGTACGGACATGACTAGATTATTAATTTGTAACTCGAAAGGTTTTTGTGACTAACCTGACAAACTCAAATTAGGAATATTTAAGCAACTTGTATTCTTTAATTGCCTCGTTGGTCTAGTGGTCGCTAAGCGCGACCGCTGAGCACGAGGTCCTGGGTTCGAATCCCGGGTCGGGCAAAGTGATATTGGGTTTTTCCATTAGGTAATTCTCAGTAGCAGCACGGAGTCTGGATTTGTGCCCGGTTGATGGCAATAGGCTCGCCCCCTTATTACATTGGGACCTAAAACATAACTGGCAAAATGTGGGTGTACTATATGTGCACCTCTGCCTACCCCTTCGGGGAATACAGGCGTGATGTTATATGTTATGTTGTATTTTTAATTGAGCATTTATATTAAACAATTTGATCATTATTTCTGGTTATTCTTATCTATTTACGTAGCTAGTAATATAAAAGCGATCTACTGCAATTCGATTTAAACGAAAAACATAACATTGGTACTGCTACATTTTTATTCCACAATTTAACAGACTGCTTCTAGGTTACGCATTTAGGACAATTTACGCTGTTATTATTCACAAGATTTATCCAAAAAAGAAGTAAGTATTGCGACGAACATTTTCAGCTGTTGCACGAACAACAATGCCGCATTGTCAGAAAATAAATGTGTCCTCACTATTTTTCGCAGAGTAAACAGATTTATTTTTTGGATATCCCTTTCAAGATAAAAACAGGTGAGCGCACTAATACGTTTACTCGCGTACGGTGAAATAAAAGGTATATTATTTCGTACAATAGGCAGTGTTTTGTGAAATACTTGCAATAATAGTAATATTACTGTAACAGGTAACCGTACCTAGAGTAGTACATCCAAGTTACATAGGTATATTATGTAACTTGATTTTGCTCAAATCTGCGAAAGATTGTAAAAGAACTTATATTTGCCAAAACAAAACACATATTTCACTTTTTATTGGTAGATAAATCAAACTCTTCCAAGAAAGTATAAACTCGCAGAATACATAATTATTTAGCGCTACTGTACACCACATCCTCTTAAATCTTTCACAAAATAAATGCAAGCTGTTACGTCGACCTCCGTCGGTAGGAAAAAATAAAAGTTTTTATGGACTCGATTTATCTTCACGCGAGCAGAAATACAAAAAGCTCCGATCGAAATCAAACAGTTCTTCTATTGCAAAGTGGCTAGCTCAGATTAAGTGGCATCACTTTTTATATAACAAGCTTGAATTAAGTACCAATGTGACCATTCAGATTTTAAATATAATTTTATTTTTGCCTTAAATTAAACAAGGTTTTGGGCAAAGACTTACTGAATTATTTGCATTAGAAACCCTTGATCTGCCGGGATCATAATCATCCTATATTGTCATCTCCATGACAGAGCCTATATGTATGCAAAATTCTCGGAGATCGGTTGAGCAATCGAGCCGTGAAAGTGGGATGTACAAAGTCTCTTTCGCATGTATAATGCTGGGTAGGAAGATAGGCTTTAGATACTCTACATTGCTAGGTATGCTTCTATATTGACTCTTGCAATACAGTTTAATGTTTGAACCCAAATTTTGGATGAACCTCGGTAAATGGTATGATTTTTCCGATAACTGCTGAGAACTAAATGCAGTAAATAAATTTCTTTATTCCAAAATGTGGTATAGTTCAAGCTTTTTCATTTAATATAGACACTTATATTTTGAACGTAATCGCTTGAATCACGGCTTGTAATGCAAAAACTTGAAAACAAACATAAATACAGACAGACAGAGACACTTTATCATAGTTAAATCTACGTTACAACACAATATATTAAACGCAACTGTAATCCTAATCGATTCAATTCATTCTGTTCCTCGAATTTAAGATTTAAATGTAAAGAAAATAAAAAGATTGCGATTGGAATGAATGGCAATGGGAATTTGCAATTTAAACGAGACTTAGGCGGGACTAAAAGCGATTCCATTTACTTGATTTCATTACTTGTACATTCTCCTGTTTGAGCTAACCTACATTTCTTTACTAGTATCTAGCTGTTCGGTAAACAATCTTCTTCTAAGAATTGTGTAAAGATGGTTGCTCAATTTATTACTTATATTCATTTGTAAACGTCCATCTCAATGGGCGAGTCCCGAACGGGATATGTTTTTGTCAAATTTTTATTAGTGTGCCTGTCCAAGAATTCAATTCAGACGAAGCATATCTATCCACTGCTGGACCTAAGCCTCTCCTACTCATGAAAGTGAACTCTATTCTATCTAAACCAATACTTTAACCTTTCTACAAAATATTAATCATTAAAATATTCATAGTTGCGAATTCAAATTCAAAGCGATTTATTCAGAGTGGACCATATCTTAAGTGCTTGTTGAATTTCAATGATACACCGCTACGCAACGGTTTCTATTATATAATAACTAAGTATAAGGGACTTCCGATATTTCCCATTTGAGAACAATCTATTTGTGGGATATCGAAGATTCCATTTATTTTCAAGACATTACTTTACCTATAGTTTACTTACGTCGGTAAAAACCTTGGTTCAACAGTGGCCCGCGGCGGAACTATATTCCATAATCACAAACACTCAGCAATAAGCTTTCGGCCTGTAACTTTGCCATTTCTACTACTTACATATTTGAAAGCAATTATCGGCAACGATCTCCTTTGTAACTTTAAAATTAGTGTTCGATTCGTGACATTCTTAATTTCCATTAAGATAGAGGTGTAGGCTTGTTTGTGTGTATGTCAGTTTTATCTAGCAAATCACATAACTTAGAAAATAGATGCCTTTTATCATAATATATTAATAGATGATGCTACAATGGGTGCCTAATAATTCCTCAGAAATAAGATTGCCACTGAAATGATTTTTGAAAGTACAAACCCCGTCGCTGTAAGTTCCAATAAGTAAACCATATAACAATGTGCCCAACAGTATCGGCGTTCGTGTCGGCGTTAAAAGACATTCAAGGGCAAAGTTCACAGGTCACGAAACACGGTTCCCCCCGAGAATCCTCGCTTAAAAAGTTATTCAAGGAACAATTAGATTTCTATCACAAATAAATTGTATCGACGTGACTACCGACAATTGGTATGTCAATAACTTTACAATTTTACCAATTTCATGTTACTGTCTGCCTGGTCGGAACGCGACTACTGATCGTAAGCTCCGGGGTTTAATTCCATCAAGTAAGGGTACTATCGAATTGTTCCATTCGATTAATCATCACTGAGTCTAGATTATAGACTATATAGGCTAGCTCCCTATTACATTGAGCCTATCGTGTGGCTCTGATTACCTGGACGAGTATACGAGAAGGAAGGATACTCTTATAATCTTAGGTTCATGTTACCAAGCGGCAAATAGAGAAAAAAATTACCGTCACCAGTGAGATGTATCAACAAATTAATAATTAAATTAAATGCAGCTTCGTACGGGACATTAATCTCAATTTGAATCAGCTTCTAAAACAGCGTACAACGTATGAATGCGGGTCGTGGCAGCGCGTGGAGTTCGCTAGTGCACCCTGAATGCAGTGCACTGAACAAATACAAGCGCTGGTAACGAGCCTTCGGGACCAATGGGAATTTGACCATCCCACCGCGTTCACATTTCCCAACTCGTTAGATTTTTTCAAATATCGAATCCCCATTTGATACTTCGTCGTGTTGCGGCTATAACTGAGAAGAAGAAGATTTGTAATTCTATCCCATTTCTGCTAATATAATGAATTCATCCTACTTCCTACTATCCTACTTATATATATTATATTTTATATATATATTTATATTTATTATATATCCTACTATCCTACTATAATATTATAAATGTGAAAGTTTGTGAGTATGGATGTGTGGATGTTTGTTACTCTTACACGCATAAACGGCTGGACCGATTTGGTTGAAATTTGGTATGTAGATAGGTTATACCCTGGATTAACATATAGGCTACTTTTTATCCCGAAAAAATGTAGCGGGTAACACCGCGGGGCGCAGCTAGTATAGAATATTTTGATAAAAGTCTGAAATTCAACACTTCAATACCATAATTATGTTTATTATTGGATAATAATATTTTTCGGGACGATTGTTTTTGAAGGTATATTAATGACTGTTAGTCACCAAGTAGGTAGAATTCTATAGTATTTTATTACATTTTACTTATATTGTACCTGCTCAAATATTTATGCGCCGGAAACACAAAATATTAAGGATCAAAATTTAAGTCACATCTCAACTGTAACATAACATAACATCACGCCTGTATTCCCCGAAGGGGTAGGCAAAGGTGCACATATAGTACACCCACATTTCGCCAGTTATGTTTTAGGTCCCAATGTAATAGGGGGCGAGCCTATTGCCATCAACCGGGCACAAATCCAGACTCCGTGCTGCCACTGAGAATTACCTAATGGAAAAACCCAGTAACACTTTGCCCGACCCGGGATTCGAACCCAGGACCTCGTGCTCAGCAGTCGCGCTTAGCAACCACTAGACCAACGAGGCAGTCTCTCAACTGTAACATATTGTAACAAAAAATGTTATGTAATCTTATCGTTAGCATTTTCACTTTTTCGTCACATAAACTGTAACTTTGCCAAAACTTAGACTCAACCATGCGCGGAAGTTTCTTAGAAAAGGGTACAAGTCCTACGGGTAAGGATAAGTTCTGTCTTCAAGTACCTATTAATAGACCCAGGATAAACTTCATCATTACCGTACTCACACGTAAAGTCACGAAGTACTTACTAATTAGTATCTACACTGTGTGTCGTAATTAAAACTGACATACGTTTATATCTGAGAAATGTTCCCTTTCAGCTCTTAATATTGGTAGCTGGTAGGTACGTATGTGTATTTTATTTAGAACACTGAATTATTGAATACTGAGTTAAAATGGAGACGTTCAGGCTGGTTTCCAGAATTCCATTAGTTATGCCCGAATAAAGTTAAAACTATAACAGTGTTGATATTACGCTCGCCTCAATTAACAGAGACATCATTATTTATGGATACCATTATTATATTATATAAAATTACCTGTATATTATTTTAATATCTACCTAGATAGGTATAAAGAGTCTAAAATATTTTTAATATTTCCCAAGTTACCTAGTACCCTCAAATCACAAACGAGTCCTTATATGAGTCAGTAAAATGATTCCGAATCAATAGTGATGGAGTGTCGGCAAGTTTAAATTCCGAATGCGTATACGTGGCAAATATTGTTAGACGCCGGAAGTGCTTGCCACCGGATGCTCGTCTCCGGAAGTGTACGCCCTCTACATCCGGCCGACAGAGGCTGAGCTATCCTAGCGACTTACTCGCGCTCATTTCTCTCCGAGTGGATTTCAGCGAATCACTTTTCAATCCGCCCAGGGTGTTTGAAAGAACGTTCGCATTTAGTTCACTATCGGACACAAAAGACAAGTATCTGTCCAATTATAGGACCTTTGTTCGTGCGATATACGATACCTTTGCTTTCTGAACGGGGTTCAAAACTTTAGAACGAATGATGCTCCTAAAATAGAAGATATTTTATCTTTATGAACACAGTAAAACTTTTGTGAGGTAGACACCAATATTACAAATAGTAAGAATTAGTGAACATTGATCCTTCCTTTACACCAGCCTGGGTACTTATGGGGACTTGCGAGACAAATGTAGTATACTTTATATCAGAATTAAGTGGACAAGAATTCTAACTATATCGAGAATATTTAATTATTCAGCAAATAAAATCATCACATATACAATCAAATATTTTGATGAATTTCGAATCAATGCCGCAAAGAGTCAACTACTCTTCTTCTTTTTATGAGCTTTGCTCTTGTCGGTGGAGCAAACGCCACTGTTTTCTATATTCAAGTATTCAGTCATTGTATAGAACGGTAATACGCCAAGTTATTCGTTACAGTCGATAACAAACGGCCAGCTGGCTATCTGCCATACAAGTACAGGACAATTTCTTAACAACAGCTAAAACATGTTTTTCTGCATCCCGTCAACAAATGAAACAAAATGAGTCCATATGAGAACTTGGTACTGTGGATGGAGTTACCTTCGAGGGTGGAAAGTAGCTTTCGATGCGTATCTTAACAATATATAAAATTTTGTGCTAAAAGGATTCTATAAATAGATATCGATAAAAAATGCTTCACGTTTTCACGATATTACAAAACATCGATGCAAAATAACAAGAGGTACCTACTTACGTTTGAACCTATCAAAATATATTTTGCATTTCGAGACTTTATACGAAAATAACCGACTAGAAAAAACTTATAATATCTGGTTATAAGAAGTATTGTATTAAATTCAGGTTCTTCTTTATGTATATAGTCAATTTTAAACCAAAAGAATCTACTTTTTAACAAAGTTTCCCCGAACGCCTGAGGTAACCACTAAAGCAACGTGTCGCTTTCTATGCACTTTTGCGATCTTTTACACTCGAGGCGCACAGTTTCAGCTACTGTCGCAAATTGCCATTTTAGTCTAACTGCAAGTTTAGTATTGTATTATTTAGATTCTTATCATTCTAAAAGTATTTAGCACACAATACTTTTCACACATACACTCACTTATACAATATTTTACGCATTTGCGTTAAAAATTGTGTAAGTGAGTCTAAATTATGGCCTTAAATTTGGACTTCGATACTTATCTATAAAATATTTAATTTGCCTTCCTATTAGATTAATTTAAATAAACGTCTACTCTTAACGGTGAACTCATCTATGGTTTAGTTTGTTCGTATTTCGCTATTTTATGCAACGTGAAAAAAGAAAGTTCGAGTTAGCAGCAACAATTCTTTTCCTTATAGACGCTGTTCACAATATCGATGAGAAATGTGCGTTTTAGTAGTTGTCATTAATCACTCATATAAAGCGGTACTCCGAGATGTCAAGGCGCTGGGTTTGTCAGATGGGTAATCTGTTATGTCTGTCTATAGAACCCGAGCCGTTGACCTGACTTGATGCAACTAGATTCATAATTTTTTTAATCAATTGTGTACCATTACATTTTGTCAATATACTCCATTTTTGTTATTTGATTCCCTACTCTTATGTCAACCATACTCTCAACCTATAAATCTTACAATTTTACATATCAGACCAACATAATTAGTAAACCTATTATTCATTCATTACAAGCAATATGCCATCAGGATTCAGATTCACTGTACCCGCAATGAAACAGAATCTTTAAATCCTGTTACCGAACACGAGAAGCGACTACATACATATACACTGAACATAGTTCGACGAGTTTCACTCAATTTCGTTTGTACAAGTGATGCCAATATTCCGGCACATTTTTGGGACACTACACTATTTCCACTGACAATTCGCAATTGCATAGCAGTGTTTTGTTTTAGAATGGTTTCCAATAGAGTCAATACGAAGTTGTGACGTAGAAATAAAAAGTGGGGTTCTCTAAAACGGTATTAATAACAAAAATAAAAAAAGCGTGGTGATTACACAACGTTCAATTTTTATTGTGTGCAAAATTATTACGCTAAGCGTCAACAGGATTTCATAAAGATATTAAAACTTTGTAATCCCTCAAAAGGCTTTATATAGGTATTTAGGGTTTACCTGTACGCCCTGACTCTATTATTTATAAATATCTTACCTAAGTACTGAAATCAAGCGTATTATTTCCATAAGTTCATAAATTTCAATTCAATATCCTATAAAATCACGTTTTATTTCTCAAAATTTGTCCCGCCCAGTTTTCAATTTACCGCATACCAATCAGTTAACATGATAGCAAAAACCCGGATAGCAAAAGTACAAGACACAGTATCCTTAATTGAATATTAAGAGCTTCAAAGGGTCTCTTTAATAATATCTTCGAAGTTCGATTGCAATAACGCATATCAAAGATTTTCTGTGCCCGGCCCCGGGGCGTCACTCCGGTCCAGAGATGTTTCAATTCCTGATCACTGTAAGGCATTTCAGTCGGGATTATAAACCTCTCGCTCCCTGAAGTGGGGTCCGAATCGTTAAGTATCTTCCAACATGAACTTCGAACTTAGGGAGTCTTGGCAGAAACGAATGCCTATTTGTAGTTCGAGTAGATACGTGTATTAAGTGCCACTTCTGTTGAACTTTGGTGTAAGTAGACTGCACAAATTGTTTTAATCATTATTATTGTTTTGGATCGACTTGTGAAACTGTTGGTTCCTGATACACTTCAAGTTGATACTTTATTTTAGACAGTATGTTTTTAAATGTTGCTTATTATAATTATGTCCTTGTTCAAATTAATTTCAATGAAAAACCTGATTGGCGCAGTGCACTAAGCGATTGAACTGCGAAAAGGGTTGCAGGTAGGATGCTCGCACGGGACAAAAAATTATGTGATCTGCAGAAGGTAAAAAAATGACTTATGAATACCCCATTTGGATAGATTGTAAGTTATACTACATCATAATCACCGGATCACCAATGTCAGCTACATCTAGATTTATATCTTCGGTCACTTTAAAATAATTTATCACGTTTGCTTCCCACGAAGGTGTAGATAAGAGAGCTACTACTATTTTGATGTCTAAACAGACTTACACATTTCCGACATGTTGTAAAACTTCAGTAGAGACTAAAAATTTTCCAAATCACTTTTTGCCCAACTTCAGAACGTTTTAACTATTCACGCTGAAAAATCATGTCGTATGTGAGACTACCAGCATTATATATTAACAGTATATAATATAGAGGTGAGCGTTATTTCTCCCTAAACAAGTTTGGTTGGCTAAAATTCATGAGTTTCGGTGTTGCGGGCCGGGTGGGTCGTGAAAAGAAAACGGTTGGACAGTCACATTGTTCGTGTGACTGTGCCCAGCGCGTTACTATCTCAGCTCATACAATTTGCATTTGTTTAGCCACACAAAGGGCAACAAACTATCCATTACAACCTACGACCTATTTGCCCTTAGTTTCGCAAACTATTGATACGACGCTTTTGTTCTGTCAAGGTTTGCATGACTTTATTCTCGGTTTATGCGTTAATGAATATTTGAAAGAACGAGTTTCATCTTAATTTAACAGTTCGGTTATTGTTTAGACTACTCAGATGGGCCCCGGGCCAACTCTCAAAAATAATATGAATGTTTTAAATATTTTACTTATAGACTGCCTCGTTGGTCTAGTGGTCGCTAAGCGCGACTGCTGAGCACGAGGTCCTGGGTTCCAATCCCGGGTCGGGCAAAGTGTTACTGGGTTTTTCCATTAAGTAATTCTCAGTAGCAGCACGGAGTCTGGAATTGTGCCCGGTTTGTGGCAATAGGCTCGCCCTCTATTACATTGAGACCTCAAAAACATAACTGGCGGAGTGTGGGTGTAGTATATGTGCACCTCTGCCTACCCCTTCGGGGAATACAGGCGTGATGTTATGTATGTTACTTATATTTGCCAATCCTTTCGGACTATATCGAAGGCTTATGTTAGTTAGGTATGGGACATAATATATAGTGCTAAATATAATAATATCTTGGCACAGCTCACACAAGGTCATCAGATCCCAAACTAGGCAGAGTCCGTATTATAGCAACCAGACAACTGATAAACATACTTATATATTCTTAAATAGGTACATACATTTAGATAATATTACACCCAGACACAGAACAAATAATAATGCTCATCACACAAAGATTAGTCCTGGGTGGGAATGGAACCCACGACCTCCGGTTTAATATGATCAGTAATAAGTTTTCATAAACACGTGTATGTTTTATTATCTGGATGCATATTGCTGATTAACTTGGCTATCAGAAAATGAATTTCAAAATCAATATAGAAAGGAAATTTAATTAACAGGCAGAAAAAACATTGAATTCCATTATGAGGAGTTTAGTACGTTTATTTAACGTATGTTACTGTACAATTCAATTACTAGGTAACTTGTAAATTTCCCGGGATTTTACCAAAAGAATTTATATTTGCAAGATTTTACTTTACGTGGCAGTAACTGTTCGTTTTGTAAATACATTTATGTATATAGGGACCCACATTTCCGGCTCTCTCCGTATATGTAACAGAAATATCAAAACAAAACACATTTCTTTCATTCACATTTTATTAACAGCTGAATTGAGCCGAGAAATACCGAGCGAGCATAACGACTTAATACATCTATCATTCCTAGCCAGGGACATTCTTAAGCTTTGTACTTTCCTCTTTAGTAACACGATCACAAACCGTTCTTTTTAATAAATACTCTTATGGGAAGATGGATGGTCTTATTGTATAACCTATCACCCTAATATAATACTTTAAGGAAATACGCGGACCTATTAAAAGAATTGATGACACCTTCTCTTACCAGGCCTGAAACTTTCTGGGACTTCAGGCTAGAAGTAGGTACTCTAAAAAAGAGCATGTTTGAAGAATGTCATGAGAGAGAATGACGCGGAAGGTAGGTCGTAGCCACAGGCCTCGCGTTCAGCCATTTTTCCTTTCCGTGTATCGTGTCCACGTGCACAAATGAAATGTACCTAATCCTAACATGTTTTTATATAGTTCCGACTACAGTTTTTCCCATTGGCATTAAGCAGGACGATAATCGAATTAAATGCGCAGCGTGTAAAACGTTCCAACAATGCATGCGAACTTTGCAAATTAAACAAATCATCTAATTAGGCAACTACGCCGTTTTAAAGTAGTTTGTGTTGCCTCACTTTTGTGCGCGTCTACCGGATATTGGTCAGATCTGTATTCTGAGATTGAAGCAAGTAGAAAAATATGGTTTTTACCCCTCTGGGGAACAGGTGTGACTTTATGCATGTATTTTTATAACAAATTATTATTTATGCCTCTGTAACACTGCAGTAGGCACTAAAAGTGTTACAACGTACCTACACACTTACAAAGGCTCAACATAACTGCAAGGCTTTGCGTTCGCTGTAATAGCTTGAGAAGGGGATTCACTTGGTACCGAACTTGGGAGGCCGCCAGGAAAATTCAGATATTGTACAAGTTTTAACTTTTACATACATATTTTATAAATAAATAATTCGGTACGTACGTTCACTGCGGTTAAACTGGGTGGTACCACATTAAAATACCTATACAAATGAAAACATAACCGAGTTATTACTTATTACATGTATACTTAGGTAGGTATATGTATTTGGAAACGTGACTTTACTACCTATTGATAACAAAGTTCCATGTCGATACAAGTGAACCGTAGAAATTTGGCCTTAAATTAAGTTAAACGAGTAAGCATGTTGTTCCATAGATAACTGGTACCTTCAACAACTTTTGAACACAATATTATACGTATAAACTTTCTTATGTTTTACGAAATATAATAGCTTGATAAAGTTCCTATATATGCTAAGTACCAACCCATTAACTATAATTATAATGGTTTCAAAATTACTTATTCTTAAATCACCAGAATTATTATGCTTTGTTCCCACATAAAATGGAAAGGGGTATTTGAAGACAGTCTTAATACAAGTTGACTTTCAAGTTTTCAATATTAATCTTTCGCTAATTAGAGCTCGTAGGATTCCGTGGTAAATCTCTCAAACAAAGCCAACGCTTTAATGTTGCAAGGTACGGTTTCTTGTTATGCTAAAGTTATAAGTATATAAGAGTTTCCATAATGCGCCATCGCTGCGGATGCGAGTGATATAAGTCGCCGTCATTTTTCATCAGTTGAACAACCGCGTTGCTCATCTCGCACGATTACACACGCCTACAAGGATCGAGACATACACATTTTGATTGCATTTATTTTTCTTCTAACGTAACCCTAACATCCCAGCGAGGATTCTTACCTTGAATCTTCTGATTCATGCTTACACTTATTGTGTAACCTGTCCTTGATTTTATCATCATCATCAGCCGGAAGACGTCCACTGTTGAACAAGGGCCTCCCCCTTAGAAGGCGACGACAATAATACAAACCTATGCCTTAAATATTTACCTATCAAGTGTTCATTGTGTCTGCCATTATTATCAGATGAGAAAATTTTAATCTTATAATCAACGAAAGAAACATTAATATAAGATTAATTTTCTTAGAAATCGTCTGAATAAATCGCTAAAAAATACGTAATATTTTTATTATACAGTACACTACTAAGAATTACCTTATGGGTAAACTCAGTAACACATTGGTCGACCCGGGATTCGAACCCAGGACCTCGTCCTCAGTCGCGCTTAGCAACCACTAGACCAACGAGGCAGTCTCAGAAATACAGCTACGAAAAGTGTATCATTATTTCTCCGTCACGTTCATTTCATCTACAGCAACACACCTTCAAAATGTACATGTGTAAAGGATCAAAATCATACTAAATGTCTCCCTAGTTGCCAACTAAATTAAGGGGTTTCGTGGCGGGGTTGCGGTAACCGGACTTAACCGAGTCGCTACCGTTACCTTCCTGTGTATCGCTATAATAGCTTCAGTACGCATCAAATCTGGGTAACGGTTAACCTGTTTCCAAAGGCAATCTACTCAAGTGATTTGAAACAATATGCTTGTTATTAGTCCTTTTGTTGTTATCTTTGCTCGTTGCTTGGTAACGAAGCGAGATATCTCACCATTATCTTAAACATACTGATAAAAAAATTAAAGTGGACACTAATTGCATTTGTAATAACGCAGAAATTAATTCGATGCTGGAAGCATTTCTCATCTTTGTTGTTTAAAAGTATTCTCGCAAATGCTGTTGGAGTTTTACATTCTTTTCTGATCATCCATGTGGAAGAGAATCAAAGGATCCCAGGGTTTTTGTAGCTTGCTAGGTAACTGAAATTTTACGGGTCGTTAAACAATGTTTTTGGTCAAACAGGGAGCTTATCTTGAGGTTGAAATCCTTTTGAAGTAACAGTCTAGGAATAATATCTTTATTTTCCAAAGGTTATAAACTTATAACTGAAATATAGATACATTTTAGTATACTTAATAAATGTCGGTATTCGTTAGGTACAGAAGAATAAACATGTGTAATTAATGATTGACCGAACATTTTACAACATCATTCATTGTTTTCCCATTTGAGGATTACATTTAAGCAGTTATCTGCACCCAATCGGTTTTATTAATTACCAGATTTCACAGATCCGTTAGCATTTTAAGCTGTCGTTTTATTTTCTGCTTACCTATACCTGTCCCTAGGCAATTTGTACACCAATTTTGTATACCATATAAAACTTATTTATGTCCATGTAAATAATTACTGTAGTAATTAGAATGAGAATGCGCGCTTCTGATAAGTAAAGCCAGTTACACACTTAGGCTTACCACTTTTGAATAACAAGCAAACATAATAGTACTATACGCTTAGTATACCACTAAGTAGTATTATTTCTAAGTAAGTTTCACTATATTACAAAGTAGGAGATTAAATTTCAAGAATGTCAAGCGCTAAATTGGATTTTACCGCAGCATATCGTATTACGGAATCTTTGCAGCCCACGCATCTAGTTCTCAGAAATTATATGAACAAAGATTAGGCATTTATAAATTAAAGTCAAATAGATACGGATCTAAATAACTTTTAAGTCTTCCAAGAGGTATAACCGACTAATTTAGAATTAACCCTTTTGTACCCCTCGGCTTCAGTCAATTGATTAAAATCATGATTGAACTCAAAGTTGATAATTGAAATCCTCCAAACAATATACCTCAGTAAACTTCAATAAATCATAACAAACGGTGAAAGTTATTTGGAATTGAATTTCGAAGATTCCTAACCAAAGGGTCCAAAAAGTTTGACTGTTGCGGCAACACTGTCCACCTGCCTGTATGTTTGTCAAAGGCTTATAACTTCCAAATACAATTAGACGAGGTCTTATTTACATACGAACACGGCTTTAAATAAAAGTTGGAAATTTTGTTTAATAATTATTTCTTTTACATTTATCATATTTATATTTCACTAAATACTACATGTGACAACATAATAAATGTCTACGACAACTTAGTCGACAATAAATACCTATTATGAAAAACCAACAACTAACTTAAATGTTAGTCTACTATCTTTCCCCAACACTCTTACTAGGCCATCTTAAAATAATATTTTGTCAAACAACATTTTAATCGGTATCAGTTTTCGCAAACATTCTAATTGAGAAACTGCTCCGTTTTAAGTCGTTTAAAAATAGCTTAGGCAAATCGATAGACAGAAATAGACTATTGGATATTGGGGTCTGCTTATAGCCTAACTTAGAATGTTACACTCCAACTATTTGTGGGCAATGTGACTAAATACTCTTACCGTATCTTGCAAGCTCCGTAACCCTAGTGTGACACCGAAATCCTAAGGAGTTTCGAGTGTCGTTACTGTCATAGTATTCGTGTGACAAGCATCGACGGCTTAACTTGCTCTCCGATACTCGGAGGATTGTAGATGAGGGTTCACTAAAACATGTTTAAAGAGTGTTTGAGTTTGACGTTTTGACACTTATCTCACTCCGGCCTTGGATCACGTATTTAGTTTAAATGGTACAGCTGTTGAAGATTAGGTTTTATCTAGAGTGTTGTTACACGTATTATTACGTAGTATTTTATCAATTTCAATGCAATTCATGAAGACAACTCGTAGACCGTAAAGACATGTTATCGGTACTGTACGGTACTTCATTTACAAAAAATAGAGTAGGTACCTACTTTAGGAAGAATCCGTTTAAGTCCAAAGCGAGTACCATTACCGAAATAACAATCTAAGTAAATAGTAGGTACCTAAATTAGAAATATTACCTGCTATTATCTAGTTTCACATGAAATAAATTCCGATGATGAACCAAATTGGCTGGTATCCGTGATCTATTACACAATATTCAGTACTCTGCTTAAATAAACACAAACACGAACGACAGAAATAACTGTGGTACATGGTACAGTCAGACAAATGCGTGAGCTAATCAACGGAATGGAGCCTACAAAATTGGGTGACATAAGGGGAACGAGAATGCAGGAATGCCGAGGTACACAAATATGTGTAGCGTGTGCGTGGTATAGGCGCGCAACTATCAGCTTTAAATTATGTTTGTTTCATTAAATATCGTATACAGATGTACACCAACATCATTGTGCGTGAGTTTCATCATACCTAAGATAAACAATGTGTGAATTAGTTCGAATAATTGTATTGTAGGTATCGACAAAGAAAATGTTGATCACACAAACATTAGTTTATTCCTTGCAAGAATTGAACTTGCAACCCCTAACGTAGAAATAAAATCACGGGGCGCAGTCGAGACGTAAGTATGAATAAATATAAAAAAGCAGTATAAAATGCTTTTAAAAATACGTTTTCACTTTTTAATGAAACTGAATTTCGGCACGTTAAATCTTGCAAGTTGTCGTTCATTGTGGCGTTCTGAGGGGGAGGCCTTTGTTTAACACTGGACGTCTTCCGGCTGATGATAATGAAATCTTTAAAAAAAAAATATTCAAATTTTTTATTCAATTGTCTCGAAAGATTGCTAAAATAAATTATAATGAAATCGTCCGATTCCGGAGTATTTATCATAATTTTATATTCAGTCTCGTTATATTCGTAGTCAATTTGCTTTACGAGGTTGATTATGATGAACGATCGTACAACATGTGTTTTTAGCTCATATGAAAACTTAATCCGTCCTTTCGGCGGAAAACAAATTAGTGATAGGTTTTCCACGGAGGCTCAGCTATCAGAATTAATGCTGAAAATATATGCTGCAGAGTAAATTAAAATATTTGATGATTGATTAAAAAGATAATTGGATTGTTTGATTTAGGTATTAATCACAGGTACTACATTATTTACGTACGGGAAAAATACGAGAGGGGTGTTGATGGGGCTTGCAAAGAAGCAAGAAGCTGACTCAAAAATACAGATATACCTACACAGCAGGCAATCGGTCCGTAGATGATGGTGAAGATTATCTTTTTTTTTAATAGAACTAACATGTTTATAACCATGACTACTGATACCCACTCTCTACAACTGCTTTCAAAACCTTTTTGCTCACGATTTAAAGACCCCCAAATTGTAATGATCTGGAAATGACGCGGAAAGAATTCCATGATTAGATTGTGCGCATGGAGAAAATGAAAGCGTTCTGTATCGTGGAATAAAAACGAAGAAGGGATGGTGACTATATGTTTGTCATAATGAGGAATGGATCAGGGTTTAGGTTCTTCTCACAATATGTTTATAGGGAGCAAAGAAACACAAAAAATATCTCACCTCGAAAGCGAATTGAACTTAACTCGAGTGAAGAGTTTTTCCCTCGGAATATCAACTGTATATCTATATCACATAAAACAACGACCAGACGCAAAACGAATGTATAAGTTATCCCGAATAGACATCAAGGCAAACTCCCGGTCCAGTAGACCGATCACTCAGATACTGCACCAACCGTGGTATGAAAACAAATATACAATTTAAGCATAAGGTTTCTCATACTTTCCGTACCAAAATAAGGGAGTAGCTATTGTGTTACTTTCCGTAATTAACTTACTGAAAAGTCGTGAGAAACCATAGATTTAATGGTAAGCCCCTTTACCACGAACTCTTAAAGCAAGGCAGTTTCCGATGTGGAAGCGTCGGCGTCTCGCTTTCACAACGAAAAATGTCCTGCTTCAAGGGTTCCATGGCAAGAGGGCTTAAATCACCAAACCATAGAGCAAGCGTCCTGAATGCTCATTTCTCATATCTTCTATGAAAAAGCCTTTGTTTGCCCTGCAGCGAGCCAGTCAAAGATACGTACTGCGTACATTATATACCACAGAAAAGTTGTGGACCCATCTTATTTGCCTAATGTAAAACATAATTTGTCCAGCTTAAAACGACTCTTGTCATCTAAACTGAACAACAATAGCAGCCGTTGAAAACACAAAAAGGTAAAATTTGTTTGACTTGTCAATGTAAACAACAACTTACGTCGAAGCGTTAGAGTCTATTTTTGAATGGTACTAATTTGTAAGATTTTTTAGAAAAAATTTGTTTGTTTTATCAATAACCTAAAGGAATAAGAACACGTAAAAAAGGCAGAGGTCGTTGAATTTTCAGTCAACAGAGGTACTTTGCCATAACAACTGGCTTTGATATTATCAAACTTAAAACGTAGCTCATAAGTACAAAAAAATAATGTCAAAACAGCTAGAGGGTCAATAGAAACAGATAGCGCTGTGGTATTATCTATTACTAGTTTTTAACTGGGTTTAAATGTGAACACAAAGTTACGCACTAAAATATAATAGTAAAAAACTAACTTCAACGAATCAAATCTTCAATCACATTGAACCTTGATTTTTCAGAAAATGATTATATCATCATTAGCCGGAAGACGTCCACTGTTCAACAAAGGCCTCCCCCTTAGAATGCCACAATGAACGACAGCTTGCCAATTGCATCCACCGGTTGCCACGGTCCACCTGGTG
This sequence comes from Abrostola triplasia, assembly GCA_946251915.1. NCBI lineage: Eukaryota > Metazoa > Arthropoda > Insecta > Lepidoptera > Noctuidae > Abrostola > Abrostola triplasia. The sequence goes on along the minus strand of OX276428.1, from coordinate 9,306,370 downwards.
GGAGGCCTGCCAACGTATATAAATACAGTCATATAAAATATTTGCGAGAAAAAGTAATAATCTCAGCGAGCTACAAACGAGTATGAGCTAAACAACATTTTTTAACTACTCGCGCGCTCGTCACTGAAAAATTAATTCACGGGTTTTAATGAAATTTTCGCTGTTATGATGCTTAGGAACGCAATATCCAGAATTCCAGACAGATTCACATGCAACCCTTTTATTCGAGTTTCTGTGACTGAAATAATACGCGTAGGTAATAGATAAATATGTTTTAGATAAAAAGTTTAAAATGATTCGTAAACATTGAACTTCACATTGTCATCGATCTGTAGAATCCTTGACTTACGAATTTCGGTAGACATCGAATAGCTGAACAGTAAAAAACTTCTTTTGTATTGCAAATTGTAAGCCAACAAAAAGCTTCAGACCATTTTTCTATACAGTTAAAAGGTGATGTGGAAGATAACGCATGTGGAGTCTTCGTCTAAAATAGAAGAAGTCAGTTGGTTACTTGTCAGATTTAAATGCTCCACTAATATTTATATAATTTACAATGAAACGGAAGCTGAATATCCTTAGTTAACATTCATCTTAAGTCCCTTGTGGAAATATCGTTAGAAGTTGTATCCGAGATTCGTAACTGTTTGAAATGTGTCACGCGAGCCGATATGTTGGGCGGCGTACTAAATTGGAGGTAACTTCAGTTATTAGTATGCAAGAGGGGCTCTACAACAGTGTCACCATGTGTCACATTAATGTTATAGGCACTGTACATGTATTGCACACAATTACTGAGAATCACTAAGTGATAAATCTTGTTGGCTTATCCAGGATAAATTTAACGGCATGATTAATGAATGTTCATCCAAGCTGATCTTACAGATAAATAAAAATACACGTGGCATCCACCGCCTCGGAAATATTAAAAGCCAGAGAGAAAGGAACCGTTTCCTTGAATTTTCATAGACAATAAAGTGGGGATGGTCACTGCTGGCATGAATTTTAATCTCAAGTCATTTTTAACTCGTGAAACGGTTGGCGGGTGTCGTGTCGATCAAAAGATTATGTGTCTCCTCGTAATCGTTGCTGTTTTTTATTCATTTGGTTTGTATGAGGCAGATACTTTTTTATCAATTAGTCTTACGATAGTCGTCGTCTTAAGCACTTATAAGAGTGAAGATTATGCCAATAAAAAAACTGAAAAAGCCGTTTTGCTTACTCAGGAACTGTATTTTATTGTATTATTTTGGTAGATTTTAACAAGAAATCAACCAACGAAATATTTTCGGAGCATCCCCGCAAATTGATGTATCTCCGTGTTACTGTAAGTCCTGGGTATGAAGTCGCTGATTTGAGTAACAGGAAGCAGACGGTCCTTCGCCGGAAGCGGTCGCCAAGCCGGATATCTTCTGATTCCGGTGTACGTGCCTAGCTGTCACGTGATAACATTAGGTTGTACATCATAACATCTTAAGCCTTATTGTCTACGCATTAATATAATCTGTACGCACGACTGACTTCACAGTGGTATGGGCTTGGATGAATCAGTAGACCATGTAGTTTTGATGAAATGTGTAAGCAGAAATTGACGAATTTGAAGAATGAAATAGTGTATAGTACACCTACAACTTAATCTCGTGTACATTAGTAACGCTGTCAAATCTATTCATAAAATGTTCACAATGTAAAAAATGAATAAAGTGACAGTTTCACTAACTAGTAATTATCCTATTCCATCATCGTCATCAGCCAGAAACGTCCACTATTGAGCAAAGGCCTGCCCCTTGGCGTGGGGGAGGAGGAGTTGCCACTATAGCCAGGCTTGGCAAGCGGCTTGGAGATAGCAGTATGGAATTCCTATTCTATACTAGACAGTAAATATACTCGTAAACTCCTTAGTCTTTTTCTTTATGAAATTACATCTCCGATCCTCAGGGAATTGATTGATTTAATTGGCACAGCATTTGACCGCGCGCAATTGAATATACCACGGCGCGTGGTCACAGCGCTCGCTCTGCGCCAACGATGCAGACTGTATTCGTACGACCAAACTGCTCTGTATAACTGAGGACATATCAGAAAATTCGAAGACTTGACTGGCGCAGTGGCTGAGCGATTAGACTGCCCTAAGGATTGCAGAATCGATTCCCGAACAGTTCAAAAATTTGTGTAATCCGCAGATGTTTGACCCTAGTCTGGGTATTTGTATGTACTATTTCATGTTTGTGGAACGCTTTCACAATACCTACAGGATATATTTTTAATGTGTAAGGAGAAGGGTTTTTTTTTCAAAAAATAATAAATTGATATATTTACCACCATTGGCTGCTAAGATTGGCTGATAAGACCAGAAATTTGACTACAAAATATAAAAACTAGTACAGTCAAGCGTAGGTCAATATCACTTTGCTACCAATAAAGTAGTAGGTAAGCTGCGAATTTAAGTGAATCTAAATTACTTAAACTGATGTTATGTTGCTTATCATGAAATGTTTCTATTCTGCACGTATGAGTCAAAGCATGCCTGAAATAATTTTACATTTAAGGAAAAATACCGACTTAGGGATTGTTATTAAACCTAACATAAAACTGCCACATGTACCAAGTCATATTACTTAAAGCTTTCAACATAAGGGATTTACGAAGATTTAGCGTTTGACTTTAGCCTTCCGGAGTAGGCTCTTAGTAATTATAATCACATTTACGACTTCTCGGTATCGAGAAGACTGCGACACACGCACACTTAGTTCGAGACTCGGAAGCGTTTAAAAGGCGATAGATACACACAGTTTCTAAGCGCGTGGTGAGTGACGCTTTCGTGTGCGCACTGCAGCTTAAAATTGTTTGTTAACATTCTGCTTTGATCTAAACACAAGGTGGAACGATATTGTGGAAATACTACGCCTCTGTTGAGTGGAACTTAGTTATATCTACGACTAAAAAGTTGTCATGCAGACAATTCTTGTTTGAAAACTATTTCTTAGAGAGCACGTTAATCATTCAACCCCTAGATCATAAGACTTCACGAAGAGTTATAATCCCTAGAGCCTAAAACTGGTCTAACTTTAGTAACGGAGTGTACCGAATTCAGTTGCTGAATATTGCTTAAAAATTCAAAGGGTCGTGCAGCAAGCTTAACATCAAGGCAAAGAAGCAATGTCGCTTTCAAATTTAAAAATTTATTCGCAAAAATATGGTATACAATAGTGTTCAAGGGTGTTGCAGTTTGCCTTGGTTCATTTGATGGATGATAATTGAGAGCCCAATTCTGCAGTCCAAACATATCAGTAGCATACATACTGCTTTATATTGTAAACGGAGCGGAAGGGTAGTGCTACGGCGACTGTTTGTGCAGATCATTTTTAGGGATTTAAAGTTTTATTTAGGTAATACGTAAAGTTCGTTTACCTCCTTGCAAAGAGTGGGCTTAGCTGCACGTTATTCTAACCGGATTGTAGCCGTACCATAAAAACAGTTAACTGCATTTTAAATGCGTACATAGATGTTTATTTACATTAATGATGTAGAACAAACTGTCTGAAAACATTTGCGTTGTTCTACTTAACGCTGGGAATTATAAGTAATTAAATTAGACTTGCAAAACGTAGACATATTTATTTTCACGCAGCACATCCTATTCAAAGTAGACATTTAATAGCATTTTCTTACAAGTGCTGCCTCGTTGGTCTAGTGGTTGCTAAGCGCGACTGCTGAGCACGAGGTCCTGGGTTCGAACCCCGGGTCGGGCAAAGTGTTACTGGGTTTTTCCATTAGGTAATTCTCAGTAGCAGCACGGAGTCTGGATTTGTACCCGGTTGATGGCAATAGGCCTATTACATTGGGACCTAAAAAAACATAACTGGCGAAATGTGGGTGTACTTATGTGCACCTTTGGGGAATACAGGCGTGATGTTATGTGTTCTTACAAGTCCAAAGAAAATGAATTTATTAAAAATTGTTTACGCAGTTAAGTTGCGAGTTCTCGAATTCATCAAGTTACCATTTGATAAATTCCAGCTTTGTACAATAATTAAACGGGATCGCTAATACCTCTGAATGTTGGGGTGTACCTTTTAATTTAGAAGTCTTTGTCCTTTGCCTCATCAAACAGTGCGAGGTTAATAAGATTTTAATATTGGATGTGAAGGTGACACAACATTGTTGTCGGAGGCCCGGCCACCTATTTTATCGAGTTTACGACTTGACGACCTCGTAAAATAACTATTGTGGGAGGTGTCAATAAACTTTTATTATTTCAACAATTTAATTAGATATTAACCGTAAACCTACATACATCTCTTGAGATTATTGATGCATCAGATATAAATTGAATGTGTAGGTATTGGTTGGCATGTAGATTTAAGCCTGGCTGACTATGACCATGCCTAAAATATCGGCTCATAGCCAGACTGGTTAATAAGTAATGTAATAAATAAGAGCAGATAACATTTAAAAAGTCATAGAGGCCAACGCGTGGCGTGCGATATTGAATTAGGTTTTTAAACGATTTGGTATAAAATATTGCTCATCTATCAGGGCCTCAAGTCTGCTATTACAATAGTGTCAGAATGGTCGATCATTGATTTCATAATTGTTGATTTTGACAAGTTTGGTTATCTGCTAACCTATATCTATGCTGCTAACATAAAAGCGTCATTATGACTTTCCAATGGTCGACCACTGACACTCCATTGAAATAAATGACATAGAATGGTATGAGTTTAGCAGATTACGAACTTTTAGCAAAATGACAATGGCATCGTGTTGGACTGACGAATTTATAAAAAATAGCAGACTCGGGGCCCAGGTCTAAAAAGAAATCTTGACGGAGGTTCTTGGTTTAACGAGTTACCTCTTCTATCATTTTAAATCATCATTTAAGCCTTTTAGACCTTATAATTACATGGTAGTGACGTAACATACCTATGGAACCAAATTTATCACTTGACTGAATATTTATTCAGCTCTCATAAGACAACGTAGGTATTTGGAGTTCGGCCAAAAGTGTGTACCTACTAGCCGCTCACCACACTATAACTTTATAAACCTAACCATATTCAACGGAGCTTGTTCACTCACCTCCTGGGAATGTAACTATGTGAAGATGCAGTGTGTACTGTTCGGAAAATAAACTACTTTTGTACAACAAAGTTACAGGTTTAATAGAAAATTACCCGAATGTTTCCAACTTCTAAGACTAGGTATAAGCGACCACGAGAACACCACAACTTTACTTCTTAACCTCAAGGCATTTACCAAAAATCATGTTTAATTTTCTAGCATTGTCGCACAATGTTTTAGCACACTCTATTGCATTTTTATTCATAATATAGCTACATAGTATATAGGTATGTAAATATACATTATCTATAGTATTACTTGTGGTATAAAGTAATAATCGTGGTGTCAAAAATTACGTCAAGCGGAGCCAGCAAACTAACATTTGTTTAATACACTTAAAATCTTATTTTATATCCTATCCAATCTTGCCGCTGCAGAGGCCTAATGAGTTACACTCAGGTCACTGTCTCCACAGTGCTAAATAGAAGCTTCTCTAAGCTAACCAAAAAACAGCCAGCTCTCTACCAGCCTCTCAAAGATAAAGTTATCAATCTATATAATATTATCTATCTTCTAGTACAGCATATAGTCGGCCCGCCCATGTGATAATGGTAATTAATTACATTAATTCGATGTTTTTATAATTATTATTCACTGCCCCCAACCAGCATAATTAATCAACAAATAGGACTTAACTTTATCTGTCTAGAAACCATTAGGTAAGGGTTAGTGGCGCTGTAGTATTATGTAGTGGCTTCGTGCCAAATTCTGTGGTTACTTCCCCTGAGTTTTCGGCCCCCAGTGTATTAACAGTTGCTATCGATTGACCGCTTAACTATTTTGCTAACTAGTAGATACTCAAAGAAACTTCCCAAGTATTTGTAATAACTTCTGAGATGTGGCAGTGCCTTTAAGACGAGCAAGCGGTTGCATGTTTCGATAGACAGAATACTTTAGTAGGCATGTACGTTGTATAATATATACCTGTACTCTACGAGTCATTACGCGTCGACTAAAGTATTAAAGGTCTGATGTAGTTCATACATTTTTCAAAGGGCAAGACAACAATGAAGACGATTTGGAACATTGTCTTCATTATTATTATCACATAGTCTTCATTATTTTTAAAATTCCTAGATATCCTTCACAAGTCAATCTCCTAGACGGGTCACTGAGCACTCAGTCGACGACAGACGCGTTTGAGTCAAGTTGAACGTGATTCTTTGGTTCACAAATTTAAATTTCAGTTGAGTCGCATTTTGGCTGATTTTTAGTTGAAACCGATTCCGCTCACGATCCTAGTTTTTTTGATCGCACCCGACCAAATCCGAAACTTCGGTCAGTGTTTTAAATAATTAATATGTTACAGGACCCTCAGCTTTCAACGAAGCAGTATTTTTGACAAGCGAAAATAGACTGAATTAAATTCTTTATATACAAACTCAGAACCTTAAACATTATGCATATTTTACTATCCCTTATCATATACCAAAGAATATATAATACATACGATGTAAAAATTTAATGGTATCCGTAATTTATATAAATCTTGAAAAACTGACACTCCTTTAGGGTAAGATTATACTTACAGATATTTGTACCTGCAACCTCGATCAGGTTTATTGATCTTAAAAGGTAAAATACCCGGAAAAAAGGTTTCTGACGACATATATGTATATGCAGATGTACGGGCATTAACGATATCAACAGAGGTCCGAGCTGTCGAAACTTAAAAGACCGCAGGGGATTCCACCTTTTGACCCACAAGTTCCAAATCTCCAAGTTCTGATAAAAGGAAAATTAAAGTGCCGTCATTTCATCCCTAGCGGGTTAAACTGGATTACTTGATAATCAGTCAAAGTGATGGGGCGCCTTCGACGTGGCGGTGCACGAACGCTATTTATTCTAGACGATATTTTATATGACGACTTAAACGGTGCAGCTGCGACATGTCTAGCGGGTTCGATGGCTAAGAAAAATATTTGCAACGAACTGAGCTTTAAGAGAAATATCTATGTTGAATGTCTATAGATAAGTAATAAAAATGACTTCTAAATCACAATTAGAATGGAATAAGTCAAAACACTACACACAATTTTATCGTACCGGGCACGTGATAGCTATTTTTGGAAAAAATAATAAACAACGTCTATCTTTTCTGCTACTCCGACATTATAATAAATATAAGTGAGTGTAATTTGTGAAGCAATTTAAAATAACCAAATCTATACGCAATCAAGTGTCGATCGATTCTCATACCGTGTTAAATACGGGTATTACTTTGCATTGTCAGTAACATTTATGATTGCCTGGTAAACACATACCTACGTAGACTTATATGAAGCTTTTAAGCATTTTTTCCTGGAATTCGGAATTGTTCCTGATCTGAAATATTTCAGAGGGTGTGAGAAGGTTGTCGGTTGTGTCAGATGGTTAATTGTAACGATCTTTCGCTGGACGACTGAAGGCGCCCCAGGGTATTGAGATGTATGGAATCGGTTACGTGCGGAACAAAACACGGGTGACGGCGGTTTTTGGTAATATAGGTCCACTTATCTCGAGTTCTATATGTTTTTTATGGAAATAATGGAAGAAATTACTTTAGCTATTTATTTTGTAATCTTATGTATTTAGAGTCGGTATTGGGACGATAAGTTGTTCGTTTCAAAAACAAAATTGTAGAACTTAATTAAAACAACTACTTGACCCATGTTGTCATGGAAACGTTGCAAACAACTATTCAATTAATTCTATCATTCGTTTCACACAGAACAAACTCTTATACCAAAAAACAGCTATGCTAACAATTAACTGACATTAAAATCATGGATTTAAAAAATGAAAGTAATAAATTATGCCATCATAACTTCAGGCACTCGTACACAGATTCTGCCGTTCGGATATTGCATAAATCATTCTTTTAATGCCATAAATTTATCGCTTGGGCGCGAGACAAACAGGGCGCAGCGAACACCAGATATCTGTTCATCGTCCCAGATCCTCCCTGGGGAATTATAAAAAGGAAAACTGAGGTTATGTATGATGGTTTTATGGCAGTTTTGTTGCTTTTTATATTAAGTAAAACTGCTTCGTGATGCTAGAAGGTTTTTCAAAAGATGTAGAACAAAGTTAAAAGGCCTATGTCCAGCTGTGGACCGCGATAAGGTAAGAGATGATGATAACTAAGTTTAATGAAGTTAGCTGTACTTTAATACTCATAAGTAATTTCGTTCTACTACTGTGTTTCAGTATGTTATGACGTTAGAGTTAGACTGCGAAACAAAATTAAGGGCATTACATCGCTCAAAACCCAAAAATACCCAATGTGTAAAGCATATTGTTGATAAACTCTTTGGAGCGATTACCCTGTAAAATATATATGTAACTAGCTGCGCCCTGCGGTGTTACCCGCTACATTTTTTCATGATAAAAAGTAGCCTATGTGTTAATGGTGTCAGCTACCTCCATATAAAATTTCATCAAAATCCGTCTTTGAGTGTGAAGAGGTAACAAACACACAAACACATTCACAAACTTTCGCCTTTATAATATTAGTGTGAACTGTGATACTTAAGGTCTTTATGAATTATTAGAAATTATACTACTGTACATTACAAACATTAGAATGAGACAAACATGGTGAGATACGAACCCTACAAACACTGACTACTTATACGCCTACTAGTTATATGTACATATTGTATGTATTAGATAAAAATAGACTTAAAAAAGTTATTGTTGGTGTTGATGGAAGCTGTCCAAACAAAAGAAAGAAGGTCGCAAACAACAATCGAGAGTCAGGGGATTAAATTTCCAAGATGTTGTTTTAAGATTTTCCTATGTAAACTTAGGCTTAAAAGTGGTCCCGAGATACCGTAGTAAGGATAAACATGTAAGAAATATGGTCTACTCACAAATTTATTGTTTGAACAAAATCTTTACGGTGTATCCAAAAACATAACATAACATCACGCTTGTATTCCACGAAAAGGTAGGCAGAGGTGCACATAATATCGTACATCCACATTTTGCCAGTTATGTTTTCGGTCCTAATTTCATAGGGTGCGAGCCTAATACCATCAACTGGGCACAAATCCAGACTGAGAATTACCTAATGGAAAAACCCAGTAACACTTTGCCCGACCCGGGATTTGAACCTAGGACCTCGTGCCCAGCAGTCGCGCTTAGCAACCACTAGACCAACGAGGCAGTGTATCCAAACACATTTATACATCTAAGAGCATTTTATCTACATATAAACAAGTTGTACCGTGTGGTATCCGGCCTAATTGACCACCCCTTTTCCTCCCGTAGATGTTGTAAGACGCGACTAAGGGAACATTCAGAAGATGGGCAGCAGAATCTTCTGTAATTTCACCACCAATACTGCGATCCCCAAACCGCCTGCCATGCGTGGGTATTATGGCAACCCTTCCCACCATTATTAAGGGGGAGGCCGTTGTTTAATAGTGGACATCTTCCCACTGATGATGATGAGACAATTTTCCGTATCGCTGAATTGTCGGAAACCAATTTATATTTTAATAAGGTAACAAATAGACGAACCGTCAGTAACAATCACTTTAATGTACCCATATAGGTAATAACACTTTAAGCCTACTTCTAACATTCGTAGATGCACCATAGCAAAACAACCATATTCACTGTTTGTATCAAACTATAATTCATTTTCATAACAAAACTTTAGTACTACAAATACGTTCCTTTTATAATTTAATATCATAAACTTTTATGTTTATGCACTAATTGTTTTGGCAGCCGTCTTTAGAATGCACCGTGTATTTTCCGAAAACGGGAAAGGAACTTGTCGTCGGAAGTTGTTGGGGCTAGCGGAAACAATGCAACGCGACGGTATAGAGCGGCAAAATGGCTGCGCTTCTAACAAAAGATTGTTGTTTAGAAAATATTATGATTGTTTATTTCTACAAACTTTAATTTAACTTTTTTTTAAAACGTCGCCGCACTCTAGCAATTTCTCCTGTATCGTGGGTACCACATACACAAATACTCAGGCTCGAGAGAAACATCTGCAGATCGCACAATTTATTGTCCCGTGCGGGAATCAAATCCGCATCCTCTAGCGCAGTAGTCCAATTCCTTAACCGCCGTCCCATCAGGTCGTCAAAATAACTTCCTATGCAAGCTGAATTACAGTCAATTCAACAATACCTACATACTTTTTACACACATTACACAATTAGAGGTGGGTAAATAAAATTAGGTAAATTTTCTATACACCTCTAATTGTGACCGTTCTTGAGTCTACCATGACCTAAAAGCTTATCCCGATTTTATATAATAACCTTGAGACTGACTTTAATCTGTAGTTTAAAATTACCGGAAATACAGATCGGCTTCCATTGGTACCTAGTGAGAAAGTGACGGTCAAAGGTGCTACACGTTATGGCCGATTGGGCAGTCAAGAGCCGGCAGCAGGTGCTCCATTCTGCTCAGTCATCCTTGACACACACAACAACCAACCATCGCTGCTATGTATATGAGAAAACAATATTTACTTAGCAACGCACCGTTTGCTACGCTATGGTCCAGGTTTGGATCACCAAGACATATTTAACTCAAGGCTTAATAATTTAGTGAAAAAACTGTATTTAAAATGTAAAATACCTCCATCAAAACACAAAAGATGTGACTTTTGCAAGTCACCCTGAATTACCTATCATAAACTTTTTCGTTTTGTCCTATAAATCAACCCTTGATTCGGATTACGGGAATAAGTAAAAGTATAAAAATATCAATACACCTATTCATATTTTTCAGATAATATGGATGCTTGTAGTAAACCTACGCATGATCAGCGGCGATACTTAATGCCACGCAATTGAGACAAACATATATATATTGTTTTGTATGTATTATTATGTCGAACAATTTGTAAGGCCTACAGAAATTGTTTTTGTTATAGGCTTCATGTATATTACTATTTTCGGCTTTCTTGGAAACGTATACAGAATGGATTAGCAGTTTTGTTTATAGAATATTTTTTTTACCAAAGCGACGATCGGTCAATGGTTTGTTAGCAGTAGCGGTCACGTATTGATAGAGGAGTATGTATAGCACGGCACTATGCTGCGTACATTAGTGGCGAGCCTAGGATTTGCACATAGTATCTCTGCATTTCCGCATTCCGTGCCGATTGCCTCGGAGGCAACAGATCAACCCGCAAAATATGTGCTCTACATATCCAGACGCTTATGGAATGAGAAATTAAGTTAGAACTAATTAATAGATCACTTAGAATAGAACTTTGCGTTACTAGGTACCTAATATACTAAATAAGATACTGAAAACAAGAATGCTATTACGTATTACTAAACCAATATATCAGAATAAAATAAATAGTACCCGAATTTAGATCTTGTGATAGAATTTCTGTATTTTACACATAGTCAACTGACACCGAGAACCAACCATGTAGGTTCAACAATAGGTCACAAAAAACTAAGTAAACAACGCTATTCGAAATCAGTACCAACCTTTTAAAAGCAATATTATTAAAAAAATCTTTTTTAATAAAAGATTATTGTGAAGATTCCAAAAATAATATTAAATGTAATAGCCATTACTTATCTGAATTATAAGATTAGCTATTTTCGGATTAAGATTCTAATTAATAATCTTTCGTAAGATAAAGATAATTACGGCTTAATAAAGGGATTACAAGGGCTTACTGTAAACTACATGACGATAATCATCACAATATTTATGTCGCTTAGAGATCTCTATTTGAAAGAATATGCCCTATTGTGCAACTGCATATATCGCAACAAGAATCCAAAGGAAGCTAACTCAAAAATCGCAATTTTTGAGTTATGCACACTATTCAATTCCTTACCTATGCCCACCGAACAATAAAATTCCTAAAACATATTTCTAGCTGCATAATTCCAGCAATGAATAGGAACACAGTGTACAGTTTTCGCCATTTCTGAAAAACGCGCCTTTTTGAGTTAGTACCTGTTTAGATCTAGGAGTGCGATATCATAGTTATGATAACAACCTTTCTATTTTCAAAATACGTACGTAATAATTTGTTATCCTTAAAAACTATAATATCATGTTAGCTTTTCACGAGAAATCGTGGTTAAAGAACAAGTAGTAGCATTTCTAAAATAACGATGAGAGAGTTATTTTATCATGAACCTGATGATACATTTTTACATTTCACGTTACATATTATGATGAATAAAAATGGCGTCCAGCAAAAAAGTACATTAGGCTTTCTGCCTTGCTGTCTTATATAAGTGTCTTACGTCAAATGGTATATCAGGATGAATACTGTTTTCCAACTAAACAATTCCCATTGACACAGCACCCTGCCAGTCGTCGGTACTTACTCAACGAGGAAAATTTATTTTAATCGCAGTCACAGTTAAACGTACAGATAGGAGAGTTACCGCTTTTTGTCGCCTCAATAAACTATAGGATTCACGTGAAAATGGATGGCAAAAATTTATTTGCGACTATATTTGTGTTCGCCTGCGTTTGGACCTGTAAAGGCGAGGTTTGTTCACGCTATGACGAAAATGGACTATGTGAGTACCATGTAATCATTTTAGTTTTATATGAGTATTCGGTTGACAAATAATTTTGTTTGCGCCTTTTTTAATAGAAAGCCTATTTGATTATTATTTACATTTATGAGTTTTTAAGCAAACACAGGATGTAGAGGTGTTGTACGTAATAGTTTACGGACCAGATTTATTTTTCTCAAATCCAAGCGATGTGAAATGCGGTAATTACAATGCAAGTGCAATCATATGCAGTTTCCATATTCTAAGACGCTGTTGTTATACACAATTAACAGCAGTAGTTGTTGTAGCTATTTTAATTAATATTATGATAATATTAAAAACAACATTGATTCAAATGACTCTTCAAATGTGTAGGTATCGACTTAAATGGTTAAAATAATGCTTCAAATCACAAATCAATATTTCTACAGGTGCAGACGTTTGCCCAGAGGACAAAATTATGTCTATGATAAAGTGTGACGAGCCTACCATGTCTGTCCGCACGTGTCGAGAACCTCAAGTTTTCTCCTTGGGCATCCTATGCGACTTCTTCAGGTGCGAATGCCCTAGAACAAAGGTGTTGGACGAAGCTGTGCAGAAATGTGTGGCCGTTTACCAGTGCTCAGACCAATCACGCGTGACCAGCAAAACACAAAGAAAATTAATATTGCATCTTAAACATTATGTGGAATAAATACGCTGCCTTTAGGAACAAGATAATAGAACTACATAAATGGAACATCTTACGTTTGTGTACAAAAAAGTATAAGTAGTAAAGCAATATTTCTATGTAAAACGTTGATATTTTGCGAGAAAAAAATATCCCCATATTTCGAATACAATACTTCTTTCAACCAGGTCAATTAATTATTCTTAAAGCAATTAAGTAGCTAGTGTACCTGCCATTTTCCCTGTCTCTGTTTAACTTTTCATCGGAAACCCTGAGCTTCCCGGCTCCCGTACATTGATTGTGCGAACCTATCTTTATAAATGCAACAAATGAATATTCATACTACGATATTGCGAACTGAATTGAACAGTTTTTTGTTAACAGGTTTTTCCGCCAACGGTAATATTATATGCATATAAAACACGCGCGAAGTGTTGGACCAACACCCAGTGAATGATTCATTAAATAACGCGTAATATAGGATCATGTCAACATATCTCTATGGGTGCGAACAATACGTAAACCCAGAGCATGTATGGAAACAAATTCCAAGTTTTCTTTGGTATATAACCACAATAACATAACATCACGCCTGTATTCCCCGAAGGAGTAGGCAGAGGTGCACATATAGAATACCCACATTTCGCCAGTTATGTTTTAGGTCCCAATGTAATAGGGGGTGAGCCTATTGCCATCAACTGGGCACTAATCCAGACTCCGTGCTGCTACTGAGAATTACCTAATGGAAAAACCCAGTAACACTTTGCCCGACCCGGGATTCGAACCCAGGATTTCGTGCTCTGCAGTCGTGCTTAGCAACCACTAGACCAAGGAGGCAGTCTTTGGTATATCACACTAATATTATTGTAGGGAAGGTTGCGTGTCAATCGTAGTATTCAAAGGATATGCATAAGGTTGCTTCTTATAAAGGCGAAAATTTGTGTGTGCGTTTGTTCCTGTGTTTGTATGTTAGTTACTTCTCCACGCTCAAACGGCTTTACCAATTTTGCTAAAATTTGGTATGGAGATAGCAAACTCCCTGGATTAACACATAGGCTACTTTTTATCCAGAAAACAATGTAGGGGAAAACACCGCGGGACGCAGCTAGTCTTTTTAATGTTTGATAAATATCCTATTTTCAGTACACCTACATAATGTATGTATGTAAATAGTGGAGGCTCAATAAGTATTTTAGTTATAATACTCTTATTTATAGGTTAATGAATAAAGCTTCAAACTTTTTATCATTCTAAGCTTGGCCCATAATCGTGCGTAGCATTCGATACGTCCCAATATATCCCGATGGGATGTTGTTTATGTCAAACAAGACACATCGTTCTACGTCGTAGCATCTTCTATAGCGTTTGATCCCAAAGCCCATTATGCCCAAAAGGTCAATGACCATAGGATTTTTTAATATCGATAAATGGAAACACTTTTATTACTAGCTACTTATAAAGCAAACATGTTTTTTTAACTTGATTTTTCACTGATAATGGCAATGATTTGTGTTATACACCAAGTTTCGTGAATATTAATTCATAAAGGCACTAGCCGACTCTGTTTAAATTGACATAAAAACAGAATCATTATAGGAAACGATCACACATCTGACAACTACAGATAATTTTATTCGATTTACTAAACATTACTAAACATAAAAGATCGTATGATCTCCACGGCAGCCAACCGCTGCAAGCCTACCAAACAAGATAGGGTTGCTGTGAACATTAAATATCAGCACAAAAGGAAACCCTAGCTTCCGAGGTCGGAGTTCAGCCGATAAACCTTACTTGGGTCACTCACGCTTCTTGTTGAAACAGGAACACGTGCTTAGTGCACGTTATCGCGGCTCGATAAGCCACAATGTCATTTGCATCTATTATTATGCTACGAAGAATTACTTATCCAGCACATTTGAATTTATAAATACTTTTGTCTTTAGCTCATGTGGCTGGAGTTACTTATTTTAGCTTCTGTGTGCAGTCAAGGAAATAGTCGAATAACAATAAAAACTATTTCAGAACAGTAAAAGTCTCTACACAACGTCAAAAGGCGTCACCATAAAAGCATTAGATACTCTTTTATTTATTCCTCATTTAACAAAAGGAAAAGACAATCCAAATACATTAGCAATCAAACTTACACATAAGGCGATGAAGGTGACACTAGACATTGTATTCAATCAACAGATAATTTTGCCTAAACCCGATTACATAAGCGGCTGCCAGCTTATCCTTTTATCGTAAAAATTGATTGATCTGAGGTTTATGTTCAAAAATAATATGGTAAAACTTCAAAGTAAATGAACTTCTAATTAAATTGTTATAGTCTAATAATTACTTTTATGTTGAAAATACATATTTAACAGCAGGTTAATATTAGTTTAAATGAACTATTAAGTACAATTATTTTAAGTCATTAAGGTAGATAGTACCTTGACTATAATAACACACGTCCCTTAAAAAAGGATTGAAGGACACTTTAATTTTAAAAAGGTATAGCTTATGTTTTTTGAGTCTGTTTCAGTCGTACCTTACCTAATGCTAAAGTAACCCAGACAGGTAAACGCTTGACGCACGCAAATAACCATTTAAATAAGTACTAACTTTATTTATAGCATCTCTGTTAGCTTTTTAGGGATAGAAAGTACTATAAAAATCCTGACTGGGTATTAGAATAAGATAAATTCAGGATACGTAAATGTAATAAAATTATAAAAATGTGCACGAATCAAATCGTGTTTAAATGACTGACTACCTATCCAAACCTAGCTTTACCGGAATCTCTTTGACAAAGAGAGAGATAAAGGGGTCTTTGAGAATCATATATTAATATAATACTAATATATAGGGGGAGGCCTTTGTTCAACAGTGGACGTCTCCGGCTGATGATGATGATGAATATAAATATTGTAGTCTTAAAATGATCACAATAATTTTATTTTTATTTGGAAAACAAATAGATACAATATAGCAAATATAATACCTATACATACAAAGTAAACGAAACATAATCCAAAACAGTTTCCACACAAAAAAAAGTATGACCTGCTTGAATTCTTGTTACGGAATTTATTCATTAATTAAATTTGATTCCGATAAGTGCTTAATGTTTTGTGTATTTTATGAATATTATATAAATTGCTGGGAATTCATAACATCCTTTTATTTAGAGGAAAAGTTATATATGACCAGTTTAGTCCTGGTACTAGAATACCTAGTAAAAAGTTTAATTAAAAGTTGATTAAAACATCACGCCTGTATTCCCCGAAGAAGCAGGCAGAGTAAAAGTTGATTATGTTGTATTTTTATGTTTACTTTGATCAACTTTGCTCCACGGTTTTAACTTGTATAAAAACCATATTTACAAATATCCATACTTATTAATTAGCGTTAGCTGGAGGCAACCCACGTTTAGCCAAGTTAAGCAAAACAAGTTTTTCGTAGAGCTTACTGCGACGCACGAGTCTATAAAGTAACATTAAAACATAATCAGATTCTTCCGTTTTTATTCTAACGAAATAAACTATTAGAAAAACGTCATTACTTCGTAAGATAAACTTATTTTAATCAAAAAATGTTTTAATCTGTCTTCGGGGCTTTATCTTTATCATTATAAATTTCTACTACATCAAATACATATAAATATCATCATAATATTAACTATTCCATTCCCGTTACCTTTTTTGTTCTTTTCGCAAATTAATAATTTTCTAATAAAGCCTTCCGTGCGTTATTGTTTTATGCGTGAAAATGTGACATATTATTGTATCTCAAGTGTACCAATACACAAAATATACGGAGTCATCGCGGCAGACCCAGACGACGGTGGCATGACGAGCATGAGATGAGAGAGAACAATGCAAGCGCATTCAGGAGAGGCTGGTCCACTTTAGCACACGACCGAATAAAGTGGAAGAATGAAAGGGAGGCCTTTGCCCTGCAGTGGGACAACACAGTACCCTGTTAAAAAAAACCTATACCCATGGATATGATTGTTTCTGTGATCAATATGTGTAAATATGTGCTAGTGAGAAACTATAATACCTACCTAATAAGATAGTTTAATAGTATTAAGTACGTATAGGTACTTATACCGTACACCACATAACAATGTATTACTTGTGTAAAGCCCTAGAAAAAGTAGGTATACATAACCCAGCATAACCACGCGTTTTTAGTGGTGCCGTGTTGATCGTACCTCACAGATGTTCGGCCACAAGGGACACTAACGCTAACATTGTTTGTTGTACACCGCTGTCACATTAAGTAAGACTTAAGTGGTTCCACTAAAACTACTAGACCGGAACAAAAAATACAAAAAACTTCTTTAAGAGCTATTACGCACTGTCGACTGGCCGCCGGCAACGCGGTCGACGGCAACTATGACTTACTGTACTTTAGATAGGTGTTTACGCACTTGGTCGCCAGTCACCCGCCTATATTTTGGTCGCCGAGGGACCGAGTTGCCGGCGACCAGTCGACAGTGCGTAATAGCTCTAAAGGAATGAAATTGTCTAAGTATCAAGTACTATGACAATATCATTTTCATTTCATTTCATTCCTTCGTTGACTGTAACCTAACAACGGCTACTGCCCCCTTACCGTGAACTCTTAAAGCAGGGCAGTTTACGTTGTGTAAGCGAGATGCCGCATTGCACTGCACGTAGCGGCGTCTTGCTTCCACAGCATAAACTATCTGAATTACATTTATATACGATTAATTAAATATGAAACAACCGTAAATGATAACG
Organism: Abrostola triplasia; assembly: GCA_946251915.1. Taxonomy (NCBI): domain Eukaryota; kingdom Metazoa; phylum Arthropoda; class Insecta; order Lepidoptera; family Noctuidae; genus Abrostola; species Abrostola triplasia. Next base: position 9,288,326 of record OX276428.1, on the reverse strand, counting down.
CTATATTTATCAAAAAAGTGTTGAAGGTATTTATAATGCTTCATCAAACCGTCAAAGTTCTGATGACCTATGGCAATTTTTTTATCACAACCCTTATAATGAAATGTTTTAACAATTATATTATTGTATCCAGGCAATCAGGCGAGATGGGGCTTATAATGGAATTATAGTAAATAGCATCAACACTCCCTATTTTACAGTCATAATGGTATTTTAATTAAAACCGAGTGAATAATTCGAAATTCCTGAAACATTTTTAACATATAAACATTTCGAGCGGATGACAAGCATTGTATTATTTACAAAGCGTTGGAAAATTTCATTCGACCTTTTATCAGTAGAGTTGATGACCTGATTGATTGATACATATGGCAGATACGATCTGTTTATGTTAACCTCCACTTTATATGCATATTAATGATAGTACACTCGTTACCGAAGTATCATTGCAGTCTGATATCAACACCCGGTAAGTCGTTGCTAAGATTTGAATTACATAATCAGGTATTTCCTTTGTTAAAGTGATTTCCAGCTCATAATTTTGTTTATGTACCAACATCAATTCACATTAACTGGCTACATTAAATAGTCGAGTCGATACTATTTATTGCCAAAATGACCACGCCTAGCGTACCTATTGGGTTAGAGCTATGGACTACTGTTTTAATTAGTCAAAACTAGTTAACGTAATAAACTGTATTTGGCTATTAATAACATTATTATTAATAGCACACACTTTTTTTAAACCGGGATTGTAAGTGCATACCTACTTGATGTCTTGTATTTGGTTTCAGCTCGACACATCACAAACATGCTGTACAAAACTCTCATAACAGCTACATTTATATTAAATGTTGTCTCACCAAGCTTGGAGGATCCAGCAGCGGACCCTAAACAAGAAGAATGCAACAAGATATCATCGTGCTCCTCATGCATATCAAAGAGTTTCTGTACGTGGTGTGTCACCAAAAGTAAATGTACCAAGCAAGCATGCGGCAACGATAACATCATTTTCCCTAAAGACTTCTCAGCTATTATGGCTGGACCGCAGTTCTGTCCCAGGGTCGTGGAACCGGAACAAATAATAACTGTCAAGAGTGGAGCCAAGCAAGTTATAGCTGTGAAAATCACACAAATACATTTGTATATGGCATTCACGCCGTGGAAATGTAAAATAGATTACAATGGCAAGCAATTGATAGTGCCGGCCGTGCTCCTAGGTGACCAAGTGTATTGTGAATCCGTGCTACTTACCAACAAGTCTAATGAGCCGCACGCGACCGGCTCAGTATCAGTTCTATGGGATTACACCAAATCCTTTGATGGATCTGTTCCGTTTAAAGTGTGCCGCTGTGACTTAGACCCCTCTTGTGATGCTTGCAACAAATTTAGCAACGTTGAAATTAAATAAATTAAGATCTAATTACCTTTTCTAATTCTGTTTCTCAAATTGAATCCTTAATCAAAGAATATTGTGCTAAAAAGTATTTAAGGCTGACTAAAACAACGATTTTTACGTTTAAGCTCTAAAAAGGAATTCATAAACTGCATTCAAATCCCAGTTCCATATTTCAATAGTTTTTTTATAGGAAGGGAAACAAAGAACGACTGATGGCGCAAATATGCACATGAAAGAACGCAAGGGTTCCCAATGTTCGAAATGAAAAATATACTTGATAAACTTTCCGCGCCTCAAAAGTACTTGTATCTCTTACAAACAGTTGAATTTGATCAAAAACTTGTTGAAAAGTTGTTGGGCAATATCGTTAGAGTAGTTTTCACTTCAAGCAACAACAGACAAACAGATGGTGTAACATTGCCTTAGTATGGTAGAAGTAATGTGCAAGTATGTTAGATGTTACTGAAATTTATTCGTAGGACTTGCCTGCTATCAACTATTCTGAAGTGAATATTGATTTAAAACGGTCGAACTTTAATTTCCTGGGGTTGCGGTGAAGCGATCGTGTGCAAGCATTTACGATCTATTTTACGTAAGTAATTTAAAATAATGTACGTAAATGTAAATGTTACAATGTGAGGTCACATGATATCTGTTATATTGCTCCTACAAAATATGACGTCGAGAGTAAAATGATAGGGTCTCCATTGGTTCGTGGCTTCACAGTACTTTTAGAAAAAATCTTTTATTCCTATTGGCTACTTACTTTTTCATAGCAATGATAGCCGAGGTGTGTGACCGTTGGACTGCCAAGTCAAACGTCGCAAGTTCGAACCCCGGCACGCACTTATATCTTTTTTTGAATTCATGTGCGGAAAACCACGTGAGGAAACCGGCATACCTGATATATTTTTCAACGGTGTGTAAAGCCATGTCAAAGGCCTACAGGCGGTTTAAACTCTGACACTAGGTTGTTCATAAACCATACGATAAGCAGAAGACTTACTTCTTCCGTCATGTATAGTGATCTTATCAATAAGAAAACCTTAATAGATAGTTAGTATTTAATTAGGTTCCATAAACAAATAACATGTGAATACTTGTTGTTAGAGAAATAAACATTCAAAAAAATTGTTTTTAATTCCACAGGTTTATATTAAAACGAAAAATGCCAGTAGTAGTAACAGCTTTTATCATTTTAAAAGCAACACGAGTAAAACTTTTAACAACACCACATATTACATATCCTGTTTATGTGCCAGTTGAAGTATTTTCATTACAGTTCGTCATAATAGGCGCCAACAAAGTTTCCACATAAAAATGCGTACCGTGCACTCCCCGGGGACATATATGCAAATTTCCTTCAATTATAACTAGGATATTATCCTCGTATGGAGACAATGGAAGTTTGCAATAGTGCAGTCTGGAGTAGAATAGGTTTGCTATTCCAATTGTGCGGCGGTGTTAATTGTTGCAAGCCTCCTTTATAAGGGGACTATTGAACTTAGATAAATCCTTAGTTATACACTATATATAAAGGTATGATAATACAATACTCTTTATTGCACGCCATTACACAGATTTTATAGAAGGAATAAAAATGGAAAAGAAAAATTCATTGAAACATTTAATCAGGAGATAGGTATTATTGTACAATTAAAAATAATGGAAATGATTTATTAATAAAATAAATCATTTCCATTATTTTTAATTGTTTGTTCCATATAAATAAGTTGCTAAATAGGTCAATGGCCAATTTCTTCAATGGTAGTATAATTCAACCTAATACAGGCATAATAAAAACCTTTACAATGCATGTGAACGGCAGGCAAGCTTGTAATATTCCTGTTCATGACACAATATATGGAAGGTAACTCAAATAGGATTTTAGTTCAACCAGGCACGAATAACACTCGAGTCAGAAAACATGTCGCGAATATAGACTCGATTATCAGCTCAAAGGGCTTGTGAAGGATATACTGCGAAGCCTAGACAAATAAATCGGATTTATGAACAGACAGACGGGGGCTTTAATACTGTTAAGTTGGTAGAGTAATGTATTTAGGATATGGGTCTGCTGCGGAAAGTACTATAATAGATACTTAGCTGTTAGCAATTTTTTTGTAAATATAATTATTATGTCAGGAAGAGTGTAAATAAGCTCCAGTATACCTGTGCTGGAGTAATTAATTAGCAGGCGTCCATTCCTAAATTAAATAAGTCTTTACCACCAGTGATAGTTAGCGGCCGATGTTATAATAATGTGCAAGCCGTCGTTCATTGTGGCGTTCTAAGGGAAAGGCCTTTATTCATTAGTGGACGTCTTCCGGCTGATGATGATGATTATAATTAAATTAATTATTCTGCTAGCCTATTGTTATTTAGCGATTCCTAGGAGACAAGCTGCTCCTACGTACCTAATTTTTCTATATTTATAAAAGGTTCTAAAATTCTTTTGACAGTTACATATTACCAATGAGGTTAGTTATGTTCAATTGCACGATAATATACAAAACTTCAACACAATACATTACGTTGACTTGGCTCGTAACCCATAAACGTGCAAGCCATAGGAGACTGCATTGGAAACGCCGATAACCCGATTTGCACAGCGAGTTCAGGCGTTTGTGCATGTAAAATTAATGTTTGTAAACGCAGCCACGGCGCAGGACATTCTAGCATATAACAGCGGGCCATCACGCTTAAAACAATTGAATTTCAAGAATACTGACGATATTAATATAAGGCGACGAAACTAATGTGGGCTCAATAAATGGCAATAAGTTTACCACCCACATGTGATTATCAGCGGCGGAATGTTGTGTACAGACTCTTTGATAAAGGAATACGCCTATCCCTATGAGAATTACAGGCGTAATTGTATGTATATTCAATGAATGTATGTAAGAGCCTTAATTTGCAGTATGTATGGTAATCATACCATATTTACCCGTAATCTGAGTCAGCCTCAGGCTAGATACAACGCGCACAAGCGCCAACTTCGAAAATGAAGTGTGTTTTTACATCTCTTTCACAACATTTACCCGGGCAATAAACCTACATGGCTGACTTGTTTCATGATACGCTTGTAAACAACTTCAAACTTACAGATATGTTTAGTTTTTAATAAGTTTTCATAATTAATTAATCTGAACTGAGACATACCAATCAAACTTCGTGTGCTTATCTAGGTTTCGACGTATAAAAAAACCGCCTTCAAAAACACGAATTCAAAAGGGAAACATAATACTTTCCTCATACATTCACGTTACAAAGTGAAGTCTGCACCAAATCCGGTCCACAATAATTGACAGAGAAATTGTTGAACATCGTAAACTAACCTACTGGACTTCAAAAAGGGGGAGGACCTTTTTAAAGTTCATTAATAATAACTGGATCTTATTATAGGTTATTAAAGTTCGTATTATACTTGAAAATTTGTATTGTACCCATTATCGGTGTATAATAGGTACAATACAATTAATACATAAGCACACAGTTTCTGAAAACCTAACAAAAATTAAAATAGAGTACAGATTCAACCATGGATTCATGAGTAAATACTATTAATTAAGTATGCTCCCTATAACTTCCATAAGATTTTAAACTTTTATTATGTCGGCTTTTACTAAAACCTAAGGTTAAAATGTCGTATCTTGAAACCTATCTAGATCTACCACTAATCAAGCTGAGTAAGTTGCTCTTTTCAATTAACAACCGTCACGGGCAATTTTTCTTTCTCCTTAGAATACTTTGTGAGTGAAAAGGGGAAAAGCGTAGTGCTCTGTACTTACGTTTTATTTATGTTTGACTTTTGTAGTAGAAGAGAAAACTTTTATATTGTTCGGAAAATACAAAATGTAAGCCAATTTTATGAATCCTATAGTTATTATCGATGATCAACGTAGAAAAGCAAAAGAATTAACATAATTCTAAAGCAACTAATCTAATAAAAAAATTTGACCAATAAGGATGACTATACAATTCTTTTTGATTTAAACATTTATCAATATACATGATATATATTTTATTTTTTTACTAGCCTGGAATGTCCCACTGCTGGGCAAAGGCCTCCCTACTCTCTTTCCAAATCTCTCTGTTACCAGCTGCCAGCGACCAGTCTCGACTCGTTTGTGTTTATGATATATTAAGTACTTGAATATACCATTAGAGACTTGTGGTATAGGATAATTGTATGCTAAAAGTTATCATAAGTCAGAATCCCAACTTACTGAACGCTTGGACGCTCCATGATGCAAACCACCTAATTGATAGGTTGATTAATCGATGCACTAATTATTGTAGTAGCTTCAATGATAAAATTGATTGAGTGATATGAATGCATTCACGGAATTTTGGTAAACCTATTAAATTATATACGCCGCGGATGTTGGGTAAAGTTTTGATAGAGTAAAATTGATAATAAATATGATTTCAGACTGACTCGTAGATCTAGCAGACGCTTTAGCGCAAAGACCTGGATTTTATTCCCGAGTTAGGTTGTGTTGGAATTTTCCGTTTTCTCAGCAATAGGCTTACCGGTTATTACATGGACCCTATAATATAACTGGCGAAACCAATCTCTGCCTACTCCTTCTGGGAATACAGGTGTAATGTAATGTAAAGGTATTTAAATTACCTTTTTACTATATCCTTTTTATACTCAGAAAGCAGCATGAAAACACTATACCATAGAAAATTCTAGAATCAATAGTAAGTTTAAAGCTATAACAAAGTAACTCGGTGAGTATCATACTGTATTGACAACCCTACTGCCACATAGCGCAGTCTCATTCAATTTGCTAAGCTAACATTTTCATTACAGTAATTCCTTAGCACTGAGGTGAAGGCTAAGACGAACCAACAATGAAGAGCTTTCTGTAGTATAATCATTACAAATGCAGTCTCTGAGTGTACGAAGAATTTTGAATGCAAAACTATAGATGTTGCAGAAATTATGTACCTAGATTCGTAGTTAGTGAGTTTGTTGATGTCAAAAGTGTATAGTAACACACGTTTTTACTAGCAATGAAATAGCAGTCACCCTGTCGTGGACCTACCGATAATTTTGGTATTTGAGGACCCAGAAGTAGATGTGTTCTATATTCATTCATAATTATGTTGCTTCATTTTTTTGATCGCTATTGACCTTCATGCCGTTTTAGAAAAGTTTGCTGTATTTTCAATCTCCATCACCTATCATATCTTAAAACGCTACTGATGTAAGATGTAGATATAGATCACAATATCTATGAAGATTATCTTTTGTGTGGTATTTTATCAGATAAGAGGATTGAGATATTTCTTACCCAACGGGTATTTGAAGATAGACCTTAACCTTGATTGATTAATACCCAGATAGGCATCAATATTTTGATATAGGTATCAAAGTGATGAGGATTACTAAACCCGACGGGAGATAAATTGAGAAGCTGATACGTTCACCTACATTTTAAGACATATAAACATAACATCACGCCTGTATTCCCCGATGGGGTAGGCAGAGGTGCACATATAGTACCTACATTTCGCCAGTTATATTTTTAGGTCCCAATGTAATAGGGGGCGAGCCTATTGCCATCAACCGGGCAGAAATCCAGACTCCGTGCTGCTACTGAAAATTACCTAATGGAAAAACACTTTGCCCGACCCAGGACCTCGTGCTCAGCAGTAGCACTTAGCAACTACTAAGAAGACCAACGATGCAGTCTACCTACATTTTAAGATCCTCTAAAAATACGCGCACGAAGTCGGAATGCAATTTCTTGTATAAAATTTCGCTTTACAACTAATATTATACATAATAGGTAGGTAGTATCTAACCATCTAGAACCGAACATGTTGCAAGATATTCTTTACTGTTTTTTGAACAACGAAGAAGAGAATCGCAAGAATCTCTAAGCTCCTATAAAAAAACACAGGAATAATTTTATGAAAATAAAATAGATGAAAAATAAATTTCTTTTGCATCGAGGGAATTATTTTTTTCTTATCTATTCAATTTCTGAATGTATTGTTTTTTCAAAATGTAATATTTTTTTGTGGTCCTGTAAATATTGTTTTTGCATTTACAAAGCATCAGTCGAAGTTTTTATTTTATAAAATAAAAAATATGTACTTTTCGAAGCATAGGAAAAGACATGAATTGAAACTGCAAATCTGCTTTGAAAAATGAGCTGTGATCAAAATATTTCTAAAATAAAACTATGATTTTCGAAAAAAAACTAATATGTATTATTCCTTGTCCTGAAGATAGATTTATACACGTCCTTATTTCTGTTGTTTATTCAATCCTAAGTATACAATAAACAAAGGCTACAGGAAAGAGTGGCAGGGTAATAAAATAGCAAGATATATTGGTCAATATTGCTCGCTTTCTTCCTTTCTTCGACAAGGACTGGGGTTAACCAAAGTCTTTAAGAGAATGATAGTTTTATTACCTATATAAGTACCGATAGCAATGAGCGAATGAAACGGGGTTCTGAAAATATTTTAATGAACTTCAGCGTCTTTAGGCACTGTGGAATGAAGGGAATTAACAGAAGCAGTTTTCTTTGTTTGCAGCATTTTCTTGGCCACGATGCAAGGTTGTTTAACTTGCATACAAAATCCCATAGTGGTCGTTACGAATCAGAATTCGACGAAGCGGGATTAACAATACTCACCTTTGATGCTTTTTGTCATACGCGATTTCGGGATCTGACACAGAAACTGATATGAGCTTATGACGGATGTCAAGAATGTATTTGATGATTCGCAACTTGAGAGTTAATATCAATATCGTATCCTATGTTATCCTCCACAAGGCACATAAACTGACCAAGCAGAAGGCTCCCAGGTGGGTAAACCAGCTTCAAGAAGACCGACCGCTCTTTGTTCTGTTGGTAGATGTTTTGTAGAGCCGTCAAAGTGGGTGAATAGCATACATCTTCTAACAGCCACCTTACTGTAGTGTACCTTATGGTTAGTTTAATGTAAATATTGATTTTCATTCTGCCTGTCTTATTTGTTGTGACCTTAATTGCACAGGCGTTTTTCACCTGGTCGTATAAGCCTACACTGAAGAAAGAAAGAGGTATAGCACTAGCACTGTTCTAATAGGAGACAATACATAAGTATACCTATACAAATTAAATCATAAAGGCACTTAATAGAAGCATCTAAAAACTTTCGTGATCAAGTAAATTCTTATCCAAGTTTATTTTCCATTTATTTGGTTATCCAAATCAAAGACGACTAAGAAACGTCACTAAGTACACTAGTTGTACTAAAATAATATGAATGCAAAGATCAATGCATACATTTTGCTAGCATAGTCGATCTTCTGGGTACCACGGGATTGCAATCAACTTGCGAGGCTCTAAAAGGGCTCCCGGTTATAAAGTGGCTGAAAAATTCACTCAATGGTATGCGTAGGTTACACGCTCGCTTGGCGTTTCCGTTTCAATCAACCTTAGAATTTGGGTCGCTACCACAGAGGGTGACAAAAGGAGATCCACGTCCTCAAAAAATCCGGCCGGCACAGGCAGCTTGAACTAACGATAAGTTGTACAGTATCAAAATTGACTTGGCTTAAACATTCACCGTTATTTAGAAATTGGAGTAGATACTGAAACATTTTACTTAAGTTAGTTTTGTTTATGTGGACTCTTGTAATATTGATATTAGGATAGTAGTAGTATACTTTTCGGATTTGTTATTTGTGTATAGTCAAAATATTTTAGATTACAATATCTACAATGTAATAAATGATTCCATTTAACACTATACAAGACAGCAGGCAAAAACCTAATGTAGAAAATCTACAGAAGAATTTCTAACATTCAGCATTTCGGTCACAAATCGCACAAGCGTGCATATGCATTTTTATCTGCATAGGCAATAAATAGGAATTTTGCGGTAAGAATGCTTTTTGTGGTAAGACGGATATTCCAGCGCAGAATTCATGCGGTTACTGCTTTAATCTGCTTGTTAAATACGTCTACTTGTAATAATGTTTAATATGAAAGCGTTTCTTTGTAAAATGAAAATGATTAAACGAATACTGAAGCGTGGAACTGCACTTTATAAGCGATAAAAGTATAGACAAGTATTAACAACTTACTATCGTAATGATTTCTATCACTTACGCGAATATTAGACATTGAAATAAAACTAGGTTTACGGATTTTATCGCGGTTTACTATCGGTTAAAAAAAATATTGAAATAATGGCGTTTCTTGGAGGTTCATCATACTAAAGTGTTCAACATAATTTTCTATTTTGTAAGTATAAGTAGGTACCTGAATTTAAAACCTCAGACTTCGCCATTATCATAATAAAATGAGCGACATGAGAATTTATTAATACCTGTGTCAAATAAACAAAAATATCAAAATAAGATTTTCTCACTGATCACATAATATTATCTTTACAATTCTGTAACATGATGGACTTGTAAATGGATCATAAATTATCCCGCTTCAAAATTTATTATTAGATAAAAGTGAGATTATATAAACCATACAATTACAATTGTAAATGTTTATTCGTGGAAGTTTTCACATTAAAACGGGTTTTTCCATAACCAGTTCAAACCAATAGCGCTTACCTATATTATAAACACACATTGCATTAAATTTAAAATAATAGTTTAAGCACAGTAAGACTCATCGGAGTCCACAGGCAAACTGTTTAATACAGTTTTGTGGACAATAGCTGACGAAAATTGACGACCTGATTAGTGCAGTGGCTAAGGGTTTTAGACTGCGGCGCTAAGGGTTGCGGGTTCGATTCCCGCACAGGGCAAAACTTTCTGCGAACCACAGATGTTTGTCCCGAGTCTGGGTGTTTTTGTATTTGATGTTTGTAAACCGCACCCACGACACAGGAGAAATTACTAGTGTGGGGCGAGGTTTAAAAAAAAATAGCATTTATACTTACAATAACATTACCTGTAATGTTTTATTAAATGGTACGGATAAATTAAATATTTGGGTATAAAAATATAGCTAGTATCGTTATTTTTCAGCAGCTCAAATATTTCCTTTTGTAGTTCTATGACCGGTATTTAGCTGCTGGCGAAATATCAACAAAACAAAAAATCGCTTTTCAAAACCTCGCTCTTAAAGCAGCGCTGCTGAATTATTTTAAGTCAAGAAACGCTGTTAACGTAAGCTTTAACAGTATTCTTTGGCAGATGTAATTTAGCGATACTACTGTGCCAAGACCCAAACTTATCTCTTAGGCAATATATGCAAAATGCCAAGTCTGCATATTTCTTCTCTGGGCCCGAAATGCAACATTATATTAGTAGATCAAATTGAGCTAACTCGCTATCTAGTAGTATTTGTATTCTCTGCCTAACCATTGTAGCGTTAGAACCAGGCTTTCAAATTTTTGCCCATGTCAATAGTTACCCCAATCATTTGTATACCAAAGGACCGCAATACGTTCGGGATTTACAAAATGTATAAATATTAAATTATATAACTATCCATTAAACGTATACCTATTAAATAGGTTTGACTTCTTAATACAAAAGAGTTTTGAAACTAACTTCCATAGAGGTTACTATATTTTCGCCGCTACCGTCTCCGCCGTAATCAAATTTCAAAATAACAAGGTTCCACAAAATGTTGTAGTCTGGCCGTTTCGCATGAAACTTGGGCTACAACTTGCAGAATTTTTACAAAGTCGTCTTTCGGAGAAGCTATTCTTTTGAGCACTTATTTATTATCTATCGAAGTAAGTTGGATGGGACTACACTGCGCCAGTTTGGAAGTCGTACGTTTGAGTTTTATTAATCGACAACTATTCATACTGCGCGTCTTTGAACGCAGTATATTTACGTCGGAAACGAGCCAGTGAGTAATGGGAAAAAACACCTTCATATGTTTTTAGAAAACTCTTATAACTGGCATCAACAATTTGAATGATATCATAATAATACTTAGACTATTGTTATGTCTTTATTTATTCCGATTATTTCTAGACAATGCACAATAGTACCTAGCTATTTTATTCCCATAGAAATAAATGCGAGGTACCATATTATTTTTTATTTATTCTAACGAATAATATAAATTGTTTAAATTAATATGATGGTTTAATAATAACATTAAGATATATTTACAACACTCTTTACATCATAACATGCAGTGAGAATAAGGTACCGCAAAGGATAATAGAAGCGAACAAAGGCTTAATAAAGAAATTACCAAGATTTAATACGGAACCAAGATTAGCTTGCCGCTAATTAGCACAGATGAATAATTAATTGTCTTTAAGCAGACACTTTAGAAATTATCCTATTAACTAAAACACTTCCTTCTAACTGAGTATGCTGAACTGCACTGCTGAAAGGAACACTTCTCATGTTAAATTCCAAATACGTAACAATTTTACTCAGAGTATTTTAAGGGATGAAAAAGCAACTTTTTGTCAACTGTATAATATACCCATAGTATTTAAGGATTGAACAAACAAAGGATAAGCCTCTAAGGCAATGATAAGGTTTGACTTCGGCTCAAGTGGAGCGAAGCGGAGAAATGTTCCCGCCTAAAGCCGTCAGTCGTGGATTTCATCGTATGTCGCGAACGTGGTAGGAATTCCTTGGAATTTTGGTATTCGCCTTTGTTTTGTGTGCTTATTATGCTGGTATTAAGTTACAAGTTCCGCGGGCTCTTGAAATGTGAACTGTAACTTTGTGTGAACCTAAGGTATATGTAAGGTACATGTACTCGAAGTATCTTCAACTTTTTGGTATGACGTAGGTGTAAATATACAATCTCAAGTGACAACATAGGTGTGCCTCCGAGTACCTATGTGTTATGATAATTTTTGGCTTAAGTATATTCAACGGTCTTCGAGACACGTTAGCCTACGATAGGCGGCGCGGGGCAACACATCTTTCCAAATTTCTAAAACATAAGATCTTGACAAGATTCCTGCTACGATTTAAGTTGAAACATAACTAAATCGCGTACCAAAATAATTTACAAATATCGATGCAAACACAAAAAGCCGTATCAAACAAGCAACCTGAACTTTGACTGAACTAACCCAAGCAGTTATTTTAGTCTCAAAATTGGTCTTAAATGTTGGAAATAACTTACGAAGAGTGGATCTCCAACAAACTAATAGACTAATAGATATACTAAACTCTAACTTACACCATTAAAAGATAAACAATCTACGAGGGTCAAACTGAAAGTTCTTAGAAAATCAAAAACTGATTACATTAGCCAGTTATTAGTTTTATTATATCTTTTCAAAATATTGTCCATTCACGTCAATACACCGCTGCATGCGATGGAACCACTGGGAAAAGCACTTTGCCCACTCGTCTTTAGGGTTCTCTTCAATGGCATCGCGATACGCAGCCACCGCTTCTTCAGCATTCATAAACCGCTTTCCTTTAAGTTTTTCTTTAATTTTTGGAAATAAATAAAAATCACAAGGGGCGAGGTCGGGGCTATACGGCGGGTGACCCAGTAATTCAACGTTTGATGTCGCCAAATAGTCGATCGTTCGCTTAGCGGTGTGCGACGAGGCGTTGTCGTGGTGAAGGAGGATCCTACTGCGAGGTCGTTTCTCTCGAACTTTTTCCAAGACAAGTGTACCATTCTGCAGAAACTGTTTTTTGATCCTCTAACACAATTGTTGCGAAATGACCTATCCTTCCAAAGAACGAGGCCACCATTTTTTTTCCCGCACTTCGATCTCTCTTCACTTTAGTTGGCAACCTCTCGAAAGGAAACACCCACTGAGCAGATTGTCTTTTGGTTTCAGGATCATAACAGTAAATCCAGCTTTCGTCACCTGTTAGTATGTCGAACACAGCATTTGAGTCACCTCCGTTAAATCTTTCAATCATTTTACGGCACCAATCCACACGATGGAGTTTTTGAGCCTCAGTCAAATTATGAGGTATCCACCGGGCGCAAAGCTTCCTGACTGCTAAATGTTCGTGGAGGATTTTGTGCACTTGACTCATACCGATGCCTAAGCTTGTCCGAATCTGCTGATAGGTCACTCTTTTGTCAGTCTCTATCATACGCCGCACAACACAGATGTTATCTTCAGTCGTCGCCGTAGAAGGCCGTCCCTCACGTAAATCATCAGTGAGATTAGTGCGACCACGTTTAAACTCATTAAACCAGTTGTAAACTGTCGCACGAGATGGGGCTTCATCGTGAAAGGCCAATCGTAGTCTATCATAACTTTCTTGTTGACTTAAATGACATCGAAAGTCATAAAAAATCATTGCACGAAAATTTTCTCGTGTTAAATTCATGTTGACGTGACACAGACAATTTTCAATTTGCCGCCAAATCGTAAAACAAATGACAAATTAATGAAATATATACTCAGTAATATTGGCAAAGAGTTCTATTTTCAAATTTTAGAATTATTTTTTTATTATATTGTTTATAAGTGGCCAGTTCTAAGAACTTTCAGTTTGACCCTCGTATAATTAAAAGTTACGTTAATAAACTTAATTATATCAGCCATATCCGCTTTCCGCTACGGAGTAATTAAGTAACAAACACCTTAATATTCAAATTATACGTATTTAGAACACTAAAAATAATAGGAAGAACGCCTTCCAAGTAATCATTATACAAATACAAACACCCGTGGGTCTTCTTCCTTGATAATAATATAAATATAAAACCGGCCCAAAGCGTTTAGTAGAGCCACGCGCAGAAAAGTTACGACTTCATAATAAGTTAGATAAAGATAACAAAATGAATTCACAATGACATTAATAGTATCTACATCCAACTGGCACTTTATTTACGGGTTTTATCGCGGTTTATTCATATTTTTATTTATCGAAAGCGACGTATCGAATCGTCTACAGGAATTACGAACAAGTTAGACGTCAAACTGTTGCAACAAATCCTTGATTGATTTGAATCCGATTAAATAAAAATGTAAGGTAGCTATTAAAACGAACGTAATTGTTTTAGAAAAGTAGACGCACTGTTCACTGTTGGTAAGCTTTTTGTGACACTGCGTACCTATTTATTTAAATTTGATACCTGGCTTATTCTAAAGGTAGAAGGGACGCCGGCGGAAATATCGGACGATAAAACCCACTCCTGTCTTAGATCTAGAGAGCCGGTGCTGCTCCGCACAATTTGAAGAAATTTAATGTACCCAATTACCGAATATTATTTAAATATGTAAATATATTATCGAGGGGTTCACAAACGGTTGAAGCCGATCGTTTTGTTTAATTTGACTTGTTAAATGAAGGTAATAAAAGATATTTTTACGAGTCAGTCCGAGGAAATTAGCGGTTTAATTTGTAGGAGTGCTTAATAGACGTGTTCTAAGCCTCGCGTAGCATAATGTTGGTCGGTGGCCGGCAATTAATCAGCCCGCCACTTTCCTCAACACGGATTATAGTTAATGGCTCGGATTACATCCGCCCATGTTTTTTCTTCTCTTACGGCTAGATTTTTAACACACGATTAATTGCAAACCTCTAGGAATATAAGCTGACAAGTTAATCTTCATGCCATTACTTTTAGCAAAAAGGGGCCAATTTATAATATAGAACCTATTCAACTTCTGAAACTGGTGATATCAGTATAATATTTAGTAGCCAATGTATATTTAAGGTCCTCAAAACTGACCATCATCTAATGCTGCTACAGGGCTTTCAACTTCAGATCTAGTAGACAAAAGCATTTAAGAATCTAATGTATGAAAGGTTGTCATAAATAAACAAACATTCTGTCTGTATGTGATTGGTGATCTTGTACGTATTGCTATTATATTTTTTTGGATACGGAGCCTTTGCTCCCATCTCTCCTAATAAATATGTATTGCGGTCGTGTTGGCATTAGATGGGACATGAGAGATACTGGCCTTTGCCAGTGGCTATTTGAGCCAAATTTAGTAATAATACTTCTAAAATGACGGAGAATATATCTTAGTTACTTACGTTATTTACCTGAATACGATGCTACATCATATCACATAACGGTAGTATTTTTTATAGTTTCATCGATATAAATGATGCTATTGGTGCAATGTCTTTCTATGCTTTTAATTTCAGTTATTAGGTACCAGTATTTTGCAAGCTGCTGATTTATTGTTGCAATATCAATGTTTGTCCGATGAGAAACCACTGCTGGTTGAACTAAGTAAACATTGTATTTTGCCAGATCGTACCTTTGTAACCAATACAAATAATTCTTAGTTAGAACAGTAGAAGTTACCGTTATTAAGATGACATACGCTATGGAGTATGGCGTTCCGGTTCACATTGTTCTATACACTAACTGCTTGCACTTCCAACATAACATTACTATTCGAATTTAATTGTTTGAATTGAAATGGACTTAACTGCGTTGGCCAATATCCTAATTTCAATTAATCCACTGAGGTTTTAATGTAGGGAACTATTTGATCAATATGAATAAAGGATTTATGCAAAAATGACACATTATTACGTCAAACAAACTAAATAAAGCATTGTTTGTTTATTTACTGGTTCAACAGAATTAAGCATATACTGGATTGCTAGTAGGAAGAGTAGTAATAACCGAATACCTTAAGGAAAAATAAGAGCACTAGAAGAGCATTAGTACTTAAACGATTGCGTTATTCCGCAGAATCCTGGATTACGGATTTTTAAGAGAGAAAGGCTGGTCAATGTTTTAGAATAGTAAGTACATCCTCTTATACGGATAATACCTAAATATGAGTAGTAGAAAAATACTCATTTTATAGTGTTTATAGTAATATATATCACACTAATATTATATAAGCGAAAGTTTGTGAGTGAGTTTG
Organism: Abrostola triplasia; assembly: GCA_946251915.1. NCBI lineage: Eukaryota > Metazoa > Arthropoda > Insecta > Lepidoptera > Noctuidae > Abrostola > Abrostola triplasia. Next base: position 9,272,137 of record OX276428.1, on the reverse strand, counting down.
TATGTTTGTTACCTCTTCATGCTCAAACGGCTGGACCGATTTTGATGAAATTTCATATGGAGATAGCTGACAACCTGGATTAACACATAGGCTTTTTATCCCGAAAAAATGTAGCGGGTAACACCGCGGGGCGCAGCTAGTATATAATAAACATAATGTCGATGTAAGCTCTACAATGCAATGTATCACGAAAATTGGTCTTTTGTTCTGGAGCTTCGAACAATGAAGGTAGAGCTATTTAAGTAAATAAATTTAGAATGCCACCATAAAAGGATATAAAAAATAAGTATAAGTGTTCTATTTTTATCTACATTCGTACGTGTGTCACTTGAGATAAAATCTTAAGTGTGGCTCGGATATTGCACTACTGAAGTACTGATACCTAATGCCGAAATATCAGAAGACGTATTAGATTGTTTGTTTTTTTTTCTGTGTCATTTTCGCACTCTCTCGTGTTTAACAAAGTGTCTAGGTAATCTAATGCGTTTAAGAAATATATTTCTCATAGAACATAACATAACGCCTGTATTCCCGGAAGGGGAAGGCAGAGGTGCACATACAGTACACCCACATTTCGCCAGTTATGTTTTTAGGTCCCAATGTAATAGGGGGCGAGCCTATTGCCAACAACCGGGCACAAATCCAAGTTTATAATTGTTTTATTAGTTTCCTCATGTCATCATATCATTGTAATGGATAGCACATCCTTCCTCCTCTCACATTACGTGAATTAAAGTAGAACCATGTGGTAATTCGTAAGTCCGGTTTAGCACTCTTGAGTTACATGTAAGTGCAATGAATATTTCGTCAAGGTTCTATTATTACACGGATAGGCACAGGTGTACTGCTGTGTACACTGACTTTTTACCAAAGACATTTATTGTTAAAAGCCAAAAGTGTGCAACTGCTGGGCAACATCTTTGTCTTACTCTTTTCATTTTTCTCTCACAACCTGCCAATGAACTCTTTGTCATAATGAAGTGCACTTCGTGTCGTTATCTTCTGCTAGCAAAGATATTTTGTCTACAAACGCTTTTAAAGGTATCTATCGGGAATAATTGTAAGATCACTACTATTAAAAATTATTTTTAGAAATTCTCTACTACGCTGTAGCCTTTACCCCACAGTTGGAAGACACCAACGCGACGTCAACACCGACGCAGTTAATGAGGATTTTATTAAACTCGTTTTAAAAACTGAATAAACACTCTTTCTGATAAACAAATTGGTCCCTGTGCAAAATAAGTAGTAAGTCGATACCTATTATTGATTACCAGATGATAACATAGGAAGCGTACGTCCGTGTAATACGTAGATAAAATGCATTTTGGTGCTATTGACGTTACATAAACCTGGGCTTAGCGGTTACGTCAATTTATTACTCAACAACATCTATAATATCAAGTGTCTGTGACGTATAAAATAAGGTGGCAGAAACCGGTTGTAGGATAATTCTCAATTGAATTTATATAAAAACAATGGATAATAAATAGTCGTAGTCATTTTAACAACAGCGGACAAAAAGAAAAATGGCTAGGTTTTTAATGTTTTAGTAGGATCAGGCGAGACCATATGATCAGATAAATGGTTTTGTCAGATATTTAAAGAAAATATTTTTTTGACTCAACCGTTTGTATTTATTAATATAATGTACATAGAGAACTTTTAGTTCTGTATAACTGTTCAAACAATTAGTTACAAATCCAAGTTTGGGATGTTTAATGCGTGCGTTTTTTATCACATAAGAATATCAGAGTAAAAAAAATGGGTTTGCGACATTACAACATTGACTATACTATTAAACATAATTATATATTAATGCTCGCAAGATTGTAATGCATGGCCGTAATTGCGTTTTAAAGCAGGAAATAACAGTTTACGGGGAAACGAATTACCTACATTGAATCACATAAATGTGTTGATTCACTGCGTAGTAATTACGTAGTCCATCGTTGAACATTCCAAGATGTAGGTAAACAGCATCTTTCATTTGATTTGAATGACAAATTATTAAATATTTTTACAGGTAAAGAATATTGGATTTTTTGCATCAACAGCGATATCCGTCTGTTAATCCGAACTGTAAAATTCACAGCTAATAAATTAATAATCGTGGTAGCATAAAATAATCGGATGTTTTATAGTACGGCTGAAAGCAATAGATAACGGTCGCTCTATCTACATGAATATCATTTACCCGGCGCGACTGTGTGCTGGGAGATATCTATATTTTTACCTCGAGGCAGACACAAAGCGGTCGCGTCCACCGGAGAGTAAACACGGCAAAATAACAGTTGTGTATTGACCTGTGCCATAATATGACGAATAACTGTTACGAACATTAACCGTATTGTTATGACGTGTAAGTGAAAAGTTATCTAGTTATTATTGTCAAAGTGATATATTGACATGACAGTGCCGCCGACACCACCATCTTTAGTCGGAGTAACAGAAAGCAGAGCCATGCAAGACAATCCGAAAGCTTTGACATTCTCCCTAATGTCATGGTGCAGCGCCAATTGGCGGGGGATCCTGGCAGAGTTCCTGTCCACAATGATGCTGCTGCTCTTTGGCTGCATGGCATGTGTACCTTCCGAAGGAGTTGATACGACGTTATATGGGCCGTTTGGATTTGGTCTGGTTGTCATGTTCAATATACAAATATTTGGCCACATTTCTGGAGCATACATGAATCCGGCGGTGACATTGGCGTCTGTCATTTGGGGAAGCACATCCATCGGATTGGGAATTGTATACTCTATAGTTCAATGCGCTGGAGCTATATTGGGTTACGGAATCTTGTTGACAGTATCTTCGATTAACTTAGTGAACGGGGGTGTGTGTGTGACAAGGCCATACCCCGGACAAAATAACCTCCAGACGTTGGGCATTGAAATTGCTCTTACGGCAGCACTTTCTTTTATTAACTGCGGTGTTTGGGATCCAGTGAACGAACATAAACAAGACAGTGCTCCCATCAAGTTTGGTTTAACAATTATAGGGCTGTCTCTTGTGGGGGGACCTCTGACCGGAGCTAGCATGAACCCGGCTAGATCCCTGGCTCCTGCAGTTTGGACCGATGTTTGGACCCAACATTGGGTTTACTGGGTCGGGCCATTGTTGGGCAGTGCAGTAGCCGCTTTAATTTATAAGTTTATTTTTTTAAAGAAACGTGCTGTAGATTGAATACAAGACTCGAATTAAAGAAATTGTAGTTGTTATTTATTTTAAGTCATGTGGGTTTCGCGGACTAGTGTGTAATAATGTTAATCTGTGGAATATACGATGTGTAATATTCTGTATCTTGTCACATTTGCGGTCTCATTTCGTCAGTAGTGCGTAAGCCGCAACTTTGACGTCTCTAGCAAATGTTTAACAGTAGGTACGTGAACAAAAAGCATATAACAATAATCAATTCAAGTGATAGCATGAATAAAAAAATATTTCTTTTATTTGATAGAAAAGAAAATTCCACATTTGTTTTCTGTTTAGAGATCGAAATGCATAAACAATGTTGTATAAAATATAAAGAAATGACAGTTTATGAAGTCGCTAGAGTCTGATTTTAATAATTAATAATGGTACTAATAATGAAGGTTTGTAAATGTTCGGGTCATACCTTGGTCAAGTTCAGAGTTATTACGAATTTTCTGTTAGGAAATCATCAAAAAGTAGTACCTCTTGTCTTGAAATCATGTTAATTGGATGGTTAAAGGCTCCTTCCCTAAATTATACGAGTAGGGTAGATCGGAGAACTATCATCTAACGATCGCGCACGACACAGCGACGTATAAAGCCAAATACCTGTCCTTAGCCACAACATTTGTGAAGATAACATTAAACATTGTAAAATTGTTATCAAAAAGCATTAAAACAAGATAATGAGTAAATGTACATTTTATATTCGACAGCTATGTTTAGTGCCTCAGTGTAATAGTTTTAATTTAATCTATATAGAGTATAGAGGTATAGACTCACCACATAATCTTTAACATTTGTGACTAAAATACTAGCATTTAAAATACGCTGTCTTTATTAATGTATTTCAAGTAACAGAACTAAACAATAACTCAGTCATAGGAATTTCAAACGGTCATAAATATCAAAAACCCATTGACTAATTTTTACTCTAATTCCTCACTTGTTCGTGCGACAAACTTAGTAATTCTACTGGAAGATATTAACCTAAGCCTTAAGGAAAGTGCCTACGTAGGAATATAACGTTATATTCAATTATAAGCTGTCATAATTATTAAGGCTGTGACCCCTGACTTCCAATCTAGATAAAGAGGAAAAGTGATCGAATAATCGTAGGTACTCATCACTTCCGTTTGTTATCGATTATAACAACATTCAGTAACACGCGAGCATGTCACGTAAACTTGCAAGACTAGCCTAAAATAAACATGCTGTATCTAAAAAAATAAAAAAAACTAAGTATATAAATACGCATGATGTTCTAATATCAATACTCATAAACTGCCTCCCTCTATTTAGATCAGACAGTGTTTTTATTACACCCTGTATAAATAACTCAAGTTCGGAAGTCAATTAGAATAAGGCCCATTGGGTCTTCATAAATAACGTCCTAAACTGCATGTAGCCTTGAATACGTTCTTTTTGGGGTCTATGACATATACCTTAGAGCCAGCCAGCTGTGCCAGTGACCTTAAGAATGAGGAAAAAGGCAAATGCCGAATACAAATTTAGCACTAACTATCCTTGTTGTAACATAAGACCGGTTGTATGATGTGACTGTTAATACTTAACTATATGTGCCGTGCGATCACTAACTTTTATATTGTGTATTTATATAGGTATATATTATATTGATTGTTGCTCAATCCTTGTAAACTTATTGAATGTAGAATTAGTGAAATTTATCCAATTAAGTTTGCCAAGTAAGATAATTTGTAAGACTTATTATTATTTTAAATATACATATGCCTACTTACTTAATATGCTACTATCGTCCTTATTAGCTAATAATTTACGCCAAGAACTCGTGTTAATCAACGCCTTAAATAATCAAAATTATTTATAGAACTAAACAAATAGATTGTTATACTCGTATATAAAATTATGTATATATGTTTGCTTAATATATGTAATACTAATCTTGTTGGTTCAATGACCTTAATTTATCCGCATAATTAGTTGTAAGCATTGCCATGTATCAACATATGGAACACTTAATAGTGTCAGCCGAGTAAATATGGAGAAACGTGTTTCAACAGTCGAGCAAGGCTAAAGTATGCAGATATATGTTATTTTCTAACATAAATTCAAGTAAAGGTGTGTTTTGAAACATGGAGGACGGAATGAGGATGCAACCATGACAACACCGAGACCGACTAGAATTAGCTTTAGCTAAGCATTTATACCTTCATATATTCTAGGTATATATAACACACGTTTGCTTTTATTTACGCACACTAACTGTATAATTAAGTATGGTAATATAAGTAGAATATTTTATTTTTGTGATAAAATCAATGAAAAATGTTAATAAAATATAAGTTCTAAAAGGGTTCCAGTTTTAGTTTTCTTCTATTATGTTATTCTATACAATAAAATGTGGAGAAAAATAAGGAAAAAAACCATCAGATCATGTCGTAGAGGCGTTTTAATGAGCCTTTCTATTTTCTACCTACTTGTATAAATTATAAAAATGTAATTTGTATGTATTCAAATAAATAATATTAAAAACTACCTATCCATACGGTTTAATATATATATATATAGCTTATCAATATTTATATTTACCTTTCTATCATTATACACAATTACACAATAGTGTGGTTACTTTAATCCTGAAGAGAGACGAAGTCAAAGTCGCAGGCAGAATCTAGTTGACAACAAACATAATATACAATACAACATGTAAGCTACAATGTAACAAATATATTTTGTACACGATGTAACTGAAAATAATGGCGCCTCTCGTTATAGCATTTGTCAATTAGTTGCGAAGTCAATGACACTTTTCATTTGATCCATTTTATTTAAAGGTGATTTTTATGATGTAGAAAAAACGAATGCTTTTATGCGGTTTTGATATTATCAAGAATTACGTGAATATTACGATTAGTTCACCATGTGATAATAAGAATATTTACTTATTCAGTGTAAAATTTATAGCTGGTATCAATTGACAAGATAAAAAAACCCTTAAAGTTTCCTAGTATATAAACCTATATTTCTAGTATATACATACATACATAAAGTCACGCTTGTTACCCAGAGGGGTAAGCAGAGACCACATTTCCATTTGCCACGATTCTGACATACTTCTTTCGCCTCATTCACTCACATCACATTCCTCATACACGCTCGTCGGTTAAGGGTATATAAGTTACTGTATAAGCCTGTATATTGGTAAAACCTACCAATCACAATCCTACCTACCTAGATTTAACAATATACGGGCTTTTACAGTTACATGATTACCTACATGATTATATCTTTGCTGGATTAAATACGATAAAATAAGTTATTTTAGGAATGATTAATTGCAATTATCAATTTAATTAGCGACCTTTGATTTCGTTGACATTTCGTGGGTTTACCTTGATGAAATGATATGAAGATAGGACAGGATTTAAATGAAGAGCAATCATGTAATTAACTTTTACAAAACTTAAACAATGTAAGAGCAGTACAGTGAGGCTTCTAAATGGTTAAACTGAATATGGACTAATACAAACAATACAAATATATTGTAAAGAAATCGCCACTATTTGAGACATTACCTTAATTGAACACTTGCTCTTAGCTTTACCATGAAAATATTGTATGCAATAAGGACTAGCTTAAGGTCATGTACAGGTTCTATATTCTGAGTGTACAGGGTACAATTCTCAATCAACCAATTAATGTATTACAAGAATTTGGGACTATGGCTTTAACCGATTTTAACACTAGTGCGTAGTCTATTACATCAACAGGACCAGAGGTACAGAGCAAAATATAAGGAACGAGATCTAGAGGAAGTCTAACAATAGCTTTATGCGACAGATAAATATATAATAGGAGTAGTGTCGTATAGGGAGGTCAAATGGGAAGCAGGATGTGACACAGTGGTGATTACTCCATCGACAATAGCACTCTTATATCAAAGGGAACAAGGTGCACAATTGTTTTCTATTTTGATACGAAACCTTTGGAATTCTAGGAGGGATTTATTTTTTAAATACTACCTACTACCAATACCCAAGGAATAGGTGAAGTTAATCTCTTTAATCAGCGATCTAGGTATGAACCCACATTTATAGTCGGACCTAGAGTCCACTTTCTCCTATAATAATTATTGCGTATTAACATTATCGAGTGTGTACCTACACGTAATAGCGTCCTATTGTGTCAACAATGCTAATAACCAAGCATGTTTGTGTGGTTAGTGATAACAATGATTTTGCCATTTACATTGCTATAATTACCTCCATTATGCTCACTGTGGCATTGCAAGTCTTGTAATAGCAATCTCGATCTGTTACTAATCACCTACATGAGAAATGTACGATACCCGTTTATGCCATGAGTGCTAAAAATATTGATAATACCTCCAACAGATATAGATAGGCCTGATTTGGCAAAGATTATTGGTATTATTAGTAAAGGTTTATCGGTAGCAGTGTACTATTTCTGGGCAGACGAGTAAATAATAAATATCAGTTCGAATCAATTGAATGTTTCATCCACTATCCACGAACCTCTTACAGAAAGACTTATTTCAATCGAAAAGTTTCAAGTGTGTGTATTTTATTGGACGTACAATATAAATCGCCTCCCTTCGCTGGCATTATAAAGATTACCCGACAAAATAGTCGGGCCCTTCCGTTCAATTTCGCAAATCGCGCTGTGTTGACGGTCGGTCGCTCTGACGTATCGTATTCCGGCCCTCAAATTTACTTTTGCTCAGTAGCGAGTAATGCTATCACGGAAAGCTCATGGAAAGGTTTCCACTTCTGACTGCGACAGTCCATGCAAGAGCTAAAATCGATCAAAAAAGTCTGGTATAGGTTAAACTAGACGTTGTGTATTGAGTTTAATCAAAATGTACCCTTGTTGTCAGTCTTACTCTAAGCTACTTCAGCATGGACTGAAAAATATATTTTTCGCTGCGGAAACCAAAGATTTACTTTTCCAACAAGAGCTCCAGGCAACGCAATTGCAATTGTATACTCGGCCGCAAGTCATCTCGGCGCGATAACTGCCATAAGCACTCAACTTATAAACCGCGAGGTAAAAGTCAGCTAGAAAATGTGGCAGTAGGTACCTAAGTAACATTAAAAAAAATATATCCATTCCAAATTCATGAGTTTTCCTCCAATAATAACAAGGTGTTATTATTGGAGGATCTTCATCATCATCATCATCGACGCACAACAACATGCCGAGCGCAGACCCTAAGGTTATAAACAGGTTTATTTATCACATTTGCACAATAATTCATTATTCAGTCTTAGTGTTTGGTCGTCTTAAAACGTACCTACACAATATTGAACCAATCAACACTAAACAAAATAAATGTTGATTTGTATACTCTTAATGTAATAATAATACGAATATAATATTACGCTTGTTACAAGTAAAAACACAGGCCTTGTTGTGAAATAAAATAATGCAATTGAAGAGAAGCCAAAGCCAATTTGAGTTCGCCTGAGGGGTTCTCAGTTTAATTACGTAGGCACCTAGTTCAATTTTAATTGTAATTGGCATGTCTCGTTAACCATTTCGAAAGTCAAACAATCGATAGCAGACTGCTGTTTACATCGCACAAAGCTTATTGTACAGCCTTCTGGGCCTTGAACACTATTTTTTAAATTAAAAGTAACATTTTGTTCGTTCACACCTCACTAGGAATGCCTCCTTTATCGTTGGTTAGGTTAACCCTACACGTCTGTGATTTACATACAACCTCAAATTCAAACGCCAAGAGTCGAAAGAAGTTAGTTACGACATGTCACAAAAATATTTGCTTCATGCGGAATTCTAACCTTTACAAGTTTAGCAAAGTTCTTACGTGATGTTACATTATAGATAGTGTGGAGGAGAGAAGAATGTAGTGTAGTAAAACAAAAAGTAAAAGAATAAGAGTAGTGTACAGACTGTACTGACTTAGCAATTAAAACCACCATGGTGTGCCGAGCTTTTACCTAAGAACACAAAGCTGGTACTGTCATCGCGTATTTTTTTCAGTTGGTAACTTACTGTCCGGCTGGCTGAGCTGGCTGGCTGAGGTGAAGACCGCCGCAGTATCTGTAGACTTTGATGGTCTATCCTTACTGTAGACCATCAAAAAGACACCTACAATCTGCGTTTTGGCAGCAAAACACCTGTCGATATACTTACCTACCATAGTTTTACTTTTAATTGGGAATAAAAATATTCTACAAGATACGTTAGTGTTGACATACAAATAGGCACCTACTAAAAACAAAGGTACAAACAGCAACAAACTGTATAAAATCTTCGTTTGTCAGCAGACCATAAAACATTTAATAAACGTTACTGTTAAAAGGACGTTCGTTTGCAGGGCCTTTGGCCTTTGCAATTTGAATCTGCGCTTGCTGCTTCGCCCGCATAGAAAACAACCCTTAGCCATGTCGACGTGAAAATGTTTCGTGCAGATTTACGATACCAGCTCTGTATAGACACCTAGTGTACCACACCCGTATTGGCCGAAAGCTAAACATAACATAAACATAACATCACGCCTGTATTCCCCGAAGGGGTGGGCAATGGTGCACATATAGTTCACCCACATTTTGCCAGTTATGTTTAGGTTCCAATGTAGGGGGCAAGCCTGTTGCCATCATCCGGGCACAAATCCAGACTACGTGCTGCTACTAAGAATTACCTAATGGAAAAACCCAGTAACACCTTGCCCGACCCAGGGTTCGAACCCAGGACCTCGTGCTCAGCAGTCGCGCTTAGCAACCACTAGTCCAACGAGGCAGTGACGTATATTAAAGCTGAGGTATACTGATGTACATTGCAAAGGATGACCTAATGAGTGATGACTTATTAAAAAGCCGACAAGTTTATAGAAATCATTAAACACATTCCAAACCACATTTATCGGTTGATCATTAATTTTCATTTGCGATTGTTTTGAACGTTTGTAGGTTACACTAGTATCTAGTCTTATATCAGTCTTCAGATAAATAAAAATACTGCTGTAATTGGCACACGCTTTATCTACCACCGTTATAGAAGCTCTTACCTTAGTTATAGACTCTAATACTTACTATTCTTAAAAGATTAAGGTGTATTTCCCTTATAAACTGATCTTAACATTAAATAAATCAACTCGTAGTGTGGTTTCGACGTGTTCAAAATAGATAGTTGATTTATATGTTATCCTTCCTTATACCAAAAAAGCAGAGGATAATTTTATTTTCCGTCAGCAAGATTAAGATCCGTGAACATGTGTTAGGCGCATTTTATACCAAACGTAGAACCATGGCTTTAAGCCTCTAGAACTCAATTAATGTAAGAAAACTTTTTTACATTAACTTAATTGATATTGCTACCCTGCCACTGTCTAAGACTAGTAGTTTTAAACCGAAAATACGTTAGCATGTATTGCACTGTTCATTTATATACCGCATTGAGCTACAAAAGAAAAATATTTAAATTAATACCTGGATTTAACAGAATGATTGGTTTTATATTCACTAACGTTACCTTCTACCTACATACATTGATAAACACATGTGCACTTGACTAATAAATAGTCACATTCTTATATAATCATAAAATCGATATGCTTGGTAATTTTGTTAATTCTGTCAAAGTTGTGCGCATTAATGCCATTAGGTGATGCAGTTGCATGACAAAAGTTACCTTAACAATATTTTTGTGACTGCGATTCTAGCAATTCAAGGCACGAAGTCTTAAAACTTTCCCGAAATAGAAGTGAGAATTCTTCTCGGTGAACTTTTCAGTGCATTAATTGCATTATTTCGGTTTGCCCGTCTTAAAATTACATTAAGTTCAGACTTCGTACTTAGTCGCATCTGCGTTGACATTTTAACGTGGCCGCCGGTTCCTTGCAAATTATTTATTAAATGAAAAGCTACGACCGTCCCTTGCTTACCTACTAAGTTGATACGAATTTAAAATATGCTTTAATTAGCATTCAATGTTTGCGTGACAACAATAGACTATCTATGGCAGACTTTATGCGGTTTTTACTATGAGTAGCTACGATATCTACTAGGAATTACAATTATGTATGGCTTATGTTTATCTAACCACGAGAGACAGAAATATTTTGTCATGCCAAAAATAGGCTCCGAAAAGTAGCAGACTACTATAAATACACCTGTTATTATCTTCACCTAAATATAGGTACTTACAAAGCTTTCCAAATATTGTATTGTGATGTAACTTCATTCATACGCCCACCGTTCGCCGCTGATTGAAACAAAGATACACCCCATAGTAGGCGCTACGTACTAAGGAAGACGGTGTCCATCCCGATGTAAAAACCTTTTTATCTAAATGAACCTCTAAATTAACAGTGAATTACGGAATGGTTTGTTTAGGCTTAATTAATAAATATTCATTGGGTAGAATATAAATTTCCTCATATCACATGTTGAGCTTAAGTTAAGCACTTTTTGTAAAACATTTATTTTATTATTTAAATTTGAAGTCGAAGTCTTGTCATGTTATATGACTTGTTATTAGTAAAATCGATTTTACAATCGCTAATTTGCTAGCAATATACAATCTGAACAGTATTCGATGTGCTTTGTCAAACATAAACCTAATCGAGTTTCCACAAATATGTGCATAGACATTTTGTCGCATTGTCAAACAAACACGAACGTCCTATTATGTTTCTATAGCGTAAATAGTAACAATACGCGTAGCTAGTGTACTTAGGTCATAACAAAATTAATAAGCATTATCGCCCAATTGCGTGTTAAACGCTATTAATTTTATCCACAAGTACTAGAATGTATAATCATTTAATAACAAGGGAACTAATCAGTTTTGAATTGAGGGATTGCATGAATATTTTTTTCAGTACAATCTGCAGTCGTGTTCGTGATCCGCTTTAAGCTTTTGTTTGTTTTATATTAGCTGGCCTAACTTACCGTACTTTCCTCAGTAATAAGTATGTGCAAACTGCTTTGAAGTCGTTAAAATCCATTTAGCTTTTACTGCATCATGTTAGTATATATTTACTAAGTATACATGCTAATTTAGCAATTACAATATTGGCACAATAACTTAGATTGTATAACATTATACTTTTTTCTTGTCCCACACTAAAATATAAATGTAGGTGTAATGTGCGAAGACCTTTAGTCTTTCACTTCTTTAACTTCACATACGCTCCAACAGCGATAAAAACAATATAGAACCTCAAGGGGTGTATTTGCGTAGAGAATATTGTACAGTCACGACCATTTTAGGGGAATGCTTCGTATTATGTTGCATTCTGGTCCTTATGAAAGTTTAGAGGGTGATATCATGAACATCTCGACCCTCGTCACGCGCCAGGCGCAACTGAAATGTACTGTGTGTCGCTGTTCCGTCTTGTATTACACACGCCCCGCGTAGCTTCATGTGTTTCAAACATTGTTGTTTGTAATTGTACCTAAATATCTGTGTATACTTCGACGCGGCTGCCTTTTGAGTTGCCGAGAACTGTGTACAAACCATTACAGAGCTTTTTGTAGATACCTATGTATGACTAGGTAGAGCTTGGGTATGGCTAGGTATATAGAGGTAGGTATATTTCTGTACATAAAAGGCAACACGCTTTATAATTTCACCTCGATTCTAATCTTCTGCTGTTTAATTTCAGAGCATTGTGCTTGTTGATAAAGCACATTGTTTCCAGTCCTCTACCTTCATTTGATCTCTGGATAAGACATTACCTATGTTTTTCTTTAATTCGCTAAATAAAGCTTATTCTAATGGTTATAGGAATGAATTAGGTCGCATTCTCTTTTTAATCTGCACAGACACACAGATTATTTTCTCAAGCTTGTAGTTTTTGTTTTCTATTTCCGTATGACTGAAAAAGTTTGCCGTTAGCTGTTAAATTATGCTAGAAGACCCTGACCAGATAAAGTTACAGTTATGTGCCTACTTCCTCCTTTATACATAATTATTTTTGCAAATACAGAATAATTTACTTTTACAATTTGATAGCTACAACTGAAGATTACATGCCAAAAATAACAATAACAATATTTTTGACACGTACGTGATTACGATTTCATTATCGATAAGTCCTTATCAATCGATAAAATCGCAAATATATTGTAAAAGTTGATCGATAATCGTGTTTTGCTATCGTTAAATAATATGCACGCAAAATATGACAACGAAAAGGACTATAAACCATTATCTTATTTTGACATGTCACACAAGGACAAGTACTTGGTTTGCGAAGTTAAAATCAGAACTATTTTCGCCCTGACCTGTATACAGATTAGATGCTTATGTCAATTTTAGACACGTTACCATTACATATATCGATACAATTACATTATATCGATACAATCATTTTTGGTTGCTTTCTTGATACTATGTATGTTACTGATTTGACAGGAATCTGGGAAAATCTAGATTATGATGAATTATGATTATGATGAATGGGAAAATCTTTCTTTTACCAAGTTTTAATAGTAAAACAAGGTCTTAATATGTTTCAAATAATATCAAGATTTTTATTTATACTATACCTTACCAAATATAAAATTGAAAGTATTTGTAAGCAATGCATGAAGTATACTCCCTGTACATGCACAGTATGTAAGTCTATTAAGTCCTTTGGCTACTGAAAACTAGAATTACCGCCATTGAACATGTGTAGGTTAGTTGTACCTATGTTACTCATTCACGGTAACGGCTAAGTTAATTTGTGCTGAACTCGGTACTCAGGCGGAATTCATCTGGAATTAGACCTCACCGCCGGCTGCACCGCGGCCATATGCAGTACATTTTCCTTTTACCACTCGTTACATTCCCTATGTGCAATTCTGAGGCACCCAATAATCCAAATGCTGGTAACAAACCCGCGGGAAGTACCGGGTCATTGAGTTTATACACATAGAAACGCTTCACATTGATAGCTTACATACTTATCCTGATGCGGACATCGAACCGGTTCGCCCAGAACGAAAGCTCTACTACGCCGTTTAGGTTCATGGCTAGAATTCCATTAGGTATCTGGTAGTCGGGGCTGTGCTGGCACAGCTGGCATTAGAGGCTTTGTTTCTAAATCGATCGGCGACTCGCTTGCATTCATACTAATGGCACATGGAGCAAAACCTCATTTTGGACTCGTACAAATGATCGGGATGCCGATATAATTCGAAAATACAGCTCTACAGGCTCTATTAACAATTATGCGGCTTTATCATCACTTTGCAGAATTTGTTTACACTTGGTGTTATAGGTAATTAACCTTAATCAGTGTCGCAGTAGATGTCCACAGATTGTGCCTTCCAGCGTACCTACTTTCTAAACACCCAAAGTGTGTAGCAGCGATTGAAGTTTTGGGTATTTTTACGATTAATTATATAGGTAATCTTTGTTGAGTTAATCTGACAAAAGTATTGTTTTAGGTTCCAAATCTCTTGACTCTCTAAAACCTAATCCTAGTTACCAAAATAATAGGGTCTGTTGGGTGCTGTAATTCAATTTCTCTTGGCTGAGATCATTACACAACAAAGGGTTTTTGTCTATAAAGGTTTTTTGTCTGTAAAAAGTTGCTGCTGATTTGGCATGTACCGATCATATATGCCCAGCGCTTTTCTTTTTACGGTTATTGCGTTATCTGGCATTTTGTACAAACAACGGTAGGTTATTGACTCGCGATTCAGCTTTTTTTATTTTTAAGAGCTTCGGGAAACCAGTTACTCATGTGTTTATTATTTAGAATATTTATTTTGGTTGTCCTTTATGGCTTACTAGTTGGCCACAGCCACTGGTTGTGGCCGTGGCATTCTAGTGCGCGAACTACCTTAAAGTACTTGGCGAATTATCAAATTCACGGCTCCATAGCAAGAGTCCCAACTTCACGTAAGGCAAGACCTGCCGGGCCTACAATGAGCGTGAAGTTACTAATGATTTCTGAAGATGAGCACAAGTTGGGTACTAATGCAGGAAGACAACGGATTTTTTTACGAATTAATAAACAAGAGAGCAATTCACCGTAAATACGATTATCTACTAATATTCATATAAATCTTTATACATAATTCTGAACATATTCCCCAAAGTTGAGAAACAAAATGGGTATAAGCATACGCACAAGAGATGCACTCGGGACGTGACAACGACATCAGTTGTAGGAATAGGCGCTACAGGGAAAAGCTCTTAACAAAGCAGGCTTTTCAAATAACTATTGAGGTAGCTTTTCATAAAACTGACAGCGTCGTCAGCTGACGGATTGTCTGTTTGAATCGACAAACGAAACTGAATTCATTCTTATTACACCAGGTACTATAGTGTAGGTACCTATTGTATCAATGTCACAATACAAACTTTTGTATTGTATCTAAAAATAATTAAAATTGCACGTTAAAATACAAATATTTATTCGTTCATTTACTAATAATTATTATTAATCAGTTTCGTATATGTAATATTAGTTGTCCATCCTATAATACCGCCAAAAATTAATCTTTATACGCGTCAAAGTTGAAATTAATTTGAAATGCATTACATTGAAATAAATTAGTGTTCTGACATATTTTAACACAGGCCAGGGGATATATTGGAATAACGTCAATCTAGCTTGGCTTATATTCATAATATGTAATAATTTTCAGGTGAAACATGCTGAAAATATTCATGGTTGGTAGATACTACTAAATATTAATTATACCAGAACACACATTTTATAATAATGAAATTATTATAAGTTGCCACTTGATACAATTTTAAATCGTGCCATAATGCAATTTGAATCAATGGCAATAGTTTCATCCTCTGTCACGATATTGTGTGATTGGGACGAGTATGGCTGCATAAAGGTGGAAATATAATTCAACGATCATTGACGAAGCTCCGTTAATCATAAAGTAATATCGGAGCTCAGAATACAGAACAAACCAGAATCCGTGAACGCGCACAAAAGGCAAGCAGCACCAATTACTCTAAAACAGAGTAATTGCCTAATTGGACGGTTTGACATTTGGTTTACAAAGATCGCACCCATTGCTAAAACGTATTGCTACACGCTGCACATTTAATTCGGTTATTTCATTTGCACCCATGGACACAGAACACGGACAGGAATAATGGCTGAACGCGGGGCCTGTCTCGGGGTATATCCAAAATAAATACCTAATGAATTACTGGCACTATATGGCTTGTTGTAATATGTCTAATGTTTCTTTTGACAGCTTAGGAGAAAAATGCCGCCAATTTAGGTAGGCGTATCATCTTTATACATGGAAAAAAGCATCAAAATAATACAAGCCACTCAACTAAACGGTGAGTTTGGTGGATGATTAAAACGTTGGGCGATGCGAAAGACTCAGTACAGTGTTTAGCAAACACCGGCCGGAACTGCTAGTCAATTAGAAACTAGCCGCGTTTCCCGAGAGTTTCGCCGGGGGTCAAAACAATTACGTATCTGCCAGGTGAGTTAGCTCTATACCGACTAGCCCTGAGCATAGTTCTCAGGGATCCCCAACTACATATAAAATATTCACTTCGAGTGCATTTCTTTATTTTGCTCCGAGTTATAACAATGGACTCGCCTTATAGAAGTCCTATTAAGCTTTATGAATCCCAAAACCAAAATATAAGTAATGATAAGAGGGTGCTTCTTTATTTTTCTTTCGGATACATTTGCGACAAGTTATGATTGATAATAAATATCTCAAATAAATGTTAGTTGATAATTTTTTTAAATTTCGTACATTATTAGAAAATTATTTTCCACAGGTTTAAAATAGGTATGTATTCCAATTTGAGATAACATTTCTATCGGAGGTTATAACAACATCGCGCTTGTATTCCTCGTAGAATATGCAGAGGTGACTTGAACCATCATCATCAGACGGAAGACGTCCACTATTGAACAAAGGTCATCCTTAGGTAAGGGGAGAAGGGGCGTTGCCTTAATTCCCACCATTGGCAAGCAGCTTGGGGATAGCAGTATTGGTGGTGAAGTTACAGAAGACGCTGCTGCCCATCTACAAAATTTTCGTCGTCTCTTACGACACCCACGGGAGGAAAAGGGTTGGTCAATTCTAGGCCGGATACCACTTAGCAGAGGTGACTTGTATAGTATCCGACAACTGGCCAGTTTTGTAGGGGGCTAAATTTTGAGTTATCTCCAAAATTAACACAAATCAACTGAAAATAATAAATTGACTTTTACCACATTATTCAAATCAATACATAACTGAGTAGGTACCTATTTAAAACGTGTGTGTAAGTGCCTATCTATGAAATTATAATCAAGGTAAATTAGGTTATATATACATACAAAATACATAAAACATTAAACGTCTTTAGAATGTGTGTTAAATAAATAACTAAAAAATAATACCTATATAATATAAAATGGCCTTTTATTATAAGATAAGTAATTATAATCTTATGTTTATTAGCACTACTTATAGTGCCTTAGCCAATGTACACACAGTCGGCTAATACTGTGATAAACATAAGAAAAAAGCTGTTGTAAAAAGCCATTTTATTGTGTAAAACAAAGAAATAAAATGATTACTGATACCAGCCTACTGGAAAACAGACGTGATTTTATGGTGCATGGACTGACGAGATATTTAATGTAGGTACACATACCTACCTACTACACATCCTAGATTAAATATTTAAGAAAACAAAAGCGAATGAAACCTATAGTTGCTTGTAGTAACCTCGAATATAGATAGTTCTTAGAACCTACTAAAAACAAAGTTAACATCAGTTCCATTCATTTATATTTCCTATTCATTAAAATGGTGTTAGTTTATTAGTGGTAAACATGAATCGCTACAACAAATTAATTTGATTGACTAAATTAGATTGGCCGGACGCATTAAAATATTATTAGATGTATTAGTATTAATCACATGGAATAGATTTGCATACTTATCTGCTTGTCTTATGTTATGCTATAGGTATATATATTAGTTAGCAAACATCTTGAACGTCAACGCCAACAGTCTGTTCGCCAGCTTCTTATATCTGTTTTTACTTTCGCCATACATCTACGTTTACGAGTTTCGGATTTAAAATGCTTATCCTATGAACCTGATTACGGAAAGAATTGATTGCATCACTGTAACCAACCTGAAAGGGTGAAAAGTCTCAAAGTCCGTATATTCATTATCATCAGCCGTCCACTGTTGAACAAAGACCTCCCCGTTGGAGTGGGGGTGGGGGTTGCCATAATCCCCTCACTTGGAAAGCGGCTTGGGGATCGCAGTATTGGTGGTGAAGTTACAGAAGAGGCTGCTGCCCATCTTTTGGATTTCCCCTTAGTCGCCTCTTATGACACCCACGGGAGGAAAGGGCGTGGTCAATTTTAGGCCGGATACCGTTAAGCAAAAGTCTGTACAGCTGCAATAAGCACCAATTGTATGTTGATATTGATTGCTAGAACCATTCCCACTAATAACTTCGAGGAAAACCAATTTATGACAAGTCACAGGAGACAGTCAAACATAATACGATTTTGTTCAGACCTACCGTACGTAAACCAGCACTCTCGGCTCGCAATATCTGTGTACACCTCTACTAGAACGTAGACTATTATATTATGAACGCAAGTAGGGCCCTGCGGTGTCGTAGGATTCAATTACCGAAGAAAATAAAATGCTAACAGACTCCGCTCTTGTTTACTTCGAAGGCATGCAAATTTATCTATAACGAAGTTGACTTTACCTCCGTGTTTTCGACGTTTATAATAGAAAAACAATCAATTATGTACGTTGGTACGCTTAAACTAGTTTCCTTCACATTATGTTATCTACTATATTTTATATTGGATTAAGTCCGCCAATATATTTATTCAAGAAGGGAGCATTCATCAGGATTTATATAACCAATATTTAATATAGATTTTCTTTTCCAAATACTCTAAATCTGTTCACCTATTACGGCACTGGTAATTAACAAAAACGTTTCAAACTTTTCATTCATTATTTATTAATAATATACGACGATATTTGTCTGATTGAATATTATGTAACACAGTAAATTGGCGAAATAATGATGAGCTAATTTGTTCATGCGTAAATTACTGTTTGATTTCAGAGTATTGTTTATATTCGAACTCTAGACGTAAACGCGGCTTTGTCTGCGTGCGTTTATAGTTCCACAAGTGAATTTCACAAATTAATTTTTAAATTCCACAGATGAATTCAAATCAGACACTTTAACCAACTAACTTTAAGGAGAGACAAGAAATTTTAAAATAAAATTGATTAAGTTAATGACAAGTGGGCAGAGCACGTAAAAGAAAGTTTCAATTTATACCCATCTCTCGCGGAAGCATTAGCATAGTATAAAGCCAATAAAAACACGTTATATTATCCTTCTCATGTAAAACCAATATTATTATACAACATTTATGTTTGGATTACTGCGTAATAAATTTAATACTGGCTTATATAGGTAATACCATTACACCTGTATTCCCCGAAGGGGTAGGCAGTGGTGTTTTATTGACGCCCACATTCCACCGATGACGGTATAAAGGGGATTAGACTATTGTCATTTATCGGGCGTGGTGCCAAAACGCGGGCGCCTGAGAATTAATTAATTCTAATTGAAAAATCCAATAACAATTTTGCTTATTTAGGATCTAATTGGACACAGGAATGTTGGGTTTAATAACAGAGGTGGATACCAAACTGATACATAGTCGTACAGAATTATGAAATTTGGTGCTGCTTGTTATAGTTTAATTAAAACCTAAATAACTAGTTCAGAAAACGTTATTCGAAAGATGATCAGTTTTTTTCTGTGTTGTGTTTCAAGTCTCAAGTCTTTGCATTTTCTATTTTAAGACTGCCTGTACGTCCAGTATCTCTTGGTTCCTTCCTCGTAGAAGTGTTGTAGTCAACATGAATGTATCAGCAGTTAAGTTGTTATTTGTTAATCAATAAACTCAAGAATTATTCAGTTTAGCAAAACCAATGTTAAATGTTTATAATTCCTTACATTTTATTCCTCAGCTTTCTCAGCAGAAAACTAATTTTAAATAGTAAGACATTCCAGGAAAGCAAAGCTCAGGTAATAACAGTAATTTATTTGTAATTTGGCTTTTTTCATTTATTCTTGTAATACAATAGTTTAAAAAGCTCTGCCTAACTGTGGAAGACTACAACAATATTGCTAATACAAGGTCTACTGTGAAAAAAGTTTAGCATCACCACTCGGTAAGATGTGTTCATTAAATATTAAAACGAAGTCAATTCCTTCTCGTCCCCTAACTCATAAAAATATTTATACTGAAACGGGTCGGCAGAGTTCCCGTCGCACACCTACTGTCATTACATTTTGCCTGACTATATAAGTCTATAGTGCAGAGAGCTTTTTGCCGTTGATCAGCCAAAAATTGTCAATAGTATTTTAAAATTAATGAAAAGTGTAACAGTTTCTAGCAGATCTTTGCTTTCTCTAATTTGTATTCAAATAGCTCGTTAAGAAAATGTCCACTTTAATATCTTACACTGTAACACAGGTTTGCGTTAGATGCAACCCTGAAGGCATAAATCCACCACAATACATAGATCCTTGCGTTCGGTAACAATAAAACTAACCTCGCCGACATTGCCTTCTTAAAACCGCCATTGTGCCCCGTATCTACTCGCGCATTTATTATTTCTTGTTTGAGATTTTCCAGAGCCTGTCCATGTTTTACAATACTTGCCCAAGATCTTTAGAATTTTTTGGTAAACTGTGCTGGGAGTTCTGTACAATATATTTCTTTTTATATCCATTCAAGCCTGTTTCTTCGAATGCCAACGTATTGTTTGTATTTGCCTACATGTAATGAAAACGAAACCAAACCAATGCTGGTACGACGAATCTAGGATCAGAAGCGGCCATGATTCATACGACTACGATATATACATCATAATAGCGCTTTTACTGTAAATAACTCACTGAATTCATCGAACATCAAAGTGAAGCTATATATTTTATGCGAAAAAAATTTACGCAAACAATCTGTTAAAACATGTTTTATTTGAATTCCAAAACAAACAATATCGCACCTTGCTCAGAACAGCATTATATTTTAACTGTTAATATAATGCACTCGGATAACAAACCATTTGCAAGAAAACTTTTATTTGGAACATTCAGAGAAAAGCTTTTACGACTGCGAATTAATTAAGTCTTTACTTAGCATATTCATAATTTATGATATTATGAAGTAGGTATATAATAATTTACAATGCTTATAAAATCTTTGGTGGATAAATATGGGTTACTTAATATGCCTGAAAACAAAAGTAAAATAAGCATAAATACCAGGTATATAGGCCTGTCATTTATTATTCTACGATGTTATGAGAGCATTGTATGGAGGTAGTAGGGTATATGATAGTAGAGAGGCCAGGCAGCAGTACTAACTGTATTTTCCAGGTATTTCACGGAATTTAATTTTATTGTTTGAACATCACACCGCACAGTGCTGAAACGAAAGTCCATTTGCATATTCATACATTTCGTTTAAAAAACACTTTTTCATCAGAATAAACGTCCATAGAGAACGTAGTGCGTTCGTGCGTCCCATCCAGTCGCAGCGCTGTCCGGCTGTCGTTTATTCGACAACCTTTATCCTAAAACAAACGTTCCTAACACGGATACACGATAAGCCTGTGGTCAGGGAGCTAAGCGCCAAACACAAAATCGCATCGAAAATTAGACACAACCGCGTGGTTCTGCCTTTGTGAATATTAACAGAAGGGATACACAGGGATTTATAACATTTAAACAGGCAAATCTAAAACTATAATATTTGAAGGCAATTTCAGAAAAAGTCGAGAAGAAGCCACATTAGTGGAAGTAGTTCATAATACACACACACGATTATTAGGCGAATTTATAAAAGTTCATATTTACTCATCAAATTGCTTAGGAAAATAGATGATCGCAAAAAAAATATACAATATCTCCTAAATCATAACTGTCGCAGATTGATGACACAATTATTTTGTGACGTGTTTTAATAGAAAATGTCGCTGTACAAAAAGTAAATCAGGTTTACTATAAACATTTAAATGGAACTTTGACTGGTGTTATTTATTACAACTTCAGGCTTCAATATCTAAAGGAATTTTGAAGAGTACAATAAAACGTTCAAATAAGACTTTTAAACAGAAGGTTTAACAACCGACTCTATGTCACCTACATAATGATTAATAATGCTGCAAATGCTGTGATCTTAAATCTTTTAAACATCACACTATTCACACTAATTCACACTATTCACACTATTTCACACTTATATTATAAAGGCGAAAGTTTGTGAATGTGTTTGTATGTTTGTTACCTCTTCACGCTCAAACGGCTAAACCGATTTCGATGAAATTTCATAGGGAGGAAGCAGACACCCTGGTTTAACACATAGGCTACTATCTCGAAAAAATGTAGCATGTAACACCGCGGGGCGCAGCTAATAAACACCTAAGCAAGAAAACTTACAGCAGGAACATATATTATTAGAAATCAAGCTCGCTCAAGAGTATAGAAAAATGTATAGAAAGTAATGCTTGCGTGAAGGACTCCTGCAGTTTACATAATAACTGAAGGGAATAAACGATACCTAGAAAATGTGCAATATTATCCCGCAGTCCACAACGAGTCTGCCATTCCAAAAGTGGTGTTTGTGGATTCGCCGAGTTGATCTACTTGTTGGGTTTGTGTACTTTATGTGCAAATACTTGAAATGCAGTGTGGTTTTTCTAGAGATTCTCGTATTTTGTGATTCATATATCTAAAAAGGCATCGACCTAGTACCTATGTTATTTTTAAATACGTCATCGCTTTTTGTATAATTTTAAGCAAATATTGCTTAAACTTTACATAAGAGAGAGGTTTGCATATCATTGAACCATAATATTAATCCATTGATATTATTATTCCCGATAACATTTTATTTACTGTAATGTGGCAGATAGTAAATTTTAATTAGACTATAGGTATTAAGAATAAATTTTATTCATCGTTTCATTTTAGAACACATTATTTAAAAGGTCTCTTGTAATCTGAGAATATTCAAAATACATTTCGGGACTAAATTGAAAATTTCAAAATTATGTAATTGACTATTTATGAGAACACGGAGGACGCTGTAATAAGACTAATATACGAATGACTATACAATTATATACATATATAAACTAGACAATGTTCAAGAATTTTCCCTCTGATTACCTAGTAGAACCTTTAAATAAAAATACTGAAAGAGGGCAATGTACTCTTTAAGCCCTTTGACCGCTAAGCAATAACGAATTCCCACCCAGACGCTACTCACTAAAGTATGTACCAAATTGAAATATTTATAACAATGTTGGTCCAAAAAAGTATTTTTATTGTGATTTTAATGGAATACCTAAAGAACCAACTACATTAGAGTAACGAGATTTTAGAAAAATACTGAGAAAACATATTTATTAAATAAAATATCAGTATTTTTAGATTATTTATGATTTTTGTATTTTTTTCTCATACTTGGAGACGTTTCAACAGTAAAGCCTATTTGCCAATTCTATAATACAGAGTAAACAACCTTTAATGAGTATTAAATAAGTGAATAAAAATACCTTTATCATCGTATTATTATCAACATCTTTTCCAAAAAAATAGGACAATGCGCTATGTCGAGGTATAGAGATTTGATCAGCAAAATAGTTATGGTAGTGAGGTTGATTTCTCAAGCTTTACTGGTGCTGACGAACTAAGAAATCATCATTCGTAGAGGGCTCTGCTTGCACCCCTGATATGTATGGAACGTATAATTTACCACTAATTTTAAAAAGCACCATTATCTTCCCAACTATACTGTCGTCGGCTTACAATCTTACCTGATACAAATGACCCGGCGAACGTCGTACTGCCATTTAAAATTTCCCTGGACTTTCACAAATATTTTAAGACCAAAATCAACCAAATCAGTCCAGCCGTTCTCGAGTTTTAGCGAAGCTAACGCGCAGCTATCTATTTTTATTTATAAAGAAGAACAAGATTTATTTATAGAATTATCCTTACAGCTATCATTACAGGTGGTCGCCTAATGCGACAGCTAGGCGTATTCCTATAATATTATCAATTATTAACATAACATCACGCCTGTATTCCCCGAAGGGCTAGGCAGAGGTGAACATATAGTACATCCACATTTCGCCAGTTATGTTTTTTTTAGGTCCCAGTGTAATAGAGGGCGAGCCTACTGCCACCAACCGGGCACAAATCCAGACTCCGTGCTGCTACTGAGAATTACCTAATGGAAAAACCGAGTAACATTTTGCCCGACCCGGGATTCGAGCCCATGACCCCTTGCTTATCAGTCGCGCTTAGCAACCACTAGACCAACGAGGCAGTATTATCAAGTATGTATAAAAATCAAAGTAGGTACCTATAAAACATTATTTCCAGCAGCTCGTTGTGTGGCTGTGGGGGTTATTTGCGAAGGGTCGAACGAACTCGTAGAACTATTCCAACATGATTAAGAAACAAACGCCAACGTCAAGAACAGGCGCTCTTCGAAGTTTGGAGCTTGTGAGTCTAGAACACAGTACACTCGTCAAATGTTCAAAGCGACATCCACTCGTAGTTTTAAAACAGCTTTCTCATTAATATCGAGTAAGCTTTTAACGGATGGAGTAAATATTCATATTTAGGATATACAATTCTACATAAACAACAAAATCTTATATTAGAATAAAGTTTGATTTATTAATATTAAAATTGAATGTAAACAATTGTATTAAACGCACCCTCTTACTTATAAACGATGCTTAAATGTGTTTCAAGTTAATAATAATATTTTATTTATTCCTGACTGCCTCGTTGGTCTAGTGGTAGCTAAGCGCAACAGCTGCATCTCGTCTATGACATCTTTGGCATGCGAGCGACAGTGACAGGTATTGCATTCAAGTACTATTTTTACTTCGTCAAAATAAAAACGATGTCTTTACTGAACACAGGTCACGTAAATTCACAAAAACACTATCATTGATTACTGTGATTAATATTTCAGTCTGGTGACATATTGTATAGCATGTAATGAGCTGTTATCATAATTTAAATTTAACGTGCCGCGTAGATTACAACGTTTTAATCCTCCCATATATGTAGCCCATTCTTACAAAAACTATAGGCAAAACAGTTACGTTGTGCGTGCGAGTAAGCAGTTCAATATGATTTGTAAGCAGCATGATCTTGATCCGTTCTCGACAAGTGTGGCATCAGCCAGAAGGTCCCTGAGCCTTAAGTTCTTCAAGTAGCCCGGTTTAGAATTTAGTTTATTACCTTTCTCTGGGTTTATCTTCGAGTTTGATAAAAACGGTGCACTGATGTGTGTTCACTTTATTTCTATCTAGGCTATCATTATAAGCGAGGACTTTTAATTGGCTTTCTGTTGGCTATGACTCTTTTATTATTGTTAGTTTTTATATAGCTGTAAGTCTTCCGTAGTTTAATAAATAAATACATATCACCAGCATGCAGGAATAATATCGTTTCTTGCTACGATATAGCACCACCAATGTCGTTAACAGAAACTAATGTCGGCCTCAGATATACACCGATTGCTTCCTCTCTACCATTGGTTATTTAACATTTGGAAGAAGTCTACGCAACATCTTAGTAAGAGGCTAAATCAAAAAGTAAAGCGATTAAAAACTCATGGGAACGTGCAGACAAGTCAAGATAAGTCAACATTTGCTTTTATGTAAAGAAAGTAGATAACTAATTTGGTTTTCTCAAGCGCACGAACTATGATCAGGTAAAAGCATCCACTCTTTTCTTGTTAAGAGCTATAAATGTTTCCAAACAGTGATAATATTCAACTATGTCAATTTAAAAATGTCAGACCCTCCAAAGTAATATTTTTGAGTGTATCTGCTGCAGCATAACTGAATAACTTTACAAAAATTTAAATGAACTCTTCAAGTTTTCTTTTTGAGTAACATAAAACTAAATGTTATTCATCAACTCGGGACCGGCATCGATTTAATGCTTCTACTTTAACTAAAAGTAAGTACTGCTCATCATCATTATCACGCGAAGGCATGGAGGTACATTTTAACGAATTTCGAATTTAAATAGCCGATTTATCCAACATTTATATCGTAAATAGATCCCACTTCTTCTGAGTTATAATTATATTTACATCCAGTATACACGTTTTTATCGTGAATTGTGTACACAATTACCTAGGTAAATGTAATGTTTTATAAGAAAAAACGCTTGTAACATTGGGGTAACGATGCAAACAATGTTAACACAAAGCTATTTACACGTTTAACCCAAACAACGGCAAAACTAGCTAACATAAATAGCTCGTAATTCCTGTGCCCAAATGTTCATGTTCATGCATGGCCAAAAAGAATATTTTAAAATTCTACGTTCACAGTATTCCAAACCGTGAAAAGTTTTCGTTAAATCACTGAACAATTTAAATATTCCGGTTTAGGAAATTTCCACATCGTTCGCAACGTACACTTACAGATACAGTGATTTTGCATTTTAAAGTTTAACTGAATTATCAACCTTTTCAGGAGCCAAATTTCAAAGAAACTTATACGGAATATTACTATTGTAAGTGATTCTACATCACAAGTAACAACTGTTATGTATTAGTTGCCAATGAATATATAGACTATCCACTAAATAGGCTGATTCTTATAAAAAGATTACTATTTTACTATTAATTCAGCTTAAAAATTTTTGGTGGTAGGTACATAGGAAGATATGCTAAAAACTTCAACTGAACAGAAAGTATTAGGAAACTATTTGATTAGGTAGTTTAAGGCTCACACGATGACATCTAAGGCTATACCCAAAATGGACATTCTTCGTAAATAAGAATTGATGAGATACGCACACGCAAAATGATAATTTACCCGCGAAAACTAACGCTTATTTTCAAGACACACATATTGCAGCGTTTAAGCCACATGGCTGCGAGGGGTGCTCCTTCCACGCCGTTTAGTTCCCATCATTGCCGAACTTTTCCTTCTGCCCGATTAAAGTTTTCAAAGCGCCTTATAGTCGATGCCATTACTACGAGAGATGCTAGTCTAGCGGCTTAACGACTACTAAAATAAAACTCGTTCGAGAATTCGTTCATTTAAGTTTTGACATCACTGAAGTATTATTTAATAAAGTGACACCTGATTATTTTCCATCGTTACATTGGATAGAAATACTTAAATTGTTGTTATTAATATATATGTACTTAATCAGAACGTCTGGTCGATAACACAGCAGTCTTTTATTCGCCTATGATTTAAGGTTGTGTCGATTCTTTATTTAGATTTGTAGGCGGATCAGAACCGTCACCACGAAATTGTAGGTTACCGCAAATACGTATCCCATCCGTCCGTGGGGGCCGATAGGGGGCCATAGCTGGTTATCTTTTTTTAGGTTTCTGTCCTTGGCATTTGGTTTTTAACGGTGGGAAGTTCGCATCTTTGTATGTTCTACTGATTGCTTCGTACGCGTGTATTAGAACAATATTAAAGTGTTCCGTTAACAAAAGAAATAGAATTTTCTTACAGACTTTTGTTACGAGTGGAATGTAATTTATATGTGGAATACAACTTACCCCAATAGGTTTTAAATTGTAGGTACTGTAATAGCCACAACCTTAAAATCGTGTATTTTTATTAGGTAGGTACAAGCACTATTCGGATACTTAATGTTAGTATTGTGTTAAAGTTTACACTTTATGATAATCGTGCATTAGTATGTTGAAAGGAGAATGGCCCCGAAACTTCAGGCAAAATCTTCTTTGTTCTACAAACGAGGGGCGGTTGCCAGGTAAAACAATCTCTTGAAAGCGCTTTGTTCTAGGACTCGCCACTAGCCAGCCGTACATCTTAGAAGCTGTAGGTATAATGAATTCTAATATCGACGCATAGAACGCCCGTAAAGTTACCTGTTCACTCGTGCTTGGCTCATTGATTTAGTTGTGATTTGAATATTATGCTGATTCAGTTTATGTTCCAATACTAAAATTATCCCTCGTGTATTTTAGAAGGCAAACTAGCTATTACACGTTCATGATAGTTGTAACAATGCGTACTTATAGAACTTTCATTACCTGACAACCTCTTCAACTGTTGATTTATTGATATTCGATTTTAGTTGTTAAACACTACTACGACATCGTTACTAAGTAATGTCTCCGCGTCTCTATCTTTACGTGATCTCTAATATCACTTTTCTTTATTATACACATAACCATTTACACTTATTTACACACTAAAAAATAAATATATTCAAAAGAAAAAATTAAAGCTAAAAATTATGCATCAAAGTATTCCTCCTCATCGCTGTTGACTGGTAGGGCGCCCAAACGGCGGCCACGTTGAATGGCAATGCAATAATTAAATGTATGAATTAATATCATTAAACACTTATGTAATGTATACTTGTGTAAATACTCTCTACATTATAGCAAATAAAGACAATTCAAATTGTAATACTGAAGAATGTCTGCTCAAATTTAAATATTTATCATTCGGTTGAGTACGAGTAAGAGGACAACTTATCTTAAACTGTGCGCCAACAACACGCGTTAAGTTCGTCTGTTTGTTCCTATAAACTTTCGTCTAACTGCAGAACATGTTCACGTGGACCGCATTCTCTTAGTTGTTGTGCACATTGTCACGGGTCTTAACAATAATACTAATTAGCAGTAGGCTAAACTGTTATTCAGGGAACTAATCAATTTAGCTTGCTTGAACACGTTAATGACATTGTTCGTACGAATGATTGAAAAGTCAATCTGTGGTTTCTTAATCGCTTATCTAAATTACATAAGTACAAATATACATATAATATAACACTTAAAATGATGACTGTATTCCCCGTAAAGGTAGGCAGAGGTGCACATATCAAACACCTACATTTCGCCAGATATGTACCTACTTAGGGAGCGAGCCTATTGCCATTCACCGAGCACAAATCAAGACTTGGTGCTGTTACTGAAACCAATAACAATTTGTCCGACCCGGGATTAGAACCTATGACCTCATCCTCAACAGTCACGCTTAGCGATCACTAGATGAACGAGCGAGCCAGCAAAACATCTCAAATCTGTTAAATGTTTAATGTCGTATGTTATACTTAAACTCTTTACAATCTTGTGAAATATGCATTGCATATTTTATAGAAGACAAGACATCTAGTATATGTACAAGTATACAGTGTACACGAAACTCAAATCATTAACTAGTAGACACTTATTTCTTTTTCCTTAGAAATACAATATTCTGGATCCCATTTAGATGATTACTTTTGTTACTGAACCAAGTGTTTACTTACTACGATTGAATTTTACTCTTTATTTTTCATTCTTTTTTTTTAGAAACACACACACACCGTCTAGGTAGGTAGATACTCACCAGTAGGTAATGAACGTTGCTACGCTGAGAAACTTAAGTTATTTCAGATACGGACACCAACAATCAGTCGCTACACAAAGCAAGCATATTAGCTAGAAAACTAAATATTGACAGTTTATATAACCATCCATATTAAAATCAAACTATTTTTAATGAAGTTTGTACGCAGTAACTGAAAATGTTGATTGGAATTTTGTAGACCAATCAAAAATCACACATAAATAGCGAAAGATTTGCAAATTAAGGTTTTAATAAACAGCTTTTTACATAATTACCTCATGATTTGGTAAATTTGAATATAAAACTGAAATTTATTACCAACGAGTGTAGTGAATTATTAATAACAACTGCTAAAAGTATCAATTAATCACACTTAAGTAGGTATACTATGTTATAATCACTTACTGCGTTTTGAGTGTTATATAAAATTGAAGTCGACAATGTATTTGAATAATTTATGAAGCAGAATTGAATTGCAGATACACTTCGCACGAGGTTTTGTTTGAAAAAACACAGTACTTAGTAAGCCCGTACATCAGAATTGTATTTACAAACGTTAACTCACCTAAATTCAGATTCAAAAAATATTCAGTGAAAACCATGCAAATATTATTACCGGACTAATACCCACCTATGTTTTACAAACAACCATTTTTATATCTAGTTTTGTATTTTATTACGAACTAGCTGCGCCCCGCGCGCCCCGCTACATTTTTCTGGATAAAAATAAGCCTATGTGTTAATCCAGGGTGTCAGCTACCTCCATATAAAATTTCATCAAAATCGATCTAGTCGTTTGAGCGTGAAGAGGTAACAAACATACAACACATACTCACAAACTTTCGCGTTTGTAATATTAGTGTGATATTGTATATCTGGCAAGAAAATAAATTATAGTATTTTGAGATAAGGTTTAAAATAACATAACTTAGTTGTGACAATATTAGGGTCCAGTTTTTATCTTACGGGGTGACAATCTTACGATCGAACATCTGAACTATCAGGAGGCTAGGGATAAACCACTAGTGAATAAGAAGGTCCCTTATTCCCTACAAACAAAAAACCCCGTGGTATCCCGCTTCATTCTACGCGATACGAGACATAGGAATCCGCAAGGATCCCTGCAATGTCACTCTTACGTCGGGGTGGACTTTCGTTGTCATGCCAAGATGGTATTCCGATATTATTTGCTCTAAAATTAATACAAGTATCAAAACAATGACATCAAAGTTGATTACCATACATTGTTAGTTTATCAATTCATTCGACAGTGGTAATGATTATCTTGGTTAATTAAGGTGCCTAGTATTTCAACCTACCTTTGGAAAGTAAAACATAAACATCATCTTAGTAATAACATCACGCCTGTATTCCCCGAAGGGGTAGGCACCCACATTTCGCCTGTAATGTTTTTGGTCCCAATGTAATAGGGGGCGAGCCTATTCCCATCAAGCGTGCACAAATACAGACTCTGTGCTGCTACAGAGAATGACCTAATGGAAAATCCCAGTAACACTTTGCCCGACCCGGGATTCGAACCCAGGACCTCGGGCTTAGTAGTCGCGCTTAGTAACTCCTAGACCAACGAGGCAGTTCCTTAACAAAGGTAAATATAAGCTGCAAGTCCGTCTAGATACTAAAAATTTACAGTAATTCGATTTATAGGCAGATTTTCCGTAAGTTCGTATTCAGTAGTGCACATCCAGGCCACCGCGCTGGCTGCCTGCAACACAAGCTGCCTGCGGTTGTAACGCATTAACGTAGCACCAATAATGTATTTAATATTATTGGCACATTATTTTAACAATAAATGAGTTAGTGCGCCTGTTTGGTTCACTTTAAATCTCGTTAATGATGTGGAGTACTCGAGGTGAATTTTAAGTACTTGATGTATACTGAAAGATTCTAGGTGTGATTCAAGGTAATAAAAGTTTAGGTACTGTCTGTTGATTTAGCATTGCACTAAACCACTTGCGCATATTTAGTTCTAGTGCCGAGTCTTACTCCTGATCTGGTAGTCGGAAATAATTGTAATATCTGAGTAGTAAGACAGAAAGCCTACATAGAAAACCACTAAATCCTGTACTTCGGGTTCGGCTGTATTTCAGTTCCGCTCTTCAGTTTTATATAACCACAAACCACAACATTTTAACAGATTTGTGGGCCAGCGCAGGTCTGCGGTTGTCAACAAAATCGGAATCACCAGGCAAAACAACCACACTTCATCCATAACACATAAACCAATTACACTATTGGTCAAAATAAATATACAAAAATATTGTATATAATATTTTCATTAAGAGCCAATCTGCAGTTGGTGTAGGACCAGTGGACTTCAGAGCGTCTACCACATTCATAAAATATTCACTAGCACCTAATAGGTTTTCTATGTACAGGAACTGTATTCTTATTTTCCAAACAAGACACTTCCATTTTTTATTTACGGTAAACCTCTCACCAGAATTGAGATTTATCGTCTCGGAAACCCAAACAACAAATCTGTCGCTAAAAAGTCTGAGGACTCTTAGATTTTACTACAAATCATATGATTAACAATAAATATTATAGAAGACTCCTTCCCATACATGGAATGATATGGAAGAACTATGTCAGATTATATGACATATACAAACAAGATACGATATAAATAGCTAATATCACTTTATAGTCAATAAGATTAATTTCTTATAGGTACCATGTAACCGTCAGAAGCAAACAGTAACACATTAATGGTGGCTGCGTAGGACGTCAGAAAAATAACAGAAAATTACTCGGCTTTCTCTTGACGCGTAGATTTCGGCGATACAGTCGATAACCATCAGAAAAACTTGACATAATAATATATTTGACTGACTTGAACATTTTCCTCGCGTTCCATTTACAAAAAAAAAAAGAGTCAAGTAAGCATTTTCTATTTTTGTATAGTAGATACCTATAACGGTTATTTTTATACAAGTCCGATATAATTTCTAAGTTAATATTAATCTTTCAGCGTCTTTGAATCGAATGAACGTTACACACACCTTACTAAAGGATAAAGCCAGCAAATCCAAGTCCTTTGAACCATCTCAATTAAAGAAGAAGGTTCGTTTTAATGTATCTTATTAAAGTAACGTTGTAATAGTCGACAGGCTTTTATAATTAAAGCTCATACATACCAATGGACTAGGGTTGGTATTAAATTAGGCAAGATTTGCATCCAATGCTACTAGAATGTGCACTACCGTCCGTGAATTTATAATTGATTGAGCCAGAATGTGTATAAATGGTGCATCCACAATTTACAAGGTACGTGCCTAGGATAATAAATAGGATGCTCGAAAGAAATTACGACAATATTATTTCTCTCAAAGATAATTAAATCATTCTTTAAAAATATTGTTCCCATTAGTATGGTAAATGTCAAAATGTGGTATATCAAAATAGAGTTCACAAAAAGTATTTCATTTATGATGACCTATCAAAAACTTTATAGTGTTTCTGCACACTTTAACAAATTATAAAAAGTAGCTTAATTTTTTTTAATGATGTTGGACTTCACAAACATCCGTACGTATTTACCTATAACAAAACCCTCCTTTAGACACTTCGGTGCACATTGATTTAATGGTAGCAAGTGAATCCACAAGTTTATCGACTCTCGACTTAGCTCAGGGCGCAGCCCCGGGAGATGCCACACACATCTCACTGCTTGACCTATATTAAAATCTCTTTCGGTATTCGGTGCTCTCTGATACCGAACATGGTATGAAGGTAAAATAGCATCCCTTACATTAAAGATTAAGTACCAAATGAAGTGAGTAAGCTCTTGCAAATGTGCCAAATAAACGAGATAACTAACTAAATATGATCGTTTGCAGACCAATTTTTGCCAATATGAACGAATGTGTCTGTAAATAAAAATAACATTTATACAAATTATAAAATTGTATACTGTTTTGATATCTAGGTACAAATTCAAGATTGCGTGGGTTACCAAATTAGAGGCCTAACATGCGCTGTATCAAAGTGTTATTCGAAAATACCTCTCTCTAAAAGTGTATCCTAGCGAGGTCAAAATAAGGTGACTTTTAAAGTCCGTACACATAAACTATGCCTAGATTTCTCTCTACTATGAAGGATATTTGCAATGTGTGTTGAATGCATTGGCTCCATAATCCTTCAACGGTCAAAGTGAATGTGCGGAGCATGAATGGTACGCTTCAAAGACTATGCAAAGCCAGATAAGCAAAAACAACCAATAGCAAAGGATTCAGACACTGCGGTGTTATTATACTCTTGAATATCTTGTGAGATATTAATATAAAAGCGAAGCGTCTTTAGAGATAGACGGCTACACTACTAGAGGTAAAAAGCAGAAAAAAAGTTTAGAAACAGATTGTCTGAATAATAAACTCACAAATCAAGATTGATTGGGTCGACTTTCCTTCCAGTTCTCAAGGAATAGCTGGCCACTTATCGGAGTTTTTCCAAACAAACAGTAGTTTTAATGAGCATTCGGTTAAAATAGAAAATGCAATAGACCAAGTTAGCCCCTTAAGCATAAGATCGTGGGAATTTGATTGTTAGATATGTATGGTACTGTTTTAGTTTAAATTGGATTATTAAAGGCAACATTTATATCTGTAAAAATAATAGTTAAATTGAACTCAGATTGTATCTATATCATTACTCCACGTATATTCGCGTATCTGATAAAGATAGGCGAAGCTCTCCATAATTATCACAAGTTGAGGAGTCTCTAAAGTAGTCCTAATAGCTATCAAATGGCTGTGTCTAATCGTCTTGCCACGTCACCGACTTATAATTACTTCGAAATGAGTTTAATGACAGTTTTTTATTCAGTGAATTATTAGAATTTCTGCTTCCAGTGGATAAAGTATTCTCAAAGAAGTTTGGTAGGTAAAGAATTTTCATTATACCCCGCTATGAAACCGTGAGACATTTATAATCTACAAGTCGGTATTGTAAGCTAAGTAAATGTGTTAATGAGCCCTAAAATAAATCAATGAGCCCAAAGAATAATAAAAGATAGTAGTAAATCGAGTCTACACTGAAAGAAAAATCCATTTCTTACTTCTTCTTAACTTTCCAATATAGGTCTTTAGTTGCACTCATGTCCACCAAAACACATAAATGAAAATGAAAATGCACCTGAAATAGTTTCTCCAAATGCAAGTCTTTAAGGCAGTGCAATGTAACAATTTCATAGAAACTATACCCACAATGTTAGTCTACTCGGCGAAATCAATTTGACATCAAAAACCACTCATTGATTCCCAGCAGCGCTCTGCAGAACATGGAATGGAACAGACTATAGAATATACCGCAGATAGATGTGGTACTTGTAGGAAATAAGTGCTCTGATGTTTCTTACATTGAATAGTTTTACTAGTTTTAGAAAATGCCAACAAGTTGGTCCGTGTCCTAAGCTTTCTGTCTTTAAAATAAAATGTTTGTATAAAATACTACCTTTAAAATACTTTTTAAGCTAGAGAGCACTGGCAGGAGCATTCCCTAATTACCGATACCATTTTTGCCAAAACATCTTGCAGCTGGGTCTAGGCTCTTTTATTACATAATTAAAAACTGCCTACCTCTACATCTGAATTGCCTAAATTTTATCCCACAACCAAGGTGATGTTTGCAACATCTCACATAACATGTTAAAATGAAACACATTTAATATATAACACATTTAATATAACACATTTAATAACTATCGTAGGACCCTTTTTATTGACTGTTAATCCGACTGCGTTAAAAACATTTTTCCGTACCGTTAAATTGACTGAACGAATAAATCATAATATTTCACGAAAGCCTGGGTGTGGTTGCTATAAAAAATGTCTTTATCTATCCTTTTCTGA
This sequence comes from Abrostola triplasia, assembly GCA_946251915.1. Taxonomy (NCBI): domain Eukaryota; kingdom Metazoa; phylum Arthropoda; class Insecta; order Lepidoptera; family Noctuidae; genus Abrostola; species Abrostola triplasia. Next base: position 9,236,679 of record OX276428.1, on the reverse strand, counting down.
AGAGAAATGTTCTACGAACCAAACGCGGACTCTTAATTATTCAGTCTGAGTTGGAAAGCTTTTTTCTTCTTGTTTGCGTCTTTACTCCCTCATTTCCAAGAAGACGGATGACAAAGCTTAATAGACCAGAAGCGAACCAATTTATGAAACATACAATCTAAAGCGTAACAAATATAATAAAAAAGCTTGGAGTATTATAAAGTAAGATATTGGAAACGCGAACTCTATCAAAATTTGAAGAAAATAAAGCCTATACTATTTGTATTATTAATATTGTATATTATGTAATACAACAAAAATGTGAAGAATTTAAGAATGTTCTCCAACTCGGTAGGAGCTTAAATCCTTGTATCCACTTGTTACGTTGTGAAAATATCCCAATACGAAAATCGAGTTAATATTATGTACAATGTACCTACATATATTTCATATTCATATTAATTTATTCATAAAATATAAGCTTACAGTATATACAACCAAATCGCTAGATATATAGTTCATATATAGTTGAATGTAAAACTGATTAGGAATCAAACATACCTATACAATCTTCTTACGTGTATGTGGTCTTATAACATAATCTTTACCTAGTTTAGGTATATCTCGCTTTTCAGTGGTTTCTGTAATCAGAATAATATATAGTACTTGTAGTTTGTTAGATGTTTAGATTTAAATTAAGCCACTAAGATAAGCACCATTTATAAATCATCCTACCGGCAATGTACACACGTCTTAGCGGTACGGTATGGCTCAGGTATCTCTGCTAATATGGTATGCAAACAGTTCCCGATCATTAGATCGCAGAATACGCATCAACGCTTCAATCAATCGTGTCTCTTGAAGACGAGAGAACTCTGTTGCTAGTATTTGCCAACTGTTTGGAGCACTCACACCGAGTGGTCTCGAAATGTCGAGGAGCACAAAGCTGAGAATGAGGGCCGGCGCAGACTGCCGCCGATGCAGAGGTTTAAAACAATTTATAGCTACATCACAAAAGTTTTAATATAAATCATGTTTAGGTACTTAAGTTTACAGCTTTAAGTTTGGAATATGTATTGCTTTATTTTAGAGCAGATAACTATTAAAGGCAGATTCTTAGGAACTTTATGAAATAAAGTAGGTTATAAAAGAAAACGTTCGGAGGGTTTTATATTTATAGATCCATAATATACACCTAGATAAAATTCGCTTCTTGTCTCTGTTGAAGTAAATAACTCTAAAGATTCATTTGACGACCCAATCGAAGCTGTGGCTAATGGTTTTCTTTCTGCGCTATAGGTTGCAGTTTCGATTCGCCTACGGATAAGTAACTAAATAAAAAATGTTTGTTACAACTAGCTATGTGTATTTATACAGTTGGGAATAATGTTTGTAAAGGCGCTCCTAACATGAAGTAACTCGTTACTGGAATTGGCAAAATATTTTTGGTCCTATACGAGTGTACAGATTGAAAGGTATTAACTGAACCAGTTTCATGTAAGCAAATAGTTCGACACCCAATTAATCTATCGTACAATTTGGAAGTAAATATTGTTAATTAAATAATTGAAACAAACAACAGAATTTCACCCGTGGTTAATGATGGAGCATTGTCAGATTCCTAAAATAACCGATTGTATAAAATGGGCGCTCACGGGAATTCTGCGATTATATTGCTCAAATAGGTACACCACTCACTTTTTGCGGAAGATATTTTTTTAATTATGTGTTATGTGTATTTTGGAAGTCTTACCAAAACTAAATGTATAATTGTACATGTCAATGTACTTGAAAAAACATTTATCCTGTCTAAAAACAGAATTCAATAGTCTTGTCTCAGACGAGATAAGCAGTAAGCAAAGTAAATTCGGTTCTTCCCTGAAGCTTGCTCCAGTATACCCTGGGGTATATCTAAGATTAGTGAGAAGTGTACAACTACGAAATATTATATAACTGTCGACTGGCTTACTGAACAAGTTACATTTTGATTAATACATCTAATTAGTGTTCCGAGTTAAGACTGACTTAAAACAATAAAATTACTTGAGTACCCTTTTGCGATCTTTAAAGGTTATAATTAAAGATATGTAGTTCGATTTCCTCAAATGGCATACCTACATTTATTTATTAAGTTAGTGGTTAACATAGTTCTACTGAATCAGCAGTTTTATACCCATTTTTTGTCGCTAATCCCTCTTCCAAAAGGTTATCGTTAGCCTATTGTAATTTATCGGGACCACACAGAAATGTCTCATTTGGTTTTAGTTAGTAATGATTATTTTTACATGCGATTTATTATATGCGATACTATCATATAGTATCGGTTTCTGATAAATTAAGACCCCTTTTGCGTATTTCTATAGGACTTACAGGTTTGATTATAACCACAATGTAACATAAGTTCGTCTTTATAAAATCGGTGAGCCTTATGCTTTTTCAATTTTCTCATATACATAGGTACAGCGTACTAGGTACCTACAACATCACTCTCGACATCTTGTTAGTAGCTTCTACATTAATAAAAGTCTGCTTCATTTACAGGAAAATCTGTTTCTCGAATTTCTTAGAAGGAACGCCGTGAATCGTGTAGCAGCTATTTATCTTTGCGTAACAGACGAGCAATACTTTCAACGCAAAGGTATTTACAATTTTAAACCTACATATGTTATTTACACAAGATATTATGTGTTTTCAACAATTTCGACCGTTTCTTTTTATGTGATGCCAGCATTTTATACCGATTTTCAATACCATTTACGCTAAATGTAGTTTCTTTAAAAAACAGGCTGCTAACAAAAAAGTTCTGCCAATTGGTGGTCAGATCCATAGCTCTGAATCTAAGGATCTCAGGAAGATAATTACATACCCACGCATAAAGTAATCATCGTATCAAGCAAAGCGATTTGACATCAATGAAAAACAAATAAATACCTTTGTTAGATAAATAAAAATAAACGAGTAATTAATTGCACGCCCGAATAGGTACTTCCTTGTCATCTACGAAGTCGATATAAAATAGATAACGGAAAATCACTCTCGCTTGGGTAAATACAGTGATGAGACGTGCGTTATATAAAATTACTAGTTATGTTGAACCACAGCATTTGTACTGATATGTCTTGTAAACGGAGCGTGAAATCACATCCCTGTTGACTGCGGAGCTTGACAAAAGGAAATTGTTCTTACCGTCAAGGTGATTGCCTTCGCCCGACTCGCTGTTATAATAGCGTCACCTAGAAAACTAATAATTGTACTCAAACATGTTCAGTCTTAACTGAAGCGTAAGTTATATCAAGCAATAATGTAAGTATGCCAAACATATTTTTAGTTACGACTTGGAAATTCAGGCGTATATACGTAAGCCTTGAAATACATGCAAAACTAAAAACAGTGAATATAAGTGTCTTTAGCCTCTATATGTAATTGGACAAAGGTCCATTTATTTGCAGTAAGGTATTTCAGCCACAAAATGTAAACTTTAACCTAGTAATGGGTCACACATGACCGAACCATGTTGTATCAGAAATGCCTGTCGATGACGTATTTTATTCCGTGTGGTCGTCCACGCGACATTGTACCCGGTATCTGTATGATACATGTCAACCATAAATTTTTTGAATACATCCTGTGAGCGATTGATCACTCGTTCGTAGTTTCATCGAAACATTTCGCTTTTTGTGGAAGTTTGTTTGTGCTATAAAAATCTTATGTTTTATTTTGAACCTTATTGTTTATACCCATGTTCATTACCTTAAAAATATCAGGCATAATATAAGTAGGTATGTTTCAACTTAATAGAGTCTAAAAAATTGTCAAGACCCAAGGCGAAACTCACACTCACATCCAACAACAATTAAGTATGTGTATCGAATTGTATACTGAGATTCTTAGTATAAGTACTTCAATTTTTCAAGTTTAAATATGTTTACATAGACTTTTCCTCACACGGTTATTACATACTATCATGGTTCTTGAATTCCAGCAAAAACTGGTTCTTGGCAATTGTTAACAATTCGTAACCTCATTCTACTGCTGTGCCAACACCGTGCCTTGTTTCAGCCCGATTTTATTATAACGTGCCATATTTTCTTCAGACCACTGCAATGCTCGACGTGGCTGTGTTCCATTCGATTGTTTCTACTCGTAGTACACTAGTACACTCGGCCATTTCCGTCCGACCCATTATCCTACGAGATCCGACCGCATTCGTTTTGTATTTAGTTCCCAGCATGGTTAGCTATATGGCGGTTTCCTGCTTGAATTCAAATTTGTACACAGCCTCCTTTGTGTTGTGCCTCGAAAACAGTACCTAACAATGAAGTTTGGTTTTCGAGGCCTGACCAGGCAAAATACACAAAGTTAATTAAACACTATTGAATGACACTTACTTTAGCGTTAAACATTATTTAACTTTCCAAACTTAGTCTGAGCTTTCTTCTTCTAATTCTTGAAAGGTTTATGTTGAAGTAAACAGAGTACTGCAACTCTAGGTTGAGAGGCATTGGTGTTTTTGGCCATTGTTAAAAATACTCTCGTAGACTGCTTTAAGTAGTATACCAACTTTCTTGTGATATATTTTTGGCTGATTCTCTGCTGGTTAGCGAAAATGTAATAGCTTTATGTTGACCTTTTTCGTACCTACCCATTGTACATAAATAAAAATAAAATCTGTGCACAATACACCTAAGCTTAAAGCTGTAAAGGCTTATTGTCAATATCAAAAGTCACGTACTTACATTATACCTATAAAGGCTGATTGTACTCTTAAGAGAAATCAGGTGTGCTTTTAATTAATTTACTCAAAGCTAATACGTATTTACAGAGCCGGAACCTAATTGGTACATAATAATATACGTTGCCATATTTGGGGTTTTGGAAATTAATATTTACGTTGAAACAAACTGAGCTTGTAGGTTATTAACGAAATACAAATATTGCCTTTTCTTTACTTATCTTTTACAATAAATGCTTCCGATGTTTCGATCACTTACAAAGTGTGATTAAAATGTCAAATTCAAAAAGATTAATACCCAACATTACCTACTTGTTTCCTTTCCTGTTTTCAACAACAATTTAACATTTCCGAGTGTCATGTCGACCCAAAATGTAAGTGGATATCTAAGTATCTATCGGTTCGGATGAAGTATTGTTTCAACTTATTAAAACTTTATCCAATAAAAAACTTACAAGCAATTTAACTTGGCTCTCGAAAAATATATTTACAGAGCGAAGAGAGGTGAACATTAACAGCGAATAAAGCAAATGTTTCGTGTAAAACTGACTTTTTTGGAAACAAAATGTTTTCCTGTCTTTTAAGTTTCTTTACTTAAAAAGGTACTTAAGTCTACTCTAAACAAAAACAGGGCCGCTCAGGAATTTGTGAGCTAACCGTGTGTGAAGCTTAAGGGGAAAACTTTAATGTCTTTTAAAGTAGACTTGTACTAAACCTTTACCTACAAAAGGAGTGGACATAATTGTAGTTCCATCATACAAATCCCGTAACTGAATATTTCCGAGTCACCTTACAGTGTTGTTACCTAATTACCAGTTACTTTCACACAATTCCATAGGTATATAAAAAAGTGTGTAAGTATCAAAGTAATGCACCATTTACAATCCATACGCAGGTACCTACTTTGCATACAGTAGCTAATCTCCATTAGATTCCCATCCCTAGCTTTTATCAATATATTATATGCACATAAAAATCAAATGAATGCCTTCTGCGTAAAGAGACTCAAAGGAGAATGTCGCTTTGACATTTATTTTCTAGTCAGGCTCTAAGGCCTTGGGCTGATTCTAAAATCAGGCCAAGTAAACTTAAAAAAACGTAATAAAGAGACGAGCGGATTCCCTGAATGCAATAAACTTAGGTCTGTACGCTGTACTAATATTTTAGTGAATTATGTCCCTCTTGGTAGAGAAAGAACAATGCTTTGAACGCACGTAGGTACTATGTTACCTGGAATAAAAATAATAACGCGGAAAACTTCGGCGATACCTATCGCTAGGAAAGCCTTTGATCAATTTCAACAATAAAGTGATATAGTATAATATCTAAGTATGTATGTATAAAATGGATTGAGAATTTTAGGTATTTGCTGTAACCTTAAAATACTCATTCGTAGCGTATACTCGCTTCGTAGACATGTAGCTCTGCTTCACTTTACTATTTTATGCGCTACACGAAAATAGTCTCGTAGCCTTGAACGATTTATTAGTCATAGTTACTCAAGGTTAAGCATCTTTAGCTCAATAGGTTACCTAAACTCTTTTATTGTGCTGAAGATCTGAGTGTCTCTTTCTAACCTAAACAGATTCTACCGCTATATATTTTGTTATTATTGATAATATACTTACCAACGAACTAGCGACAACTATGCAACGTCAGAATGTCAACTTGATTTGTGAAATCTAATGTAATCTATTGGGTTATAAAAATATACGGAACTAATACTTTGCTAATGTAATGTTATCGTACGTTTTACGAACAAAATATCAATATTACTAACAATTATATTAGTGGAAACTAATTATGTGATATGAGAATCACCACTGAAGACTCTAGGCAATTCAGGAAATGATATAACGCCATGTCCGTGAAATTGTTTACTGTAGCGTATGGAAACACCAAGTCAAGTATGATAAACACAACTTTAAAAGTAATAAAGATACAAAACTGCAACTTCAGTGCCAAAGAATTGCGACTTAAATGTACATTTTCACAGTCGAAATGCGCGTTTAATGCCGTCGAATAAGTTGGGGTAGAGCTTTGAACTAGTTCGGGCCAAGCCTTTGTCTAGTCCTGATAAGTAAGCTTCGCAACTCCCTATTGACACAGACCCTTTATTTTCACACGAATGTTGTAAAACAAGTATTTCAGTTAAGTATTTAAAGCGATTAATTTGTTCTAGCACTCTGTTTTGAGCTTGTCAGTGAATGGTGGACATAGTAGTGACTAACTACTTGGTTCATAGTTTATGATGAGAGCGCCACCTGAAGTTCTGAACACTAGTTCATGATGTATCTCATAATTCCAACAAGGTTAAGATTCTTTTAATGTAAGCATATAAATGCCGAGTGGTATCCGGCCTAAAATTGACCACCCCCTTTCCTCCCGTGGGTGTCGTAAGAGGCGGCTAAAGGAAAATTCAGAAGTTGGGCAGCAGCGTCTTCTGTAACTTCTCTATCAATACTGCCATCCCCAAGCCGCTTGCCAAGTGTGGGGATTATGGCAAGCATCAACAGTGGACGTGTTCCGACTGATGATGACATATAAATAGAACAACTATTTATAGGTAATGCTTGGTTGCATACCAAAAGCATTAAGTTCCATTGTAGTGCCAATGTAGGTACTCAGATAATTAAGCTTAGCTTCAAATAACCAATTATGTAACATAATACGTAATAGAGACTTGTAATATAATATCCTTAGGTACCTACCTATAAATGGAAAATAGCCTTCCGTTTAGTTTGTCCGTGTTATTGGCAGTGATAGGCTAATCAATTGTTATTGTATTGTTTGAAATATAGATTATCGAAACATAATAGTTTCGCTTTGTTTCACCCTGTTGAATCGAACTAATTTGATTTAGCACATTAATTAATTTCTGAATATTTAATATAAATCATTGTATCTATTGCCGGCAATGTTTATAACCGGGTTTTTTAAGTAGCCCTAGTAGTAAGCCTAGGCCTTTCTTGGCATATTAATAACATAAAGGTACCTACGATGTTTAACGACACATAAAAATTACGATAGTTTTTTTTTTATTTACACTAGGTACTTATAATTACCATTACAGGTTTTCAATCTAATGCGACAAAGAAGTTGTATTACATCATATTATTTTTAAACATATATAAAACAAACCATTTCCAAGTGGTATTTCCATGACGACCTTTAATTCTTCCACTTTATTCGATTGTGTGCTAGTGTTCCACTCTCTTCTGTAGGTAAACAGCTCGTCGTGCTATATACTTACTAGTTACTTATATATCATTTGCAGTTCTAATGCTAAGCCAGCTTTTTTGTGTAATAGCGCGAATCGCAATTAATATTGATCTTGTTTTAGACTCCTTATGTTATTACAATAGCGTTGGTACGATTGCCCTAGTCAATCCATAAAGGTAGGTATTGATTTCAATATGACTAATTCTATAACAGTTACGTCAGCATGGCATCGAGTATTACTGTTTCGTTTTATATTACCCACACACCAAAGGGAAAAATCACGCCAACATTACCCACCAAGGAATACACTCGGGTACATAAACCACTTGTTACTAACTAGCACCCTCCGTGGTCTTTGTCTATAACTAGTTTGTTCTATTCCGTGGTCTTGAATATATATTTTGTATTTAATTTCGTATTTCAAAAATGTAATTTAACATTTGCTTAAATTACTATGGTTTTTATGTTGTACAGGCAAGTAATTTTTTATCTCGAAAATTCAAGCAATCTGATTCAAAAATAAAATTGTAAACTGTCAACACTGAGTGCCTAGATGCTACTCTGTCTGTGTTCAATAATTTATCTGTGTTTGTGTTTTAATGTTGGCCATTATGTAGTAGTGGTGAATATTTTACTCTTTTTTTGATGTTGTAGAAGATATTTTAATAGTTGTGATTAAATGTGTATCAATTTGGATGCTTAGGATAATTCTAAGATGAATAACCGTAAGTGTTTTTTATTATATATGCCAAAACTGGGTCATGTGTGTTTGCATTGTTTGTCCATTCACACCTATTAGATATATTTTTTCCAGAGACCCGGGGCCCGGCTAAGCGTCAAGTAAAGCCGGTTGAGCCTCAATCATTGCTAGACTTTGATCTTGGAGAGGGTGAGAGCTCCGACGACTCGGACTTTCGTATTGAAGACCACCCTGAAGAAAGTGATGATTATTCAATAAACTCAGATGATGAAGAAAAAAGTACGTATTCATAATGTCTAACCACAGTATAAGCATTGATTCCAGTTCCAGAAATAACGTACCTGTAGCTGCTTCCCAGACTTCCCCTAAATAATATAGACAGGTGTGTAGCTAAGCATAGCTAGGACTTAAATTCCATCACAGCTGTTGCTATACTTGCAAATAGATCGCGTATTTATAGCCCTAAGTAACAGCAGATTATTCATGGGTTTCATTCTATTCTAATATATTCTATTCTATGATCTGTATAACATTAACTTACCCTGTTTTGAAAGGACTGTGTTCTGTACACAATCTGAATACAATTCTCAATTAAGCCAATAAGGCTTTAATTCAGCATTACTGCTAGTCTACTAAATGCATGTGTAAGCCAGTGTAAATATCATTGATGAACAATATTGTAGCTTTCTTCCCTTTTGAATTATTTATAGTATTTTATTACATTACATAGGCATGTTTTTGATGTATTTCCCTATTTAAAAAGTCACTCCTCACTAACCTGCTGTCTAGTTATATACAGTAAATAGCTGAAAGGAGTATGTAATGTAGTACTGCCTGTTGGTAAAATGAAGAGAACTGCTAGCATTGAATGCCATGTTAAGACATAACATCATGCCTGTATTCCCCAAAGGGATAGGCAAAGGTGCACATAGTACACACACATTGCGCTAGTTATGTTTTTAGGTCCCAATGTAATAGGGGGTGAGGCTATTTCCATCAACCAGGCACAAATCCAGACACTGTGCTGCTACTGAGAATTACCAAATGGAAAAACCCAATATCACTTTGCCTGACCTGGGATTCCAACCCAAAACCTCGTGCTCAGCAGTCACGCTTATCAACCACTAGACCACTGAGGCAATAATTATTTTTGTATGCCAACAGCAATTTTTTATAATTATCTTCTAATGAGTGATCACTGGATATAAGTATATTAAAACTATGTGCATAATTTATTAGTACCTGCATACTGTTGATTGTGTTTATGGATTCATAGTAACTAGAGCAAAGAATTAGGTAATTGGGCTTGCACATCGTTAATATTATGTTGTTTTGTTATGCTATAGAAGTTATCCATATTAATTAAGATTTAAACATGTGTAATATTTTTTTTCTGTAGGAGCAGCACGCGCTGTGTCATCTGAAGAATCAGGGTCTGACATTGAAGATGAATTTAAAAATACTACAAACAAGATTGGAGAAAATAAACCTATTATTAATGATGTATTAGAAAAATCCAACCATAAAGAATTCAAGGTATATTTACTATTTAGTTTATACTTATTATCATTCTCATAAGATCCTGTTTCATTCATTCTTTGTAGTTCCTTTTATTCATCAAAAAGAAAGGTCTGTTATTACACACCCAAATTTTGCTAGACTATAGCTATCTTATGTTATAAGTATTATAGAAATAGCACTTAATCATATGCAAAAGAAAAATTTGCTGTCTACAGGATTGAATATTCCTTTCATAGCAAAACAATTTCTAATTAAATTTTATATTTTCAGTTTCCTGTTGAATTAGCAAATATCCTGATATGTGCCGGTTGCCTGGGATCAAGGAGTGATGACTTTAATGAGATTGTTGAATGTGATGGATGTGGTGTCACTGTTCATGAAGGTATTTATATTTAAATCTAATTGTTATACTCCAATCAATTTAGTATTGCTGCCGATACCATCTTAACATTCTTTATTGTCTTTGAAAAAAAAGAGAAATAATAACAATCTTTGAAATGAATTATTCTTTACTAGAATTTATACTACACTAGGTATTGTATTTTACAAGAATTCTACATAAGTGCTGTTCAATAAGATTTCTTATATGTTATAAATAAATAACTTTAATTATTTCATTCTACTAAGTTGATAATGTGAGAAATTATTCTTTTTATACCATGGAACTTAGAAAAATGTTATTGTGCAATTAGTGTAAGAATGGAGTTGCTCTTGCATTTTAATTGTTTAATCAAAATGTCTATTATCTTTCCAGGCTGCTATGGCGTGTCAGACACAACCAGTGAGTCCAGCACTGTCAGTTCGGCTTCCACAGAGCCCTGGTTCTGTGAAGCATGCAAAGCTGGTGTTACTGATCCCAGCTGCGAGCTTTGTCCTAATAAAGGTACAATCTAATATTTCGAATAATATGTTATATCAATAGTACAGAAAGTATAAACAGAATCTCTAATAATCTAAAATATATTTTTAGTCTATTGCCTAATATTATCATATAAAAAATATTTTTCAGGTGGCATTTTCAAGGAGACCGAAGTCGGTGCTTGGGTACATTTAGTATGTGCGCTTTATGTGCCTGGAGTGGCATTTTCAGAGGTGATAATGACTGCTTAATTACTCTTTAACCATTCTTGCAACATCTGCATGAATTAATTTGTTTGAACATGCCGTAAAACGAGCAAGTACATGTGTTTGCAGGTGGAGCGGCTGTCGGGCGTGACGCTGTTCGAGATGGCGTACTCCCGCTGGGGCGCGCGCTCGTGCGCTCTGTGCGAGGACGCGTCGCTGGCCCGCACCGGCGTGTGTGTGGGCTGCGACGCGGGGCTCTGCAAGACCTTCTTCCACGTCACTTGGTGAGCTGGGACCGCACGACTCTAGCTAGCGCGACACTCCCTTCATCTTAAGAGATCACTAAAACATTTCTTAATATTAACATTATAGTGGGCAGCGATCGGGATTGCTAGCGGAGGCGCATTCTGAAGAAGCTGAACAGGCTGATCCCTTCTACGCACACTGCAAGCTGCATTCCGACAAAACTCTAGTCAAAAAACGGAAGAGGAATTGGCTCGCACTACAACTGAGGACTGACAGAAGGTATATTGTTATACTAAACATTACATAATTTCGACTAAAGAGTGAATTTCAATTGACCTGCTTTACTTAAGAATTGCGGGCAACCGGTGGATGCAATTGGCAAGCTGTCGTTTATTGTGGCGTTCTAAGGGGGTGGCCTTTGTTCAACAGTGGACGACTTCCGGCTGATGATGACTTAATAATGAGTGAATTTGTAACCATTAAACGATTGCAGCATGATATTTCGAACGCTGTCATTCACTCCTTACCTGAGATAAGTTTGCAAATTACTATTTATCATGTTTTTATCCACAATTTTTGTTCTAGGAGATTAGAGCTGCAGAACAAACTAAGTACAGAAGAAAAACTAAGAATTCAACGCAAGCTCGTGAAATATAGAAAAAAGTATTTAGTACAGAAAGAAAACCGAAATCCTCCATGGGGTAAGTTAATATTCAAGATTGTATGTATCTTTATTGATATGGACAATTTAGTTTCACATACCTTATACAAAACTCTGATATCTAAAACAATTTTTTGTTTTATTTATAAACTATATTTTGCCCGCGGCTTCGTCCGCGTTAAGTAGCCTATATCTTTTCTCGAATCTTTGACTTTCTACATGCCAAATTTCACCAAAATCCATCCAGCGGTTTAGTCGTGAAGGCGTAACAGACAGTCAGAGTTACTTTCACATTTATAATATCAGTATAAATAGTAACATATTGTACAGTTCTATTCCCCTAGGTATTTCTGACATACATTAGTGTAATTAATAATTGTTTTTGTGCTTGCCTAGTGCCGACACAAAAAATGGCGCGCATGTTGTACAGCAGTGCTTCGGCAATGAGGAAGTTTCAGCGAAAGGCTGAGTGTATGGGTATCGATACACATGCGTTGGAGTTTCAAGATGCCCAGGTAAGGAAAAAGATTATTTATTTTACTTTTTTATTTGCAGCCAACAGTACAAAATAATTCCCCGGGGCAGTAGCTAAATGTATTCTTCTCTAAATACAAAACAGAATAAAAAAAATAAGAAAGTAGACAACTTTACAGTTTTTTTAATATTCGATTTTTTTGGTCGTTTTAGATGGCAGCTCTGAAAGACGTGTCACGTCGCTGGCACGTCCCTCCCGCGTTCTCCGTAGAGTTCGTTGGGTACTATCTGGAGAGGAATACCAGAGTGACCTCGCTGCGGCAGTCTCTCGAACGACTCACCAAAGAGAATGAGAAACTGTTAGCGGAAGACGATAAATTGAGGTTGGATTACGATGAGGTATGTGCAAAGAGTTATTTAATAAACAAAATAATTTGGAGAAGCACACTTACTGCCAGAATGTAAGTAAGAAGTGCTGAACACCTCATTACTTCACTAACTTAAGACCATAAACCATTGTGTGTCATACTGTGTGATAACCACTGGCTAGCAGAAATATCCCAGATAAAATCTGACGAGCAAAAATAAATCTTGCTGCATTAATTTAAAAGGTAAAAATTAATAAGTATGATGTTGGGACCTAAAAACCCAACATTGCATCAGTTTAAAAAAATATTAACATACATACATTTTTTGTAGGCATCTAAAGAGAACACTGACGCCCTAGCCGCGCTGACTTCCACGCGGCTGGCTCTCCAGAAGATATACGACGCGATCATCGCGCTGTGTCCGAAGGTCGTAGCTCCCGCCATCTTGGAAGACAAGCCCCTGGTGTTGCCAGACTTCCCGCGCTCCACGCCCAAGGTCACGCCGCAACAGCTGCAGAAACGGTAAGTGCACATGCGAAATGTTGACACAGATTTTCTGGCACGACCTCACCATAAGGTAGTGGGAAAACGTAACTAAAGAAAGTCACAGAATCTCTCAAATGTCTTCAATGGTTTTGGTTACTGTTTTAGTAAGGTCTAGGACTTTTGTAGTCTTATACAATGAATTGATTTTAATTAACATCCCAATTTTGTTTGAATTATCTGAATGTTTATACAGCATGTATCAGTATATTTTAAGATTTATGTTGTGTATGTTGCTTAAATACTTTTTGCCCATACTCTAAACAAAACAAGAACTATTTATACAATGGTAATTTGATAGGTTCTGATGCACGTTAAACTCCTTTCCCATATAATTCAAATTACTTAATAAAATATTATGATTCGGGTTTATACCTAAATAATAATATTTGCATCAGTATGCAATATAATTATGTATATTTAATGGTAATTTAATAGAGCTTCTGCTTCTACAAATCTCAGGTTAAGATGTCTTATTTGAAAAAATATTTTTTAATATAATATTATTTAGAGGGTTAATATTTTCAGAAATACCTGTAACTTGATTATATAGCTATGTAGTTTAGTTTGTAAGCTAATTCCTTTATTATTATTAGTTTATGGTTACGTTAAAAATAACTCTGTAAGTAAATTAAAAAATAATTATGGGGCATTCTAAGGAGGAGGCCTTTGTTCAACAGTGGACTTTCGGCTGATGATGATGCGTATCTAACTAAAAATCTAATTTTAGTATGAGTAACATTCTTATGTTTCTTGCCCTCTCTTATCCATAAAAATAACATTTTCTCGCTTAGTAGTCTTGTAAATCGTTTACGTAAATACAAACCGCTTTTTAATTTTCATAAACATGTGTTTATAATTATAGTAATATGACTGTTTAAATGAATGAAATTATACTGTAAGGAAATTAAAAGACATCTTAGCATGATATAAGCTCACCATATGTTATACATGATGTACTGTATCGAGGGTCGGCCAGCAGGTCAATGTCTGTGCCCACCGCGGCTGCACTTAAGATGGGCGTTGGTTTTCCTCTTAGCGACAACCCGGACGCTCGCCAAGGAAAAGTTCTATCCACCTCTTTGGAAGGTAAGTATCAATCTACGTTATACTTCATTAATACATTTATATCACAAAGGATAAGTCATCAATTACTATAGCAATCTTTACTTGTCAATCTTTACAATGTTAATAGTGCTTGTCATCACGCGTGGATTGGATATAGCAATTCAAAGGTCAATCAATAGGCTGATGCTTTCACTTCCATTTTATGCCAGTTTTAAATAGAGCTGAAGTACTCATTGTCACGCGTTCAGTGTCTGTATCAGCATCAGCGTCATTTTGCTTACGCTTGATATATTTATGGTCCAATCCATACCCTTTAAAAGTCCCATAACTTAAATTGTTTGATTTTTAATATATTGATATGAAAAATACCAGTGAGGGATTGAAATTTTCATCTAAAGCTACAACTTAAACCTTCGTCGGTTATGCCTTCTATAACCACGGCTGAGACAAAACGTAAAATCAGAACATTAGCGTTAAGTGACGCGTAAGAAGGTTATTAAGTATGGTGGTGTCGTCAGCCACATCAGGCGCACTAGCGGGGCGCGAGTGCGCGGCGTGCGCGCGCAGCTCGGAGCGGCACCTGATGGCGGCGTGCGACACGTGCCAGCAGCACTACCACCTGCACTGCCTCAAGCCGCCGCTGCAGCGCCCGCCCAAGAAGAGCAAGCTGTACGGCTGGTACGCACTGACGCTCTCACTTATATTACTATTTTATTACTACTAATATAATTATGTAAAAGCCTCAGGGCTGCTGTTTTTCTAATCAAAATATATTTTTAGAGTCATTACCCTAATAAAGAAAAACTCCAATCTGTGGATTGTAAATACTCTTTATTTGTTGCAATGACTTTAAATTTGAAAAATGTTTAGCAAAAAATCCTGTATATAATAATATACCTACTAAAAAAGTAAATAACTAGTAAGTTGTACTAGGATTAGCAAAATATACTCAACCAAATCTGATACTGCTTTACATAACGAAAAAAAGAAAAAACAAGTTAATTCAAGTATAATGTAAGTGTTACTCGCGGTTTGGTTTTTATTTTATTCGTACGTGTGTACATATTTAACTAGTAAATTTAAAGTATTTCCAAACATTGACTATCTTTCTCAGGCAATGCTCCGAATGCGATAAAACCTCCGACTCTGAGCCTGAGCTGCTAGAGAAGAAAGTTCCGAGACGGTCTCGCATCCGCTACAGCAAAGATGGAGCCATTATCACTGAACCACAGAGCCCAACATCACCTCCCAAAGCTGGCTCAGAGAGATTTCACAAAATGGACAAAACAAAGTTGACGATTTCTGAAAATATATCACCGATAAAGGTTACGATTAAACCATTCGAATTCAGTAGCGACGGTAACGAAAGTTCTGAAGTGAAATTGAGAAAAGATAAGAAAATAAAGAAGTCAAAGCAGAGAGATCATGCGTCCGTGTCTGCCGGAGAGGGCGACTCTCCAATGAAGAAGATTCATAAGCGAAGCTTCACATCGCCGACTTTGACGAACACTCCATTAATGTCAATTACCCCGATTGTCGCGGACAGCCCGAACGACTCTCACAACGAAAACTCTAACGCATCTACAAACGTTGCATCCAGCAAGCGGGAGGACAGCTTCGTACCACAAAATCTATCGTTTTCATCGCTGCTTGTTGAAGGTAAAGAACGGGATAGTAAAACTATCGAGAGTTCAATAGAGAGTACACTAGCGAATCTGTCGTCAGATATAGCGACGTACAAGGCTAATAGGAAGCGAAGGAAAGAGAAGCATCGGTCTCGATATTCACCGGATCTACTGAGGTCACCGTCGAAATCCCATAAACATAAGAGAAAGAAGAAGACGCAAGATATGGAAAATCCAGATCCTCCACACCCTAGAATCACAATTAAGGTAGCTTTCATACATTTGTTTCATTAACGTTAACTTGAGATAAAAGTGTGTAATTCAGCGTTACTTATTTCCTTACAGATAAAGCCCATTCCAAAGCCTGATGGCTCCTTGGATACGCAGATGTTCTACGTGCCCACAGACAGTAACGACGGGCCTCCTCCGGCTGTCATGAAGAAATTATCTAAGGTAATGTGTTTTTATACTACATTTCACTGTAATGGCCTTTATCCTCGACTTTTCCTTAAGCTACCAATCTACGTATTGTGACATCACCAGATTCCAGACTATTCTGTTCTTTTTTGTAAATATAGAGCACTGCTAGTAAAACAGGCGTTTGAAAAAATAGGGTCATCACTTTTTATTTTAAAGAAGTATTTTTCTTATTAAAATATTGCTCAATACTATATATTCCTATTACTTATGTTATAGCACGCGGAACACGAAGCAGCTAAGCAGCCGTCGGCACTAGCAGACCCAGAAGTTATTTCTGCTACAGAAACTGGTGACATGGCTAATGTAAGTACACGACGTGCAACTATCAGTCTATCACTAACATAATAAATTATTAAGAAACTCATCTGGTTTACATAACAATATCATATCAGGCTGTAAATATGTTATGTACTCTATTGTAATGTTAGTTATGTAACTTTTGTACACAAGCTTACAATACTTATGGACGAGAAACTGGCTGAAACTACCGAAACCAAACCAAAGGTAACCTAACAATGAAAGTATTTTATATTTCTGTACAAATCAGTAACTAATAATTAAATATACATATTACATAACAACAATATTACCTACTTAAGAAATTGAAGATTCTCTATTCATCAACATCGTACCTGTATTCTGATCGGTGTTGCCAACACCGCAATGTAGATTTTAAATATCCATTGCAAAAAGTTACAAAAATTAATAATTATTCTTACTTTCATTTATATAGCGAAGTCGTAGCGAGCGGTCTCGCCGCGGCGGCTCGGCAGTCGGCGGCGGGGGCGCGGCGGCTGCCCCTACTCCTATGACGCACTGTGACGTGTGTCTGCAGCCCGGAGACTACACCAACCTCGTACGGTAAGCCGCGCATATCACTTAACTTATAACGCATTCATCACCATCTAAGTCGTTGTTGGGGCCGGATTCAAACTACTCTGGACTTCATTTACTTATCCTTTAAATGTTGCCATAACTGCAATATCGGTCGACTCAATTTATCCTATCACTTGTTACGGGGAGTTTGCATGTTGTAACTAACTAAATATGTGTTATGTTTCATATTATTGTTGCATTGTCAGATAAAATATCATTTTATAATCTACAGTTTTTAAAAAGTGTAGGTAAAAATGTTCAACTTGAAAGGCCCTGTTGTAATTTTAACCAAAGCCTTGTATATTGTAGTTTATATTAATATTTTCTGTGTAGGTGTGATGAATGCTCGAAAAGATACCACTTCACGTGTTTAGAGCCGCCGTTGAACAAGAATCCCAAGAAACGAGGATACTCGTGGCATTGCGCGGACTGCGATCCTACTGTAAGTTAGCTCTGGTTGATAGATAAGTAATATTAAAAAAAAACGGTATGTTGACCATTTATTACCTTGTCACACTCATCATGAACATAATTATAGACTTTTTCCCAAGTTTGGAAATGGAAAGAATAATTGAATGTACTGTTGCCGATGAATATCCAGGATAACTCATTACAATATCATCCACCTAAAATACATCATTGCTTTTGCTTTTATGTCCGCCTACTCCGTCCATTTATGCTATAAGATTATGTTAAATTCTCTATTGAAATTACTTGGCACAACTGTTTTATAACGTCACAGCAATAAAATCTGATTCTAGGTGCCAAAAACACTCGTTACTATTACTATTTGGATTGACTATTTTTATTTTTACAGGATGTCGAGGAAAACGTCTGAAACTTCGTGAATAAGATCGACTTTTAATATAATCTCAAAATGGTATTAGATAAGTTACTGTCTTACATTTAATGTGCATACTTCAGTCTCAGTTTGATCTTGATTTATATTTTTTTGTATTATGAATTTATTTTTACAATGTGTGTTGTATTAGAAATACATGCTGAGAATACTGGTTTTTGCAGTTAATGTTACTACGTCAGTAGTTAAGATTTAACGTTATGAAAATATAGATGAAGACAACCAAATAACTATTTCGTTTTATTATTAAACAATATCTGTGATTCCTCAAGTATATTCTGGTGGAATAATAGATGCACAAACAATACACCTGTCATTTCCTCCCTGTCAGCTAAGTAGAAATAAAATAATGCATAGGTACCAAAAGTTTAAAAAATACTTGTCTGGTCACTTTTATGCTTTGAGCACTGTATGCTAGACTAAAAACAGTATTTACACAATTAGTATTATTAAAGTTGTTGATCTAGTTAACATAAGAATGTTTTGTGCGAAGTATGGGTTATTTTGTTGCACATATCAACTATCACACACGACACGCAAACACACTCATCACACAAACAATAGATCTCATTATTTAGTAATTTCCTTAATTATACATACATAAAGTCACGCCTGTTTCCCTGAGGGGTAGGCAGAGACCACGGATTACCATTTGCTACGATCCTGGCATACTTCTTTTGCTTCATTCACACGCATCACATTCCTCATACACGCTCTTCGGTTGAGGGTACTCCTCACTTGCCCTTTTTGCAGAACATCCCCAATTTGGTCTAGGTATGTTCGCCTTTCCTTAATTATTGTTAGTAATTATTTTACTTTTTAGATTTAAATTTTATGTTGGAACACAGTCCCCATCTAGGAGGTGGGCGCTAACAGTTGCGACACAGTTTTCCTAACTAATGTAACTGTTAACTCACAATTTATATTATAAACTTGTTTTTGTTCCAATAAATGATTTTGATTTGATCAGATAGGCTGCGTAGAACGGAACAATGGTTGACATTTAACACTGACAGTAGTGACAGATTTCAATTTTTAAATGACTTTTGCGATCTGTCAAAGGTTATAGAGAATAAGTAAAAGTGAATAGTTTTATTATACCTAACCGTTTACTGAACAATAAATATTTACGAAACAACACTACGACTACGAATTAAAATGGATAAAATATTTTCATTACGATTACGATCTTGCTTGTGTTCTGTAAGGAGGAGCTACTGCACTCCTCCTCCTCCCAGTTCATCTAGTTCTTCTTCAGGACCTACTAGTATGTCTCCAAGATATCGACCTACTGAATTTCAGAAGTTTATCTTGGTGTGGACGAAAAAGTACAAGACCAAAGAAGAAGTTCCAGCTTTAGTTTCGTATGTTATACTTTT
The DNA here is from genome assembly GCA_946251915.1 of Abrostola triplasia. Classification (NCBI taxonomy): domain Eukaryota; kingdom Metazoa; phylum Arthropoda; class Insecta; order Lepidoptera; family Noctuidae; genus Abrostola; species Abrostola triplasia. Next base: position 9,216,881 of record OX276428.1, on the reverse strand, counting down.
CGTATATTTTATGTAATAGCCATAGCCAGAATAGCAGGTTTATATAGTTATGCTCCATTATAATAATTAAAAAGTAATTTGGTATTGATAGATTCACCAAGAAAAAATAGAGTGATTATATCCAATGTAGACCCTAATAGTTTGGTGTCTTATATGACCTTGAATTAAATTGATGCCAGTCCTAAGATCATACCACTGAAGAACTGTTATTTTCCTTAAACTGACTCATCTCAAGCAATTAAGTTGTGTGTTATGAGTAGATAAATCACAATATTAATAATATATAGTTGTAACTTAATTATATTTCAATTAATAAATATATACATGTAACTTAACTGCAAAGAATGTACATTTTATTGCATTGATTTCAGTGCTGAAATTATAGAACGGTCTCGCAGCCAAGCAAGAATTAAGATTTCAAATGTCTTGATGTTACTCACTGCTCTTGCAAGTTTCGGAGCAATATTAATTGGAAAGTCAGCAGCAAAGAGAGGTGAATCTGTCCATCAAATGAACCTGGACTGGCACAAAAAATATGAAGATGATTACCAAAAGAAAGAAGCTGCGGCTGCAGCTCAAGCTAAGAATTAATATGTAAACTTTGAAATCAAACATGTACACATTTTGTATAGTCAGTAGTTTTCTTGAGAATATATTGTTTTATGAGTCTTAATAAAGTTAATATAAATAAATTATATTTATTTTGATAAAATAATGTTTTATAGCCTTTGTGCCTGTATCTGATAAGCACCTAAGTTTGGTTGTATACATAATTATAGTTACCTCAGTATATAAGTAGTAAACTGTAAAATAAATGCAAGTGCAATTTCTTTAGTACTATTCTGAATTTAAATAATATTCTTATTACATATGCAACAAACAGCACTTTTATTTCATAAATAATCAAGGCAGTGTGACAAACAACATGGAAATGAGTCTCTGCTTTAGAGTAAAAGTTTAAAAAACATTGATTTCAACTCAATATCACCCATTCAAACGATTAATCATATACAATATTTTTAATATTCAATTGATATGACCAGACGTAAATACTTAAAATTTAAATGTAAGATTATACACTGAAATAACATGATTTATAATCTTGTTAGAAAAACCTATCTCTCCTTTATCTTATCATTTGTAGAGAAATAAATCAAGATATAGGTAGACTTATTTAAAATAACAATTTCACCAACTAGATTCTAATTAGGTTTTAATTTTGAAGGTTTGATGATGAAGTCATTCTGGAAAATTTAGGCTGTACATACTTTTGTTCAAGAAATAAATAAATTGAAAGAAGGTCAACAGTCTCTAAATTCTATTTATATGTATATACACTATCAATTCCATAACAAAATCCATCAGAAATCTATCAGTCTTCATAAATTGTTGGGCTTGTAATAACTTCTACATTTTTCAGTGAATAGTTTAGTAGTCTTTTCTTTTATGACTTCTTCTACACTGAGTTCTGTTTGCAACAGCCGTAACTGAAATAATTGCAGACATAAGTTTTGTACATAATAAACAAGATTGTTGCAAGTAAGTACCTAGTTTGCACCTTCTTATAAACATTCTCATTTATCTTAGATAGTTGGTAAACATTAAACTTTTACTACCTTTTTTTGTTCAGCTTTCAAATTTTTCATGACATCATAATCATCAGGTTTTTCATCTTTAGCAACTTTTAATTTTTTTACAGACTCCGCCGTCGCTACGATGCAATTTTTTATAACATTTTCTCGGTCTGAGTGCCCTTTTTGAATCAGCGAATGTAAATCTTGGCAAGCAGATTGAGCATCAACTTTAGTAGAAAATGATTCCGTAGGTATGGATGTGTTGAGCGCATAGACTATTTTATCATCCATAACACGCATCTTTTTCAGGATATCCTAAAATACAACAATATTATACGACTTTTATTAAAAATTCAGAACATTGTAAAATTATTATAAAACTAGGTTATTATAATACCGACTAAAGATTAGGTAAATAAACAAGTCATAACCAGGTACCTGAAATTCTAAAAAATCCGAACAAATCATTTGGCCAAATGTTTAAAACTTTCGATTTTCTAAATGCAATTTTTGGTTAGTTTTGTTCCGTACTTGGGTCGGATAATCGGTTTTATTTAATTTGTAGGTTAGAATATAGTTTTAAATACTATTTGCACAAGTCTCATATTTGGTGGCAAAGGTATTTAATCAAAACAAATACCATAAACTACGAAAAATGTTTACCTATTGATTTACGTGTAGTAATTTACCTATATACATTTTTATAATAATGAAATACTCTTAATAAGTCACTGAAGTTATTTAATTTTCGTTGTAGTTTAATAATTAATAATCGAATTCAGTCATTTACTTAGTCGCGAATGCAAGTTGAAACGAAAGTTGAAGTTGACATCGTATGTCATTTTTCGTTTACACTATGGTTACTCCTTTTTAGTCTATGTAAATCTCCTTTTCGTTTCGACAAGTCAAAATGAAGTACGTTTTTCTCGATTTCTTCTTAAATTTTGTTATATCTAAGCAATCTAAGATAATTTTCTCTTTAATGTGATATAATATGGCAGTGTTGTGATGTTTTCTCATTGTGTGTGATTGATTTTCAGGATCGGACTTTGCGCGTACAGTGGTTACAAGATCTATCCTGGCCATGGTAAAACCATGGTTAAGGTGGACGGCAAGGTAAAACTTGAGTTCATTTACCCTAATATAGTACAAAACAAATGTTTTAAGATAATACCGCTGTTGATAACTACGTATAGCTAGCTAATATAATAAATTGTTGTAATGATGAGGTGCAGATGCAGGCTGTTAGTTCTTTTGTATCACATGATTATTGATGTAAACATAGTCTGTTTTAATCTACTACATCCCAGAATGTACACTTTTCATGCAATATATATTTAAAGTAACAAATACTTAATGTTTTTACAGTCCTTCACATTCCTTAACTCAAAATGTGAGGCTGCACATCTGATGAGGAGGAATCCTCGTAAGGTGACATGGACTGTGCTGTACAGGTAAGGTTCACACCCCTTGTAGTAATTTAAAACGATATTTGTGTAATAATAATAATTGTTCTCCTGTTAAAAGTTAGGTTATGTTTAGACTATTGAAAGTAGAAGTAAATTGTATCCGAACGTAAATTGAATCCGTAAGCCACACAATAACTTCAATGTCAATAGTTAAATTAATGCATTGTTTCCAGTTAAATAATAGTAATTTACTAAATGTGTGTTTTCCACTAAATATTTTAAGTAGACTTGACTATAACAATCAAATTAATTTTCAGGCGCAAGTTCAAGAAGGGTCAAGAAGAAGAGCAAGCCAAGAAGCGCACAAGGAGGACCCAGAAGTTCCAGCGTGCTATCGTTGGTGCTTCACTCAGTGACATCATGGCCAAGCGTAACATGAAGCCTGAAGTGCGCAAAGCTCAAAGAGAACAGGCTATCAAGTAAGTAGAACATTATTTATAAAATCTAATGCTTGAAACACTGTTGTTATAGTTCTAAAACGTGTAAACATGTTTTTAAGTTATTATTTTTCATTAAAAAGTCTAATGATATGAGTTCTTATTGTGCTTGCGTATAATATATAAATATCAGCATATACATGCACAATAGTAATGAGTAGCATATATTTAATGTCACTATATAATATAATTATTTCAATGACAATTTATAGGAATGTATTCAGATTTTTCTATTTGGACTTAAATAAACTTTTGTAATACCAGGGAATTGTTTGTATAGACAGTAGCTTATATAATACTATAAATGAAGTACCTACATATCATGGTACTACTACTTTGGCTCATACAATTTACATACCATACATAGTAACATATTATTGGTTTGTTGTTAGTTATTCATGCTACTTTATAACTTAGATAATATTTTAATTTCAGAGCTGCAAAAGAACAGAAGAAGTCCACAAAGGCCGCCAAAAAGGCAGCAGCACCAGCACCTAAGGCCAAGACAGCACCTAAAGCTAAGGCCGCTAAAGTCAGTCAAAAGTCTGCCCCTAGAGTTGGAGGAAAGCGATAAGAACCTAAAATAAACTGATTTTATAAGCCTTACAACTGAAGTTTTATTTACAGTACCCAAGTAACATGTAACACCAACAACCTACTGGTAGAGGGTAGCCCCTTTTTCAAAGTGAACACATACCTACATTTTAATATATCCCAGATACTGTTTTATTAAAAGCACTGAATTATATTTAAACCATAGATTGCCTCATTGGTCTAATGGTCACTAAACTAAGGTTAGAGTTCTGGGTTGGGCAGTGTTATTAGGTATTATCATTATGTAATTCTCAGTAGTAACACAGTCAGGATATTTTGTGCCTGGTTGATGGCAAGAGGTCTGCCCTTATTGCATTGGGACATCCCACACCCCTATTTCTAGAAATGTGGTTGTACTAAAGGTACACCTCTGCCTACCCCTTCAGGGAATATCTACAGTGTTATGTTTGCAACTACAATTAATTATTTGTTACTTACAATATCACATCATTATTGAAATTAAAAATGTAGGTTTTTCATAATATACACCAATTACACGCACTTAATTCTAGTTGCACATTTCCAAAAATGGATCCAACCTTCAATGCAAACACTTCTCATGGAATAATCTCAACATATATGCTGCCTGGTGTAGGTAATACAGTTTTCAAATCTGTGTTATCTGTAATGTATGTGGTAAACAACTAGTAAGGCGATCATGCTGCTTTTTTTGGCCACCAATAGAGCCTGCTCTGCACCCTCACGAACAGAACAATAGGTACTAAACTTCTGTCTTCCTACAGTAGCGACGACGACTTTACAAAAAACAGGACAGTTTCTATTTTAAGATCTATGCACTAGGAGTAAGAAAACGAATATATAAAAAAATAATAATATAGGCCGAGTGTTGCTAGGCAGGTGTGACTTGATTTTCATTAGCCATTTACCTATTAGGTAAATTAATACTTTCTCAGTCTTATAATATATATAGATTAGATTGTAGCTGTCTAGTCTAGTTAGAATTCAGACTAGACTAAGTACTATAGGTAAAAATAGTCACTATTTGAATTCACTGCCTACATAGGGCATAACTAATCACTTTCAATAGAACTATACATAGATTTGTAATCATGAAAAGGTAAGAGCACAGGCTCACACACACAGGTGTACTCTTATGCCACATTAGATGAAGCTGGGAATTGAACCCAGGACCTTAAGCTCAACAGTGCAACAGATTGTCTCATGGCAAGAAAAATGTCTGTACAGGCACAAAATACCTTTAGATAGCAGCATGTTTTCTTTTTACCACCTAAATTATTATGTAACATGCAAACTCAAATCAAAGCACTCAATATAATTTAAACATTTATTTTCATTACTGATACACGATGTTATCTACAATATCTGCCTTGTTGATTTCATAATTTATTATATGCATAAGCAATAACTTATGTTACTGATGGAAACATTAAAACTAGGTTCATTTACGACTTGGCGAGAGTGTCTGCCTTGGCTACAACCTCTTCAATAGGTCCAACCATGTAGAATGCTACTTCAGGAAGGTGGTCATACTCGCCCTGCAGAATCTTAGAGAAGCCCTTGATAGTTTCCTCTAGGGGCACCAGCTTTCCAGCGTGTCCAGTGAACACCTCAGCAACCTGGAAGGGCTGTGACAGGAACCTCTGGATTTTACGTGCACGAGCAACGGTCAGCTTGTCTTCCTCAGACAATTCATCCATACCCAGGATAGCAATGATGTCCTGGAGTGACTTGTAGTCCTGAAGAATCTTCTGAACACCACGTGCAACGTTGTAGTGCTCGGCTCCAATAATGTTGGGGTCCATGATACGAGAGGTGGAGTCAAGGGGGTCCACAGCGGGGTAGATACCCAACTCGGCAATGGCACGGGACAGTACAGTGGTGGCGTCCAAGTGAGCGAAAGTGGTGGCAGGGGCAGGGTCAGTCAAGTCATCAGCAGGTACGTAGATAGCCTGCACAGAGGTGATGGATCCCTTCTTGGTGGTGGTAATACGCTCCTGCATGGTACCCATGTCAGTGGCCAGGGTGGGTTGGTAACCTACAGCTGAGGGGATACGACCCAGCAGAGCAGACACCTCAGAACCAGCCTGGGTGAAACGGAAAATGTTGTCAATGAACAGCAGTACATCCTGTCCTTCCTGGTCACGGAAGTATTCGGCCACAGTCAGACCAGTCAGGGCGACACGGGCACGCGCGCCGGGGGGCTCGTTCATCTGTCCGTACACAAGGGCTACCTTGGAGGTCTTGTCCTTCAGGGAGATGACTCCAGACTCAATCATCTCATGGTACAAGTCATTTCCTTCACGGGTACGCTCTCCTACTCCAGCGAATACGGAGTAACCACCGTGCGCCTTGGCGACGTTGTTGATCAGTTCCATGATAAGTACAGTCTTACCTACTCCGGCTCCGCCGAACAGGCCGATCTTGCCTCCCTTGGCGTAGGGAGCGAGCAGATCTACGACCTTGATGCCGGTGACGAGAATCTCCTGCTCGACAGACATGTCCACGAACTCGGGGGCCTCGGCGTGGATGGCGGCGGTCTTGTCGGTAGGGATGGGGCCGCGCTCGTCGATGGGCTCACCGATGACGTTGATGATGCGGCCGAGGGTCTCTACTCCCACGGGGATACGAATGGGCGAGCCGCAGTCGTGTACGGGCTGGCCGCGGATCAGACCCTCGGTACCGTCCATAGCGATGGTGCGGACGGTGTTCTCTCCCAAGTGCTGCGCCACCTCCAGCACGAGCCGGGGCTTACGGTTCTGTACCTCCAGGGCATTTAAGATGGGCGGTAGGTTGTCTTCGAACTGTACATCCACTACGGCTCCGATAACAGCGACCACCTTACCATGTCCTTTGCCTGAGGCTTTGGCAGCATAATCACGTTTGTTCACGACGGGCGCCGCAACTAAGGGTGCTTTGTCGGAGGTATTATTGACTACCGTCCTTGTGGCCAAACGGCCGGCCCTGCAGACGGTAGAGAACATTTTCGTTTAGGAGAATCGATCGAATAAATGCACAGTAGATGGTCGGAGAGGTCACGAAAGAGGTTCGACTCGGGTTCTTTACGTAACAATTCGACGTTCGGATATCAGTACAGGATGATTACGACATTGCCGTATCCGGATGTACAGAGTAAAATTTTAGTTGTATACTCTCGCTTATCCTACTGATATCATACTATTAAGATTTAATGGCGAAAAATCTTAATAAAAAGTTTTTGAATATTATGTATGATAAAAATAAATACTAAATTAATAGTAGATATAAATTCCTATTTACTTCTCCTCTATTTTTCATTTCACGGTTCAACATTTCATAATTTAGTCTGACCATCTTAGAGTAAACAATGAGCATATTATCATAATCAAATTAAATTTATTTCTTTCTTTCTATCGAGGCCACAACGAGTTCCTCATGCTGTAATGCATAATATTATTTTTAGATCATTCGGAATGTATAAGGTCTTAGCACTTATCACAACTCTTTTTTCGAGCGATGTAACAGAGTTATTAGTTTTCTTTACATAGCTGAATTGCTGGCATAATTATTTTAGGTGATTAAACACACACAAGTTACGTCGTACAAGTGTCTTTCGATTTCATTGATAATCGTACAAAATCGAGTTTCCAGCTGTTATAATGCGTTGCGTGTACGCGGGACCAATTTGTTTCTATCTTAATTTAGCTCAATTTATTACGTTACATAATACCAATAATGATAATTGCTTTGAACCCCACAGGCACAAGCGGTATTATTAAGCGTGTTAGTCTAATCCTAATAGATTTATCAGCTGAATGGGTAATTCAGAGATCATAATAGATGTCTATTGTCTATTAGACAGATGAGAATGTACGAACGACTCTAATAAGTAGTAATTTGAAATATGCAGTCTGTGGTGATAGATCTGTCACTGTAACTGACAGTGACATAATAACAACTCTGGCAACCACAGCTGGCAGCCATAGCTTAAAAAAAAACCACAGTTGGCGACTGGCAAAGGACACCATTGAGCTAAGAATATAATCAGAGAGAGACTCTGACACTTGACAGTACTGCTAAGTACTGGCAGATAGAGATGAACAGATGTTATCCGTTATTAAATAACAGCCTGTTATTTTTCCTCCCATGATTTGTCAGAAGATAAATAACGTACAAATGTGAGTTCTATGAGTAATAAAAAGATAGGTACGATTTATTCTTATAAAACGACCTACAATAATTTTGGGATACTAGATGCTTCTCGTTTAAGCTAGAATCAATGAAACAAGTGTTAGTGAGATAAATGAATAAATACGATTAAATAATAAATAACACGATCTAGTTTTAGAGTCATTAACTAATTATACGAAGACGATTGCTTCTTGTGAAACAGCGTACAATAGTTTTGGGGTGATAAATACTAGACGTTCCTCATTTTAGCTTAATTTAATGTGTACTACATTACTAAAAATTTCATTAATAAAAATGTGTATTACATTAATTAAAAACTAGAACAGACAATAAAAATAGCTGTTCCATTTTTATTGCCTGTTATTTCTGGTTGTTATTGTTGTTACGCTGAACTGTTGTTATTGAGTACTGAGAATATAGATTGTGATTGGGTATTGTGAATTCAGAATGATATTTTTTTAATGATATAACAGGATCAACTGTTATCTGTTATTTATGGTTACTTGTGATTTTTACCTGTTACGAAAAATACGCCTCACTCCTACTGACAGCTGTCAAATAGCAATGTGAATTGTGATTGTATGGAAACTGCAAGTGTGGAACGGCGTGTTCAGACTTTTAAAGAGTAAAAAGTTATTTATCATTATTTTATTGGTGCATATAACATACCACAATAATTTAAAATGGAATATGGGAACTTGGATCCGAGACCGGCGCTGATCGGCGACCGAATGTAAGTAGAAGTTTTAAGGTTAAAATGATTCAACGTCTTAAACTCTTATTGAGTTTGAGTACCCATATCACCACTTATATATAATTAAAATAACTGAAACAAAACCTTCAATACAATTGTATTTTATTTATAACTTTTCAGATTATGTTGCGAGTGCGCAATACCTATAGAGCCCAATCCGTCTAACATGTGTGTGGCATGTTTACGTGTGAATGTGGATATCTCAGATGGTATACCAAAACAAGGTACTTTGTTCTTCTGTAGAGGATGTGAAAGGTAAAAATTTAAGTAATCTGCTACTTAAAGTTCTGCGTATCTCTCTTTCCTACTGCTTGGCAATGACCTCTCGTTTTGCTGTTTATTGATTATGAAAACTTATTATTGAAGCTCATAACTTAGACTTAACTTGCTTAATAGAATGAATAGTATTGTAAACATTAATTCTGAAAGAAGTTTTGACTGATTTTGAAATAATTTTCTTTATTATGATTACAGATATTTACAGCCACCATCAGAATGGGTGGTAGCCGCACTAGAGTCGCGGGAGCTGCTAGCTCTCTGCCTGAAGAAATTGAAGGGTTTGAGCAGAGTGAAACTCATTGATGCTGGTTTTACGTGGACTGAACCACATTCCAAAAGAATAAAGGTATTTTATAGTGGTTTTAAATGTTGTGCAATATGTCATTATGTTGTTGTTACATTGCTCTGAAGTTACTAAACTTAGATGCAAATGATTATACAAGCAATAACACTGCAAGGTTTTTCTGTATTTTATGTTTCTTGGTGTGCAATAAAGAATATTATCTATCTATTACAACAAGTGCCAATATGAACAATCAGAAATAAATATAACATGTTTTTTTTTAATTCCTCTAATATCTGTATAGTCTATTAATATGAACACTATTCTGCAGGTTAAACTAACTATACAAGGTGAAGTGATGGGTGGAACAGTTCTTGAACAAACCTTCATTGTAGAGTTCAGTGTACAGCACCAGATGTGTGACGCTTGTCACCGGTCTGAGGCCCAGGACTACTGGCGTGCTTTGGTGCAAGTGAGGCAGAGGGCCAACAACAGGAAGACATTCTATTACCTTGAACAGCTGATCTTAAAACATAAGGCCCATGAAAATACTCTTGGTATTAAGCCTAAGCATGGTAAGTGTTCTTTCTTCTTAGTAGCACCTCACATTCTGCCAGTTACATTATAGGTCCCAATGTAGGCGGGGGGCAAAAGTATTGACATTAACTGGGCACAAATCCAGACTCCATGCTCATGCCTTTATAACAAAAAAGCAGAAGTCAATTTAAGTTATGTTGCACACATTTTTAAATTTTAAGTATCAAGCATTGGTGTGTTGTTTATCAAATTAAATGTTAGTGGTATCGAATTATTATTATAATACTAACTTAAGTTCTGTTTTCTTGTTCCAGATGGATTAGATTTCTTCTATGTATCTGAGAGTCATGCTCGCAAGATGGTTGATTTCATCCAGTCAGTCCTGCCCATAAAATGCCAGCATTCCAAGAAGCTTATATCACATGACATCCACAGCAATGTGTACAACTACAAATTCACATTTAGTATTGAGATTGTACCATTATCCAAGGACAGTGTTGTGTGCCTTCCTAAGAAACTGACACAACAATTGGGGTCCATATCTCCCATTTGCTTGGTTAACAGAGTAACCAGTACCATTCATTTAATTGATGCCAAAACTGGGCAAGGTATGTTCCACATTTACACTGACTTTTGATTTTTATTGTTTGTATTCACACATTTCACACCTTATATAAGGTACATATACTGCATATAAGGTGTGGGTGGCCCTTAAGCCTCTAGTTTTATGAAATTATTTCATCTTCATCAGCCTTCCCCTTAAAAATAACTTAAATATTAACAATTTACTACTTACAAATTAATCTAGTAAACCCTCTTACATCATGAAATCTTATTTTATTACCAAAATATTATATGCTTAAATTATTTTTTTATTGAAAGGGATAAGGTTTTTAAAAATTCAAAATATGTATTACTTGTTTCAGTGTGTGAAGTCTCATCTACTGTTTATTGGAGGAATCCTTTTTCACCAATATGTAACCCAAAACAATTGGTTGAGTATATTGTGATGGACATTGATATATTAAAAGAACATGTAAGTTAAGACTTTTACTTTGTTTTTTAGTATGTAGCAGGTGTAATTTATGTTATACACTTTATACCATAAATTATTGTTTTTAAACATGTCTTATTATCCAATGCTATAATGATTTTTTTATCATTAAAACATTGTAAAAGCAGTTTTACCTGTCCCGAAGTTACCTAAAATCTTATGCTAGTAATGGTACAGCTATATTAAATCAAATAAACCTTTTGTAGGAAAAGAAGGCTTTCCCTGGTCAAGGCATGGTGTCCAGTAAGCATGTAGTGGCCGATGTATGGGTTGTCAAAGCCAGTGAGCTTGGTTTGGATGTCAATCCAGTCCATACCAGAACACATCTGGGGCACATTCTAAAACCTGGTGATACAGTTCTTGGGTAAGTTCTAACAATAGTTTATGTGTCAGTAATATTTGATTAATATTAATTTAGCCAAAAATGTTGTACCTACTTAAAAATTAACATGTCTGCCGACCACTCTGGAAAATATGCGTGATTCTATGTATTTAAATAATAAGAATCACATCAGAAATGCACAATTATCCATAACAAAACATATTCGCCACTGCATACATAATTATTTCGAAATCATGGTAAATTATTATTATTATTATTGAAATATAATAGGAACCTTTTGTTTAGCAGTGTTTGGCTAACCTGTTTGACGCTATCTATTTCACGTCCTAAACAAGTTGTATGATTATGCCTTTATGCAGTTTAAAACACTTTTCTAGTTCATTTTGTTAGCTTATAAAGTATCTATACTTTTTGACATATCATTGATTATAGGCATGCAATTAGTAGTATTATAGTGACTACATGTTTTATTGTTATTACATATTTAATACCTTTACAAATACCTATTTATATTTTAGTTACAATATTGGCGATTCCAACGTGAACGATGCAAACTTCGACAAATTGGACCCGAGTACTATCCCAGACGTGTTCTTGGTTAAAAAGTTCTACGGCGAGAAGTCCGCCAGGCGGCGTGCGCGTGCCTGGAAACTGAAACACATGGCCGAAGAGTTACACGAAGGGCTTAGCTCTACTAACGAGTAAGTACTAAGTTCAGTATACTCAACGAAAAAACACATTTTTAATCATTTGAACACGTTGGTGTGGGAGTTGCACCCGCAACCCCTAGCGCAGCAGTCCACTTGCTTAGCCACCGCGCCAATCAGGTCGTCAATAATTTGCATAAAAGTTTCTAACGTTTTTAAGGGTGTTAGTGAATACGACTATTTGATCTATCCAGAGATATGCCACGCCATAATGCCCATACTTTTCATCCAAAAGCCGACAAAATTGGCAGTAATTCCTCGTATAGAAATCGATATAATTTTCCGTTATATATTTTCCAGGGACTACAACGACTTCTTAGACGATCTAGAAGAAGATCCAGCGTTCAGACAGAACGTGAATATATTCAAGGATGAAAACAAAATACCAGTGGACACGGACGAGATTGATCCTTCGCTGCCTCGCATCACACTAGCGGAGATGTTGGACGACTTGATGATTGAAGACGTCGATATGACTGAAGTCTGAACTTGTGTACCTATTTAATTTTCATTTTATTGTTACATTAAGGTTAATATAAACCAATTATGTATGTATCAATTTTTATTTATTTGTTTCCCATACGCGATTTAACCTTATTATTATAACGTGCAGCTTTATAAGTAAAATATATATTTATATCAAATGAATGTCACGTAACTATTCGAGTGTAAAAAACAAGAGGGAATTGCCATTGAAACAACATAAACCATTTCTGGCAGTCGCCAGCCAGCTCGAATACTCGAATCGTACGTTACGATGGTCACAGTTCTAACCTAACGTATTTTCATATTCCTGTAGTTCAGTAAATGACAATCCAGATAGAAATACAGAAAAAACCGACCGTTTTTACAAGTTTTTATTTAAATTGAACATTTGAAACCTAAACAAACTCACATGTGAGTTTGTTTAGGTCAAATCATGCAATCTAAAATAGATACATTTCCAAGGTATTATAGAATATTTGAATTATACACATTGTTTGTATGTGGGCAAATTTGGATTTTGGATCATACAGACAGAAAATTCGAATATTTTGCTTTCGTAATATCGCACATTTATATCTAGCCAGAGGCAGAATCCGTTTACCTTCGAAGATTAACAACCTACTTAAGTTGTTATTTAAAGATAAAATGATTGATGGCGGATAATCTATTACTGATAAATAAACAATCATAATACACATAGGAGTTTAGTATGTGGACATAACGTGAGAAACACCTGATGCAGTGTGATCTTCACCTAATGTATCTTTAGGCATCGTGTTATTAAACAAAAAAGTGCGGATGATAAATAGTGCACTGCAATATATGCGTGTGAAGCAGACGCAGCCAACGTGGTGACTTGCGATATAGACAGATAGACATATCAACAGAATTTTACTATCGAGTGGAACGCGTAAAACCCGCATCTCTATAATTGACTCTCAAAACATTACAAGAATTTCGATAGCTTCGCATGTTTGCCTGATATCAGGTTAATCTATATAAAGATGGAGTAAATACTCAATTATCAGTCATTGTTGTACAATCGAGCGGGCAAGATGAGGGCGCTCGTATTTGTAGTAACGTTACTAGCTTCGAGTTTCGCAACGCAGTTGATGTCTTTCGGTAAAGGATTTACCATACTGAAGTATATTGATACCGTGTGAGCATATTTCAAACGAGTGAATCTAATTCGCATTTTCTAGATGACATAGAGGAATTGTTTAAGAAATATGCGAGGAATGACTTAACACGGACGGAATCTGAAGAATTGCAAGCTGTTATTGAAATTCTTCGCAGGCCGGAACATGTGTCCATTGAGTCGCTTGAAAATGCGCCCCAAAGTAGATCGGTGAGTGATATCTATTATTTATCTACTACCTATTTTTGCTTGGACTATTAAGTAGGTTTTTTTTTAATATATCAGCAGATATTTGAAATCACGAGACAGGTAGGTTCTATCAATAAGGGACATAACTAATATAAAATATATTCTAATCATCATATCTTTCGTGATTGACATATCTAGGTATATCTTTATCAGTCAGGAGATCCAGCAAGGTCATAGTTTACCATAATCTTGCAGTGGAATGTAGGCATAATGGTAAGGCTAACAGTTAGGTTTAAGTAACTTTATTTCAAACAACCGTCACTTACATGATAACAAATTCGACGACCTGTTTGACGCAGTGGCTAAGCGAATAGACTGGTGCGCTAAGGGGTTCAATTCCCGCATGGGACAAAAAAATTTGCGAACCGCAGATCTTTGTCCCGAGTCTGGGTGTTTGTGTATGTTATATTTCATGTTAGTGAAACGCACCCACGATACTGAAGAAATTCCTAGACTAGGACGATATGTTTAAAAAATATGTACCCGGGAGAAAGAAAAAATAGAAAAGTAGGTCTAAGTAGAATTGGTAGTCCCCTGCAAACCACGGTTCCCATAAGTACAGTCCCCGCTATGAGCTTGCATTGGAGGTTATTTTTCGCTGTGGAAGCGAGACTCACGTCGCACTAAACTGCAGCACGTAGCTACGGAAAATGACCTGCAATGCAACCTTGTAGTACCCTACAGTTCAATCGAAACTATGCAAGCATTGTACCTATCAATATGCACGTGACTAGACTAACGGGAACTGTAAACACGAATAAATACTTTTCCACTAACTATCAGCGATATTCACAGCTCAATATAAGTATCAGATTAAGAACATGACACTAGAAAAATAGAAGTATCATGACATGTTTCCACTTTACAGTTAAGATATTTTTCGTTCTCTGAACAGGTTATCGCAAGTATAGATTGTTTGTTATCTAACAATACAGCGATAAATAAAATATTAAAATATCTAATAATTCCGTTAATTCAGTGGATTAGGTTGTATTAAGTAGATAATTTAATTATAATAAATTCAAAGGTCGGTTGTGGGATGAAGAACCCATTATATAGAACAAGCTTTCGGAACAATTACTTAACTAAAGAATCTAGTTAGATTTTACTTCGAAAAGTACCTAATTAGTGTACCTTAGTTGCCGAAATTATGTTATAGTTTTACTTGATTCTGCCAGCATGGCTGTGGATCAAGCAAGACAATCCTGTCTAGCTTGATATCTTTGATTGACTAATACACGTCGAAATCAGGGTCAAAGAAAATTCAAGAAAATAATCGTTATTTCCAGACGTTTGACTGTTTAGTATGCCGCAGCGCATTTTCAGTCGTATTTGAAGGTGTGAAAAATGGACAAACTGATGAAGAACTGTCGCAAGTTGTAGTTAATCTCTGCATAACTCTAGGTATCGAGTCATCCAACGTTTGCTCTGGAGTTGTACCGCTGAACATAGTAAGTTAATTAATTGAATTAGCTTATATGAAAAATTAAGAATATAACCTTACCTACACAACACAACATTTTTTGATGTTTTAGCCAATAATTACACATATAATAAGAACGACGCCTGCAGCTACATCGAGAACAATTTGTGGACTAGTCCTTCAAACCGCTGGGGATCCAAACACGTGCTCTATTACCGACCCTCGGTTTGAGTGGCAAGTTGAACTTCCTGCGCAGACACCAACAAGCAATGTAAGATAGAATAATAAAATGTTTAATACTTGATTGGTACAACCTGAACTACTTTTTTAAAATGTACTTACATTTAACAGGCACCTGCAACTGATACCAAACCACTTAAAATCGCAGTTATCACGGACGCTCATATTGACCCTTTGTACGAAGCATTTGGAGTTGCCGATTGCGGCGAGCCGACTTGCTGCAGAAAAGGACAAACCCCAGCTAACACTGATGTATACCGATCTAACGTAGATGAAGACGTCATCAAACAAAGCTTAGTCAACACGACTGGAGAACTCATGTTGGACCTGAGTGTAGCGTCAACGATTCGAGAACTAAGGAGGACCTCACAAACGATGCATAGAGCAACAAGAAATAGCGCACCAGCTGGGTATTGGGGCGACTACAGAAACTGTGATTCGCCGATTTGGGCGTATGATAACGTCATCGATACTATTGCAGAATCACATAAGGTTCATAATCAAATATAAACACACACGTTCTCAAGTTTTTACGGGTAAAGAATAAATTTAGTTTATAATTTGCAGGATATTGATGTTATCTATTACATTGGGGACACAATCGACCACGGCGTTTGGGAGACATCTTACGAGTTAATCAAGGATATGAACCGTCACTTTATTGACAAAATAAGGACAAGTTTTGGTGATGACGTATTAGTTGTACCTGTTATTGGAAATCATGAATCTCAACCAACAAACCAGTATGTTTGCAATTAAATTTGATTTCTATTAGCCTAATAAGATGGTTGTAGTATGATTCTACCGATGTAGGTACTTTGATTCTATTTATTTTCAGGTTTGCACCATTAACAGTCAAAGGCGAATACTTAAACACAACTTGGCTGTATGACCAGCTTGTTGACAAATGGGGTTTCTATTTGGACGAAGAAGCTAAAACAAATTTGCGTGACCGCGGAGAATTCTCTATACTTGTACGGCCAGAACTAAGAGTTATTACCTTAAATAACAATGTTGCTTATAAATATAACTGGTAAGGACGCAAGTTAACTCTTAAGTTACCTAATGTAGTTTCATAATTTTACTAACTGTAAATGTAGCGTATATTTCAAACTACATAGCAGTAAATTAAGTGGCGGATACTATTTACAGACATCAAAGCTGATATTTATAATACATACATATTATGTAACTTATAATCTAGAAATTTATTAGTCCCGCGCTGGGTAGTCCGATAGACGCAGAAATTGAAGTTCACAGTGTAATGTGCAGACACGAGTAATATTTGACTGCACATTACTAATAATAAATTCTTTCGTAGGTGGCTTGTATACGATCCTTTAGACGCAAAAAGGCATTTGGACTGGCTGGTATCGGAGTTGCACAAAGCTGAGCTAGCCGGTGAGAAAGTCCACATTCTGGCACACATCCCGCCTGGAGTGCACGATCTCACGCAGACGTGGACCAGAGAATACAATAGGATTGTTAACAGGTGACGTGTCCCTTCTTAAACACTAACCCCCATTATATAGGTACACTGTTGAACAATTGATTAAATTATACCTGTCACTGTCGTTTGCATTTCAAAGAATAGAGATGTCGAGATAGAGTTAAGAAGTAGTTATCTTAAAACACATGTTAGCATCGTTTATAAGTAAAAATCGAAATATCTACTAATACTTACAAAGAACGCCCTACTTGTTAGTTTTTATAAGCATTACGCATTAATTTTTGATTCGTAAGTTCAAAGCACTCATTTCTTTTGACATTATAAATTAATTTGTGTAAAAAATAAAATGTGAGCTATTTTTTTTTAACATGAGCGTTTATTGTTTTAGATTTTCCTCTACCATCGCGGCTGAATTCAATGGACACACTCATTCGGATGAGTTCAAGATATTCTACAACCCAAGCGGCACTCCTATAAATGTAGCGTGGGGCGCTGGCAGCACGACCAGCTACACATTCTACAATCTTAACTACAAAATTGCTGACATTAACACTGTGACTTACGTAAGTACCTACACATATTACAAAAATAGAATCAATGTCAAAACGAACGCAGAGAATTTATAGATTTGTATAATTATCACACTTTACACTAATATTATAAAAGGGAAAGTTTGCGAGTGTGTTTGTATGTTTGTTACCTCTTCACGCTCCACCAGCTAGACCGATTTTGATGAAATTTCATAGAGGTAGCCGACACCCTGGATTAACACATAGGCTTTTTATTCACGCGTAAGGTAACACCGCGGGGCGCAACTAGTAATTTTATAAAAACAAAATCTTTGTATACAGAGCAATAGGTAATATACATGGTATACGAAAAAAGTACCTTCATATTCGTCGATTGTTTGCTTTGGAATACAAACAAGACAATAACTTACAATTACCTAATAAAATAATTTCTTTCCAGGCGCCCGAGAATATAGTAAACTATGTGTACAATCTCACAGAAGCCAACCTTACACCGAACCGTCCACCGCATTGGTTCCAACTATACGATATGAAAAACTCATTTGGACTACCCGACCTGTCCGCGGCATCTATGGACAATCTAGTTACCAGAATGGTGACCACGAATAAGGAATTACTAGATATGTACGCAGCGTTCTACGCGAAACTGAGCGACGCTCGGTGGCCTTTCTGTAACGACTGGTGTAAAATCGACCACCTTTGTAAGACAGTTGTGACTGTTTTGTGGGAGAGACAAAGATGTGACGCACTGCGCGAATTGTTCTTTCAATCTAAGTGATAAGTACGGTAATAGATATTACTTGTTGTAATATAATATTGTAATACTGGAGATGCAATTAAATGTGTCATTTTTTAAAACAGTTTGATTTTATTTCTTAATATAAATAAACAACAGTACATAAACTAAATTCCATAAGTCTAATCTTCTACGAGAGTAATATTATTTATCCAATATACTTAGCCAGTTTATGTTAGGCTTCCAACTCAAATCTTCACTAGGGATTTTATCTAATTGTGATATCTGAAAAAAAACCAATTAGAATTACATTATTCTATTTTCCATAAAGAAAACGCATTTGAAGGTTATCGCTTTTGGAAAGTTAACAACATAATTATTCTATCATATTTAGGGCATGCTGCATTTTAACTTACTGTAATACTGACAGTAGAAAATGTAGACAAAAATATAAGACAAATCACAAAATATACATAAATAAATCCTACTTCCTACTAATATCCTACTATCCTACTAATATTATAAATGTGAAAGTTTGTGAGTATGGATGTATGGATGTGTGGATGTTTGTTACTCTTTCACGCATAAACGGCTGGACCGATTTGGTTGAAATTTGGTATGTAGATAGGTTATACCCTGGATTAACATATAGGCTACTTTTTATACCGAAAAAATGTAGCGGGTAACACCGCGGGGCGCAGCTAGTATACAATAAAATGTCATCTTTTAACCACAAATTGGACCAATCATATTTTCTATGTAAATTAAAGTGTGGATGTGGTGTATATGTAAGAATCTTAATTATGGTATCATGTTAGAATATTGTACCCCTAGAATTAATGAAATGCCAGAGCCAATTAGGCAAGTGGATACTATCCTCATATTTAAATTCATTGGCCAATGCTCTTTTGTACCTATAATGAAATATATCAACTTATAACTAGATCAGTTTTAAGGATAAAAACGCCGTTGATAAGCGTGAATTTTGTTTTTATGTGTTATTTCCTCATCAACACATCTTGGCAAAGCAATGGCTGAATCTGCAGTAACTAAGACGCATAACACACGTGTTTTAATTGAGTATCTCATAGATATCATTGATTTTGCAACATAGCAATCCCCAATTATTTTTATTTTGAGTTGTGATGAGTGAATAACATAAAAAACAATTGAATTACGCGCTTCTAGGCGGCGCATTCACCTTATATGACACAGTTAAACTGGACTAAAAGGTTGTGGTGGTAAGTGGAACCTAGAAATTAAAACGAGAAATCATGACCTACCTGATGTCTAATGTACTTTATAATTCGCTCAACATGTTCAGCTTTAACATCCTCTGACAATGAGTAGAATCTCCTCCAGATTGCAGCAGCTAGAATTTTGTCATCCTCAAGTCCCTCATCATAAGCTACTAGAGCAGCTTGGAACTGTTCTGATAGCTCAGAAACTTGCTTCCTAGCTATTGCTGGGTTGGCACCCTGAAATGAACATTTAATATAATTAACACCTCATTGGTCTAGTGGTTGGTAAGTGTGACTGCTGAGTAGGGGCTCCTGGGTTTGAATCCCGGGTAAGGTAACAGTGTTACGGGGTTTTAGTATAAATAATTCTCACTAGCGGCACATAGTGTGGACTTGCACCTAGCTAATGGCAATAGGCTCATCCGACATTACATTGTAGTTTTTCTATACATTCAAGGTGTGATGTTATGTTATAATGTAATTAATTAACTTTGTCAAAATGCAGACATTTTACTACTGAAAGAATTTTTTTACAAAGGATCTTAGACCTTGTGCCTATATTATATTTTTTTTTTTTGGCCAGCCTTGATTGTTTCCCTCTGCTGGGCCTCTCCCCTAACTTTCCAATTAAATGATTACAATATGTAAAATATACCTCACCTCTAAAAGTTTTATTTTATTTGCAACATCAGCCCACAGAGCTTCAATAATACAATTCCTTACAAAATGGCCATCTCCTTTGATATACTTTCTCTTTTCACTAACAGGTAAACTAACATCTTCTGCCATATAGCGGACCATTAGCATCCAAACATGCAGCTCAGTTATGATAAACCATGAGGCAAAGGTATCCGGGAGTTCTAGGCTCTCAAACCAATCAGAATATGCCACTTTTTCAGGTATACCCTCATACAGAAAGTAACCTGTAAGTTTTAAACGCTGAAAACAAAAGGAACAGTTTATAATAGCAATTTTAGCGAATTTTGTTACCTAGAAATGTTTGGCAAATAATTGTTGTATCTATACATATATGTATATAATATAAATGCTGTCTTAGTTTCAAACTTGTAACTTCTTACCAATAAACAATAATTTACACTAACCAATATTAGTTTATTTAATATGCATCTAATTCTTTACAGTATAAGAAACCTATATATAACCATTTTAATAAGGTACTACAAGGTGGCTAAACTATGGATAAAACTACTCACAGTTCGAGACTGGTCCATCCATCCAATAGCGTTCATGAATTTCTTCACATAGCCATCATCAACAGAAACAGTATTTAAATTTCTTGAAAGATCTTTGGTAATACACAAACTATTAACACATGGGCTTGCATAATTCGCTTTAATATTGACCCGTTGATGGCAGAACATCTGTAAATATAACTTGCTGTTATAAATTCCTATGACATAGATGCATGATTTACTAAAATAACTTGGACAAAAATACTATTAAGTTCTGATGTGAACATTGATATATTACACTCATACATCATCTTTGAAAAAAACAATACACCAGGATTATTTCATTTACACCTACTCGGGATATAGCGCGTGCTCGAAACATGCTGTTGTTTAATTTAATAGTTACAACATTAAATCAGAAATTAGTAAGTGTACAAGTGTGCGGCAGAGAACATTTTAGAATAAATGTCAAAGTCAAAACTCATATCAAAGTTGACTTTGACGTACCAACAGATAAAATATTTTTTTATTATTTGAAGTTCCTTACCTTCCTAAACCCTACACTAGTTCACTTTAAACGATAATTATATAAGACGATACGTATAATTATGACAGCTACAATAAATATCTAAGAAGCTTAATTTCTTTTATGAATAATTTACTATATTTTAATTCCTTTTTATTTTTAGGTAATTATAATAAAATATAAAAAATCTTGCGCTAATCATAAACAATTGTAGAGCAAAGTGCAGAGCGAGACACTAGAGAAACCCGTTCAATATTGTTCACGTTACGTGTCTATAGTTTTTAATTTAAGGTTACATAATTTACGGGCGGGCGCCGATTCTTCGCCCAAGTGCATTAAATTATCAAAAATGTTAGGGGCTGCAAGTCGTATTGGAAGCGGCCTTTTGGCTGCAAAATCAGTTGCTGAAAAAACCCTTACAGAAGGTGGTAAACTTGCAACTGTTGCTGCCATTAACAAAAGGGATTATGCTGCCAAAGCCGCAGGCAAAGGACATGGTAAGGTGGTCGCTGTTATCGGTGCCGTAGTGGATGTACAGTTCGAAGACAACCTTCCTCCCATCCTAAATGCCCTGGAGGTACAGAACCGTAAGCCCCGGCTCGTGCTGGAGGTGGCGCAGCACTTGGGAGAGAACACCGTCCGCACCATCGCTATGGACGGTACCGAGGGTCTGATCCGCGGCCAGCCCGTACACGACTGCGGCTCGCCCATCCGTATCCCCGTGGGAGTAGAGACCCTCGGCCGCATCATCAACGTCATCGGTGAGCCCATCGACGAGCGCGGCCCCATCCCGACCGACAAGACCGCCGCGATCCACGCCGAGGCGCCCGAGTTCGTGGACATGTCTGTCGAGCAGGAGATTCTCGTCACCGGCATCAAGGTCGTAGATCTGCTCGCTCCCTACGCCAAGGGAGGCAAGATCGGCCTGTTCGGCGGAGCCGGAGTGGGTAAGACTGTACTTATCATGGAACTGATCAACAACGTCGCTAAGGCGCACGGTGGTTACTCCGTATTCGCTGGAGTAGGAGAGCGTACCCGTGAAGGAAACGACTTGTACCATGAGATGATTGAGTCTGGAGTCATCTCCCTGAAGGACAAGACCTCCAAGGTAGCCCTTGTGTACGGTCAGATGAACGAGCCCCCCGGCGCGCGTGCCCGTGTCGCCCTGACCGGTCTGACTGTGGCCGAATACTTCCGTGACCAGGAAGGACAGGATGTACTGCTGTTCATTGACAACATTTTCCGTTTCACCCAGGCTGGTTCTGAGGTGTCTGCTCTGCTGGGTCGTATCCCCTCGGCTGTAGGTTACCAACCCACCCTGGCCACTGACATGGGTACGATGCAGGAGCGTATTACCACCACCAAGAAGGGATCCATCACCTCTGTGCAGGCTATCTATGTGCCTGCTGATGACTTGACTGACCCTGCCCCTGCCACTACTTTCGCTCACTTGGACGCCACCACTGTACTGTCCCGTGCCATTGCTGAGTTGGGTATCTACCCCGCTGTCGACCCTCTTGACTCCACCTCTCGTATCATGGACCCCAACATTATTGGAGCCGAGCACTACAACGTTGCACGTGGTGTTCAGAAGATTCTTCAGGACTACAAGTCACTCCAGGACATCATTGCTATCCTGGGTATGGATGAATTGTCTGAGGAAGACAAGCTGACCGTTGCTCGTGCACGTAAAATCCAGAGGTTCCTGTCACAGCCCTTCCAGGTTGCTGAGGTGTTCACTGGACACGCTGGAAAGCTGGTGCCCCTAGAGGAAACTATCAAGGGCTTCTCTAAGATTCTGCAGGGCGAGTATGATCACCTACCTGAAGTAGCATTCTACATGGTTGGACCTATTGAAGAGGTTGTAGCCAAGGCAGATACTCTCGCCAAGTCGTAAATGAACTGATATTACTGTGTTCCATTCATAATCAACATGAGTTATTGCTTGTGAAAAATAGTAATCAAATCACCAAGTCTAATATTGTAAACGTTGATGTGAATGCCTGAGGAAGTTATTTCTAAATAAAAGTTAGTGAAAATTAAAATATCTTATTATTTATGTCTTTCATGTTATCTTACTTCAAAGTTCAAATAAGTGTTGTGGTTGGTAAAACAAATTGTCACTCCCAGTGCTAATGGTAGGTAAAATGTTAGAATTACATAGGAGATAGGATGAACTCCTTGACGAATTAGGTAACATGTCTAAAGTTACGATATCGTAGCAAAATCTTTACTATTGCGTAACAATTATGTATCATTAGTACTTATGTCCATTTAGTAAATACTTAAAGCACCTGGTTTAAGTTGGTACAGTCATGCTATTAACTAGTAAAAGGGTTGAATATAAGTAGGTAACAAGTATTTTTATCATTTCCCGATTTGCATATCTAATAAAAGTCAGAAGTATTATGTAATTTATAGAAATACATGTATCTTAGTGTTATATCTTTTGTTAAAATATTAAGTGGGTCACTTAAATATTAACGTGACAATCAGTAATATAAAAACTTAGCATGACAATATTTTTTATGTTATCATAGGTTATGTTAGAAAATAATGTTATATAAAGGGGTGAAGGCCAGACTCGTAGGTTTTTGGTGAAATAATCAATCTTTTTCTATATTATGAACATAAAGAAGTCAGCTAGGCGAGTTTTATAGTCATGGTAATGTACAGCACTATTGTTATAACCAATAAACGACTTTTACTCTGACAAGTTAGGCTATAATTCTATCTACAAAATATTATTGCATCCAATGTCAAGTTTAACTCAACCGAAGGTCAAACTATGAGATTACCTACCTACCTATTTTGCTTAGATTCTTATTAGTCAACTAGCTTATGGCTGTTTTACTTTGTCCCGAGGAACCCTTAATATTTTCAAAATCGAAAGTAACCTTAGACCGTCCTTTTAATAACAGCTATCTGTCAGTGATAGTTTCATCAAAATCCGTCAAGCCATCGCGAAGTAGCTGTAACCCGCAATTGTCTAATTAGAACGTAGTAGTTTATATTAGAACCTGGGCCATCAACTATCTGCTAGTGGAAGTCCTGTCAAAATCGGTCCAGCCGTTTCGGAGATTAGCACGAACATAGACAAAAAAATCATTGCATTTTTGTGAATTAGTGTACTACATAATATATTATGCTAGGTAATCGATAGTTTAACTATTGTATGTGCTGTGTCTAAAACCGGTTAACTGACAGACAATTAGATGTAGGTACAATAAACACTACATTTTTATCAGCTTAGGTCTCTTCATCTTCTAATATTTTTACGTTGTCGACTGTACATGTAATAAAAGTTAGGGGATTAAAAAAACAGTATTTAATACTAAAAGTAACTTTATTTGTTATTTTGTCTACCTAGCTACCTACCTTATAGTCTAGGTACTTTAATGATATAAACTAAATGTGCTTTAAAGCAGAAACAAATATAATTTTAACAAATACGTAAGTGATTATAAGGTAGAGTCTGTATGTTCTGTTGTATCCTTCTCCTTTATAGTTTCTACTATCTCGTCTTTGCTAACAGAGTCAATATTACAAGATTCATCCTCGATAATGTTATTATTTATATTCGTATTATCATCTTCGACATCGGTGGGTTTATTCACTTCCACATTATCTGGTATCGTTACTGTACTGTTCGTTTCATCATGTTTTACTAGTTTTGAAATATCGTTATCCTGTGGCGTTGATTTGTCTAATAAAGAAAGCTTTTCATTACTTTTGTTAGGAATTTCAGAGGTTGGCCGAGCGATAGTACAATCTACTTTTGGAACTTTTACAACTACTACTTGATCTTTTTCTTCATTACAGGAACTTTTATTCGGATCTTTCAATTTTATCGTTTGAAATTTCAGTGGCGTGTTCAATGGTTGTTTTCCATCTTTATTTCTATTTATCGGTTTAATAACTAATATTTTTGTTTTCATTCCAGATTTAGTAAAATCTGTGATATTTTTATTTATGAGAGGATTTTTTATTACTTCTAAACTTTGGCGACGAAATTTAAGTGGAAGAACAGAGGGAATGTTTTTAGTTTTTACTATTTCACATGTTGTGGTTGGCACACATGTTTTGATTGAAACTGTAGTTTGATTCACTTCTACTGCCGGTTTTTCTTCATCTATAGGTTTTTGTGGACTCTTAACCGAACTTTCCTTAGATACAACTTCAGATACAACATTGTCTTTACTTTTTTGGGGATCTTCGACGGAGACTTCATTCGATACAATTTCTTTACTAGGACTAGAACATTCTTTAGGATCTTCATTATTATCTTTTTTCGGAGATACTTTATCTACCCTTGCAAGGATTTTAGGTAACATTGGTCTAACAAAAATGTTTTGAGTTCTTACATCTTTTGGAGTAGGAACATTTAAGAAACTAGTTTTCATATGTGCTCCCGATTTCTCAACACATTTCTTTGACATTGTGAACAGAGCTCCACAACAATCTTTATTAAGGTTATCGTAATTCATTTGAATTTCTTGTTGAAGCTTTCTTTTAGCTTGGGTTGATTTTGCATTTGACACTGTTACACAATCTCGATAACCTTGCGCATCCCTTTTGAGTAAATTCGATAGATCGTATTCAAAATCTTCATTTTTGGGTTTCGTTTTCCTTCTTACTGGTCTTCTGGATGCTACGGAGGATGTATCATCCATAATTTGTTTTTTAGCAATCTTCTCATCGATATCATCTATGTCCGAAGAATTTTCTTCAAAACTCTTATTATTCGAAGATACATCATTTTCTATAAGACTTATACCCTTATCCAGTGGACTATCGCGATCCTTATTTTGACTAACTAAAAATGGAAAAATAAACAAATTATTACACAATTACATGATTTTTATTGCACACATTTTAAAATATTTTTATATACATTACCTTTCATTACGAATTCCTTTCTTCTCTTTGTACTATTTTTGCTTTGGTACAGTTTTCTCTTTCTAGACATGCCCTCAATCCTTGTACTACTAGAAGAACTATCATCTGACAAACGACTCGAGTCACTAGAACATCTGCTTGGACGTCTAGAATCAGGACTAGTTTCATTTGCGTCTGGTGATTCCTCTACAGTTCTTGGCTCACATAATTCTAATGCTTCAGTGCCATTGATTGCTTTTACGGTACTAAAATAGAAGTCTTTATCACCTTTAAGTTTGTGTACAATTTTCACATGTTCAGGTAACTTATCAAAATAGTAATTCTTAAAATTACACAATTTACAAGCATATCTGTACCATTTTATGTGGTTAGCCACGTGATCAAATAATGATTGCACCTCACTAAACTGTCCTTCGCATATTTTACATAACATTTTGTCTAGGTCTATTTCAGATTGCAGTCTCTGTCTGAAGGCTAAATGGTTGCTTTTTTCTGCTTGATGGGCAAACGGAAGTCTTATTGCGAGTTCTGAAATTTCAACCCGTGGTGTAGGTTCTGGTTCAGGCTCCGGATCTGGTTCCGGAGATTCACTTGCATCATTAGACTTCTGTTCATCTTCACTAACATCCATTGCAGTATCTTCAACCTCTTTCTCTTCTTCAACAGGAGACTTTTCTTCATCGTTACTTGGTTTAGGTGCGATCTGCTGTTCATCTTTTGATATTTTATTTTCTGTGGACAAAGCGATTCTTTAAACATAAATGTTAATGAGATGCTCAAGTCGCTGGAAAACAAGTCGTAGGAGGACTCGAAGCTGGTGATTATAATATAATACCCTAATTCTTCCATATCTGAGAAGTTACGGTAAAATGTGGGTTTGTAGACCCCTGATATGTATTTCTTTCTTTTTGATAACGGAGACCCTTTACTTAAGGCATCGGGTATTACAAGCTACAAATTTAATAATTAATAAATAGTTTTTACCAATCACTTCGGTGGTTTTCGGAGGCAGGTTGAGATTGACCGGCGGTCCCTTATTGTAGTCCTTGCGTATCTGTATCTCGATCTTCTTGGTCTCGAGCGGGCGGCGGGCCAGCGCCCGCGAGCGCGGCTGGCAGGTGTGTGTGTGCGCGGCCAGCGCGGCGCGCCGCTCGAACGTGCGCCCGCAGCCGCCGCAGCGCGGCAGCTCGCCGTCGCCTTCCATGTTGTCCATCCAAGCCTACAAAATGAGAAAGTTATTGAGACATCTAGTCAGCCTTCAGTTTCCACGGTTAGGATTTTACTCCAGGACCGAAAGGATCAAACTCTCGTAAAATTCTCTTAAATAATTGATCGAGTGGTTACATAATAATTGTGTTTATTCCTTTCTATCGTAGTCTATTTAAGCGATTATTCTTCCTAAGTGGGTACCTGATTTTCTTGATCCAGTCTTTCTTCTTCAGTGATTTTTTGAGGTGCAGTTATTGCTGACTTCATATTATTTTTACGTTTTTCATAGAAAGCAGGGGGATTATTCATTTTGAATGCTTTTGCTTGAATCGATTCTCTTAATCTTCTGATCTGTGCCGCTGTTTTTCTGTAATTTTAATAAGAAAATTAATTTAAGAAATAATAGACTTCAAAATACCCTCATATTGGCACTAATAATTTACTTTTATAACTTAGGAACCTAAGGAAGTTATATAGGTTTTTATGTAATAGTATAAAATTGGTATAAAATATTCTGAAAAACTGAAGATATACAGTTTTTGACAAAAATAGTCGAAGTTTAAGTCGCGGAATCGACCTTCAACTTCAATCTATGTCCCACCTCTAGTATTTTTTTCATACACAATAGCACAAGGCAGGGTAGACAAATAAATTCATAATATTTACCTGTGTACTTTAAATAGATGTCTATAAACACTCCATGAAGTAGAGAATATCTCCAGACAATCAGGACACGGATACACAAGACGAGTTTCAACATGTTTGTACTTCATATGGAACTTAAGAGTTTTCTGTGTTGAGAACTGCATGTCGCCTGTAACATCAAATTACGTAAATTAAAAAAAAAAATCTAAATAAAATAATGCTAAGATATTTTTGGTGATGACTGTACTTTCTTAAGATTCATCGTAGATTCCAACAGATAATGCCTGACGTTACCCTTAAGACGTAAATACTAAAAGGGAACTTGAAATTCGATGGATGCGAGCAGTGACACGGTGGCTCAGTTGGCAGAGCGGCGCCACGGTACGGCGAAAGTCGCGGGTTCGAGTCCCGCTCGTGTCCATCATTTTTCAAGTTTCCTTTATCAATTTAAAATCATTTAAGTTAAAATATTATTTCACATTGTATTGATTGACATGTGTAACTAAATTGATAAATTATTCAGTGTCTATGTATCTTTATTTCCTACTTCAAAAGACTGGTGTCAAGACTTACAGATTTTGCATTTCAGGATGTTGGTGTGATCATTGTCGTCGTCATCGCTTATTTGTATAACACTATCGGAGTCTTCGGCAACAGAACTCTTTATTTTGAAATTGCCATCACTTTGCAAAACGGCTATATCTCTTGATAAAATAGTATCAAGCTCGTTCACCTAAAATGACATTGAAAAATTACATAATTAATAAATTGATTTTATGGATAATTTGAATTAATTATAATAACTATAAGTCGTATACCTACATGGTTTTATATCTATGTAACAAATCCACTAAGTAGGTACTTTTTGTGCACTAAACATATAATTTATACAAAATTATGTTACAATCACACATCACACAGAACATTTTCCTTGGTATCTAATAGGATCTTTTGTTAAATACTTTCTAGATATAATAATTATATAAACATATTATTATTTATATACATGAGAAAGTTATCTGGCTAATATTTCAAGCAAAACAAAAATAGGTAAAT
Source organism: Abrostola triplasia (assembly GCA_946251915.1). Taxonomy (NCBI): domain Eukaryota; kingdom Metazoa; phylum Arthropoda; class Insecta; order Lepidoptera; family Noctuidae; genus Abrostola; species Abrostola triplasia. The sequence continues at coordinate 9,187,680 of OX276428.1, read as the reverse complement.
TCAAAATACGCGTGTGAAACTAATTTTAAATATAAGTTATGGTGGAATCTAGTTAGAATCTGAGCTGACGAAATAAATAAAATAATCAATAAAAATATTGAGTTAAAATAAAAAATACCTACAAGTTCAGCCCCCTTACCATCAACCCTTAAAGATGTGGAAGCGAGATGCCGTTACGCGCAGTGTAACTGTGTAATGCGGCATCTCGCTTCCACAAAGTAAACTGTCTAGCTTTAAGAGGTCCTGGTAAGTGGGCAGTATGTGAATTATTACATTAACAGTTTTGAATAACAGTTACTTACATTTTATTGTTTTGGACTAACTTCAAAATTTACAAAATTATTTTCATTATTACTTTTGTAAATTAATTAACATAAAGCTAATACATTTTATTGTTTTGGACTAACTTCGAAATTTACAAAATTATTTTCATTATTACTTTTGTAAATTAATTAACATAAAGCTAATTTGTGTCTTAAAACAATATAATGTAAACTTTTAATACTTGGTCTACTTTAAGTACTAGATAGATACAAAAAATTATAATATTGACATACTTGAACCCTCATATTTTCCTTTTGTTTGTCTTCGCACATCTGAACATTTTGGAACATAGCCACAGAACTATTTGGTATCTTCTGCAATGCTATATGTGGCTCATCAGTATTATTTTCATAGACACCTTTGTGCTTTGCAATTTTTTCTACAATTGCTGTCAAATCCTTAGTTAGTGGTACCCTGTCATCGACTTCATCATCTTCTTTATTTTCAGTCTCAATGGTTTCCTTGAGAGACTCTTGATATCCTTGCTCCATATGCTTTATTTTCATTATTTCTGTCACCTGTAACATACAAGGATAAAGCCAATAAGTCATATTTTGATAACAATGAAAATTTTGTGGCTATAACACTTACCGTTGAAGTAGCTTTGATAAAGTGGCTATGTAATGAAGAATTGAACTTCTCCTTGCAATAAACACGTTTGTGAGATATAAAGTTAGCTAGACTTCTAAATATATTTCGGCAAACTTTGCATTCATACAATAAATCACATTCATTTGAGAGTAAATCCTTAAGCTGAAAAGAAAATGATGAATAAATTATGTAACAATCAATGATACTAATTATACAATAAAATGAATTATATTGTATTAATAAACTTTATTTATCTTAGTAAGACACTTACTTCTTCAGTAGCCAAATCAAATATTTTTCTTGCTTGACCAAATCCAGTAATACTAGTAAGTATAGGTTTCCTAAGCAAAGCAAAGTCAGTTTCCTCTGTCTCTTCACTAGTTTGACCTATGGCCTTAGAATTAGCTTTATTCTTATCTTCTTTTCCCTTTGTTTTGGTATTCATCTTGTTACCAGCCATATTTCATCTAAAAAAATAAGCATTTATTATATTATGTAAATTACTTACATGATTAGAGAAAATATTTAAACAAAATGCTGTATACTACTATACACTATGCTATACTGCAAAACATGTACCTTTTCCAATTTTGGAACTATATACCTACCACGCATTTCGTGTTGGCACCGTTTTGTATAACGCTGACCAACCATGTTGACAATGAACTAACAGATAAAACTTACACATAGATATATCCACAAAACCAATGATAGTATTGTAATTAATTTGTTATTTCCGTAAAACTATCACGGAACGTAACCATGCCTATTATTTGACTCAGGCATGGTAATATCATATTCCGCAGCTACTAAAAGATTCGCCGTCTCTCCCTCAAATATACACAATAACATGCGATCTAATGCCATATAAATATATACAATTTACATGTTAAACAATATAGATTACGAAGCGAGTACATAAACACATACACTCACGTGTAAATCTTCACAACCGCAAACTCGAAAATCCCAGTCTTGCGACAACTGCACCTCCATCACGCCTCCATTTTCAACAAATGAATATCATCTATAGTACGTAACTGTGTTCACATGGCCATGAGCTATAGGATGTAAACGAAGAATTTAATAAAAGAGTATTTATATATTTTAATTTATTTCAATTTTTTACGAAAATAGATAAAAATATTTTTCTAAACTTTACATTAAAATTTAATAATCGTAAATATTGAAATTCGGATTCGCTCTGAAACTACTGTCGATGAGTGCGGTCGGTATGGTAAATGTAACCAGGAGAGGTCGCTACTAAATGATTACCTGGCGCTATTTTAGAATATTTTTTCCTATTCTGTTGTATTATCGAATACAATTTATAATTACTTGTATATATATAAAGACTTGGAATTTCAGAGGTCAAAGAAAAAAATACATTCGTTATAAAATTTGAATTGAATATATAAAAAAATCATAATTGCGTATTATGTGCTCGGGATTATCATGCATGGTAAGGTAATATTATCATGAGGTGATAATAATATTTTAATACAGTATTTAAGCGTTAATAGCAGTTTAGATTGCAATTATTTTACAAAATTTTAGTATTTTTAGTCTGTAGTTTTGTGTGTGACAACCACTGAACCACTGTCCGAGCATAGACAAGTTAGGTTGACACTGTCAATTTGACAGCTTGTGTTGAACTGTTGACAAGTGACAGACAACTTGACTGTTGACACTTGGCAAGACGGTCTTGGTTTATTTGATTATTTGGTGATTTTTACAAATAGTTTTTGTTCTAGCCTACTGCTACTATTATCTTGGTTTTGGTAAACTGGACAAGAATACAGTTAGTAAATAATTATTTTTGTACTATGTGATCGAAATGATTAAATGTTTAGTCACCAATTCTCCATTAATATTCTATGTAACAAAACAGAAACTTGCCGGGCAAATCAGCCCGTAAAAATACAGAACATTGTTCTTACAAATTAAATGTATACTATAGGCACAACTAGGCTGAACACAACTTGAAATTAACTAAATTAAACACTTAGTTGATTCACTAGTTGTCTTTAATCCGCTGCTAAATAATTGTATATTTGAAAACTCATCGTATTTTATTTGCTTCATTTTTTGTAGCCATTATGGCGTCTGGTGAAATTCAGTCTTCACCTGACCAGCAAAGAAGATGGCTTCATATAAGGAAGCTATTAGAGAGGTCTGGTCCTTTTAGCCACCCCGATTTTGAACCTTCACCTGAAATATTGGACTTTTTAATGGACTCATGTAAAGTATTAATCGTTGGTGCGGGGGGTCTCGGCTGTGAACTGCTGAAAGACTTGGCCCTTCTGGGTTTTAAAAAGCTGCACATAGTGGATATGGATACCATAGAACTTTCAAATTTAAATAGACAGTTTCTGTTTAGGAAGAATGATATTGGATTATCAAAAGCTAAATGTGCTGTAGAGTTTGTGAATAAAAGGTATGTTGTTTTTATGACTAAATAATTCTAATACAATTATGAATTAAATTTATTGTTTAGAAATTCAATGACTGAATTCAAGTCTTTTAATTACCTTTCAGAGTGCCTGGTTGTGAAGCCATAGCTCATCATTGTGCTATCCAGGATTTAGATGAGGGATTTTACAGGCAATTCCACATTGTAGTGTGTGGTCTAGATTCTATTGTGGCTAGGCGTTGGCTCAATGGAATGCTGATGTCACTCTTGCAGTATAATGATGACAGTAATGTATTTTGTTATATAGGTATTAGAATACAATTATAGAAGCTAAATAGTGTAACTAGAGCTTTATATTTTACTTAGTAAAGCTAGTATACAATATTTCCTGTAAGAACTTTGTTGATTCGTTTTTTACTATTGTTAAGGCTGTATTATTGTCAGCTTTGTGGGAAAAAAATATTGTGTTCAATTCTAATGTATTTTGTGACTTGTATCATGAAATATAATTTACAATTAAACCTAAAATTTTCAGGAAGTTTAGATCAAAGCAGTGTCATTCCTATGGTTGATGGAGGTACTGAAGGATTTAAAGGCAATGCGAGGGTAATACTGCCGGGCATGAGTGCATGTATTGAGTGTACTCTTGACCTGTATCCTCCACAGAAAACTTTCCCCTTGTGTACCATTGCTAATACTCCAAGGTATGGTGTCTCTCAAACTTCTATTACAGACTTATTAACATTGGGCCCAAAAATAAATGGCAGGATTCTTTTGAAATGTTGTAATTAATCAGTGAAGAAAAATCTTTACATATTGTTGAAAATGTAACTGGTGATGTAAAAGCAAAAGCAATTCATACAATGTTTTTTGTTTCTTAAAATGTAGTTAAAAATACTTATGACAACAAATTTTAAATGGCATATTTGGTATTTTAGATTACCAGAACATTGCATTGAATATGTAAAGGTGATCCAGTGGGCCAGAGAGAACCCATGGGGCAGTGCCACACAACTAGATGGTGATGACCCACAGCATGTTGGATGGGTGTTTGAAAAGGCGCAAGATAGAGCTATGAAACATGGAATATCAAATGTCACATATAGACTGACTCAAGGTGTACTGAAGAACATAATCCCAGCTGTTGCCAGTACTAATGCAGCTATTGCAGCATGTTGTGCTACGGAGGTAAGCCTCCATCTATCGCAATAAGGCATAGTTGGGTCATCTGCCAAGAGTTGAATGCTAATGAAGAATTCTTGTTTTCCTTTTGTAACTTTCTATTACCATCATAGTAGTCTAGAAATGAACCTAAGACAAGTCTTTTTATGAGCCACAGGCTAACCAAAGCTGGGTTCTACCATGCTATGAATAACTTGACAATAAACATTATTTCTAGGTTTTCAAGTTGGCCTCCTCATGCTGTACAAGCATGAATAACTATATGGTGATGAACATGGCTGATGGTGTGTACACTTACACATTTAATGCAGAAAAGAGGCCTGATTGCGTTGCTTGCAGCAACTCTACCCGTGTCGTCGAGATAGAACCAGATGCAACTTTGCAGACTATCTATAACAAACTGTGTGAAGATCCAGCATATTTGATGAAGAGCCCAGGTTAAATTACATGTACTCTTGGCACATTTGATGAAAAATCGAATAGTGTAGACAAAATACCAAACATAATTGTTATATTAATAAATTATTAATTAAATTATTATTTGATTCTAGGTATAACGACTGTCATCAATGGCCGCAACAAAACTTTATACATGTCTTCTATAAAGAGCATTGAGGAGAGAACAAGGGATAACCTCAAGAAGAAAGTGTCAGAGTTAGGATTATTCAACGGAGCTGATATACTGGTGGCCGATGTTACGACACCTAACACTGTTACAATAAAACTCAAGTTTTGTGAAAATCAAGATGTTGAAATGTCGCGTTAATAATGCTGAAATAATACAAACACATTTATGCTTGATACTTTTTGAATAAATAATACGTTGAAATGTGTTTTTGATCAGTTTTTAACCATAACTTAAACAGCTCAGCTTTCTGAACTTTCTAAATAAAATAAAGAATATTATTTTACCGGTGTTTATGCATTATAGGCAAATACAAAATATAATTATACTCGATCATGTAATTCGTTTTTTCACAGTAGGGTTACAAATCTTTAATAAATTAATTTAAAAGTAATTTTTTATTCATTCATAAATTACGCAAGACTATTTGCTAGACTGACCCCTCGCCTATATAAGAAAAAATAAAGAACATGCCGAATCCCTGCTTTTTTAAGAGCTAGGCTAAATATAAATTTCCGTGCCCCTAGCGCGCGGCTACAATTCGATAAAATTACATATTTTTGTTTGAGTTTTTTCAGTGCTGAAGGCTATGAATCATAATTTTAAGTAATTGTTGTAAATAATAGCCAATTTAATAATAGTTTTAGTTCTACCACGCAGTTAATAGAACGAAAAAAACATGCATGTTCTCCGTCGCAGAAATACGACACGAGCGGTAGGGACACGGAAATATGTTGGATGTCGGAAGCTGTCAAAAGGTTAATATTTATTAAGTACGTAAGAATCTAAAGGAAAAAAATAATACACGATTGGGTTATTGCATTTTAGTAAACTTTGGATTGATTGCTTTTCTGTGATCTTATGTATGAAATACCGAAACTCCCTCCCACTCCCTAGTGAGAAAAAATAAGATATGGTCGATCCCACTCCCCCTAAATAGACCTACGTAATAAATGAATGGCCCATAAGCGAAGTGGAAGTCTGTGCCTAATCTCAATAGTTATTAACTAATTCTAATGAAAACTGTATGAGAATGCTTTTATAGGTGCTTTTTGATTATGTACTTTCGATGCTAAAAAGGCTAAGGCTAACTATTGGCAAAGCTCGTTAGCTAAGCCCATAGGATGTGGCGTCGACATCAACTTCGGTTAAAGTGAAATAAATAAAATAAAATTATTCACTTTTGAATTCTGTGTATTATGAAGGTGGTTTTTACTAATAATTTCCTATTTAAATTTATGATCTTGTTTTAAGATTTTAATTTTAGTTACTACATTCCAAAGTGCTATAGTCGTATCTTTGGTCATGGCCAAATAAGGCCCAATCATAGAGTACCTACAATAAGCCTAAGGCGGGGACGAACTTGTTCCAATGGCAAGACTAATTCCTGGGACGACTGAGTTATTTATTCTTTCGCAAGTCTATGTATCGCTGCCTGCCACCACCTGCCACTGCCACCATCAGATTATTTATCTCAATGACTGCCACTGACCTCTATTATAATAAATGGAAGTCAGTGTTGCCCAGTGTTGCCGCCCCACAACTTCGATAACATAGACTAGAATGTAATCTTTAATTAATGTTAGTTTTGAACAAATACATCGTAATTTAATCGGTAATTTTAAATAAATAAAGTATAAATAATCATATATAAAATTTTTGAATAATATCCTTGTTTTCAGGTTTGTCCATAAAATTATGTCGATACGTTTCATATTTTGTCTATCTCTAGCTATCTGACGTGGTGCTGTCGACAAGACGACAACAGGGAAAGGCGATAACCAAAAAATAAAATACCTTTCTTGTAGTTGTTAGAGATTATTTACAGAAATCAAAATGTTGGAGAGCATATTTGACGATGTGAAGCGCATGAACAAACGGCAGGTAATGTTTCAGTGACGAATTGTAAAATACTGTTAATATTTTACCGGCTGTTATTTTATGTTTGTTGCATTTATTTTCAGTTCATCTACCAAGTTTTAAGTTTTGGTATGATAGTTTCATCGGCCCTAATGATATGGAAAGGACTTATGGTTGTTACTGGTAGTGAAAGCCCAATAGTTGTGGTGTTGTCAGGTAGTATGGAACCTGCCTTCCACAGAGGTGATTTATTATTTTTGACGAATTATCCTGAAGAGCCCGTTCGTGTTGGCGAGATTGTCGTCTTTAAAGTAGAGGGACGAGACATTCCAATCGTTCACAGAGTTTTGAAGCTTCATGAAAAGTGAGTATTCAGTCTACTGTGACCATTTACCATATAATTATAACAACTAAGAATGGTTCTTGTCAGTATTTCTCGATAAAATTGCAAAGATAATGAAATAATTCCACTGTTATTACATGTAGAGGAAAATTTGTAAATAATAATAATTTATGATATTGTTTATTTCTTCAGGAACAATGGCACAGTGAAGTTCTTGACAAAAGGTGACAACAATAGTGTGGATGACAGAGGCTTATATGCTCAGGGTCAGTTGTGGCTCACCAAGAAGGATGTAGTGGGTCGTGCCAGAGGTTTTCTGCCTTATGTTGGCATGGTGACCATTTATATGAATGAATATCCAAAGTTTAAGGTAATTCTGCTTGGTTATAAGGGTTTAAGTGAACACTTTAAATTACTTGATAATGAAAAGGATATTGTAGATGACACATCTTAAAAAATCCACTTAGAAGTCATATTAGAAATGGTTATTTTAAGTAAGTTATTAAAATCATATAGAATCATTTGTTGATTGCATTTAGCCTGGCCAATTATTGTGAAACAAGGGTCATTGCAACATATATAAGCTTTGTCTTACCAGTAATATTTACATTATGCAGTATGCGCAGTATGCATATGCAGGCTATATTCCATACAGTACCTGGAATCCTATGCTACTAAAATTATAAAGTTGCGAGAAAAACTACTGGATTGATTTTAATGTAACTTTACAGTCATATAGTATATTACTATACACATACAGTGCTGGACCATACACCACCCCTTGGTGTTGGGATAAAAAATAACCAGATGCATGAAGTAATTCTTTAAAAATGCAAGAATGAATGAAAGATTCATGAAACTGGGGGAAACAGCTAGTTGTTGTTTAAAATATTTTATAATAATAACCTTTTATATTAATAATCTTACTTTAAATTATGTTTCTAATGAAATATGACCCCCATACTACATGACTGCTGACAAAAAGGAGTGTTTAAACTAATTAGTAGATCAGAGTTGAAAATTAGGTCCCTACTTAGTTAAATATTTATGTATACAGATACTTACACTATTCTGTCAAAATAAAGAACCAAATAAAATGTTACACAGAGGTACTAAATAATCACAATGTGAGATGGACTTATTTTTTAAGGATACAATATTTATTGTAGAAATTGTTTTGCCTTCTACCATTATAATATAAGAATAACTAGGAGTTCAATAGGATTTGAGTACACTAATAATAATAGTGTCAGTAGCTACTTATCATTATCAGCAGGTAGATGTCCGCTGTTGAACAAAGGCCTCCTTAGCTACTTATATATTGAATAGAAATACTAACCATTGCCTTCATCAAGTCAAGTTCTATATTCTTATGTTTGTTTCAGTTTGCGGTCCTAGCGTGCTTAGCGATGTATGTGCTTGTGCACAGGGAGTGACAGCTTTAATTTGATCTGAAGTGTTGTAAGATTGCCATCTCTGGAGGAGATACATTGGCTCTATGGATGTATTTAATTTTATGATTAAATGAACGTTCTCTCTAGTGTTACATCATTATATTTATTTTACTTAAATATACTTTTAAATTCTTACTTGTGAATCCCTTTAATGACTTTTTTTTTGTGAACTTACTTTAACACTTACTGCCAATGCAGACATAATAGGTAAACAATAGCAATGGTGCGTATTTGTTATTCAGAAGAGGATTTTTATTATGATTAGGAAGGTTTCTCTATGCTTGTTATTTTTTATACTAACATAAAACTTTAATTAGGTACTTATTATCTATATAGGTACTTATATACCTACATATTGTTTTTTTCACGTCATAGTCTGATAAGTAGATTAGATAGCTCATTTTTAACTGTTCTTGTATATGACATAGGTACTTTAAAACGATGTAATGGTGCCGATGCATTTAGACAGAGCATTTGTAATGTAATTTGCCTAATAGTAAATATCATTGAAGTTTATACCGGTTCTAAATTACTTTCTGCTGTCGTAAAATAACTTGTTATGCTTGAGGCGGTATATTATGGGTCTAGCTTCCGTCCGCGATTTTGTCCGCGTGGAATTCTAAAGTTTTATAAAACATTAGGACGAAGTCGATCGAGCTGTAGCCTTCCTCGATAATCCATTTATCGAGATGTTCGATTTATATCCACCACAAAAATATTTGTTCAATTCGAACCAGTAGTTCCTAAGATTAGCGTGTACAACGAACCAAAAAGGTTTATAATAATATCAATATATTAGTAGGTATAGAAATGTTACTATTTATTTACACTTAGGCAGGTAAAGAATCTATACAGATTACAACGATGACAGTTAATTTACTTTAGGCTAATTAGTTCAAACAAAAATAAATGTTAATAGCGATCTGTTTGGTGCACTGGCTAAACGATTGGACTGCTGCGCTGAGTGTTGCGGGATCGATTCCTGCACGGGATAAAAAATTGTGCGATCCGCAGATAGTGTCCCGAGTATAGGTGTTTGTGTTTGTGTATGTGATATTTTGTAATTGTAAAACAAACATACGATCAAGGAAATAAATACAGAGTGGGGCGAAGTATTTTTATTGAAAATTTGTGCCTCTACTACTACTATTAATGGGGGGAACACGGGAAGACAGCAGTCTAGTATTAACACTAATGCCCAATGTATACCCATCGCCGCAGTGGTACAGTAATACTTGAATTGTTCTTATAAAAAAATAGTAGATAATTTTGTCTGAAGGAACGTAGTTCGAATAAAATACTCAGACAAAAGTAATTAATTATCTATCACCTCACTACTTAGCCACATTTGTTTTATATCAAAATTAATTCCAATTCAAAGGTAGCGAAAACTGACATAGGTAAGTATAATATAATAAGTTAGCTTAGTAGTTGCAGAGCACGATAACTGAGCGAGAGGTTACAGAATATTAATAATATATGATGGTGACGTCCTGGTTCCCGAGTGTAGCCTGTAGTTGCATGGATTCTAGATACAGAGAGTACAGTAAATAGTAATGTTTTCCCCCAATTGTAGAAGGTAGGTATAAATATTTGCATTACGCAAAATGTAGGTATAATGTATACCATACGTACAGTATCTATGTACTAGGTACTTAACAACTGTATGCACTGGGAAGTATAAGTAAGTGTCGATGCAACAATTGTAAACTTACTTTTTACCTTTTAAAACCGCTACGAAAACAATTTCTCTACCAGTACATAGTACAAGGCAGGATTTCCCGTGCCTACAGTTTTTGTTTAATCATTCGCTGTAAGTTTTTTTATTCAGTTCATTATCCGAGCACGAGGCCACGAGGTATTACCGTATGTAGGTATAACAGCCACAGTATTAACTGTAGGTACCTACTATTTGGTCATAATACCAGAATGAATAACTTATATTAAGTAGATTTAAGTTCTGAGTGTCTGACATGAAAAAAATCTTTGAGAATCACAAGATTGATAGTTATTTCATCCCCGCCCGACACTTGCCTGAAACTGGTAATGATACGGACCACTGATCTGGTTTAAACCATCTCTAAACGAGAAAATGCTAAGTCATTACTCACTTATCCATTGGCTGAAATATTTTATATAAAACTTATTTGAATTTGATAAGTTATAATAATATAAGTAACGGTAAAAGGTTTGTTCAGTATTCTGAGTATAAAAGACATTAATATTTTAACCTGTTCATCTAACATCGGATACCATTCAGTAGAGTTGCATATTTTTCAAAAACACTTGCAAATCGTAGAAATCTTTGTTGCACTTTAGCGTAGGTACTTACTTAAATGTAGGTCCTTCTTTATCCACGTACTTGTAAAGAGGTAAAACCTCGTTTATTTCTAGGTTTTAATCTCCGAAACTATCTATTCGATTTCCAAATTCTGTCACAAATATTTATAATGGACCTTCAGGGTTGACATATCTAGGCTATTTGAATCTCGGAATAGACTAAATATTATTCCACGTAGGCTAAGTCGCGGGCTGAGTTCTGTTACACATAACATAAATGCAAGATAGTAGGTATCTGTCTAAATTTCCGCACTGTTGCCTATAGGTACCTACTTAATAATTGTAGTGCTAGTAGGTGGTTCTAACAGTCATGCTGATAAGACCATGATGCAGTTACTTAGTTCCAGTCTGGGTATATTATATTTATATGATAGGGTCAATTTCAAACAGGACATATTGCTTTATTGACTTCGCTAGGTCGTTAATATAAAGAAGGAACACTAATGGTCCCAAACTGCTGGGAACTTATTTTTTCTTATGTAGAGGGAAACGAAAGCAAAAGAAGTATGCCAGGATCGTAGCAAATGGAAATCCGTGGTCTCTGCCTACCCCTCAGGGAAACAGGCGTGACTTTATGTATGTATGTATGTATGTAGAGAGAAACGGGAGAGGGTCTCAAAAACTAACAAAAATCAAACTGTTATATCACTTTATGGTAGTAATATTGGCAGTCGTAGTAATATTGGCCGTCGTAGCCATATTGGCCGTTGTAGCAGGCCGTCATAGCAGACCATCCCATCAATGTTGGTTGTCGTAGCAGGCAGTCGTAGTAGGCCGTCGTAGTAGGCCGTCGTAGCAGACCATTGTAGCAGGCCGTCGTAGTAATATTGGCCCCTAGCTTAGTTTCTTGTCCTTGGTTGTATGTGATAACTGATACTTTAATTTATGTTTAATGAATATACTGACAAAAAAGAAAACTCATGTAAAATAGCTAGACATTAGCCCACATTTGAATGTCTAAAATATGTATAGTGTAACCAATTAACCTTATAACTTATTGTTGACTTAATTCCTATCTATACAAAATAAGTAAACCCAGCGATGTTTTTTTACAATTCAGTTCTTGGTTAGTTTCGTTAAAGCTTAGCACAAACTCGTGCGAACGTTTACGTGGATCCGTCGAGCGTGTGAAAATTCTTTGTAAAGAACACCTTGTCGAATATAGGTACACCGTCTAGTCTAGTTGCAATACCCGTGAAGCAAATTGAGTATAAATGTTTAGCTGAAAAATGTGAAATACGAAGCGTGCAATGAATCCGTATTACTTGAAGAATACGAACGGATTGCTAGTGGATGTATTCCTCTATTTTCGAGACTGCAAGTTCGATTACACGCAAGATTATAATCTATTATTTAAACTTTTAGTTACAGATTAGTGCAGCGGCTATATAATTAAACTTAAGCATAAAAGGAAGTAGTTTTGATTTACTTTTTGAATAAACTTTGTGCTGTCGTGAGTAAGAACAGTCATTACAAGCGATCAAGGTGGTAATTTATTACCTACCTAATGGAATATTTTGTGAAAATTAGATCAACATTAGGCGTAGCCTTAATAGAACGGGAATGCGCGATTTAACAGTAATAATCTGATATTCAGCATGTATTATCTAATGCAGTGCCTACCGACATTATTAGGTTGATATTGTCAGACTCTACCACAAATATTCATTCAGCTAATTCGACTGCCCACATCGTCAATTTATTATTCATATACAAATAGATACTTTTTGTACCAAAACATGGCACACGCAGACATTAAATTACAGTATTCAAACGATCATTATAGTTGTCGGTAGGGGCAATGAGTAAGCAGCTTATATATTATAAATTGATGGCGAGTAGATTGTGGTTAAAGACTGCGTAATCTTGCATTTACTGTCACCTAAGAAAGGACAAACACCCTTAGGTACCTACTTTTGAAAATGGTAGACATAGAGAGGAATTAAAATGAAACTCTCTTAGTAGTCATGCAATGAATCTCATTTGAACATATATGAGACTACTTAATCATATCTTTAGGTATGCTTATTAACATCTATACTAATATTATAAAGAGGTAAAGTTTGTGAGCTTGGATGTTTGGGGTAATCTCCGGTACAGCTGATCCGATTTTGAAAATTATTTTAAGATGAAAAAGGTATATTATCCCTGAGTGCTTATAGGATAGAAAACATTCGAAATTTACGCGGACGAAGTCGCGGGTGGAAGCTAGTTATCTATAATTTGCTAAGTGCTGTTTTGTGTAGCAATCCACAAATAAACAAATACATATTTGTGATAGTGACCTGATTGAAGAGTTGAAATAATTTACAAGTATAAAACATATTGGATATCAACATGATGATCCCATAACGCGGTAGGACTGACGAAGTTATTACACAACGTACTCTGAATGATGGAAATGGCTAACAGTGTATTGAGCGGGAAATAGTGTCAACGTGGAAAATGAAACGAACTGCCTGCATCCGGAGATCTGCAGATTTGTTGAACACGAACGCGTTAGTACAGTTGGTACGCGACTACGGAGTATCGATGCGATGATGTGATTTTGATATCAATTATACTTATGTAGAGCGCTATTAGTACTAGGTTTTTACGTAGAGTTCTGTGATATGCGGTTATTTAATTAGAGTAAATAACAGAGGGGCTCGTAGCTACGTGGCTACCGCGCAGATCGGTCAGTTTTGTGATGGGTGACAGTTTCACATGTCTGACCGGTCAGATCGTGCTTGGGAAGGTACGTTAAGTCGTTGGACATTTGCTTCGTCTCGCTTCGGTTGTCTGCAGTCCAACCAGTCTATAGGAGTGAAGCAATTATTACTCATAGAGGCTCTCTACTGTAAGTTTGAAAGTCAGGTATCACGTCAGAGACTGGAAACTCGGGAAAACGTAGGAACGGACACATGAAGTCAACATGATACAATAGAGATAGTTTGACTGCATTCATACCTCCTTATCGATAGACATTTTCACACCCAAAACTATTCGACGACAAAAATTAACAAGTTAAAACAAGTATTTATTTTTCAATACTAAACTTTGTTACGTTCAAAAATAACGTGGGTCATCATTTATTCGGATGGTGGATCCCCAGGCGGCAGCCGTATTCATAAACAAGTGCAGCGGAAGTTTGGCAGGGAAGTTTTTGTGTATTTACGGTGTCGCGCACCGGGACCGTTGCATCCCAATTCCCATTCTCTATCATATATTCGTACATATACACTTTTGGCAAACGCAACCAGAATTTGGCCGTAAAAATACTCAATCGTTATAACAGTGTAGCGATCTGGACATAAAAATGGAGTCGGGAATGTGATTTTGATTCGCAAATAATGTTTTTATTATTATTGTGTTAAAATATTTAAGTGATGAGGAATTTTACATTAATTACCTACCTCTGTGCAATGGACACAGTTTGTAATTCCATTTTGTGGTATGAAATTTCAACCACGTGTTGTGTAGGACATAAATACATTACAATATTACTAACATAATCAACAGTGTAATGTAACTCATAATGCTGCGGGAGTAGATGTTGTTTGGTGAGTATGAAATATCGTAACTGATGAGCATATTTTTCACAAAACCTACGTGTGACCTAAAATTTACCCTGCAAATAATTTCATTGTTACTGTTAAGGAATTAAGTACTGAAACTATGAAAAAGTTTAATTCTACGCATAATTGCTGAACTTTGCATTTTTAATTTCCAAAACCGCATACCTAATAATCTAAAGCCTCTTCATGGAATACTTATAAAAGTGCTGAACTCTCGCATAGTCGGTCAAGAAACAAATTCAGAGCAAGAAAGCATATTTCCCCAGCGACGTTTTACAAAGTCAACAAGCTGTAACTTGGGAAATAAATAAGGGAAAGCAACGATTAATATTAAACATTTGCATTTTAAGTGTTATTCGCTTAAATGTGGTTTTCTAATCAATTTTTATCTGGTTGTTAGATAAGCGAAGTCATTTTTACTCTGTGACTGATGCGTATTTTGAAGGTGAAAACGGTTGAAATGCATACCTACCTTAAAAGGTGTAGATATTCAATTAGATAAAAAATGAATAATTGCTTTGAACTGAATCTTTAGCTTCTGATTGCTTCCTATGTTTATTAAAAGCATTAATCTATCAGTCATTTGCCTGTAACCAGCAACAACACAAGATCTAAAAACAGGTTTATGAAGAAAGCCTTTTCAGATACTTGCTCCATTAAATTTTATTTGAACAAGATTTCGGATGTTTCTGTAGCCGCTCTTAGATAAATTAAGATGAGAATAGCCAGTTATCCTTATCCTTGGAATATTGCTGACAGATACATGGCAGCTTGGACGTTGAAGAAGTGTTTTTGGCTAAGTGTATTTTGTAAGATGGTCGACAAACAATTCACTTTGAGAATTCATTGAGAAAAAAGTAACTAGACAATATTACCGTACAAGACTCCTGGATTTCGTTATCTGAAATCGCCAGCCCGCAGTCAGCAAGCTAGGTAATCATCGCTCGGTTTTTCAAAGTATTTTTCCTTTACCGTAAATCACCACTCACATTGTTTTGATCAGACAGCTAGTCTGTAAACTGGGCCTCCACGAGAATATCCTCAATTACGCAATATGTATGAACATCACTATCCATAGACTGCCACGTCGGTCAGGTGTCTTCATTGTGCGACTGTTCAGCGTGAGATCGTCGATTCCCGAGGCGGGGATTCACCATTACGCAATTCTAGTAAACATGGTAACAGCACGAAGTCTAGATTTGAGCCTGGGTGGCAATAGGGTCGCCTATTACAGAAATGTGGATTTACAGTACATCTCTGCCTACCCCTTCGGGGCATACAAGCGTGACGTTGCGTTATGTGTGTAAACTTCGCATTACAAAGAGATTTCGTCGGAATAATACATCTTATCAGTATTTTTAACATTGAAATGTTTCAAGCAACTTTAATTAATATGATTTATTGAATTGATAATGAAATGAACAACATGAATATATTATTATGCCGGTTGTACTTACGCGAATATCGAGAATGCCCAACTAGTTAGGGAGTAGCCCATATAGTAAACTAGCTTTTGCCCGCGGCTTCGCCCGCGTTAAGTAGCCTATGTCCTTTTTGGGCCTTAAACTTAATACATACCAAATTTCATCTAAATCCGTTCAGCGGTTAGTCGGCGTAACAGACACACATACAGATAGAGTTATTTTCACAATTATAATAGTAGTATGGATAACATTCACGAAAGTTATTATAGTAAAACTTTAATCAATTCACTGAAATACAATATTTTAATATTGCTCAGCGCAAATTGTATTAGCGAGTCGCTGTGCAAGCCACTCCCAGAATAATTAATATCAAGTAACACAAACATATATATTATATTTCTTAAATTCATTTTTATTGGAATTTAACTTAAAACTAATAAAAGATTTTTATATTGAGAACAACATAGATTTTTCTCTTTGTGATCATTTTATTAACTCGTAAGATCACATTATTATTATCACCTGTAAATAATATTGTAAAAGATTCAACTAAGTGCTTCATTAGGTATGTGTTAGCCGTTAAACTGATAGCCATAGTTGTGCGTTATGTTTCCTCCACACGAGCAGAATGAGCACTCTAATGATCTCCGTTTGTTCTCCTAATGTTAAAACAATAGTGGTCTGTTGTGAGAGTTTTATTGTTACCATCCCTTATTGTAATCTGTTTTCTTCATTATCTAGGGATCGCGAACTAAATTACTTAAACGCTTCTATTTTTAGTATCTTAGTGATACATAATAAATCAGTCCCTTTCAGCGTGTTTCAAGTGCGTGAAGTGTAGTTTACTTAAAGAATACCAGAGGGAGTATAACCATCCCGGTCTGTTAATATCTGGCAACAGTTTAGGGTAGAGCGTTACATTACATTGGATGATCCTCGCTAAAGTGGGAGGGAAATACGTCGGGTAAAGCGTGCCGACGAGCTAATTAACTGGCGCAAGCAGCGAGCAAGAAAAGCTGCCTTTAAACTCCACTACAACTCTTAAGGCATCTTAATTCGCTTACACAGTGTTCCGAATTAGCTGCTCCAACACTCCGTGTACATACCTTCTGTCTGAATCCGAGGAATGCTGTACATTACAAACAGAATCTGCACTTCCACACGGCTAGGTGAGGAGCTCGTGACCCGCATGTGATATCTGTACCTTTAATCGTATTGTATTGTATATCAATTTAAAACTTGGACATTTACTTTTCTGAACTATGACTATGTTGTCTTGACCGTTATACATAGTTATGTCCGTGTTTATATACGTATGATATAGAAATATTATTGTGCATCTAACAAGCTAATGTTAATATTAGTTTTAGTTTAATAATATGGCCAAATGACCGGTTATCGCACTGCCGTATTTATGAGTGGTCTCATATACCTGCATGTATGACTCTCGAAACGAAAAATGGATACCATCATCATCAGCCGGAAGTCGTCCACTGTTGAACTAAGTCCTTCTTAGAAAGCCACAATGAACGACAATTTGCCATTTCATATACCTTTTTTAGATACCTTACCTGCATTATTTATTTTAACATGGATTTTAGACATGTAAGTTACGTATGTAACATTCTCAGTTAGCTAGAATTAAATACTTGTTTCGACATCGAGTTTTTCATACCGTGGCAATACCAAAGCTTTTCCGGTCCGGAAGCGAAAATTTCGTTCAAGGCTGTCGTGTGGGATCAACTGTTTGTTAATAAATAATTAACTAAGTACTTTCTTTTATAGAACAAAATTTTATTAAAGTTTTACCCCAATTTTATTGAAACATGAAATGCTTCCAGTTAACGTGAAATTATAGAAATATTGCCTGTAAAGACTACGTACGTTTATACACAAAGTGCTGTCTAATATACTATTGTATTGATAAATACATGGATCTAAGTATTGAAGGAGATACACGTATTCTATTAACTGTGAAACAATTCTATTAATAGGTATATCATGTACCTTCATTGGCCGAGTGGTATCCGGCCTAGAATTGACCACCCCCTTTCCTCTCGTGGGTGTCATTAGAAGCGACGAGGGAAATTCCAGAACATGGGCAGCAGCGTCTTCTGTAACTTCACCACCAATACTGTGAAGCCCAAGCCGCTTTGGCGGTTATGGCAACACCCCACACCTTTTAAGAGGGAGGCCTTTGGTCAGTAGTGTACGTCTTTCGGCTGATGACAATAACCATGCTTCGTTGATCTTGTGCCCGGTTAATAGCGATAAGCTCGCTCCTATTACAAGACTAGCAAATTCTGAGTGGACTTTACAACTGTCTTCACCTTCAGGGCATACAGGCAAGATGTAATGTTTGAATGGATATAAAGGGATGATCTTCTCAGTCATCAGTATTCATCAGCATTAGGATACACAGAACTTAAAAACCAACTGGTATTAGCTCCAATTTGTATGACATGTATGCGCCATCAGACACGTATGCATTACGAAGAGATAATTTAAAACGACGTACTTACAAAAGTAAACAGCTGTAAGTTTTCGAGGATTAATTTCCAGCAGGTGTAGTATCCACGAATTTATTGCTGTATGCCAGGCGTTACAAAATGTACACTGAAGAAACTTTGAGCAAATAAATTATATATCTATGTAAGCAGTTGGTCTCGGTGCAGTAATGTAATGCCATCTGGCGGTGAACTGACTTAGTCTGCTATTAGTATGAAAACTTGCAGTAGTGAAATTGTAATGTTGATCCTTCGTTCTGAACATTTCTTTGGCACTTATATACAAAAGTTTTATGTACCAAGTTTATACTTTATTATAAGAAACAGAAAACTATCGCATTTTGCTTTACCTTCCTGTCCATCCACATGTTTTGCGGAAGATATTTGTGTTGGCGATAAGACTGTCTTTATACCTTTTAAATCAATCAAGCTGTCTATGAGTCGTGTAAAAATATGGTTACTAATAATACAAAGTCCATCTCATCATCATCATTTTAGAAGCCGTTTGTTTGTTTAATTACTTAAGGCGTTGTTATTTAAATTTCATGGCAACATTAACCTACTCAACACTCCTAAGATCTGCTATTTTTCTCAAGAACACTTCTAACAGATAAGATCTCGACGCTCTGTTTGACGTGGGCGTCGAACTCAGGAAATCTTATCCGCAGCTGCTACGCTACGCCGTAGGCGTCGTAGCGACGTAGAGGTTATTCAAACTGGAAATAACTTATTTACTTTAATAAAATATATATGGTGATTTTAGTAGACATGACAGCGTTTCATTTTACATGTGTGTAAAATGTTAGGTAATTTCAAATACAAAAACTGTTATTCTTTGAAAATTTTACAAATCAATTGTTGTTGAAGTCGCTATTTACCACTAGTTACACATATAGCCTTCTGCTAGTTAAAGGCAAAGAGAAGTGACACAGCAACGCCATGTGTAATGTTGAAGTCGAGTTTTTGTTCACTTTGTTATCAGTAGGTACTTAGGTATACAAATATTTCATTAATGCACTAAGGGTTCGTGTTACTTTACTATTCTCATACATACCTACTCCATGAAATAAGCGAAATGTTTCTATTGTTTGTCTGATCACGCCCAAAGAGATCTCTTTTGGGAGTTTTGGCTATAAAATATACCAACCTAAAAAACCGTTCGTCTAGCTCCATTTGGCTTGTTGTCACTAAACACTTATATAAAATATCATAAAAATCGCTTTTATTTCCAAAGTCTCTGACCACACATATTATAAACATTCCGCTTAGCCAATTTCACATGATATGCTAAAATACTAAGTTAGACTAATAGTGCAATGCAAAGTACCTGTACGGCATTAATGACGTAAGAACGTATTCAGATGCACGGTAGTGTAACAGCAATATTTCCTTACAAGTAGAGTATTTTTTAATAAAGTAGTATTCATTGCTTTCTTTCTTCATTTACACAGTTCTTTCCCCCTTACTCAGAGAAATAGGTGTAAAAATAGACTGTATTCTCAAGGATCGGAGTAGCAATCACTAGCTTTTGTCTGTACGTTCTGCACTAATTAGGTGAATCTAATACAGATTAATGCATTTAACCTGTAAAGGGCCCGACTGTATTATAACTGCAGGGTTGGCGTAAGGTTCGTGTTAAAATGCATTGATGCAGTATGTTTAAAGTGGAATATACACACACACACTACATATTATGTAGAGTCCGATTCTGTTGAGTTGGACTGAACATATGTTGTACTGTTCCCAGTGTAATGACCCACCGATGGGGCATAGCTATTGTTTTACTATTGTGTCTGCTTCACGCACAGTCAGTGTTAAAATGCGACTTTACAAATAACAGGTGACTGAAAAAAAAACCGCTTTCAAAAACACCATCTGAAAATTAAAAAACAATTTTTATTTACATCAAGTAAAATTACTTGGAAGGTGAAGTCGGCGCCAAATCCTATGCTTCGCTTTGTTAATAGTTTTAATCAATGCATTTGACAACAAAGCATACCAAACAGCTGTCTAAGACGATGAATGAGAACGTTTCTCAACAGACGGCATACTGCATCAAGCTGCAGATGCGAGCTGCCATTCAGTCTGAACGCAAGCTTATCTCCCCAACCCGTTGGCCGAAATATATGAAACAAGGTTGTGGCATAACTACCCACGAAATAGATGAAGTTTTAAACGTTTGAATTAAAACCTGTTTTATGATACCATGACTGAGCTGTGTACAGGTGCAGCAAACAAGCGGGAATTGCTACATTTAAATTTCATTATGTAACTAACATTAGCTATGTATTAATTTAAATAAATTAGTATATAAATCTGTTGATTCTGTTCCATAGATTTCGTAACATACACATAAAGTCACGCCTGAGCCCCTGAAGGGTAGGCAAAGACCACGGATTTCCGACATTTGTGGTATTTCGAAATTAGTATACTGAAAAAAAGCGAAATCCTACTATATATATATATAATAACATAACATAACATAACATAACATCACGCCTGTATTCCCCGAAGGGGTAGGCAGAGGTGCACATACAGTACACCCACATTTCGCCAGTTATGTTTATAGGTCCCAATGTAATAGGGGGCGAGCCTATTGCCATCAACCGGGCACAAATCCAGACTCCGTGCTGCTACTGAGAATTACCTAATGGAAAAACTCAGTATCACTTTGCCCGACCCGGGATTCGAACCCAGGACCTCGTGCTCAGCAGTCGCACTTAGCGACCACTAGACCAACGAGACAGTCTATATAATATATATAATATAATATAATATAATAATATATATAATACATAATTATAATTATTATAATATATATATATATATAATATATAATATAATATATAATATATATATATAATATAATCCTACTAATATTATAAATGTGAAAGTTTGTGAGTATGGATGTATGGATGTGTGGATGTTTGTTACTCTTTCACGCATAAACGGCTGGACCGATTTGGTTGAAATTTGGTATGTAGATAGGTTATACCCTGGATTAACATATAGGCTACTTTTTATCCCGAAAAAATGTCGCGGGTAACACCGCGGGGCGCAGCTAGTATAGGTATATATTATTTAAAACTTTCGAGAAGGCCGGTATTGTTTGATCCTTTGATATATTTAATTTCACTTAAATTCGGTTATTGAAGACCAGATATAAAAGCCTATCTATTTATAGTAGCTCTTCATTACTTTCATCAATTAAATGTCGGAGTTAAAAAGTAATGCTATGGGTTTTACAAATTCTTTATCAATTGAGATGCTTATAAAATGTATCATCGCATATAACCTTGTTATGTACAGTATATGCGGTACATGGCACACCCACATGGATTAAACATAACATCAAAGCCTGGCATTGCCAGTCAAGTATTTTATTCTTGAGAATGTATCCATAAGTTGGAAGAATAAGTACCTATAGGTAAGTACTAGGTACGCAAACATTTTATTAATAACGTACGAATACTTAGATTGAACGTAGATGTCTTTATTTTAAAGTATACAATATTCAAGTGAACGTTGAACGTCTATGATATGAAACATTGTTACACCTGTTTAATATCAAGGTTGGCATTATCACACGATTTTCCAAAAAATGGCTACCATCTCATTAGGCGGCAAGGCGGCGTATAAATGCTGGATCAAAGGGATGCTCATGAGAAGTCGCCACTTCGGCTCGAGTGGTCGTTACCCACCCGAGCGCACACTTTCGCTTTGACTCCCTTTTACATTCTTGGATCAGAAAAACGCAAAATTGATTACATAGACTTAAAGGTAAGATCTATTAATAAACTCATTAAGATGTTGAAATAAGTTTAGTGGCTTCAAGTTTGGCGTGAGTGTGCATAATGTTAATTAGAATGTTAGATTAGGCCGCCTTATTGACATACGTCAGCTTGTCGCGTGTGAAATGTATGTTCAAAATTGAACCGTAATAAATATGTATGTATTTATATAAATACAATTATTGTACACACTATGGGCTACTATCCTTTGATAAGGCACTCTCATCAGCAATCCTCAAAAGTCTCCACCTAATTAATATTTTTTGGAGTACACCAAGCCATACATTTTAAACATATATGGCTAAGTTTAAATATCTAAGCAATAACATTCCATTATATTATTTCTTGTGAATGTGAACACATAAGTAGAATCTTATACAGTAGGTAAATATATCTATGAACCACCATTTAAAGGGGTAGCGGGCTGTTAGAGTCTATCTACATAAATAGTAGTACAGTTGACTAGTTAAACACTTTAATTAATGATTAGTGACGGGTAATAATGAATGCCGCGTCACTATCCCTGATTTGTCCTTTGATTAAGTAATGGTGTTGTATTTACGTAAAGTTTTAGTCGTACTTTGTTTGCAGATTATTTTAGTCCGCTGTTTGGTGGTTAGTGTCGATTTAGTGCAGGTTTTTAACCCACGTAATAAACATTTTAATCAGGAGAAATAAAAAGGGGCGTAGTGACGCTAGGAGTTCTAATAATTAATTATTTTATTGTTAGTGAGAATTATTTCTTACGTAAGGTATATGAATCATAGATGTAGATTAGAAGGTTTTCGACTAAATACATCTTAATAAAGAAACGTTGTTACAAATATTACATTTAATTTAAAAATCCTGCGTCAAATTGAAAATCTCCTTATTGCGCACGTGATAAGGTTTTCCTTATGACTAACCTTTTGGTTAGTCAGTTGTAAAGATAAGAAAATTTAATTTTGAAAAAGTGCCCCAAAGCATTTTTTGTAATATCATGACGTGGAAATAGAATGGTAATTTTCTCGCATTTTAGTCCGGTTTGTCGATAGATATAGTTTTATCACCTATATTAACATTCTCAGAGTTATATTTCTTAAATATACTTGTATCTATATTTTACTGTTGGGGAGACTCAAAACTGCAATTACAGACAGAGATTGAATATCGACAATAAGCTCTGCCGGAATAAAGGCCACAGACAGGCTGTTTTCTTGAAATGGTCGTTGGTAACTTTTAGGATGTCTGATCGTGCAGCCAAGGGACTCATAAAATGAGATTGGCTCAATCGACGACGGTTTATTGACTTATTAAATCGATCTTTGGCTCGAATACTTGCTGAGAATCGTGTGCAAGGATTTCAATTTTGTATATATAAGTAAGCTCCAACATTTTATGTGTTTCTGTATTTATTTGTTGTACCTTCCAAGTTCTCCTTTAAAATAAAGTATGCACGTCTATTTATTTTGTATGTGTCGGGTGAACGAAGAGGTATACCTCCGATATGATGAGAAATTCGACCCGTTCGTTGGAGGTCTACATATTTCAGTATGCACATCGGGTTCATAATAAAATTAGTGGTTTTTCGGGACGGTATCGGTCCTAGTCTCCTGAAAGCAACATAACTTTTTAACGGCAAAGTTTAAAATTGCTCCGAGAATTTTAACCGGGCTCTCCGACCTGATCCGGCAATTTTTCTGTTATATCCGGACGGTAGACGTCCAGCGGCCCGTGGTATGGTAGCACATTATTAATTACGATCTGCCCAAACGTTTAATATTTTACCGGAGTGCAGGATCGCCCTCAACCGCTCCAGCTTTAAGCCCCACTTAATTCCCCATATTTCGGCATTTCAACGTTTATTCGTTACGGACACATATTTTTATTTTTTGTGAGATTACATCAGCGTATTCATATTTTCGTTAGATACGTGGACGGATGATTGGTTCTTAAGTCTATGTTAATTAAAATCAATACACCCCACCAAGGTTTCAGGGCTGTGCTCGTTACTTTTTGATGTGTGCGATAATGTAGGCCCATATTTGTCCTGGAGCTATTGTTAACCTTTATCCTGTCTCAGACAAAGAGCTGGTGAAACAAATGTAGGCGTAAGAAATTCGTGTCTACAAAGATTTACTGGCTTTCCATTTTCCTTATAAGATTAAATGATAATAATACACACGTATGACGTGTCATATGCTAATCCTTATGCCCGCACTTCTGAGTACCTGTACGAGAAAGAAATATACTAATACGCAAAAGAATAGTTTACATAGCATCGATCTAACTCGAGCGCTCTCGAATGCAATATCCGCTTTTAAACGAGTTTTTGGTTCAAAAAACTATTCGGTCTAGTTCAGGTAAACGCTAGAAACGAAATTCGATACAATTCGTTTAACTACTATTCAGAAAACTGGCAACATGTTAATGTGTCCAATAACTGTTTTGTTTAGGTTTTACTTACGTTGAATATTAATTTGATGCCACTTTATTAAATGAGACGGTTTATAAATTACACCTTTAAAGTACATTGGTTCATTGTTTTCGTCGTCTCTCTCTCGTCGCTCTTTAATATTACTGAAAACAAAAGGTTTAATTCTAAACTAAATTAATATTGATTAGTATTCGAAGCTAAAGCTATGAGCAGTTTATTAGAACAAGAGGAGGTTCCTACAGAAAAATACAGTTTAGATGGGATTTCCGGGATATTTGCAAGCAACGTGACCTTTGATTTTTCGTACAATATTTTGATCGATTAGAATGTGTCAGCCATCGTGACGTTTTATGTTCACTGGTTATCCCCAGTGGGGCTGCGCTTGAAGTTATAAATGAACCAAGAGGTGTCCACGTTTTCAGTTTATTTGACCCTCGTCACCGCGACACTCAACATTTTAATGTTTGAATCTAAACGAACTCATGTTTAACTTGTCACACCTTCCGGTGCTTAATATTCGAAGAATAGTTTTTTCTATTAACCGTAAATTTTTTGAGACTAAGGTGGCTTGAAAAAGTACACAATGTTATTTGTGCCTGCTAATTATGTTGCCAAATTGTTGTATTGTTATCAAAGTGTTTATATTGACATAACACTATAAAGACTATAAAGATTTAAAAAATATTGATACTATTTTTTTTTTTAATTATGTCTTCTAAAACAGGAAAGATCTTTGAATCATGATTTTAAGTCGAAACTTTATAGAGCATGTACACAATTACTATTATTGTAACCAGTACAATTCTGGCATCTCTCTGACTATGGGAATGTTAGAATATTCAAGTTTTTATCCAACGTCGAAGAACTTTAAAGCTTCAAAGCGTCGGTTTATTACTTAAATATACGATAAGAATGATTTAACATTTTTTCCTTTTTTTGTGTGCTGAATACCTCTATCCAGCTCATTACTAAGGTGATTTTTAATTATGACTTAAATAAAACCTAATAACTTTAGTTCTATATAACTTGTAAGTTCATCGAAAAAATCTAGCCTTTGTAATCATCAGCCGCAAGACGTCCACAACTTGTCACTTTCATCCACAGGTTGCCCGCAATTCTGATGATATCGTCGGTCCGCCTGGTGGGAGGCCTGCCAACGCTGCGTCTTCCAAATCAAACCTAATCTGCTATGAATAACTAGACCATAGTACTGTATATATACGTTCATTAAATACAAATCATAATGGTTCAAAGAGAGCTATGGTAGACTATGACTTAGCATTTACTTACATGGACTATGGGACACCAATTAAATCCCTAGACGCCACCTGCGTAAATAAAGCATAATTTTTTTGTGTGCTGAATACCTCTATCCAGCTCATTACTAAGGTGATTTTTAATTATGACTTAAATAAAACCTAATAACTTTAGTTCTATATAACTTGTAAGTTCATCGAAAAAATCTAGCCTTTGTAATCATCAGCCGCAAGACGTCCACAACTTGTCACTTTCATCCACAGGTTGCCCGCAATTCTGATGATATCGTCGGTCCGCCTGGTGGGAGGCCTGCCAACGCTGCGTCTTCCAAATCAAACCTAATCTGCTATGAATAACTAGACCATAGTACTGTATATATACGTTCATTAAATACAAATCATAATGGTTCAAAGAGAGCTATGGTAGACTATGACTTAGCATTTACTTACATGGACTATGGGACACCAATTAAATCCCTAGACGCCACCTGCGTAAATAAAGCATAAATTGTTTTCTCTTTAGCAACTCAGTCACAAACTTGTAATGAAATAGAAGAATAGTTGGACAAATAATGTTATATTAATCGAATTCTTCGATCATCAACCAATCAAAGTTTTAACAGGTGTCGATCTATTCACACTGAATAATTGAGATGCGTCCGAGTATACGATCCTTCGTCCTTCCAAACAGGACACCAACCTACTGTTAATATATTTATTACTTGGAAACTACTATCTAAATCTGATAGATATAATTGACAGTTGAATGCGGTGCTGTTGATATATTTTGGTTAATGGAGTAGATAACACAAGTTTGTGTTTACTTTGTAAGTCCCACCCAATGATCTTGACCAAAACATTTTGAACGGAATTTGATAGCTTCTTTACATTTGGTGTATTGCAGATCTTGATAGATAGATAGATGGATAGGATATGCTTTATTGTACACCACAGTAGCACTTAACTTGTTTACATTATCGTTATGTAGAGGGTACAATGGCGGCCTTATCGCTTAGAGCGATATCTATCAGCCAATCTTTGAAAATCGAAGTCCAAAATAAAGCTGTTTAATATTAAAGTCTAATAGTATTAAATCTTATTTTATAATGTGTTAGCTTGCCATACACTTGCTTATCGTTTTAATTGTTCTTTTTACCTTATAAAACAAGTGCATTTTATGTGTATGGTCATGATTTTTGAAGACTCCTTTTGTCTGTTTAACGAACAGTTGAAACTATTTCAAGGCGTCTATACGAGTTTTTACATATTCTTGAAAGCAAACCTTTTCCACGTGTTTCTAATTAAGGTGATCGGGTGAGTGGGTTTAATATTTTCAAAATCTCATCAACTTTTTATCTGTAATTAAATATACATAATGTTTACAGCGACGCACAAAAATAGATAGGTACTTTGTATTTTGTGAGGTTTCTGTGTTAATTTCCTTTACCGAACACAATTATACCGTCTTTAATACTCCATATTTTCACCATTTTATATGGTTCACTTACCCCTATTTCAATGTTCTACCACCACCTTAACTTTATCAATACTTCGTCGTAATGTACAGTTTCTTATAGATACCGGCTATTCGATGCACCTTGTCCAGCTGTTACAAAAATATACGAGAATTGTCTGCCAAAATAAAGATTTTTTATACAAATCTGAGTTTCTTAAACAAAATTAACGTAGCTAAACCATTGCGCCACTTGTATTGAATTTTTAACCGACTGAACTAATTGAAATGAGCAGCGATATTTCAGGATTTGTACGCGAGACTACATCTAAAAGCCAACTCTATTTTTTATGTGACCCTACTCGAATAAATCTCTAAGAAAACAGCTTATATAGAATATATTTTCCTTCGTGCCCGGGGCTTAAGGTTTTAACAAAACCAAGTTAGAATGATTTGTCCCTACTACTTCTTACGTGAAGGCCGACTATAAAGCTTTATTTAATAAAGAAAGGAAATGACGTAATAGCTAAAGTAGATAATGTTAATTGCTAATGAACTTTTACAAGAAGATAGGTACTTAAGTATCGGAAGGGTACTGTTTACAGCCTCATTGGTGTTTCTCTTGACGTGTGATCGTAAATTTTTTACGTCACGATTGAATGGTCCGCCCTTAACTAAAACAGGGTATAAACTTTCATGATTCCGGTTTATGGTACCATTCGTGTTCATTTTATAAATGATGTGCTTTAGTATTGCCTTTATCTCTTTGTCTTTTATTTAAATCTTTTTTTCCGGATTCATCCAGACTGATTATGTTTTATTTATTTCCGTCGCATTTATGTTTTGAACAGCATCTTTAGTATCGCTTTCTTGTCGGGATTTTTGTAATGTCTGCCATTTACCGGTCGGTTGGCCCGTTCAGCGTAACATTTGACCAGATGTTTGGCAGAAAAAGGTAGATATCACGTCTTCAGTTTATTGCACGTTCGTTACGTTGCTCATTCTTCGTGACCCGGTATTTCGATATACGTGTCCAATGGATAGTAGAGTCAGTCGGTCAAAGCTCGGCATCTTGAGGGACGACAGTCAAAATGACCGAATATAGGCCGCATCAAATCTAAGGAAGCCAGAATTATTTATGTTAAACTATATAGATTTCCTTGGATCGATATTGTTTGTTTTGGTTTAGTGTTGTCTAATTATAGAATCTGATACGATGAGCCATTATGATCTGTGAAATGAAGATTCAGATTAGTAAATAAACAGTTTTAGTATAAATAACAATGATCAAACAATTGTGTTACTATTTTAGTGAAGCAGCTAGTAGAAACGACTCTCTAACCTTAACTTATAGTATAGGTATTCACATTTAAAAACGTTTTCAATTTAAGTCGACTGCCGACTATAGTACACAAATTGCGGGTTTCTCATGTTACAGATAAATAAATGCATTCGTGGTAGTAAAGTTAGGTAGCTAAGAACGAAACGTATGCACGAGGCAGAATGTTAACTAAGATCATCTCACAAAGTGAGAATTAATACATAATAATCAAGCTTTGTCTGAAATAAATTAGGATCTTCAAAGTCCAGAAGCGTCTGCGATAACTGAGATACAATTAATTGTTACCTGTGGCTGGTAGATATTAATATTACGAATTTAATTATAGATTGGTTGTACAAAGTCGAACTATACAAGTTAATTAACAATATCTATGATGTTCGTAGATATTTAATAATACGGAGATAAAAGTAAAGATATCTTCAATATTGAAGAAGTGTCCCAATGTAATAGGGAGCGAGCCTATTTTCATCAACCGGGCACAAATCCAGACTCCGTGCTGCTACTGAGATTAACCTAATGGAAAAACACAGTAACACCTTGCCGGACCCGGGATTCGAACCCAGGACCTCATGAACCACTAGACCAACGAGGCAGTCGTACACGTAGTGATGTCTTATTTTTTTTTTTAAAGAAACTATACTTATTTTACTTTAAAATGTTTCTTTATCCAAGGTGTGTTATATAGGCTCTGGCATGTGTGGGTTAAAAGGGCACGAACCCCAATCTCGGATTTCAAAAGAGATTATGTTAGTTCAGTTCAAAAAGAAACCCGGAAGATATTTACTTTGTATTAAAGACGTATAACGTTTTATGTGCTTGCAATAATGTACTGGTAACATTATAATATGAAATACGTCTAAAGACAATTATGATTTCAACACATCAGGCAAAAATAAGAAAGAACGAGAGAAATGTGAGATATTCTAATTCTGTCTCATAAATATCAAAAGAGAAAAATTAACTTCTGAGAAAAATGCTACTATAGCTATATTTGACAAACACAGCAGAATATAAAGTTTAAAAGTAGCTTATGGGGTTGGCTAAATGAGATCCAGAGGTCAATAAACTTTGATAATTCAACACTAACTTAAACCGAGTACTGAGAGAAGAGGAAAGAAGTGAAGAAAATCTTTTTTTATATACTTGTAACATACGTACATAAATAACTCGACAATATATCGATTTGTAATTTTATAAGGTGTTTTATACGGAAAGAAACCAGTAAATTTCCTTTGTACAACAATCTATACACGTTGAAAAATAAATCTAGAGCGTTTTTATTTTCTTTGGTCTCCGTGAAAGCCCGTCTTTGCTCGGGCATGAAAGCTGTTTTAAATATTGCGTCCCGATTTACCCTACTAAAGCCTGCTTACACACATATTACCTAACATGAGAATTACTTTAGGGAAACACATATTTTCTGGATTGGGAAATAATTTATGACGCGGTTCGAGTAGGATTTGAAATAAATACTTTTTATTCCTTAATCAATGTTACTGTTAAATATGAATTATTGGTTTCTTTGGTTAATTACCTACATTATTTAAATCTATACGATTTAAAACGACACGATGATCCGATTGGCGCAGTGGCAAATAAAATTCCCGCACGGGACCAAAATGTGCGATCAGATGTTTGTTCCGAGTCTGGGTGCTGGTGTATGTGATATTTTTTATGTTCGTGAAACGCACCCACGACACAGGGAAAATTCCAAGTATGGGGCCCCGTTTTGTTTTTAAAAACAAACATAAAAATGTGAGATGTTTGCTGACGTCTTGCAGTCAAAATACTACTGAAAACAAGTTTCAATCAGTTCTTAAAGTACCAACTTCAATTCAAGTAATTAAAAATACCTCACGAATACACATAGCTATTCTGAATGTTAGAATAGATTTAGATACTACACACATATAACAATTACAAAGCAAAGTTTCAACAGTGAAGAATGTACGACAACAAGATACGTAGAATGTGTGCCTTTTCTTAAGACACACATATTTTACGGTGACTAAATGTTGTCAGTCTTTTTGGGACAGGAATTCGTACCCGTACAGTACAATACAAACAAAAATTTAATATAAAAGGCGTCGAAATGACACCTACAAAGGGCGCGTTCGGATGGTTGCTCGTAGAGGCGAAAACAAATTAATTGCTATCGGTTACGTTCCAATGTCGTAATTGCTTTGTTCTCGCGCGGGCTGATCGATCAAGTGAAAAAAATTAATTGAAATGCTTGACACAACCGTGGACAGTAAAAGTACCCTTTTATTAATAAAAATTCAGAACATTCATCTGTTTTATTTGACTGTATAAACTGTTGCTGTTTCCGCATCAAGGAACGGTAAAGTGACGATCGTAATAATGTTCTTTTTTCTGTTTTCCATTATAAAATAGCACTGATAGCCGTGAAGTATGACAGTTAGACTGCCAAGTCAAAGGTCGCAAGTTCAAACTCCGCACGCACCAATGTTTTTTCGAATTCATGTGCGTATTATAAATTAGGTATCAGTTGCTATATACGGTGAAGGAAAACATCGTGAGGAAACCTGCACACCTGAGATTTTTCAACGGTGTGTAAAGCCAGAGGCCTAGATGCGATTTAAAGTCTGACACCAGGTTGTTCATCAACCATACTATAAGAAGAAGATTAGGTATAAAATTGTGATAAGAAACTATTTTGATTGTGAGAATAATATTTGGACGGTAGGCGATGTACCGATAAGATTTGCATATTTTTGCATATTTCGGTTTATAGAAATTTATTTCTTATAAAAACTTTACAGTTCATTTACAATAAGAAATAGATGATTACATTTAATATAAAAGAAAAATACATTTCATTCCTCTGGCACATGCTTAAAAGTTAGTGACATTGTGTTACTTAAAATAAAAATAAATTAATTAATTACTATTACCTAAATATTCATATCATGCTTACATATTTTCTCAGTTTAATTTTAAAAGTATTAATGTTTTCACACTCCTTTATTACTGCCGGTAGCTTATTGAACAACTGTGCGCCCTCAAATGTTATCGTTTTTTTTCCATAATTTGTACGCGGCCGACTTAATTTGATTTTGTTTTTATTTCTTAGATTATGTGTAGTTTCTTTTTTGTTTAAAGATATATTTGATTGTATGATATTGTCGCTTATTTTTTTGACTAGGATACATGTGTAGTAAGTGTACAGTTGTGTGACATTCAGTAGGTTTGTTTTTTTATATATTATTTTACTAGTATTAACAAATGATTACTTTTAAAGAGAGCATCCCTTCAAAAATACATAAGTTTATGTATTTAATTTATCCAAGCTTACGAAAAGTTTATTTGGAACTACATAAATTTCAAATTCTAGTTTCATTCAGTACGCTTCGCAGTACGATAAATCATGCATATACAACTTCACAATCGCATTGTTTAGGTAATCAAATCAACCAATTATTCTGCTAATTCGAGTAATTGCCCCAATTTCACACCTCGCTATTCATGCATATAATCGTTTAAAGTGTTTACTGCATAGACGTAAAACATTTCCATTTGAATTTTGGATACTTGGGTAATCATTTTGTAGATCATCACGGTTATATTTTCCAAAAAAAAAGGCAAAGGCCGGTTATAACACAGCCATATTTTGCAATTCAGTATGATTACAATGTAACAGGGGACAACCCTATGCTCGTATATTTATTAGACATGATTCCGAGTTATTAGTGACTAATGTCAATAAATAGGCATATTGTATCAAACTCCTAATAAAATAATGTCTGTATTTTCTCAGAAAAACATAACTGGTACCATATAAAAGAAGAGAAAGAAAAAGTAGCATGACTTACAGACCTATTCGAATATAAAACCGTTCATAATTTTTAGTTTAAATTTTTTATTTTGTATATATTTATTTTTAAGGAGTGTAAATAACCTTGTAAATAAATCAGTATACTAAAAATAAAAAACCGTACATTAATGTTTGATACAGAGGAATATTCAGAATATAAACTATATACAAGTGATTGTAAGTTCCTAATTGGTTCTTGAAACCACTGAAAATTGATTGCCCAAGTCCAAAAGTCAATTACAATTTACAATTAAGGTAAGTTATTGGGTAAAGACGACCCGATTAACGCAATGTTGTGCTTAGATTGAAGAGGTTTGACATCCTTTCAAACCAACATTAGCTGATGTATCTGTACAAACATTTGTGCCAAGTCTGTGTAAGTGACTACATATATGTGACTACATATTTGATTATAATTATTTATACGTTATCCTTTAGGCATAGGCCCTTATCTAGAGCACAAATACCTTATACTGTTAGAACAAGAGAACTAAACAAAAATGATTTTACAAAAAATAATTAGCTTAAAGAATATTTTAGAAGACTATTAAGAAAATATACGTAACAAAATAAGGGTACAATTACTGATTAACCACAGCCTTGAGTATCAGAAACCACATTATTACAGGGAGAAAAAGTATCGAATAATATTATAATTAGAAGTATACACAGATCTACCTACTTATAACAAATTCTAACGATGTATCCAACAATTTGTTATGTAAAACATTATTCTAGGGTAAAATGGTATTTAAGAGCGTTTCTCGTATCGACACCTGACAGGGTAAAAGTTCTGTTACCTCAAGAGCTTATTAACATTTTTCTGGGTTTTGTTTGTGCTGAAAACATCTGTAAATAGGTATCTAAAGGTTAAACACACGAAAAAATTTAATAATGTGGTGAGCCCGTAAAATGTTTAAACAAAAACTTACTAGATACCTACAAAAAAACCGGCCAAAATTTAGATATAATTTTCTAATTTACTAATCTACTAAGGACTGCCTCGTTGGTCTAGTGGTTGCTAAGCGCGACTGCTGAGCACGAGGTCCTGGGTTCGAATCCCGGGTCGGGCAAAGTGTTATTGGGTTTTTTCCATTAGGTAATTCTCAGTAGCAGCACGGAGTCTGGATTTGTGCCCGGTTGATGGCAATAGGCTCGCCCCCTATTACATTGGGACCTAAAACATAACTGACGAAATGTGGGTGTACCATATGTGCACCTCTGCCTACCCCTTCGGGGAATACAGGCGTGATGTTATGTTGTATGTATGTGTAATTTACTAATGCAGGTTCTACTTATTTTGAAGAATGTCTTCTTTCACGGTTTTGCAACTATGATTTAAATAACCATATCGTTAGTGATTGTGTCTGCTCGTGTATACTAGTGGCACTCGATGCACAAGAGACGTATTCTCATGTGTCCGAGTATCACTGTTCGGCTTCAGAATCTATAGCAGTCCTGTTTGCGCGGGCGTTCGCTCCACTTGGTGAGTTTGTTTAGCGGAGAACTGTCCGATTCGACTTCGTTATCGACTCGATTCAAAAACGACTGAATAACATAATAAAG
Organism: Abrostola triplasia; assembly: GCA_946251915.1. NCBI lineage: Eukaryota > Metazoa > Arthropoda > Insecta > Lepidoptera > Noctuidae > Abrostola > Abrostola triplasia. Next base: position 9,153,401 of record OX276428.1, on the reverse strand, counting down.
TTGAGTTTTTGTTTGATTGTGTCATGTTGTTACAATTTGCTTTTCAGTAATTTTGACAAGGTTATTCGAATTACTATTTAAATTAACATGTAAACCTTTAAAAAAAAAAACCTTCCAAAAAATGTATTATTTAATTACCTTAATCCACTACAACGCATTCGGTATAAAAGTGGAGTGTCAGAAGAGGAAGGGTTTGCTGTATAATGAAATGAAATTGAGAGCCACCAAGATTTTCATTCGAAATTCAGCTGAAGTGTGGTCTTGAAACTTGGCCACTTTGCATCGACTACGCCTGCTTGATACTTGCTATGTAACTCTATTAAAGTTGGCGTTTATTAAAGTATTTTGTTACGAAATTTATATGAAATATAGGAATATTTAATTGTTGGTTAACACTAAATGTCAAAGGATGCAGGTTCAAACGTTGACTAGTGCCAATGTTAATCTACAGTTATTCAAACAGCCCCAACATGAGATGGTCCCCGAGCAGTAAGCCCCGATACCTACTGGCTAGTCTATTTACTCAGCGTGACAAACGTGACTTCATTTTACTCATATGCTTCTTGTCAACATGTTAGATATAGATAACTACGATTATATGACGGAACCACGTCGTCTACTTTTTAGGACCGGCATGAGTTGATTTTTGGTTACGCCTGGTTACGGCTTAGCACGCAGAATGGCCAGCCAACAAGGTTTACCATCCTGAGTACGCTGAACATACGTACGTTACTCGTGGTCTTCCTTATGTTATTATCAATAACTATAACTAATATTATAAACGCGAAAGTTTGTAAGTATGGATGTTTGTTACTCTTTCACGTAAAAACTACTGAATGGATTTTAATGAAATTTTATATGGAGATAGCTGACACCCTGGATTAACACATAGGCTACTTTTTATCCCGAAAAAATGTAGCGGGTAACACCGCGGGGCGCAGCTAGTTATCAATAAAACTTGCCCTGAGAAAAAAGTGTATATTTACTGAACTGTGAAATATATGGAGGGATGGGGTACGTTCCTACATGTGTACTTTTAATCAATCGGAGTGTCAGAACATTTGTAAACAAAACATTGTGTTTTAATACATATATTTTTGTTTCGGTGAGGGGTTTCGGGTGTCGTTTTCGTAACGCGCTAAAATGTTGGCGTATTTATAGTGAATAATGATTTGTTTTAATATTTACACACGATTGTACACAGATCCGTGTATAAATGATTTGTTTACAATATAATTAAATTATTTAATCCTACCCGAATAAAAATAGCACATGGGTAGCATTCAGGCATGTCTACTCTACAGCCAAGTACTCTTAACTTACCTATGTAATATGGATTTCACTGAGTCGTATATCTAGTTATGTACATAAGCCATTGCTTACTTACGCAAATCGCTTGTTGAATATGCAACACCTAGTTTAGGAGCTCAGTAAGCATGTGCTTAGACTATTAAGTTCCTATATCTCAGTTGGGAATTATTTTATTCCGTTTCCCTCTAATCCTGTTAATGCCGTACATGTTAAGTAACTTTCAAATCCTAATTTTGAAAATATAGTAAAACTGTTTTAATAAAATGTTATGCAAAATGTAGAATTTTTTTTTTGGATGGGTTACGAAGCGTATGAAAAAAACTGTCGTATTTTTTTAAAATAGTATCGTGGATGCGTTTAGGTACAGACAAGAATTAATAACTTTGACAACCTGATTGGCGCAGTGGCTATGCGATTGGACTTCTGCGCTAAGGGTTACGGGTTCGATTGCCACAAGGGAAAAACAATTGTGCGATCCGCATATGATTTTCCCGAATCTGGGTGTTGGTGTATGTGACATTTCATGTTTGTAAAACGGACCCACAAAACAGGAGAAATTCCTAGTGTGGGGCGAATATTGTTTAAAAAAAAATGACAACATGATCAAATCATATCATGACAAATCACAAATATCGTAAAGAAAGAAAACACCGCAATCCTAGCACACTGCACAGCAATTCAAGCGAGCTATTGTGCCAATCAAGCCTCATACTACACGTATGTGTGTATTTCTATAGTACAGTATTAAGCATTTGAATATGTTGCACTCATGTCTCACATTCACGCCGGTGTCTGAGCGCCTGAATCAACACTAGGTCTATTGATGTACCCTGAATATGGTACCAATGACGTATTGTATTCAAATATTGCACTAAACTCGAACAGGTTGTTAGGAGTCTCTGATGGAACAGAAACAGTGCCTATTGATTAGGCTTCCTTTCATAATTTAATATAGAAAGATATTTTTTTTAGCTGTATTTTTTTCAAAGCCAGTTTTGCTAATCATCATTATCAGTTGTAAGCAGGTTCCCCACCAGGTGGACCGACGAGCCGCGACCGATATAGTCGGAGTTGCGGGCAACCGGTGGATGCAAATGGCAAGTTGTCGTTCATTATAGCGTTTTAAGTGGGAGTTTTACTGATACTAGGTTTAAAATATGTAATTGTGTATATTAAAAACCATTGCTTTTAAAGAATTAATGCTTATTTTTTAAGTCTTGTAATAAGTTAAGTAGATTAAGGTATTAAAACAACTTCTATTCATTATAAAAAACCCACGCGTGAACCTGTAATTTAGAAGGTTAGATCGTGATATTTATTTTTAAACAGGCTTTACATGTTGGTATTATTATTAGTAATAATATCTTGGGACAGCTTACACAAGCTCATGTATTATTATCATAGTACCTATATCTACGTATACAAACTCAAACGTGCAATTTTGTGGCAACAAACGTTACTGTCAAGCGTGAGTTAGGTTTTATTCCCAGGTTGCAAAATAAGTGTTTTGGGTTTCTTGGTACAAATATTTAGCTACAGACCGAGAGGGAAATGTGACTGATAAGCGGAAATAGGCTTCCCTGGAGACATTTACCATCTTTGGTGAGAGTGTACAACACTTTAGTTTAATCTGTCGGAGATATAATCTCGATATTATTACACCAATGGATAAAACTTTTAATTAAGTGAAGCAACATTTAGTAAGATGTTACAAGTTGGTACTATGTAGACACGTACCATTTACAAACTATTATGATCAAGACTTCTGTTCGGTTTCAATATGGGAACAACATTAATATTGCACCAAGTTGTACGCAAACTGCTTTGGAGTGTACATGTAGTAGGTAAGTGCAGTTTCATACAGGAAGGTTTCTGGGCGCGGGCGGGCGACAAGGAGGGGAAGGGGGGTGTTACGGAAAATCCAATTAGTTGGATAAACATCCGTTTAAACTACACACTTGAGATAAGCTCCATTTACTTATCGAAGATTGTACACACTAATAATTTAAGATATCACGGAAATTGTTTGTTATTATTATAATCGCGGCTTCAGCTAACGCGTGTTTGGATCACGTGGTGTTAACTGGATTCCTGTAATTGATACTAAATGCGAAGCACATTAACATGATCCATGTTAAACAATTGAAGTAGAATATTAGTGTAGGATTAACAAAATAGCCTCAAAATAGTCGCTGTTTATCTACTGATGAGCACGACCTTTGCTCATATGTAAAGGTAAATTATAAATCGAAGTAGGTAATAAATGGCCCACACCTCGACCATTACCCCGACACGGAGAACGCATCAAATCATTTTCAAATATGCGAGGTTTTCGGAATCCCCAACAGAAAAGGAACGTCTTCCTTATATCGGGTATCCGACCAAATTCTCATATTATTCTTGTTCTCAGATATACCCGCATGGAATGTTAGACCCTCGTCAGGTTTTACCAAGATGTAATTCAATCTAGGCCACCCCATCAATCTGTGAGTTCTCACGCATATATTTCTGTTGATTTGACAAATGAGAAGGGTGTGCTAGTGGATGAGCTACGAGAACGTTGGACCCGTAAAATGTTGCTCATTGGTTTATGACTGTCGATATCGGATGACAATTGTGGAGTTATGCAAGATTGATGAGCAGATTAGTGGTCGTGTGGATCTTTCTACACTATTAGATGAGGTTCATTGCATCAGTGGTTGTCTGTTAAGTCTTTGCTGCAGATTTTTGCTTCAACACATATTAGCGAATTGGCCACGTAATTCACAAAAGAAGAAGAATGGCAGAGAATAAGGGAGGCCTGTACTCAGCAGTGGGTGATACCGGGCTGAAATGATTATGATTAGCAAAAAATACGAACGGCATATTTTAAAGAAACTGTAAAACGTAGCAATGTCTATATATGTTGTTTAAGACGATCTTTGTATTATTATTCGCTTGCTGCGTGTAGCGTGTCATGGCGTCTAAACTTTGACGACTCTATCTACCGTTAAGTTAGTACGAGTAAACTTGTTTATTCATGTTTATCGTTTGTTTAGCCGAGTATGAGTAATGTTTTTACTGTTTATCTATGGCTTTTATAGATAGCCAGGGGGGACGCATTAGAAGTAAAATTATCCTTCTTTACTGGTACCGAGAAATCGAGTTCTTTGAGATGAACTGTTGTGGTTACGACTTAAGTTGATCGGCGCATTATGGGAGTATAGATTTTTAATAAAGGAAAACAGGTCTACCTGACCCACCTTTACGGATTATAAGCGTTATTATATCCATGTCTATTGATATGATAATTTATACAAAGGGCCTATGTTTGCCTAAAGTTTTAAATGTTTCGTACCAAATAAATTATTTCCTTTAGTTTGTGCACACCATAATATTAGATCTACTATTACGCTCTACTGTTAAACTTTTGCATATTTTGGCGAATTTCTTTGAATACTTAAATAATTCTAAGGATTACTTACAGGTGTGTGTGTGATTTGGAATTGAAGATGATGGAAATGACAGTAGCCAATGTAGAGTCATCACAGTAACAGTCATACAGGCTGTTAAAGTAATTTCTTTGTTAACTGATTATTTTTTTAAGTATCCCCACAAGTTTGATGATGATATTATGATGAAAAAATGATGGCAACACAATACGCAACTTGGGAAACTTTCGATCATCAACCTGTATCTAGAGTATTGCCGTAGTGTTTTCTCGGTAACTTTAAAGTCTTCAATCAAACTTAGCAGCCGACTTCCTGAGTTCTAACATAGTGTATGCAATCCAAATACGCGTGAAAACTTCAAACAGTTGCGCACTGAGTTCATAACCTCCCCTGGTCGTAAATTACGCAACTCGCCCTCATTACTGCGGCCGCCCATCCGTGGATGATACGAGGGTGAAGAGCCCTCACATTCCCTAACTGTCTATGCTCTATAGCCATAGGTAACCGCTATGAGTGTTTCGTTGCAGTATGCGCGCGGAGCCAGCGGCCCCCTAGTAGAACTACCGCGTCAGTTGTTATGAATGTTTTATACTTTAATCTGTTTAACGAGAAACCGTTCTCCCGGTGCTTAAATAATGCAATATACATCCATATCTTTATTAACATTTATTACAGATAGAAGTCTGGTTGACATCTCTTAACGAAGACTGGGAAGAGATTAAGTTTTTCATTTATTTAAGTGCTTGACAGAAGTTGACAAACAACCTAGTACTGTCCTACTGCAGGGCAAAGGCCTCTTCTCGTATAGAGAAGGATTGAGTATTAATCACCACGCTAACTCACTGCGGGTTGGCGATATCAGACTATTAAATCCAGGTTTTCTCTCGATGTTTTCCTTCACCGTTACTTAGTGTGTCATAGGAAATCTAAGAAAGTGACATTGAAAAAGTCACATTGGTACTTGCGAAGGTTTGAATCTGCGACCTTGTGCATATAAATCCAGTATGTCAACCACTAGGCCACCACGACAAATCAAAATAACTTTTAATTTGTTAAAACTTAATACAAATATAATTTTAATTTCAGTTTTGAATTACCTACGTCGAATAAATTTTGTAAAAGTCAACTGACGCTAGAAATTCGGCACCTCATTGGGTGTCTTTTGCAAAACTTAATCTTCTGAGATAGTAGCGTAGAATTAGTAACTATTTATACACCCGTAGAGATCTGAGAAAATCCTTGAATCTATTTACGACACAAACTATTATTTAACAATGTAGACTCAACAATGATAAAGGTTTGGTAAGTGGGCTTTCAATACCAAACAACATCTTCTTTTTATTTAGAAACGATATTCTTACAAAATAGAAATACAGACGTAATCTTATCCATCTCTTAGAACGTCTACTATGAAACTACAAATAATAGCATAAGAATATCTATCATAAAGTAATCCTTTGGGCTCACATGTTGACAAAGATGATACAATAATATTACAGACAGTTTTTTCTCCTACTTGGTTTACCTACTTACATAATTTCTTTGTGGATTAGACTGACACAGTCAATAGAGACATGGATTTCTGGAGAAAAATATAAATATAATATTTAAGAGATTAGAGAAATCCCTAATAACTAATAAGTTAATCAATCTCAGTACTGTTGCGTTGGAAAAAAAGAGGCTAGATGTCATGCTTATACTAAAAGAATAGCTTAAAAAATCCTTAAAATTCTTGTTATTAAAAAAAGTCTAGAACCAAAGTAATACTTTCCTTTCAGTACGCTTCCCACGCAACGGTTGTAAGTTAATTATCATATAAAAACAGTATAAGGCAATATTTTTCCATCGAACAATCCAGATTAAAATATCATAGAAGCTTACGCAATTTTATAAGCGTATCTATTGAACCGATTAAATCATTCGGATCAATTGATTCGTTACACTAAAAAATTACAGTTGGCCTTTCATGTTTCAAAATCACATTTTATTGTCGAAAAAATAGCGAGTGTTTGACCGTCGGTAATGGCGTTTAAAGCAGTCGTTAAGTAAGTTTTATTTACATGGGTTACCAAACTACGCGACGGGCAGGCGCGTGCTGCCAGCCTTAGCTAATATGTTATTACGTGAAATAAAACGTGCCACAACGGACCCGAGTCCGAGTCCGCCATATCGTTACCGTTCTACTTGCCTTATCGACGTCTGCATGAGCACGGAGCCTTAATTAAAATATATGGCCGCCATTTAAGAATAATTTCGAGTGGAGCCAATTCTTTCGTCCTAAATAGAAATTTATACGAATTATTATTGAAATTTATTATATGGTTGCTTGTGTTCGAATATCAACAATGAGTTTTTGGTTATTAAACGTTGTTTTAGTTAAAGGTTACCTATAACAACGAATATAATAACGGTATATAATATAGAATAGGCACGTTTTTTGTCTGATCATTAATTCCATTTTCTGGGAATTACCGTGGGGGTCTACTACTTAGATACCTAAGAAAATTTCAACCACGAGGCTTAACCCTCGATGATGCAAATTTCTGTTGAATTTGATTCAATCATTAGTATTTTTTTTTAAGTTCATATTTCAATCTTCCCTGTCTTATGATAACATGTGGTCACTGGTCAAGAGTCATGCAGTAATAAGTGCATAATTATATTATGCAATAAACAGGGAGGGTTAAGTCCACCGGCGCCCCTGTGTTAGTGTATGACAGTTATATTTAAGTATCTAGAACAATGGTCTCATTTTATGAAGGATTAATGCCATCGCTGTGTACCTAGGTTGCGGCCAATTTTATACTATAAAAAGTGTTGGTTGCACTTGGTGAATTGATGGAAATATATATAAGAATAATTGTCACCAAGAATAAATAGTTTTGGGTGAAACCAGCATTTTACAAATGAATATCTGCACTGTTTATCGCTACATCTTTACTGTGGGAAATATGAACAAGTAAGATGACAAACAAGAGTTGACAGATATATAATGTACCGTAGGTGAGTTTCACAGACATCTAATATCTGTTGAATAATAATTATAATTAATAGTGTGTCTTCGAACTTGTTTTTTATCATGAAGTGACGAAAACTGGGCCAGTTCTCCGAGTGTTAAAATAAGGTTACAATCAATTATATGTCTCATTCAAATCCGTTACAAAGCGGTGTAAGTAAATCTTTTCAGTTTTTCAAGCTTATATAACGTATCGGGTCCATCAATTGTCAAAGTATTTGAAAGGTATTGCGTCTCGTAAAACTGTCACTGGTTATCCCAAGAGAGTTCTCGATAGTGTTGTCTGCGTGTCGCTTAAGTTTCAGTTTACAATAGTAGCAATACCTATAGATATACAATCCCATTTTAAGGGATGTAAATAGAGCCTGCGCGGGTGATGGTGTCTTAGGTATTCGTACGTCCAGCGGGCCCTGGGTGGCAATCTTACTAATCTTGTGTGTTAGCTAATCTCTACAATACGACGTTGAGTTTACAAGGACAAAGAAAAGTAAGTGTTTATTCCCCTTTATCTCATTATTTTGCCTACAAAATAAATTTAGTACATTTTACCTTTTTATTTCAATTTGTCAATGTCGTGGTTTCCTAAAATGGCGTAATCGCTTATAGCTGCGAATAACGAAAATATCTCCAAGTAATTGATAGTTTCGTGGTATACGTGTATTTACAATTCTTTAGTTTCACAGTTGCTTATTGTGAACTTAATACAACTGAAACAATGCGTGCTTATAACATCATGTCACTTGGCCTTGTAGCTCGTAGCACGGTGCGTAGCCGCGCGTGCTACGAAATACTTACAAATTCGTAGCGGTTTTACCAAACTTTTTATTGCTTAATACTTGCGGTCAAAATAATATCAGACCGGGTTTGTACGTAAATTATGATTTAGTATTATTATTGAAATACCCACGGTAACGTGAAGGTACTCGCGTAGTCGTCGTCTAACTTAACACTGATTTTCGATATTCGTAATACTGTTACAGACGTTACAGTACGAATGACATGTTGAGACGTTTCAAATAAGGAATGTGTTCGACAGCGCTGTCACGTTCAGATGGCGTGTTCGGGTGCAATTTGCTAGGTCGCACCGCCTACTGTAATAACGACTTCCGTACCCTGTCGTGGCGCCTCCTCAAATTGGTCGCTTATCACCAATCTACGGTGTAGAGTAGAATACCAGTTGGGCCGGTCGCAATTTGTCAACAGCGCGCGTCCGTTAGTTGTTTCTCGTTTACAAATTGCCATATGGTCCGTGTTATTTGGATAATCGATTATGCTTAGATAATTGTGCTTTCAGAAATGCTATTATGTTTTGTTGACGTGACTGTTATGGAACTGATGCGAACGGCAGATCTTTTTTGCGAGTGTTAGGTATGCGCAAATGATATGAGAAGTACGACACAAATTATTACCTCAGCGCTAAGTATACGCAAGTTACGACTTACGTTGAAAACTTTGGTATATTTCTTGAGAGTATGCTCCAACTTACTGGTTTATTGCTTCCAGAGATATTATTTCAAAGAACTCCTGGAATTTATTCCGCACATTCGTCTAGTAGAGGTAATCCCAGAGGTACTTATTCGGCTACTTAGTTCAAACAGTAGTCGCATCTGATATCTTTGTACATATTTGAACGCCATTATACGGGTCTCGTGATGATTTTGTCAGGAATGTAGCCACAACAATTCACGCCCAGATTATTTTACGTAGTATTATAAACTTTAGTAGTAGTAGTTATAAGAAACTTTAATTAAAACAAAATATTTTGTTGTACTATATAAGTAGGCATACGAGACAGCTATGCATTGTATGCAAGATGTCTCATGACGTTCTAGGCTTCGTACGTTCTTCTGTACAGTGTACAGCCGTATTTTTATAAAGAAGTAGCTGCTCCCCGTGGTGTTACCCGCTTAATTTTTTCGGAATAAAAAGTATATGTGTTAATTCAATGTGTCAGCTACCTCCATACAAAATTTCATTAAAATCCATTCAGTAGTTTTTACGTGAAGCAGTATCAAACATCCATCCATACTTACAAACTTTCGCGTTTATAATACTCGTATTAGTAGGGGTTCAAATATTTTGGTTTACTTTTTCAATTTCGGAGTTGTATTATAAGCAACCAATAATGGGCGGGCTCTACACAAGTATTTAATTATACAGATAGAGTAGCTTTAAGTCCTCTTTGTTGTATTTAAGTTTACGAACTTTAAACTAACAGAACCTATTATTGTATGTACTCTAATCAAGGGCCATCAAACCAATATTGTTGTTAAAATAAAGCGCGAAAGTTACAGATTTTTCAAGGAGGTAACTACAAAGGTAAGAAGTATAAATAGAATTTAATTACTATAATTTATTTATTTTAGCTTATGACAAGGGTCCCGCGGGTTTCCCCGCGTAAAAGCGAAGCATAGCCTGTGTCATTATAAACTTAGGGTACAAATTATAGCCTATATGTTGCGTGTGGACTACCTCGTTGGTCTAGTTGTCAAGCGCTGAGCATGTGTTCCTGGGTTTGAATCCCAGGTCGGGCAGTGTTTCTGCTTTCTGGGTTTTTCCCTTTAGGTAAGTATTAGTAGTAGCACGGAGTCTGGTTTTGTGCCGGGTTGATGACAATAGGCTCGCCCCCTATCACATTGGGCCTTAAAACATAACTGGCGAAATGTGAGTGTGCATTGCAGTGTGATTTATGACATTTAATTCTCTGTGAAATGCTACATTATTAGTATGGTTCGTTTGTAATTAGTTATTTAACATTGCTGATTGGTAAATATTTACATATATTTTACGAGTTTGTGAGAAGCAGCAATTTTGCATTTCTGCAAATCTCAAATTTCTTTGCAAAATAGGGGTACAAAGACTTTAAATGTAAATACGTAAACATTTTGCAAATACGTCTATTAATTTATTAGTGTTAATATTTACAATGTGTATTGCTAGTAATTGACACGTGTATACGAAAACTTATCTTCGTCTACCCTCCTTCCACTCACACTGTATTATAATCATATACAGAAGCTTTGACGATTTGAAGACTGGTTAGGTAATAAGCTAAATGGAGAAATATTATATTAATGCCATGGTCGTCAGACATGGAAAGTTGGAAAGAGCCGAACCCAGAACTAGTAATGTTAGTGTATTATTAAATCATATGTTTATGTGTCACGCACGGGTACCTATAGTCACAGAAATCATTCGTCACAGTTAAGTTTTGGGGTAACAAAATAAAGAATTTATTGACTACATTCCCGGTAGCAACGTGTGGGTATGTTGCGGTAGTGTTGTGGTAATTTGATAGTGTGTAGAATTCTATAGGTATTTCATAAATTTTTTCATGAGTTATGTTGAACCGTGGCCTGTAGTTATGCTTGATAAAGTTTTAGATTAATTAGATTATTGTACACGCATATTCATAATAAGTTTCTACTCCCCCTTACGTATACCAATGGATAAAGTTAAAGAAGAAGATGAATGAAGAAATTTATTTCTCTACGAAATTTATTTCTCTCAAAAAGTACATTATAGTTTGTATTATGACATTTAATTCTCTGTGAAATGCTACATTATCAGTACGGGTTCGTTTGTAATTAGTTTGTATTTGTATAAATTACAATAAAATAGCTTAAACTTAACTTTTTGAGAGCTGGAGTCCGCACTAGGTTCAAGACCTGTATGACAGATCTCCAGGCTCTTTTACTCCTAAGGTAAGCACAGCTAACGTGAAAACTTTGCGCCGTCTGTGTATGGTAAAGTTGTACCATTGATTTAATTATATCTGTTATGATGACAAAAAATTTATATGTGAATAGGGTTAAGAAGTGTTTCATCAACATGATCAGCTTATCTCAGTCCACTGCTGGACATAGGCCTCTCCTATGGCACGTCAATAAGCTCTATCTTCGGTATTCTGCTTCCAACCGTTAACAGCTATTTTGCTGAAGATTTAAAAAGTGTTTAGAAAGGTTTTATTATTGTTTATTAGTAAGAGGGATTATTTGTTAATAATTTCGGTTTTACGTATTAGTCTGAGAGCTGCAATCAGACTTGTCTAGAATTAATTCGGTGTTTGCTTGCTCTTAGTGTCACATGAAGGAATGGCAAGCAGGAAGGCACTTTAAAGCGTCTTTAATTGCCAATCAATTCACGAACAGTTTCTTTACTAATAAAACTGCAACTGTAGTTTTAAGTTTCTATTTCAGTAAATAAAAGTCGTGTGTATATTTATGTATGGGTGCTTAAAGTAAAGACAATTTATCATGAGTTATTTCAAGAAACTTAATGCAAGTTGTATTACATTTATAAAAATCTTATTTTTTTATTTAATAATATTATTTATTAAAGTTGCTCGAAACACCAAAAGTATAATGGTAAATTCCACGATACGTGAAACACAGTAACTTTAATATAAATTGAACAAAATATTCTTCCAAGCTCCAGTTTTCAGTACTTAAAGTTACTTAAAGAAAAAGTAACTACATTATCAAGTGATTGTCTGGTACTACTAAACCCTAATGCGTTGACGACTCTACACAACAAAATTCACTTCTCCTAACCTAATTTGTAACGTAATACTTAATAAATATCCAGCAACAAAAACAGCGCAAAGAGATCAAGTAGGCAAATAATGTTGACTGTGGTGCAAAAAACTTTTTTTGCATAGCGGCGTGCATAACGAAAGCGCTCGTGTTGTGCTCGAAACTCGGTGTGCGAGCAACCTGCGTAGGGCTGCCACTGCCGCCATATTGTGCAACATGTAAAACATTGCGACAACTTAGTTAACAGACAATAGACTTGCTGTGATATAAGGTCAATAAACTCGCAATCTTACAGTGCTCTTTTGTATTGATATATTGCTGTCGATACAAAAATGGATTTAAAATACAACAAATAACTTTTTGACTACTCTATTGGTCTAGTGATTAGTGACCCTGTCATGAGTTCGATTCCCACCCAGGACAAATCTCTTTGTGTGATGAGAGTATAGTTTTTTGTGCTTAGGTGTAATTTGTCTTTGATTTGATGTGTATTTGGAAGTATATAAGTATGTCTATCAGTTGTCTGGTTCCCATAATACAGGCTCTGCCTAGTTTGTGATCAGACGACTTCGTGTGAGCAGTCCTAAGATATTAGTATTATTAATTACTTTGAATTTTTAACTGTCTTGTCAATATGTCAACTGCCTCGTTGGTCTAGTGGTTGCTAAGCGCGACTGCTGAGCACGAGGTCCTGGGTTCGAATCCCGGGTCGGGCAAAGTGTTACTGAGTTTGTCCATTAGGTCTCAGTAGCAGCACGGAGTCAGGATTTGTGCCCGGTTGATGGCAATAGGCTCGCCCCCTATTACATTGGGACCTAAAAACATAACTGGCGAAATGTGGGTGTACTATATGTGCACCTCTGCCTACCTCTTCGGGGAATACAGGCGTGATGTTATGTTATGTTCTTGTCAATATGTTTAATTGTCAACTTATCAGTGGATTTAAACTTTTAACTTGAGAATCATAGCGATTTGACAAACGAATTTGGTTATATTAAAACAATGTGAGTAGAGTTTCATCTTTAGATATCTAAACTTTGCAATTGACAGTAATATATTTGTATATATATACAAAAGATTGGCTTACAGCCTTTTACTTTAAAAATAGCTGAAGGACATAGCAATATTAATGTAATTGAACTGTCATAGGAATAAAAACAATATTTAGTCGATTTTTTTTTTAATTGGTTAAAAAAAATCCGCCTGTATTGGTATGAATAAACCAACAATAAATAGACAAGCTGATGGCGCACTGACATGTCGCAGTCTATTTGGTAAAAAATAAGAATAGGTTTTGGTCCGACCAAATACGTTTCGCTATTTTATCGATGTGTGCAAAAAATGTTGCATACAACTGAAAGAGCAATGAAAAGTAAGGTTTCCTTAACTGGTTTATCATTATCAATTCCAAGAAATCTATAACTGGAGGCGATTCGTTGAAATACTGTCTCAATAAAGATAATGAGAAGATTTCCAGGAAATAACACGTCATTTTTTTTAAACTAGATGGCGTTGGCATTTCTTAATTGACTACCTCTGAGAAGAAATGCCGAGACAAACTCAAGGTCAAGGTCCCTTCTGACGTCCAGACAAGTACAATACATTTATGTGAGAACAGTGTGGGTGGTTTGGTTAGAAATCCTATCCTTCTTATTGTTATAAAATGTGATACTTTGTTTATGTTTACGGTCAAGTCCCACTCACACAAATAACTTGAAAACTTATTACATTATAATGATTTCATTGTATTGATGTCGCAAGGTAGTAGACAGTTTTTGCTATTTTGAATTGACTTAATTAATGGCTAGAAAATGCAACGCGCTTAGTCTGATGATGATCACCAGCAAACTAATTGTTTAAAAACACCTAGAATGAAGTACTATCAAATAGTGAGAACAATCTGATTACAATTTAATTCAGTAGGATTTTTATGCGCGCCAATTCAAAGTCTTGTCCTCTGTGAGAGTAAACTGAGATTTTCGTAAATTTTTCTTTTCAGTCCCCCTAGATAAGTGGCAAAAGCTTGATGAATAGAAGTCAAATAAATAATAAATATATGCAGATGACATACTCCATTACTTATAAAAATTAACAGTGTTGAACAATTGAATACATTATACCGGTCCAGTGATTAAACGACAGTTCGTTCGCATGACAAAGAATAGAGATGTCAATAGACTTAAGAAGTAGTTATCTTAAAACACAATAACATCGTTTATAAGTAAGGGGGATAATGTTTCGACTATATTATCGATGACATATACCTATTTATGCTAAACGAATATATTTTTCAATATATTCTTTTTCCATTCGTCATGTGGCTAAACCACTTATCTACGGGGCAGTAACAGAAGTTATATTACAATCATGTACTGAAGGTAAATATTTTCTCGGAAAAGAATTAAGGTTTAACACTCAAAACATTTCGACAAGTATGAATGTTTTGGAGCTTCGGGGTACGCAATGAGGACACAATAGATGTTGTTGCGAAACACAACAGGACTAAAGTTCCCCTAAAAATATACTGCGTAGTGTTGTAATGATATCATCGTAATTAACAGAGACGTATATATTTTTTTCTTGAGTGTCGATCTAGAAATATCGAAACTAAGATTTATGTTGTAAAAAGAGAACTTTAACTTGTCTTTGATTACATTCCGCTTCTAATCACACTAATATTATAAAGGCGAAAGTTTATGATGTTACTTCTTCACGCTCAAACGGCTGGACCAATTTTGATGAAATTTCATATGGATGTAAATGACACCCTGTAATAACACAGGCTATTTTCTATCCCGAAAAAATGCAGTGGGTAACACCGCGGGGCGCAGCTAGTAAGAATAATATAGGAGAGTCCTTCATATTATTATTGTAATACTCGACCAAAAATGTTGTGGTAAGTATTGTTGTGTCTAACGAAACGTGTCGTATTTCCTGCCTTGCCTGTTTGATCATATCGAGTAGGCGTATCTAGAGTCTAGGGATTAAAACAAAGCTCACATACCTGGTTTTACTTTCTCCATAATACGCGTGGCTGTTATTTATCAAAATGAATAAACAGTTCCTTTGTGTTCTAAAGTAACAGTTCCTTATTCATAATAACAACTTAATCCAATTATTTTTTGCAAATGTCGTAATAAAACCCTATCATATAGTCCATTGTAATGAATTCTCTGGTCTGCACGGCAGCGTATGCAGCAGTTTACTATTGAATAACTCGGCTGTATAAGTGGGTTTTATTCATTTCCTTTGAAAACCTGTATGCCGTATGGAATTATACCACTCTTATAGCCCCTAGCGTGACGGTTGGGCCCAGTCAACCTACTATTAGAAGGGCATAGTAAGTAAATATCTTAAGATTTATGTTTAGAATAATTAAGCAGGTTCGTCGTAATAGTATGTTTATTCGACTTAATTCCAACCTGCCGATATGAATTTTGCCGTTTTAATGTCGTGTAATTGAAGTAGAAATATCCTTTCGCCTATTTGACTTATATTATGATAAGACTCATTAAATACGTTTCGTTATTTAATTATTTTTTTATGTCATGCTTTTTATTGCAGCGTTCGTTTTGTTTAGTGTATTAGCGGTGACGCAAAAGCAAAATTTGAGGCAAGTTCTGAAACTGAAACCTACCGGTTGGCATATGTTTATAACCGGTAACTTCGAACATATCGTTAAAATTTTCCGTTTAAAAATAAAGATCCTCTTCAAGCATTTACGCTAACTGATTTTAAAGTATTCAGAAGCGATACAAGTATTTTCGTTATTAATCGTATCGGTTTAGTTTACATCTGAAGAGGCGTCAATATAAAGCCTTGTTAAGTCTGTGCTACCTCGCGGAAATTTCTCTCGCGAGCACATGTATAGGGTTGCCCCGAACGAAAGAATTATTTTTATTAATACAAATGTACCAACCAAACAGATGTATTCCATACTTTCCCACAATACAGAAGCTGCTTTGAAGTAAGTTCTTTTCACGATGAAAACATCAAAGTTTAACAAAGCCACGCTTCGCGATGACTAGTTACACCTTTAGAAATAAATCTTTGTTTGTTCGCACCTGTTATTAGGTTTCATGCTTGTTGACGTATTGTTTCCTCGCGGGGCGACTTTAAAATTCGGCGCTTTTAAATTGAGATGGACTTTATTTTGAATTATGTATCCTAGCAACTAAATGAAATCAAATACTGTTACTAGTACAGGATTTCTAGTTACTATGATCCTAAACTTCTAGCTCATTCTCATCACATTTTACATACCTATGTGCTCATCGATTTACTTTTGTCTAAATACAAGTATAGAAGTATCACATAATCATCACCAGCTTTTATGTAACCCACTGCTGGGCAACCCTCTTCCCTTAAACGCCACTGTTTCCTGATTTGGCCATTTGCACTGTATACACATACCTAGGACAGGTATTTATAAATTTCTAAAATAAATTACATACAAACATATCGATATGTATTTAAGGGGGAGTGTAAATGTGAAGAATTGTTGTCGAGATGCCGTGAGCGTGCGGAAGTGACATCACGGACGGAAACGTGGCGCGAACACGAATGTCAATCTCGTGTTGTTGAGCTTCGAACTGATAGACATACATACATAATTATAATTAACATATCCTTTAAAATTATGTTCTGATATCATCGTTGAAAATATGTATTTTCGTTATCATACAGGTGAGTGAGCGGCATATTGTATTTCTATTTTAAGCGACGGTGTACCAATGTTATGATACGAGGGTCAAACTGAAAGTTCTTAGAAAATCAAAAACTGATTACATTAGCCAGTTATTAGTTTTATTATATCTTTTCAAAATATTGTCCATTCACGTCAATATACCGCTGCATGCGATGGAACCACTGGGAAAAGCACTTTGCCCACTCGTCTTTAGGGTTCTCTTCAATGGCATCGCGATACGCAGCCACCGCTTCTTCAGCATTCATAAACCGCTTTCCTTTAAGTTTTTCTTTAATTTTTGGAAATAAATAAAAATCACAAGGGGCGAGGCCGGGGCTATACGGCGGGTGACCCAGTAATTCAACGTTTGATGTCGCCAAATAGTCGATCGTTCGCTTAGCGGTGTGCGACGAGGCGTTGTCGTGGTGAAGGAGGATCCTACTGCGAGGTCGTTTCTCTCGAACTTTTTCCAAGACAAGTGGCAAACAATTGGTAGTGTACCATTCTGCAGAAACTGTTTTTTGATCCTCTAACACAATTGTTGCGAAATGACCTATCCTTCCAAAGAACGAGGCCACCATTTTTTTTCCCGCACTTCGATCTCTCTTCACTTTAGTTGGCAACCTCTCGAAAGGAAACACCCACTGAGCAGATTGTCTTTTGGTTTCAGGATCATAACAGTAAATCCAGCTTTCGTCACCTGTTAGTATGTCGAACACAGCATTTGAGTCACCTCCGTTAAATCTTTCAATCATTTTACGGCACCAATCCACACGATGGAGTTTTTGAGCCTCAGTCAAATTATGAGGTATCCACCGGGCGCAAAGCTTCCTGACTGCTAAATGTTCGTGGAGGATTTTGTGCACTTGACTCATACCGATGCCTAAGCTTGTCCGAATCTGCTGATAGGTCACTCTTTTGTCAGTCTCTATCATACGCCGCACAACACAGATGTTATCTTCAGTCGTCGCCGTAGAAGGCCGTCCCTCACGTAAATCATCAGTGAGATTAGTGCGACCACGTTTAAACTCATTAAACCAGTTGTAAACTGTCGCACGAGATGGGGCTTCATCGTGAAAGGCCAATCGTAGTCTATCATAACTTTCTTGTTGACTTAAATGACATCGAATGTCATAAAAAATCATTGCACGAAAATTTTCTCGTGTTAAATTCATGTTGACGTGACACAGACAATTTTCAATTTGCCGCCAAATCGTAAAACAAATGACAAATTAATGAAATATATACTCAGTAATATTGGCAAAGAGTTCTATTTTCAAATTTTAGAATTATTTATTTATTATATTGTTTATAAGTGGCCAGTTCTAAGAACTTTCAGTTTGACCCTCGTAAATATAACTATGTGCTTTATAAGTATAATGATAAGACTCTTTTCCCATATCTATCAACCAATTGATTGTATATAAAAATAAACTAAATAACTGAATCCAAATTCAGATCATCGTCACCAATAAAAATATTGTTATCACGTCTTTTCTAAAGAACTGTCATTGTTGCATACCACAAACAACAAGCTGTTTTGTCAACATGAATATAAAAAATACACGTCGCTATAACAGTAACAAACATTTCAATACCGCTCACCATAATATCAGTAGCTTCAGGTTAGGTTACGCCACGCCTGATGAACGTTAAGACGAGTGGCAAGTGACGTCACTGTCTGATCACGTGTCAGGTTACGTAAGTGGCAGCGTCTGCAGTGCATAGGTTAATCACCTGTCATTGCCGATAAATTATTGTAGCCTATGGTTAATTGTTGGCCATGTGACTACTGCCTTATTAGGGCAGTTGTGGGATGTGTATTTGACAATAGTTTGTATCTTATGGGGTGCACCGCACTCTTTATAGATTAATGGGATTTTTTTTTTTTAATTTTGGGCTCTTCCAACTACTAATTTTATCATTCATAATTATCTTTGATGCAACTAGGAGGAAATGTGTACTTTTTGAATTTCATAGACATACAAAAGCAAAAGAAAATAATATGGGTGTTTACAAAAAGAAATTGCCTATGTTATTTTAGGATGAATTTTGTGACAACAATCTCTGGACCACACAATGGTTGTGTCCTAAAAACGCAACGAACTTCCTATATTGTTGCTGGCGTACGATTGTTACGCTAATTGCAAAAGTGTATCCATTCGATAGCACAAACAGTCGCTTTGGTCTATTGTCCACAACTCTAGTGTTTACGCACCGAGCGGCTAGATACGTCCCCTTTCAATCATGGGCCTAACTATCGTTTGGTCAAGCCTTCGCTTTGTTTAGATTATGTAATAGGTGCCGAGCCGATATCCAGCGGGGAATATGATTTGACTGCACTTGTGTGCCACTCAAATAATGAATGAGCAATCAATTCGGTCGAGTATCCCTATTGTTGTAAACCTCGGTACACTTGTAGAAGCTAAGACATTCATGTGGTCTTAGAAACTGGGTATAACATACTAATGATTAATATTTTTATGACGTGTTAAGAGCTCTAAAAGACGCCACTACGGCGCGCCACATAAAAAGTCTGTACAAAGGGTTATTTCAGTTCCTTCATAAAACTAACAACAGTGTTCGCGGTAACAAGACGAGAGCGTTTCTCCCGAGCCCATATTCTCACAGTCATTGTCTCGTTCAGTAGACTTTAGGGGCTTGAGCCTGAGTGTTAGATTCAACAGACCATTGTTTATCTTCCTTCACCTGGCAAGACGAATCCCACACAAAGGCAACTCTCGTTTCTGCACTATTGTTTGCTTTTGTTATGCAATTGTAGGTTTTCGAGCACGTCACGCTACGGCGGATCTTCGCTTGTTTGTGAAGTGGAGTAGGAGCTGACAACATCTGCATCGCGCACCTACGACCAAATTGTTACATGCCGTTTGCGATCAGCGATCGGCTTCTTATTGCTTGTTATTACTTGCATTCGTTTCGCTCCAATGTGATTGTGTTTAATAAGATAAAGAAATAAGTATAACGTTTTTATTGAACCATAGAGCGTGTTATTGATATCTTTAATTAAAAGACAATTCGTTATATTTGTAGACTTGTGCCAGTATAACGAAAATCTTGATAAACATAACTATCAAAATTAAAATGGTATGTGAAGTTAGACATTTTACGCATATCGTTTACCTAGACTTAGCAGCAGCTACTTTTCAGGGCCAGTTAAAAGTCAAGGCCAATTGCTACGCATAGAATTCAAATCCTGACAAGACTGCCTCGTAGGTCTAGTGGTCGCTAAGTGCGACTGCTGAGCACGAGGTCCCTAGACCAAATTCCAGGTCTGCCATAAGTGTTATTAGGTTTTTGCATTTGGTAATTCTCAGTAGCAGCTCAGTCTGAATTTATGCCGTGTCGATGGCAATAGGTTTGCCCCTATTACATTGGGACTTATAACTGGCGAAATGTAGGTGTACTATACACCTCTGCCACTACTCCGGGGAATACAGGCGTGATGTTAAGTTATGTAAGACTCTATTACATTTCACTGAGCGATCATCCATCATAACTATAAAATTGTCTGGAAAAAATATAATTTTAACATACTTTATTTTTGGTTTTCGTCGAAGGTAATCTACTTGAACATTAGGTAAATTGTCTTTAAAATATTCCAGCAATCACCATTTTGGTTAAGTGGGAAGACAGTAAGTTGATCTCTTGTAATTGAAAGTGCTATTGCATTAACTTAATGAGATTTCGAAGTGAGGAGCCAAAAGACGCGTTAACAACCGGCGACTAATTTATATGTTGATAGGGATTCAGCGCGGCAGCGTCTACTGTTTGAAGTGGACACACGTTCCTACGAGATATTATGTTCTGTGTTTGTGACGTCATAGTAGTCGGAATATAGGACACAAACACGCTATGTTTTACAATAATTAATATATTAATTAATTGAGATTTCCGTCTACATTTGGTTAGGTATAATTTTTTGCTTTTACATATTACTTAAGCTAGTAATATGATAATAATGATAGAATCAAATATATAGCTCATGTTCATTTTAAATCAATTTAGTTAGATACTTATTTAGCCAAGAAGGTACAGCGACTAAGTTTTTAGACGTAATTGGGTTTCGAGTTTCGAGAATAATATTTGTTTAGTTACATTACTGTTACATATTTAGCCGTTCAATCATGTCGAATGCAATTATAACTATTTAGGATGTATAATATTCATGTATGTTAGTTATACGAACTATCGTTAGCCGATAATGTTAGCTTAGCTAAATGTTATAGAGCGAGTAATGTACCTACTCAAACACAGAGTGTTATAACGTCAGAGGGTACGATGAAATGAATTGATCGCCTTTACTAAGATCGAGTGTAGGAACTCTATACCCATGGGTGAGGAGTTCAGAAAAGCCGCGCTACGAGTCGGTTTTGTTAACAAACTTGTTTGCACTAATGATGGATAGAAAAGATAGATCGCTTCTATAACAATAAGCTGAGATTGAAGATCTTTTTAAATGTTAACACGAAGCCGTTTTGGAAATAAATATGAGTTTTATAGCAGAGAAATGACAGTTTTATTGTCTTTGTTATAAAAGTTCACGTGTCGTGCCATAGAAATTGCTTGTGTTTATAGTTTTAAAATAACATTTTTTGAATTTTATTTTTAAAGTTTACTTGTACGTGATTGTTTTCTTCACACGACTTTCAGTACCGGAGTAATTTAGGAGATCCATTTTAAACATTTCTTTCGAATCATATGTGGATGTTGTTTTTTTATGTTTTAGACACATATTATATATTTACATATTTTCCTTCTTCTTTTCGTTTCGACGGTATATAATATGTATTATGGTTAAATTTTTATAATTATATTTTGGCCTTCTTTTGAGAGGTCAAGAGTCTTATAAACGAGTACAAAATGGTGAGTATCGGGCTAGTGGCAGACTGCAGTCTCCTTGTGCGCCGCCCGTAAATCTCGACAATTTACAACCTTAACATAGTTACTACTTACTCCTCCGCATATGTTGGTTTTCTACAGCAATAATGTTTTATATATACAAAATACCACGCTGCAGTTGTAGCAATTACTCTCTTATACCTTAGACAAAACTACACGTATACAAATATAGCATAGACAATAGATAGTATGTATATTTCAATGTTACGATATCTATTAAAAGGCCATAGACTTACGTTATTATAATATTCACATGAGTTTTTCAGTGCTAGAATAAAAGCGTATTAGGCAGACACTTATACCATACCATGTTATCTTACTTAGTATCTGCAAATGGTATATATGAATTTACCATTTACATATACTTGCAAGTAGTTAAGACTCTTTTGACGTTATTTACGGCTTTTTACAGTCACTGCGGCACATTAATTTCATTATTAATAATTGTTACATACAATTATGTTTGTATTGGTATACCTTGGCGAATTTATTTAACGAAGCTTAAACCAAACGTCGAGCCCGCCTTAGGCAACCCGACGTTACTTTGTAGCAAATAAATAAAATGTAAATAGCATATGGAACGGAACAAAGAGTATGATAATTTGCATAATGCTGTTCACCTTTTAGCTTTCGGACATGGTTGGTTTTGGTCTGGGCTTGAGCCAAGCCAAGTCCATTTAGCGACTTGTACAAAGATTATAAGCTTAGATCCTTTGGTTACACACTCGTCCCGCATATCCCATCGAAAAATACAGGATACCAGCTTTCAGTGTTATTCTCCCAAAATATTTATACCCTGTCGCGTAAACCAGGGATTTAAAATCGATTGTGTTTTACATCTTTGTGTATTTTGCTTTGCTCGACCAAATATATGGTACTTTGTGTTACTGATTTATGAATCTATAAGTATCTTTGTGAAATGGGTTGCTACTGTATTCCTCAACAAATTTCGCCATAAACCCGTTTTTTAATACAGTGAGATTTTGTTTTGTGGCGTTCTGGTGTACCTTTTTCCGGGGACACTTAAACCGCAGATACAAGCGACCCCTTGGTTGGTAGAGTTTACTGTAAAAAAACAAAACCAAAGGTCGACATTCTGAGGTTGGTGTAAAATTCAGTTTATTATTATCTACTTAATATGAGAGTTGATTGTTGGTAACTTTTGTATTTCATATTGACGTAGATAAGATAAATAATAAGATATATTGCTAGTAAATGACATACGTCTGAAGTTAAATTTAGATAATTATTGTTAGCAGTAATTGAGATTTGTAAGAATTAAATACGTTTTAAATGAAGTCAAGCGTATAAAATAATAATTTAAAATATTATTAACGTTAAAGGTTTAAGAATAAACATCGAAATACTATAAATATACTATAATATTTTATGTGTATGATATGACAATTTGGAATAAAATCAAAGAAGAGAATGTATTGTGTGATATTCAGAGAATTCCCCTTTACATTTCGGGACCGTAGTATTTCATATTATAAAATTATGGAAATAATGGAAAATAAAATTCTTTTAATAAACAATTGAACGTGCTAAGTAGTGTCAACCATTAAATATGTTCCAGCCAATAACATATTTTTAAACCTATCTTCTTAACAACAATAATTGTATCCATTAAATGTAATCCAATAATTGACTGCCTCGTTGGTCTAGTGGTTGCTAAGCGCGACTGCTGAGCACGAGGTCTTGGGTTCGAATCCCGGGTCGGGCAAAGTGTTACTGGGTTTTCCATTAGGTAATTCTTAGTAGCAGCACGGAGTCTGATTTGTACTCGGTGTGATGGCAATAGGCTCGCCCCCTATTACGCTGGGACCTAAAAACATAACTGGCAAAATGTGGGTGTACTGTATGTTCACCTCTACCTACCCCTTCGGGGAGTATAGGCGTGATGTTGTGTATGTAATTGTATCCTTTACCAAAATAAAACGTTAAAGGGTAAGAGCTACTGGATGGTGGAACTTCCAACTATAATACATATAAAATAAAATAACTGGTACAAAATGTACCACGAATTAAGTCATCTTAAAAATGGTGTGGCAACTTGTTCGGCGACGAAAATTATTTCAGCCGTCCTTAACACTGACTAGAGTCACAAGTTCAGTTTTTATTCCTCCGCCATGAAATATGTCTGGCTGGAGACTCGTTAAAAAGAACACGATATAGTATTACGTTGGCTAGTCGAGCAACGTCGACTAACCCGCTTTATGTGCACTTAAAACTGGTTCCTAGACTTGTTTCATCCTCTCCAACTTAACGCGCATCTTAATTTAAGCTTCAGCCAGTAACCGGTGAAAAATAAAAACTTGCCAAACTCCAGCACCGATGTAAATGCCGTATTATGCCAAATATTCATGTTGATATGCAAATATCATTCGTATACAGACACTTTTGAAAAGAGGTTTTACATTATGCAGGTATTTATGATGATGGAGTGCGAATGGTTGATTATTCGCCTTTTGGTTTCACGGGATCGATTTACTCAACAGGATCATTAAATATAAACGTTTTGTAATTTTGGTTTGGTATTATAAACAACGTGAAGACCGTGTTGCTGTCGTAGTCACGAAGGACTTCTTGCATCAACTCTAGGTTGTTATCAACCGTTGTCTTCGCCGTGTTGTGGACAACCAGTGGATGCAAATGGCAAGTTGTCGTTCATTGTGGCGTTCTAAGGGGGGGCCTTTTTTATACAGTGGAAGTCTTCCGGCTCATAATGATGATGTTGTCTTTGGCATATAATCGGTGTTTTCTGGCCCGAGAAAATCTCCAAACTAGATACGGGAACGCTGCGGTGGGACGCCGATCGACCAGCAGATCAAACGCCGCAAGCGGAATTGGATCAGCCACACGCTCTGATGGGACCCTGGACACACATCGACGCAAGCCTTAGGCTGGAATCTAAAAGGAAAGCGTAAACGTGGCCGCCCTAAGCACACCAGGCGTCGGACGAGAGAAGAAGAACATAGGCAAGCCTTGGAGTGAAACGAAGCGCTAAGTTTGAGACAGAACGGGATGGCGGCACACTGTAGACGCCCACTGCCCCATCTAAGGGTCGCAGAAAAATAAGTGAAGTAAGTAATTATAAACAAAAGTTTAGGTTCGTCATTGCATGGCTTCTAAAAAAGTGTGCCATTTAAACTTATTTATTTTATATAATTAAAAATTCTCAAGTACGGTGTGTGAACAATAACCTTTATAGCAATTCCGAAATCCAATTAAAAGTGTAATAAACTGGTATAAAATATTTACATAATTAGAAACTGTTTTATTGAGAACCTTTCCTGTTCCATCGCCGGCCGTAGTGTAACCGTATTGTATAGTATATGTTTATCTGAAATAGCTACAGTGTGTACGACGTAAGCATTAGTATTCAGCTCCGGTCCGCTCACGTATATAAACTTTAGCAAATAACATAAAATCAAGTTTTGATAGTTGTATAAAACGTTGTTGCTAACCTCGAACCAGCCATTCAAAAGTTTCCACTGAAAACTTCTGAATTGATTAGTGCGAGCAATAGTTCCACGGAGTTATCCACAATTCCCGGCAAGTTTGTAGGACTATTAACACTTGACTCTAACTAGGGCAGGTGATTGGACAATTATGGGATTGTGATGATTCGAAAAGGGGTAAGGATCTTTAGCCAAACATTTAAAGGTCGTAATCACCATTAGACAAGGTTTCTATGGAAGTCGAACAAAAAGTATAACCTATTGATAGGACAAAATATAATAAATTTTATTTGTAATAGCTAGACAAAAGTAACATTCGACTGCAACCTATTTTCTTGTAAAGTAAGGCAAAAGAGCTTCACTTACTTTGGAAAACATGCAGCTACAACAAAAACACCAACGAGTTTTTATTTGTTTACGCTCAATATACGTAACATAAGGAAACATAACAAAGCAAATATTAGTCCAAGACCACAGAGTGTCTGTCAAATGTTAATTGAAAGATAAGTGCCTCCAAATAAGAATTTTCACGTTATTTTCCTCCAAAGCTGTTGCTCAAATCTTTTACTTTGTTGCGAAGGCATCTGCCCCTTTTCAACTCGAGTTAAACAAATTTTCCGTAACAGACTTTTTCGAGATTCACCTCGCGGATTTGTGGGATCTACGAGGTTTTGTTTTTACCGTTTATTTTTTTGTATTTACCTTGTTTATTTTGTTGTGTATGTAAAATGTATTTTTGCGTTTATAAGGGTACACAAACAAATATAGATATTGAATTCGTAATGTTCGATTGGTTTAACATATTTGCTTAATAAGTTTTGATTATATTCCAGAATAATATAATATATATTATTATCTTGGTTCTCGTAAAAGTTTTGGTACGGTACTAGTATACGTTTTTAGGCACTTATCCAATCGTACTTCTTAACAAAAATAGTAGGTAAATCGCTAATATCCCCATAGAAGTTTCCCTTTTCACTTATTTGTTTTATATTTACTGAACTGATTCTACTATGGATCTAATACTTAGTTTTGCCTTTTCCATGAATAACTTTTGTTCTTTCACATAAAATATGCGACGTGGAGGAAACTGTATAGAACTGTGGCCCGAATGTACAGTGATAAATTGCACATATTTTAAGAAAACTAAACTACAGAACTCCAAAATGTTCGTATTAACAGCCTGAAGTAGGTCAACAGGTTTATGCAGGATTTTTATGGAAGTAGTTTTTAATGGAGATATATAATATGATGGTTAAAGTTCAAAATTACAACGACTTGAATAAACAACACGTAGTGAAACAAGCATCAAGAGTTCGTTTAAAAAAAAATCTGCCGTTATTCACGACGAAGATTAGTGGCGCTGAAAATTCTCTTTTATCAGGATTCTATGCAACCTCATTTCGACTCTCGCCATGACTGTGGCGAAGTGCGTCTGTGATTAATACAATTTATTTCTTAAAAGCAATTTGTATTAATCAATACAATAACTACGAATGTCTTCAGATTTGTCTAACTAATATTGTTTGTAGTATTAAATTATTTAAAACGTATCACTTGGTAGCGAGGCCAATAAGACAGTATAAATGGGAATTTTTAACTGCCTTGTTGGTCGATCTTCAATTTATAACTGTTCATTTAGTTCGTAAATTGGCAACCATTTTATCTTTGTACAGTCCAGTGCACGTTGCATTCTCATTAGTATCCGAGAAACCGCATCGATACGTTCGAAATCGATTGAAGGTAATAACGTAGTTTTAATGGTAAATTATGATATCATTCCGTATAAAACACATTACTTAGTATTCACCACGAACGCAAAGGTTTCCCGTTAAGTACGATGGCGAATGTTTTCGGTATAACTCATCCACTCCAATATCATAGAGATTGTGAGCGTTAAGTTATTGCAGTAACAATTTCGTATTGCCCTATAAAACCTTACTTTCGCTTTATTTATACGCAGTAAAATGATCATATTCGATATTGCCTTTACATGGGTATATTTGCCTACACGTATTGACAACTTTTTGTTGGGGACTTTGCATACATATGTAGCGGTGTGTTGGGGGATTTAGATATTTTTTTATATTATAATTAAGTTACAAGCAAGTTTTTGCCCAAACTCTTTGCTTACGAGTCTCAAATTCGTCTCGATTACGAGTCTCTTGATTACGAGTCGAGACAAATCATTCAAGTCATACATACATTCAAACCAAATAAGTATTTAGTCAGTGTATCATGGAAGCTACTTTTAGAGACTCCCTACGCTATGAGTTCAATGCTGTAGTTTCTATTTAGTGACTTGTTTATACACATTTAGACGCCTTCGAGTCTGCGCCTGACCTTTCTCCGACTGTGTCGGTTTGTCGTTTTATCTGACATTGGGTGAAACGGAATAGAGAATACACGTATGTTTTCACCCACGCTTCTGATTGACTAGTCTCTGAGATTGGCCGAATATTACAATTCAGTCTAGAGGACATTATAAATCTAACCTCGACACATAGTGACCGCGCCACACTACGAGATAATTTAATCTTTTAGTATCTATTTATTGGATGGACTTTCATACTTATTATTTACTTATTTTTACACAATGATCGCTTTAAGCAACACGTCGTCCATTGTACAATATCTTTAGAAACTTGTGCTTACCAACATATTATGGTGTTCTACGAAGAGTTTTCTTTTCTATAAGAGTACTGATATGAAATGAAAATATAACACTCGTTTATAGAATTGAAAAGTGAATAATAGCCTGTAATTCTTTGTAGGGTACGTACACTTACATTCAAATCTAATAGGGGTGTAGCGGGCTATAAACGTATTAAAACTTAAATGCTTCGCGAGAAATAATTGCATACATTTAGTTAAAATAATAGGCAAGTTATTATAAACAGTCCGATAGGCATGAGCTGCTTGTTTCTCAGAGAAAGGTACTGCAGTGGTGCAGAGGTTGGCCAGTCATCAAGGATGGTGCGGATGTTCACCGCGTAGTTTTACTCAGTTACTGCCACTAGAAAAGGCTATCTATTTAGGTAGAACCAGATAATAAAAGGTGATGCCAAGTGGTATCCGACCTAGAATTGATCATCCCCTTTCCTCCAGTGGGTGTCGTAAGAGGCGACTACGGGAAAATCCAGAAATGGGTAGCAGCTTCTGTAACTTCGCCACAAGCGTGGGGATTATGGCACCCCCACCCCTTGACCTAAGGGGAAGGCCTTTGTTTTACAGTGGACGACTTCCGACTGATAAAGATGATGAATAAAAAGTGATCCAAACAACGTTATACAATAACATTATTTTGCAGTAAAATATTTACTAACAATTCTTTATAGTGACCAAAGGTCCAAGAGAAGCCGTTGCACTTACACATTCAACAACGAATTATCACGTATTTCAGCTCCATTTTTTGCTGAGTACGTCAACAGTGGCGTCCAGTCATTCCATCTCGGTATCATATGAGTTATACTGGTCGAGATAATGATAAGCTTTGGATCCAGCGCCCGCCTACACATTAAAACCTCGTTAGCCTTAGTGTAAGCTTTTACTATTGTTCAGCGGCTTCAACTTGAACAATCACGACGGCATTAAAACAAGATTCAGAAGTGGAATGTGTAATCAAATTACAGATAATAGTGGTTGTTATAGGAAATTACACCAAATAAGGAACTGTGGACAAACGGGAAGGCGTTTTCTCAGCAGTAGGATATAGAACAGATTAAACAAAAATGTATAATAATTTTCTCCTGACCGAACTTCTGTCAAGGCAGCCTATTTCCTAGCCAAGACTAGACTACGCAGGAGATATAATAGTGCACAAGTTTGGGCGCAAACACAGGTGCACTCCTTATTCCCTCACTCCCATAGTCCGATAGGGCAATAGACCGACAGGACCGGAGAAACGTCTTGCGCAGGACCAACGGCTTAACGTGCTTTCCGAACCCATGAGGGATCGCGATATGTGAAAACGGTCACCCATGACATGACTGACCTGCGCCGTAGCCCCTTAGCTACAAGCCCCTCGAAAACTCGAAACAAATATATAGTTATATCACATAACATTACGCCTGTATACGTTGAAGGGTGAAAATTGAAGTAAAAAGGTGTAAAGTAGGTACATCCATATTTCGCCAGTCATGTTATAAATCCTAGTGTGATAGGGGGCGAGCCTATTGCTATTAACCGAGTACAAACCCAGACTTCGTGCCGTTACTGACATCCGTGAGCTACTACATAAAAATAACCTAATGGAAATACCTAATAACACTTTTCCCAACCCAGAAATCAAACCCAGAACCTCATGCTCAGCAGACGCGCTTATTCACCACATGACAAATGGACAGTTAGTCTATTGTTATATTATATTATTGGTGGTAGTAATGGTATTAAAATCACCAACATCATGAATTCTCCGAAGTAGCAGGCAGAGATAAATGCATTGTATTTACTTCATAGAACGTCATGACCGTTTTTCATTACAACCATGTTTTAATTTTCCTATAAAAACTTTTAACTATTTGAAGTAAGTAGGTTTATTTTCTGCATACGGACATGCTTCGACTCTACGACGTTACTTAGTTTGCATAATAACTAATCACACTTAACTCTAATATTATAAAGGTGAAAGTTTGTGAGTGTGCTAGTTTGTATGTTTGCTACTTCTTCACGCTGAAAAAGCTCGACCAATTTTGATTAAATTTGGTGTTGAAGTAGCTGACACTTTGGATTACACATAGGCTACATTTTATTCCGAAAGAAATGTAGCGGGCAACCCCGCTGGTGAAGCTAGTAACAAATAAAATTACCCCGTGCAGGGACCAAACCCGCAACCCTCAGAAACAAGCTTCGCTATTACGCTAATCCGGTTGTCAATATAACTTTGCTGAACCCAATACTTCAACTTAGATACCTAAGCATAGCGGTCTATTGGCAGACTACTGACGTAACGGATTGTGTATTGCTTATTAACATTAATTATTTCATGTGTATTATTTAGAATTGTATAAAATAAATTATTTAATGCAACTAGTTCTACAAGCCTTTGATGACCGCAGACTACTTTTTGTCTATGGTCACTACAGGCTTACAGGATGCATCGCCTTAATAAGAGTTGCCAGGATTTTTTCCGTCCTATTTCGCTAAGCAAAATCGTATTTCAGCAGATCGGGGTAGATCCGATCAAATTGAAACCGAAAAATATTCCTTCTACAGCCGAATACCTACGTGAAAAGGGAATAGTGCATTCCTTATAGCAGGAAAAAACAGTGCCAAACTAAATCCCCTTTATTACTTACGAATTGAAACACATTACCGACTCAAATTCAAGGATAGAATAATTTAGTATGAAAGTTCTTGTGCACCGACAGCTTTAATCTTGAGTTGAAATCTGGAACAAGTCCAGAGTTTTGAACATAAATAAGCGTAATATTTACTTTATACAATAATCAACCCTTAGATTTATGTTTGGATAATGTTTTATTACGAACAAGCTCTTTCTGATTAGGTAAGACTTTTATTTCAAGTCGGTGCTGTTAACTGTATATAAAATGTTCTTTTATTTTGGTATACGAATCTTAAAATAATTAATGAAAAAGTAGCACTACCTCGGGTGCATGTACTGAACTTATTAATGAACTCACTGTTATATTATATTTGATACCCCTAATACGTATCGTACATAGCAATTTTTGTTCGAAACTCGTATCAAATGGTCTAGAGGTAATACGTAATTATTATTTGAAAATAAGCGTAGAGTGCCGGTCGGCGGCAGCAGGGTTATATTCGGAGTCCGCAATCAAAACAGTAAAGCGGGTAAGCTCGCGTGACTAATGTTTTTTTCTATTTCTTATTGTTTTTCAGTGGTTGACCCTCCATCGACGTTTGTGGTGGTATCATGGCGGGCTAATTATACCGCTAAAATGATTTATGTCAAACAATTGTTATGCTAGAGATTGTTAGACTTTCAAATTGGATAACGGTTCATGTCAACGACGCATTTAGCTCAACGATATGATTTGGCTGTACAATCATATACTTAGCGTTGGATTCTTGGTGATTGTTATGTAGGTTTTGTTAATAGCTGCTGGTGTAAAGAGATCGATACTTGACACGCTAGTTTCAACCGTCTAGCATTCGTTTTTCGGAAGGGGATAGGCTGGTATGCAGGTTTAGTGGTTGAAACTATCGTTATAGTGTGATCTGGTAAGTTTCACTTAAGCTAACCATAACATAAGCGAAATTGCTCCTGTATCTTTCTGCTTTAAAATGACAACAGACACATAATTTCCAGATGGCAAGATTTTACTGCAAAATCTCAGGACCACAATACATCTAAGAACGTACCGTTCGTGACCACTCATAGTTTAACATGCAAGCTTCTAATGTCCCATCCTGTAAGAATTAGGTCAATACATTTTAAAGACTCGTCTAGCACTTGAACTAAGTGCATACCTTTCTGTAGTTAAGCTGGTTATAAGCACCAAATGGCAGAGTTCATCCTTACACGGTACAAAGGATAAGTGGATATGTTTGGCTCTTTTCTAACCCAAATCTAGATATTCAAAATTTAAGACAGTTATCTTGAAACGCCAAAACTAGGGCAAATCAGATGTTATAATATTTATTTTATAGTGTAGGTGCGTGTTTATGTTATATAAGTTATATTTTACCTTCTAGAGACTATTTTGGCAGCCGCATTGCGATTGTTCAAACGGCCAAAGCTAAACAGCCAGGGTATTGGCGGCTAAAAAAGTATTACACAATTGTAATAATTATGTAGAAGTGTTAGAATTGTTTTAAGGTTAGTTAGAAGTAAGTAAGTTTAAACAAAATTTATGTTTAAATCCATTTGTAAAGGAGAGAGTTATATAAATACTGAAATATATATATGTTGTTATGTTTGTGCGCATTCCAAGTTGCTTCTGCGTTGTGCACGATTGTCTTCGGCTCTTTTGTCTGCTCCTTTGAGGTAAGCTTGCTGTGATCCAGCAAATGTTGAAGCACGGCTTTAGACGGTCGTTATTTTGTAAGAAACTCAGTGGTCTTAAAGAAAATATAGAGAAACGTCTTCGGGTTTTTTCTGCAAATACTACGCTTTATTTGGCTTTATATTTATTTAGTACTAGCTCTTGCCCGCGGCGTCGCCAGCGTTAAGTAGCTTATGTCCTTTCTTGGATTTAAAGTTTCTACATGCCAAATTTCATCAATTTCCGCCCAGTGGTTTAATCGTGAAGGCGTAACAGACAGAGTTACTTTCACATTTATAATATAAGTATGCTGTGAAGATAAAATATCCTATACTACTCATAATATAAATGTAAACGGTTTGATGTTTGTGAGGTTAGATGTTTGTTACTCAAATACGCAAAAACGGGTGAACGGATTTGGATGAAATTACACTCAGTGATAGTTTATAGCACAGATTAATTTATAAAATACTTTATATAATACGTAAATGACATATCTAAATGACTGTTAATATTAATTTATGTTAACTTTTTGAAGCCAATTCTGATGCAGATAAAGACACGTGCAAGCTAGTTAAATATACTTGGTGACTTAGCTATGCTTGGGTTTAATCCAATAAAACGAGTAAAACAAAATAATAGTGAGAAAGAAAATACAAGTTTAGTTATGTTTCTGTGCACTATTGCGGTCAAGCGTCCAATCTGTGTGGAGACCGACTGTTCCGATATAAGCGTGGAATAATACATGAATACACATATTCTGGTTTGCGATCCTCGAGTGTTCCGGAAGAATGATATTAGTAAACTAAGTCCTACATTTTAAACATATTGGATCTTTGGTTACTTACTTAATATGAACCTTTACCTGATTGGCGCAGTGGCTAAGCGATTGGACTGCTGCGCTATGGGTTGCGGGTTTGATTTTGAGTTCGACGACAAAAAATGATGTGATCCCGCAGATGAGTCTTGAGTTTAGGTGTTTGTGTATGTGATATTTCATGTGTAGAAGGTACCCACGATACAGGAGAAATTCCTAGTGTTTTTTATTTAAATGAACATAAATACATTAAGAGCGATCGCGATGCCACCCAAAGCTAGAGTCCATATACATAATTTGTCATGTAACATGTTACTAAGTATTTTAATTAAAAAGCACTAGTTGCGACAAACTCATCTCAAAGAAACAATTTACAGGAAAATAAACAATAATAAAACTTGAGACGCTAAATAAGACATAAAATCTTCAATTCTTCAAGTAGATGGAATAAACTTTCATGAAAACTCCTGCTTAAATAGCAATAAAAAGTATCTGACTCAATCCGGTTGCAGTTTGCTTTCACAGGTAAAGTGTACTTTATAATATTATCCTGTGAGTCCTGGCTGACTGCATTTTTCACCGGATCCCGGAAAAGGAGTAAAAATGAACCGCAGCCTTAACTCTTCCCGGGACTGCGCAGATAAAAGTCCGGGCCTCTTATTTGAGTTATGGAACTTTGACCGTGCGACATCACTTTAATATGCTAGCTGGCTTAATCGACTGCTATGCCATCCGACGCTAAATATAGGTGGTTAGTGAAGATATCGATTTGGTGGATTTTGTCATTACTTTAAAATAGCAATTAGTTCTTGTGGGTTTTTTCTTTCAAATAGTGTAATGTTAGTACGTTATTTGTGTTTTATACTTTACTTGGTGTATTATATTCAGTACCGTGATGTATTTTGCAGGTAGGTAGGTACTCTAATATTTTATTGTCAGGATCAACTTAAAGAGTTATTTTTATGAATTCTTCTGATATTAGGCTGAATGTATCTACCCTGCCGACTCTACTTTATAATATCTATTACCTTTTCTAGTGAAAGTGTCGGATTATATTCAGCATCATATCTTAATATACTGTCGAAGTTATTTTTTTAAATAAATGTGCAAATTTTGTGAAATGTCTCAATAACTATTTTCGCTATCTTCAGGATAGGAAACAAGGGTTTAATTATATTTTATAAGATAAGTGTATAAAATGCAATGGGTGTGCCAGAATCAAATCAAATGTCAATCCGCAAAACCTGGTCTATCCCTCTGAATAAGGCGTAACTTTATGTACATATATCTAAAAAAATACTTCAATGTATGTTTTTTAATTCACCAGGCACACGCGCGTTATTTATGCCTATTGTACGAACTATATGATGTAATATTTAGAAGACCATCAATAAAAAGGTAGTATTAGTACATATTCATAGTAGATATTATTTGGGCAAAGCGCATAAATGTTACCCAGAAAATAAACTATATACCGTATATAGTGAAGTAAAAACTACAATTGTTGTATAAATTCCGAGTTAGCTCCGCTCTGAACATAAGACACGCAGTTTACGACGTGAATACCATTCGCGAGTCAATCTTCAGTTGTGCCGCGGATATGGACACATTTTGATGCAGTTACCGGCTAAATTGGGCGTTTCCCACGTTTTGTACAAGTTCGCCCGGCGTATCGCTGTGTGAAATATAATCAAGCTAGAAACGTTAAATAAGTTTGATAAACGACTTTGGAAAGTAGTCGAGCGGCTGCTACTTGGGTTTATTTTTATTCGCGTTGGCTTGGATTTATACTGCATTTTGTTTAACCAAACTCTTGGTTTTTATTGCCGCGGATTGCTTTCCGTTCTAGTTTTTTGATAGTTATAATTATTTTAATTAATTTATTAGTAAAGCATAGGTATGCGTAGCATTATTATGTTTCGCGTTGTTGGTGTACAAAGTTGCAGAGAGCAATGGAAAAATATGTTAGTCGGTCTGTAAATACTTTAATTTGTGTGATTTTTTGGTCTCGAGTGCCTGAGTTTCGAGCACAAAATGTAGATTTCATCTTTACAAAACGCACACACTATGAAAAAGGTATTCCTAATATGGGGTCAAGTTTAAAAATAACCCTATAAAAGAATAATATAACAATATTTCTTTCTCGTCTTGTCACTTCCAGGTACTTTATACCTTCGCTCCGGGTATAGTGTGCGTTGCCTGTGAAATATTTTACGATTCCTGAGCCATAAGCCGGCGAGGCAGGGTTAAACATACCCGTATTTGTCCCTCTTCGGTGATTTGCGTAGGAGTAGCGGACAAGATATTCTATTTCAAATATTTGCAAAACTTTTTTTGCATTATTTAAATGTTTTTGGAAATATATTTTTTTGTACGTTGGTTTTTTGTGGCGTACTAGGTTCTAGGGAGGTCTTTGTTAAACAGTGGACGTCTTAGGGCTGATGATGATGATGATGGTTTTTAATAGTTATGTATTTTTAAATATTCTCTGTGTCCATTTAAGTATTTGTAAAAATCGTTTTCTTAAATTGATATCGTTAGCCTTTTCGTAACTAGTGTTATAAAGAAGTTATTACCTTATTATGCATATTAGAATAGATTTAATTATCTAGAGAACTATAACTACATAAAATCCTGGATTAGCAACTAAATACAAAACGTATTTTGTTCTCCAAAATTTAATCTAGTTTTACGCAAACGAGGTTGAGAACACGGCGAGTAAAATATAAAACTTGAATCTTTGGTGCAAAATTTAGAATGATTTGATTTAAGAACGTTGTAAATATGCTTATCATGTACGTACGTACGATTTCTAGTAACTCCATCTCAGTTTAAAGCACAACCATTATATGTATATAAAAAAATAGTGGTCATTAAGACCTTAAATTAAGGCATTCAATTGTATTTACTTGAGAGCTGGCAATATCCGTACGTAATTTTCGCTAAAAAATGACATCGGTGGGGTGTGCTTTTTGAGAGGTATGTGATGTTTGATTTTAATAAGTTTGATGGTATAACAAACAAAGAATGTATATATTCAACTTTATTTAATGCATTTAAGGTATTAATATTACCTACTAGTAGTACCTAGTATCTGCCCGAAACTTCGTCCGCATGGAAAAACCCAATGCTTCTTTTTCGAGATAAAAGTAAACTCTGTGTTAGTCCAGGTTAACCAACCTGTGTGCCAAATTTTATCCAAACTTGTTTTGCCATTTTGTACACATCTAAACTTACAAACTTTCACTTTTATGATAATAGTATATTATTTTGCCTCTTAGAACTTAATGGCGTGCGATTGTGCGAAGACAATTCTTACATTTATCAGTTAAAGTAGCCATCAGAAAAAGTGCTACTTGAAACAAATATTAACTCAAGGCTGGACTTGGCTAGACGGCTTAGGAGATTCTGGTCTTTATGTTAGATTGGAAGGTTAAACCTCAACACACAAGACACTGCTTTGTATTACCGACTGAAATAAAAATATATTTTTTTATCACCAAAATACTATAATTTAATAATATTTACTACACTCAAAGTGAAGTGTGTAAATCAAATAAACACATGCTTTATTTACTAAAAGGTTAAGTAAAGTTCCAAAACATTTGGAAGACAAATATTGAGAAAGGTAATTCATGAATTCGCTATAAAATTCCTGTTTAATTTCCATAATGCTCAAAGATAACTCCGGTATGGACCGCACTTGCATTGCATTCCGCGTTTAGCTGCTCAATCATGTTTACTAACTAGTGAAGCGTTCTAATTAATCCCTTTGTAATTTGACTCAGCAGCAACTAGTGTGGTTTTGATGCTCCATACCCTCGCACATGGGATGTTGTGGTATTAACCAATATTTGTTGTTTTTTTGCTATTATACTACAAGGTTTTTTAAGAAAGGTAAATAAAATTTGTCCTTATAAAGATGGCTACGACTATTATAATGGTAGGGTTTAATGTTGTAGGTATACAGCATCAGAGATGAACCTAATTAAAATATGTTAGGAAGAAAAGCAGTAGCTGTATCCACACCACCGATACCTACTGCGATCCCCAAGCCGCTTGTCAAACTTGGGGATTATGGTAACCCCACTCCTTTAAGAGGGAGACCTTTTTGTTCAACAGTGTACGTCTTCCGGCTGATGATGGTGAGGTAGAAAAGCTATGTTTTTTTTTATATCCTTGAAGAGTAACAAAACATTATAACGTGTTAATAACCTGAGAACCTTTACATATTTCATTATTAATGTCAACGAAATCGTATAATTACAGAAGTTAATATGGTAGTAAAT
This sequence comes from Abrostola triplasia, assembly GCA_946251915.1. Lineage (NCBI taxonomy): Eukaryota > Metazoa > Arthropoda > Insecta > Lepidoptera > Noctuidae > Abrostola > Abrostola triplasia. The sequence continues at coordinate 9,115,963 of OX276428.1, read as the reverse complement.
TAGTGTAGAAATATGTGCACTGGTGGTAATCAGTCGTGACTTATTGCAATCAGCAAGTAGAAGCGAAGTTTGTGAAGAACGACGCAATCGCTAGAGCCCGAGTTTCATATTGATAGGTAATTTTTGATATAGACCGACCATTATTATTATTATTTCAGCCATGATCGTCCCACTGCAGGGCAAAGGCCTTCCTTTCCTTCCTCCATTCCTCTCGGTTGTGAGCTGCAATAGACCCTATTAGGTTCGAAAAATTTGATAAACCACACCTTATCTTTTGTATTTTTTAAATGGCCTTTATTAGACTAACTAAAACAAAGAAACTGATTCAAATTAACAAAGTAAGTGAAATTACTTTTATCCATTAGGTAAACACACGCATATTTCTCCGACCGCGGGGAGAAACGGACAAATTGAGGTAGCAAACGTAAAAAATAATAACTATCAAAGGTTCCCTTTTTAACATTTACTTAAGTGGAGGAAGGGAAATAAATTGTTAGACATTTTTGAGTGAATTATTTTACCCCCGGGTGCATAAGTACCCACGCCCTTCACAGTAATAAATATTTCTACTGAAGCTTATCCACCCTATGTAGTTTTAATATTCGGAAAAGTAATCCAGGAATACATATATAACTACACAACACAAAATTAAGTTATTACTTAGTTCTTTCAGTTTTAAGATTTATTTGTAGTTATAATATTTATTTTGTTAATATCAATGTTTATGTCAATTTTTATACTAATTTACGTTATTAGTCTGTAAGCCTTCTTTAAAATAATAAAAAAATAGTTCTGCTTGATCCTCAACTCAATACAGCGGTACAAACCTTACCTGTTTCAAGAAAAGCTTAAGTGGTCTAATGCTCAATCGAATTCAACATCGGTAGTAAAACAGAAACCAAGATTAAATTCCAGATATAAAATGGCTTCTTACCCATTAAAGTAATTGATTCGATAAGACATGGGAAAAGTTTTTATTGACAAGGGACCGGACTGTATGAGTAACGTGGAAACCAGGAAAATTGAAAAGGAAAATAGGTTTACACAGACTTTATTTTACAAAATAATAGAAGGATTTGATGTTTTTCGTTGTGGATAAATGCGAGATTGCATTGAAATAAAAAGCTGTCCTTTGTATTGTTACCTTTACTTTATGTGGTTCCGCAGTAAAACAACCGTTTCAGTGTGGCAGCTTGTTTATAATAAAATGTGAATGACTTGTTAAACTGACTTTAGTTGGAAAAGACATCGCAGTAACAACAACAGTCGGCGAATAGGAAAAATACATTTGAATTGTTCGCCTGAAAGTTTTAAAATTACCTATTATGTACTACAATGAAGTTGGTAAATAACATGGGTATAATATAAATGAAGAGCAAGAATTAAAGTAATTATCGTAATAACACACAAAACACAGGTTTTATAAGTAAATTTGGCGTCAGGTTTTGGAAAGAACGTCGAGAATAAGGTGGTATATTAAGTTTAAATAATAAATAATAAAATTGATTTAAACCCTATATTGGCTTTTTAAGTAGGTACCGTTCCAGGTTTAAAATATAGAAAGTGATGATGTGACAACGATGCCTCGGCCTAGCCCTTACAAATGGCAAGGAGGTTTTCGGACCAGATTTCGTCGTATGGTCTGTAATTCCCATCCCGCAGTAAGCCAGCAATATGATCACTGATGCGGGCATTGATTAGGTACCATGCTTGTTAAGTTCTTTACATAGTTTTACTCTTCGAATGCAAAGATATGAGCTGGTACAAAATGCAATGGGACAGGTGCTCGCTAGTATTGAAATAATAGAATTTGCTGCATATAAAATAAAGGGTATTCTTGCATTGTTGTCAAAAGTTTTTATACAAACCGAAAAGCACTAGCAATATAAAAACATTGGTAACATTAGCAGAATAAAAGAGTAAACTAACTAGAACAACAAAACATGTATGTTTTGAACGTATCTACTTTTGTTTTACGGCCGACAAACACTACCCTTTTGCGGGGCTGTACAGAAATGCAGTGAAAATATAAAAATATTGTCCGTAGTGAGATGCGAGTTGCATCGGCTCCCTCCGGGCACGATTTGGACGAAACACGCACTGGGCGCCGAAACTGCTGCAATACAAACGTAGGCTTGATCTTAAAAGTTCGAACTTTAATCAGCGTTTCTATACTAATAGACGTTCAATTGTCAGTAAATTGGCTTAGTTAATTAACGATCTGCTGATGAAGGCTAACAATAATTAATTTGCCTGTCATTTATATAAAATTCAAATAAATATTCGGTAATTTATTTTAACCTTGATGCTTGGGTTTAGTTTTTAAAACCACTGTTTAGCGTTATAGGGACTGCACGGTTAAATTATTTATGTCACCATGATAATGGGTCACAATAAAAACTTGATTACGTGGAAACGCGGCGTGTTTGCATCATAGTGCGAATTAGATATAGTCGGCCCAATGCGGCCGTAACTTCACGCGCGGCCGCCGACGGTAACGAGCAGCCACATAAAACAAAATGCCAGCAGAGAAGGGATCCTCTAAATTTGCTTAAATGCCAAATAAACTGCGAATTGCTTCGCCATTTATGAAAAAAAGACCCTAGATTTGGCCTATTTCACTGCCAAGTGATCTTGTTTCATAAAATTATCGCTATAAGTTTACTCGGAGAACATAAAACCTTAACAATCTCAGATATTTAGATGTTAAATGTTTTGTTGTCTGGAAAAAGAAACGGTAAAAAAGAAAATGAATTTCAGTTAAGAATAAAACGTTTCATAGTATTTATGTATATAGGTTTAAATGCGGTATTTAGGTATGTTCTGAAACTAAGACAAATGCTTTACGCAGCGGCAGCGTAGGGGTAATTAAAACCGTGAACGATTTCATTTAGCTGTAGTTATTTTCCACGACTTCGTCTGAAGGTTATTTTTATATAGATTGCGTGCTATATACCTAAAAACTGGGTGGGTAAATTAGTGGCAGCACATAAGCGGCTATAAAGCGAAAATAGACGTATCGTAAATACAAAGCGTTTTATAACGCCCTTCCCGCGTAAACGCCGAACCTGCCTTGCGATGGTAGCAGAGATAACAAAAAAGTTGGACGAACTAAATACTACATAAAGTTTGCCAATCTAGAAAGCAGAGTATCAGGTTTTTAATTATTTGAAGTCTAGCAATTGCTATCTGTCGGTGTAAATATAGCGTAGGTATCTATTTTTATACATGAAGTGCTTTTTTCCCCCTTTTTATGCATATTGAGCGGATGGAACAGAATGAGATTTAGTAAAGTTACAATTTATGAAATGAAGAACTTTGTCATACTATAAACGGCAAAAGTGTTAACAATTACGCTCGAATTTTGACCACTGGTCGAAATCTAGTAATTATAAACGTGAAATGTTTATAACAGTTCATTGTAAGGTTGATTAAACAGATTTTTCACGTCTCTATGTCACGATATGTTACCATAAACTTAACCTAAGTGACCGTAAATAGGTAACTAAAGAAACGCACAGTTTTGCTTTTTTAAGTATGTTTATCTTACCATACTAATGACTTGATATCGTATGTTTTATGGTTATTTATAAAAAAAATGTTATATTAATGAGAGTACAAAAATTTTTGATTGAAATTTTTGACTAAGAAGGCGATGACGAGATTATTTGGGCATCTTTGCGGGAAAGACATGACCCAAAATGGCATTGGACAGGGTTTTACGGAAGAATAATGGGGAGGTCTTTGCCCAGTAGGGACACTAAAAAGACAAAATAAAAAAAACAATTGATTGTATTTAGCTAAATACTACCTATAGTTTTGAAGTCTGTATAGGATATTTCTTTAAAACAGTTGGAGGATAACTATGGCTTCATATACTAACACAAAATCATCGATTTTCTGTCGAAGAAACCGACGAGAAGCCGAAGCAGGGGCACAGCATGGTTCATTCGTGTTCTAATAGGATTATACTATGGTTATACCAGTTCATAGATCTTGATAATAGAAATAGTATTGTTGAAGATATTTTGTACAAGACTGTATCAACCTGTCAGCCTCTTAAAACTATTGACACCTCTATTCAATGATATGCCAGCGAAAGTTTTCACAATGATTAAGAGCAATTTGTTAGGTAGGTATTTACATTAAACTGTGAGGAAGCGGAGTGCCGTTAGTTATAACACAATCCGTTTTGACCTGAAAAAATTATAACGCTACATTTTCGTGGTTCATTCTCAATAAGTAAATATTGAGCAGAAAGGAAGTTCATATCTGAAGTAAAAAATAATTTGTATTGAGTATCTAATTGGCGGATGGCACTGTTTAAGGGAGGCTTATACCCAGCAGTGGGATACTGAAGGCTGTGGATGATGATGATCTAATTCTGCTTCAAAAATATAATATGTTCTGAGTCACCTAACTTTGTAGGTATCCATCATCATTCATCATTATGAAGCCAAAGACGACGCGCAGTCACTGCTATAATTATAGTAAAACAATTTTAAAAACAAAAGATCAAGAATTTGTTCAGTTATTTCTTCTCCTAAATGTAAATAACATCAGTTAATTCATATATAATTATAAAATTCACATAAATGCAACTTCTCTGTTAAACTATTCTATTTTGATATTAAATAGAGCTGGTGTAAGAGTACATAAATCATATGGCATAGTTTAATAACGCTTGACAGATTCGAGAGCGCAGCAGATTCAAGCAATATGTCACATATTCACAACGTGAGCCACTTCTCTATCTTCAACTAGGAGTTACGAAAACACTTGATATTTCGCTTCAAGTAATATTTAATTGAAATCGTTCGATTCCTATTTAACTTGTCGGTTCATTTAATTGAAACTCTTTTATACAAGTTTTATAGGTTTCTCGTTTCTGTGAGGATAAATTGTAATTAGAAACTTAACCAATGCAACGTGATGCCCAATTTTTATGGGGTTTAATTGGTTATTTTAGTAATTGAACTTTATACTTATCGTAGGTAAATATATTAATAGTATACATATTTTTAGTAGGTATTTATATTTGTAGGAGTAGTATGTAGATTACAGTTATTGTGTCCCATGTAACAATATAATAATAATTAGAAAAAAATGGTTTAGATAATATTTACACCCAACTTATGAAACTTCGCAATCTGTATCATCGTTGCAAGGTTCAGTCATTCAATAAAGAGTACCTTTCACTGTCGTCGGTATCTCAATAGATATGGAACTTTCATTAAGAGACGTTTAATGATTATTAATAGGCAGTGGCGTACCTATTTTAATTTCACTTATTTGTTTTATTAAGTACAGGGCGAGTGTGTTGCTACTAATCAAACTATGTCTCGGCTGCTCGAATGCCCCATGTGCCCTTTCACCTGCACAATGAATGACTTATACAAAGGATCAAATGCCGCTGTAGACATAGCCAATTACCGGACGCAAAAAAATTAACCATATGTATAGCATCGATATGAAAAGAAGAAGAACTATGTGACTGATGTCTGTTCTACGCGTAACTTGAATGGCAGGAGTTGTACAGCTAAAACTTCTGTCTACTTTATTTTAGTTTAACAGCACAACAATCTGAGTAGTTTGAGTGTGGCGAGTATGAGTGTGTATGAGATAAGAAAATCTGTGTGTGTGTGAAACAGCCAGCGACAATAATGGGTCTTTTTACATGCTAGATTGTTAGGTCTTTTCAGAATTATAACTTGACTAGACTTAGTTGCGAGACATATTCAAATAAGCAGACAGCATTTTGAAAAGTATAGTTAACTTAATTGGCTTCTGATATTTTTTATAGTTACAGATAAATTGCGGAAAAAATAAAATAATATATTGTTCTGTAATTTATTAAGCTGGTATAGGCCAATCAGACTGTTATAGGTAATTATAAAGAGGTTGAATTACCTTTATTTCTATTAAGCGTCTTCGAACAAAAATAATACCTTTTTATGAAAATGTATGTGAACAAACACTGCGTCTTGCTTCCTCCTCGGAGAACTCGAACCTAATAAGCAAACAAACAATTTCTCTATAATCCTAGATTGGAATACTACTCTATTGTATTTGTAGTTCCTTGTTTCCGAACAGTCAGCAAGATGTGCCATATTCTAGTGAACACAAGCTAAGTATTTATATAAAATGAATAGTAAAGTAATACACGTAATTTACTACTGAAGTACTGACTAATAAATTTTAATTAGTATCTGTAACTATACAAACATACATAAGGATGCTCTTTATATTTTGTCGGCTTTGAATATATAAAAAGCGGGGTAAGTATAATAGGTAAATAAAATACAATCTTATAAATCATTTTGATTTCAAAGTTCAAATTAATATCGAAACTATTTTGTGTTAACATTGGAACGACTATCAATATTGGTTTGGGTAAAAGTGAAATGGCAATATTTTCTATTAATAGGTAACCTACGTACCCAACATACTTTAAAAGCTTTTATTTTTCAATTAATACGAATACAATATGATGCGTAGAAATGAGCCTACTTTTTCATTTATTTTACACTGCACAAGAAGGTAGGGTACCTTTTTGGAGTGTGTATACTCTTGTATATTTGTTTAGCCCGCTCTTTAATGCATAAACGGTTTGATAGATTTTAGCTGGAGAGGTGTGGTTAGATTCGTCTCAACTTTGAGAGTGACACTGGGTAAATCAAAATTATAATCAAAATGCCGAATTTATGCCACTAAATTGTAAGACGTTCAAAAAATAACCGAACCTATCTCGTCGCCTGTCGTATAGAAATGGAGGAAATTAAAAGACGATTTAAAAAATGTGTATAAGTTAGTTGTTTGAATTTAATTAGGAATCATATTGGTGATTTTAAGATGACATTTTCAATACTTAGGTATTTATAAATATTTACTAATTTTTCGATTTAAAATTATTGTTATTTATAATTACTTAACTATAAACTTAACATAATTTTAGACTTGTTTATTTGTATAAATTTTTTAGCAGTAGGGTTTTTTTCATAATTTTTTTTTTTTGTGGATTTAATTTATTGTTAGTACTGAAATTCATCGTCGTAGATACTTGTTATGATTCAGATTTGTCTAGATTCAACAACAATTCAATGGAATTCAGTGGGGACCTGCAGAATTACTAGCTTCAACCGATGTGTCATTGTTACCGAGTTCATGATATCGGTAGCCATCAATATTGTATTACTATCTAATAAACAGCTAAGCTTTAAGGATTAAACTCTAGACGGAAAGTTGAGCTTGACGCTTCAAGGTTTAAATTATGTAGGTAAACGTACAACGCTGGTTAATTTAAATAGAATACTTTTAAATTTATAGTACGCACGAATACGATAAGACATTGGTGTGTGCCGGGGTTTGAACTTATTACCTTTGACTTGGTCGTTGATCGGTCATACCACTCGGCTATCAGTGATATCACACTTCACATATTATAAAGGCGACATTTTGTGAGTGTGTTTGTATGTTTGTTCCCTTTTTACGCTCAAACAGCTAGACTGATTTTGATGAAATTTCATATACAGGTAGCTGATACTCTGGATTAACACATAGGCTACTTTTCATCCCGAAAAATGTAGCGGGTAACACCGCGGGGCGCGGCTAGTAGTATAATAAATGTAATAATAAGGATAACGTCAAGTTACCAGTATTTGTTATGAAGACCTTTATTGAGGTCATTCCTAAAACATAACATTCACATAAATATGACTACACGTGCCGTTTGAAATAAATCTGTGTAAGTCCCTTCACAGCAGGCTCAGAATCATTAAAAATGGAAATATAAATACACGCGAAAATCTTATTTCTCCACTTACAAAAAGAGTTATTGGTTTACTTACAATTCAATCAGCTTTGAAGTGTTAAAAATTATACAGCGTTGGTTATTCAAAACAATTCTTTGATGTTTATGTAATGTTGTTTCACGAGGGTTAAGCGTACAATTTCAGGCGATATGTGACACGCATTCTGCGCTGCGGGTTCTGCTTGAATCAAAGCGCCACTAGTGATGCTAGTATTGTTAATCAAGTACATTGTTTAACGTTGCGTGCCCTCAAGTGACTCGCTCTCAGAGATATTTAGTTACAATAGTGACACAATTGTTGTATTGTTTGCTCCATTTAAATTTTTAATTTAGTTTCTGATATAAAGTAAGACTTGGTATTAGTAAAAGAAAATTCTTTTAATGATAACGTTAGTGACTTTATTGTTGAATTATTATTATCACATTAATATTATAAAGGCGAAAATTTGTGAGTGTGGTTGTATGTTTGTTACTTTTTCACACTCAAGTTTCATATGGAGGTAGCTGACACCCTGGATTAACACAAAGGCTACTTTTTATCCCGAAAAACGTAGCGGGTAACACCGGGCGCAGCTAGTACATGAATAAAAATGATTAAGGAAGTTTTTCTTAAAGACATTAAGCATTTAATCTGATTTGGTTTCACCTAACAGCACCGTAAGTTAAACATAGTAAAATCTCTTAGTAACAGTAAAGTTTGTTAAGTAATTCTGATACGTGGCTCGTGTTATCGTGTACCGAGACGGTGTCGGAGAATATAATTCGTTCCCAACGAAGTTCGCTGGAGCGTACAAGGGGCATCGGTGCGCTCAAATAGTCCCCCTCTGCATACTGACGTTGACCATTGGAGGCGTTAGGCAGTCGTCATAACCCTTTCTCTGTCCCAGGGTGAGCAAAGTAAAGCAAAGCCCGTCACGGACGCATTTTCAGGTTAACAAAAACAAAACACGAATTAAGCTTGTATGATTTGAACTTCATACAGGCTTATGTAGGTATTACGAGGGTCAAACTGAAAGTTCTTAGAAAATCAAAAACTGATTACATTAGCCAGTTATTAGTTTTATTATATCTTTTCAAAATATTGTCCATTCACGTCAATACACCGCTGCATGCGATGGAACCACTGGGAAAAGCACTTTGCCCACTCGTTTTTAGGGTTCTCTTCAATGGCATCGCGATACGCAGCCACCGCTTCTTCAGCATTCATAAACCGCTTTCCTTTAAGTTTTTCTTTAATTTTTGGAAATAAATAAAAATCACAAGGGGCGAGGTCGGGGCTATACGGCGGGTGACCCAGTAATTTAACGTTTGATGTCGCCAAATAGTCGATCGTTCGCTTAGCGGTGTGCGACGAGGCGTTGTCGTGGTGAAGGAGGATCCTACTGCGAGGTCGTTTCTCTCGAACTTTTTCCAAGACAAGTGGCAAACAATTGGTAGTGTACCATTCTGCAGAAACTGTTTTTTGATCCTCTAACACAATTGTTGCGAAATGACCTATCCTTCCAAAGAACGAGGCCACCATTTTTTTTCCCGCACTTCGATCTCTCTTCACTTTAGTTGGCAACCTCTCGAAAGGAAACACCCACTGAGCAGATTGTCTTTTGGTTTCAGGATCATAACAGTAAATCCAGCTTTCGTCACCTGTTAGTATGTCGAACACAGCATTTGAGTCACCTCCGGTAAATCTTTCAATCATTTTACGGCACCAATCCACACGATGGAGTTTTTGAGCCTCAGTCAAATTATGAGGTATCCACCGGGCGCAAAGCTTCCTGACTGCTAAATGTTCGTGGAGGATTTTGTGCACTTGACTCATACCGATGCCTAAGCTTGTCCGAATCTGCTGATAGGTCACTCTTTTGTCAGTCTCTATCATACGCCGCACAACACAGATGTTATCTTCAGTCGTCGCCGTAGAAGGCCGTCCCTCACGTAAATCATCAGTGAGATTAGTGCGACCACGTTTAAACTCATTAAACCAGTTGTAAACTGTCGCACGAGATGGGGCTTCATCGTGAAAGGCCAATCGTAGTCTATCATAACTTTCTTGTTGACTTAAATGACATCGAAAGTCATAAAAAATCATTGCACGAAAATTTTCTCGTGTTAAATTCATGTTGACGTGACACAGACAATTTTCAATTTGCCGCCAAATCGTAAAACAAGTGACAAATTAATGAAATATATACTCAGTAATATTGGCAAAGAGTTCTATTTTCAAATTTTAGAATTATTTTTTTATTATATTGTTTATAAGTGGCCAGTTCTAAGAACTTTCAGTTTGACCCTCGTATTTAATTTCTGTAACATATTTTCTACTTATCGCTAAGGAAACTTTCTATAGAAAACTCAATTCAGAGTTAAGCTCCCCTAATAATACGCTTTGGTTGTTAGTTTTGTATTTTATGTTACATTGTTAACAATAGAGGACCCTGTACGCCACTCTTTGTTGTCTTGCACCAATATTAGGTATCTACATATGTCTATACTTCATCTCTCGCTGTCGCATAACTTAGAAGTTTATTAACCTGGTTTCCATTGTATAATTGGATGTAGTTAAGCAGAAAGAATCCACCCCACAACAGCACCAAAATTGAGTAATAATAAAGAGGTAAAAAAGTAAACCTAATTCCATAATTCAAGATTATAAATGTATATTAAAATACGAGAAAATACCCTTCATCTGCCATTAAACCAGCAGGTTTACTGTATCGCATAGATATAGAAATACGATCTAAACTTTAAAGTCAAATACTTATCTCAAAATTAGTTCTATGTGGATTGGATCCTTTCTGCTTAACTACGTCCAATTATGGTCTAGTGTATCCACTATGGTCCAGCTTGTTTTAAAAATCTATTTGTATTTAGTTTATTATATTTATTAAGCTTAGTGTATTTCAAGTATCAACTTCAAATAAAGGAAAGGGAGGCCTTTGCCCTGCAGTGGGACGATCATGGCTGAAATAATAAATAAATATAACTTCAAATATACTTCTTAATAAGACTTCCATTTTTTCTACAGAAATCACCACAATCACAATACCGCCGAGGAAACAAACCAACGTTCATTATAAATTTAATGACAGCTAACGTATCTTTATAAATATTTATCTCGTAAATAATTGGAATCGAATTTCGTATGACCGTACTAAGTACGTAGGAATAAAAAATTCGAAGGACAGGATTTTTATATCTGGATGTTAAAATGATTATGTATTGTTTAGAGACAATGAATTACAGCTAGTAATAAGGGCTTCGATAGGTTTCACAGATATGCGATATGTTTTAAGATTTTCTGTAAAAATAGTGCAAAGAATAGCCATACAAGAAGAATAGGTATTTGATTCAGATTACCAAAATGTTAACATAAAATAATAACAACTGTCCTACGAATGTAAAAAAATGCCATGATATTAAGTCTGTCTTGTACCTTTAAATAAATATTAAGCAAGCTGCTATTAAATTTTGTTAGTTTAAAATTTTTCCACAATTCACGCAGTTAAAAGTCATGACATTTGAATGACGATAAAAGGCAACGTATACTTTTATTAGGTTAAGGAAACAAACAGATACGCAGAAAACGTTTATTTTTTTCTATTGTCAACATAAATGGGAACAGTACTTCGCCGCCTTGTTATGACTTCTGACATTCATAGGGCTTCAACCATATTTTCTAGTATTGTCAAGCCGTTATAAGTTTCAAGTAGGTATGTTTAAAGTGAAGAATGAGAATGAAAAACAGTATTTGATTTAAGTGACAATGATACTGGATCATGGATTTGTTAAAGTTTTATTCTATATGGCCAGGATTGATCTTTAATTTATTAATATTTCGTTAAAATCTGTATGATAAAGTAGAATAAGAGTGGGGTCATAAAATTCCATATAAGGCTCTTTTCAATCTAATACATTCTAAATACGAGTGGTTATGTAATCGAACCTGGCAGCGTATAAATAAACAAAGCCATCTTCCGTATTGATGCCGCAATTGAAGGAGCATGACGTATATAGGTATAAATATTAATGGCGTTTCTAAGGCCGCCTACCACTGACCTAGGGGAGCTGCAAGGAAATGCCCCTCCGTTCGCAGAACTCAATTCTGTGGCGCCGTCGAGTCGGTCATTATTTACTAGGAAACAAAATAAATAATAGGCACGTTTTTAGAATCCACTTCTACATACAAAGAATGAGTTTTACTGTGAAAATAATAAAAATACGGCCGCATTTTGTACACAACAGTAGTACCTATCTCTTGCGTTAATATTCAACAGCAAAATAGCTTACTGATTGTGAAATGTGAAAACTACACGAGACGCTATCGGATTGCTTAAATAATATATACCTCATACATTATGTTATTATGTAGATAATAAAATTCTAGGGCGCATTTCAAGTTCCGATCAATATTTTCATTTGGGAAAAGTATTTTCTCAGTCGTGGTCTAGGATAAGATATAAGTTGAGTTAAAAGCCTCGCTTCCTATTACCGCTATTTCTTGGTACTGTTTTTTCTGAAGTATAATATGAACACAAACTTCAGAAAAATGGTGTTGCGTGGAGACGACTGCTTCGTCAATCGTCCATAACCAATCGTGCACCACACTAAACTGATTTTGCATGAACTCCCAACCTTCTGTTCATCATCATCTTCAGCCGGAAGAAGTCAACTTTTGAACAAAGGCCTCCTCCTTAGAACGCCACAATAAATGACCACTTGCCATTTGCATCCACCCGTCGTCCGCAACTCTGACAATTTCGTCGGTCCACCTGGTGGGAGGCCTGCCAACGCTGCGTCTCCTGGTTCGTGGTCGCCACTCGAGAAACTTTCTTCCCTAGCGGTTTTCGGTTCTTCAAACGAAGTCCTTCTGATCGACATTATAATAATAAAAACTTAAGTAAAATTTTGACGCAATAGTCAAAAGGTCGTTAGTTCGGGTTGGTAATTCATTTGTTATTCAAAAAAATCAATGTTGAACTAAAAGCATTTGCATGGTTTCCGATGTGGTTGTGGTTCCACTCTAGTGAAATATTATTTGTCGGTGGAAGTTACTCGAATTACCTCCAACCGCCGACACCGTTAACCAAACGAAACCTTTGGAAATTTTAAGACCACAATGTTATAATAAGCTCATATTTTAATATAGTATAATGACAGTACACTTGGATTTTTTAATTTTTATATTAATCGATGTCCATTAAAAAAGCTCTGTATAAAAAACATGGATGCAATTTTTTTTGAAACCGAGATAACTCTAGGAATTTCGCTTGTATCGTTGATGTGTTTTATGTGTTTTAATATCATATACACAAACACGTAGACTCGGTACAAACTTCTGAGGATCACACACATTCTTGTCCCATGCAGGAATCGAACTCGCCGACTTTAGCGCAGCAGTCCAATTGCTTATCTACAGCGCCAATTAGGTCTTCAATTCACGTAATTAAATACCGTAGTAAAATGCACTAAAAATGGAGCAAGTTCATTGGATTACAAAAAATTCTATATTGTGCGAAAATTTAACCCGATACAGCCTGCAACTCGGATTGAAGAAATATTTCGAACTAAATACTAATTAGCGACATACGCTGTGTATCGTGAAAGGTAGAGCAAAGTCGGAGAGACTGTTAATGAGATGAGTTAAGAATTCTACATTTTTCCAAGCACAACAATAGGTGTCAAAGTTTTTTTTTATATATTTCATACTAAAACACCTTCAAGATTCCAGCGTCATATTTGTGATTGACAGCTGAATTGCTCGGATTGGTATACAATACGCGAACGAGTTAGCCAATAAACTCCGCACTTTGACTGTATTATGAAAGCAAATGTCAGTTTCAGAAGGTTAAAGCCAAAGCTGTTTTATGAATTGTACGCGTACCTACTTGTGAGATAGAGACGGCAATATGGAGGAGGTGTCGCCTTTCGTCGGCACCAGTACGACGCGTTTGCAACAGTTATCTACGAGGCTTCGGCGGTGACGGTCGCGTGCTAGCCGCGCACCGGATGTCTCGTAACAAACTTTTCACGGGATTTCGGGAAAGTATTACACGCTCTTCGAGTTGACCGCCCCCTTAATCACTTTTTTGCGTGTGTCCTATGCAATCGGAGGGAAAAAATTCCGTATGTTTTATGATACAGGCAGTTTATTATTATTTTTATTCTCGATTCGGATAAGCCGGTATATATGTCAAAACTGTATTTCAACTAATTACGTGACGAGTGGTCAAATTAATGAATCTGGATTTGTTTAACTTCACTTGGCGCCCAACGTGGGACTGAAATTTCAGCAAACTTTACTTAAATCGAGGTTAAAGATTCGTATAGTATCACTGCAACTATGATATTATTATACAGACTGTGTTTATGGAAAAGTGGAAAAATGTTATTGGCGCTGTTTTTATTGGATTGGCTATTCGCTGCTTCTACGGACGCTACAACTCGTAAGTATGATTTATTTTTAATAATTGTAATTATTCGATAGAGAATCGGTTCCAAGTTAACTGAACCTTAATAGCTTAAGTTTCGCTATTATGATACTCGTTTAGAATTCAATGTAGAAAAAGTAATTTTGATAAAAATTGAAATGGTTTTCTACCTTTAGGTTCCTATAGGTAAGCATAGAAGCTAACTAAATAAGCTACCAGTGTTTGACACCAATTCTTTACGATAAAATGTAGCCCATAATCACAATTTAATTATTTTCAAACTTTTTGTTTGGTTTTTAGTTCCATGGCCTTTTTACTTTAAATCGATTATATTTTCAAAATGTTTCAATGGCTAACATATATCTTCTAATTATTACGAAATCCATTTTTAATACTTTCACGCTTGCTTTATAAACTTCTTCCAATCGCGAATTGTCACTTGCGCCTCAATTCAACAAAAACTGAATATTCCGAGTGCTATTTGCTCAAAAACCTATATAAATGTCCTTCAAAGAGTTCAAGATACAGGTAGTTATGTACCGAAGACGACAGATATGATGAACAATATTTAAACATTTAAAAACGTCGCCCCACTCTAGGAATTTCTCCTGTATCGTAGTTGCGTTTCACAAACATGAAATATTACATACACAAACATTCAGACTCGGGACAACTGTGGTTCGCACAAAGTTTTGCCCCGTGCGTTCCCGCACGCCTTAGCGCAGCAGTCCAATCGCTTAGCCACTGCGCTAATCAGGTCGTCAAAACATGACACATATATTCTGTAATCATGAGTATTAATTGACGTCTTTAAGAGGTGAGATTTAATGACATGAAAGGGAAATTTTATGCCCGCTTTCCTTCATTGCAATACTCATCTAGATACGCAGAAACTAGTAGTACTGCTAATACCCGTGTGGTATTTTATAGTCTGTTAAGTTCTGAATTGTATGTCTCTATAACTTTCAAGTGTTTTTATCAAATCAGTCTTTAGTCTAAAATTTTCGATATATTTAACTTCCTGGTGCGCTTTAAAAAGTCACTAGACAATTGGGTGTCTAATAAAAATCAAATTTTTGATTTAGTTTAGGAAATATACAAACGAGTTTCATTTTAAAATAGTATCAAACTATTGACACAGTTAATGCGTCGCAGCCGCACAATTGTTTACAATCAAATGAGAAGTACGCATATAAATATATAGTATTTAATGAGTGAATTGAAATCAACACACATTCAGTCTAAATTGTCATTCTTGATTGGCGTGACGGTAGTTTGGTGCGATTTCATTAATTTAACAATAGATACTAACAAAATTGCTACGTGTGCGCTATCAACAAACAAAATTCCATAATTACAGTTTAAAATAATGAAATGAAGGTGCGATACTCTTTTTACGATGTTCATGAAATGGAATTCATTAAGATCTCAATGGGTTGAATCTAGCCATGCCTTGGTGTAGAGCTTACTCAGCTCGTTAGACTGATTGTCTAATCGTCTTAACTATACATTGACTTAGACTATGCAGATATTGGAAGTGTATAATGTCATTGAACTTAACGTTGTTGTGAATTAATTAAGTCAGCGAACGAATTGAACGAAAAATGGGAAATTCGAGCTTCTGAATTATAGGCACGAAACACTTTCGCACTTTTAGTCGCGCCGTATACAATTGAAATACAGTAAATACTGATTGCAGTCAAATATTTTTGATGCTTGCAAAGTAATAAAATGGTTTCAGATATACGTACATAAACGGCTTTCATAGCTCGCAATTAAACTGAGTGATAGTGGAACCAAAATTATTGATTGATTGATGCGGATATAAACTAATAACATCCTACAACATCCAGGCTTCAATAAATTGTTAATTTATTACATTTATCTTGAATATCTGTAAACAAGCCGCACAGGCAAGGATATAATAATATAGAAAATCAATCGTTTGACAGTCATGAAATAATATCAGCGGATCACACAAACAAATGTCCCGCGAAAAATCCACCGTACGAAGATTCCTACATGTTATAAATCTAAAGAAGTAAAGCAACTTGATGTTAAATAAACAGAAGAATTTATACCTACACCATCTCAGGTTATAGTTAAATTTGTTGAAGCCCAGATACAGATCTCATTTCTTTTCAAAATTTTCTCAGTCATTCAATGTATTGAACATTGGTCCATATCACCTAAAGACAACGTTTTCAGCTAGGTACATTTAAAGCTGACTGTACCGTTATGAAAAAGAAAAGTGGGCCCTCTTTATTTATCATTGTTTGGTTACATTGGCACTATAAGTTTTACCATCCTTTTTAATGGGCCATTGTGCCCACTTACCATGAACTCTCAAAACAGGATAGCTTACGTTATGAAATCGAGACGCCCCTACGTGCAGTGTCTCGCTTCTACAACGTGGCGATGAGACTGGCCAGTCAATAAAGATGGAAGGAATGCTAAAGGTGCATAGACATACTGAGGCAACATCGCTTATAGAGGAATTTTGGCATACTAAAAAGTTGATTTAAAAGTCAGAATAGACATTAATTCGTTTGTAAGTTTTTACGGACTATGCTTTCACATTAAGACCGCTCTTAACTAAACTTGTTCGAAGTTTTGCATCCAAACTAGGCATCATGTTTGAGTTCTGTGAGGAGTTAAAACCTTGAATCTATTTATGAACTTTCTTCTAGTCGAACAGTTTGTGGCCATATTTCAAGTGATTACGGAAAAGTTTATATTTAGTCTTCACGATCAAGAACTCTAGAGCTAAGTCAAAATAAATATAGTAGGAACTTACTTCACTATATTGCAGAAGAGAATTTTAATAGATAACTGAAAGTGTAATTAAAATCCTTTAATACGCAACCGAACCGAACCGGTAGACGCAGCGTTGGCGGGCCTCCCACCAGGTGGATCGAAGATATCGTCAGAGTTACGGACAACCGGGGGAGGCCTTTGTTCAACAGTGGACGTCTTCCGGCTGATGATGATGATGAATAAGCAACATATGCGTTTCATATTTATAAAAATAAAAAAACGTCCCGCCCTTAAAAAATTACCAAACTGCAGAAACGGATTTATAGAACTAGAGATATATAGTACCTTACTTCGGAGGAAAGCGAATGAAAAAGTGTTTGAAACTTAACGGAGAATACTTTGAAAAGCAATAAATAACTCGTATTTTTTCATTATAATGAATTTTATTCATGAGTTACACAGAACTTTGTCCCACTGCCTACGTAGTTGGAGAAAGTGCATAATTTTCTGGTACTTTGTTATTTTATTTTAATATCTTTTTTCAAATAATGATAGATGTAAGTTGACGTTTTTAATAAGCAGCTCTCATTATTGAAATGTTGAACGCCTGCAGGTTCGACCCTACATAGGCAAATATTTAGGATGTTATAGTTTAAACAGTAGATATACTTAGGTTTGAATCGTATGATTATTTTTGCACAGCATAGAACCACAAACGCAGACGAGTTAATTAAAACTTAAACAATAATTATGATTTTCTAATTTCGATGACATAATATATTTCAATTAAATCGTTTTATCCCTATTAAAGCTTAAGTATTAAAAAAGCTTTTACGACATTAATGCTTTGCCTAAATACATATGAATGCCGCATACAAATAAAACGTAAATAAGCTTCTCTATAGAATACTTACGTTACCAGGAAGGAGGGTAGTTTGCGTCGATCTTGCGTAATATTGCGGTTACCAGCCGATTGTAAAGAGCATTACTTGTAGCGGTTCATGTGGATATATACGGCTTAAATTTACCTTTAAACGCACGGTACGGAATCTAAGTTGTATTTTTTATACATTTTAAATATCACCTATGTCTAATAAATGTGATACATGTATATTTAACACGTTGACTGTCCGCTAAATGGACACAATAGTTAAACAATCGATGTGTATCATATGAACTACACCGGACAGTGAAAGGGTTAACTAGCTGCGCCCCGCGGTGTTAGCCGCTACATTTTTTCCGGATAGCCTATGTGTTAATCCAGGGTGTCAGCTACATCCATACCAAATTTCATCGAAATCGGTCCAGCAGTTTGGGCGTGAAGAGGTAACAAACATACAAACACACTTACAAACTTTCGCCTTTATAATAACATAACATAACATAAAACATAACATAACATCACGCCTGTATTCCCCGAAGGGGTAGGCAGAGGTGCACATATAGTACACCCACATTTCGCCAGTTATGTTTTAGGTC
Organism: Abrostola triplasia; assembly: GCA_946251915.1. Taxonomy (NCBI): domain Eukaryota; kingdom Metazoa; phylum Arthropoda; class Insecta; order Lepidoptera; family Noctuidae; genus Abrostola; species Abrostola triplasia. Next base: position 9,097,492 of record OX276428.1, on the reverse strand, counting down.
CCAATGTAATAGGGGGCGAGCCTATTGCCATCAACCGGGCACAAATCCAGACTCCGTGCTGTTATTGAGAATTACCTAATGGAAAAACCCAGTAACACTTTGCCCGACCCGGGATTCGAACCCAGGACCTCGTGCTCAGCAGTCGCGCTTAGCAACCACTAGACCAACGAGGCAGTTATAATATTATTGTGAAATGAGATATTATGATCGTTTACATTGTTGTTCTAAGTCTAAACCGTCGATAGTGTCGCTAATCACTTAAATACGAGAACAAGAAGTAGAATGTAAATGGAACTTATTCTAATTAAAATATATAATAATTTACATCATCATCATCTGCCAAACCATATTTTATTTACTGGATGCTAAATAAATTTTATAGGTCACTTGCCCAGTACGATGCGACAAAACAAGACGCTTTTAAAATTACTTGATTACAAGGCTTCTAAACAGTGTAATAATTGCTAACAACTTCTGTGTTCTAAATATAACTCTGTCCATTGATGACTCTTTTCAGAGGCTCTAACAATGTACAGTCAACAACAAAAGAAGCGGAATATTTACATTTTTAACAAAACATTAAAGAACAATTTGTTACGTAATCATCATAATCATCATCAACCGAGAGATGTCCACTGTTGAACAAAGGCCTTCCTCTTAGAACGCTGCAATGAACGATAACTTTCCAATTGCGTCCACCGGTTGCCCGCAACTCTGACGATATCATCAGTCCACCTGGTGGGAGGCCTGTTACGTAATATAAAGTCTTAAATATTCTGAGATAATCAATCATTTGGAGTCTATTAATAATATAATTTGAATTGATGTATAATATATTTCTTTTGAATTATTTAACATTAGTTTCTAACTTATTGAACTACTTATTTGTCAATGTTTACCTATACTTACTTGACATAACTGAAAATTTCATAGTGTACTCTTTAATTGTAATGTTCTCAGTGTAATGTTGTGATAATTTTAATATAGTAATTTTAATATAGTTGATAATTTAATGTTTTTTCATGTGGTAACTTTTAATGTAACTGTTAAAATCTTTAACTTTATAAAAAAATCAGAAGTTTCCTGTAATTCTCCTTGCTTCATTAATCAATGTAATTGTGTACAAATAATGTACTTCTACATTAATTGTAATTGTTACTTAGTAACTAATGTCGTATTCGTAAGACAACATTTGTATGCATTTTACAAAAGGCGGGACACGTAAACTATGTATACTAAGACCAAATAATGTAAAGGTCATTCCTGCGAATAATTTTCTATTTCTACTTTTCATGCTGACCGAACAATACACTTTTAGTGCACACATAACTTTGGTATGTGGAGATACAAGAATTTTAAAAGGACATAATTTGAAACTACGTTTGTGTTTTAATAGAACTCTGTCCACACTGATGTCTCTTGCTGTTTAATTTCAGCGACTCCTTCCATCAATATCTTAACGATAACCTTTGGGATATTGAGCTTAAAACGTTATTAGCTTCCTTATGTCTATTGAGAGGTAGGCCTTTAACCGTATGTAGGCTGGCGATAATAAATGACGTACGGGAGTCGATATTATTAAGATTTCAAGAAATATCGATTCAACATAATAATATCACGCCTGTATTCCCCGAAGTGGTAGGCAGAAGTGCACATACGGTACACCCACATTTCGCCAGTTATGTTTTTTAGGTCCCAATGTAATAGGGGGCGAGCCTATTGCCATCAACCGGGCACAAATCCAGACTCCGTGCTGCCACTAAGAATTACCTAATGGAAAAACCCAGTAACACTTTGCCCGACCCGGGATTCGAACCCAGGACCTCGTGCTCAGCAGTCGCGCTTAGCAACCACTAGACCAACGAGGCAGTCAATATCGATTCAAGCTTAATCCAAATATTTATTTACAAACAGGTTGTTTCGCAATTACGGGTTTATATAACACTAGCTTTTACACGCGGATTAGCCCGCGTTAAATAGCCTATCTCCTTTCTTGGGTTTTAAACTTTCTAAATTTCATCAAAATCCGACCAGTGGTTTAGTCGAGAGACGTAACAGAGAGACAGAGTAACTTTCACATTTATTAATGTATTAAGTATGGATGTAGATGTTATATATGTACGAGGATGTTAAAACGCTACTAAGAATAGACCCAACATACGCAATTGGGTTTGAACAGTTAGGAACATAATTCCCTCCAGTCACCGGGAAAGTGAGTTAGATGTGATGAGTCTGGTATAGGCCCCATAAAGGGAGATAAGCCTGAAAAATGGCAATAGGCTCACCACCTACGACATTCATGACAAGCGGCGAAGCGTGGATATGTAGCCTCCTGATAAAGGAGAATCTCTGCTTACCACTCCGGGGATAGGCGTATTCATGATATTCTTATTTTTAATTAGTAAAAGAAAGTCAGAAGATAATAACGTAGGTAACATTAACCACATTTACTTTATTGGTGGAACCTGAATATGTTTTCTGCCTCATTAATTAACGTGTAAACGAAGCGACAGATTGTCCATTAATGACGAAGTTATCTGAAACATTGTATGAACTGGATTTAAGGGTGTCCGAACAAGATCTGAAAGTTTAAAGTACCAAATGATTGATTAACTTGTTGTCTTCTTCAAACAAACGCTGTCAATTCAGAACAGTTAAGAATAAAGACGCTCTCGAGACGAGATATTATCTTTGAACAAAATTGTGACATTCGAATGAATTGCTCCTAACAAATTCAAAATTCAAATAATATTGTTTTGATCTTCGCCTTCTAGTGTACACGTGCTGTCTACAATAGTCTATAACTTGGTGGCGGCGCTAACTGCCCATGGGCCGTATACGTATGGGAAAACGCTAGAGAAATAAAAATCGTATATGTATAATGAAAATTATATGCGATTGACGCATGTAATACATTACATAGTCGATACATTCCCATTTGTGCCTCCAGGTTGTGTTGGGTGATGAATTGAGTTTGAGCTTGTTTCATAAACTCAATAATATGTTAATTACAGAAAATGCGGCTGAAAGAACTGCCCCCTTACCATAAGCTCTGACAGTAGGACTTTTTTTGTTGTGAAAACGAGAAACTTACGTGCAATGTATAGTAGCGTCTTGCTTCTACATCGGAAACTGTCCTGCTTTAAGAGTTCTTGGTAAGAGGGCTGTAAAACAATATTATTTACAATACTGTTTAAACTAATTAAGTAAAGAAACGGAAGCTATCTTGGATTACAGCCAGGGTATTGCGAAAAACTTTGTACACTCAACTTTAGGTCATATATATTATGTATCATAGCTATGGTTAACTGGTGTGAGCACGTATGTTAATAGCCCTACTTTGCATATAATCTAAGAGGTTCTTATTCTTTAAAATATTTACAAACGACAACTGGATACAAGTAACTGAAGTAACCCACTTGCATGACCCGTAGAATGCACTCAAATATAAATTGCATTGTGTAGATGTTATTCAAATGCTCTATTATATTATAACCTTTTATATTAGACAGTGCTTCATATAATGTGGCGCGGCTTCGCCCGCGTTAAGTAGCCCATGACCTTTCTAGGGTCTTAAACTTTCTAGATGCCAAATTTCATCAAAATCCGTCTAGCGGTTTAGTCGTAAAGCCGTAACAGACAGACCGATAGACAGAGTTACTTTCACTTTTATAATATTAGTATGGAGTATAGATTTGACAGGACCGAACACCTACTAGTTTTTGCCTGTTTCTTCGTCCACGTGGTCAAATTTAACGAGTCTTTTCCGGAAAAGTACATGTAAAATGTTAATCCAAGTTATAAGCTATCCGTAATTTAGCTCAACTGGTCCTGTTCAGGTCATATTTATAATAATATTATGTAAATAATATAGTAGGAAATTATTATGTTCGTTTACTGACGTCGACATTATCAATAACAAAGAATATTAAGTTTTCAATGTCAAATCAGGTTCTTTGATCATTTTGTATCGATACAAAAGGCAGGAGTGATCATTAAGAAACAATAAACTTTAAGTAATATCACGTTGGAACAACAGATTTATTATTATTTTTATAAGACTCGGTACTTTTGCTGACTGATTTCAATTACTTTAGGAATATTATTGATTAATTATTATGTTAAGAAAATTAAAATCCGAGGATACCTAGCACCTAATAACTTTTAGTCATTAAGAATGCCCTTTGGTTTTAAATTCGTATCTAAAATATCAAAATTATGCGAAACTTATTTTTTTAAAGATATTTCTAAATGTTATGTCTACTATGTGATCAAGAATAGAATTCCCTTTCGTTACGAGGAATACGAGAGGCGAAATACCAGACGTGGGCCTGATGACAAGACTCGCCACACGCCATAACATATTAAGCCTTATGATAAAATTAGCAAAACGTGGGAGTGTCTTCCGATGTATAAAAACACTCCAGCCTACGTCTTCGGGTATTACAGGCGTTTCAACAATTATATTACTTACGTGTGTGTATGTCCATAAAACTAATTCAGGGCATCATGTCTACACAATCGATGCATAAACCCACGAATACTGCGCCAAACTCCATTAAAAGCCGGGAATCTAAACGAAACCGTTCTTTCCCTGTATTTGGATTATCGTGGTTAAATTTGACGTGCAGTCAATTAGTGGGGGCAGGGTGTTCGCCGGGCGCGTTCGTAATTTGTCAGTGACAACGTCGGAAGTTTAACAAGCCTAGTTTTAACAATATCAACCACTATAACGCCATTTAGAAAACATTAAATCAAATTGTGCTGTCACGGATTTATATAGCCATTATATTTATGGCACAAGTTCCCATTACGTCGATAGTTTAGGTATTTAGTGGGTGTGAATTTCGTGTTTTGAGTTAGCGCGATTCTCTATTGTGTTGACGAACAAACTTCGATGTTTGGATGTATTGTATTTGGGTGGCAAACTTGAGCTTAAATGTATTTATTTCTATCTGATGACGTTATAATAAAATAACTACCTACATAGCTCTGAAAGATTACATTAGCCGTCTCTATTTAAGTATACAGAGGAGTATCTAGTGATCATCTTATATTCTCTTATCTAGCGATCGTCTGGTAGCTTCAGTTTTCTTAATTAATTCCCAGAAGCTTTTCAATAGGTATAGAAGTCTCAACTACAGTAAATAAATATTCATAGTAATGAAATGATTGCCTTATAATTACCTAATTATCAAGATCAGAGCAATAATCAACCTCTCATTATAGCTGTCTACGAGCAGGTTTATGATCAGCTGTGGACGCATGCGGGCTGATAAACGGTGTTGATATAATATATATATTAATGAGATTAGTTCCATCGTAGTATATGTAAGTAGGCACCAACGATGATGACACTATTTAAAGGTTTTGAAATTATCATGATCGTCAGCTAAGTGACCCACTGCTGGGCATAAGCCTCCTTACTTAAACGTCACGGTTTCCTGTTTGGGCCTTTTGCATCCTGGTTTATCCCTGTACAGCAACAACATCATCAGTCCACCTCGCTGGAGGTCTGCCAGGGGCCCTACAGAATCCTCTGGGCCACTCTGTTTAAAAATATTTATCTTTATGATAAAGGTAATATCTATTTACAATGTTTAACCACAACCAAAGGCGACTAAGTTGAATAGTAACAGTTTTGTTTTTCGGCTCATGAAGCATTTACTATTAAACCATGACACTGACATCTGTTCAAAATCACTGGCGATAAGGTTGCTTTTCCCCATGAGACTGACACGTTCACCAAACCAACGAAACAATTACTTAGTTAGGTAAAGCAGAGACAATTTATCGTCTTAATACCACTCATAGCGACGAACCGTATATTCACGGATAGGATTCCGTTTTTGAACTGTAGATATTGTATATCCAGTGGGCCAGTGTTATAGTTGTCTTTTCTAGCTGGCTGCAAATAAAGTATCTAATAGAGGGACTAACCAGTGCGACGCAAATTAGTGGTTAGAGTAGTGCCTTGGCTGGTGGTCAATACGCGATAAAAATAAAAAAATAATAATTGGGACTACTTGTTTAAAATACAGAGTACATTTTTAACGTCAATATATTGATGTACCTATGACTATATGCATACATTGAATATATTATGTGCATAAAGCTCTTAAAATGTCTACCCTACATTACAAAATATAACTGGCTACATATCATTCTTATAGAGACAACATTTAAAAACAATTTTTCGTATATTTTTTATTGGATGGCAATTATAAAACAAGCGACACGAAAATATTGAAAACACGCCCGTGGATTCAGATATTGGTATTGTTTTCGTTTTAACATGGATTCTGAATATCGAATGTTTTGCTCTTTTTGCGAAGAATATTCGTCACTACTAGTTTTAAAAAATAACATTTTGATCCAGTTTTTGCTCACTGAGCAAATTTTCCATACAAGACTTAGTAACATAATTATCCGTTGTTAGTGGTGGTGGTATTGTAAATCAATGATATCTTTCTGCAAGGGGAAGCCCATATTACAAAAATATTCCAAACACGAATTTTCCAAGGTTCCACGCACGTAAAAAATCATATAAAGAAAGTTTACTTAAAGTTAACATTGGTAGCAGTTACGTTTTATTTATGTACAATATTTTGACAACAATTTATATTGTTTTTTAAGAACGTACTTTCAAATATAATTAGTATATTCGGTCCGACGACAGCGATATAAATGTACAGCGGGTATCACCTGTTCCTAAACCTACGATGTCATTAGGAACCGCTGTTTAGGTGCTAGATTCTAATGAACAATTCTTACGTAGGGTTGTCGATCATTCTGAACACCTTTTTTAATAACTCGAAAATATTTTAGGTAGGTTACCTATTTTCAACTACTCAACTCGCATCTGGTAAAATTTTATCATTAATCTATAAAATTTGTCTGCCTTGTTGGTCGCACAGTGTTACCGTTGACCAAGAGGTCGCTGGGTTCGATTCTCGGGTCGGGAAAACTGTAAATAGTTTTTTCCATTAGGATATTTTTACAGCACGGAGTCTGGTCTTGTGCCCGGTTAACGGCGATAGCCCCCTATTACATTGGAACCTAATAACATAACTAGCATAATGTGTGTGTACTTTAAAAAGGTACTTATCTGCCTACCCCTTCGGAGAATATCTACGGGCATAATGTACAATAATAATGTAAAATATAATGAATATATATATAATATTTTGATGACCCGGTTAACACAGTGGCTGACTAATTGGAATTAAACGCTAAATGTCGCGGGTTAGAATCATCATCGTACAAATATTTGTGTAATCCGCATTCATTTTATTCACACACGTCTTTTTCAATAAGTATATGAAATAGTATTCTGTAAATGTTAACTGTAATATAATCTTTTACGATCTTGTTGATGTTGCAGTACAATAGAAAAAAATAAATATTTGATAAACATCAGGAAATTATATTAATTTGATATAAAAGTAGTAATCATTAAACTGAATCATTACAATACTATAGACTTTAGGTCACAATATCAGTACGGTAACGGTGTGAAACACAATATTTTTATTTTGTGTCAACCCTTAATTTATATTGTTTATATCGAGCAACATCAACCATCAAGATAATGAATTCTACTAATGACAGACGGCTGAGTGACGTAAATCTTATTCTTTTTAGCATTTACCAGCTGTCAGAAGCGTAGCATTATACCAGCCTGTCATTCCTCCCCCATATTGGGATGACATCACTAGACTATGTGATACATTGACCCGTAATATTTATACCTCATTCATATTAAAAACCCAACAAATATTACAAATGCCAAAGTACCTGTGCCTCTCCGTACAAGATTTTAGCGAATCCGCTGAATTGATTTTTAGGGGATTTCGTATGGCAGTAACAACTATATGAAAGCAAAAGAACTCTTTATAACCGGAGCCGCAATGATTAAGATTCAAACAAAGAAAAAGTATTTACGTTAAGAGAGCACATTTTTAAGTATATTTATATTTAAAGTATGCCACTAGGTCATGTAATGTTCCCAGGATGATCCTGGCTGAAGTTTTTAAAATAGACAAAATTCTTACAAACCTTATTACCTATCACAATTATGATGTCTGTTTACAATTGTACAAAGTATAAAGTAACAATAGAAAACGCATTACTTCAGTTTGTACAGCATTCTAGTTCACAAGTCAACTCATATTAGTTTCATGGACTTATAACTATCTTTTCTTAGTAATATAACTTTATACGTCAAACAAAATAAGTCTAGAAAGTTTCCCTCAGTAGGTTTATTTGAACAAATTTGATAGTTCTTAGTTACGGTTTTCTAGTCTAGATTCAGCTATGAATATTTATGATAAGTTCCTAGTTACCCGTTTCGATTCAGTCTGGCTATTTTGGCGTGAATGATTAAGCATCGAGATTTGCTATGCCAGTGAGTTTAGCTTTGTTGCAGCTTTGACTTGCGACATTGTGGTTTCGTTTGTGCGATATTGCTGCTCTCATTAAAATGTGTTTAATATTTCATTACACATTTATAAAAAATATAAATGTGTTGTGACTTGTTGGTAATTTTAGACATAGGTCCTACGCCATTCCCGTAAACAAAAGCTTACTAGAGTTCGATTATCTTTACCACTTACATTCATTATTAAGTTTTTAATGCTGTTATAATGATTGAATGCCGTTGGCCAGTTACATAAATTACTATAACAATTGTAATGTAAGTAAATCAAAAACTTTCTAAAATATCGTAAGACATAATTGAATAAGGAAAATAAACAAAAGTCTACATAATATTACTATAATCGTTCGTATATGTCAGTTTTGACCTGATTCTGTAAGTATATTTTAGTTTCGTGTCGCGTGCCACGGAACTAATTTAATAAAAACAACACAGTATATTAAAGGGTATTTTGGCATTAACGCTCAGATTCATGTAACACACTAACCTTCTTAAATTAAGCGCCATATCTAATTACACGTGATAATAGTTTTAGGTCCATAAGAGGATACTAAATGTTACCACGAAGATGAACCTACGCGGTAAAGGGTGAGATTACGAGTAACAAATTAGGCTTGGAATTTATTGGATGGCTTGTGAAGAGTGAGAAGTTTGAGAATGGCTGACGGTGGTTTCTTTAAACTTGTGTTAAAATTATAAAACTTACTCGTTGGACCAGGACTGTTAAAAGGGTTTTGCCCCTTTACCATGAACTACACATTACACTACACATAGCGGCGTCTCGCTTCCATATCGTAAGTGTCCTGCGTTAAGAGTTCATAGTAAGGGGTTGTCATATTTTTCGCAATGACTTTTACGCTGTTTTGGTTTAGAGTAATCATAATTTATTCAAAAGTCACTTAACTTTTTAAGGAATGAATTTAACAGTGACTACAAGAGTCATGATTAATTAATTACCTATATGATTAAAACAGTTCCCTTTTTAGGTCACCATGGATATTGCAGTAGGGGGTTTTGCACATCAATTACCATCTAAGCGTATCACTTACGATACGAGTCAAGCTAGCTGCTTTTTAGACGCCCACTAACTCGAGGAATTTCTCTTCTTTGCCACAGTTTTCCCAAAAATAAAAGTGTTCGACTATGAGCTAAATCGGATTCAAAACTCTATTTTTAATGAAAATTTGTTTATCCATATATTTAAACCATATTACCATTATAAACCATAGCCACAGTCGAAATGTTTGCGTAACCAAATTAATATTATAATTTATTTGCCAGCATCTACTGGTCTGTCGATCAGTTTACTTTAACTAAGTAACAATTTAAATATTAGTTTTAGTTTATTATTCTCTATTAGCTTAAACTCTGACAATAACAGACTCGTTTAAACCTTAGAGATAATAAATTAAATGGAGGAGCTGGGGTAGGACAAGTATCGTCTTGAAGTACGCGACTAAATTAGTGTTACAAATATCCTCATGCTGGTAAGTGGTCTTTTTTAGGTCTTGTCCAGTGTTATCCGGCTTAGAATTGACTACCCGGGCCCACCCCCTTTGCTCTAGTGAGTATTGTATGAGACGACTAAGGGAAATTCCAGAAGATGGGCAGCAGCGTAACTTCACCAATACTGCGATCCCAGAGCCGCTTGCCAAGCGTGGGGATTATGGCAACCCGCCCTTTTAAAGGCCTTTGTTGAACTGTGGACGTCTTCCGGATGATGATTCTGTCGTATTTTAAGAGATATTATCTGTTAAATAAAGTTAGTCCTTGTGCGATATGTATGTACAAAGAAAGAAAATGCCTTGATTGTTGTAGATATTTCTATTACATAAAATGAAAAACTAAGTATCTTTACATTCAAGTTGAAAGACGTTATTTAAACGGAGAACATATTAAAGTATATAAGTCTGCTGGAGCGGCCCGCTTTATTTCCTTATTATTGCTTACCTAGAGCAGAGACTTTTATTTACAAGTAATTTTATACTGCAATGTGAATCTTTACCGCTGTGCACGAGAAAATCTTAGTGTTGTTTAAAAATAATAAATACTTCGTTTAAATTCTATGTTAGTAGAAAATGTGCAGGAAATATAATATATTAGATAACTCTGTCGTCTAGTCTGTACATTATATGAGATTTAAAAAGGCGTAAAGTATGCAAAGCTTAGCTAACCTATGTTATCTGTTGCATCTTCAGCCGGAAGACGTCCACTGTTGAACAAAGGCCTCCCTTAGAACGCCAGCTTGCCAATTGCATCCACCGGTTGCCCGCAATTCTGACGATATCATTGGTCCACCTGGTGGTTCTATGTTATCTGTATAATCTAAATAATTGTATCGTTACTATTGGGTACTGTTTTTAAATCATAGAACGTTAAAAGTCTTCGTATTATATTTTTCTTAATTGATATTATGGTTTTGTTTTTCATTGCAGTTAGTAGAAGTAAAAATGCAAATTTTTCACTTATTACATACTTTTTAAAAAGAATCCCATTCTGATCGCCCCGTCATGTCGATACGTATTGTCTCTGATGTCCATACAATAATAAATACCTAATTTCTGACTTACTTAGAGTTCTGACCTGGGGCACTAACCTTTTTTTTAACTATGGTATCGTTATTTTAAATTGGAATTTGCCAGTGTTTAATTATTTCGGCTATAAACTTACAAGGTATGTCAAAGAAAATATTTACGAAGCTGGTTTTATTTTAACCAAAAATATCTTGATAATTTAATTTTTGCTATAGAAACTTAAAAATTAAGGTCCTTAATTTTAATTAGGCAGCTACATGGTGAATCAATAAGACCCTTTGAATAAACGTTCTTTACAGAATTGGTTAAATTTAATTAAAATTTCGACTCCTGTTGTTGGTAATACCGAACACGATTTCCCAAAAGGTGGAAACATCAACATTTATAGACGAGGTGTGTTGCTGATATTAGTATCTCTACGACCTCATATCCCTTAACATTAAAAACGAATCTATTTTGCGACTTGGAAATATAAGACACGGAATGTATGATTTACTGCCCTAGTTTGTGAAAAGTCGTAAAAGAAATAATGACGCGAATTTTGTCGGAGTTCCGTATTATGTTTTTCTGTCATAAGTCAGGTGCCAAACCAGTACAAATGCGGCCATAAATATACCATGTATCCACGTAACGTGCCATTCAATAACATTTCACCACAACAAGATGGTTTTCGAGGCCTCGTTTAGGGATCGATGCTAATAAGATACAACTGAAGCTTTGATGAATCAGCCTATATCGGTTACGGTCATCACCCTTTATCAGATTAACTGACGTGTTTGACCTTTACATTAATAATACATAAAGCTGTCGGTACTTTAGGGTTAGTTGTGTGGAACCGTTTATTTTGTGTTATTTGATATAAGTTATGTGACTGCTTCCTTGGTGTAGTTGTTGCTGACTGTGACAAATAAACACGAAGTCCTGAACTTGACTCCCGAATCGGGCAAATTGTTATTGAGTTTTAGATATATAAATAAATCATTTATTCATCTAACAGCACGTAGTCTGCATTTGCGCATGGTTAACGGCAATAGGGTTGCACCTTATTACATTGGTACTTATAACATAATTGGCGAAATGTAGGTGTAAATACTGTATACCTCTGTCTACCCCTTCGGGGAATGCAGTCGTGATGTTTTGTTATATTTACGTTAGATAGGTGCTATGAATGCTCAATTGCTATTACTTTAAATCCTATATAAGCTAGGTTTTATACAACATGGTGTGAAATGATAAAAATACGAATAACAATCATTCAATAAATAAGCCCACATAAGCACCTAAATATTTTCACCTAATGAAACGATTGGATTGAACTACTGCTTTAATAATTTATTACAAACAAAAAGTTATATTTGAAACTACCATTCAATACATGCATACATAACTACAATTAATAAATAAACAAACCGAGAAGAGAACGATATGCAAGTAGAATTCCATTCAGACGTTAAACACAGTACCGACAGCAGTAAAACCCCAACTTGCCCGTACCATGAACCCTAAAATCAAGACAGTTTACGTTGTGGAAGCGAGACGCCGCTACGTGAACTGTAATGTGGCGTCTCGCTTCCACAACGTAAAGTATCCTGCTTTAAGAGTTAATGGTAAGGGAGTCGTACGATGCTTCTTGTAATAAGTAATGTGTTTGTTGCAGACGAGCCCGGCTTCAGTGCACCGATAGCGAATGTGACCGCCGCGCTCGGCCGGGAGGCGATCCTCGGGTGCACTGTTCACAACCTCTCAACCTACAAGGTACGTAACATTGACACCTTTAGCAACGCCACTTACTTTTATAGCGTCCACATGCAAACAATAAAGTCCTGAATCACGCTATCAGAGTTTTTACATCAGTTGGAGGTAATACGACCTAGGGCCTGCCGAGGACACCATCGTCATAAGATCTTCCCATTTCGATGGAGGAACACTACTTCTCGTTATCCCACATTTTTAAATTGTCAAGTTTCCTACAATTTGCGATTGTCTTTACAGCTGTTAATATGTAAAAGTCTTAAATATTCTCAGATCATCATTTGGACGTTTCTATAATTCGAAACAATAACCTGAATTGATGTTTGTGTCTTTTAATTGTTTGACATAAGGTTTCTTTACAGGATAAGCTACCTAAACTTTGTTAAATAAGAAGGAAGAATGCCTGTATAAAGATAGAATAAGATAACATATTAATATTTTCTTTGAAAGATTTGCATAGTATGAAAACGCAAAGATATAAGATCTTACAGTTTTTACCTTATACTCATTTCGCTTTTAACTTCTTTGGCAGTTGGCTTTGATCAGAACAAGATCTTAAACTTTAGAAGAACGTGCAAACATACGTGGTTAGCATTATGAGAGCCACTTATGATTAATACATTTTATTTCACAACTCAACTTACGCCTTAAAAACTTTAAATTGTGGTCCTACATAAACCACAAATTAAATTAATATTATAATTAAGCTAAAGTTTATGTTCGATATTCATTTGCGTGCTGTCCGGTGAATTAAATAGTTGCAGACAAAAATAGTCTTGTTTGTCTTATAAATACACCACTTTCACAGTTTTTAATGCCACTGTTCATAGCTTTAAGAATAAAAATAATTCGTTACTAAATTTTATTTATCCTATCCCATGTACTTTTATTAAATTATAGATTTAAATTAGTAATAGCCTGAAGATTCATAAACAAAGGTCGCCTTCAGTTGAATAAAATGAACGTGGGATTTCAAAGGTAGTAATGTCAGATTATAATATCAAAGTTAATAACTAGTACCTACTACTGTTAAAAACAATTCTCAAAGGTCTTGATAAACATTCTAGTACAGTTGAATCAAAAAAGTGATTTATAATGATTTTCTACTTTAACCGAGGCAACTGAAAAATCTCGCAATGACTTGAACTTGTATCGTATTCCGAATCTACCCAATATCTGCGTTGCGAAGTCAACTCCGAAAAATTTCAATGGAAACTTCAAGAAAGTTTTTCTATTGATGCCATGTATGAGTAAACGACGAAAGTCGTAAGGGAGTGTAGTTTACTGAAATGTTTATCGAAACCTATTTAGAATTTCATAATATTACTAGTCGTTTTCCTCGACTCTGGACGTATAAGCGTACCATTACCCTTACTTGTTTGCACTTACGTTTAGTATTTGCTTACATTGGCCAGTAATACGAATTGAATTTTGATTCTGTTATTAAACTTGTATTGGGAAATCCTGCGAATATTATTCACGCAGAAGTTCAGATGTACATAAATGTAATGGATGAATGGATTCGGATGAAATTTAGTACTGAGGTAAAATGTATCCTTTTCAATCCCGAAAACAGGGTTGTAAGTCATAAACAACCCGCGTATAAAGTTCCTAACTTTAGGTAGTTTCCAAATATATTTAATGTTAGACTAGATGATTATATGATTTGAACTGGCCGAATATTTATTTATTTTTTAAGTAGGAATACCTAAGGACAAGGTATTTGGCTTTACATTAAATTGTGACCGGAAAATTCGATACAAAACAGCTTTTGCGGTAAAGCTTATTTAAGATCAAACTAATGTTAGCAAAATATGTGACAAATTTAAGTTTGTTATACTATAAAGTAGGTATAGTAATATTTCCAATTTTAGTCCAGTAATTAATTTGCTTGGTCACATTATGTAATAAATTCCCTTCCCAAAGCTATCCCTTATTCACAAACAATTTATAGTACACGAAGGCATCCTAAACTACCCATAACTTTAAAAACTCCTTAATTTCACATTTCTGGTGGCATTAAAAATTAATGTAAAATATAAAGTCGTTGCGGTCGTGATGGTGTTTTAAAATGGTGATAAACATTTGGTATAGGTGGCGTGGTTGAGGGTAGACACGCAGACCATTCTGACGATCCACACGCACGTGATATCGAGGAGCCGGAGGGTGGGGGTGACGCACAGCGACCACCGCACCTGGTTCCTGCATATCAGGGAGCTGCGCGAGACTGATAGAGGATGGTACATGTGTCAGATCAACACGGACCCCATGAAGAGTCAACTTGGATATCTCGACATTGTTGGTAAGTTTTTTTTTATTGTACTGTATTTTTTAAGTTATAAAAATAAACAAATATATTATTTAATAAATAACAACGACAAAAAATACAGTGGAATTGAGAAGGAACCTCCTTCTTTTTTGAAGTCGATTGATAAACATAATTATGTTTAGGGACCTTATTTTACAATGTACTATTAAAACATCTTTTTATTGGTACTCACTTTCTTTATGGTGGCATTGATTGGTTACTAATTACAAAAACATGGTATGTAATTAGGTACTTAGGTATTCAATTTTGCACTTTACAAGCTGACGTTAAGGATGTGAATATAAATGACATAGGAATGTTTTGTATAGGCTAAAAATAAAATAAAAATAATTATTAGACACCATTATAAATATTGTGCCTAATAAATGGCATTACTTGCGTCAATAATATATGCGGGACTAACTTTATCTAACAAAGTATGGCTCATTTTAGCCATGATAAACAAGCGTGGTGTCAGATATACGCACAAACAAAAACTAACTAGTAAAACAATTAAACCGCCTATATAAATACGAACTCTAAAGTGAAAAATATTATTTCATTCACTTAACTTTACTTTAAGCGAAGTTAAAGTCGGTAAATCCATAATTATGGCAGCATTCTCATATTTTTTTTGTCTGAATTAGTTACTAAATGTTGGGATTCGACCGACTATCAATTGTACCAAACCCACACACCCGTATGTGTCCCAAATACCTATTACGAATACAATGTATCTGGATTTCATTAACGACTTTTATTTAAATTCGCTTGAAGTCTCGGTAAGAGTTTAACTTCACAAAGCTTTACAGAAATATTCACCCACATAGTATACCTACCAATGTTAACAGTAAATGATTTACTACTATAATCTTATGATTGATATTATCTACAATTCTACATACAATATTATTTCCCGTAGAATAGTACACAGCTAGGCAGTTTTTATGGATAGATGTTTAAAAAGAAAATAATTCTATCTTATAAGCATATAAAAACACATAATAAACTTTTATTCTTGGTAACAAAGGAGAACATATACTAACAATCTTAAGCTGCAATGCGTAACATATTGTTCAAAGCTTCTTTGTATTTCCAGTACTTTTAAATTCTCTATAACATTCATTCGCAAAGACCTGGAATACACACTCTTAAATTAATTCGATGATACATGGGTCTTAGTTTCAGGAAACTATAGCTTACATGGTCCTTATAAACGAAACATAAAAAATCTTTTTATTTCATGTAAACCAATTGCAGGCACTTAAGAAATATCAAGATGCTCGTTGCAATGTTGCTCGAATAGCATTTTATAATAGTACCTACATTATGTCGAGCCAATTATGATAATACTTGTTCGATGTTTTTCAATATACTGTCAAGAAAAAGTATGAAAAGAATCGTATCAATACAGCGCGCAGCGTGAGCATTTCTTCTTTTTGCGAAGTGAAAAATGCAGTAAAATTACAATTTTTTGCCAAGTTACATAATAAGCGTAAAAACTGCTGAGTCAATTTACGATCAAGTATGTAAAAATAAAATTATAATTTCTTTTTCCATTAGTGCCACCTGATATCCTCGATCGCGGCACAAGTACGGACCAGACTGTGAGGGAAGGTGCCTCGATAAATTTAACGTGTGCCGCAACGGGATCACCGCATCCACAAATTATTTGGCGGAGAGAGCATTCCAAACCTATTACCATCTCAGATGGCATGCAAGGTACCTCTAAAGTGTTCATGTTTTGTTCAGTTTTCTAATTTTGATACCTACTTATACGACGTTTTTTGTTAGATAACACATAGTGGAAGCATGTAATTGCCTTTATTTTATAAACATTTACCGTTTCACTATTTTGCAAGACAAATATTTGTATTTATGTTTTCAAATATTTATATCGATTTTTGTCTTTTCTGTAGTCGGTTAAATACTGCTGCAGACCACTACTTGCAAAATGTAAGCGACCAAATTAGGGTCCAAATTGACGGAAATCAGCCTTGTGGACTTAAAATAAGACCCTACGTAGTAGAGAGAGAGTAGTAAAAAGTACGAATTGAGAAGATTATCTGATCAAAACTTATAGTCATAATAATAAATTTAAAACTACTCTACACATTGTATATCAAAGATATTCCGTGCAGTGACGTCATACGAGGGGCCAATGCTGAATATAACCCGCGTCACAAGACAGAACGCGGGGGCATACCTGTGCATTGCATCGAACGGCGTGCCTCCCACAGTCAGTAAGAGGATCATGCTTACTGTACAATGTAAGTGTTTCGCAATTTTGTAATATATTGGTAGAGAAGCAACACATCATTACGTTTATAAAATGATAGCAAGATGTGAAACCCAATCTTTACTTTTATTTGAATTACTGCCCCCTTACCATGAACTCTTAAAACAGGGCAGTTTACGTTGTTGAAGCGAGACGCTGTATTACACTGCACGTAGCGGCGTCTCGCTTTCACAATGTAAGTGTTATAACATAATTATAGGTATATTCTTGTTAATACAGTTCCCCCGGTGATAACAATAAGAAATCAGTTGGTGGGCGCCGCTCTGGGAACCGAGTTGGTTCTGGAGTGCGAGACGGAGGCGTACCCGAAGCCAGTCAGCTACTGGAGCAGAGACAACGGCGAGATCGTTCCTGTTGGTGAGATATAACACCTTATTGTGGCTTCTCACGATGCGTTATAACAGTTGCCATCAGGGGCCAATTTTTATAAGCCTAAAAGTTAAATAAAAGAGCCCGAGCTCTGTCTCGTATTACTCGGCTCGACGCTGACGCGGCCGGTACGTGCCGAGAGAAGCCACCTTTATAATAATAAAAAAGATGTTGGCTTTCATAATACATTTAAGTAAAGAAACTTGTAATAGAAATGATTAGGTAATAGCCTGTAACTATCCCATTATCATGCAATTGCCTCTTCATATACTTTGTACAAGCGTGGTCTTCTACGGCTTACTCTTAATTGGACACAAAATAACTTACATTACAGTTTTTCGGATTCCGTACCTCAAAAGAAAAAACAGAACCCTTATAGTATCAGTTAGGTCAGTAGGTATAGTGTATACTCAGGACTTGTATCGCTTGGAGCTGTGAAAAAATAAGATGGTAATCATATTGATTGCTTATTTAGAAGGTGCTTGATAATTGCTAAACGTTTTTAGTACATGTAGAAATGAAAAGGTATTCTGTCACTAACGATCTAAATCAACCAATCCAAGAAAATCGAGCCAATGAATCTTTGCCCGCATAGGATTAACGTTTGGACACGCACTTATGTTTACCTTTACTTAAACGCTCACTTTTCAAACATCATTGTTAACAAACGTAAATAAATACGTTTCATCCAAAGTGTAATTAACAAAACCCGTAATATGTGATGTAAACATAGTTTAAAATCTAAAATAAGTATTGTGTATTCAGCCTTTTATGTTTCACATTTCCATTGTTAGAACGAAATAACAAATCCTTTGTTTACTTTTACACTTTCATTACTTTAACATTTTCATTACGAGATACATTTATTTAAAGAATGTCATTAACTTAGTTGAAATTAGGGTCCAGGGTTAAATGAATACCGAAATCCAAATCAACTATGAGGTCAAGCAAAGTTGTTTTTCTTGACCTCAGTATACCTTGTATAGGTAGTGCAAAAATTGTGTTTGGAGGTATGTCGAGCATTGCCGACTGTAGTTTCTGATATCAATAACCTATTGTCACAGATATTAATAGTAAACCATTTTATTGGTGAAGGAGTAGGCAGTTGTTTGCGCTCTCAGACCTTAGTTTACCTACATTCTTTGGTCCAACAATGTTATTGAGTATAACTTTAGGAAGAAGTATTTAGCTGATTTACAGCCAGCAATATTGATCAAAATACTTGATTTGACTTTAATAATATATTGTATGTGTATCTGTCATTACACCATTCGGCCAAGGGCACTATATCTAAGTTGTTGGAAATGGGCTTTTATTATTTAGCCTGTACAAGGTTTTTTCAAAATGGCTACTTTAAAGGCTAAAGAATCTCCCTTCAATAAGAATATAATAGTTGTATTCTATATTTTTATATGTTACTTCTGAATGAATTTAAGTCTGTCTGTAAATTTAAACGATTCGCATATTTTTAACATGTATAAATATCAGATACAACTCTTTTCGCGGTTCACATAAATGAACAGGACTGCTGTCTGTTTTCGGCATTAGTTTGGATATCTTTGGTCACATTAACATGTCATGGTGACGGCGCCAGCGAATTGTCTCACTGACTAACAGCAATTCCTAGTATTCGGAAATACTGTCGGATGTCGACTGAGAAGTTATTTACAGACAGAGTTAGGAATACTAAATTTGGCTGATGAGCGCTTAACGGCTTTTGATTGTCGCGGTAATACGAGTATTAGACCGGCATTTATAATATTAAGGAAACTTGTCACGTGGTGACAAACGATTTATTGAACATGAACTTTCAATCATCATCAGCTGGAAGACGTCCACTGTTGAACAGAGGTCTCCCCTTAGAATGAACAAACAAGTTGCCATACGGTTGTCCGCAACACTCGTAGGTCCAATCGAGCTTTAATGACCCAGGCCAAACAAAATACATCTTGTTAGTCTATTTTACCATTGAATGCTTTATGAAGAGCTCATCCTGTAATTAAATATTCTATGGTTGATACACGCTGTCGCAGACTACTGTATTTGTATATAATTTGTGTGTTTTGTACACACATTGTATCAAGTTGCGCACTGTAATGCTCGGTTCTCCTCCCTCACTTATGTAATGTTCGACTTTGTAACCTTACATTTGTTACATTACTTTTGTTACATTACACCCGAATGCTGTAGGTGAGGGAGCACCTTTACATGAATGTATGGGGTCATTTTGACATGTTTATCAAAATTATGACGAAATTATTTGAATTTATATATATATTATTTGACTGGAAATATTCCCCGTATGCAATAAAAATGGTAGATATTGCTTTATACACTCGCCTACGCACTAAATTTACGTACATAATACAGCTCAGATCCGGACAATATCCGTAGGTAGATAATTATCTTGTCCAGGATATTGAAGGCGGTTCAGCTGAAGTCAGGTGTTTAGCTGCTACCAATCAAGACGTCACGTGTTTATACAACGAATGCACATTCACTGGCAACCGATAAACGCGTATAACAGCTATCTTCCAGTAATAAAGATGATTGTGGACTTTGGTAAATTACGATGTTCCGATATTGTTTATATTACTTTCATCAGTGAAATTAAAAGTATGTATTAATTTGTTGATTACGTTATTTCGTTGGAATGTTTACTAGTTTATCCAACAAATTCTCTTAAAGATTTTTAATGAATTTCGTAACAATATCTACGAATTATTAATAAAGAAGTATGCCAGGATCGTAGCAAATTGAAATCCTTGGTCTCTGCCTACCCCTCAGGGAAACAGGCGTGACTTTATGTATGTATGTATATACGAATTCGTTGAGGTGGAAAGGTAAGATCCACACTGCGTCAGACAATGTAAGTCCCATGTTTCTACATATAAATACAAAGGTGAAACACTACCTACCTGTCTTCCTACACCTCTGCGGACTTCACAGTAGTGTGTAATGATACGTTTCGTACTAACTTCACACGTATCATTACAAAACAATATGAGTAAAATCAGCCAAATTGGGCAATTAGGCCGAGTGTATAACGTGTGGGTTCGTCGAATAATTACAGCTTTTAGCTTTTTTTAGTAAGAATTCTTTGTAGTTGACAACCTGATGGGTGCAGTGGGTTGGTGATTTGACTGTTGTAATTAAGGTTGCGGGTTCGATTAGGTGCACCACAAAAGTGATTTCGCCAATATTTGTCCTAATTATGAGAATTATTGTATGTTATCATGTATCAAAAAAAATACAAGAACGATATATAGAAAAAATTACGACCTGATTAGCGCAGTGGCTAAGCGATTGGACTGCTGCGCTGAGGGTTGCAGGTTCGATTCCCGCACGGGGCAAAACTTTGTGCGAACCACAGATGTTTGTCCCGAGTCTGGGTGTTTGTGTATGTGATATTTCATGTTTGTGTAACGCACCCACGACACAGGAGAAATTCCTAGTGTGGGGCGACGTTTTTAAAAATGAACCAAAAAAAAAATGTATTTACATCAAAACAATAGAAGTGAAAAATACGACACAAATGCAGTAGGTACTAGTGTCGGCTTGCTACGAATCTCTGTGTCAATTACAGTGTGTGTGTAATTGCTCATGAACGACAAATCCAAGTACTACAATTTGAGTCGTCCATAACTAGTATGTTCTCTTAATTATGTTCAGAATTAATACCTATTCGATCTAGTCACGATACCGTTAATGTCAAAATGTGGCATTAAAGCCATTTTAATTGGTTCAGAAATAGGTATTGAATATTTTTAATGACTGAAATGGATCCTCTGTGTTTGTGCTAGTCCGTCTGCATGGTCCTGTAAGTTGAATTTATTCTTATTAAGTTCGATTATATTGTAACAACCTTTTTGCCAAACAATTAATAATAATGATTTACGATGATACTCATACTTCGGCCACATATTAGATTACTTTCCCTTAGAGAAGTAATTCTCAAAATTGATGTGTATACTTGTAACATCGTATTTTATTAAAAGGAATGGACCATAAATATTGCCACTTTAGCTGTAAGTACTAAACTGGGCTGCGTATTCGGGCAATATTTTATAAATAATGGAATTATATCTTTGAAATTGTTCTCTCCTTAGATCTTCAAATGATTGCACAGTCGCGTTTTATTTACATGTAGAAACAGATGGAAACAATTACATGCCAGTTGCAAGTTTTGTTTTATTCTGTACGTCTTTTTGATTTCGTGGTCGTAATGACTACTATCCAGCATGACTTTCTGTAATATAAAGTCACGCCTATTTCCCAGAGGGGTAGGCAGAGCCCACGGGTTTTCATTTGCTACGATCCTGACATACTTCTTTCGCCTCATTCACTCGCATCACGTTCCTCATATAAGCTTGTCGGTTAGTAAAAATTATATTGTTTTCATTAGGAGTTTAGATATATTCTCAAATTACCTTGTCTGTGTGGAGTATATTGTCTCTCTATCTCTTCTAAGCTAATTAGTCTACAAGGTGACGGGGTCAGCTTTCCTCACGTTCTTCTTCCACTCCGGTCTCTGCTACTTCCTGGGTGACGTCATCGGTGACTTTGCACTCCTTTATATCTTTGAACACTACACCTTCCCGCCTGTGTTTGGGTCCGTTGTTTCACAAAATAAAAATAATAATTTTAGCTATTTAACATGGCAAACATAGGCACATATTATATGCCACAAGGTGTTCTAAGGGGAGCGCTTTGTTCCACAGTGGATGTCTTCCGGCTGATGATGATGATTTAACATGTAAATACAAAGCGGAAAGTTTTTTTTGACTTAAGAGAATTACTTCAAAATGATTAATTTGCAATAATATATTTCATTCTATGCTCATATTGTAGCCATGCATGTGGAAGAAAAAAGAGTATCTATATTTAAAAATGTTTTGACTGCCTCGTTGGTCTAGTGGTTGCTAAGCGTGACTGCTGAGCACGAGGTCCTGGGTTCGAATCCCGGGTCGGGCAAAGTGTTACTGGGTTTTTCCATTAGGTAATTCTCAGTAGCAGCACGGAGTCTGGATTTGTGCCCGGTTGATGGCAATAGGCTCGCCCCCTATTACATTGGGACCTAAAAGATAACTGGCGAAATGTGGGTGTACTATATGTGCACCTCTGCCTACCCCTTCGGGGAATACAGGCGTGATGTTATTTTATGTATTTAAAAATGTATCATTTCCTGATAGTAATTTTATTGCAACCTTTAAGTAACTTCTAATAGTATAGTTTCTGCTATACCGGGCGACAACAAGTGGCAATAACAATTGGCAATCAATGAGCTTCCGTGTTGGTCGCTGTTCCCTTTACTTAGGCGCGAAGAATTATTGATGACGTCATCACATTGTTATTAACCTGTATCTGCTTAGGAGCCAGCTTTAGACTTGAGAGCTCTTTGCTCCTTTGGGATAAAATGAATAGTCAGGGAAATTTAGTAAAATGTTGTGAAGTATTATTTGATATTTTATATTTAATGCAATATGTAGTTTTTAGATAAGTCATAGAAATCTTAGAATAAAGTTTAGTTTAATACCTACAAGTTGAATTCTACACATATAAAAATATTTTTATCATTGTACTTATTTATTATTTTTATTGCTTTAGTCTCTATACACGTATATTTTTTTAAAGTAATTTACTTGTTGTTTATATTATCGTATAAGAGCCTTTTTTTAAACTGTGAGACAATTACAGGCTTAAAAGTAGGAGTTTTTTTAAAAAACGTCCTGTACTGAGAATCACCTAATGGAAAGACCAAAAAAACTTTGCTCGTCCCGGGATTCGAACCCAGGACCTCGTGCCGGTCGTGCCTAAAAATTGCGTTTAGCGACACTAAACCATCGAGGTTTCATATATTAATATTTACCTTAAAATATAGGTCATACTCATAACTACTGATTCAATAAAAATATTACTAAGCGATTTAGAATCAAATAATATGAATCACATATTTACTGTTCGGTTTACATGTCATACATATATGCGGAAAGATATACTAACACTACTCAATTATACTGTCATAATTTGTAAATATAATTGAAATTATTATTGCAAGTAGCAAACCTAAATGTACCTCGGTCTCACGGCTTTTTCAACGCAACACTTTCTTGCGAGCCGACTTCTTGTATTTTTGTGTAATATGTTAAATACATTTCCATGTTCAGGAGGAGGACTCGAGCCGCACAAGATAGATGGATCATATCGATCAGTCTTGAAGCTCGCCATACAAAGGGTCACAAGTTCCGATTATGGGACTTACAAATGTGTTTCGAAAAATTCCCTTGGCGACACCGAGGGCACCATTAAATTGTATCGTAAGTTATATTAATTATTTTATTGAAAATATAATTGTTTGGTGTTATTTAAAAAAATGAAAACTACGTTTCTTTTAAAACCTTTTCTAACAGGCACCTCTGGCCTATAAATAAATAACTAGTTTAAGTTACAATTTAACGTATATTTCTATTGAAAATAGCTTCTGAGCCAGATGTTTTTCTATAGCTGTAGCTACTAAAAGACTAAACAAAAGTAAGCGTTTTAAAATTATTGATAAAAGTATCAAAACAAAGCAATGTATAAAGGTCTGGAGCTATGTGTGGGTGCCAGATAGGGTTGCCAACTTTTTTTAGAAGAAATAAAGTATATCTGACTTTAAAGGAGGTAAATAAAGAGTACGGACTTACAAATAAGAGTATCATTTATTTTGTACTTTTTACAGCACATAACAATTTTTCATTGCTTTTAAAGGAATTGTATGAGTCCAAACATTCCAACTCCAAATTGATATATGTATATCAAGAGCTCATTCTGATTATGGATTTTTGCATATTATTACAGACGTGCACTAGTTTAGTAAACATTTTGTAAATAAGAGTATTTTAGCGTACTCTATTAGTGTTATAGATTATAGAGTACGCCTGCATGATATAGAGGACAATACTCTATTTTAGAGTACGGTTGGCAACCCTAGTGCCAGATGAAAACCAGCGTCAAGCATGAGTCTCTATTACTTTATTTATCTGTGCTTGACAATAAGCTGATCTGGCAGCCCGACGCCCGTTTGGTCTAGCCGTGACACACTGCTCAAACTATATGTACTTAGTTTAAGAGTATATTTTCTATTTTTAGGTATACATACCTAATATATAAATCTTTGTTCACACTTTGTGTATTTGTGTTTTCTCGTGAGTTTGTGACCGAATAAACTGTACTTTAGTGCTTTCTTACCGGTCAAAAACAATGTAACGCTGTATTTGAGGATGAAACAAAATAATAATACTATTAAACAAAATAATAATACCACAATATTTCACCGGTTTAGTGGTTATTTTCCTATTTCCGACGATTTAAGTGTCTTTGACGTTATAGTATCTAAATTTTACAAGGAGATTGTCGAGTAATTAAACTTTGATTTTGTTACAGCTATGCCTCTTCCGTCGATGGATAACAAAAATGGTAAAGAGTTTTTTTTTGTCTATCATCATCTGTCTACGCGTTCCGACTATGTTGAAGTCGGCTTCGTACCGCAGTATTCGTAGATAATTATGTATTGCAGCTTAATTCAGATGTTAACATTGTGTACAGCTGAAAAACAATATTCTACATGAAGCGACTGCTTAGGGTAATACGGTACCTCCTGGTTGTCAGACTTCTGGGCTCCTATGAGTGACAGCCGGACCCAAGGGCTTAAGGTGCTATCCGAGACACGGAGGGGTTTCGGTGTGAAGATCGATGATTACCCTTCCACGGGCCGGCCGCAGCAAGCGAGGCTTAAGCTCGACCGTTTGACCCTACCACTGTCCTCTTCTTATTAATCTATATCACTGAATTTATATGGGTTAATAGTCACATCATATTCAAATATCTCCAGTTCAAACCCACTTAGTTGTAGATCATTCATTCACTCACTCCGTAAATGCGTGTTTGTGTAAACGATTAGTATACACACACTGCGCAGTGAGTGTAAACTCATAATCGTTATTGATTGCATGCATTAAAAATAAATATATTTCAACAGTTGTCCAGAGGTTAAACATCATAGCTGATAAGTCATCGGAAAGTACGCCCTTCGGCACACAAGGTACGTATTAAACGTCGGTCGACATATAAATTAATATCCGGGTAATCACGCGGACCGAACTCACACCCAGTGTTTAGAACTCAAATATCTTGATTCAAATTCACATATAACGTTAATGGTTTTCTACGTAAACACGATACAGTAATATAAAATAGTGTGGGTGTTGTGCGTCACTCGGCAGGCAAGGGGTTGAGCAGTGCAGTTGGGACCAGTTTTGATACCTATGGTCTTTTAAAATTCCTCGCAGATTTAGCCTAGAATGTTAGTTTATATATTTATCACACTACGTAATTGTTGTATTTTATTATCGACTGAACATTTTTGCTGAGATACCTAGTGTTTCTTTTAAAAATCAACTGATTACTTCATTATGCTGATTTTTTCGTAACTGAAGAATTCTTGATCGTCTTTATTAGTGTGAATACACTAACAACAATGTGAAATGAGAACTGTGTAATGAACAAACACAAATGTGTAATGAAAAAACACTTGTCTCTCCCTTAGATACACCTTTATAAATTATAATCATCGATGTCTACTGGCAAAGCTTGACAATGTGGATCATTGATGTTTAAACACAATTCTATTAGGTCATATGGTCTAAGTGATTCATAAAATTCTACACAATCATTTTGATTCAGTCTCGTGCTATAAATGTCACTTTGACATTACCACATGTATATGTCATTTTTGACATTTCTGTACAAATAAAAGTCACTTTTGACATAGACCAAAATTGAGTTTTTAACATACGTGAATTACCCTATAGCAGTTGATGGCCGTCGTTTAGTCCGCTATTTCATTTGATAATTTTGATCGCCCCTATAACAATAAGTCAGTCAGCGAGGTGGTAATAACCTCTTTGATGGCCTACTGTAACCCAGAGATTAGTTCGCGGCTCATACTATGACTAACTAATGTTTGGAGTGTGGGTCAGTGTGAACTGCTAGCCTTAATTGATTATAATTGCTCTAATATTTAGAACTATAATAATATTATCTGGACTGAAACTCTGCCCTCCTTTTAAGGGGGATACAGGCGTAATATTGTCACTGACGTCACCGTATAAACCCCTACTCACCATACGTTACTTTTGTCCATCGTTTGATTATATATTAATTTCAATGTAATTCAATGATATAAAATCACTTATTGTCTAATTAGCGTAATATTTTCAGATTTCCGGTTACAAGATTACAACAAGGCAGCCTCAAAAGATCAGTGCCGCTATGGTTTTTTGTTCTCATTAGTAATTTTAATCAAGATAACAACATCTTGGGGTAATGTTTCCTTTTGAGTAAATATGAAGATAAATTAATAAAACCTTCCCGTACAGTACAATTCAGATGGGAGTACCGCTTTGATGTTCTAAAAATTTTCGATATATCTCGAGTTTTGTTGCGAAAGGTAGGTAATTATAACGACTGAAACACTTGGTGGTATGTTAGTAAGGATTGGCGTAACATTATTTAAATACTGATCCAAATTGAAGTTCATTTTAAATGCATGCATGAAACCTTATTGGTGTAAAAAAAAAACTCATAATTCTGCTTTGAGGTGGTTATCAAACTCCTTGACGGCTCCACGGGACAATAATATATAGGTAATAGAGGAACTCAAAGTATGTTGTCCACCTTTATATGGGTGACCATTGACTAATATGCCCATTCTTCACTTATTAAGAGCCCACAGTATCCCGTAGAGCAAGTTAAGACGAGGGTCATGCGCCTGATCTCAGATTACTATCCAACTGAAGGCCAGACCAAACTATCTGACAAAAAAGTATTCAATATCGTTTGGATTCATCTAATATAGATCTGTCTATACATTCCCCACCTGCAATTTTTTTGCTTGAAGTATCTCGAATGATTCGGGTCGGGATTCATTTATTTCGAACCAAAGGACATATTGTCACATGCTAGCCATTTTCCAGTGTAGACATCGAACGTGCCAATAGGAACGATGCCGCATTCAGGAATTGGAATTCAAAATAGATTTTATTTTTGTCGAGTCTAGTATTTCTGTTAAGATCGAACGATGCTCATTCCTATTCATTAATAGTGTAAGGTTTCTACAAAATTTAATTTACAGTTGTGTTATCGCAGTCGAAACAAACCTATAATAAGATTTAATGAATAGATAGTATTATTGCTTTCTGATTATTATGTATTTTGTTGTATTATCGTGAAGATAAAATGTCAAAATTTAAGTCTTTTAAAATATTTTGTGTCTATTTGTTGGCAATTTAGCGTTGTATTTCGAATATAAAACATAAATAATAAACATTTTTACTTCACAAAAGCTTACTCTCCAAACCTCGCTACCCATAATCTAGAGGGTAATGTAACGTCAACATTCATCATGTTCCTAGAACGAATATAAACCCACCACATACACTAGCTAGCTCACTAGTTACCAGTGACTCTGTTTATTTGAATTCATAAACTATAATGTAAAAAAGCAATCAATAAAGCAGTCACAGGTACCTATACCTACAATATAAAAAGGTTTTAAACAAAAACTGTGATGTCTTGAAATATCAAAATTAGGGAATCTCGTCTATCAGAGCAACCTATAAGAATAACAAAATTATTATTTAGTTTCAAGAACTAACAGTATAAGTAGCAATTTTACTATTAATGTAACTTCCATCAATAAAATTACCTTTTGAACTAAGACCAAGCTAGGTAACATTACCAATTAATTGGGAAACTGTGAAATTTACCCTTTCTAAGATTCATAAACTCCGAAAATTTATAGAATATTCAAACGGTACTCAAAAACTGTTACGTTATTAGATGTATAAATATACTCAGATGTGTAATTAATTAATTTAACCTTATTGGAAATTTTGTATTAGGTTATGACGAAACATATCTCTTAGATCTCATTATAGGCAAATTATACGTGTAAGTAATTTTAGAAAAATATATAAATTACATCAGAATATTGAAAGTATTAATAAATATAGACTGAGGTTCATGAAAAATAGGCTTGTATATATAAAATTAATTGTAATACGTAGGTAATGTTTAAATTGTTTACGCTTAAATTTAAATGGGAAATCTGTTGAAGGCAGTCAATTACACTGGCATAATGACAAGTAAGTAAATATGGGATCAGTTGGCTTTATTCGCTTTTATATTAGGAAAGTAATTTGCTGATGTTAGAGAACGTTGAGGTGCAAAGATGTGTATCAAAGGCGAGAATATTATGCGCATCCTTCACTAGTCGCCTTTGTCATTGATGTCACCGATGTATTAAATGTGCATGACAGTGTATATGTAATGTTTTCAGAAACTGTTTTTGTGCCTTTTACTTAATTACACGTAGCGTTAGACACACGTTTTATTAAAAACATAATGTATAAAAATTCATATTTTGGACCGCACTTGTAAAAGTAATAAGCAAGTTACAATTTTGTTTACCATTTTTGTTAGTTGTAATAGAATTTATCTCACTGTCAGATTTGAATCTAGCTCTATGTGTAATTAAGAAAAGATTGTCAAAACTATTGTTGTATCGCGGACCACTGTCGCTTACCGTCATAATAAATGACTTTTGATTTCACTGAAGTTTTTATTTTGTATCCAAACTAAGTAAAAGCCATATTGAATATTCTCTTATATGCTACATGGAGCACCTAATATTAACTGTGCATACAAAGTGGCACTAGCCATTAGTGTTCGAACTCGCTAAGTCGGGCCTGGTTATCAAGAAGTGGTAAGTTTCATTCGGTGAATCTTCTCCTAACGTAAGTGTCATCTGTTTGGTGTGTCCTCACAATTAAACCGCAAAATGATGTTGACAAATAATTGCACAGCCATACTTTTAACCTGGCGAAGGACAGAGGCTACTTTTATCTCAAGAGACGTGAATAAAAATCCTTGTAAACAAAGTCCTAGTATCTATAATTGATTCCTTTCATAATACCCAATGGAATTGAAGTTTAAGTGTCTAATAGAAAGGTTTTTATACCTAATGGTCACCCGTTTTAAATGTAAACTAGGCCTGCCCCCTCACCATGAACTTTAAAGAGTTGGTATGGGGGCGTTGTGTATACGTTGTGGAAGCTAGACGCCGCTATGGCAATTGTGCAATGTAATGCGGCGTCTCGCTTACTACGCAAACTGTCCTGTTTCAAGAGTTCATGGTAAGGGGGCTGATTTATACAATAAACTTGTTTAGTACTTACGTATGTACACGAGTTCCTTTACATAAATACGCTGCCTAAGGGAACATTATTACTTAATTGAAATGCTGCGCGTATCCAATTACAAATTTCAAAGCGCGTTATCTAAATATTTGAATTGAATTGTCTACAGCAGCAAAATTGAGAGTCATGTAAAGGTAATTAGTCAATATACTCGTATCTCAGGCACAGAGATATCATAGGTACTGTGTGGTGCAATAATCACTTGGGATTTGCTCCTCTAAACACAGAATACTTAACTGTGCTAACATGGCTGTGCCAACTAATCTGTGGATAGTGTAGATACTGAATTGTGTGAGAGAATTTATAGCTTTAAATAAATGAAGGTAATTACCGTTTGATCAGATACGTTAATAGAGTTAGTACGTATTCGCAAAACATCGAATTAAATATTTAAGTTTCTTCTTCGTGAAAAGTGTCTTCTTTTATTACAGAATTGCGTATTTAGTAATATGGATTAAGTTCAATATAATATGGGTGTATTTAGACTGTTAATAAAGGAAATTTATTTAGGATTTAAAGGCGTGATATTATTATGGGTGTAATAATATGATACCTGGTTGGTCTAAGCGCGACTACTAAACACGATGTCCTGGGTTCAAATTCCTTGTCAGGCAATGTGTTATTGGGTTTTTTGATTAGATAATTTTTGAGTAGCAGCTTTGAGTCTGGCTTGGTGCCCGATTGATGGCAATAGGCTCGCCCCCTATTACATCGGGACCTATAACATAACTGGCCAAATGTGGGTGTACTATAGGTACATTTCTGTCTACCCCTTCGGGGAACACGGGCCTGATGTTATGTTACGTGTTATGTAATAGAAAACATATCATCAAAAATAGGCTTCGTTTTCAGAATTGAAAAGAAATATCCTGTTTTCGATCACGCGACATAAGTAATAACTAACTTTCTGATACGCAATGCAGAATACGTGCCGATTCGTTGTTTCTAAATTCAAATAGTTCATGGTATTTACATTGGTCAGTCTAATACCTTAGGGCCCAATTACATAGTCCGGTCGCCGCGTACAATGACCGTAAACGGTTTAAACAAATCCGGTGGACTAGTGACGTCATTTATACTAAAATGGTAGCCGCAAAGCGACTGAGAGAATAAATATAAACTTGCAGTTGTGTGCATCAAGTCTGAGATAGTGACTAAAGCTGTTCTTAGAAAACGAAGTTAGTATGTTTAACAGAATTTCTCCTGAATTCTATTAACAACATCCGTAGCCCAGTTCTTGTAACCGCAATAATATTATCGAGTATTCATCTAGTATGAAAGTGTGAACAGGATGTGATGGTTCAGTCGAGAATAGACCGAAATGGGTTTAGAATATTGCCCACCAGAGGTTACAATTACTGTAGTTACACTTATACATGTTCACTATAATGTATAGGTGTAGGCATTCATTTATCTTCTATTGAACGAAGGCCTTGCTTAGATAAGGGGGAGGGGGGTTTGCCATAATCCCCGCGCTTGGCAAGCGGCTTGGGGATCGCAGTATTGGTGAAGTTACAGAAGACGCTGCTGCCGATCTTCTGGATTTTCCCTAGGTCGCCTCTTACGACACCCACGGGAGGAAAGGGGGTGGTCAATTACAGGCCGGATACCACTCGGCACAACTACATTGATCTTAACAGAATATTTGAAGGAAAATATTATAGTAATCTACTTATAAATGCATCATGCTATTCTTTTAAATCTCTTTTTCATATATAAAATATACTTAAGTGTTTACATTTTCATTTCTTAAGTGAACTCTATACAATGTACAGTAGTGTTCGAAAAAGCTAGAAAAGTGTGATTGAATACTATATTCAACGGCGAGCAACGCTGCAGTCACGATGTCTAAGCTGATTAAACTTTTTCTGGGCTTCATAAAAGTAAGTATGAACGCTACTCTATAACTTTGTTGACATGTTACAAAATAATGTGTCTCAGTGGTGCAACAAATTTTATTAACAACTGTACTTTGCTAACTAGCGGT
This sequence comes from Abrostola triplasia, assembly GCA_946251915.1. Taxonomy (NCBI): domain Eukaryota; kingdom Metazoa; phylum Arthropoda; class Insecta; order Lepidoptera; family Noctuidae; genus Abrostola; species Abrostola triplasia. The sequence goes on along the minus strand of OX276428.1, from coordinate 9,065,507 downwards.
AGGTAGATACCTGGGAACGTTCGTGTGGCAAGGTGCCCAGAATGGCTTGCCTTCGCCGTTCAATAAGAATGCCTATTCTTGTGCTTAAAGCACGGAACAATAGCTTCGGAAATTATATTATAACAAGAGGTTTCGTTAAAAGTATGCTGGTGTCGCTAACTAGACCAATTAAATTTAATACAAAGCCCTAATGTACCTCTTGAACAGGTGTTTTCAAAATCATTTTAGATACTATCCGTATAAATATAATACTTATACATCACTATCATCATCAGCAGGAAGACGTCCGCTGTTGAACAAAGGCCTCCCCCTTAGGTAAAGGAAGGGATTGCCATAAACCCCACCCTTGGCAAGCGGCTTGGGGATCGCAGCATTGGTAGTGAAGTTACAGAAGACGCTGCTGACCATCTTCTGGATTTTCCCTTAGTCGCCTCTTACGACACCCACGAGAGGACAAGGGGTTGTCAATTCTAGGCCGGATATCACTCGGCAAAATACTTATACCGACATCTTAAAATATACGTATTGTACAGAACATCGCAAGTCATTGTCAAAAACTCCTTACTAAGTCTTAAAAGACATTACAGTTAAATAAAATTCACAATTGAAAATGTTTTTCTTTGATTGAGAATTCGGTTTTACTTTGGTACTAAGATAGCAAGCTGTTAGTAAGTTTTCAGTACCTGAAGTGTTGTGTATACAGGCGTATGTTAGCGTGTATGTGATTGTCGATTGCTTATTCTCATTATAAAGTCCGTTTTGCGTCGTCCAATAGCTCTACTTAGACACAAGATATATTTAAGGGAATATTTCAATGGTGCATGAAAGACTGCGTTTTTTGTATGCTTTATGCTATACCTATTATATTGAAGGAACGATCTCCTAGCTATCAGCTTTGCATATGAAGAGAAATACAAATTGTATGTATATTATATAACCAAACTACGTACCTAATGCATGAAATTAATTAACAGTTTTAAAAGTTAACTAATGGCTGTTAATATCTTATAATAGGAATACAATTCGAGCTATTTTAATTAATATTCCTCAAAACTGTAATGTTAGTTTTAGGCGCTAACTTTTGCGAATTCTTTTCTCCCATTTTGTGGTTCTTTCAAAGATTTTTAATTTGTTATAGTGAGTCAAAAGCCTGAAAGTCTCACCACCAGTCTTGCTTAGGGATATTGTATTAAGTGACTGTGGAGGTTAGATAGGCAGTCGCTCCACATAAAGTACCGGTATCCAGTTGCATCCGGGAAGGCTGGAAGCCATCTCCAACATAGTTGGAAAGAGACTATGGTTTGGATGAGACAGATTTTTTGATAGAGCATCACTAATTAATCCTCGGCGTGGCAGACCCAGCATGGCAAGGATAAGTGAGTAGAGAGAGAAGTAGAAGAGAGTAAGGGCCATTGCCCTGCAGTAGGATATGATAGGCGATTAATAATAAAGGAGAGCATGAACGAATAAAAACGAGCGTAAATGAATAATAGGGAGCAAGAAGAATGCTGTAAGTAGACAATCTACACGTGCTCAACCGCTGGCGGGCTAAACTCAAAAGTATTTGTAACATTGTCGGCGATACCCGCGAACGCCGCGGGTGACATTGCCCACTTACTTGCAAGAGTTTACAAACTTACATAACTCAATTTTCGCTCCGTAAACTACGAAATTATTAGAACTGGACTGCTACATTTCAATTAGTGAAATGATTGCATATTGAAAATGCTTTTAGCGGTAAAGTTAGGTAACAAATATGCTTGGAATGCTTCAGATATGCATAAAATGGAAAATATTATATTAATATTACATATGAATATACATTGGTTAAGAATATCGTCAACCATATTTATGTACTCGCATAGAATCTTTTATCAGAATACTGTTAGATTCATCTGCTTAGTGAGCACCAAGTTATGGTACATTTATATCTGTGATACACATCTTTTTACCGTAATTATAATCACACAACACAAAAACAAAAGAACACATGTTTCATATTTAAATAGAAGCATTTATGTTCTAATTAAATATTATATTCGTTTTCTGATGAAATTCTTTATTTAATACTGTTATATAGCGGTCGAACTCTTGCTCCGTTTCCAATTTACAATCGGAGAGAAATGTTGCATGAAGTGCAAGGTAATTCAGAGGAATTATGTAACATCATGCGAGCTCGAATGTTAATCCGGTCGGGATAACATTGGGCTCATTAAACCAAACCCTGGATTATCAACTTGGAATTGCTCGACCGAGCAATATGAATATTGTAACGTAAAAAGCAATGAAAACTCGCTTTAAACCCTCCTGTATTTCACTTCCCATAAAAACTTGGGATTCCGTGAAATATATTAGGGAAAAAAAAGGTCTACATGGTCGATCATTAAAGGTAAATTGCTCTGTTTTATATCCGTTGAAATGTAAAGTGTTGAAAATGTTTAAATAGCACGTTGGAGTTGATAAAACTCTTCCGACTAGCCCTCACGTACAAACCTTTGTAACTGAGTATGGCCTTAACTTTTTTCCGACTTTTATTTTAATTATGTAAACGTAAGACTCTGCAGTTGGAGTCGAGGAAATGCCGGAAAGAAAGTGTTTCGAGAACTTAAAACGTTCCGAACGAGGCCACAGAGTATTCAAAGTATTCGTCTTATTATCACTTTTAAGGCAGACTGGAGAATAGTTAATGAACCGCACGTTACCTAAATGGTGACTTTATAATCACTCATACATACCTACTAACTAAAGTCAACTGAAAAGTAAACAAAAACTGTCACCGACTCAGAAATAATAAACATTTTTAAATATTTTCAAACGTGTGTTACCCCAACGTTTGGTACTTTATTAAGGTAAAAAAGGTTTCAATAAAACTTTATTTTTATTTAGTCAGTTTTTTCTGCTTAATAACCTTACTAATGGCATAGTAACGTTGAAAGCACAGGCATTCGGGTTTTATACGGAACGAGTTACATAACATAATTAAAGATTCAGTGATATAAACTGACATCAAAGCTTTTTCATATGACAGCTAAATACTGTGTGTCAGGAATAAATGAATAAAACAAAAATAAGTTCAGTATGTGCCAGTATTAACATGATCAAATTTTAAGTCATGTTCTTATTTTGAAAGTTCGAATCTTACTACTAGAGCCGGTTTTTAAATAGTCAGATAACATTAATTCAAAAGTTAAACTTGTCTAAAACAGTGCAGTGATAGCCAAGAGCTTTGACACACGTCAATGCTATCTTGGATTCGAATTTTAAAATGTAAACGCTCAATCCAGTGTGAAACAAAGTTAGTCCCTTCATTGCGCACTGACCATTGAACACATAATTCGAAGATGAGTCACCCCTAACATTCACTCGTCGACTATTATAGGTTCGCCAACTTTAACGAGTACGTGAATAAATGTCTTTTTGTCTAGGTTTACGTGGTGCATGGTACTGAAATAGCTTTCTTTAAGTTAGACTTGTTTGTGGCTTGGTATATTCTATGTTTCGAATTGTTTAGCAGGCGAAGTTGGTTAGCTACGAGTATATTCTTTTGTTTAAGCTGGAGTGTGCAGCCGTCTTTGCATATTGAACAACAATATTATATATATTATACTGGATCGTGAAGACTGAATTTGTGTTTATGAAAATAATGTGACATGGGTATATTATTTATTTCTTTATATTATTGAAAATATTTAAACACGGTAATTGTATTTAAACTCTTGATCAAGTTAATCTTGCAGTAAGTTTTGTTGAATATATTTACGGAAAATAAGGATTCTGGATACGAAGTTACACGTTCTAAAATGGAAGACATATTTCACAAAACCAAATTGCGCAAAGATGATGATAACCAAAATATTCATGTGTTAGAGGAGGAAGCCTAAACTTTGCAACGTGATGTTGAAAATGTGTCTCAAGAGACTCACTAGGTCACGTGACTTGCCTCTTGGAACTCTTACAAAATCAGTGTCCTAAGACACTACCTTATTTACTTTTAATTACGTGTTAAGCAGAGTTGTTTAGCAGAAATTGTGTAAAGAACCTAGTTAGCGGTATCGTGACTTCGAGGCGTAATTAGTTTTTTAACGACCCCTATAAATTGCTTCCCATGAATGAGGGGGTATTTACAAACACAACGGCAGTAGCCTGGCACACATTTGAAACCCTTGAAATGACAATCATTAGTCCATTAATCTATAAACGGTAGTGCTTGTCGCGTAAATCGTGCCAAGTGTATCATTTAAGGCGGTCGGAAGCGAACAATAGGCGGTAATCAATAAGAGCCGCCGGGCGACCCATTGTGTCCCTAATGTGTGGGAATTAGCTATTTACTGCTGACGAAGACAAATTATGTCCCCACTTCGATTAATTACAGAGCTTAACTGCGTTGTCGATATTAACATATGAGTCGTTGAAGCGTCACTGTGGCTTGTAGGCACGGCGCTTCAGACAAAAACGTCGAATCACAGCTTTCTTGAGTTGTGATATACCTTGATAGGATACAGACATTCTCATTCATATTCGCCATTTCGAAGGATATTACTAAATGCTTGCAAAGGTGAATTCAAACGAAGAGGACCAGAGTAATTTGTGAAGACCAATACGTGGAAATATTAAGCTTTCCTTGTGACAGTGTGTTACTAATTCCGATATGAATAGTATTCCCTGGACAACTAACTAATTTCCCGCATTAATTCGGTAATAGTCCTGAGTATTATAAATCATCATAATCATCATCAAATGTACACATAAATAAAATTGGAGTGTCTGTTTGTAAAATAAAAATAACACCTTTTTACTCATAGAGTAGTAGACATGATACATATAACAAAAATGATTTTTTTTTGTCCGTCTTTCAGTCGCCAATTTTGACGGGACTTAACTGGCAGATAGCTGATGATACTGGGTCTAATATAAGCTCCTTTGAATTTCCAGTTCCGCGGAAAAAACGTGGGAAATTCGCCGGTAACAGCTACTCTGCGACAGCTTGACAGATTTTGATGGGACTTTCACTGGCAGATAGCTGATATTATAAGCAGTAGCTTTGGCTAGTTTTATAATTTAGAAACTATAATATATAGCCTAACACCTGACCTAAAACATAACTGGCGAAATGAGAGTGTACTACATGAGTCTGGCTGTTCTATCGGAGAATACAGGCGTGACATGTGTTATAAAGGCTTTTCTATATTTACTTTTTCCATTTCTGATGCATTCTCTGCATATGGTAAAAAAACGATTATCATAGAATCAATGACAATTTCGAGTTCCCATAGAAGGTCACGGTAAACCCAATCAAATCTTAGTGTTTGTGTTCCAGTTGTATTAAGTTGTAACTTGGGCGATCAGCAATTAAGCTTTGTTATGATCTCGTGGTCAGTGCCTTTAGTATAAATTGTTTATCGGGACAATTAAGATGTGGAAGCGAGACGCCGCTACGTGCAGTGTAATGCGGCGTCTCGCTTCCACAACGAAAATAGTCCTGCTTTAAAAGTTCATGGTAAAGGGGCTGATAATTTATGACATAAGTGAAAAATAATTTGAGTAGTTCAACTATAATTTCGTAGCAGTGGATTAATTTTCAACATTTGGCTCACGGTTAATTACTTCTTCCTTACTTAGTCTAAAGTATTGGTATTGTTGGAAAAGATGAATTGATATTGGTGATATCTTAATAGCAAATTTTTATAAAAGTTACCTCGACAATGTAATTTTTGTAGTCCTAACACGAAGTTATTGCAGAATTCACAACCGCTTATTGTTGAATTTCATTACAATACAAATTCCAGTTTTATAATCACATCTTAAACAAACCATGAAAGGCTCCTATTGGGTGTAAGCCAAAATTGTTATTTCACAGTACAAACAAACTTTTGGTATTTAAATTTCGATGGTCAATATAAAATCGTAACGGCAAAGGTAACGAAATGCTCCATATTGGAGAAATGTCAATTGAAAGAGGAACTTTGAGCAAAAACTTTTTGTTATTAAACTCTGTTGTTTCGTCTGTTGTTCTTTAACTTTTGTCTTGTTAAATGTAAAGGCCATAAATCAAAATTCAAGTGAAACAATCTACGCGTCAGGTTAGAATAACGAACATTTTGGACAACAACAGGCTTTTGAGTACGCAATGACAATATAATCGGTTATAATATGTTTTATGTAACAGTAATAAAAAATTATGTAAATAATACAATTTTATTTGATTGCCTTTAATCAATTTATTAATTATATGACTTGGTACCTTTTTTGCATGTTGCCATGCTAGGCTTAAATCTAAATTGATAAAGGAAACTTGAAAAATGATGGACACGAGCGGGACTCGAACCCGCGACTTTCGCCACGCGCCATGGTACGGGGAAAGTCGCGGGTTCGAGTCTCGCTCGTCTCCGTCATTTTTCAAGTTTCCTTTATCAATTTATTAATTAGTTAGAAGCGATGTTGTTTCACCAAAAAGATCTTATTTTGAGAACCTGAATTAGATATTTAAAATAATGGGTTGAAAACATTGATAATGTATGGATGATAATTTCACGCTAATAAACTGATGTTAATTAGTACCTACTATAAACTATAAGAGCTTACAAGCTATATAAATATAAGACAGTTTTGTTATTTTAAGAATATTTCAAAAAATATCCAAGCAATAATATTAAAAATATAACTCGAAAACGCAGAACGAAATATTTAATTAGAATCAAAGTAAAAGAGAAGGTATCCACGTGATTTATGATATGAATAACACAAATTCTGATCCAGTAACATGGCATGTACTCGTATGTATAATATTGGAATTTAGTTAAACTAATCGATTGCATTTTTAAGATTTTGATATTAAAACTGTATTATCACGCCGTTGTACCCTAAAGGGGAAGGTAGTGGTGCGTTATTTAAATTGACGACCTCATAACAGTTTATGTTTCATGTAAAACAGAGCTAACTAAGGTATACAGAACCTGCAACCATGTGCATACAAAGCCGGTCCGTTAACCACTAGGCCACCATGACCTAGATAAGTACAACAAATTTAATGGTTTTGAACCACTTGAAATTAGTGATAGAAAACAGTTCATGAAGGTTTGTAGCGCGCAAACCTACGTAGTACCTACCTACATAACATGGTTGCGTTGTGTTCCACGATGCATCCTCCGCATTCCCTGCGAACCATCAAATGTGTTTGCCGGATGTGCTTGCCTCTTTTCTGCTCGCACCGACCTCAAGCAACTCAAATATGTGCAGTTACACTATATGTGTCACTTCTGGAATGGCACAGTCTTGACTATTTAATGTAAGTGCTTGAAAATTGTTAACATGAATGTAGAACTTTTTTTCTCTGATATCATTTAAGTTTGACAGTGTTTTCAAGTTGAATCTAGTAAGATTTATCAGTTTAAATAAATAAACTTAAGAATGTATATGCAAAGGAACTGCTTTCTTACTTAAAAAAATGTTATTCCTAAAAAAGATGCCACTGTTAGAACTTCCGTAGCAAAAAGATAAGTCAATAGAGAAGAATAGACTAGAAACTCTAACTATCACGTATATAAATATGTCTTCACCAGTATCATGCTACTAATATTCACCTAGAAGCTTGAAGTCCTAAAGGTTCCGTCTTCAAAACGGGCGACAAGAATTTAGTCTTTAATAAAAAAATCTCAAAGGAATTCCGTTACAACCCTCAGATTGGAATTGTGTCTGACAAATGGCGTCCGGGTCGTCCCCTATAGCATTTGACTTAATGCCATCGATAAACGTCGGCATGGAAGAGGTTGTCTTTACACAACCATTCACAGTCGAGATGATAATAATTAAGGTGAAGGAACGCGTGGGAGTAAAACAAGGTGTTCTGCCAATTTTTGTTTGCTACTGGGCCATAAATTTGTTTCATGATTTAATACGACCTTCTTTCTAACATCCATCCTTAAGCCCCAAGAAATAATATAAGAGCGTAGGTTTGATAATATCAACATAACATGTCTTGAGGGGTTAGATAATTAAGCTCGAATTGTTAGAATGCTGATACGAGTTTAATAAAAAAAAATGTTAAGCTTGTTAAACCTTTTTAAATTCCACAGAAAAACACGTTGACCCTTGACGGACAAGAAAAGTTTTATGGGACTTTTCGACAGTTTTGAATCTCTACAGCAAATAAAACGTCGATTTTCTTTATACTCATCCGTAAACATTGTCCAAAGAACTTATGGAAATCCCTATAGAATAAGTTCGGTAGTTTTCTAAACACTTCCTTTTATACTATGTAGTATTGCATCGGTCATAGGTACTTGTGAGTGGCTGAATTGTGACAGTTATCGTCTTGGGACTCATAAAAAGAGATTGCTTCCAGTCCGACGACGTTTTATTGACTTATTAACATTGATATCAGATCGTAACACTTGATTCTTTGATCTTCGTCAAATATTTACCCAATATTTTTATACTTGTGAAGTAATTTGTTTTACCTAATTTTACGGTTAGTTTAATAGAGGTAAAATTAGACTTTTAGATAGAATTATACTTTGTAAAATGTATGTATTTATATTATGTATCTTAGATATTAATTGTAACCTGTATTTGTCGGAAAGATAGGAAGTTATTAGTTTAGGTAGTTACGAGGGTTCCTTAGTTTTAGTCGAAAATTTTTAGTTTGATTATATCATAATTGCAATGAATTGCCATTAATCTGACTACATCAACCACATTGCCATGATCCAAATGCTATGGCCATTTGGCAATTTTCCTTACGAAAAAGAATCTGAGTTCAAAGAAACTGTACAACCTGGGACTCGATCCACGCAAGTCGTACTTACAATACGATCAATTTAACAAATTAAAGGATGAGATGATGAGATTTCATACTTAATGAAAAAAATGAAAATAATAATATTATGTTAGGTGGTACAAAGATTTATTAATGGTCTTATAATAATTCCACCAATAACTGTTTCATTTAACATATTGTATACCTATATATGTACATATTTTTAGTTGAATGTGTTATTATTACCGGACCGTATTGTGATTCGACTTCTGTGTGTTTAACCTTTACATTATAGGAACAATTTATAATAAATAGAGTTATTTGTGTTTACAGCAACAACAGTTTGATCTTGATAAAAGTTTCGTCTGTAATTTTCCAACTCCTTCAAAATGTTTGAAAAGCTTTTGTGAACATAATAAATAGCATTTGATACTCCATAAAGAATATAACGTTTTGAAGGATAAATCGCGGTTGTTTCGATATAATCTTGAAAACCATTTCATACTTGCATTATTAAACTTTCGTGCACACTTAATTGGGTATAATCGTATTTACATGGAATAACTGATCGTTTTATTACGTTGGCATATTTATAATGAAGTCTTGAAACAAAATTTTGAGCAGTAAAAACCCATAATAGCAAAGTGCACCGATACGTACGGGGAAAAGAAATTGTATGCAAATAAGCAGACCAAGTAATTTGAACCGCGTTCGTGAAAATATGCGCGGATATTCTAAACCACCGGTTATACATTACATACTTCTTTTTATGCTAATGTGAGGCATCCGTCTCCGTAAATATATTATGCATATTTTCTATGGGCAAAACTGCCTACTTTTAAAGCTAAATATTTGGTTAATAAGATCTCGTGTTACATTGGTAAATAGGAAGTAGTTGATAACACATTTGGCAAGAGTAATACAAACTCAAATGATGCGCATTTCTTTTTCCATATAACAAAAGATTTTAAGCAAGAATTCAGAGCGATTTTTGAATAAAATAAAGATGAAACAAATAGGATTATCGACGGTCGGGAGTTAATCGTGCGTGTCCAAACAAACAAATTGTCGAAGGCGGGCGGCGGGCGCGGCGAGCAAATGTGTGGGACCGTGCGTGCATACACGAGTTGTGGTATCCTTCTCACTGTTACAGGCATTTTATATACCTCGTTTGGTTAAATGTAAGAACATGCACGTCATGATAGTTTGTAGCTAGTATGTTACTATTATATGCCAATTATTATACAACTTGTAATTATGTCTTCTACGAGTCTCAATGATGTATCTAACCAAATATTATTTTATTCCATGTGTTTATCGATACGATGGTATGTTACGTACTTGCATGAGATTTTAATAACTTTGTAGACATATCTAAGAAAATAATAATGACAGGTTGATGATTGTTGGTGAAGGTTAATACATCGGGATTTCATAATCATAATTTAGTTTATGATTATATATATGTGATTGATAGAATGTGTTTGTTTCGAGTCTTTATACAAAAATTTTTACAGTGTAATGCTAAACTACAAAGCTAACTTTCTTTTCAGAATTTTATACTTTGTCAAACCATGTTTAGAACCGGTAGCTCTGTGGCAACTTGGGAAGTCGGCAAACTTTGCGAACACCCGTTAACGTAAGTATATGATAGGGCAATTTGCCTTGCCGCCAATAACAATGTTATCTATTTGATTTTCATGTTTTATGATATGTAATATGTATTGACTACAAAATACAAAATGTTGATAACTCTTATGTTTTAAAATGGATCTGAGATCAAAGACTAGAAAGAAACTAATAGTATAAAATATTTTCTTTTTCAAGACATAACAATAATAAATTGATAGGTCATATGACAACAACATGATATTTCATACCCGATACAAATATGTTTAGATAAAGAATGAATATCATGGACATGTTTTCAGCCTGTATACCTACCAGTATGTATATACAATATATAGTATATATACAATATGTATATCTTACTACAGTGTAGAATACCAACGAGCACGAATTTGTGCAAGAATGTGTAAAAACCTAACCCAAATACATTGTAGCCCCAGTAGTAAATAGGGAGTAATTTAGCTTTATTCTACAATTAATGACCATAAAGATTTCTTTCGAGATTTTATTGCGAGTCTTTAACAATTTTAAGGGTAGGCCGTTAAGTGTTAGTTGTGAGGGTAACATCGTAAAATTATTTATTTATACGACCCAATTTCGTCGGTATGCTGGTCGACAAAAGTATTTCGGGGCTTATCGAGACCGAATCAAGGGTCAACGCTTCAGCGCACACTTGCTGCTGGACGGTGTTATGCTATGATATGCATGTAGGCATAATATCTGCGGCCATACTACCTGCATTGTTTAATGTTTAGTCTTTGTATTGTATTTTCTGTCAATGATGTCTATAAATATATTGTCTTGATTGTTTTCAACTTTATCGCGTAGGTTAAACGTCTCCATTTTGCAAATAAACAATATGCTGCGGTACGTTAGGTACAAAAATACTTTGTTTTGGTTTTTTCTATAACATTTAAATGTCAAATTTATTACCAAAAAAACCCTTTTATAAATGTAGCCCTTAAGTATGAACAATTGTAAAAAAACAATTCACTCTCATTGTCACTTGTACACAAAGCCGTTCAAGGCGCGAGTTGAACTCACGCACTGAGGGTTCCGTACAGACATTTAATTATGTGCATGGGATAATAACATTGCTCTAACAGAAAGATAAACCGTATTGAGGAACCAACTTAACTTTATCGTACAAAAGGGATACAGACAGACGGTACCTAAAGCGATTCTATCAGTATTCAGTTCTTCCTATTGAGGTGCGGAACCCTAAAAATGAATACGACAACTCTATTCCACTTTTATTGACTACAACAAAATGTTACTTTAAATGGGCACATATTCAAATATGAAACAAAAACTCCGTAAATGGTTTTTATCGCATAACGCAGTCCACATAACAAGGCCTATAATGAGCCGTAACGTTCGATCGCTAGCTTGGAAATAGCTAGGTGAGCTTTCGTGCTACAATATTACTCCGAATTTGTGGTCACTATATTTTTGCTCATACAATTAACTGTGATAAAACCGAGTTTTGTACAGGATGCTCGTGTTATTGTATAATAAGTACCTATATTTCAAAAAATAAAAACATTGCAAATTGAGAAGTCAGAGGTTAAAAGACGGATAGTAACCAATTCGATGACCTTATCAGCGCAATGAAAAAGTGATTGGAATGCTGCGTTTAGGGTCGCTGGTTCGATCTCCGCACGGGACAATGAATAACCTTGTGATCTGCTGATATTTGTCTCGAGTCTAGTCTGGGTGTTTGTGCAAGTATGTTACTAATATACGACAAGATCACATTCCATTTGATGTACGATAATTAGGAGTATTGCGATAATGAAGGATGATATTGCGAGCGATGCTTTCTAATAGGAACATGGTTTTCCGATCTACGAATTAAACGCAATACAACGCTCAACAAACGCAATATTTAGGTACCTCAAGACGAACTAAAAATAAAACCTACTAAACGTATAACAAAGTTAGTGTTGATGTTGAATCAACCTATATTTTTCCTAACCACCATGTGTATAGATCGATGATATTCGAAACGAAAATATAAATCATAATCATAACTAAAATCTGTTCAACTTAAAATAAAGTTAGTGTTGATTTTGAAACAGCCTGTATGTTTCCAAACCGCCATGTTTATAGAGGTGTGTTTTTATTGTAACAGTTTTTCCGTTACATTGTGCTTAAGCTGAAATTTTGGGCTCAGTATTTAGATTTCGAAAGGATATCGTAATCTACACAAAGCAGGATACAGTAGTATTATGGTATCGCATTATATTAATAAAATATCAGGTTTAATACAAACCCTTTCACATGTATAAACTACCACCGACTAGCTTAGAAAAGGAATACGTAGCAAGAGAAATTATGATATCCGTATTTTGTTTTTATGTACGAATCTCTCAGCTACATTCAAAAACAGAACGGAACAAATGAGTGAACGAAAGGACAACGAAAATATAGGTAAAAAATACAACCAATTCTATTTCTGCTTTCAGTTCATTACACATTCACTTCACATTCACTCTGCAAACTATACGTACAAAGTTTTTATTCCTATGACAATGAAATTTTGGCATTAGACCAGCTTGGAATACTTTTAATCATATATGCATATTCATTCCATTTTAGCGTGGCGAACACACTAAATATGTGATATTTTCGCGCGGTATTCGTTGCCGTAATATATAGCGCTTCTTCAAGCGAATGAAGTAATGAATATTCATTAAAGAAAGCTTATACGAAACTGGGAGGGTACCTATTGCTTTACGCTTACCTCCGCTTACACAAATAGCTTGGAGAGACACTGACATGGTTCTTGTTTTACGGACGAAACCGGTGCCTACTAATAGGTAGGTACGTGGCGGTAGATCCGTGGAGTTCTGTTGCAGATGTCTATGTTAATGTAGACGCGCTGACAACGGCAAATGTTAGGTTTGTTGCTGCCTCGTTTGTGTCGGAATTTATTATTAAAAAGTATTATGTTCTGAATATCGGACGATAGCGTTCACGCAACTACTGAGCAGCAAAGCAAGCAGCGCTTTGTTACACATCTAAGTAAAGGACTTAAGTTCGCATTTATTTGAGTAACATTTTATTTCGTATTGTAACTTATGTTTATTTAGTATCTATTATATTAATAGTAACTTAAATTTTACGGTCTTGATAGTCCTCAGTTCACACGAGACAATCTTTATGTATCTTTAAGGTTTGGTTCAGTTTCTTAAATAAATGGTATCTCATCATCATCAACTGGAAGACGTCCACTGTAGAACTAAGGCCTCCCCCTTAGAACGCCACAATGAATGACAACTTGCCATTTGCATCCACCGGTTACCCGCAACTCTGACGATATCGTCGGTCCACCCGGTGGGAGGACTGCCAACGCTGCGTCTCCCGGCTCGTGGTCGCCACTCGAGAACATTTCTTCCCCAGCGGTTATCGGTTCTTCGAGCGATATGGCCTGCCCATTGCCAAAGTATACTGAAACTAAACACCTTCTTTCTATACCTCGATGCTGATATCAACAATCACAATGATGGTAGTCATAACAATACTATAAAAAAGGGCAAGTGAGGATTACCCTCAACCGACGAGCGTGTATGAGGAATGTGATGCGTGTGAATGAAGCAAAAGAAGTATGCCAGGATCAAATGGAAATCTATGGTCTCTGCCTACCCCTCGGGGAAACAGGCGTGACTTAATGTATGTATAATACTATAATATAACTAGGTACCTTAGTTTACTTAAAAGCATTATGTAAATTCATGTAACAGTTATAGCGCGTCTCAATACAACCCGTTTACATCAAGTCTTTCACGATTTTCTCTACTATTCCCTCTGAATACACGTTTTTAAAAGCATACACGATTAAACTTTGATCAGAATTCACTTTCAAAGTTCTTTTGTGTGTAACCAGTACACGATTCATATGGGATTTGCTAGAAACACGTAGATAAAGGCAAGGAAAATGCTACAAGGATATTTGGAGTTTATTCTTTACTTGAAGAACAAGAACTAGTTTTATTTTATAATTACCGCTATCGTGTTAATAGAAAATTAATTTTACGAACATTCTGACTGGTTTATCGATCCCCATTTATGTTATTACAAGAAATGATTTCAAAACCATGTAGGAGACTTAATACTGGGACCCTTTAAATGTCACAATATTTAAATTCTGATGAAAAATTAGAAGTCACTTTCGTTGACTACGATAGTACAAGCATAATAGTCATTTTGTTCATGGACCAAACACAAATAATAAAGGCGGCTAATTCATAAACATTTCCATCCTACATGATCTCCTAATAGAAGGTAAAATGTGACTATATTCCAGCAAAATTACTAAGAATACAAACCTAATAATAATAACGACAAAAGATCCATAACTGGGTTCAAAATAAACAAGGTAATATTCGGGAAAATCGTAAATGATTTCCTGTAAATATGTTATGCCTAAGTATACCTATAAAGTTACATAACAATAATATATCTGACAATCAGAAACACATTACTGCGCCAAATTAATATGATTTCTCCCATTTCTCTAAGGATGATAGGTAAAAAGCGGTATTCCGGTAAATGTGATGATTCTCGTTCCATTAGGCATCAGTTACAATTCGTCCGTGGTCACGCGATGTCAGCATTATCAAGGTGAGCATGTTGTTTTCTGTTTAGATGTTTTATTTCTATGTTTTCGAAAAAGGGCGAATGTATTGTTACTGAAAGAAATCCCTATGTTAAAGTTCTCGGTTATATTTTGAGCCTCTGATACCATCTTGGTAATATTTTAAATCTCTAATTGTTGTGATAGCCAATTTTTGTATACACACTGCAGAAAATAATGTATGCCGCTTCTCTAAAATTTTTACATGTATTCGTTAGTTAGAGAAATGTTATAAAAGATTGGGGAACTAGTATGTGCTGCTTTTACAAATTAATAAATAAAGTAGGTTGGCACCCAGAAAGTTATAATTTATATGACATTTGAACTAATGCTGACCTTTATTTAATTAGCCAATTTACACAGACTTCAATCATGCTATATAATTATTAGAAAACAGATTGACAGTCAAATATAAAAACCTTATGAAACCGTGCCAGAATTCATAAAATTATCACAACGCCCGCATTGATCGTCAAACAATAAACAATCTCGCACACACAAACAAGGTGTCAAACAAATAAAAACGTCGCATTTAACGGGTTTAGGCGCTTTATCCTCATTTCAATCATAAAGTGTTGGGCACCATTGTTCAAGTGTTCATCCGATATGCAAAATGAGTGTAGTACGTGTCGACATCAGCGTAACGTCAAATAAAAAAGCCGTAAAGGGTTAATTATGTTGCGATTCTGTAAAGTATCGTGGTGGCCTAGTGGTAAACATACCGGATTTGTATGCACAAGGTTGCAGGTTCAAATCCGGGCAAGTATCAATGTGACTTTTCAATGTAATAAATACTTTCTTAGTTATTATAAGACACCACTGACTAACGGTGACGGACAACATCGTGACGAAACCTGGATGTAATTATCTGAAATCGCCAACCCGCAGTGAGCTAGCGTGGTGATCAATGCTCATCCTTCTCTATACGAGACCTTTGCCCTGCAGTGGGGCAGTTATAGGCCGTTATTGTTTTGTCTGTAAGTAGCCGACCGTGACGTGTGGTAACGAGGAAATGCCATAAACGTTTTTAACGTTTGTAAATGCAGTAATGATGCATTGTATATTTGCCTTGGATTTTTGGTGATTGTAAGAAATTGAAAAAAATCGATGTCTGTTTTTGAAAGTTTTAGTTACGTAGGTGGTGTTTTAGATTCGCTGTAAGTTTATATTTAGTTTATAGTTAGTTTATTTTACTAAAGTATGTAATTCAAATAAAACATAAAACAGTGATTACGCTATTAGAAAATTAAACTATTTTATCGGTAGATACATAAAAATGTTTTTATTATTAGAGATTTAATTTTCTTTGTTATCGCTGAACATTTTTTTGTCACATTCAGACATTTGGTTGTCCTATGCCCATTTTTTGTGAAACGCACCGTACAATAGAAAGTTGTAGTGTGGGGAATCG
This sequence comes from Abrostola triplasia, assembly GCA_946251915.1. Taxonomy (NCBI): domain Eukaryota; kingdom Metazoa; phylum Arthropoda; class Insecta; order Lepidoptera; family Noctuidae; genus Abrostola; species Abrostola triplasia. The sequence goes on along the minus strand of OX276428.1, from coordinate 9,049,073 downwards.
TTTAATAAAAAAATCCAAATCTATCCTCTCATCTAAAAAAATTAGTGTAAAATGTTTATGGTTTCCTCTGGCAACTGTTAGAAATGGAGATAGTGTTTGGGCTTACCATAGTTTGAGTAAGACATTGTTGATCGTCCACTAGATATTCATCAGACACTATTCAATACTGAACAACTGGGAATTTGCATACGAACATGCTGGGAATCAAACCAAAGAGGCTTGTTACGCGTCCCGGGACAGACTCAAGCCAGATGGTCGTTATATACCCCGGATATGCTTTTCTGATGGGTATACTATATATGGACCGTGTACATGTTTTTAAATGGTATTATAAAAACTATAATGCTAGTTCTGTTAGCCAAAAACATCTATCTTATTAAAAATGGTTTTAAAATTGCAATAGCTTATATACTTCATTCTATCTCTTGTAATTAATATTGGAGTGCCACTAATTACCCTTTACAACACTTGAAAAACGTATAAAATTACAACTTCCAACCCTAGTTATGCAAGATTCAACATACATAATAAAATTAATAATTCTTGTTATTCAATTACACCAAGCCCAACATATTTAATGTTAAGAAATTATAACAACGCGTCTAACCAAAACATTAGACAGGGAACATTTTAAAGCGGTAACTATGCTAATTAGCTGGGAAACGTAAGTAATATAATCTTGTGTGTTGCATAATATGCACGTGCACGGTGCATTCAAGGCACGATAGTATAATATTACCCACGTATCAGAGCCCACACAGTATCCAAAAAGCCTACATCTTTCCAGCATTCAGTTTAACTACACAAATAACGGGCGATGTGATGCGTGTGAATGAGGTGAAAGATGTATACCAGGATCGTAACTAATTGAAGTCTGTGGTCTCTGCCTACCCCTCTGGGAAACAGGCATAACTTTGTGTATGTATGGTGACGAGCAGATCACTTGGACTGCTAGTTAAACAGTCGTTGCTGCGTTCAATATTGTGATGGGTGCCCGTTTATCACACATGCGTGCCTTAGAGTAGGTAAATACAGGACCTGCGTCTGAGTTCTCCCAGATGTCACGGTTCGCCGTTCCATCTGAGCGTCTTCCATTAGTGTCAAGGAATAGTGTGTTGCGAACATACTTTTGTAAACATACCTGTAGTACATACACCCCACATTTCACCAGATATATTGTAGGACATTTGCAACTGGCCAGGCTTTTGAGTCGGACTTAGCAAGACCTAAAAAAGGACAAAACTTTAAGTTCAATTTACGCTGCAAGCTGAGCAAAACAAAGCCAAACAAATACCCGAGTGATAACATAAATCGAGTCACGAGAATCTTCTTATAATTCTCCAATTCTCTGCTGTGCTTAAACATAAATCTCGTGACCATTACCATATTCTAATTAACAAAGAATTCGTAACGAACTCCATGCCAATTTACAGCAAACTATAGCGCTAACCTCCCACAAGTTAGCTCCCGTGGCTCCGCAATTGTTTCGATGTTATCTCGCTGGGCCGAAGTTGGGTAGACAACCCACAGTAATGTGCTTAAGTGAACGATGTTACCCCAGCGAATTCACCCAGTTCTGCCCACAATTTGATGTTTTGTAATGTGTTTTATTAATACTTTTTTCCGCGGTATTTGTCGGCGTTAAATTATTTTAGCTGCCAGACGTTTTAAATATAAAAGATATGCATGTGAATGTTTAAAGTCCTGGGGAAGAGTAGTTACTGGTTAGTTATCTTTATGTGATGTTTATTTTTAAACGCCGCCCCACCCTATTAATATCTCCTGTGTCGTTGATGCGTTTCACAAACAGGAAATAACACACGCACAAACATCCAGGGACAAACATCTACGGATCGCATAGATTTTTGTGTCGAATGGAAATCGAACCCGCAACTCTTAGCGCAACAGTCCAATCACTTGGCCTCTGCGCTAATCAAGTCGTTGAGTGAACTAATCTTATTTACGTAAATAAGTAAAAAAAATCATAATTGATATAAATTACTTTAACTTTTATATCTAATACAGTAAACAAAAACGTAATAAATTTTTGCTTACCCAAAAAAGTTTATTTTCAACATTAGAGAAGACTTATTGCATTTTTATTTTGCAAAGTCTACGTCAAATCAGACAGGCTGTCTAGTGATACGTTTCATCCTTTATCTTCGGCTAGAAAAACATTTTATTGAAAATATAGAAGAACGTATAAATCACGTCCTGGGATCTTAGACTGTCAATGTGACAGTTGAAGTAAGATCTTCGATAGACTATCGTTTATTGAAACCGAGAGAACGGGTTACTATTACGGTTCGCTGTCGCGAAGTAATTTAATATTCGTCACTGAAAATAGATCTTGCGTTTGATATTGTCTAATTACTGTGACTAGAATAGTTTATTAATTTTTAATGAACTGTGAAAGAAATCATTGAAAAGTCTTTTCTAGTTGGTTTTTTAAACGTAAGTATAAAATTTTATTATATTTCGAGTATTGTTGAGCTTAGTTGTTACTGTGTACAAAGAATAAAAAAAACACTTTTTGAATAATGACAGTTTCGAATTTCAAAATTTTCTTCTTGCAATACTGTTATTCTTTCATACTGAAGTAGGTAATATAACACATAAACAAAAAATAGGCAGGGGCCATTTTTTGTTTATATATATATAGTATGGTCTATGGTATATATATACATATAGTATGGTGGTATGATTAAAAAGCTAAAGTGCTGTAATAACTGCCCAGTAATTAAATTATAATATAAGTCTGTAGTCATCATTATATTTTATATACCTAAATCATTAATAATAACGTAACTCTACAATTGAGTTCGTAGTAAATAATGGTTACATGTTAATTAATAGGTCTTTAGCAGCTGTTTCAGTGCTTTATGTTGCAGTTCACGTTTTATTTTTCCGAGTTATTGCATGTGAAACGAGTGGAAGAAATGTGGAATGCATACAAACATTGTTTATGTAACGCAATTTAAAATTGTGTAGTATTCTGTTTTTAGCTAAATAATAAAGTAAGTTTTATAGTTATAATATATGTTTTTATTACTTATTAACATACTGTAAAATAAAATCTGTTTGAAATAAGACGTTTAAATATCAACCAAAAATAGGAGGGTTTAAGTGATACCAAAACAAGTAATCCGCACTTTATTACTTTTGAGATATCAAATTACAATTTGTATGACAAAAAGAGAATACTTTTATTAAAAGGTGGCTTTTAATTGCAGTTCAAATGTGGGAATCACTTTAAAAACATTTACTATTTGTCTCAGAATACCCGTTTTCTAATTGAGTTCATGTAAATCTGTCATAATAATTGGATACGGGTCGGCATCGTGAAATGCTCAGCTAAATGTCTTTGTTTGGAGATGTCAGCTATCACTCACGTTGGCAGTTGACTGAACACTTACATTTATCTTTTCTAAGACAAGGGCCGGAGAGCCGACATAGTTAAGTTGCGTTAATTTTAATATAAGTCGAAGTTTTGAAGAATAAAAATTAAGTTAGTCTTGCTTGACTCGTAATGCTGCTTATCTGCGAGTTAATGTCCACTGTTAAATGTGCCCTTCGCATTGGCTGTCTGAATAATTAACAGTATGGAAAGTTGGCTGAATCGCAGCTGCAATTGCCTGAAATTTGGAGATCAATGGCGTTATAAGTACGAGTACAAGTAGAGTATCATCATCATCATCAGTTTTTAAATGGCCCACAGCTGGGCATAAGCCTCCTCCCCTAAACGCCACTGATACCATGTAGTGTATGAGAAAAGTATGAGTAGAGTATGAGAAAAATAAAACTCGGGTCGACGATAATAGCCAAAAACTTTACATTTGTTATGTTTGAATCAAAAAAGATGAAATGTTAACTATAATTATGCATCATGCCAGTTTTTATCAAAGATTTAGGTGTTCATTTTATTAGAATTACACTACATTTGGGCGTTCTTCATTTGATATTATGGATATAGTTTAGATTCTAGAAAAAAGTATTACAGCGACTTTCTATCCTAAAATACACACAGTATCATTTCCAAAATAAAGAATTTACGGGCAGTAGCTGGTATCTTATAATAATTATAGTATGTTTAAAAGAAGCTTTAACACGCTAAAAAAACACTACTGCAGTACTAATAGCTGAGTTTGTAGTGCTCCTTCAATATAATTGTTAGGTATACATTTTTTTGCTTATACAACTTTTGATTAATTTTTCTTCAACAGGATTCAGATCCAGCCAACTTTCTAAACATCTTAATTTTCAAATGGGTCAAGCACAGGGTGTTATCTAGATTAAATCCAGATTGAACAAATAGTGTTGTGTTTTTTTGGAAAACCACAGTAGTATGTTATTATTTTGAAACTGTCCAATATAGCACATACCGTGTGTGTGTCTGACACATATACTTACTTTTTTTTATGTAGCCTGTTCGGTGTCCCACTGCTGGGCAAATGCCTCCCTATTATTCCTCCACAAAACCCTGTCCAATGCCATTTCAAGCCACGTCTTTCCCGCAAATATGTCTAGGCCGACTTACATGTATACTTACTTATTATTGTATAACCCGAATTATGTTACCTACCGACAAAATGTTATGTTTATGTTATGTATATTAATGTTAAGTTATAGTGAGACTCTTATCGCACAGTCAAACCGATTACACGGTTTTGTGGGGCTTCGTTATTATAAGAACAACACTGTAACATAATAAATAAATAAATAATAAAAAAAAAACAGTATAGAGCCTACGCGTGCAATGTACAATATGAAACTTATATTTTTCGGTGCACGTAGGGCCACAATATAAAAAGCATACAATTTTAAAATGAAATCCCTTCGGATCAAACGGACCGTAATTTAGGCGCTGCATAATTCGTCTCTTGATATAATGATCGCAAACTGGAGTTTATTTGTTATTGTTTTGGTAATCTTGTTTAAAATTATATCCCTTGCAAAGGGATGGGTATTCTCGAAAACCATTGGAACATTAATAACGAACCTTTAAATATGAAGTACAATTGTATTTTTGTTACCTTATTTTTTATTGAATATATTAAAGAGGAGAATATTTACTAAGAGTAGGGTTTTGGTAACGTATTTTTATGTGACATAAAAATAGCGAAATCCGTATAATATCGTTTGAATAGTATAAATGTGGGTTTCTTGTTAAATATTCTTAGGTACTTTATCCACGAGGCAGGATTAAGTTTTGGAAAAGAGTCGCTATAGAAAGAAATTAGTTCTTTCAAAACGCTCGTATCTGTAAAAGGTACGTACCACGAGTACTTTTGGGAAAATATGTTTTTCTGTACCTCCACCGAAGATTTACCAACTAGGCGAAACATGATGCTTATCTTTTAATTCAGTGTATAATGTAATAATAAAATGTCGCTTGCCAAGCGTGGGGATTATGGCAACCCCCCACTCCGAAGGAGAGGGCATTGTTCAACAGTGGACGTCTTCCGGCTGATGATGATGAAAATGTCGCTTCTCATTAATTCTATGCGAGGCTTCAGCCTTTTAAAGAGCTCTTACTTACTTTCCTTGCGACGACTAGTTGTCTTACTCCATACAACCGCGATTATTATTGAGTGGTACATGGACATTTGTATATATTGTTGCCTATAGTTGTCAATTTTATACCGACATGGAGTTGGTCATTGCAAAGATATCACGAGCCCGTAGCTCCTCGCATGCACTTGCAATCGCTTTCCAATTTTGGAGGGCTTCCAATCTACGAAGTTTATATTCGGCCTGCTCGTGTTCGAACTCAACGATAAGTCATAATGGGGCACGTGACGTATAGGCGCACCTCTTAAGGGTTTCGTTACTGCTTGCATTAAGGAGGCTGCTTAGATGTCTTACTAGCGTACTACTATGTATTTTTTTCTTTTTTAACCGACGAAAAAAAACGGATGAGGTTCTCAATTCGATGCGTAACTTTTTACGGAAGTCGAAGTTGGTCCCATATAATTTTGAGTCGGCGCCAAAGAAGAAAAAATAGATAAATATAACATAATTAATGAATTTGCAAGTTTAGCGTCGACTAAAAATTACTTAGGTATATTAGTTAAGAACTTAGTTATTAAGGTTAAATGAAAAAGGTTTATTATTTTTTACTTTAAAATTTTTGGCAGTTTCATTTTTTGTTAAAAAGTTTTTATTTGGGTTGCAGGTCAGTCTCGCTATGTAACCAGTATGTTTAAGACGTTTTGTAAGCACATAGCACATTGCTATTGCACCGCTAGAGAACGTTTCATGTAAGTTACAAGAATCGGCATACTGCACATAATTATGGGTTCTTTGATGTTCGAAACTAATTAAAAAAACACGTGGGTACTACCGGAGTACCTAAATAATATACTTGTAGAAATATTTTTAACAGAAAAAAGTATCGATTTTATTATTCGGACTGTACTTTGGATAATATTAGTATGTATGGCCATCTGTTTAGAAGAAATTGCTCATCACACACGAACTACTTAAATTTATAAATAGAAGTACCTACCTAGTGTATAAGTCGGGAATACGAGGGTCAAACTGAAAGTTCTTAGAACTGGCCACTTATAAACAATATAATAAAAAAATAATTCTAAAATTTGAAAATATAACTCTTTGCCAATATTACTGAGTATATATTTCATTAATTTGTCATTTGTTTTACGATTTGGCGGCAAATTGAAAATTGTCTGTGTCACGTCAACATGAATTTAACACGAAAAAATTTTCGTGCAATGATTTTTTATGACTTTCGATGTCATTTAAGTCAACAAGAAAGTTATGATAGACTACGATTGGCCTTTCACGATGAAGCCCCATCTCGTGCGACAGTTTACAACTGGTTTAATGAGTTTAAACGTGGTCGCACTAATCTCACTGATGATTTAAGTGAGGGACGGCCTTCTACGGCGACGACTGAAGATAACATCTGTGTTGTGCGGCGTATGATAGAGACTGACAAAAGAGTGACCTATCAGCAGATTCGGACAAGCTTAGGCATCGGTATGAGTCAAGTGCACAAAATCCTCCACGAACATTTAGCAGTCAGGAAGCTTTGCGCCCGGTGGATACCTCATAATTTGACTGAGGCTCAAAAACTCCATCGTGTGGATTGGTGCCGTAAAATGATTGAAAGATTTAACGGAGGTGACTCAAATGCTGTGTTCGACATACTAACAGGTGACGAAAGCTGGATTTACTGTTATGATCCTGAAACCAAAAGACAATCTGCTCAGTGGGTGTTTCCTTTCGAGAGGTTGCCAACTAAAGTGAAGAGAGATCGAAGTGCGGGAAAAAAAATGGTGGCCTCGTTCTTTGGAAGGATAGGTCATTTCGCAACAATTGTGTTAGAGGATCAAAAAACAGTTTCTGCAGAATGGTACACTACCAATTGTTTGCCACTTGTCTTGGAAAAAGTTCGAGAGAAACGACCTCGCAGTAGGATCCTCCTTCACCACGACAACGCCTCGTCGCACACCGCTAAGCGAACGATCGACTATTTGGCGACATCAAACGTTGAATTACTGGGTCACCCGCCGTATAGCCCCGACCTCGCCCCTTGTGATTTTTATTTATTTCCAAAAATTAAACAAAAACTTAAAGGAAAGCGGTTTATGAATGCTGAAGAAGCGGTGGCTGCGTATCGCGATGCCATTGAAGAGAACCCTAAAGACGAGTGGGCAAAGTGCTTTTCCCAGTGGTTCCATCGCATGCAGCGGTGTATTGACGTGAATGGACAATATTTTGAAAAGATATAATAAAACTAATAACTGGCTAATGTAATCAGTTTTTGATTTTCTAAGAACTTTCAGTTTGACCCTCGTAGTAACCGACACGAATCTCTGCATGTTGTTATTACATTTCTACAGTATTGTTATCCACTTCGCAATATGTTGCATGTTTTGTCTTTGAAAGTAAGAGTCGGATTTGAAAATGTTTATATTTAAAATTAGATATGGATATAATTATAAGACTAGCTTACTTCCTCGTTGGTCTAGTAGTTGTTAAGCGTGACTACTAAGCACGAGGTCGTGGGTTCGAATCCCGGGTCGGGCAAAGTGATAATAGATTTTTTCATTAGGTAATTCTCAGTAGCAGCACGGAGTCTGGATTTGGGCCCGGTTGATGGCAATATGCTCGCCCCTTTTACATTAGGACCAAAAAATCATAACTGGCGAAATGTGGGCGTACTATAGGTACAACTCTGTCGATGCCTTCGGGGAATACAGGTGTGATGTTACGTTTATATAATATTATTTCTACGAAGAAGACTTACTTAGAAAATCCTTGGTAACATCGTAACAAATGCATTCTGAAGTTAGTACTACCTCGAAGTTCCTAAGTGCTTTCTCCATGCATTAATTAGACGCACCCACGCGAAATACACGCAAAGATTACACAGCAAACACATTATAACTTCCAACTAATATAGAAATATGAGCCACTTGAAGAATACCATGATTGGTTTTCTCGGTTAAATTTCAATTAAGGAAACAATTAATTTGCACGTCGAATGTAAAGTACTGGGCAAGTTCTTAAAGATTGTGTTACGAACTAAATGCGAACGTTCAATAGTCTGAGGAACAGTATAGTTCATAGCCACTACTACTAGATGTAGGTATGTAGTTATACTTGATTTAAAACCAAAACAATGTGATAAAAGATGATGATTTCTTTTCAGACGAAATTACAAAAAAAAAGATTTGTATAGGAATACGATCTTCAGAGCTTTACTTTGCGGTTAAGATCATTACGATTTTATTTCACTCTATTGGTTTAATATTATGAAGCTGGTTTTTTATTAGACCTTATAATGGATAACTAAAGTGTCTACCAAGAAATTGTATGGCCATGGTTCCCAGAAAAAAATCTTTAGGAATAATATAATTGCATATTTATTGATACACAAATGGTAAAATACATCAATAATCTTAAAATAACATAGGTAGTAAGATGTAAGGCGTCTCACAGGCAGTGTGCAATAAAGAATATTCTTTTCTACTATATTAAAGAACTGCTACGACAAACAAACATTTTATTCCCGTATCAAAAACATATCGATAAAAGAAACGTTCTTATTAGTTACATAAAACCCGTTCGTCCAACCTCCATAAAAAACGTTCATGATAATTAAATATCAAAATACGGAGTACTGCTTAATCCGACCCCGATCTGACGTAGATATTTGTATTTCAACTGCGATATTAATACGAGAGTTGCACCTGAGCGGCGGTGGCGCGTGCTGGCTGTAAATAAATCTATACGTACGTCATATACCGTTCACAAGTGCGCGACTTAGGGTTACTATGAGATATGCCATCTAGTCACGTTACAACTTTGAAGGTGAAAATTGGAGTAGCGCAATTGTTTTTGGAGCAGCGGTTGGCACTTCAGTTGTACGTACTTTGGCAATGTGAGCGTAAGGTTTGTAAAAAGAGATCAAATAGATTTAGTTAAACATTAATAAAGTGTTATAAAATGTGCCAAAGCCTATGTTTTGATGGTTGAAATATATCGATGTAAGCCAAGCCAAAATACTTCAACCTGACTTAATTGTATGAATACAAGCTTAATTTATAGTATACGTTGTATTGTACCAATACAAGGAGCATTTTTGTCTGGCATAGGTATTTTCTAATTGAAGCTGATGGAACCTCATTGGGAGGTAAAGGCCTACTCGCAGTTTTTTTTTTACGTAACCTAACTAGTCCCAGCTGCCGTTCTTAATATATCCTGGAACTGGGCTTAACTTACGTTTGAGGTCACTCTATAGAATTTATTGGATGAGTCCGACAAATGCAACCGTTTTTTTAAATTATAAACAGAAATTTGATGTAAATGTAAAATCCATAACTCATTTGAAACATTGAAATAAAACTAGGTTTACGAATTTTATCGCGGTGTTACTGGGTTTTTTGGGCCAGTCTGCCCGTGACCATGAATGCTGTAAAGGATTTGAAAAGTCGGGACCAAAAAACCATGTAAGTTTTATTTCAATGTCTAATATTCGCGTAAGTGATAGAAACCATTTGAAACATTTCATTTGTAACTTGTAAAACATACCTAATAATAAATTGTTATAAAAAACATTAACCCTAGCGCATAAAAATATTCAAGTCAACTTTGTACTACTTCTGTACTATGACCAAACATTTAAAGCTTGTAGATACTCATTTTCTTTACAATAAAGTAATGTAAACGCAGTCGCAGCGGTAACATATACAAGTTCTAAAGGGTTGCCCATAAAGGATGCAGTCCGATTACCCGCTCAGTAGAACATAAAACGTGGCCAGTCCCAGATCCCAGTTGACGACGACTCTACGTAGAAATCCCGCAGACACCGTTTCCCGGTATTCTAAGTAAGTAAAAACCCGGTATATTTCATGAATACTGTTCTAAGTAGAATATTCCTGGTTTCCAGTTTAGCTATCCGCACACGTGTGTCACATAAACGGATACTGAACAAATTCTTATTACATTTAAACAGGTTCTGTCCAGTCTCAGTTTATTAAAGTCAGTCGCACTATGACATGTCAAATAAGTGTCTCAAATATGTCATAACAATACATCACGCCTTATAAGCCCCGAACGGGTAGGCGAAATTGTATAGCACACTAACATTTTGACAGTTATGTTAAAGGTCCCTATATGTATAATAGGGGGCGAGCCTATTGCCAACATTAGAACAAGGAGACAATCATGTCACTCAAGACACTGGATAAATGATTAAAAAATACTTTATACTTGCGGAATAATAGTAGGAATTTCACTTTATTTTTGATGCCTCCGTTTTATAATATCTTTTTGTATGAAAACATCATAATAATATACTTAGGTACCGTTAAACATGTATTCGTCGATGAGTGGGTTTATTGTTAACCACCCATATTTTCCCAGACGATAATAAGTTCCACATGTCAAAGGGGGCTTTCATTGAGCTTCACTTCACACTTTAGTCTGTTTCTGGGAATTGAAGAGCCGATTCCGCAATGTAGGCTTTCGATAAACATATACGCATTGGCGACGTATGATAGCGATATAATTTTGTTTTCATCATTTACTCACTAGCTTACAATTGAGTGCTATTAGCGTGTGCCCTGCGGCCTGCTGATCAATATGTGTCTAACACAAAATCGAATATTTACTTCGTTTATTACATTCCGAAATGTCGGTGATGTTACCTAAGCCATTATTTTTCCACTCAGCTTTATAACGATTATATTTAATAATTTTTTTTTTGCAAATAATTGCATAGGAATATCAGGTCGGAAGTCAGTTCTCAAGATAAAAAGAACAGCGATGGATAAAACTGTTCTTTTGATAAATACATTTAAAAGCATTCAATTTTAAAAGGCTCTTATAACAATGTATTATACTTAATTGTTCATATTAAGTTACTTTCAGTGGCCAGTCACATGAATCTAAAATATAATTTATCATTGCTTTAAAAACCACGGTGGTATAAAGCAATATTATTGCTATCCTACGATTATACGAGGATAGCTTTATAAAGCTTAAATTTTCTAACAAAATGTTTACGTTTTTAAACCAAAGCTTTGTGATAACAAGAAATTAATTTCACATGTGTGTGTAGGTGTGTATATGTTGGTGCTGGTGTAATGTTTAGGTAACGATGCGGTATTTTCACCGTAGAAAATTTTATGAGGAACGTGGTTTGCGCGAACTGTAAAGTTTCTGAACCAGATATAAAATATATTTAAAATACTATTCCGTTAAAGCAGTATTCAACTGAAAATATGCAGAGACGGAAATACAATAAAGTGTCATATAAATTCAGGCTTATTAAATAAAGTAATCATTCTGTACAATATTGAACAGGCTTCGTCATTTACTCATAACTCTCGAACAATTTATGTTCTCCAGATAAACTTTATTCCTCATTTTCTTATTCTAAATTCCACAGGTAGAGTAAAAGAAGCCAGTAATAAACCTGAGTAAAACCAGGCCAAAATTGCAACAATTTATGACGACGATTTCACTATCCCTGCCGTTTATTTCTAGCGCTTTTTATTTAATTGAATACAAAAGTTAAACGCCCCGAGTAACTTTATTCTCGGGCGAATATTTGCAAAGTCTATTTTCCTCTGTAAGTAAGCATTCAGAGCCAGCATTTTCCGTTGTTAATTAATTGTAAATTACATGACTATAGCTGCGTTAATTCGCTAATTTTGGTATTAAATAAACTGATTTCTGGGTTGTAATTAATTGTGGAACGATCTGGTTTTTGAGTTGGGGTATGGAATTCAATCTTGTTACGTGAGCGACGTCGAGTAACTTTTCTTTTTAATTAATGTCATTCAGCCTTTTTGTTTGATTTGTACGAATAACAAAACAGTAATAAAATTATTAGGCGTCGGTTAGCTCCTCTGAAATATGATTTCAATAAAATGTATTTTTGATTACCTACTGGCAAGCATAGATTGAATTTAGAATACTTAAACAATCTCAGTGGCTTATTTTTCGGCCGTAAGCATGTAAGGTTTTTAATACATACGTACTGGATGTATTTATTTGAAAACATCCAAGGTAGGATATGTACCTAAATATAAAGTAACTTGACATGTTAGTAAAATGTAAATTAAACAGTGTTAATTAAGTTATATTGAATTGATTCAGGTTCCATTTTAGCGAATACCTACTAACGCTATACGTTATATGTATGTATGCATGTACGTTACTAAAAATGTTTACATAGGTAAAGTTTCTAGGTCGGAAAAAATAATTAAGTTTGATAAATCTTGTATCATGAGATTTTGAGCAGTGTCAAGTAAAAGAAAAGAGAAGGAAATAAAGAATATTTACTTAGTTCTTATAATAAACTTACACTCCTCTGAAGGACTTTATGAGGAATTGAGTAAGTACTCAATTAGGAAGTCGTTATGATGTTAATACATCCCTATGTATTCATATTATTGGCGTCCAGCAAATCAATACCGCATGTAGAGCCATTATGTGGGGACCAATCAATAGTAAATATGTTTATTCAAACTTATAAGCTGAACGCTCCGTAATAGCTAGTAACTAAAACATCGCATATCAATTTAATCGATGTGCCACTTGTGTCAAAACCCGTTGCCATACGGAAATTAAATGTTTTGTATAGGACATTAAACATTATTTATGACGATAGTCTAGCATACGATCTATTTCGAGTTCCGTTGTTTGTTTTGTGTGCGAGATAAAATGAGAATACCGGTAATGGTGAAAAGGCTGATTGAGTATCACGCTTGTTACCCCGAAAGGTTGGGCAGAGGTGTGCTGTTCAGTTATGCAGTCTCAATGACAGTTTTGATAACAGCACACAAAGCTGCTTAATACATATCTTCTATATATATAAATGATCTCGCTAAAACTCGAGAGCGGCTGGACCGATTTGGCTAATGTTGGTCTTGAAACACTCGTGGAAGTCCAGGGAAGGTTCAAATGGCGGTAAGAAGTTCGCCGGGTTAGATAGCTTTTAATAATTTCCTAACATAGGTTAACATAAAATATTATTTTACTTTTTTATTAAATCAAATTCAGTATGGCTTTCAGCCTTTGCCTTTGGTAAACTGTTTGTCTCTTTAATTAGTTAAGATTATTCACAAGTCGTGACTATTTCAGGTATTGTGAAAGCATGGTACAAAGTAGTAGGTCGAATACCCAAGGGCCTCACGCACTCGTTTGCACTTGTAAGTAACCACAAAGCGTGAAATACCGAATAAGTATGTAATTGATAAAATCTATTATTATTTGTAGTGTACAAAATAAGTGACCTTTTGGGTAAATGTTAATAAAAACACGTAAGCCAATCTGTGGACATAATTATGACTAATATTATTTTAAAAACACCCTTCTCTGAGTACCCACCTAGTGGGCCGCAAACGACAGGTACTGATAAATAATAATAAACCTTTATTCCAGACCAAAATTGTACGGTCCATTTTATAGTGTTAATACATAGGTACATAAAATCATCATGTTTCTTGATTTATGTTTATTTAAACAAGAAAAACTTAAAAAAAAATTACATGTTTAAAGATATTATGAAAATATCTCGTGTACATACGAACAGACTTGGAGTAAATATCCGAGGCTCACATGCACAGACACCACGTGTGGCTATTGAAGTTGCATTCTTTAGCGCAGTCCAATCTCATACACAATGCGCATATCGGCTAGTAGCGAAAATGTTAAGCCCTATTGAATTCAAGCAAGACAATCGTTACCACACATATGACGTCACAAATTATCGAGTGTTTCAGTCCGTCATTTCTGTAATGCGTTGTTGAATATACTCTGCGGCTCTCAACCAATAATAGAGCCACTCTATCTGTAAAAGCCAACTGAGTAATTACTACATCAGTGCAGTACAAATGGAATGAGCATTATTTGTGTCTGGAATACAAGAGAAAATTTCGATAACCACAGGATGGCTGAATGATTCGGTATAGCCGTATAGTCGGAATCAGAGGCTCGTAGCTGCACGGTCTATCTGTGAGGTCAGCTGCGTTTGCCACGGCCAGTTTTCGGATGCATTGATGTTCGACCGCATCGAGCTTTATTAGCAGGTGAAGCAAAATTAATAAACATGTATTTAATAAACATTTATATTAATAAGCTTTTTCGGTATCAATGAAACCTTTCTACTAACTACTTATTAAAATAAGTTACTTAGATAATATAACTTTATAATTCTGGTTTGTAAATACGGTTAAAGATATTTATTTCTCAAAAGAATTACAAATTCACTTATAGAGAAAATTTAAATACGGGTTTACAATAATGTTTTCTTCCAGCAAGCGTAGATAAAAAGAAAAGAAACAAAAATGCATCTTAAAACTAACAACATTACAATAATTAAATACTTCACCTTAACTTAAGTACATCGTTTTAGCATAAAGAGTACAAATATAACCAAATCAGAAGGTAGGTTACACAAGGAAGAGTACAATAGTTTTGCACTCTGAGGGTAGGGTGCAATTCAATAGCCGCTGCGTGTTTACTAAGGCCTACGACACAGTGCAAAGCAAAGCATAAGCGATTAATATGTATGTATGTATAAATTACGTAAATTGAAAAAAAGAAATGTTTTGTGTTATGTAATATTTGTACATACATAGTTTATTTATGTTTGTTTAAGCAGGCTTTCATTTTTTTTTTTTTTTTTTTTTTTTTATGGTTTTTATTTTTACATAAGTATATAATTGTGTGTGGTGACTATCGTTATTTATTTTGGTTATTTTTATTTCTATATTTTTAGTTCTTGTTATACCATTATACATACATTTCTACATAATTATATAAATTTATTTATTTTTTGTTTTTATTTTTAGGTTTATATTTCTATGAGTTTAAGTATCTATGGTTTTTTTTTTTTTTTTTTTTTTTTTGTTTTTTGGTTTTTTTTTTTTTTTACGTATTTTTATTTATCAGAAGGCAGAGTGTTCCTTTAATATATATTTCTTTAAAGTTTTCTTGTAAATGTATGAAGAATTGATTTCTTTTATGTCTTTAGGTAGTTTGTTATAGAAGTTGGCCCCTTCATACATAATATTTCTCTTTCCATATTTGGTCCTAGGCTGGGTTAAGCAGATGTTATTTGCTTGTCTTGTTAAAATTTTATAAGTTTGTGCTCTTTTTGTAAATATAATCTGAGAATGTATATCTTTAGTCAGAATTTTTCTTACGAGTATGCATGTGTTGTACTTATACATTTGAAGGAGATTCATAAGTTGCGTTTCATTGTAGATTTTCTCAGTAGGAGTTAAATAGTTATATCTAAATAGTGTTTTGATTATTCTATTTTGGGCAATTTGGAGTACTTTTAGGTTTGATTTGGCAGCAGTTCCCCAGACCTCAATCAAGTAGTCCAAGTGTGATTTAACCATGGAGTTATAAATAGCATACCAATTCGATTAACCCTATTCGTCTCTCTGCTTTTGCTGTACCCGACGGGGTCCATACTGATATGAAATATTTTAAGCCCCGTGATGTACTATTATGTCAAAAGGGGTCGCGGTAGGCCCAGAAGATGGCGGGACGAGCTTGACTCCTTTAAAGAGAAATGGTCTATCGCAGCTCATAACTGAGAGGAATGGAGGAAGGAGAGGGAGGCCTTTGCCCTGCAGTGGGACGATCGTGGCTGAAATAAAATGTACTATTACAGAATGCAATAAAGTAAGGAGTATACCTACTTACACGTTACTCTGTATATGAATGTGATCCTTTTAACGTACACCGTATGTTTTAATTCCTCTTCAAACGTGTCGATGGCACGTCTTGCATTACGTAAACCCTGACTGGCTCAGGTGTTCATGATAGTTGCCTTCTAGAGTGACTTACTGAACTTATAGCCTTGTTACATTACACACCTTGAGCTAAAGCGATTTTGTTTTAAACATGCCTTTACTATGACTTTTCTTAAGTCATTTTGTTGCAGAACTTTACGCCTGTGTATAGAGGTATATATGCCGAGTGGTATCCGGCCTAGAATTGACCACCCCCTTTCCTCCCGTGGGTGTCGTAAGAGGCGACTGAAGGAAAACCCAGAAGATGGGCAGCAGCGTCTTCTGTAACTATACCACCAATACTGCGATCCCCAAGCCGCCTGCCAAGCGTGGGGATTGTGGCAACCCACCCTGGCCTGGACGTCTTCTGGCTGATGATGATGATAGAGGTATAGAACCAAGTAGTTAAATTATAAATCCCTATGTGTTGGGGGCGATCCTATTGCTACTAACCGGGCACAAATAAAGGTGCTGCTATTGAGGAGAACCAAATAGAAAAACTTAATACCACTTTACTTGGGGAGATTCGATCTTAGAACCTCATGCAGCAGTCGCACTTAGTAATCACTAGACCATCGAGGCAGCCATTATGTCTTAAACTCAAATCTCCTATAATACTTTTTAGGTGTTAGTATGACACCAGTTTGACGAGTAGTGAATGAACTCAATATACCTAAGACCAACCAAGGGCTAAAACACCAACTGTTATCCAGAAAAAATAATATCTGCTTAGGGATAAGATTCTAAGAGGATTTAATATCGCAAAATAGAATTAACTCTAAAGGGGTCTTTTAAAATACAATCTCTTAAGAAGAAAAAAATACGGCTGAAGTCAAAGGTCAATCAGGAGATACTGGCCCTAGCTAACAATATAATAACTATAATAGTAATTATATTTTTGAGCCGTTTGGGGTCGAAACACTCGGGTCATGGGGTCCGAGTGCGCGTCTCTTATTTAGAGACCTGTCTAAACGGTTGGTTGACTCTTCACGTGACCACAAGGCTGGCTTGTTTTTCGGCCGAAAAATAAGCATTGCCATTCAACGTGGCAATGCCATCAGCCTTTTGGGCACCCTACCAGTCAACAGTGGAGGAATACTTTGATGCATAATTTTTAGTTTAAAATTTAATAACTATTAATAGACGTAACCGGTGATTGAATGTTAGCAATTGGTCACGGCTCAGCAGATAAACTAATTAGGATACAAGATATTGCAAACAAACTAAAAATATATCCTTGATTTACAAGGAAGACATCACCACGTAAACAACTTGGACCCTAGACAAGTGGCAAAGGGCTAGACGAACAAAAATTAAATAGAATGTTTAAATGTATGGAAATGATTTTCAATTATGTCATTTACTACATTATGTAATGTTCAATGAAATGTCTATTCGTTTAGTGTTTTGACATTTATCAAAGTCCCAAGACCGTCGCAATAAATATTTGTTTTCATTGCAATGAGTGCCAGTTCACGCTTTTTAAATTAATCTGCAAAGTAATAGGATGAAAGATATTCTATGTCTTTAATCACTGTACATAAATGGTTTTTAAGAACAAAACATTGATGAGCGGCACATTGTGTTATATGAATAATAATGAAACAATTCTGAAATATCTACACACTTGTCACTTAAAATATACAATACATTTTTGTTTAACAAAAACATTATTAACTTCTTAAAATATACACTTAAGGTGTACGATTTAAGAACTATGTAAATCATTAAAATAGCCGTGTGAACGTTCCAGTTGTGCGCTTGCATCCAAGTATTTTTAAAAGCAATTCGGGACAACTACACCGCAACTCCAGTTAATACGATTAGTTCTACGATTCGTTAAAAATACAAACTACAGAAATTGCAGACTGCGATTGTGTGGGCAGGTGTGATTTGAGACGCAAGATCGGCTCTGTAGATCATGTGTTGTATTAGCTTCTGTATCAGCCAGTCTAGTGGTTTCAAAGCGCGAATGTTGAGCGTGGCGGTCCTGTGTTCGATCCCCGGGTCGGGCAAAGTGTTATATAATTTGGGTTTTCTTTTAGGTAAACCCCAATAGCAGCAAGGAACGGCAGTAGTGGGCGAGCACTACTCGCCTCCTTTGGGACTTATTTATACAAAATTTAAATCAAAATAGGTGCTTAGAAATATATACCAGATACCTTATCTACCTATTTAAGTATGTAAATACTTATATACATATTTTATTATATAGAGTGTACTAAATAAACATGTCAGTTTTTCTAAAAAAAACTGACATGTTTCTGATTGACTCTGGTCTATTTGCCCTCGGCTCTAATAAGGTCTAAAAGGTTATTTTCAGGATAATATACCTTATGCGAGACTCGAGAGAGTAGGACCTTATTTTACGCCTGTAAAGATTTCTATGAAATCCGCCCAAATGTTGTGTCGATAAATAGAATAAAACAATAATGAATGTAAAGCTATCAAATTTGCTTTATACTTGCCGTTTTGAATATAACCTATCATCGTCAGCCCGTTGCAGTCTACTGCTGGAATAGGCCTGCCCAATGTATCAATAATGTGTATCGAATGTCATCATCAGCCGGAACACGTCCACTGTTGAACAAAATCCTTCCCCTGGAGTTGGGATTGAGGGGGGTGCCATAATCCCCACGCTTGGCAAGCGGCTTGGGGATCGCAGTATTGGTAGTGAAGCTACAGAAGACGCTGCTGCCCATCTTCTGGATTTTCCGTTACTAGCTTCTTACGACACCCACGAGAAGATTTTAAATATAATGGATATTAAAACCTACTTTTGTTTGTGACCTGTTTTTAATAATTCGTGCGCACACTCGTAAACTAATAGGTTTGGGAGTTATTTTTGTATTAGCTTTAATTGTTGTTAGATAATAGTTATCGTATTTAATAAAAGAAGCATTTAAATTATGTATTAAATTACGTGCAACTGTTTAACAAATCTACTTCGGCTATAATTTTGTGGCAGGTAACACAATTAAATTGTAAATTTCATCGAATTTATAATTATTAACTGTATTTGAAACTACGTTAATTTGTATAATTAGATGTGTGAATAGATATATTTTCCGCAAATATATAATTAATCCATTTTGGAGATAGGTAATTGTAATAGGTATGCATTAAAGTTCATTGTCCTCACTAAACGATGCTCTGCCAATCAATCATCAGAACCAAAATCAACATTTTTTACTTCTAATGACAGAATCTGTACAAATATTTTGATATCCCATTGTGAGAAATCAATATTTTTCGTTGTATTTTTGGAAGTTTGTTAAAATTATAAAACCTTGTAACATGTGTAACAAATCTCAAGTTTACCTGCAGAGGTTCCAAATTATACGTATTTTAGTGCCAAAATGCTAATTAACACGGCGAAAACGAGGGCCAGGGAAATGAGCACTCGCCGTCGCCAGGAATCATGAAGAGAGCGGTCCCATTAACTTTTATTATTCGTCGTTTTAAAGCTTGTCGTCCAAATTAGTTGGCCCTATTCGCAGAACATCTTCTTTGGGCTTACAGCCACCCTCATTACCGGAATGGCACTCGAAATTAATTTATTTATTGTCAATGTCGACATTTTGAGATATTTCTTTCGGCTACTGGATTTAAACAACGTTTTTTCATAAGTCAACAATACCAACACTTGACAATACCCTGTCAGTTCTTGTACCGGGCCGTCAACTATTTCAATCACCGTAGGTATAAAGCATTCTCTAGAGCCGATTGCTAACTGGGGCAATACCGTTCAGTCCTACCTGTAGGAATACGTTAAAATAGAATAAAAATCCGTTGGCGGTAAATAGACTACATTTAAATCACCTATTAAATTAAAGATTACTTTTCTGGAAAGACAATCACTGTAATTACTATTCAATTGTATTTTCCTGGTATTTTACCAACGCTAGCAGCCAAAAATAAACATGGCTACAAAGCAACGATTATCCGAAAAAACTGTCATTTTCAATCAATTAAAAATACCCCTTCGTTTTCATTTACTTTTATATCTAAGCCAGATGGTTAACAGTTTGTTCGCAACGTTTACAAATTCCGTCTGACCATAAGGTTGGTAAATGCGCTCCAAATGTATATTAGCCAAATTATTAGGTCCTAGAAGAGAAGCTTTGAGCGTAGCTGATGAGATTTGCTCACGTAGTCGGGACGTGCTCAGGCCGTGGCTGCAATTCCGTACTTCTTTTTCCTTGCTAGCCTAGAGTGCCTTGTTTTAGCAGTAGACCTAGGTATAGGTATTTTATGCTTGTTTTTTTGATCGTATGACACTACATATACAGGAATTGCAACGTTAATAAGTGGTTCAAGTATTCTTCTTGGTATCAACTAATAGTCTCACATGGAAACAGGTTTGATGGGTCTAAAGGGTCAGTCAACAAGCATGGTAGCAAGGTTGTCTGTCCAGGGAGCGCCGGACGTTGTAGGTACTTATCTCTAATAATTATAACTTATATATTTTGGATCATAAACCTCAAAGTCACCACTTTACACCTGTTTTCACTTTGTCTGTCATTTTCTGGCATATCTACCGCACTACAGTCGAATAATAATAATGATTAAATTACTGCAATATCCAAAACTGAGCCAATATTAATAAATCCAGTAATAACTGACTACTAGCATTCAGTACACTATTTACACTAACGTATCGTATCAAAACCATTCATTATAAAGGCGTTGTAGGTAAACGCTAAATGCCGAAGCCGGCTGTAAGTATCTGAATTCCGGGTTCAATCATTAAATAGGTACTTATAATTGTACGGAGGAATATGCCATGGAAAATTTGGAAATCCATTTTAAATTACTATCGTGGTAACGCGGAGGCTACAAAATTTTTGCTTGGTTAACGAAGGTTCCCTTTGTCAGAGTAATCTCTCTTAAATTTATTTACATATTAATGAGTTGGGGCTGTTCTCTCGGCTGCTTGGAATCAATCGTCTATTCGTATAAAATTATAACAAATAACTTCTTAAATATTGAATAGTAAATCACGAAACATTAACATGGCTCGCTGCTTTAAAAGTACTTTGTTTAAGCTTGACTAGTTTTTTTCTAAAGCTAATACAAGTTTCGTATAATAGTCCAACGAAAAGTTTGGAAAGTTAAATTTCTGCCGTAGCCAAGTGGCTCTCTTTAAAAAGATCTCAAGATGGTATTCTCATTTCATCCACAAAGAACAGCCTTTGTAATATAAGTAGGTAACAACGCTTGCCTACGTAAAATATATAAGTATAATGTTATGTTTCAATTTCATTTAAGTAGGTACTAGTAATTTTGAGGACCTGATTGGCGCAGTGGCAAAGCGATTGGGTTTAATTACTGCACGAGGCAAAAAATTGTGCGTACCGCAGATGTTTGTCTCGAGACTGGGTGTTTGTGTATGTGATATTTCATGTTTGTGAAACGCACCCACGACACAGGAGAAATTCCTAGTGTGAGGCGAGGATTTAATGAAAAAAAAAAATGATAGCCCGATTAATTGCTAGGCAGCGTTTCGTCAACTTTTTGTTTTACAAAATCTAACACAAACTTTTTCTCTAATCTTTTTCTTTTGTAACCTTAGATAATTATAAGTATAGTTTCTTACCTGAGCAACAAAATAATACTTCCAAATATACCTGCTCGGTACAATAGTGTTACAAAGCCCTGTAAAGACGAGAATTTAAATAAACAGCTCTACGATTGCCAAGTCTTCAGTTTTTTTTGTTTATATGTAACGATGGCACCATATGGACTGGTTAGACTAATTACACGGTCTAATTGGTTTGTCTGTCCATCTGTAACTGCGGCTCCGTGGGACGCTCTAGTTAATTAGTGTCCTAACCGATCCCAATGTGATTTATTTAACGTTTAAAGAGTTTTTAAATCTAAATTAAGACTTTAATTGGTTGAAGAGTATATATTTAAGGTTTAAGAAGTAATGACAATGATAATGATAATGATTTTGTCACGTCAAGCTTATTCTTCTGACGTTAGCTTCTACAAACCTTGCTCTTATCAACTTTAAATAAACCAGAAATATGTAGCCACGGAAATTTTCGCCGGTTTTTATCTCATATAAATTAAATTGGAGTGTCTTTTTGTAACACCAAAATAAAATAATAATAAAGATAGTATACACGCTACTTATTATAATTATCAAAAATGCATTTTTTATATCTGTCTGAATGTTTCGGTTTAACTCTTAAACAACTGGACCGATTTTAACGGGAGCTTCACTTGTAGATAGCAGATGTAAGTAACTTTTAAGTTTGAGAATATTTAGGGTTCATTGCGGTGATTGAACTTGCAACCTTTAGAATAGCAGTCCAATCATTTAGCCACCAAAGAATTAAAATAAAGCAGTAAGGTATACTATTAGTAATCTATGCTAAACTGGTACAGTTTAACACACTTTCCACGTATCAACACTTCAATATGAAATTGCATTATTTGTGAAATCGACAGCGAAGTAATATCGGTAGATTTGTCAAGTGTATTGTATTCTGTTCACACCTGGGTGACTCTGAGTGAAGTCTGTCGTTAGGAAAACTAATATCAATAACTTGAGCTATGTAGAATGTTCATGTATACTGTTATGTGAGAGAAAAGTTGTAATTTTTACCCCATAGAATGTTTTCTTCAAATCCGTTTTAGCATCAAATCCAATTCATCCATTTAAGTGTTTTTGAATCATCATCAGCCGGAAGATGCCCACTGTAAGTTAAAGCCCTCCCTTTAGGTAAACGGAAGGGTTGCCATAATTCCCACGGTTGGCGAGTTGCTTGGGGGTCGCAGTATTGGTGGTAAAATTACAGAAGTCACTGCTTCACTTCTGTTTTTGATTGACAGACAAAAATCATCGAAGTCTCGAATTTTCAACAAATAATTTAAAATTGAAATAAAACTAGGGTTACGGATTTTATCGCAGTTCTTTAATTAATTTTTGGTCCCGACGTTCGAATCCTTTACAGCATTCATGGTCACGGGCAAACTGAAATAATTTAAAAGTTTTATCTTGAAAACAAATCTTGTACACTTTACTTACGTAAAAGTAAAGTCGAGTCTTTATTAAAATACATCATGAAAAAAGCACTTACTCGTATTAATATTTAGATCGTACTGTTCCAAGAACACAAACCTGAAGAATAAAAAATGTGCTTCAAAGTCAGCGAAAAAACGTAAAGAATAAAGAAGTAGGTATAATGCTGTCGCGTTTCTTTATCATTTAAATTTAAGTAACAATAGGAACAACTCTTTGACACAGAGATTTATTCTATGCTCCGGTTCCCTCGCACACGTTGCAGTTAGTTTCTAAGCTAAAACTTTATTCTTGAACTAGGTTTAGCACATTTATGTGTTGAGCGCACCTGAGAGTTTATTCTTCCCGCCCATGAGTCTTTGTTAACATTTTATAGAACACGTTATTTGATTGTTTATTTTTTTTGTGTAGACGTGGAAGCAATTTGGGCCATGCTGCCTTGGGCTTCACAGCTTCCTTTTGCCAAATGAAATGTGTGCGTCGTTCATTGTAATTTCCTTTTATCTTTTATATATTAGAACGTGAGTAAATTATTTGATTGTGTTAACTTGTTAAGGCGGTTCGCGCTTTTATTGAATAGAAAATATTTTCCATATGTACCTAAGAAATGTATTTATAAGTAGTCCATATTTCATTGATGTTTATTTCATTATTTGAGTACTCGATCAAAGGTATCACGAATGATTCGTTTGTATGAAAAGGAAATGTAGGCAGCATTTATGCTTCGTAACTATCAGTCGTATATTTATTGGAAAAGAGACTCTTACAGTTAAGTTTCTGTTTTTTCTGTCCTTAGCAAGGATTTTTCCCATATAGTGGGAGTTTTTCACAAACATGTAATATTAGTATCAAATACACAAACGCCCAAAATTGGTACAAAACATCTGTGGATTTCAAATATTAATCCCGTATGGGAGTAACGTGTGCAACCTTAAGCGCAGCAGTCCAATCACTTAGCTACTGCTAAAATCAGTCATCACCTTGAGAACGATTTTGCAACACACGATGTACTAGTTACTCGTAGGTATCGCTGTCTATAAGTTCCATTACCCCTTTCGCTGGTACACCTTCGCCACGCCAGCTGGAGTCACGCGATGTTCACATTACAACGCTGAAAGATTTCGTTTCCACTTACAAAATCACTTTGTATCTTATGTTCTTTGACTTTTCTTTGGAAGCTCGATTTTTATTCGTGAGACAAGGATTTATACTCTTATTTCAGGATGCTTTTAAATCTTTAATAGGAATGCACTTACTTGGAGTCTGTTAAAACTTTTTATAATTGGTGTTTACTTTGTTGATTTAATTTGTTGATGTCTGGTGATGTGAAATACGACTCGTAAGATTACAAAACCACACATTACATAAAATACCATATCATCTCGCCTTATATTACCCGAAGGGATAGGCAGAGGTGTTTCCCACATTTCACCAGTTATGTTATAGGTCCCAATGTAATAGGGGGCGAACCTATTGCCATGAACCGGGCTCAAATCCTGACTCCGTGCTACTGAGAATTACCTGACTACACATTATTTCATAAAAAGTAATATAGATAAAAATATTATTATGCTTTACAATATGTCATGAGATCTTGCATTGTATATTGACAATGTTTTTATCATGAAAATTCTTTCATTGTTAGTGGATACAATGTAGTATATTTTTTTGCACATATAGGTACACAATTTGTTGAAAGAATGAATTTGTTCCACATAAGCATTCGACATTCGGTCAAAACTTGTATACTTTTCTAACGTCAATATTTTAAAACGTTTCCCACAATCGTTTTTAATGTCGTAGCGAGTAAGTATAATTGTTTCCAATATTCGCATTGCAGTTCTAGTAATCCAAGCGCTACTAAGTACTTAAGCTTGTTAGCGTAGGTACCTAGATTATGAAAGGTAAGTTCTTATGTATTATTGGAATGCGGGTGCCGTCTGTCTGGGCATTTCAACTGTTAGTCTACGTTTTTGTTTTTAATATTGAAAAGTAATACCTTTATAAATATTTTTTTAAATTTAATAATACCTGCTCTAGTAAAGAGATTCGAGATTATATTTTGTAATACGATCTTTCGTGAGGTATTTTACATTAGCAACAAGAGAGATAACTTTGCTTCCCTATTTAAGCTTAAGAAAGGTTATGCACGCACGATGAGAGTGAGATTTGGGTTAAAAAAGTTCATAATGACAACTACAAACAGCCAACATTTATAGGTAGGTGGGTGGCCTATAATAAAGATATTGGCCTATAATATACATATTACTAGCTGAGCCAGCAAACTTCGTACCGCCGTTTAAACCTGGACTTGGAGTGTTACAAGACCAAAATTAGCTAAATCGGTCTAGCCGTTCTTGAGTTTTAGCGAGACTAACAAACAGTCATTCATTTTTATATATACCTAGCGTAGCAGTAGGGAGATCCAACGATATTGCAAGATAGAAATAGTTCAAATATCTAGTTACTCGTACGCGTATGGAGGTATTGGAATCAAGGAATTACTGTAGGTATCCCCCGGGGCTTTGGCCGGAACTTCATAAATCGTTAGATACCAGTCTACTCTAGAACAGATATCAACTGCAGTTTAATTGAGCTCATATCTTATATTAGTTTTATATCTAGATATGTTGATCAATTTTGTATAATAGAAGTGTTTTACTGAAACTTTTATTTTTGCCTTGCAATTATTTGTAAGTGCATTCTTCTCTAAGTTGACAAAAAATCCTTGGGGTTATCACCGGCAAGAATACCGTAGGCTGATATCTTATTATCTTAGCTGTAGGTCATCATAATCATCTTTTAAATGGATATAATAACGCAATTTTGTATAGTATTTGAATTTGTATAAAATTGACTATATACTACTATGTTAAGTAAAACGAATTTTGTTATGTCCGTATTCCATTAAGCATCAAATCGAAAATATAGCACTCAATTTTTGAGATGTTGTGTTCTTTCACAACTCTAATGTTACGACCAATTGGCCTAAGACCTGAGATAAGGTCTCCAGCTAGATATTGCAATGAGTACCAATCGCAGCATACTAACCATATTCCATAGCCTCTTGTGCTATCTGGCTTGTAACTTAATCAGCGAAAACGTCCACGCTGTCCTGAACATTGAAGGCACCATATCTCATTGTCAGGGCTGGGACATCCCTAAGCACCATGCATCATGCAGCCTAAATAGATATAATCAGCAATTTTGGATCATGCGACTTAGGTCTGTTCGTAATCAACATAAGATTTGACATATTCATATTTGACAGCTGTTTAAATCAAAATTATTGAATAATATGGAAACAATTTTTTAGTTTTTTTAGTTTCATTGAATGCTTAATTTTAAGATCAAAAAAGGCAGTTCTAAGAGGGAGGCCTTTGTTCAAAGGTGAACGTTTGTAGATAATGATGTACCTTTTTTGTTAATCAAAAATATTTTCCTTCATACTAAATATCTAACCAATTTGGCAACAATTACGGCAACATTTACGTAGTCGAATGTTAATAATCCAAAAACCAGAATAATACTAAAATAGGAAAGTGGGTGTTGTCAAAGATAATTCATAGAGACACAGGACAGAGACAAATGCGATATAGCGGTTTGCGTCATTAAGTTGGCAGCGAGCAATAGTTCATAACAAGCAGTGGAATGCTTTCGTACATTTAGCCGTAGAATATTCGCAACTTATGACGTCTGTCCAAGGGAAGTGTTTCTGCGTCAGCTTGACGTCTGCAGCCAGCCAGATACAATTTCACGCTGTGCCAACTTGCGAAATTCCAGTTTCATACAGGATACGTATGAAGCCTAATAGGTTACATTTAAAGGCAGTGTCACGTGTCTGCTTGGTTAACACTACTGGTAACACTAAGTGGACAGCCGGTATCCGACTTCACACTAATTTTGAGCAATTAAGTAATTGTAAACGTGGTTCCTATTGCAATATTTGGATCGCCTCTTCGGAAATCTAATAATTATGTTCAATTATGTCACTAATTAATAATAAAATTTTACCATTGATATTTTTTTTTCTACTGTGATTTATTAATGTCTTGTTATACGTAAGGTAAGATGAATACCTAAACCGAAAATATGTACTGTCAATCGTTTAAGTAATCCTAATACATTAAAGATTTTAAATCAAAATAAAAAAGAAATATTTTCCATCAACCTGGCCATAATAAATAAATTAAAAAGTAATAGCGCCAATCTACCTACTTAAAATCCAGTCTTTGTTAAGAAATTAGTGAGCGGGCACCTTTTCAGTTTTAACACCTTTAAAGAACAAGCTTAAATTGAACATTGAAAATTTCACTCAAAATGTCTCATTAAAAATGCTAAAGTTGGCGAAGAAAAGTGGATAATCTGTTTGGCGTCCGGCGAATATTAAAGAAGTAGACCAGTCCGGAAGGTCGTTTGTTGAGATCAAAGGAATCTCACGGCTTGCTAATAGACCTTTGCATTTTGATAGAGTTGCCCCTAAATTCACCTTTATCTGCCTGTAGGGTTTTGATGTAGGTCCACCGTGATGGACAAGGCGGCGCGGCGGCGGCGATTGATTATGTTGATACTATCGAGGTATCGACAGAGTTTTGTTGTTTCGGGATTATCATGTATTTGGGACTATTGGAACTGTTTAATAGAGTTGTTTATAGCTGTGACTTGATATTCTTAAGTTGAAAAGTTTAATGTGTTACTGTGATTTTGCTGATTTTTGCATTAGAAGGGTCATCAATTGTATCTCCTGCTTGGAATAAATCTCGTATAAATGACGAAATATATTATAATTATATAGCCATTTAGCACTTACCTTTTTTTCCTTAATAACGTCGCCCCACACAATTTTTTCCTGTGTCGTGGGTGCATTTCGCAAACATGAATCGAACCCGCAACCCTTAGCGCTGCAGTCCAATCGCCTAGCCGCTGCACTAATCAAATTGTCGAACTGCACAAAATGCAGAAAGCTCAAATAATTATAATAATTTTACATTTTCTACTTCCATTAAAATTGGATTCAAAGTATTTTCTATTCACTGGGGAAAAGATAAATTTGTGTATTGATAATTTTAAATACCAATCAGAATAATTAAAAACAACATGAACTCATTTGTTGAGATTCTAGTTTATATTTTTTTACATAACTTGAGCACCGACATCCAATTTTCTTTGTAGTAATTTAGCAAGTTTAATCTTTTTCATAACAGTACAAAGTGATTGAACTTCGTTTTTGCATTCCTATTCTTGGTTTTGGTCTTGCAATCGGAGACTTGTTTATAATACTGGACGGAGTTTCCATTGCTGTGTTGGTAAGGGGTAGTGCTCTGTATTTTGCACTAGCAACGAAATGTAGTGCTAAGTTTGAGGGAGCGTCGTTTTTCTTTAGCAGGCGGACATTCTTGGTGGGGAATACCGGGCACGCCTCCCGCCGCCAAGGCACCATGAGGGTTGTTCCAGGAACTTTCTAATAGTTTCCTCGAGTTCATTGTACGGCACAATTTGACTTGTTTTAAGTTTTTATTTCTAAGACTCAATTCATAGTTCGAAAGTTCGCAGATATTTAATTTAAAAATTAGTTTTACAGACATTAATTTCCTCTGCGGACCGAAGTTGTACGTGCTGGCTATATTCATGCCATTACATTTTAGTTGGTACCGTAAAAGGAGATTTTATAGAATAAGTATCAGGCAGATGGTAGCAGCATCTGGTATGTCTCTTATACGCCATGTTCGACAGTAATTTACTGTTTGACCCTATGATATCAATTAATCAGGCGAAGTTATAACTTATTTTTTTATCTTATTTTATCTCTGTACTTCCAGGCATACACTAGAAGTTAAGGAGGTCTTTTTTATGGATATAAATAAGCGGGTAGGCTAGCCAGGTGGTAAGCTGGTGTCGTATATCGGGCTATAAGTCCTTAGGTTTTAAAACTGTACTAACCTCTAAGAGAGACTGATAAGGATACAACGAGAGGTGGCCTGAGAGAGAGAGAGAGACAAGAGAGTAGCTAGAGAGCGAGGATGATCCTTGTTTATGACCTATGACCGGGGCAGTATGATCCTGGAATCTTCTAGAGTAATCCTCATGGATACCTTCGTTCGCTCCTGGACTAACTGGCTAGCATACTAAATTATTCTCTTAAACATTCTACTTTTAGAAAATATTAATCAGAGAGCATGTTACGCGCTTGATCTCTATGCAAATATGTTGGTTTCCTGTCCTTGGAGTGCACCTGTGTTTGCGCGCTCATCTGGGCTCTATATACCGTATATGCGTAGTAACGATATCGTGTCGTGACCGAATCTTAGTCTATAATACATTATCACAGATATTTAGAAAATGATTATTCTATTACAATTCTTCACCTACCTACATCTAATTACTAACAGGGAAGGCGGTCCCCAAGATAAAGGTTAACCAAGTTTGGGGCCCAACGTTCACATGATTGTATGTTAAGATTAATATCAATAAATATTATTTATTACTATAATTTTTGGCCGTGTAAGGTATTTCTCGTTAAAAATGTTTACTTACCTATATCGAAGTCTTACTTCAAGTAAGAACATAAACACCAATCTAAGTTATAAGTTTTCTTTATTCTGAAAACAACTTCAACTAGGCTTTATTATTCTTTTCTATATTCTATATGAGAATATGTCTTGTTGAATTGCAATATGATAGGAGTATTAGTAATATGGCAAATAAGACTTGACTTCAGAAGTGCCTTGATATTAGTTCTAACCAGCTCTGTATACTTAGATTTGGAATTCGAGATCTATATTTGTTATTATAAAGTAAAGTTGATCGTTATTAAACAATGAGAGCGTAATGTTGTGCTTCGGAAAGGTAATTTAATTAGGTGTCTATAAAATAACGCGCCAATAGCAGTAAACATGACAAGTAAATACATTTAAATCAATAAAGCTCCATTGAACAAATTTTATAATTGACGTAGTTTGTACTTAGTAAAGTTTAAAAATTTGTATAAAGTAAATGAATTAATAATTATTAAATTGGTGCGTCCCGCAGTTGTTTGTCCCGAGCCTGGGTGTTTGTGTATGTGATATTTCATGTTTGTGAAACGCACCCACGATACAAGAGAAATTCGTAGTGCGGGGCGACTTTAAAAAAAATATTTATAGGTAAACACACTAAATATTGTCAAGATCATAGACAAGAGGCAGACAAAACAGAGATGTATAGTAGAGAATGGCAGGCATTACCAGTAGGCAATGCCTGCCATTATAAGTATCAGCCTATAAGTATCAGCGGGCGATACCAAGTTGTCATGATGGCAATGACAAGGGTCACTGAGAATCGCGTCTTGATTTTTTAATATCGTTTAGGTAAACGCAGATTTAATACCGACAACCGAATCCTAAACAGAGGAATCATTAAAATATTTACTTGAAAACGAATTATCAAATTCTGGTTATATTCACTAACACAGAACTAATTATACCAAACGTCTTTAATTTAATTAGTTACTTAATTAACACAAGGACGCCTCTATACCATCACAAAGTGAAGAAAAACTACTGTAATAACATTAATTAATAATTATTATTTTTGTATCACAAGTTTCCTTGAATAGCGGCTGTACTTTTCTACTGAAATGTAGGAAAATCAGTAGAACAGGTTCGTATCAAATGCTTGGTATTCCGCCATAATCTAGTTCTAAGAACGCTAAGTATCAATCAAGTAAATCCAAGAACATTCCTCGTGTGACCATGAAGGAAAATGACTATTCCATGTCTTTTCAAGGAATTGGTGTCACAAAAGGTAGGTCGCGTAGGTACCTACTTCAACTATGCTAAGGTTAATTATGTGGAACTTAAAGCGGTTCAAAAAGTTTGTATATCGTGGCGATTATTGTTTCTCTGCTCTCTTGTTTTTTCTGTTCTGTGTTTCATTCTTTCCCTCTATCCATGTCAGAAGAGGTTCCAGGTTTATTTTTGCTTCGAAGAAATTTTAAACTTTTTTTCTGAAATGCAGTGGGTAATGGTTTTTACATGTGTATTGATCATCTAGTCCCTTCTAAGGCTTAGTCAAGATAGGAACTGTCAAAAAGTGTTTTTTTTTATACAATGTTATGAAAGTAAACTGTCGTTCCGTATATCAATAGTATCCCTAACTTGATATATGAAAGGTAAAATGAATACTGTTAACGGCAAAAAATATACTGAAATGAAGTAGAACACATACAAACGGCGTCTATTAAGACGTAGCAAGACGTGGGTAGTCAAATCATTATCCTAATTGCTACTTATTTATGATGCCTAAACAAATATATGGACATTCCTTAGGCGTTGGATGTATTATTCATAGAACAGTAGACATAGATTGATCTTAAGTTAGACAGAAAAGATTTGTTGGGTTCGCTGCACAGATTAATGGTGAACAACCACACTATAGCCGCTTGCGCTGTTTAAAATTCGATGTAACGGTTCCAGTAACATACTGGAATTGCTCTACAATGAAGAATTATTACGGAATTATTTTTTTCAATGCAGTGCATCTATACCTACATAGTGGCTGTCAAGCAAAAACACAGCCTGATTCTAAACGAGGATTTTTAATATCTGTCGGCTGTCTACTGAAATGAAGTAATCGTAGTTTTATTTTATTACTTGATACACTGTCTATAAACTAGTTCATTAATTAGCTGTCTGTATTAAATAATTACACTTTTGCTTTGATGATAGAACATAAAAAAAAATGTAGTAAAACTAGGTAATTAGAACGAGTAGTGGTTGATTTACAAAATAATTAGATATTTATTCATAAAAAAATATAATTAGGATAGATAGGACCTGCTTATATTGGACTTGTAATTAAGCAATAATAATGTTGCAGATATTTTATACGTTTTTAATAGATAACGGTCGTGGTGGCTTAGTGGTTTACATACCGGATTTTTATGCACAAGTGTGCACTTGTGCAGGTTAAAAGTTTCAAATCCGGGCAAGTATCAATGAGACTTTTTCAATGTTATAAATACTTTCTTAGATATTCTAAGATACCACTGACTAACGGTGACGGAAAATATCGTGAGGAAACCTGGATTTCATTATCTGAAATCGCCAACCCGCAATGAGCTAGCGTGGTGATTAACGCTCCATCCTTTTCTATACAAGAAGAGGCCTTTGCCCTGCAGTGGGACAGTTATAGGCTGTAATTATTATTGAATATAATATTATATCTTGTTATAAGGTAACCATATAATACGTACCATGCTTAAGTAGCTATGTCAAACAATATAGGTATAATGCCATGGTTTCTGACACAGACAAAAGTTCACGATCTAAGCAGTATTATCCACAGTGCATCCACTGTGAAAATACACAACAGAAGCTCTTTGCACCAACAAATGTAATAAGTTAATTACTTAAAATTATTTTTATACACAAGCTATTTCAGACAAGGAGTTTTCACGAATAAGTTTTGACAAACAGAATACATTAAGCTTAATTTAATAATTGTAACTTTGTTAGAACATTTAGGTACTTAATGCCGTATAATTTAAGGTATTTGCATCTTAACAGAACACTTCATTACTAATTTAAAGATTACTGGGTGTTCCAAACCGACCGCTTCAATTCGAGACAGGTCGGGCGTCGAGGTATAAATCTTATATAAGCGCTTAAACTATTAAAGTTTTCGTCGGATAAGCTCCAAAACTAACAGTTTAGACATAGACAGCTGTTGATACCTGGGATCCATTTAAATTTAACCTGCCCTTCGTTTTTGTTCACGTACATGTTGAAACTGCCTCGTTAGTCTTGTGGTTGCTAATCGTGACTACTGAGCACGAGGTCCTGGGTTCGAACCCCGGCTCGGGCAGTGTTACTGGGTTTTCCCATTAGGTCATTCTCAGTAGCAGCACGGAGTCTGGAATTGCGCCCGGTTGATGACAATAGGGTCGCCCCCTATTACATTGGGACCGAAAAACATAACTGGCGAAATGTGGGTGTACTATATGCACCTCTGTCAACCCCTTCGGGGAATATAGGCGTGATGTTATGAAAGAATGAAACATGTTGAAAACAGTCCCAAAGGTGAATTGAAACCTTGACTAGCAAAAACGAATTCTCCTCACAGTTAATGTTTTATTGATCGCTGTGATGAATTCATGTTTAATGTTTCTTCGCAGTAACAGATCGATTAACGTTGCACCGCCGCAATTGATGACGAAGTGTATTCGCGGAAAAAGCTGACTTTACAGTAAGCAGTAAAGCCTAATGTTTGCCATGCTGGCTGTGTATAGAACAAAATAGCCTGGTTATTATTACGAAAACAGTTATCGCTCGATGTTAATGTTCGTCAGCTTTTGCGCAACTATTGAAAATAGACTCCATCAAAGAGGATTATAATGGCCGCAGCTGTAGAGATTTTAAAGATCGATAACCACCTAAATGACTAAATGAATTCGTTTTTTTTTACTAGCCTGGTATGTCCCACAGCTGGGCAAAGGCCTCCCCACTCTCTTTCCAAATGAATTCGTTATTTTTTCACATTTTGTTTACTATAATATTTTTCTAAATAAACATATTATAAATACCTATATCCATTACATCTTCAGTAAAGATCGCTAGAAGTTTAAAATCCAGACAATAAAAGAAACAATTTGGCCTGCAGGGAGACATCTTGCAGTATTTTATAATATTATATTTCTTCTATTATTTTCATACATAACGTGTAGTTACATCTATAAAACTTCGATTGATGCTGAATAACATAACATGAATGTTAACCAAAAATATTTACGAATATCGTGTTGCATACATTTAGTTCCAAAAATGATGCTACATGGCAATGTTATGTAAAATAAAAATAAACGGTTTTACTATATTCCACGTCATTTTATTTCTTTTTCATTTGGTATGTTTTGTGTTGGGAGTTCTACTGACATGACTGTTAAATAATTATTACGATATTTATAGTTAAATTGCCTACTATTTTTAAAACGTCGTTTTTCTCGAACCATTTTGTCTAATTGTCATGTATTAGGTTCTTTTTACTGAAATAACACGCAAATGCTCTTCAAACCGCACCCAAATTTCAGGAGCGGAGATCGAATACGTTACCCTTGGCGCAGCAGTCCCAGCACTCATCTACTCCATTAAACGGGATGTCATCCAGTAATGATTAAATTGTCTAGAAGAAAATAATGTACTCAGTATAATCTCTTAAGTCGCTTTAATTACGCTGCATAAAACTTTCGTCTGTTGTTGTTTACTTTAACTTGAAGTTTTCTAGTCAAAGTTTATTTTATATGAAACTGCAGCATAAGGAATTTCGAAACGTCGAGCTAAACAAAGTTTTTATTCAAAGGTCAAAAGGAAATGCCTCATAAAAGCTCGGTATTGTAAGCAAACCCTTTACAAAGTAAAACTGTCTTTTCACTAGCTACTTGATGGTTTCTTTGTAACAAAACTCTTTTAATATAATAAATTATTCCTTTTTTCACATTTTTCTACAGACATCGGCTTTTGTGTGTGACACGCTGTCTTTTAAGATTTATCGTTGTGAATGAGTGACGAGTTGTGGTTTTCTATTAAAAAGGCAAACTCGTCTTTTTTAGTCATTTAAAGTTATTAACTGAAAGGGTAACAGCATCCGCGTTAACTTTATAGTTTTCTCGGACTTTTTTGACAAATTAAAAAGTAAAAACGGCTTATCAGTGTACTTAAACCTAGCTTTATTGATCATTATCATCAGCCGGAAGACCTCCACTGTTGAATAAAGGCCTCCCCTTAGGTAAGGGAGGGGGATCGTCATAATTAGTATCGGTGGCGAAGCTACAAAAGACGCTACTGCCCATCTTCTGGATTTTCCTTAGTCAACTAGGGAGGAAATGTAGTGATCAATTCTAGGCCAGATACAATTCGGCCGATATGCAATCCAAATTCCATTACATTATAGTAATATTTAAAACAAACTGAATAAAGCTGCATGCAAATTGTAGTTCAAACATGCCTAACGACTATATTACCGCAACACCCAGATTTAGCGATCGACTAATGCAAGTGTGCAATTCTGTTGGGCAACGTAGTCGCCGTTTGTGCGACAGTATTACTTGCAAGTAGAGATGGGTAACTCAGTTAAATTTCTTGCGTTAACACAGTTACAAGGTGAATCATTAACATGCACCATTGTCAATCTAGCAATAAGTGTACTTGTGTACTGATAATAAATGATTATATTATTATTATACTGTAGCGCAGCTTACTGCGCCAGCTCAGTGTGTTAACCAAAACTGAGCCGTGGCACAGGCCAATTTTTAATATCGTTATAATTTGCAATTTGGAAACAAGCGAAAAGTAAGCAGAAAAAAATTAAGTTGCGCTGTCCTTCAATGCATTTTAAAGGAGTAAGCCTGCACCATTGAACATTGGCGCATTGAACTGCATTAGCACAACTGCGGTGTAGCGCAGTGTTAGGTATACATCTCTAGTTGCAAGTTAGCATTTCCTTTCACAGCCAATTGTCTCTAATCTTCCAACAAAGCTGTACTTCCTGTCGAGGCTGTTTGCAAGTCTTTAGGGAAATAATAAAACCTTAAAATTCAGTTCGCTTTAATTCCCCACGTAATTGTGAATGGAATTTCTATGGACGTTTTCG
The DNA here is from genome assembly GCA_946251915.1 of Abrostola triplasia. Classification (NCBI taxonomy): domain Eukaryota; kingdom Metazoa; phylum Arthropoda; class Insecta; order Lepidoptera; family Noctuidae; genus Abrostola; species Abrostola triplasia. Next base: position 9,013,127 of record OX276428.1, on the reverse strand, counting down.
TGCTGTAGTAAGCACTCTATTGTAAGTATAGTACATACTACAGTTTTGTGTGACATTGGTAAATTAGTTTGCAAAGGTTCCTTCTTCTTATAAAAAACAAAAGTTTATTGACCCGATAGGACTTTCTAAAAATAGTGACTTGAATTGAAAAAAAACGATAGAGCATTTCTTTTCACAAAAAAACTTATAATGATAAAGATAATGCTAAAACAATCAAGTAGCTTCTTATAGGTACCCAATATGAATAAATACATTCGTTGTTTTACAAGGAAGTTAATGAACAACCTGCTGTTTTTATAACACCGTAATTAGGGGACTATACGTTTCCTTGGTAAACATTAATTATGAATAAAAGAGAAGCTGCGTAACATGACAGTTTTAAACACGATGTTACATTAATTAAGGGTAAAATTAATACAAAGAATCTGTTCTTGAAGGCAACACTGTATCTTATTAAATGTCTTTAATATGAATTTGACGACCTGATTAGCGCAGTGGCTAAGTGATTGGACTGCTGCGCAAAGGGTTGCGGGTTCGATTCCCGCACGGGGCAAAACTTTGTGCGAACCACAGATATTTGTCCCGAGTCTGGGTGCTAGTGTATGTGATATTTCATGTTTGTGAAACGCACCCACGACACAGGAGAAATTCCTAGTGTGGGGCGACGGATTTTTAAAGAGACTAAAAAAAAAAATTTAGTCAGTTTAAAACAATTTTGCACTCATCAGGAAAAGTATGTTATCGTCACATACTGTATTAAGTACTAAATAATGGTTCGGTTTGTGAATGTAGGGATATGTGAAATGGCCTATAGCTAGTAGCAGGCTGAATAAAATAAGGCAAGCGACACAACTCAAATATGAGTGGATGCAAACACTTCAAGTTTACATGAATAATCTAGAAGTAAATTCTAATTCCCTGACAATAAATCTAATATAATTGTGTTGGCTGCCTTGTTGGTCTAGTGGTTGCTAAGCGCAACTGCTGAGCACGAGGTCCTGGGTTCGAATCCCGGGTCGGGCAGTGTTACTGGGTTTTTCCATTAGGTAATTCTCAGTAGCAGCACTGCGTCTGGATTTGTGCCCGGTTAATGGCAATAGGCTCGCCCCCTTTTACTATGGGACCTAAAAACATTACTGACGAAATGTGGGTGTACTATATGTGCACCTCTGCCTACTCCTTCGGGGAATACAGGCGTGATGTTATATTTATGTTATGTTAATTGTGTTTTTATAAATCAAGTGCATAAAAAGGGACATCATCTACTATCTACTAGCACAAATATGTCACGGTTATACAAGGGTCAGCAGGACAACTTAACTAGTTAAACATCATAAAAACAAACTCATGTAGGTACACATTCTACCCTTTACACAGAAATAAAGTCATTTAAAATGATAAATATCGGTTGGTACGACATCATGTCAAGTTTACCCCACTCGTTTCGTATCAGCTTTGAATCTAAAAGGTATAAATCGTGCTAGCATCAGATATGGCCACTGCGAGGCGTTAAGTGGAAAACTTGCACTATATAATTAACAATTCAACAGACTTCAGCCTGTATCAGGAAACCTATTTACGTTAAGGCTTGTTTGAATCTCCAAATTTGTACTTTCACCTTTCTTTATCTTAAAAATAATTAGTTTGGGCACTAATGAAAAGGAGTTTCGTAATCTCGTGTACGGACCAATTGACAGCATAATTATTATACATGGTGAGAAAAGCTTTATAGACGAATTTTATGGTATATTATAAGTATAAAAAAAAGCTCCTAAAAAAATTCTAAGTACATAAGATCTTGTTATGCAATGTATTATAGATCTTTTATAACCCTTTCAATGCATATCAATGAAATGCAATTTGTGTTATTCGATTTGACTGCATACAAATCGAATCAGTTCCCTTTTCATTAACATTTTCGTACAATATTTTTTATGCAAAATACCTACTTTGTCAAGTTTCAGTACCTATACCTGTATTTATAAGTGCATATACACAATTAAGTAAAAATAATTGCACTAGAATTAGATAATCACTGATAAAACCTAGGTAGTCGCTTCATAGAACATTCTAAGCCTTCAATGGCTTCCATTGATGTTTTTTGAGAAGATGATATATAAATAAAAGGCGCACGGTATGAACGAGCCCTAGTGTAATCTTATCAACATGTAAGCTGTACAGTGATCAGCAACACGAATTCCGTGTCGCCTTCAGGTAAGTACTATTTAGGTACTAATCGAAGACATGCCTCAGGGTAAAACTAAACATATTGCCAGACTAGGCTTCGTTCATGATAATGGTAACATGTTTTCAATTCTAGAATATAAAAATATCAAACTACAAAATAGTGATTAAACTGTTGGTTTAGTAATTGTTTCTGTACTTTTATATTTTTCGACATATTTTTATAGGAGGTGCAAGACTAGATACCTAATCTGCTTTTCAAAACATGTCAGGGTTTAAACGTGTAAAATACGTTCACCCATCCAAATAATGACCACGGCAAACGCAGCTTAACTCGCAGATTGACTAATTTGGACGGTAGCTACGAACCTCTCATTTTTATACCAAAAATACCGAATAAAAAACATCCTTACTTATGTTTTGGTTTTTTAATTAATTTTATAAAAAGGACATTTAATTTGCAAACTTTGCTATTCAAATGTATTGTGAGTTGCTAATTAGACAACTTTTCATCTCGGCTTCATGGGCACTCGAACACTGTAGAGCGCTACAGCTTGACTATAAAAATATAATAGTCTGTCGGTTAGACTTCCATTTATCGCTACCGAGAAATAATTGTACTATGATACTTTGATATTTATCTTTCAGAAATATACAAAAGAAGGACCAATTACGTCGGCTTCTTAGCCTGAAGCGGAGTCAACAATACAGATTATATTCAATTTGAATAAAAACGTTTTATTTCTTAAGAATTAATTTTATTCAGTGATAATATCCTACTGCAATGCAAACCCAATCAAACTCGGCAAACTCAAACAGTGAGGGGTGTCCCGTAAACGAGTAATCGAGTGTTCAATTGAGCAAGATCTCGATTATCCAGAAATTGAAAATCGAATGCGGCTGGCGAATTGAAAACGAATCTTCAATGAGTAGTGGTTCTTTTTCTCCTCGTTTTAAGCGCTACAAGAGCCCGCTAAAACAGTAACAGTGCCGTCTTTTGTCCGTCCTTTATAGAGAAAAGAAGCAATTACCGCCTTTTATTACTTGCGTAATAAACTACCTCAGGATTATTCTCTTATAAATGAGCCACTGTGTACCTATATTAATTAACGCTTTATTTCAATACCTAATTAGTTTGATGCATAATCCTCCTTGGCTACTATAGTGTTGGCCTTTATTTACTCCAACCGTCTCTATACTGTGTTAGCAGAATCAGTATCAGATTCTTCCTTCCTTGGACTAAACTAAATACCCGTCCTTACATTAGGACCGCTTTTCCATTGCGTTTGATTGTTTAAACTAACTTAAGGGATCGCTGATGCATTGTGTTGCTGAACACAAATTTGTTCTAAGGTTGTAAAATTACCAAATTGTTATTATCAAAGTGGGCAAGCAAGGTCGTTTAATGAGAAATTTTCACACAATCCGGTATGTCATTTATAAAGGAGTATAGTTTTTTGGCCTTTCGCATTGTTCAGGTTGTAACTGAGTGAATCCCACCCAAAAAATGTCACCCAGATACTAGTTAAGACAAACCCTACAGTCGGACCTCAAGCTTGTCAAAGCTTTTATTGCCACTGAAAACCTAATTTGAACCCCTTTGCATAGGCTGTTTATACTGTAAAAGAACGAAGTTGAATATTTTAGACTTTAATTATGAGAGAACAAATATCACATATCGTTAAAACATAAATATCAACCTATTTATTTGACTCTAACTACATCAGTTCTCATAAAATATATAATTGAGAAAGTTGGGTTGTTTAGGAGTTTGGCTTTGAATGTGTAATAATTAAGTCGTATGTAAATATTATATTCAGATAAAACGAAATTAGCTGGAAGCGAAGCTTGTAGGTATATTATGTGTGTACCGTTTATTACCATCTTCCTTGCCTTTAGACGACATGTTAGGGGGTCTTCCAGTCTTATTGGATATATCTGTCGAGTAGTATTTCACGTAGTGACTGACTATTTCAATTTTACAGCCCGGTTACTGTATCAAGAGATACTCTTTATTATGAATGATTGCCAGACTTTTGGGTTCCGATTACCCGTTACAACTGATAAAAAATTGACGACCTGATTGGCGCAGTGGGGTTCGATTCCCGCACGTTGCAAAAATTTGTGCGAACCACAGATGTTTGTCCCGAGTCTGAGTGTCTTTCTTTATATGTGATATTTCATGTTTGTGAAACGGACCAACGACACAAAAGAAAATCATAGTGTGGGGCGAAGTTTAAAAAAATAAATGTAAATCACCAGGAGCCGATGACTTAATCATGCAGTCCGATGCACGGCAAAACTCGGTTCGTAAATACATGATCATTGGTCAATCAACCACGAACCACGGCGAACACGGCGTAACTTTTGATCGACCCGTGCCTACACATTACTTACCCTGGAGCCTCAAAGTATATGTAGATACAAAAAATATCTCAATATATGTGACCGAACATTTCCAAATAAATCAACGTGTATTTTATCAGATTGGAATAACAGCTCTTACGGGAAACGTATCCGTAAGACAAGATCGCGTTATTTGTATAAAGCACTTCAAAGTTTAATATCGTCGGAAGCGAGATCAGCAACAATTTAATTTTAAATTTACGATTACCTACGTATACACGAGTCCTTTGCTGTGTATAATGTCAATTATGAATGTCTCAAATTAAATATGAAGCGGACGTTTATGGGGAACCCTTGAAATGTTAAATACCTACCTAATAATATAGGTAACTCGAATTAATCTCTTTCGGATTGTTAATAATAATTTAAATGTAAGGTAGCTGATAGTAATTGTTCAAATTAGACGTTTAACACCTCAGTCTGCCCGTGACCATGAATGCGGTAAAGGGTTCGAAACGTCGGGACCAAAAACCCAAGTAAAACCGCGGTAAAATCCGTAAACCATGTTTTGTTTCTATGTCTAATATTCGTGTAAGTGATATAAATAATTATATTTATATTAATAGTTGTAAGCTTCACCTTTGATAGAGATATAATAGGATTGGAAGCTCCTGAGATATCAGAAATTAAAAAAAGGATATTGTATGTCGTCACGAAATATCACGGTATTCTTTGTTGTTGTCTATTGTTGAATTTGTACCCCAATATAGTTGTAAACAAATGGTATACTATTATTTACATACCAGCACAACACTACTTGGTAGTTTTTAGTAGTTTAGCTACGACTTTTATGCTGAAACATTAAAACAAAATAATGTACCTAAAAGGGTTCCAAGTGGATGTATAACCTAGATATTCGATTTAGATTGCACGCTACTTTTACACTACATTTTCTCAGCAAGTAATTTGATTTTGAAAATATTGTGTCAGTTTGCTTTCAGATGGTTTTAGATAGATAAAGTATTAAAATGATTTCATTGTACAAACATGAATAATGACGTATGAGTTTTAAGATAATAAACAGATTTTTTTTTGTTTTTTTTATAAAGATTACATAATATTATGCAGTCACGACTGTAGTCCCTTAAAGGGTAGGCAGAGGTGTTCCTGTCATATAACCACAACGTACCTAAGTCTAGGTTTTCCTATTATTACGTGTAGTGCAGTGGGACTCAAATCAAAAGCAATAGCTACTTCACTGGTATATATAGATTTACTATAAGTATTTAAACGAAATCAAATACGAGCTGAAGTTATTTTTTTAATATTGTACATTGTATGTACCCCATGTTTGCTAAGGGCCTAATTACCCTCCGCTAGCGTTTTGTTTCATACTAAGAAATATTACTAACATAAACACTGGGATGAGCTACCTCCGGTTATAATCAACAATACTGGTGGGTTGAAACTAGCTAACTTCTACTTATTTAAAGCTCTGTATTTCAATTTGGAAAAGTATTTTAGGAGATTTTAATTAACACTAGAACTGCTGTCGTGACAATTTTGTCCCGTCGACAGTTTTTTTCATTCCTAGCTTTGTTTTCTAATGGAGCCTTGAGTTTTAATTTTAATTGAGTTTTCTTACCTATTTTAAAGTTTATATTTTTGAGGTACAATTAATAAATGCGTATCTACGGATGTAACTAAACTTAATAGTATCTGTAACATATACTACTAATTACTGTATAGATATCCAGTCCCACTCTCTCTTAGGTAGGTATAACCTTCAGTCTAACACATAAAATTTCAAAATTACCCAAAAATGTTGACTGAAAAATATAGATTCGTTCGTCAGAGGTTCTGGATAAATCATGTGCAGACCGCTCGTCCGTGGAATGCATAATTGGATCAGTTAGACGCGCGCAATCATAAATCAATATTAAACGCAAAGTTACTACATACATCCCTTTACATATGTTTGTTTAAAAACATACCTGTTTTGATTGTATACATGGTAGTTTCGGTAAATTCTCTAAAACTGGATGGCACCTTCATTTGAAGGGAATAAAGTTCTAAGATTGCCGGTATATACTGATTTAAAATAGACCTTTATCACTTCATATCATCCCTCTTACCTACTTATAGAAATTGTCAGTGTTGTTCAATAGACTTAAAAAGTAGTTATTTAAACCCATGTTAGCATCGGTTATAAGTAACGGGGTATATTTCTAGCAATCTTAGTTATTTAGATCGTAATTTTACATTATTCAATATTCACAAAAAACCACGGAAAAACCTACTAAAATATTTTCACATAATCTCACAAATTCTCTCCTTTATTTCACCAGTAGCTATTGTTAAACCCCGTTGAGGGAATATTCAAATCAGTTTATGGCGAAGTGTAACCAGCCCGACAAAAGAAAGAGTAATAAAATGGGAAAACAAGCAGGGCGGGAGTGCAATTCGGTCCATGTCGAGCGGGAACATTGCTTCGTTGTTCCATGTTCGCGCACTCTGCACCTTATAACTGTCTCGAACACGACTCTAGAGCTTGTTTTGAATTCTTGTAACTTTACCAAATAAAACGTCGCTGTGCCATCTTGTAGAGCAGCATCGGTATGTAAATTGTTTAGCAAAAACCGCTTTACAGTATCCTTGACGCATCCGTTTGGGGTTCCGTAGAGGAATAACGTCATATCTTTACTTGGTTCGTCACTCCATACTGTTCAGGCTATATTTTTGTTTTATTACATACAGTTACCAACGTTAAGTAACTAAGATATTTATGACAGTTATAAAGTAACACTTTTAAACTTATCCGGGTAACTTATTTCTGAATTCATTGAATAAAATTAAAACAGAATCGGTATAATATTTTGTTTCCAATTCACTGCAGTATATAACATAATTGAATCTATATTTTAGTAAAGGTGATTAGCTTTTAAAATCCTAGCAATGTTTTGTTTTAAGGAGCTAAGTATCTTTGGACTTATACACATAATCATTAGAAACAAAATACACACAGACGAACATAGGTCATCGACCTTTTTGAAGTTGGTTAAAAATACGATGTCTCAGCGTAATACATTCCTACACCTTCTTTAAAATTTTAACAACATGTTTGCTGTCATAGTTGCCAGCTTGCAACTACAGTGTTTTATTCCAACAAGGCGTTTATTCACACACGACTTAAGGTACAAGTTTTACTAGGAAACGGGGGCGTCGACTGGGAATTTCTCGGCGCACGCATTATAAATGAAGGAGAGACTTTATGCGTACGTACACAGACGCGAGGTAATATGTCAACATTGTGAGCAAGATGCTCAGCTAAATGAAAGGAAATCGGATTGTATAGGTTTCTATTGTCTTATTTTAATGTTGGCTTAAGAAAGCAAATTAACTTCAAAATGTATACTTGAAAGAGTTTTTGGCACGAGTTTTTTATTAGCTTAATCATGTACCACTTATGCGTATTTTGTGAAATAAATTACCAAACACTTTCAGAAAACCGATTATCGTAGGTTTAAAGCTGCATAGGTTTAGACTAGTCCCAATTTTTCATCTCAATAATGTCTTTGTGCGGAAATTATAAATACACGAGACTTAACTAAGATATTTTAGACGATCAGTAACAAGTCTTAAAAAAAAGGAAATTTTAACTAAACTACATAATTTTTATGAGCAATCAAAAGTCAAGTCCCGTAGTTAAAGAGTCTCTTAAAATAAGGTTAATTTACCCCCTTATTCATTAAAAATGACAATTTAAACCAAAGATTAAATTATAGGTACCTGACACTGTTGTTTGCATGTACGACGTATATGTTAAGAGTTCATCATCAGCCGGAAGACGTCCACTGTTAAACAAAGGCCTCCCCTTTAGAACACCACAATGGACGACAACTTGCCAATTGCATCCACCGGTTGCCCGCAACTCTGACGATATTGTCGGTCCACCTGGTGGGAGGCCTGCCAATGCTGCGTCTCCCGGTTCGTGGTCGCCCCCCAAAAACCTTTCTTTCCCAGTGGTTATCGGTGCATAAGAAGGTTAATTTTATTTATTTATCAAATTACAAACACAACATAAGTTTTAACTAAATCGTTGTACAGTAAATTAATAATGTTTTATAACTATTATTATACCACTAATTACCAGTGAGTCGAGCTCACAAATACAAATAACGTTCGGTAGTGTTACATTCTGTGATATATCTTTATTATCCGATTGTAATTCATCAAGTGCCTATTCACTAATAAAGTACCCTCGAAGTCATTAAACAGCAATTAATCTTATTAAATTAGTACGACAGAGACAATATTGGGCCGGAGTGCTTGTGTACCGGCTTCCAAGATACATTACAAGTCTCCTATTATATTTCTTAGTTTAATTATTAATTTCACACGAGATACCGATTTTTATTATTAATAGTGAAACATGCATACAACATAAACTTTCACACTAATTATTTAAAGAAATAAAACAAACACATTTTCCTGTTACCTCCTTTCGCGAAACTGGGTTGAAATACATTTTTGAATCACCTACATTACTGTTTTTATAAGCCTCACAATATGCCATAGTCGTTTTCTTGGAAAATCGGCTTACGGTGGGCTACATACAAAAACAGATTCCTATTATGCGGAAAAGCAAGTGCGTCGTAGCCCTAATGTTTATTCACAGGTAAACTATTGTGGCTACTCCTATATTTCGTTTATTTACTTACCTTTATAAGCTACAGGAATAAAGAAGGGAATAAAAAATGTATGTAAACATCGTAAAACTCACAAAAGATATTATGAAAAAAAAAATCCCCAAAAAATAAACATATGATAAAATGTCCATCCAGTTGGAAAAAATCCATTTATTCGTCATAAAAATTGAAATGACACGAGTTGAGAAGTAACGAAACTAATTTAATTTCAATTTGTAATTATACACGACGCGGACATAAATCTCCGCATCCAAATTTATGCAAATAAAATGAACCATTACGCTTCGTTACACGGTATCAAGCATCTAAGAAGGATTGGAGAAAGTTAGCCGGACGGATCCCTAATGGTTGATTTTATTTTTCATTTTACATAACATTTAAATAAAGTATTCGGCGTGTTCCAATAAAAGGCTTTGAAGATATTTTCTTGGGCATAGAAAAAATAAAGGTGCGAGAAGAAACATTTTATCTCTCGTTGATCTCTTTATTTTTATTGTCAGTTAAGTCAGAGAGATTTAAAAAATGTTAAAGATTTTGCGCCTGTGGAGTTCGCGTACCTACCTATTGACGTAATAAAAATTCATCGATCTTCGTTCTTACAGCACATACATACAAATATTTACCAAAACAAAGTGAACCACTTTCGAATCTATATCAATACTTTCATACGGCAATGTCAAATGAACTTAAAATATACTGGACGTATGGAGCAAGCAAGAAAACTAAATTCGAAGTCACGTGGGGGAACGTTTTGTAAAATCCACGCTGTATTTATACATAACTAGCTTTGTTATTATTCATTCAACCAAACATTGTTTTGATGTTTTAGTATCTCCCCCTAAATGAGACGCGACGATACGATCGATAGCCACACTTCGGGGAAAAACCATGAGTCGTTATGAACGACGAACGGACATAAGTAGATTTCTTCGAATGTGGTTCATAATTTAGTTTCAAATGAAACCACATTATTCTTATTACTTAAACTAATTTATGCATTTAATTTATGAGAAGAAAAACGTATAATTCGAAATTACTTAGTTTATAATATATTTTTGACTAAAATCTGCATTAGTGGATAAACACATAGAAATATAAAAACTCACGGTAAAGGTATCCGAATTTCTTTTGTGTTGTGGGTGCGTACAACAGCTAATAAAATATAGATCTCTTGCAAGGTCGCCAAGACTTGAAAAAACATCTGCGGTTCACAAATATTAGTCCCATCGTATGGAAATCACGCCCTTTCAGCTAGTCGATTGAGTTCTCGAATCTCCTTTAGCGTCGACATGATAAATAACCAAAGACGAATGTTGACGCTTTTTGAATGCATCGACTGTCAAATCACCAACGTCTAAAACATTTTTATAAATTAAAATACTTTATTATCAGACGAAACAACTTATTAATTGTCAATTACTTTAAAAGTCAACCTACATGTTTTGGAATATCTACTTAAACAATTGCAAACGTCAGCAGACAGTTCAAAGAAACATCGCGCAGTGATCCGAGACGATCAATAGATCGTTTTGGAACGATCCCGAAGGATATCAGTGTTTGCTTTCTAAAGCATAATGTCTACTTCCTGTTGGACCCTTGACGAAAATACTTAGAAATTGATTCCGAACCTCGGTTTACAGAGCTGTTGAGATGGCCGATAGCGGTCCTCACTATCTATATGACAACTACAAGTGAGTGCTCACCACGGGTGCTGTCTGCGAGAGCGCCATTGTGTGATAACTACGATCAGCGCGAATGTTTCCGACATTGTAAATTGAGTATTCAGATTATTCCTTGTTGTTCTGTATCGTTATTGAGTTAACTACAGCATGCACTTAAACACACCTGGACTTCATAATTTAGTTCCTAAGTCGTTCGAATTTACAATACCATGATTTTGAATAATAAATCAAAGCGTTGAACACCCTAAAACATTTTATATTGCCTTAACGATTGAAGAGTCGACTTTTCCCGGGAAATGTACCATTGGGATTCAAAAACTGTTTCTTAAGGGATTCTCTCGGCATTCATTTGGGGGATATTGCGGAAAGCACCTTCAAAATGTAGTAATGGTGCAAGTTGTTCGTGAAGCTTAGTTCTGAAAACCCCTTGACGAATATTTAATTGCTGAGAAATTTCCCTTTGCCTTTACAAGACGAAGAAGTTTTTTATTCTTACTGTCACAAATTGAAATGTATAAACAGCAACTGTGCAGCGGACTTTTCAAGTTACTTATAGTTGCACACTTAATAAACGACAACATAAACTGAGTCCTGAATAAATACTCATCATTGATGGTATCTTTAGTAAAAAGAAACAACAGTAGTCATCGAGGTCGCAGAGTTTGTAAAATAATTAGGTGTATCGGGTTATGACTAATTATAATATAAGTTATTCCTCGTGCACAATAAAATAAGTTGTTATTCTCAGACAGGTGTATTAGCACACGTTCATTCAACTTTGGAGGATTCAAAAGCCAAAAGCGGGATTAGTCTTAAGGGCCTTTTAAGAAATCTACAGAAATAAAGACATTCCCAACAAATGTTACAGAATGGTGAATTTATTTGCATAATTCAGCAAATCTAAATCCTTTGTCCGCGGCCTGCTGCTCAAATAATAAATTTACTCCATGTTCTACACCCCAAATGTTTTATTTGAATTAAATTATTTTGCTATTTCAACGCAGCCTTCAAAATTTTACCTAGACTACACGTCATTTGTATACAATGCGACGGCAATGTTATTACACTCTCGGTTCTTATATTTATTTTCACCATGGTAACGCAATAACACACCATCTTTTATGTAAGTGGCATTGTAACTATAAGTATCTGATATTTCACCCTATCTTATTGAGTATTCTGATCGTACGCTACTCGGGCGATTCTGCCGAGAGCACAATATGTGTAAATTTAGAAAACGTTTTCGGCACATTATTACGTTTAGGGATTTTCAAGAAAATTGCCTTATTACCTTTTTGAGTTCGATTCCAAACTAGGATTTAGTAGGATTTAGAGTACGGTTTTTACAAAATATTGTGTTAGCTTAAGTGTTATTACTGTTTTTATACGCAGTATCATTATCGAACCGCAATAAACGATTTTATTTCAGTGATTTTCATAAACAGGTATAGAATGTATTCACAGACCCGTAGTTTTCAAGATTGCTTTGTCTCTAATGTTGGCTCATTGCCAATTCGGAAATTCCTAAGTCGGACTCGTAGCATTTTGTTCTACGGTCTTAAAAATTATTTATACATGTCATGTTGAAGTTTAATGGCCTCCAACCTGAAACGAGGTGGCCGTAATCATTAAAGTTAAATAATCCTGTGAACTTTTGACGAATTCTTCTAACATAATCATTTAGTTGAAATGTGATGTTTTATCATAAATTAAACGTCTGAAAATGTTATAAACAAGTTTTAATAAATTTTGATAATTTAATTCATTATCAACATCTGTTGTAAGAGATGCAAGAGAGATATAAATTTACATGACGTAATGTATCGTTTTCTTAGTTTAATAAGTTATCCCAACAGCTGTGGAACCGCCGCCAAACCATCTTCCTCTATAAATAAATTACCTGTTATAGCGCTGAACTTCCTTGTACGCCTTTGTTATCCTTCCCGTTTAACTGTTGACTCTAAGGGTAGCTCCCCGTTCAATAGTGCGTTACTGTACAATAACATTTCAATACATAACGTTATTTTTAAAAGTCATCGGTTTATTTGTTTCTGAAAAATTTGTCCTTCAAATATCTTTATACTATATATGATTGCCTTGTTGGTTTAGTGGTTGTTAAGCGTGACTGCTGAGTTTGAGGTCCTGGGTTTGAATTCCAGGCCGGGCAAGGCGTTACTGGGTTTTTCCATCAGGTTATTCTCGGTTAATAGCAGCACGGAGTCTGGATTTGTGCCCGGTTCATAGGCGCATATCATAGACAATAGGCTCGCCTCCTATTACACTGGGACCTAAAAACATAACTGGCAAAATGTGGGTGTACTAATGTGCACCTCTGCTTTACCCTTCGGAGAATACAGGCGTTATGTTATGTTTTTGTCTTTGTATAGCATGAAAATTTGCCCCATAGGTGATACGTAGAAAAAAAAGTTAGTAAAATTGAACTGTATTGTAATTGCAGAAACTGCAATAAATCATTGAAACATCAGCAAATTCGACAGTAAAAAACTGCATAATTATAAAAACCACACACTGGTAAAATATGAATGAATTTGGGCACAACCATTTTTTTCAGAATATTGTATCTGAATATTGTTAACAGTCAAATGAATAGTCAACACCTAACATTCAGCTTTGGGTGTAATTAATGCTTCAACATAGTTCAATGTATAAAGTTACACATACAATTTTATTTGCCCATACCTTATGTAGAGTAAAGTTTTGTCGATAGTGCTCTAGCGACAAAACGAGTCCTGAAGTTTGCCATTCAGATTTTCGATATAACAGAACTGTTGGCGTTGGAAAGAACTTTAGATTATTTAATCAGGAAAGTACTGCAGACATAGGAAATTAACCTGAATACTATTGATATATTTCGCCATATTTAAAAGATGTATGTATATAAATATATTCTTGACATCTATATATTGTTGGAACGAAAAAATATCATCATGTAGATCAATGATCAACATGATGATGGTAATGAAAATTTGATCAAATTGATTAGTGGTTCATACGCTGTTTATGTTATAATGTTAAACTAAGTTATTGCTAAGGAAGAGGAAATATCTATCCGGAACCCATGACTGCTTAAATGATTTTGTTACATAGAAAATAATCATTTTATAATGACTAGTGACTTATTGGTAAATAAATAAAAATCTGCGTGTTTTCGTTCAATAAGTAATTGTTGTGGGCATGCTAGCATATCTATCGCTGAAAGTTTAATAACGTAAGTCTATGATAGGATAGATATAATTGCATTCTTTGCTATAAATATACATGAATGAATACTAACACCACAATAAAGACGTATAAAATCGCAATAGCACCCAAAACATACGACTTACAAGCAATACAGAACAGTCATCGCATCATAAACCACAGTTTCATACAACACAGAATATAGTCAGTGAACTAACTCAGTTTTGTTTTTCGATAATTCTAAAGCCTTAGAGGAATTTGAAATTAAAACCTTTTTTGTCATTTTCATCTGGTTTTTCTGCAGTAGCAACAATATAACGTAATGTATTGAATTTGGCATGGAGTATAACTCGGTGGGTTGCTAAGAAAAGGCAAATGATTTGATATGTTTATCAATTTAAAAGGCAAATGAATCAAATATTGTCGTGGCTTATTGAAGTATAATGTTTCTGCAGTAAAACTGCCTTGAACGGTCGTGTAACCTTTTTAAACAACTTCTCAACGCAAAACAAATGCCATTCATTGAATGTTGGGCCTATAGCCCCGAGGCGTACCGTAACCCGATCGAAAATCTTTCCTCAACATTGCAAGAACATCACACTTTATTAAATTTCGCTGTAGGCATCATAAGGTTCTTATCTTTTTAAAATTGTTTGCTTAGTTAGCTTCGGGTTATCAGAGAATCTTTCGCGTTTAGAACAAGTTGTGGTTTGAAGTGAATTTTCTGATTCATTCCTGTTTTTGCAGAATCCAGTAAGCCGGATTCGCGGCACGTATCAGCGGCTGGTATATATTGAACAAACTAAACAGTTGTAAGAATACCTCAGCCGGGCTCGTAGGTAAATTGTTTCGCTTGTTATTTATGTTTCGCAGCTTGCTAATACGTGCATGGCCTTATAAAGTGCCCCGCTGAGAGTATTCGTTTTCACTTGCGCTTTCAAGGGTTTGATAAAGTTTGTATTCAGACTTATTAAATAGCCATAAAATGTATATTCACATAACCTGCTCAACGCTCTTGTTTATCTCCATGCTAAGATCTAAGTAAGTTTTACTTTATTATAACAAGGTTCTAACATGCACTTAATGTCTAGACCAAATTGAATTGAAGCAAGGAAATAATATTTATGTTCTTACTTGTTCTATTGTACTGTGTTCAAAGTTAGTTTAATACGGTTTCCAAAGTCTTAAAACTCATGACCAGCTCACTCAAATGAACTCAAAACCAGCTGTCAAGTCATGAGATGGTGAACATTGCTCTAAAGATGAGTGATAAAAACAGTGAAACAGGACATTGATAAAAGCTGCAGTGCTTTTAACTTAGGTATTCGGAGCCCAAACTAGATAATTTTAGAGGTTTTTGATGCAGAATCGGCCTAGTGGAAGGTATAATGTGTACATGAAGTTGAACATGGGAGTTTCACCAGTTTAACACTGTTCAATCAAGTCTCGTAATCAGTAATCACAAAAGGCAACAAAGAAAATAAGTACCTACGTCAGATGTATTACCAAAACTTTGATTCTATTATACTGTAATGAAACTATAACGACTAGCATTACTTACGTGAGCGAGAAAGTCATGAAATCAGGGGAGCTGAAAATAATTAGGTGGCTGGCTGGTTACTTCGAAAAGCGTGAATTACTGCTGCACACGCGAACATTTCATATTATATTGTAGTTAGAGATGTAATTAAACGTAAATTATAGCCAAATTATTATCAGATTACTGATACTGTGGTAAGGTGCTGGCCAAGTTGGGCGGTAAACAAAACAATGTAAATTAACTTCACCGTACTCTAATGTTGGAAAAGTGGTGGATGTAAGACATGCTTTTCTTTGTTCAGCAATCATGCATGTTTAATTTTGTAAGAACCAAATGAGGTGATTGTGAAAGCATTTAGAAAATATATTAGCATAAAACAAAGCTTCTAGGCTATTAGGGTAGATAGCTTTTTTATTAAAATATCAATCACATATAAAAACATAGATTTTCCATTAGGTAATTCTCAGTAGCAGCACGGAGTCTGGATTTGCGCCCCCTATTACATTGGGACCGCAAAAACATAACTGGCGAGATGTGGGTGTGTATATGCACCTCTGCCTACCCCTTCGGGTAAAGGCTGTATATATATATAGGCTAGACTGTTTTGTGTTGTTATAAAAGTATAAATCATGACTAATAAGTCATATTGGCTCTTGGGCTTGCTTTGCTTCTTGGTGGAGCCGTAATCTTCAGAGCCACTACAAATTGTACTCGACAGAACAATACAATCAATCCAATAACAAATTATAAAAAAAATCTGTGCTAATTTTATGTTGCCCACGTTATTTTAATACCAAGCACAATTGGTAAATTGGGAAAATAGTCAGAATAAATAAAACATTGTCATCACGGATGGTGTTCAATCGAATAGCCGCCTGATTGTACTGGCTTGTATTATAAAACAAACACTGAAAATTTTTATTAATTCGATTTCCAGATTCAAATTAATTGCGTAATACGCGTTTTAACTGGATAATACGCAAACAAAATACACTTGTTACTTTTTTATGAAATAATCTGAACCCACGTATTGACGGGTTAGACAAAATATTTTAGTTTATTTTGTATACTATGAGGTTCTGTTGGCTAAACTGCTAAACACAATTTCATGAAAACCAAAGGAGCGGTATACCTACTTTTTATCGGAGACAGTCACGGAAACACTTTTCAGCAGGAAATGTAGTTAGTGGAAAAGTATAATATACGTAATAATTTATAAATCACTATTTCAACTTACATTATAAACGAAAATGTTTTGTATTTGCATTATTCTCCTTATACGCGTTCTACTAAACGTGAATCCTGTAACTCTATATCAAACCTTTAAAGCAGACATAATAATCGATTTTAAATATAATAGTCCCAATTTAAATATTTTGAAAACCGCTTTACTTACAGTATTATCGTTTACCGATCGAACGAAGTCGTTAATCACATTCTATTGTTTCTCTAAACCCAAATCGTTCTCTGAATGCAATGACTTGAATTCAATTCTTAATTATCTTTTTGGCAAGCTGACACGGTTAACGGTTACTTTAATTTTCTTGTTTCTTGTTACGCTGACAGTACTTGCTAATTTGTTTGCTTCATCAAAGCAATACTTGCTTTGTCGGCCTAGTGGTTGCAAATGCAGCTACGGACCATGAGGTCCTGGGTCTGATTTCCGGGTCAGGCATAGTATGATTACATAACATAACATCACGTCTGTAGTTCCTGAAGGGTTAGGCAGAGGTGCACATATAGCACACCCATATTTTGCCAGTTATGTTTTTTCGTCCCAATGTGATAGGGAGTGACGAGCCCATTGCCATCAACCAGGCACAAATCAAGACTCTGTGTTGCTACTAAGAATGACCTAATGGAAAAACTCAGTAACACTTTGTCCGACCCAGGATTCGAACCCAGGACCTCATGCTCAGCAGTCGCGCTTAGCAACCACTACACTAAAGAGGCAGGCAGGTGGTCATAGGTACACTGTTTTGAAATGACGCCACCCCATCGTGTTTAGGCTTGTTAAATTCGTCTTTACAAGTACTTTGAACCTAGCTGATTTAAAACTTACTTAGTTATGAGATTTTTCAAAGGTGACATTTTGCATCACGTCCTACTAAGAACAGATAGTTCAAATACAAACACTCGAGCTGATATTAAAGTTTGAGAAGGATTCTTCACCTTAATTTGTGACTAACTATAATTATAATCTCAAGTAATGTAGGCACCGAAGTTTGTTTTAGCTGAAATTTATGTTGGGTGCCCTTTAAGAGACTTCAGAAATAAGTTTAAGGATCCCGTTGGTATTTCAAAGTAAGAAACACTTAGGATTATTGTTACGATTGTATAAATTAATCAAAATTTTATATCAAAGTAAATCGTCCCACACACACGGATGAATACGATTTTTACTAACAGACAATATTGTCTTTAAATATTTTTGTAACTGTTTTTGCAATGTTGATATTTGTGTTTATTCTTTTTTTTTTTTTTTTTTTTTTTTATTGCCAGTATAGATCACAATAGTCGGAATAGCCCCATTATAATTTGAGATCGTCTCCTAGTTATGAGTCTTACCAAGGGGTATTGTGTTACCCCGTAATAAATTGTGAAGGTCAGGTAGTCCCTCGTGTAGATACTGGTAACTGCATCTGATTAGCGATCTGAAAGTATACCACAATATATAATATGTAGTTGTATAATGACTAGGTGGGTAAAAATACGTAGCATTGTATAAAAACTAATACAGAAGCAATAGTTTTCTTGGTGCCTAGATAGTATCAGCAGATTAATCTATTGCCATCAACCAGGGAGTGTGAAAATTACTTAGTAAAAATCCCAGGTACATTTTGCCCAACCCGGGATTCGAACCCGCGACGTCACGGCCGGCAATTCCGCTTGGCGACAATAGACCTACGAGGCCGTCATCAAACTGACCTATTTTAACTTATTGATAATATATTGTCATATTTTAACGATTTGCTCTGATCAAGTTTTATGGAAAGTGATTCAAACATTTGGAAGGAATAAATCGCCTTTAAGTTCTAACAGCGTTCTAAATAAACGAATTATACGGTAGCGGATTTCTGTTCACGTTCCTACGCTGCTCTCATGTTAATTGGGGAATGAAAGAAAAACACAGTATATCAACCGTTTATCTTCGTGGGAAAATTGAAAAAGTCGACTTTGAAAAACAGTTAATTACAACTACGGTATTTTGTTACACTCTTTTCTATAGATCTGGAAGATTTGTTTTTACGTTTAATTTATTTTATGTTAGGTAGGTATGTATAACTGTATGTATTTACTGTAGTTTTAGTTAGTGTTCTAAAGATTGAGGTTCGATAAGTCTGGAGTGTCTGTGGTCAAAAGCCTGCTTTAAATTATTTAGTCCGAAGATGTAGTCGAAGGTGGTCATGGGAACACTGTCATAAAATTCCGCAACCCCATCGTGTTTGGGCTTGTTTGATTCGTCTTTACAAGTACTTTGAGCCTAGCTGATTTAAAAGCTTGGGTTTAAAAATTTATTTTTTAATATAAACTTATTTATAAATAAGAAGCGTACCTAATATGTTTTATACATGTAAATGTAAATGTAATCATTACTATGGTTGTATGTGACATAAAAACCGTGAAAATGTAATGTGGCTCACGTCACCCGGTTAAAGGTTCTAACATCGTTTACGGCACGTTTAACTACCCTTACGGTTGCAAGTAGTCTCCTTGGAGGACGCTAAACGAATAATTTAAATTGTGTTGCGGTTCTGTTATAGCTTGATTGTGAAGTCCGTAGCGGAACTCCACATTCTTCACCAGGAAATCGATCCCTAGTAGCTTATGTGAACCCGATGTGGCAGTCAATAAAATTACCATTGTCTGTAAATCAAATCATTTTCATATAATATTTTAATTACATTCCTGTTAAATGAATAGAATTCATCCTCATCAGAGTGAAACTAATTTTCTATTCCATCTGGTACCAGGTATTATACCTACATTTTGCGAATTTAAGGCAAGGGTTGATTTTTGTGAGAGAACATCAAAGTTGATGAGAATTTAAATTATACCTTCTTAGAAATTATGCAAACGAATATCGGATGTAGCCGTCTTTTTGTTAAAAGTTTTCTTTTTATATGCATAATTATTAGGTTTCCTAAAGTTGAAAACCAATTTAAATTTATTCGGCCCATTGTATTAATTAAAGTTAAAAGCTTTTACAATGTTATGTGATCTGGTATCATATTTCGCACGCAGATATCGAATGTGGTGACGTCACATGTCACGTCCAGTCTAGATGATGAAGCGTAAAACACATAAATAACAACCGAAAATAATTTAACATGCATCTCGTGAGTTGACTCCCTATTAACATAAATTGCATGAATGTATGACAGTATGTCAGTATGACCACCTATTCTGTGGTTGTTTCGCCAAGCAGTGAAAGTTCCATTTAGTCTAATAGGGGCGAACCTGTTGCCATTTCATCAACAGCCCGAAGTCGTCCACTGTTGTGCAAAGACCTTTTCCTTAGGTAAGGGGGAGAGACTGCCCCAATCCCCACGCTTGGCATGCAGCTTGGGGATCGCAGTATTCGTGGTGAAGTTAAAGAAGACGCTGCTGCCTATCTTCTGGAATTTGCCTTAGTCGCCTTATACGACACCCACGGAAGGAAAGGGGTTGGCCAATTCTAGGCCGGATACCACTCGGACTCCTATTGCCATTTATCGAGCCTAATTAGTCAGTGGTGTTTTAGAATAAAAAATAATATGACCCATCCTACTGTCAAGGCCGCTGCTGACTTAACTTTGTAACTTTTAGAAGAGTTCAGTGACCCTTAAGATTTAGAGTGACATTTACCACTATCATAATTATAATTAATAATAATTGCCTAAATATATCATACGTCATTTGTTCTAGTAGAAGGCACTAATAAAGGTTAATACAATTTATTTATTCTCCTACATGCTTGTGAAACAAACGATCCGGATAATAAATTAAAGGTATGTTACAACTCCGTTATTAGGAACTGATATTGATTGTTCCGATCCAATTGTAATACATCAGGATAACCGATAATTAAATGGAAGCAGGCAGGTCGTTACCCTATTTTTTCTTATTAGCCATCTTTTATTGATGTTCGGTAATTATTGAAATTACTATTTATTACTTATCTTCTTATACTTGGCGTGATTAATATCCCGCTGTCACGTGCCCTTACGTCGCTACTCTTAAACAATTTTCCGCTTCGTCACGATTGCTCAGACTGCCCCAGTTGGGTATGCGGGCAAGAAACTCTTTCAAATACTACTTTTAGTGCTATGTTACTTAGTTTTAATTTCTTTTTTTGAAAGACGGTGTTTTGTTTCTTGTATTTTCATTAGTTCATTACCATTCCGGCATGTCCGTGTGTAGGTTATTAGGGTCTTATAATAAGATGTCACTAACTAATATTAATGTTCTATAATATTTAATTTTATATTTCTATATTAATATTTAGGTTCCTATATCTTTTGTATAAATAGATCTGTTAGCTTTATTTCCTACCATAAATCTACTTATGAATTATTCGGTAAATAGTAAAATTCGTTTGTCAACATTTATAATATCGTTACACGTTTAAAACAATCATGTATCTAAGCGTCTAGCGCCATCTCTGAAAGTGCGACGGTACTAAAATCCCCGCAAGACGGCGATTTTTATAATCTTGCGTGGTTAATAACAGGTTGTTTTCGCAATACCTCCTACATCACAGCCTCTTACCAACGCGCTACGTTTAGTTTCATGTGTATAGTTGTAGATGTCGCTGTTATAAATTATGCAGCCGTATTCGGATTTGTCAGACGGACTGTAATTGAATTAACTTTATATTGGGAAGCTTACGATGTTCGTGTTATGAAGTAAATTCAATTAACATTTAAGGTTTTAAATGTATTCTGTTAAACAGTCGTTAACTGTGGCTATTCTATAGCTGGAGCTAGGAGCGTTAAATCTCGCTAAGCGTTTAAAAAATTGTCTAGGTCCATTATTGTAAAAATACTCGTAAAACCGAATAAACACAGAAATCTATTATAATTATATATTATTATTACATTAAATTCATAAGGATAATAAAAATCATAATTATAAAAATATATAGTAGGTGCTACATATTTTTATAATTGTGATTTTTTTTCTAAGACCCAATAACGGCTTCTTTAGAATATTACCTGGAAACGGCACCACTTAAGTGTCTCATTCTCGAAAATTTGTTAATCACTTTTCTCGGTAGCTGTTGTTCGGTACTTCTATTTATAAATAATTTGGAGATAAAGACGTTTCTCTTTTTTTTAATATTTAAACATTTTTTGAGGCCACGACAGGTTCCTGTAACTGATTTTAATACATTTGATTACAATGAAACGATCTTATTTTTATACGACTGCTCAAAAAATAACTTTTCTTAGTATCTCCACGAAGCCCATAGAAGCAGGTCACGCTGAGGAGTAACTTGATTTTAAAGATGGTAGCGAAAGTGCGTTGCATTTGCTCGGAGGCTATCACTTGGACTTTATCCCAATTAAAGGATTAGAATAATTAATTTGAAAGAGAAAGGTGAAACTTCCTTTCAGCCAAACCAGTGAAATTTATAAAATAACTCAGTATTTTAAGTGCTTCGTCAATAAAAAGGAAGATTCAAATATGAAGAAATATTAATTCTTTAGATATATTTTAACACTTCTCATGCGGAGAGTCGTAGAGTCTGTATTTGCCGAAGAAAAATCTTACAGGTGATATTAAAGGCTTTTGTTCAGCAGTGGACGTCTTCCGGCTGACGATGAGGTACTAGTGGGGTCTCGGACAGCGACCTATGCTCAATACTTCTCTGTACGTAATCACAATTATAGGTCTCTACTTCACGTGCTATATGATAATAAGTGTTAAAGTAGGTAACACTTGTATATCTCTGTGATATATCCTTTCGTAGTTAAGAGAACGGATAGGGTCATTGAACGCTAATTACGAACATGTTATATGAACCACGCAGTTGTTTATTTGCTTTCTCAATTACTTGCGCGATTTAAAAATCTAAAACGCTATTAACAATGCCCATTGTTTGCATTTGAACCATTTGCTTCTACGTTATGTCACAATTATAGCAGCGTTGACATTATAACAAAAACATAATGCTACATCACATTGTGTTATGTTCGACAAATATGAAAGTTGAAGAGTCACGACAGCTATCTATTTATTAAAAATATAAGTAATTTGGTTGATAAGCCCATGATTTTATCTAGCCAGAGTATTTATTCATATAAGCATAATAAATGGCAAGATTAAAATGTGCTCTCATTGAAAAGTCCTCCTGAAGGTGCTGTGTACCAGCGTGTGTGGTCATCAAATTGACTGTGCACCTAATTGTACAGCCCTCTTACCATGAGCTCTTAAGGCAGGAACGTTTACGATCTGTTTCTTCCTTTCGAGTCAACGATCTAAACACTTTTCGACCAAAAAGTCGCCACCTGAATGGCCCGGTCGTTGGCCTCCATCACGTCCTTCGTAAACTGTCCTGCAGAACCGGGCAACTAATATTAGGGTATATAAATGATTAAATCATAATATGAAATATTATGCAAAGACGTCTATGAAAGAATTTTACGATGATCAGAAAATTCTGTACCTATGTTTAAAATAAAGCAACCACATAATAATGGTAGCTATGTGCAATCAAATTCAATATACAGATAGCATCTACTGTACTCAACTCGCTAGTGTTTACAGAGCTGAAAATTGATTTAATAATTTGGTGAATGTTGACTTGCCACCACACATATTACGTTGCAGTACGTCAATCATTTTACAAATTAACCATATCTGAGTGCGGCGTGTGATGGCTCTGCAATCTGCATCACTTAACACAGGCACACTGCTCTTAAGCTACAAATTCATTCGTCAATAACTCATCAAATGTCAATATACGGCCATAATCATATGTTCAGGCTATAATGGCTGTATATATTTACATAATGTAACACATAGCATAACATAGATATGTCTATGATTCGATAATTATATTATCATACATGTGTCAGTTTATTTTCTATGTGAAGTGGCCGATTTTAGGGCTCTGTAGGACATTAAAAAGCCCCTAAGTTATATTCACGTGTCTCTTTAGCTACTTCAAGAAAAATCTTTTGTTTTTATCTCTGTAAGTGAAACGTGGACGTATAGTGCTGTAGGTTAGTATAATAATCATGTAATATAATACTAGTTAGTATGGAATAATACAGCTTTAAAAAAATAGTCCTAGTTTGGCGTTCAAACTATCTTTAAAGTAAAATTTAATTAGGACTGTTTCAATAGTATAATTATGATAAACTAACAAATGGGCGGATAGAGTTACTTTTGCATGTTTTTAGTAATTGATAACTAATTTATAATACGCTCATAAAATCAAAAATACATTGATGCATGAGTTTTGAACTTGCGACCTTTGACTTGGCAGTCCAACGGACACACCACTCGGCTGTCCCTGCTCCTTCGAATTGGAGACTCGGCTATCAGTGACCAACAAAATAATAATATCTAATATTAATGGAATCTTTATTTAATACTTCGTTACCAACTTGACCATTTATTATGTGATTATTGAGTACCATTTCGCTGTTGCCATCCTGATATCAATAAGATAAACATTGAGTTCTACGTTGCTAAGTTACACAATATACATAACAATCTTTTTTACATAGATATTGCCAACAGCTACCACAAAAAATACATTAGCATTCGATGTTAATGATTGCACGGGATATTCGAAAGTATTTATATGAGTTGAATTTTAGATTTTTTAGATCTGAAAAGTCTGTTAACGATCGTTTTTTAGAATTAACTAGAGGCAGACGTCGTCTTGCCTTTTTCCGTGATTTTTTTCCTTATTTTAATAGCTGTTATTCTGCTATTCGGAGAGGAGACAAAGCAAATCAGAGATAATTAAAGTTAGCCATTCTTAAGTTGTAAATGGTGTGACTAATCCGAATTCGTTTTATTTAACGCTGAAAATTCAGGTAAAGTAGAGTACCTAATAATTATAAAAGAGTGAAGGAATTATGTCTCATAATTTCTGAAGGAAATATAACATGTCTTTGCCAGATTCAAAACAAGCATATTATTTTTGGTGTTCTTTGATTCTGTTTATAGTCTTCATAGTTTATTACACGTGTATTTTCTACGAGATCAATAATAATGAATTACCTCCCTATTATCTAACAATATAGGTGTTTAATTTTACAACTAACATGATATTTTTCAAGACAAAGCGCTACATACTTCTGGTCAAGTTCGAAGAGTGTAAAAACAACCGCAAACCACAGTCGGTAATGTAATTATAATTTATCCCGAGGTTTACAGTCGCATGATGTCCAATACATAATACGTGACGTTGACCTTCGAAAATATCGCATCGACTGCTTATCCATTGTGCCCTTACACCTGAATCTCGGCCCTTTGTGTAGCCACCGATAAAGTCATAAACATTGCAAAATTATGGCCAGCAAACATTTGTACCATCGCCGTAAGGTGATAACTTAAAGTTTTATTGGAGCTTGATTGAGCACTATCGTGCAATCGGAGTCAATAGAGATTTCTCAAAAAAAAACATCCCATTTATAACTAGGTAAGATTTAACAGAGTCAGAGTTGCGAGTAACCGGCGGATGCAAATGGCAAGTTGTTGTTCATTGCGGCGTTGGGGGAGGCCTTTGTTCAACAGTGGACGTCTTTCGGCTAATGATGATAAAGATTTATCAGTCCTTAAAATACATTTGAACGCTCTTTCAGTTTTTGCGTTGCTGTCAATTGTTACTCTTTCACATTTTTGGCTTGCCCTGACACATTTGACTTTGGCGCTGTCTTTATTAGCTCAGTAGGTATCTAATTGTTCTCACATAATATTGTCAATTGAGCTTACATCGCAGTAGTAAGCAAACACTGTCAATCATTACAGCCGGGCGTTGCGACGAGACCGCCGTTGAGTGATGCGTCATGTTTAGAGTGCTGCCACATTTGGCAATAGCTGAATGCATCGAGAGCTGGGAATTGATTTACAGCCGCTCACATTGTCATGCAACATGCATATATGGAGGGTGGTGTATATACTAGATAGTACTGGAATAATCTGTTTCTAATTTCAGCAGCTACATCAATGTTTCATCTCTATGGGTGGTGTTTCCATACGTTTTTAATAGAGAGGGAGGGTCTATAGTGTCAGAAATAGGTTTTTTTTCTTAAAACAACCTACTGAAGGCCACTCGTTATTTTTTATCTACAATACCTAGAGTGGGCGGCATAAAATAAGGATAAATAAAAATTCTATAACCCGTGAAAATGAAAGTAAAATTAACAACTTTTTATTTCTTGCATGAAAGTAAATGAAGTAATTATGCAAATATATTTCATCATAAAAACCTTCATAGGTTGATGTTTATAGAAAAAAACAAGGAAAAATACAACGTGTTCTTAATGAATTCAATCAAAGTTTAACAAACGACGCCATAATACTGTCGCACGTGTACCGTGAAACAAAAGAAGTGTCGATGAGATGTCAGCATTGTATTCATATGTTGGTTTTAAATGCTTTCTAAATGTTTGTTTATATGCGTATCATGTATTCTCTTAAAAACGTCACAGCCCATTACCCGTATTGCTTTCTTAGTGCATTTATACTAATACGTACTAACGGTTTATACCTAGATTGTAGTGAGTTATTATTATTATAATTCGAAAAATTGTTCGAAACAAAGACAGGCAGAGTATTATTCGTCAAAAGGACTATAACCCTTTTCAAAAATGTCGCATGCTCTATCAACGATAGCTTTATCATTGTTAGCATAGCCGGCAAAAACTATTGCGAATGGAGTAACAATGTATATAATTACATTAATAATAATAATGGTAATAAAATAAATTGAATTACATTACGGAAGTATTTGACAAGAGAGCCAATCGAAAATTTTATTAAGTGCAACCGAATTTACATACGTTAAGACGCCATCGTTTACTGGATGCAAACGCCTAAATATTCAATTTGGTAAAATTTCCAACGCGTTTCAAGTGTTAAATGGTAATTGCGTTAAAAAAACAAGTGAAGGGTTGAACGACTTTAAAAAATTTAAGAGGAAATAAAACGAGCTAAATAAAAAGTACAAAAAGTATGCGATCCCTTGGTGATAATTTCACCAGCCGATTACATTACGTAAACTTGGTACAGTCAGCTTCAAGGATGAAAACGAATTCAGTTTGATTATGTCATGTTTAATTAATAATTACAAATTATTGTTTTATTCTTTTTATAAGTCGTTAGAAAAGGAAAATAGAAAAGCCGTGGTCCTGGTTGCTTGAGATGTTTTTGCTTTTGCAGGGACATAACCACCTTTAATCACCATGATGGATGGTTTATTTAGAAATTGTAGGTATAGCGCGAAAACTTAAAATTACTTGAAGACTTTAAATTAATACGAATAAAAAACAAATTGATTGATTTATGAACGATTTGCGGTAAATTTAATCTATGTAGACAAAAATAACTGTGAAAAAAAAATGCATATAAAATATATTTCAGAGATGAATTTCTAGAGGTGCGTATCCTGCAAATGCTATTAAAAATCTTTCCTTAAACGCTATGACTCATAGCTACATTCTTGTTTGACATAAGACGTGGTTTATTATAACATTTGAC
Source organism: Abrostola triplasia (assembly GCA_946251915.1). Lineage (NCBI taxonomy): Eukaryota > Metazoa > Arthropoda > Insecta > Lepidoptera > Noctuidae > Abrostola > Abrostola triplasia. Next base: position 8,985,762 of record OX276428.1, on the reverse strand, counting down.
CCGAATGACTCATTCAATTTGTTTTGTTACATAATAAAACTAAAACACGTGGCCATTAATTAATTATTTTATTTAAAGTATCTATCACAAGGGACATAGTAGCAAAAGCTTTTAACATAAGCCAAGATACTTTAGGAAATTCACGGAAGACTTTGACCACAATTACCGTGTAAGTAAAAAAATATATTTCTCTGAAATAACAAACACTGGCAGTTTGCAATACTAAAGAGCCGAATCTCAGAACAAATACCCGTTATTGTAGTTCATTAAAATACAAAAAAAAAACAACTTATCTGGCTGTAATTAAGATCATTCCGATGAGCTCCTTTTCCACGTGGAAATCAATCTTATAAACAACTCGTGCCACCAGTGTTCTAAGCTTGTGAATTTTCACTGTTAATCATAGGTCTTCTAATGGACCATGATAATTAATGGTTGTGTAGCGATACTGCGTCAATAATCACGCGTGACGAAAGTCCTGGCGAACGTAGCACAACAATAGTTGGATGCGCTCAAGATAACGCTAATGAAGATTCTGTTATTGGTTTTGTAAATTAACTTAATTTCCATTTGTTATGAAATAAAGTAAGAAATAATTTATTTGGTATTTGAACATGCCTTACTGAAAAGCAACAATAATTTTGTTCTGTTTAACACGATCTATTTTTTCCACCTGCTTAATCTTCAGAAAATCATAGCGTCTATATTCCGGTCAGCCATTCTTCTGCAAAAGTAAGTTCTTTTGCAAAAGTATTTGAAATTCCTTGTTTTTTTTTTAAACTTTAGTAAATTTTTACGTTTTGTCAGATACTCTTAACTTCGAGTGAAATAGATCAAAGGCACTAATTATTATTCACTTACAAAACTCTTTCATAGTCTTTGTAAGAAAGACCTCCCCTAGGATCCACTTCATTGTTAAATGTTAATGTACATTATGTATCTAACTGAGTAAATAACATCTCAACGTGGTACCTACACACCCAACACGTGAAGACGCAGGTGTTTGCGATGTTTGCATTATTTTCTAACGTCGCTATCAATTTGTTAGGTCTACTCCGTATCAGGCGAGCGTTAATCGAAATGTATTGGTTTTAACACCTAATGTTTGTATAGTGTCATACTTAATAGCCCCGCGGCGACGTCTGCTGAGGTCAAGGACATTAGGTACTGTTTACATTATATCCAAGTTTTTATGACCTCCGGTTAACATATGCATGTACATATTTAACATGGACGCTGCGTGTCTGTTCTATCACTAAAAGCTGTAGATATTATACAAATATGTACTTTGAACGTCATATTTTAATTATCTTGTAGAGTTAAACAAAGTCTTTCGATCACTTAGAGTCGAGTCTTTGTATAACAATTAACATAATCGTCAAAATTGTTGTAAGTACTGATACATTTTAAAAGACGTATGACGCAGATCGTTTCTTTATCAAAGGTTTTTAAGTCATAATAGTTTCTATACAAAAAGAAATGCTTTCTCCTTTTTTCAGAAAACATGCTGATAAAACATTAACCTGTGTTAAACCCTTGCAGGGCAAAGGCCTCTTGGCATACTAAGAAAGAGCAATGATCCCCAAACTTGTTCGCGTTGCATGTGTGTTTTCGTTTCCATTGACATTAATTCCAGGTTTTTTACGATGTTTTGCTTCGTGGTCAAGCAGTTTTGGAGTAATTATAAAATACGTAATGTAACATAGAAAGTTCATTACGTTCCCAAATACTCGTAAATATTTTTAAAGCATAAAAATAGTTCACTTCTAGTGATAGATACTAGAGCATGAACGATGAGAGTGTCTGTGAATTGTCTTGGATTAAGCGGCCCCAAAAATTAGTATCTCCATGTTGACGATTTTCTTAAAAATACTATGATACATGCAACTGGCGTTTTACATTTGTCTGTTGACTATTATTTTCAAAATGCTATAAAATGTATCTAATCAAAATTTGAAACACAACACTTAAATTTAACTTTTCAAAGTGTGTGTGTTGGGACTAGAAGCTTAGGCACTGCTAGGAAAAATAAATAGGAATTTGTTTTCACTGATTGCCATCGTTTAATATAATTATCAATATTATGTCCGAACAAAATGTATGTAATTGATCGTCATTACTTTTCATCGCATCATTTTGTTCAGATTTTATAATTACACAATCTACGTGGATCACGTGCACCCCGGCATGGTGGGAAAACTTGCTAATAACCGCATTTGTTACTGAACCGCAACAAACGTTTGTTCTCAACAAAATTGCAGGCCACGGTGTAAACAAAGTTCACTTTTTTATTATTGTGACATTTTGTTCTTTCAGCTAAGTTAATTGTCACTAAACTGGTTTAGAACTCGTCTCCGGGAAAGTACTAGTACAATTTTGTTCTTTATAACTTAGTACAGAAACTGCATGTCATACGTCGTTGGACGTTGATCTACAATATTTTTTGTCATCAGACCTTTGGTCGTTATCTTCCACTGCAGATTAATCTTTATCAAGATCAGGTTCTACTTTACCTTATTCTAAGAAAATACCACCATCTGCCCGTATTCGTCACGAAGAATGCCCAGTAGCTTCAAGAATACGAGTCACGTTGTTTTTCATTGTAATAATGTAATTGATTTCATTCATAATTACCTAGATTGTTTTACATATTGATAATAGACCACCCATTAGGAAAATTCTGATTTAAATTATTGCCGCTTTTTTCATGGCAATACAATCAAATAGTATTATGTTAAAAATGTAAACAAATGAGTATTGTATGAAGAATTATTTATTTAAAAAATATAAATTAGGTATAGATCTATCTAAATAACAATTCGCTTACATACTGCTAATACTAGAAGGCCATCTCGACAGCATCGCAACTTTAACATAAAATCACCAAGACCTTCACAATGTTGGTAGTTCGATATAGTCGATTAATAAGAAGCGAAAACTTACTTAAGTTCCTTGTAAAACCAAGGAATAACAATACTATCTACATGGTTCCGAAATTCTGCAGGCGCAGTTTCGAATATCAGTCGAGTAACACAACTGTCACAATAATTTATAAAAAATACTGCTATGACTGTACTTTCGAAGAAGTACAATTTATAGGTATACAGTGCCAATTCTAACTTGAGGTTTCGCTTTTAGGAGATTTGAGGCGGTCTTGATGATGCTGATGATAGGCCTGAAGGTAGAGGTTTCTGTTTGGTAGTATGTATCTGGTTGCTGGTGTTGGTATTGGTATTGATACTGATTGTTGTATTGGTTGTAATACTGGTTGCTGTACTGGTAGTTGAAGCCCTGAGTTTCGGAGCTGTCGGGGATGGCGTTCGAGATGTAACTGTTGCTGTTGTCCACCGTTTGGAAAGATGAGGTGGCTGTGTAACTGGCGGCTGAAACAAGAAGAAAATAAAATAAATTTCATGTGATTTCGAATTCGGAGCTCCATATCAGAAAAATGGTATTGCTCAAGTGTCAAAAATAAATAATCTAGCAATTTTAATAGATATTTACCGCAAAGGCCAGAGTATTTCCTCGATTCCGTGAGGCCGAAGTTTGTGCAGGATGGGTATCCCTTTTCATAGGGCTTGGATCCGATGACGTTTCCACCAGGACCGTAGTTGCAGACGTAAAGTTTTGTGTAGCCTCGAGAAGGGTCGTAGTAGAACGTAAAACCGCAGCCTACGTGAGAAGTCTCGCCCCAAACCAACTATAACAAAAACGAATAATATAAGAAATTTGTATAACAAAATTCTGTCAATTAAAGATCACAAAATTCTATTTCGAAGACTCCAAATTTTATGGTGTTACAGAAATGAATAATGTATTCACAATATTAAGTATTTCGTACGATACATTTGCCAGACAATTGATATGGAGATTTTGGCTTTACTATTAAATTGGCGAATTTAAATTGCAAATTACCTGTGAGTAATGGCCAGTGCCGTGCCCACCGGTAATGGGCTTGAAGCCATAGACATGGACTTCATCGAACCACGCGTTGATTTGTTTCATGAAGTCGGGTTCGGAGTCAACAGACTGGCTTGGTGGGCGAGTGGTCCAGGTGGCTGCGAGGTTTTGGCCCACTGGAAAGCGGCCGTCGTACCTCTGGGCAGCACGGTCGTGAGCAGTGATGCACTGGTCGGACCAGTGCTGAGCGGTTACGGCCAGCTCGTCATCCCATACCTTTGTAACAAAGATATCACATTATTATAGTTTTCAATGTTAAGGAGCCCTAGACCGAAAGTATAATCTTTGCCGATTTCGTCTTAACATTTTACATCGATCCTTGACGATATTTTGCTGAAAATTTTAGATCGCAATTTTTATAAATCATTATAGTTATTTCTGATGTGATTTTATACGTCTATTACTGAATAACTATTTATGGAACAAAAATCTTTTATCGAATAATAATCTCTAGGTATACAGTATTAAGCATATTAATTGAATTTATATCAAGTCTCGTATTTCGTGTTTATTCGAATACCAGTCGAGATATCAAAATGTCTTTGGATTTGGACATTTAGAATTTACATTACTATATTAGATAATGTATTTCGCTGATGTCACTTTTTTAGTGTTTTACTATTTTATTACCCTACGGTATTAAGCCGTGCAGCGAAATGTCAATGAATAATGGTCAAGATCAAGTTCGAATCCATATTCATGAGTATTACTTGTTCGGTTCTGCGTCAGGCAGTGTAACTTACCATTTCCATCATGTTAGCTGCGGGTGGTTGGCTGGAGACCTGTCCCAGGGCAACGGATTGCCTGAGACGATTGTGCGCGTCGACTATAGCTTGCTTTTCGTACGCCGTCAATCCTCCAGATCCTTGTGGAACAAGCATAATTTATTAAAATGGTTGCCAAACATATTCAATCTTATCGTTAAGATTATTCGATTGTTATCCAAATCCGAGTGTCAGAGCGACTTAAGCTATCATTCTTGTGATTTTATAATCCGTTGTATTGATCTGATTTATTAGACCGGTGCGTGTTAACACAGGTGTCTGTGTCAATAAAATTTTACGACCTCGACCCATACGAGTATGTAAAATAGGAGCATCTTTTTCGGTAATAACTCGTTCGCAAAATCCAGACTGGGTGGCGGCGATCGAATCGATGGCTTTTTGGTATAGTATTGAATACTTTATGAATTTTTATGTGCTTTAGAAGCATTTGGAGTTTAATGGAGAGAACGATAAATTATACAGACATTATACCTATCATAGAGATTTTCATTTGTGATTTTATTTAAAATATTATTTGCTTTGCCAAAACTTATTTATTCGTATAACCAATTATTTAAATATGATGTAAATGCTGAATAAATTTAAAATACTTAATATACTTTAATTGATAGTTAACATTTAATCCATTTTCCAGTTTTTTTATTGTAATCTTTGATTTTCGTAATGTATTCCAGATCATACGATATTTTATATTAATAAGAGAAATTAACTAGTTGACTGATATAATTTTAGAAATAACACTGAATATTATGAAATGCAATGGTCAAGGGCTAAGGATAATTAAAATGAACTTACGGAATAATTGTTTTCCAGCACCACAGCCTTCTGTCGTTGCGAGCAGACCTCCCATAACAAACAACACTAAGGATATCATCTTGATTTATTAAAGTTAATTCACAACACTTTTAAACTGAAAAATTACACGCGTAAAGTTGATTGAGAGTTGAGATTCGTAACTAAAGATGTATTCACTTATATTTACGAAACTTCAAACGTATTAATATTTCCCGGTGATCCGTAGCACAACGTGCTGCGCGCTCTCCAGGCTTTAGCGATCTGTGCGACTAGCGGCCCACGCGAACGCTTATGTACTCGACGCTGCGTTACCATGGAGACGATGCGACGCCGGCCGCCCGCTGCGTCTGCGCATAGCCGCCCGCGCCGCTCGCTTACTACCGCACACGCTTACTACAATACACCCTTAATTTGGAATAAGTACTTAAATTACGATTGACATATTAAACAGTTTTTTGAAGTATAAATAACTATAATACTGATTATTCGCAAACAAAAGTTAACCTGGTGCCTTCTCTATTCATGGATCGTGTAGTGTCTTCAGTTACGAAATAAAGAAAGGTTATACGAACATCGGCCAGCTACTTTTTATCTGCAGTAATAATTTAAAACTCATTATGCTGCAGACGGTGGATGTCAATGAAATCGAGTTCTTGTGATGTGTCCGAGCCGAACGTGGAAATATGTTGACAGATATTGGTCGGAACGGAAGTGGTCTTTAAACGAAATTATACGCAGCTAACTACAAGGAAAGAATAATCTGTAATCACCCTTTTTATGTCAAAGGCTACTTATTTTTTCTTTATGAATAACTTTAATTTGGTTTGTATAAATAAATATTACTGATTATTTTAACAGGATGGACGACCATTAAAGGTTTTCCGTGTTTAGACCTCTGTAAATATTCATGAAATAGCGAAATATTAACTATGAAAATAGACACATTCTTTGCTTTTAAGTATTTTTAAAACGGTTTCTCCATACATTTAATTTAATGTGCTGTAACATAATTAAGAAGCCCGTTTGCGATACATTTGAATACTCGATGTACAATTAAAATAACTTTACGCTTATCTTTCCTGATAGTGAAATTTATCCGTATATTTATAAGGTAACATTGTCATTTGCCTAATGAAATGACGACAGAAAGTCGTTAATTAGAGTTAATATTAAGCAAAAAGTTTAAGGTGACGACTTGTCTGTTAGCAACCGAGCCGGTTTACCACCTGAGGTGAATTTTTGCTTGGAGCTTTGTATTTGCATATTAATGACTTTTATTTTATTGACTTTTTATTTTACGAGAATCTACCCAAGCATAGGATTATTATATTTTTAATTGAAGTCTCTAACCTAATGTGTAGTCCTATAGATGTAAATCTAACCGATTAAAGGTATATTTATATTGGACTGGTCTCGACTCTTCATATCAAATTATAATTTTTAACTAAATTTTCTTTGATATCTCGTTCTTTACAAGAGTATTGTATTACACATTGTAGATTCTAAATATTTTTTTACTTTTTCGCCTGTTATAAATTATGCGAATTTAGCAGTAAATGTTTATAATAATACTTGGTTACTGTGACATTGATTAACATAAGGTTAGCATCGAGTCGACGTTATGGTGTATAAAATATCACAAGAGTGCTAATTTAAACTATGAATGATTCTTCTCATATACGAAAGTTAATTGATAATTGTCAACGTTAGTTATTCTGTCGGTTTAACAATAATTATAGTTGGATCAATGTTAGCTAACTCAAGTTGATTGTTAGCTGGCGAAGATCCAAAGAGTTTAAGTTTATGTCTCATAGTAAGTAAGTAGATTAGGATACGATCGGTCTATGATGTATTAAATGTAAAAGACCCTAAAAAAAAAAGAAAAAGAAAGTTTATTGTATACGACTTAATAATGTTTGTAAAACTAGATGTTTGATCTAATAAAACCTAAAACCCCTGTTATTTATAAACCAGGTTTATACTGGCATTAACTAAACCCCATATTAAGTCTATTGACGTATCAACTATGACATGCAAACAGTGACGGGTATAATTTCTTAACCTAGAACTTATATGTTTACAATTGTGTGAGTAAAGGTTGGTTAAATAAATAAATTAAATTTAGTCCATGGTTTAAAATGACTTTTTTATGAATAAGGTAACAGTTTAACATAAATTATTTTCCAAAATGTTATTGGGCCCATATATTTTTAAATAAATAGAAAAGGACCTGTCAAGTTAATAATAAATTATTTAAAGGGCAAAATGATTATGCTTAACTCAAAAGGTCAATGATACGCCGACATGACAATGTGTTCTTATGTATTAATAAATAAAATGTTAAATAGCTAAGTTTAGGATTGAATGACAATTTCGTAGAGGCAGACAAAAATTAGCAATTCTAAGCATCTACAGTTGGTTAGACCTTGGCAGTGGACTTTCTTGACCTCTTCGGTCCAACCTCTCAACTGTAATTAACTTTAATTAGTGTAAGTAAAAATTGTGAGGTCACGTCCGGTATTGACATATTTTCCGGATGAAAATGAATGTTTACGATAGTTGAAAAGATTAATTTGTAATTTTTATCTGATTTCCTCATACTTTTTCCTTTTTTTTCAATGGTACTTAGGTATTTGACTCTATGGATGATATAATCTATAGATGTGACTCTATCTGCCTCTATGTGGCTCTATCGATCTAAAAAAAGGTATTAATGTAATACAGGCAGCACTAACGGCGTCTGAGTTTGTGGTTTTGAGCTCCAGATTCCCAGATTTTAAAAATCTTCGTAATTTTCTAAAGTTCAACTGTGACATAGAAACGGTACAAAGAAAAGGATAGATTTACCTTCTAATCCAGGGAATACAGGCTTAATATTAAAAATATTCTCAGAGGTAGTCACGAAATACCGATGCCATCTAGTTTTCAAAAATTACGTGTAAATGTTTTTTTGTTAAACCTATTTGCAAAATTAACATTATTTATCATTTAATTATTGTGTAGATTAAATGATTTTTATTTATTTTTGTGTCTAAATGGATATCAGGGACTCATAGTCCGATGTGCGAAACGGACTTATTTAAACAAAATCATAATAAAATTCGAATAAAAAAGATCAATCTTATATATCAATCATACACCTTGGAGCGCCTCATGTGACTTTTGATCTTTACAGAATACACAGAAAAAAGTTATTATTCTCCATAAAATTTTAATACAAAACGAATTCTGTGATTTCTTATTCCGGATAGTCAAATTTAAGTAGACCTTAAAAACATGAAATTACTACTTTTCACTCACTTTAACTCGGTATTATCCTTCCTCAAAACTACGACGAATATCCTTTTAGTTTTCGGATAATTAATCTTATATAACGGAACATAATTAGATGGATATAAAAACAAATACTTTAAAAAAAATAATTTGGATGATAAAATGCAATATGGAATACATTGAGTAGGTGCGCTAAAGCCGTCACGTATACGTATAGGTACGTTTTATCTTTGATAGTAATAACCCATAAAACTCTGTCGAACCCATCTTGAAAGTCAGAGCCAGTTCGTTTGACCTTTAAATAAATAGCCTTATTAATATCATTACAGTGAAAACGTCTACCATCGTCAAGAAAAAATAATGCACTAAGTAGAGCATTTATAGTTTTAATAAAGTTTTACGACTTTAAGGTTTAATACAGTGCAGTAAGATGTTTTTTATTCCAGCTTGTGTTTAGATTTAGTTTTATTAAGATAAATGGATCTCCCATCCTATATAAAACATGAAGACAATAATTATTAAAAATATATTTTTATATTCAACATGAGATTTAAAAATAATAGTATAAGAAGTTGTATCTTCCAATGCAAAAATTCGTTCATACGAGTATATCGCATCAGTGTGTGGGCGACTATGAATAAGCAACTTTCTGATGCTGATGTATAGGTATCGGGCTGGCTGCGCGCTGCCAGACAAAGCGTCGGCCGCCCCGACACAAGTATCGTTGCATGAATCAAACACTTGTCCGCATTATATGTAGTATATCGTCGTAATTGTGCACCGCAATGTATCGTCAATGAATCTCAATGTCAAAACAGGTGATTCGCCGTATGAATCTCGATTTCCGTAAAGTTAAGTGTACTGTAAACTTTGGCTTAACGAAAGCATTGTTCGTGCGTCTGAAACTCGTGGGCAATTGTTTTTGTTTTTGGTGTAGGTAGGTGGTATTGTTATTTTAATTTAGAATGGATGTCAAATGTGAGATGGGGTTTACTAAATTTGTTTTGTATTTGGGATGTATGGCTACGAGTGCTACGAATGTTTTCATCAGATTTCTGTGTACTGGCTTTGTAAGCTATTACAGAAAATGTTAATATGGTGAGGTGTGGTCTTGAACTTCATTTCGGCCTTGAATATAGGGTTATTTTGGCCTTGAATGCTTTGTAGGGAGTTCCGACTAATATACATTTATTACAGCGTTTTTATTGTGTAAGTCAGTTAAGTCCGTGCTTTTCGGTTTTCTTCCCTCGTATAGATAGGAAATAGCTATTTCAGCTAGAGCTTTGCAATGATGTTTAATAAATAATTATTGAAGTTGTGAGTTTGTTTACGGAAATCTTGCAATCTAAATCAGAACCACTTGTTGACATCGGATTGAAATGAAATTTTGCATACTCAATATTGGTTTGGTGGCAATACGATATTACTACTTTTGATTTAAAAGCTTGAGTTAAAAATACATTTTTAATATTAATTTATTTCTTGTTTACTTCTGTTTGTTTATTTTTGTTTTCGGGTACGTGAACTGGTACAGATGGCTCATTTTTACCATTGAAGGTCAGGAGATCACCACACAAAATATGACTACGGCAAAAATCGTTCTATATATTTTTGAAGAAGCTTACGCTTTAGAACAGTGCATCATGTAGATTAGATGCAAATAGAGTAAGTTAGTACTTATGAAGACGAGGTTTAGAATAAGACCTTCACCAGTTTCTGCCTACACTAGGAAACGGCTAAGCCTACCAAGTCGGCTAAGTGATATAACAGATAATGTATGTTCTGGTACATTAACAAAGTAAACAGTCGTCATGTGTATATTGTACCTACTTGTATAATGATAATATAACGTACATCCGTGTAAGAAATAGCAATGTGAATTACTTTTAAACTTTTTTAACATTAATATTGATTTTAACACTAATGGTAATTAATTTGTATACAATATTAGGTATTTTATAAACAGCTATCTAAATATTAGATTATGGTACGTAGGCTCTGTCAATATTGGCGTACGTAATCTTTGACAAAGCGATGTAAGAGACGAGTACCTGTAATCGTTAATAATAGTTGTAACTGTAGACATTATTATTAATACTGAAAGGCAATAAAAGCCGGCTTTATTTTGATGGAATGTAAACTGGTAATAATGCTGCAAATGTGTTTACTCTATTAACCTTACGTGAACTTACGCTTTTTAAATCATTTATTACACGTACTTGTCGGACTTTGAGACCGCATGGAGATTTATCAGGCCTTCTGTAGAACTTGTACTGATTCAGCAAAGTGTGATGAGTTTTGATTTTTTATCGATTTATTAACGATATTGTACAGCATTGTATTTTTTTTAATGCCGATGCAATTAGATAATGCAGCATTTAGAAGCTTAAGAACTGTAAATGGTATTTTTAACCGACTTAATATTTTATCTTAATGACTAAGACTTAACCGAAATTAAGTCGTGGATAAACCAATTATAATTTATTTACAAATATTAAATAAAAAACATCACTACCAAGTCTACATATTAAGGCTTTAGAGAAATTTTATTTGCGCGTCGGTCTGTATGACCAATACGCGAGCTTAAAAAGGTTAAAGTTTGTTCCTAACCAACACAGTACATCCTGCTAACATCTCATTTAAATGAAGGAAAACACTGCCAGAACCATTATTTAGACTATTATTATTTTATAATACTACTTAGAAATCAAATCATCTTATAACTAGTAATATTATTCATTTTTCCAAGAAATAACTGTCACAGAAAGGAAAATAGGCTACAGACTACTGCAAAATTAATGATCTTCGCTTGTCTTACTATCTTCTGAGATTATGGATATTATTAATCTCTCCAAATAGCTTTAATCTTTTAAACGGACACTCCATTAAATTGCCCATTAGCCAAGATGGAAGCAAATCTAAAGTATTATTGCCATAAATTTACGAGTAGCCTTCTTCTCTGTGGTTTATCAAGTTTTCGATTCCCACGAGCGGCTTGACATAAAGGTTAGGACACACGCGAACACATGTGGATGGCATTGCGGTTGACCATAATTGATAATCACAAACTTTACTAAGAAATCGTATCAAGTGCGACCTGATAATTGCTTCCTCTTTTGTAATTAGTTTTCTGACTGGTATATTTTACAATATTTTTCATTTTTGTGTATATATTTCAGATACAATTAGGCTAAGTTTAACTTCCATCGATATTATATGTTCAATAAGATTGATGTCAATTTTGACCTTGGTGTTAGTTTGTATATTCTTTCTTAAAAAAAATACTGATCAGTAAAGCAACCTTATAATTAAAATTAGACCTTATTATAACACTTCTGCTTACCTCTTCGAGATAAAAAGTTGCGATAAATTAAATACCACTATATATAAGTATACGTTATTTAACTATTCATAATACTGCAGTATAATATGATTTTGACAAATGAGTATACAAATGACTCGTCATAATCACCAGCGCAGATTCTTACGTAATCGTTTTAATTGCTGAGATAAACAGCGGTTATCGGATAACAGCTGTTTTATTATTATCTATTCTTGCATTTATTAAGTCTTGAAGCTTTATGTGGAACCTTCATTCAAAAATATTTATTGCGTACTTCGGAGACCTGTAATTATATGTAAGGTAGTCGCGGGATAAATAGAATGATCATGAGTTTTACATGTTTTTAAATTGAGTGTCATGACCGTCAGTTATTATTAGTGTTTTGAAGAATTGACTTCACAAAGAGTGTCAGTAGAAAACCCGAAGTCTCGTGGAGTTTATTTTCATGTAGAGTCGCTACTATGTTGCACTTGACAAATCAATTAACTGAGCAATGTGCACTCATTCTTAAATACTCATTCACCTGACAATTAATTAAATTTTACGTTTTCCACTAATTGGCAATCTACAAATAAATGTTTAATGATTCTCACGTCTCATTCTTAACCAGGTGGTAGCAACTTTATTATACTGCTTTAGTTTCTAATTAGCGTTTGTTTTAACGGTTTTTCAAAATAAAGAAAAAAGATTCATTGATGCTAGCCAGCTGTGGCAATTTAGTTTTTTTTTATATCTCTAAAACTAAGCATTATATTGTATTTTATGTATTTTATATTAATTAATGACTTTCATCGAAATTTAAATGTAAATTAACCTTTTTATAGGCTGGCAACTAAGGAGCTGTAACAAATCATATGAGATCGTCATGACTTCTATAATGTCCTTAATATACAGGTCTGGTATTTGATAATTAATAATTTATAAGACAGCCCTACAGCCACGTGATTTGTGTTTCAATTAAAACGTTATTAATAATCAATATAGCAGTTTCTAGGACTACATTAATTTAAATTTGTGTTTTAATTATTACGCCATTTTTTTTAATATTAAGAAAAAGAACTGGACCGAAATTATGTTATACGAAGATTAGCGCTTTTAAAAACAAAGTTTTAGGTAAGTACATCCGAATAATAAGTTACCGATGAATGGTGTTTTGAGTCTGATTGATCGGATTTTTATGACTGCGGCGCATTGTTGTATTTTTATACTATTTTCGTGACTATCTGCGAAATGTCTACGAAGTACCTAAAGCTGAAAACTTGTAAATCATTTGGTTAGGTGCAGCGGTGCTAATGATTTAGATACATACTGGTGGTACCTTAGTCTTTGTGTCAGCTTTGTTAACAAAACAAACGCGGTTCACGCGTTTTGGCGAACTGCACCGTGTTAATTGGGGGGCACCTGGGTCAATGTGTATGTTTATGACCACGGGACTGTCACAAAGTGCACAATTCTTTTTCCCGTCTGAGAAACGCAAAATATGATAAAAAGATGCTAAGACCCTTCATAGTTCATATAGAATTTAATTTTTGCAAAACGTTTTTGCAACAATCGTAGTTCAGTTGCAGATGTTGGGGAAAAGTAACACGTATTAGGAATAATATGTTATTGTTATAATATGCTTATTTTTTTTATGTTTAACCTCGATCGAATTTCTTCAGATAAGTAGGTAAAGCACCATTTTTCCTGTTTTGTATTGTACACCTTTCGAATAATTGAATATGCGCAAAAACAATTTCTAAGAAAGACTTTCGATTCTTTTTATACTGGCTAAGTACCCATCATCCGTCTCTGTTGACATGTCTTGAACAGTTCTAAACTCCTGGTACAAACAGCTTTCACTTTCACTGTTTGTTTTCGATCATGCGCATGAGTCAGCATCTTGACCGACATCCGAATAATGTTTATTGATTATATTGTATGATAAAACGCATTTGCGGAAATATTACCATACCCGTACGAAAAGGAAGGCAAATCCAAGGCGCTATTTGTTTAAAGGTTGATTGAATTATACGCGCAAAGGATTAATACGTTACATTGAACCTGTCAATACACCTGTAATTTTAAAGTTAAGTTGTTTTTTAAACTACATATAAGGCTCTCTTGTAAAGGTTTAAGGTTATAGGGAGCAAGTAGAGAGCCTCCCAGATTAAAGATTCCGTGTATGTTTGGAGAAGTTGAGTGGCCAATCTCTGCATCCTGACATGTATTCAAGAGACAGTTTTCTAATCCAATACAAAGCAGAACTCTCCTAAGTTGTTCATTGAAGGGCATATTTTTAATAAAGAAAGGATTGTCTGAAATCAAAACTTGATATTGAGTTTAGTAATCGCCACTCACCTAGAGTTCTTTGTTTACCAAGTTTAAAATAAGGCGTTGAAATCGGCCGTTTTAGATTGAAACTTTCCAATTTATTTGAATCGTAGGAAGTAGGATAGGTTACTGTAAATTATACAATTTACCTACAGTTAAACTTAAGTGATGAGTGTACTTTATTTGAATGCATTGTGGTTCCAACAAAGGGAAGTTCAACCTTTTGCGGTCAATTGCAAATGCATGATGAATCATTAATATTCGGACAGGTTAAAAAAATAATGAGGTCGTGAGGCGAGCTTTGCGATGTTCCATTCTACTGTCGCGATTGCGGTACGCATTTGCTTACGTACTATACTATGCCGTGATACTCGAATGTGTCACTGTGTAAAAACCGTTACCTATATTGTTGTTAAAGAAATTAGTGACGTATTTTTGTTGTAATAGGTTAAAAGTTGTTTTTTGAGGTCCATCTACAAAAGGCCCTTTTGGTTAGGCCCGCTACCAACCTTTTGACTTCCTAGTCTTCATTACACGAGTAGTAAGCTTTTCCCTAAAAAACTATCCTATCCATATTCAATAGTATGAGTGTGTAGTATACCTACTCACAAGTCGACATGATATAAGAAGAAAAAAAAATTGACAATATATGTATGTAGTAGATATTATATATTATTGGTTAATTGTACAACAACTGGATATGTTAGTAATGTAATGTGTCATCCAGTTCTCGATATTAATATCTTTAAGTGTTAACACTTGTGGCCGATGACCCACTGGATGGGCTTGCAATATTTCAAGCTCCGGGTAGCTACTTAAAATTCTTTAAAAGAAAAAAGCTACAGCGCTGGAGAAGTATTGTGGTCAGGATAAACATAAATAAGTGGAAAGACAAAGAAAAGAACGTCATGGTATGTCATGCATGTTGTGTGCCGTTCACATGAAGTATTAGCTCTGTAGGCAATGTATGCAAAGCTTAAAAATCTCGAATAATACATATCTAATATGGAAAAGTTTTTGTCTCGTCACGAAGAGATAGTAGACTTCATCGTCGATACCAGTTGTTATGGAAACGAAAAAAGGAGATGAAAACGAAATTCGAACTTGAGAATCAAAAAATTCAATTTCCTAACTAAGAGTATTTATCTTAGGTATTTCAGAACAAACATCTATAAAACCAAAGTTTGAAGTATTAGTCCGTTTCTATTGGTAGCTCTGAGATAGACTAGTTCCTACAGATTTTGGATTATATTATGCAGAACACTAAAACAGATAGGAAAAAATTGATGATTAGTTCTTGGCGCAAAATAATTAAGTAGTAAGTAGTCGCTCATCTATCTATTAATATATGTCACAATGCAGTGACCAGACACGCCAACGATAACGCAGAAGGTAGACAGTCCGGCGCTGACTCAATTTGGCCATATGTATGTTAATTTAATAAATTTATTTATATGGTCTTTCCGTTATAGCGATAAAGTTACCCTAATTTATAATCTTGAAACTAAAACAGATGCAGCTAATGATAAATAAATCTTATTTCTATCTTGCTCCCACGCATCATCCGGCGAAATATTGTTAATGTGTATCTGAAAATATTAAAACGACATTATTTTAATTTACGTACCTGTCTTTAAGGAATTATTTGCAATCAAACACTCACGTAAAATATCGTCGAAAACCAGAACAAATGGCGATAAACACTTTTTTAAATTTTCCTTGAAACCTCTTTACTTCGCAAGCTAAGGGCACCATATGAGCAGTTCTCTGGATTAATACGATCTTAGTATGATAATGTGCAATTAAACGTAACCTTCACGTTGCCAGCACTAACCACTTGTCAGAGATGATACTGCATTGGGTCAGAGGTTTGAACTGAAACTTCTAAACCGTATACAATAAGATTTACTGTCTGTACATGTATTTGCATACTCATAAAATGGTTTTAATAAAACTGACGTAGTATGTAGCAAGGTTATCTGTAGGCCTCGGGATTTTAGATTTTTAGTATTTGTCTAAATTTACGACATGTTTTATTGTTAGGTATAGTTATGTTTAGTTAATGTATCGTGCCTTCGTGTTTATAACTATTAAGGCGTATATTTCCATGAAATTTATTTGGAATTGGTAATATATTACATTACTTGATAGAAAGGATTAAGACTTCCTGATTAGTGCAGTGGCTAAGCGATTGGACTGCTGCGCTAAGGGTTGCGGGTTCGATTCACGCACGGGGCAAAACTTTGTGCGAACCACAGATGTTTGTCCCGAGTCTGGGTGTTTGTGTATATGATATTTCTAGTTTGTGAAACGCACCCACGACACAGGAGAAATTCCTAGTGTGGGGCGACGTTTTTAAAAAAAGGATAATAAAAGGAACTTAGACGCTGTTAATTCTGTCTAGATTCAATGTCCAAAACTAACTTGTAAACTTTGCAAACTAATTCTGGAGACAAAAAAAAGCTGCACTCGTTTAAATTTTTTATAGATCGTCTTCGTAAAGATCAACCAACAGATAAGAGTTTTTTCTTCGATTTTCATATTTATATGTATTTGAATCCGAATTTTAATCAATCATTTCGAGTATTTATTTAAATACAACAAAAACTACTTGGTAATGTTATTAAAAACTGGTAATATAAGTCAAAAAACCACTTGTCAGATCACAGATCTAGATTTGATAATCACGACGAAAATTGTGCACGTTGCTACGTTTATATGCAAAGTCCACTATTTATACATTATAAGCTATCTTAATTAATTATTATTTTGCTATATAAAAATACTTTTTAATTTATTACCTTTAACAAATAGGTCAAGTGATGCTACTATGCAGATTAGGAAAAAAAATAGGTTTTACGAGAATTTAATATGTATCACATTCTACTTCCTTGTTGTCTATACATTGCGGTACATCAGGATGCCACTTAGGAGGAGGCCTTTGTTCAACAGTGGACGTCTTCGGGCTGAGGATGAGGATGAGGATGCCTCGAAACGTGCTGACTGGCCCTGGCACAAAAAAAAAGTTTTCTATTTCTCATTATGATCAATTCTCAGTTTATTCAAACCATACTTAGATTAGTCAAGTTTCAGCATTATGGATTACCATAACGGGAACTATCTAAGCCAGAATAGTTGGAAACTCCACCAGGAAAGAAAAAAAATAGATCTTTTTTTCCTCTTAGCTACATTATAGATAGTTTATTATTTCGCATTTAGGAACTAACACTTTTAAACTCGTTCATGACCAGCATAATAGTCAGTAGGAGTCAAGCCTATTAGTACGTTTAGTAAATGGTTCGTCGTTATGGTTACCAATGTTATTATAAGCCAAAAACAGGATGTGTTTCCTCATCTTCCCCTTGATAATCGACCTAAAGATAAAGCCACTTAAGTCGAATTTAGCGTACGTATCAATAACAACGGAAATAGGTAGCATTTTTGCCAACAGCAAATTAGCGAAAAATTGCCTCAAGACTGGATCGTGTGACCTACTGCGCTGTACGTAACGATCATAAAAATCATGTTATAAATGAAAATCCTTGACACTTCTGAAGAATTGTTTTCCTTATTTGTAGGCAACGGCCCTGAGATGAGCCGTCCCTTAATCATTGCTATAGATTTGAATTCACTTTGTAAAACGATTGGAATAATATTTCCTGCTTTACGCACCTTCACAGGCAATATATCAAATTATCTATTTAAAATGACATAATTAATTGTTTTATTTATCTGTCAAAATAAGTATATTTATTGAGTAATTTACGAGCTGTGACAAAATGATTTTGTGGACCGTATTATACTTAGTTATACTTTAATTTGGAGGACATTTTTTTATAAAGTGTAAATTAATATCACGATAACACATATAATAGTGAAGTCGCTTGACGAATGTGATGCGAGTGAATGAAGCAAAAGAAGTATGCCAGGATCATAGCAAATTGAAATCCGTAGTCTCTGCCTACCTCAGGGAAACAGGCGTGACTTTATGTATGTATGTATGTACATAAAATAGTTACGTTCTACGAAACACTATAGTCCTACTAATATTATAAATGTGTAAGTTTGTGAGTATGGATGTATGGATGTGTGGATGTTTATTACTCTTTCACGCATAAACGGCTGGACCGATTTGGTTCAAATTTGGTATGTAGATAGGTTATACCCTGGATTAACATATAGGCTACTTTTTATCCCGAAAAAATGTCGCGGGTAACACCGCGGGGCGCAGCTAGTTGTTAATAAAACTCTTAAAAAGTTGTTTAGTATTCTCGCCTAGAAACACTTGACTTCATTGCTAATATTAATTGATTCGGTACATTCAGAATAATCAACGTCATCTGTCTTATAAATTATTTATTTAATAACTACGTGTTAAATAAGCACTTATTTCTAATTACAATTTTTTTTTTTTTTTTTTTTTAAAAAACGTCGCCCCACACTAGGAATTTCTCCTGTGTCGTGGGTGCGTTTCACAAACATGAAATATCACATACACAACCACCCAGACGCGGGACAAACATCTGTGGTTCGCACAAAGTTTTGCCCCGTGCGGGAATCGAACCCGCGACCCTTAGCGCAGTCCGCAGTCCAATCTCTTAGCCACTGCGCTAATCAGGTCGTCAAAATTATGTTAAGTATATAAATATAATTACACTAACACATACATAATATCACGCCTCTATTTCCCGAAAGGGTAGGGAGAGGTGTACCTATAGTACACCCACATTTCGCCAGCAATGTTATAAGTCCCAATGTAAAGGGGGCGAGCCTATTGCCTTCAACTGGGCATAAATCCACACTCCGTGCTGCTTCTGAGAATTACCTAATGGGAAACACATTGCCCGACCCGGGATTCAAACCCAGGACCTAGTGCTCACTCACGCTTAGCAATCAATAGACCAACGAGGCAGTCAATTATATAATAATAAATCCATAAACTCTCTCTCATAGAGTTTCTTTAGATTAACAATAAGGCCACAAAAATCCAGATAAGTTTATAAGTGACTGCTGCCTGTAGTAGGTAGGTAGGTAGGTAGTAAACAATACCTGTAATTAATGTTACGCGGGTCAAGTTATTAGAATTTATTTATTTACTAGCTGCGCCCCGCGGTGTTACCCGCTACATTTTTTAGGGATAAAATATTAAGCCTATGTGTTAATCCAGGTAATCTAGGGTGTCAGCTACCTCCATATGAATTTTCATCAAAATCGGCCAAGCCGTTTTAGCGTGAAGAGGTAATAAACATACAAACACACTCACAAACTTTCGCCTTTATAATATTAGTGTGATTTTATCAAACTATTGTGTTATTAAGCGTGATGAAGGAATATATTATTATGTTGTATGGACACAAAATTTATTTTTAGTCAATTATTACACCCATAGTAACCTCAATCAAACTCAATCTAAACCTCTGTTAAATTTGTTTCCACACTCCCTGAGGGCTATAATAATATATGTCAGATTTGTTGAATCATATTAGGAAAATATTATTAATCATAAATTATTGTCATAACACAAAAGTAAACTACACCTGCATACGTTCTCATTACAGAATTCATTAAGTTGACCAAAATGATTGTCCGTTAACTACGGAATGGACGGTGAAAATTCAGCTTTGAAATATAACCGTTCTCCGAATATATACCTTTTGAGTTTGATCCTTTGTCATTCATATTTCATAATCAAAGTGACTTTTTATCCCAAATCTAAAATAATTAATTTGGTAAAATGTAGTCAGGGAAAAATGATTTATATTTTTCCGCTAAAAGTCGCGGTAATAGACGGGTTTTCCGTGAATAAAACGGTTTTATCCGATTTATTTAAGTGATACTGCAAAAGTACTAATAAACTAATATTACCATTTAAAATCGATCATAGTCAAAAACCTTTGTTTCTTAAAATATTGTAAACACATGACATTTATTTATTTTTAATGAGTTTACGTCTAATTAGGAAATACAAGCCCTCAAGCACATAATAATACAAAACTGGTGGCAATAAACAATATGGTTTATTAATCTTCCTCATTAAACTGATCTTAGGTAGATTATACCATCTTGATCATATTAATTAATACATTCAATTGTTTTTATAAAACAAAATGTTTTTCGCGCAATAAATAATAAACAACTAAACAATTAACATTTAATCATCGTAAATAATATAAGAAGATCGATAAAAACAGTTTAAAAAGAGCAATTAGTGTCAAATACGCATTCAATCAATATTATCAATGTTTTAGTTGGTTTAGTGTTATTTAAAAGATAAATGTATAAAAAAGCTCTCAGTGGCGTCACAAAGTAATACTATATACCTATTGATATATACAACTATATTATAACAATGGAAATCTGTGGTCTCTGCCTACCTCTCAGTGAAACAGGCGTGACTTTATGTTTGTATATATATACGACTATCGAGTTGCATATACGCAAATAGCTCGATAACGCAACTGAGTAATATCGTACTGCTAGCAAAAAAAATACTAATAGTAATGCACTTTATTGCAGACCATTTGATCATTTAAGTGGGCTGGAACACAAAATCTTCGATGATCCCCAAAATAATGAAGCTAAAATTGTAAGGAGTAAATAACGGTGTTTCTTTTTCTTATAATCTGGTAACTAATTGTTTGTTTTCCTGTGTGACATGACACACCTTCAATACAGCAGAAGTCAGGAAATTTTCTAATTTAAAAAATGTAATGTGTATGACATTTTGACCTATATAAAAGTTCATTCTCATAACTTTTATGATTCACAGGTGTTTCTGGGTTTAACCAGTAGACCGTTATCAAATATTAAATTGTAAATTTTATATATATATATTGGAAATAGGACAAACTAAAAACATATTATTATAATAATAATAATCGTTTATTTCAGGCAATATAAAACAATGCTAAACAAAGCTTACAGAGGCCCATATTATATATACCTTACAGACTAACATACATACAAAAATATAAACTTATAACTAAGTCACGTTTTCGCGATAATATAATATATTTTTTTATAGACATTTCATGGGTGGTGTGCCTGATACTCCAATTTATTTTTTGGATTTTATATATTTATCGTTTTTCTATTGCTCCCATCGTATAGCGAGAAAGGACCAGACATTCCTATCGTAACGGGGTTAAATGGCAAGGGTCTTCTAAAGAGGATGCAAGGAGGTTTCTTTTAAGAAAGTTTCATCCATCCATACATTATGAGAGAAAGACATCGCTTGCTTGGTCACAGGTCAAACTCGTTATTTATGTTTTTGTATAAAATCTCGATAAACGACACGAGCAGTGACTACATGTCTTATTTCGCTTAGATCAACAGCTTCGATTTTTACCAACGAGATAACATAAGTAGTAAATTATATCTGAAATTATTTGTATTAGGTGCTTCTTATAATTGGTGAATCAAACAATGATATCCTCATTCCTCATATAACAGGGCTAGTTTAAGGTGCTTATAGCTTCTGTGTGGATTGGAGTGGAGATTGGTATCAGGTATACTGATCTGCACAGAGGCGGTTATGCCGTCTTCACACTGTGAGACCTCTTTTAGTAAGTAGCTATTTGTCTTTATTGAAATTTGCACTTAGTTATTTAAGCTGTTTATCAACTTTTTATAACTATGACTAGAATTTTTCTTGAACATAGCCGTGTAGTATTCGGCCTAGACTTGACTACTCCCTTTCTTCCCGGGGATGTCGTAAGAGGCGAGCGACTAATGTAAAATCCAAAAGATGGGCAGCAGCGTCTTTTGTAACTTGACCACCAATACTACGATCCCCTAGCCGCTTGCCAAGCGTGGGGATTATAGCAACGCTCCCCCTAGGGGGAGGCCTTTGCTCAACTGTGGACGTCTTCCCGATTATGATAACCAATAAAGCGGCCAAAATTATGTATACTTTGGATTGTTTTCCAAAGTAGTCCTCTACCTTGTCGTGTTGATTTTTCTTTCCAAACTATGAGGTTATGGGAATAGAGAGTGCTTCTGTGATTGCGCACAACTCGCGTAGTTTTGTTATCTTAGTTGAGATTGGCCTACGTGACACAAAAACTTTATACATACATACATAAAGTCACGCCTGTTTCCCTGAGGGGTAGGCAACTAACTAAAAACTTTATTATTACCTATATTCGTATAATCTATTATAATATATTAAGTGTGTCAATATGATTATGAGGTGAGCGTAAGATTTATTTATGGACATCATAAGCATAGTGATATGCATTTATTTTAAATTAATTTACATTACAATAATGTTATTATAGTTTAAATATTATGTTCTGTATCCATAGAAATATTATAAAAACTATTCTCAATATGCTATTATGCAAATGTAGCTTAATTGGGCTATCATCTTAAACATAATTGTGTATTATTTATTATCTATACTTAATTAATAGACACGGTTGTCGGAACACGAAATACATGTACATTCATCACTGTCATTCCTTCCTAATTCTTTAACAATTATATAATAATTTAATAATATAAATGTTTGTTTGATGGTGTTATTGTTTTGTAATATAACACAAGTAATATAATATTTAATTGATATTGTTTGTGTTAATATCTAATTGTTTAGTTTTAATGGCCGTTGTTTTGTTCCTTATGACACTGTTGACTTTAATTACGTGTTAGGCCATGACCATCAACAAGGTAAAGTTTATTTGAGTACAGGTTAAAGTGAGGCGAAATCACCAATTATCGCCTATTATATAAATGTTTATATATATTGAATTTCTTTTTCACACTAAGACTGCCGTTTTAATTTCAGGTTTAAAATCTATAAGGACTCTGGTTTGATTTCAAAAATATGCTCTTAACCTAATTCTAAATAATACCGCGAATGGCGAACATTTTGTTAAGAAAGAATAGGTCTCTTCAATCTAACCTATTGCTACCTTATAAATATAAATGTTTAAATCAATAAATCATTAACCGAATAGACAAAGGCGTGGTAAAAAACTGTTAAATGGAAATCATTTGTAACACATATCCAGTTATTGTCCCTTACACCCTACACTGTGTATTTCGATGGACTATAATTCTTACATTAATTGCTCCAGTATTTGTTTTGAATTGTCCAAAAACACATAAACCTCACACTAGAATGGAAGACAGATACCTTTAAATACGTATAAGTAATCTTAGTAGGTTGTATATTTTTTTATTATGCATAAAAATGTTTTAATTGGTTCATATCATATTACAAATTAGTGGCTTATAAACATGCATTAACATTTGGGACAATGGGTTTTAAATTGGCTATAACATGCGTAAAAAATAATTTTATTACATGTTATTGAAATTGAATCACATATAAAAGTGATACACAATAATTTATATTGCCTACTTATCATTAAAAAGCAAAGTCAGACGCTTCCATTTTACGGCCCGGTATTAGTTATTCTACTTACACGTTATTTTACTTTTCTAAGAATTTAATGCAGTTGTCCGAATCCATGTACCTACGCAAAAGACAATTTCCACAAACATAACCTAATTTAAATAATCTAATAGATGATTAATTAGGTCAATATTCTGAAGGGTTTAGGTTTAATAAATAATAATATTAATTGTGCGTGCTAGCCCAAATTAGTGTCCAGAGGGCTAGATACAAATTAAAAATGCTTGAC
Organism: Abrostola triplasia; assembly: GCA_946251915.1. Classification (NCBI taxonomy): domain Eukaryota; kingdom Metazoa; phylum Arthropoda; class Insecta; order Lepidoptera; family Noctuidae; genus Abrostola; species Abrostola triplasia. The sequence continues at coordinate 8,961,643 of OX276428.1, read as the reverse complement.
GAATAGAATGATGGGGCTGACATGTTTCAATAAGTGTATAACCATATGTCAGTTCCATGTATTTTTCATTCTAAGTATTCGATTTCTATTTGTCATACGTTTTGCCATTTGTCTTGGGAGGCTGATCATTTAGTAATGTTTTGTTCATAGCCAAATTAACCTGGACATTTGCAATGGTAAGCAGCTGCTTGTTTTTGGACGCCTCTGCCCCCTTACCATGAGTTCTTAAATCAGGAATTTTCGCGTGCGGTGAAGTGCGGTGTCTCGCTTTCACAACGTAAAATGTACTGCTCTAAAAGCTTATAGTAAGGGAGCTGCTTCCCTATTTAAAGTTTCTAAAGAAAACTCGTAAGTTTCTCATGCAAAATGTTATTATAAAAAACGTCATAACTCTTCTATCTAATAATACGATCATTAGCCGAGTATCCTCTCATTATTATTTATTATTCATACATGCAACAGAACCGCATCAAAATAAGACATTTAAATAATAAAGTCGGTGAGAAAACTGTTATTTGACCTTACCTACTTAGTGCGTCTTACTAGTTACAAGTAAGTTTATGAATCAGCCACAAAAACTGTATAGGTCACTGTTAATAACATTGATTATAATTATTTATTAGTTCTTCCTCGGTATTGTAATCATAGTGTATTTTTATCACGCTTATTCTAAATCTTAATTTAAAGGTCACCAATTAGTAACTGACATTTGACTCGTGACGTATAACCTCGCGTGTTCGTCTTTTGTTTCACTTTCACTTTATTTAATCAGCATTTCCAGTTTTTTATTTATTTAATGTAGTTTCTCTTATATATTTATTTTGCTGATTGCACTTAAATCTATTTAAATAGCCTACCTACTACAAATGTGTTTATACAAGCTTCTATCTATTTATATTATAAATAAAATTTGTTTACAATTGTGTAAATAATAATTTTGGAATGCTTAGCTTTAATTGGAGACAGGGACAATCTTCTTCAAACAGGTCAATCATTAATCTTGTCAGAAGTACAGAGCTTTACTCACAGTATGTGTTTTGCCTGTTTGGATATTTTGAGGTATCACGCAACAAATAAGAGTAACTCTACAAAATGCTCTACAAAGAGCTTACTTACTCTTGATAATGTGCCGAGTGGTATCCGGTCTAGAATTGACCGCCCCCTTTCTTTCCGTGGGTGTCGTAAAAGGCGACTATGGGAAAATCCAGAAGATGGGCAGCAGCGTCTTCTATAACTTCACCACCAATACTGCGATCCCCAAGCCGCTTGCCAAGCGTGGAGATTCTGGCAACCCCCCTCCTCCTTCCTAAGAGGGAGGCCTTTGGTTTGAGTGGGCGTCTTTCGGCTGATGATGATGACTCTTGATAATAAAGCAATCATTTAAAATAAAAGATCGTCCGAAATGGATCAATTTCCTTCTATTTCAAACGCTTGCATCAGTCATCTACCGTCCGGCATCTGTTTTCATTTCCATGAAAACATAAAAATCTTACTCTTTCACCATACCTTGACTTCTGATTAAAGACAAATAAAAAGCACTTAATTTTTTCTTAAGGAAATCGGTATCAAAAATTCCTTCCCATATCCAGATAACAATTAACATAGTTTCCTCGAAACCCATAGCGGTACGTATTTCTTCTTAATTTAATATGAGCGTCGACATAGCGCAGTCTGTGTGCCTGTGATAAATACGAACGGTAACTGTGACATTATCACTGAGTTAAGGTCAACACTTGGTCAAAAGTTCAATATGTCGAATATCCATCTGTTTAAAGGACTACACGTATAATTAATCATTGTTGTTTCTTTATTAAACTGTTTAGCCTCTGAATGAGTAAATAAATCAGTGAATTTGAAATTTGTCTAACCTTAATCGTTCGTTTTATTGATTTATTAGAACTAGTAATATGTAGGAACTGTTTGTTTGTTATTGAACATAATAACAACACGACTGTATTCCCTAACAAGTCGAAAAGGTTTACAGTTTTTTTCTAAGAAAAACTTCGCCCCACACTAGGAATTTCTCTTGTGTCATGGGTGCGTTTCACAGACATGAAATATCACGTATACAAAAACCCAGACTCGCGACAAACATCTGCGGATCGCACAAATTTTTGTCCCATACAGGAATCAAACACTTAGCGCAGCAGTCCAATCGCTAAGCTTCGACGTCAATCAGGTCGTCAAAGTTGAAGGCTTCTAATTCGGTAGATAATATCCTCCTCCCCTACTTCATATACAAGGGATGGTAAGCCTAATCAATGTAATCACACAGTTCATAATATGTTGTCAGTATTCTCCTATAACAGAATATTATTGTAAAAGGTTAGATCTGTCTATTTAAAGTTAGTGGATCACTAATCTTATTAAACATAAGAGTCACTCATCATGCGTCATATTCTACGTCGCCTGTCACTTTAAAAATTAATATCTACAGACACGGCGCGATGATGCAACACACAACGGAAACGTAGAGACTTCTCTAAAACATAAGTAAGGAAACAAATATATAGGTAGTAGACACAACCTAATAATCAGATTTCAGAACTTTGAACACATTGCCCATGAGTAGCATAAATCCATAAAGAAGAACTCGATGGCATTATTAACACAGATTTCGGAATTGTACAAACACTTGTACTTATTTAATTTGAAGTACTCAAGGGTCATCGACCGCGTAATTTGTTTGTTTAGGTACCTATCACTAATTAATATGATGGATTACTAGAATAAGATTTATGTAAATAGATAAACTCAGTGAGTTAGCAAAGGCTTATGATAGGCCTCTAACAATAGGGAATGAGCTGATTGTCCTTAATCTAGCACAAGTGAATAAAGGTTGTTAGGTGAAATTTCTAGAAATACTACATCTACTAACTCTACATCTAAAGTTCTCACGTTTAACCAGCAGTTGCGTTTGCTACTGTTAGAGCTAAGAGGCAATGCTTTCGAGACAATCAAAGGTGTGTATAGTTATAAAATTTCTTACGTGGTTATTTATTATTCGGCTTAGAAGCCAATGCAGGCAATCATCTGCAAGTGGCTCCGTCAAAATGAGGTGATGACGATGGACGACTTGATTGGCGCAGTGCCTAACTATCGAACTGCTGTGCTATGGGTTTCGAGTTCGATTCCCGCACGGGACAGAAATTTGTGTGATTCGCAGATGTGTATCCTGAGTTTGTGATATTTCATGTTTGTGAAACGCACCTGACACAGGAGAAATTCCTAGTGTGGGGCAAGTTTTAAAAAAAGGTGTATAAAAGTGGCTAACATGAGTGGCGATAATAAATTGATGGGATGGGAGACTGTCCACATAGAGCCCTATCTTTGTGGACAGTCTCCCGCGAGACTATCCTGCTCAATGGGTGAATGTATTCCTGCAGCACGAGCTATAATTATTATGTTGTTCATATCGACACGACAGCAGAAAACTACTTGGGTTTACTTGACCGTAAGTGGGTGTAGGTAAGTGTGTAGTTTTAGAGTTAAGTTGACTAAATATAAAGGCTTCAAAGCAAAGACTACTAAAACAACAACACACAATATAATATAGCGAAAGTATTGACGTACAAATATAAACAAAAAGTACCGTAAACTTTTTGAATAACTCACAAATATTTAGACCCAATATCACTGCAAGTCTAGAGATTTGTGTAACCGCAATACATCCCTATGTATGGAACATTACGATTAAATAAAAAATGGACAATATTAACGAAACACTTCAACTTCATTCATTCAATAAAAAAATCGCGACCATGTTAAGAGGCCATGTCTTTTAGAATACCTTATATTGAACATTTGTTAAGTAAAACACCTCATGAAACGTCACAAAACTGTATTCTTATCATTCAATGCACGTAACTCTACATTACCGCTTCTGAAAGGAGTGCGATAACAGCGTGTAACCCTAAAAAGGCTATGTAAATAGTTTATTGAAAACGTTCCACTATAAAGTTACTAAGTAATGACTACTTGAGAGAAGAATAAATTGTGTTTGTATTGCTGTTAGTACGAAGGCTATGTATGAAGGTTGTTGACGTTTGTGTACAGACGTTTATTACCAATAATCATATTTCTTGACATCAACGTACATATATCGCATCACTTATGATAGGCCTTATTTACCTTGTGTGTTAGTAATAAACTAAAACTATGAATGACTGCAGTCATAATTTCATTAGTAATTGAAAATTGTATTGATAGAGATTATATTACTAACTACTTATTTCATGACTATAACGTCGTATTCTTACAATTATAATTTCCCTAACATGAGTAAACGTCGCTTGGTTTTGAATGAGACCCCAGCGCTTATAAAGTTTGAAAATTACCGTCTTAGCCACTTGGCTACTAAACCACAAAGTAGCTATTGAAAAAAAATGTTAATTTATTGGCAGTGCATATAAAAACTATGTTTGATCAAATTATTATGTATGTTTCCTACTAAGTAAACGCTGCACTAAAAAGATAATTGAAATGTTATCATCCATTACTTAAAAGCCCCAAATAATCGATATTACCTTAACACAAAATACTTAATTAAGCTATAAATAATATAATTAACATTTGGACTAATTTAAATGAAATCGATACCTAAAGGATCTAATTAAATAACATTTTCTTTTGCCTTTTGAAAAAATAACGTAAATCAAACAATACCTACATATATAAATGCATCGACAAACAGCTGATAAACGAAATCGAATATTTTTTATTGCTAGTCATTTGATTCCAAATGATTTTCTTTTTTACTCTACTTAAACAAATCGTTTCATAAATGGAACGAGCTACATCTATAGCCATGTTTTTCGTTAGGTTTTCAAGGGTTGTCGCATCTATTTTTAGACTGGCTTTACTATTTCCCGCACTTGTGCGGCAACTACCTACGAGAAATTCTTGTAAATTGTTTTCTTAAAGTCCTTTTTACTTTGTTTTGGCACCTACTTCGACATCTCTCTACCATCCGTTGGTTGACTGGTAGAGAATTCCTCAGGGATTAAGTAAGTTTATATAAATAAAATAAAATAAAATAAAAATAAAAATCATTTATTGCAGACAACACAGTCCATAGACAAATAAAAGAAGAATGAAGAATGGTTGTTAGTAACAGAAATATTACTTATAACTAATGTTAGTAATTAAAATCTACCAGCTATAATTAGACACCATTAATGCCTACCCAGTAGGCTCACCGATCTCGCAACACATGTAGTTCAGTGTACCTACTGAGCAGAACAGTATCAGTTCTCTCGCCAAACATTTTTAGGACGCTATTCCGGCTCCCCCGCACTCGTTGCATCACCGACGCGACTTTTTTACGCATAATTGCGTAAAAGTCATCTACGCTGGCATCAGCAAACATGCCGGATGCGCTGCAATATCGAGGGAGCCGGAACAGTGCCCTGAACACATTATTATACTGGACGCGCAAGGCATTGTAGGGTTTTTGTGTAAAGTTTACCCACAGGCCGCTCGTGTAGAATGTCTGGCAGAATGCCTTGAACAATGTTATTTTAACAGGAGCAGTACTCCGAGCGAACCTGTGTGCCAACATATTACCGCGCACTGACAATGCCCTGCGCTCCCTCTCGATGTCTAATTCATCACTAAAATTCTCGGTAACAATATGTCCCAGATATTTAAACTGAGTAACACGACTTAGAGGTTCACCGTTAAGTAATATGGGTGGTATTAAGATATTGTTTTTATTTTTACATTTAAATAACATAAACTCACTTTTAATTTCATTGTACCTCAGGCCATGCTCCACTGCATAAGCCTCACACACCTTTAACAACTGCCTAAGACCCCCGATTGAAGGGCTCAGCAGCACCATATCATCAGCATAGCTCAAGTTATTGACACATATGTCATCAATATGGCATCCAATATGCATGCTGCTGAGCCTCTCAATCAGATTGTTGACATATAGATTAAAAAGTCGTGGTGAGGTCAAGCCACCCTGCCTTACGCCACATTCTAAAATATATTCATCAGAGAATTCATTTCCCCACCTAACTATATTGCGCTGCTCACTGTACCAGTAGTCAAGAATTTTTACAAGGTCATCTGAAACACCAGCTGTTCTTAGCTTTGTCCAAAGCTTATTATAAGACACCAAGTCAAAAGCTTTGGACAAATCCAAGAAGCATGCATATACTGGTGTTTTCCTTTTCACATAATAATCCACAGTGTGTTTCAGAGATAGTATTGCACTTTCGGTTGACAACCCCTCTCTGAAACCGAACTGTGTATCCTGTAATGTTAAGAAATGATCAAGTTTTACATCTAATAACCCATCAAATACTTTTGCAATTATAGTAGCTAAAGAAATCGGCCTATAGTTATTTCTATCTGATATATCAGCAGTGGCATTTTTTACTATTGGTACAACCACTGTTTTCATAAGACTAGATGGTAAATACGAGTGTCGTATACAAAAAGTATAAAACATGGCTAGTACCCTATACAGGTGCAATCCCCCATGCTGTAGGTGCTCGATACTGAGTCCCTCATGGCCTGGGGATTTCCCCCTTTTCATATTTTTGATAATGTTGGCGACATCCTTACTTGAAAATCCTATGGGTGATTTTATTGGGACATGGTCAGCATCAGACACCATCAGCAAAGAAGATTTCACCTGAAAATGATCCTTGAATGAGTTTGCAATCTGTTTAGCATCACTGATGCCATCAACGCACACAGGCAGACTAATTTTACCATTTAAACGCTTCGTGCCCTTCCAGAATTTATTAAATTTTTTAGCTGAATGTTGTGAGGCAAGTGTGTCCATTTGTATCTGTTCCTGGTTGTTCTGACAGTATTTTAAGCGTGACTTGAAAATTCGTCGACTTTCACACATTTTATCATACAAATATCCACTAACTGGTTTACCCCCTAAGACATACAATTGATAGTCATGCCTAGCCTGCCTGTGGGCATCTCTGACATGTTTGTTCCATCCCTGCACACATTTAACCTTAGTCAGCTTCTTAGGTGAGACACTGCGAGTGTTTGCTGAGGCTTGACTTAACATGTTAACAATATTGCTATATAAGTTATCAATTACACATCTGTGTTGTTTGTTTTGACACATACTGTCAGCACATACATGAAGTTCAACAGGAAACATAATTGTTCTGAAATTATTATTGCACATTTCATGATATTTCTGAATTTCTGCTAAATCTCTAAACCCCCATACAATTTTATTGTGTAAATAATTGTGTACATCTACTTTAGCTTTAATTATTTCTAAATTACAAGTCACCTGTAAAGGAAAATGATCTGACCAATATACATCATTGAGCACCTTAATATTCACTACAGACTGCCATGCTGACTTGGTTACCACACAGTGGTCTAGCCACCGCTTACATCCATGTACTTCACTTTGAAAAGTATAAGTGTCAGATGACATACCTAAATTGGCTAGATCAGCACATATCCAATCATTTTCCTCACAAAAATCTAAAAGTTCATTACAAAACGGTGCACTAGGGTGTGCATTGAAATCCCCTAACATAAATACTACTTCTGTACTATTGTCTTGTATAATTGCATTTAATTCGCCCAAACATTGAGTGAATTCCGGCAAGTTCACAGATTGATCAGTTGGCATATACACACTCATAACTAACATGTCACGTCCTGCACCAGTCACTACTTTAATGGCAGCGATACGCTCACTAATACACTTTATTACTCTAACATTGCTAAAGACACTTTTCCTCCACAATATCGCCACCCCGCCATGAGGTCTGCCGCGTAGCAATCCCGCAGTCAAGTCCACCGCTGACTTTCCCGTGTATCCGAAGCTGTCATCAATATCACCCAATACTTGTGTATCATACGGCAGCAGCCAGGTTTCTTGGAGTGCTATCACATCTGCCGTTTTACATAAAATTCTTACACACTCTATACTTCTTTTGATATTTTTGCAGTTATAACTTACTAACGTACTATCCATTTAATTGTATGTCTTCTGTACCGGAATTCTTAGACTTAAATCTTACGAATCTCCTAAAAGTTATCCCATCAGGCCACAAGTTATCATTTAAAAAGGTATCAATTTTATTGATTGAGACGAACATTTTAAAAGCATTGTACGACCTTTCTTTTTTCATGTTAACTTTTTCGAGGGAGACTTTTTCCTGGGTCTTATTGTATATATATTCACATATATCGGCCTCTAGGGTATCCTTGTTGACATTAGAAATGAACAAAGGAACCTTTGTTTCCGCCGCTTTAAACTTTGTTTCAACACTAGTTATTGCCTTTCCCGTTTTTCCAATAAATCGATTTTTATGTCGTATACGCTGTATCAAAGTCCACTCATCTGTTGGTTGGTTTAGTTTCCATTCACGTGACGAATTAACTATTTCCGCCATTGTTGGTTGCAATGTACACGACGTCGGCGCTTGTTTGTACGAGTATAAAACTTTGCCCGCGCTCTCGTGCGTCACTGCCGACGGCGCCACAGTTGTTTTCGGTGCGAGGGAGATAGTCCTATTCAGACATGCGCCAGAGTGAGACGACGGGGACGAGGGCTCGAGCGCGTTCCGTTCCAACGATATTGTCGTAGTGTCGGTATATTTTGAATTATCATGTTGAGATACCGTCTCACTACCCGAAAAATATGCACTTCTTTTTTCCTTGTTAACGTTTGGATAATTAACCAAGGAAGTAAGTTTGAGATTGTCTAGGTCTATACGTACTGTTTCTACCATGTCTACCGTTGCATATTTTTCCTTAACTGTTTGTATTTCACTACGAAGAAGCATAATGTCCTTCAATAACTTGGTAACATCAATGTGATCAAACGATATCGGAGGCAATTTTTGTAAGTCCCTTGCAACAAAGATGGGAATCACATCCGGATCAATTTCCTTAAAGAGACAAATAATGTCTTCCAAGTCTCTTTGCATTTTGCCATCTCGTCTTCGTGATTTTTTCCTCTGAGTAGTCGTTACCGATTCAAAAAACAAAGTTTTCGCTTCGTCGATATCTGGCTCCGAAAACGCAGATAGGCACACACGAACTATGGATTCACTATCCATAACATCATGTTTATTTTGAATGAATGCTAGTACTTCACTTATTATTATATTACAATTACTACACTTCAACTTATTAACCGCCATTGTTTACAAAGTTTGCGCGCGCAGGTCAGCGCTGTGCGAGCGAGCGAGCGCGACTGAAGTTTAAATAAATAAATAAATAAGGATCTAATCTTTGTGATTTAACAGTAATTAAATTTAGGAAAGATTGACACATCCTCTGTTCATTTTTATATGGAATTGTTGACACGGCTTGTATTTAGAATAGAATTCCCATATTGTATTCTATATTGTATTATAATCAACGAATTCATTAACTAGTTTTCTATTTTCGATTTTTTTGGCCCCAAGTATTCAACGACCTTCAGATATAAGGTGTAAACGACGCCGCAGATGATTTTTAAAATTCTCTTCTTTAATACACTTAAAATAGAAATAATTATTGTTTACCTATTTTATAATGATTCTTAAATGAAGCCTAATAGGATTCCGATTGTAGCACCACTAAATTGTCGTCGGTTTATATTGTAAATATGACTTAATATTTAATAGCAATCATTAGTCATGCTAATATATATAAAATATGTTTTTCAATATGTATATTTTTGAAATATTAATATGTATGTTATTAATCACTTTTATCATCCATAATACCTACTCGTATTACCATCGTAGAGCCTCTTTCTTTTGAACACGTGTGGATTTGAATAATAAAGCCTTCTGAGTAGTCGGTGGACATCGAGATGAAGCGTGCGTGTCAAAGCTGAACGCAATGACAGGTCATTGCTCCAATGTGTCGAAAAGGACAAACTTCTGTATCTTAGGATACCTTGTTGGACTCATATTAGTTATTTAACAAGGTGCTATACAGTTCATATCACTAGCAAAATTTGTGCGAAAATTAAAAAATACATACAGACACTCCTCCTTTTTAGGTCGGACAAAAATATTAACGTTGTGTAAACTGTTTTATAAGGTCTTCTACCAACAGTATGGAAGACTAACACACTTAATACTCAAACTTACATGCCTTTGAATAGAGATTGGTGTCTACTAATGTCTGTACAATACTGTTTTCTATTACTCTATTGATGTAGAAAGAGACACTAGAGATCCGAACAGCTAGGACTGTGCCCTTTATAAGTCAAACACCTTTTCTCATACAGAGAAAGACCATTTGATCCCCTAAAAAATTACAGTGCTAAAATGTATTTATATGCCTTCTTTGATTAAAGTGTTTTTAGCCTTTTTACTTAATATATGTCAGTTTGTGGTAACAGCCGAAGCTTTTAAAGTGCCTTTAACGTATAATAAAACAGGTATTTCTTTGTAACTTGGCACTACTCGTGTGACTAACATCTACATGGTAATTCGCGACCCCTTCAAATATTATCATGATTTTTGTATAGTACCTACCTACATTATAATACTGCTATACAGTCAGCCTCTAATCCGAGGGATGACTCAGTATACTCATACTTGATAAGTTGCTTTTATGACATATTATTATCCTAATTAATTATTCCACATCAAAACTTGAATAAGCCGATTGAATAAGTTAAATTGTATTCTTTAAAATCAAGTTTGTTTCTTCAAAAGAACTCTATAGTTACATAACGCATCATTATCGTGCTTGCCTTGTATCTACCGAAGTCGAGCATATATTGATACAAATAACCTCTTTATTACGTAAAAAACTTAAAATATAGTACGTAAATATCTGGAATATGTATAGCAGATTATATAACGATAAAATTCTTAAGTGCCAGCAATTAATATGATAATATGCACGAAACATATCTGAATGGCGGTTATGGTTCAATATCTTAGCTTTGAGTGTCTTAAGTGTAAGTAGTTTAATTTTAGCGGACGTGAAGCTAGCGAATAGTAACGTTATTCGAATCCTTTTAATGAATTTAAATATTAGCCATAATATAACATCATTAAAAGTTATTTAGGTACCTATAGTCTTGTACAATCGCTGTATTCGTAAGTGGTAGGTGGCTTGAGTTAACTTCACGGATATCAAACTCCTAGTACGAGTATGATATAAAACTTTGCACCACTTTTCTAGAATCATTAACTTAGTTTAGTATGCATTCATTATATTATACTAACATAAAACATTTGCAGTATATAACCAATGAAGTCAATAAAAGGCGTCCCCATTTATTTCACTTTCATTCACGTATCAATATCTTTTGTTAATCGCCTGTCATTCATCGTCTTTGTATGACCCTAATATTACAAGTTGTACCGCATTGACCTGTTGTGATTAACCCGCTCCAAACAAAAACTTCTCGAATAGAATCGATTAATGTTTGTCATCAATATGTTTGCCGCAGTTTATTTATCGATTGCTCCGATTATTTGATAATTTATAAAAGACTATAACGGTTACGGGTTGTCGGACTATACGGCTGTGTCGGACAAAATGGTTGTAAATGAGTTGAAGGTCAGAATTATAATGATTCGACGGAGAAAAGATATGCTTCATTTTATATTACGTCTTTATTAGCCGGCTAATATTCTTTCTAATTTAGCAAATGGCCGTATTGTAACTTAATGCGTCTTCTATTTTATGCAGACAATAAGAATTGTCCGACTAAGCAATCTTATTTGATTATTTTGGTAGTTCTATACTACATAAGTTTAGGTATATTATATAATTAAGTCAAGAGTATACATTACGTTTCCGATGCTTTATTTAATCGATCAACTCAAACACAGCCTAGCAAATAATGGTCGGCGAGTTAAACGAACAACTCGATAAATATTCATGTGAGTAAACTCCTTTAATCTATTTGATTATCTTCATTAACAAGCCTAAAGTACCCACTATCGGTGTTTCTATGGTGCCTTTCAGCAGTTTGGTCACCTGCGATTCATTTAGAGGATTTTATAGGCTTGTAAATTATAGTTAATTGAACAACCCGACAGGAAGTGTGATATTAAATTTAATTAAGTATGTATAAGGTTATCGTCACTAAGACTTTTACCTATCGTTTACATCATTAGTCAAACTAGTATTTTTCATAAATTATAACGTACCTAATTTATTTTATAGTCACATGGTTGTGCTAATTGAACGACCAATTTGTGTGTGTTATTATAATTTTGCAACGTGAAATAAAAACAGATATGTCTTCTTCGAATGAGTCTAAGGTGTGGGAAATCAGTGACACTATGTCAATATTGTTAATCATTCTTCCATTTTGCAATTTGAATAATAACAGGAAAATTGTCTCTTCCTACTAAGTCAGGCGACAGTTGTACACGATGTTTATTTGTTTTAGAGTGTTACGTACGTCAATCACAGAAACCTTACCAAGAAACAGTTCTTTTTTTTATGTAAATGAAGTTCAAATATTATGTTCCCGTGAGTGCGCATTTGACACTGAATAGAAATGTTCTGTGACGAATGTATCAAACAATATTGACTCAAGTGCGAAGAAAATATTGTTGTGACGAGACGTCCACAAATCCGTCTACGCACGTATAACAAAATATTTGTAATGCATAAGCCTGAGTGCAAAGTCTTCGCTGTTTATTTATAAATGACTAATCATGGCTGCCGTAACTTTGGCATTGACATGTCACACATGCAACTACTAAACAATAAATATACATATTATAGATATATTTACATAGATATGTAATTCTACTTTGTATTACTTCAAGATTATCAGATTGAAACAATGTAGTTTTTATGTGACACGGTTTTCTTCACGTGATTTAAGGAATTTACAATAAGTAGTCATTTCTACTGCATCGTAAGTGCGTCACAACCATTTGTCACGAATAGGGTCTGCACTGGAAATATAAACGAAATAATATTTATTAGTTTAGTTATATATATTATACTCACTAATACCTCAAGTATATAGCAACCAACTCGCAGTGAGCTAGCGTGGTGATCCGTGCTCAATCCTTCTCTATACGAGAAAAGCCCTTTGCCCTGCTGTGGGACAGTTATAGGGTGTTATTATTATTTATTTTATATATTGAGTATCCATATACTTACTCAATACTACAACTACTGGAAAAACTGGCAATCGTAAAAAAAATAAGCATCAGAAATATGGACCTCGTGGTTCCATTTCCAAAAATGTATCCAAGAATTAGACTTTATATTTTATACAGAGCATTACCTATACATACGTTATATAATATATAGAGTCATATGCACCATCAATCACCCAATCTTATAGACAAATATTATTACTGAATATTGAGAATAGGTGTCAAAAGAAACACATGTCCTTGTCATTAATATTTATAAAACATGTGTAAATTTAGGCATTTTGTGTAGGAGTGAGCGCTTTAAAGCTGTATATTATGGAGATAATTCTAGATGTGTTCGCGATAATTTGAATTGTAAACAATGCTAGTTAAAAGCCCTACATCCTACGCTAATAAATATGAATGAAGATACGAATATACCAATGAAGTCAGGTTGTCAATGTAAAGTGAAATCAGTTTATCAAACTAACATAAGAAACTTAATATGACGCCAAACTAAGTAAATTTATTTAGTATAAAAACGTGGAATAGAAAATATTTTTTTAAATAAAATCAATCAAAGTTCAACGACTTAGCAACAAAATCTCTTTAAATATCTAACTATAACTTTATTTAATACCTAACCATCGTAACTTTCCTTGAATTCAATTCTTAAGTAGACATGAAATTAGGCCTAGCATACATTTTAGTCACGATCCATATTATTATCATTATATTAAAACAAGAAACACAGCGACAAATGTACAGCTCACGGCTAACACCGTTAGATAAACTGTCACAAAGTCATAAATTTAGAGATTTGCTTAATTTAGAAGGTATTTCACCGTTCACTCTTTAGCTACTAAAACTTGATACTTTGAATTTTGAATTTATTTTAAATCTATCGATGTTTAAATGTCCATTGTATCTAATGACGTTTTAATAGACGATGACTTCACCTTGAGTTTTGGTGTCCTATCTATATCCATGTAGCTTTAGTTTTACCAAGAAGTTGGTTATTTTATTACCAAGATTTATGACAATCGAAATCGAAATTTCGTTCGAGAGAAAACAGAAAACTTTTAGAGCTGTTTAATCATTATGTCTTTATTCTATTGATTTTACTTTTAAAATAACATTGGTGATTGTTTTTAAATGGTGACACTTTTTGTGTCTTACGTAATCGATGTCAATGGTTGTATTTTTAATTCAAGTTCAGTGATCCCAATTCTAAAATAAATTTTAGGCACATTAAGTATTAAATTTGTACACTAAATTGAAAAAAATAAATAAATTACCTCTTCATTCAAGATATTTGATATTTTAATTGACAGAGAACATATTGTACACATTTTTTGTAAATATTATTTGAGTGTTTGCTAAATACGATATCCTGTTTTGATATTTTTTGCTTATACTTCCGTATTATTGGGTATCTTTTTCTACTTCGTATTATTATACAAATTATCCTCATCGATGCATTTTTTGTGTCTTAACCCTAAAGGTCGAAAGATGCAGTATATTATTGTAAAATCACGATGGGTCGGAACCAGTGGTTGTTCCAATTTTTCGCACACATTACGGTCGTAAATTTACGCGGAATTGGCGCGTGTCCAATAAGTACAATGAAACGATTATTACGTTCCTTTAAAATATTATACGTAAATGTGGGGTTAAGTTGCATAAAATTAAATACAAAATTATTCTGGTAACAAACACTTTTCAATGTATAAATGGTGTTTGTTAAATACATTTTATCTTGTGAACGTGTTGGATTGCGGGTCGGGTATAATATTTATTTATACTGGGTGGTTTAATATGGTTAGCATTATTTTAACACAAAATTCTACTTAACATTATAAATAACTTTTACAAGCGACCAATTCCGAATTTACAAAAAATACAGTTGTTTGATACCCACATTAATTGATCCAGCGTCAATGACCTTAATGATACTGCCTCCTTACTATGAACTCTTAAGGCAGGACAGTTTACGATGTAGAAGCGAGACGCTGCTAAGTGAGGAGTAAGGTGGTGTCTCGCTTCCACAACGTTAACTGTACTGCTTGCTTGCTTGCTGCTGGTAAGAGGGCTGAACAGCTAAATTGCAGGTTCAAACTCAGGCGTGAACCAATTCACACCAAGTTGTTTATTTGTTACCTAACTATGGAACTTATACAGCCTACCAAATATGGATAGTGAGTAATTAAGACACCTTTGCCTACCCCTTTGGAGTAAAGATATTTACATTTTTAAGCAAAATAAATGGGTAAGCAAAGTAAGTAAAACATATTTAAAAAAATAATTGAATGTTTTCATTTTATTATTTTGAAAATAATTACGTTAATTTTTTTTTTTAAAACGTCGCACCACACTAGGAATTTCTCCTGTATCGTGGGTGCGTTTCACAAACATGAAATATCACAAACACCCAGACTCGGGACAAACATCTGTGGTTCGCATAAAGTTTTGCCCCGTGTGGGAATCGAACCCGCAACCCTTAGCGCAGCAGTCCAATCGCTTAGCCACTGCGCTAATCAGGTCGTCAATTATATTCTGTTTTTGTATTTTGCAACAGAAACAAGAAGGCAATAAGTGCTTTTCTTAATTAATTTGATAGCAACATACGTTGATGACAAAATTTGAAAACAAAAAAATTTCATTGGAACCAAAAAAAACGTGTTGGCCATTTACTAATTGTTGAATTAATGTATCCTAATCAAATGTGCAAAGAAAAAACATATCAGTAACAAATAATTACCAAATTTACGATTTTTAAGAATCCTAAAAACACTTTATTGCTACTCTAATTAATTTTTAATTGATTTCTAGATACCATAAAATTGTTTACTTCAAAAACAAAACATTTCAAATGAAGTTTTATAAATCCAGGATGTAGATAAGTAGTTTCCTAGAATCTAGGTCATATTTGGTGATGACATTATAGGCTATTTAACGTTAAGCGTTGGTAAAAAAAGCCTTAATTTTATTCTTGAGATCAACAAGTTTTACACTGTAATATGCCTAAGTTTTTAATATCTTTGCTCATCTTATTTAAATATAGATAACTGCTCTTATTTTATTTATATTAAAAAAAAAACATAACATCACGCCTGTATTCCCCGAAGGGGTAGGCAGAGGTGCACATATAGTACACCCACATTTCGCCAGTTATGTTTTTAGGTCCCAATGTAATAGGAGGCGAGCCTGCCCCCAACCGGGCACAAATCCAGACTCCGTGCTGCTACTGAGAATCACCTAATGGAAAAACCCAGTAACACTTTGCCCGACCCGGGATTCGAACCCAGGACCTCGTGCTCATCAGTCGCGCTTAGCAACCACTAGACCAACAAAGCAGTCACATTTATATTTAGATAGGTCCTATTTGACTTTAGCTATGTTAGTTTATCTTATTACGTTAGTTGCTTACGGAAACACTACGTAACTATTGATACCGTTAAACTAAAAAATAACGTACTCATGAACGTTAAAGTTTGATACTGATGTCATAATACATGACATACGTTCATTTCATTTATCTACCTAACATTTCCCGCTTACTATATCTAAAAAGAAACGCCGCTTCTTGTATTTTGAAGCTCAAATCAAGCTCTTAACTTAAGCGAGTATTCAATTTAACTTGTATTATTAATCTTATATATAAAATTCTCGTGTCACAGTTTTCGTTCCCGTACTCCTCCGAAACGGCTTGACCGATTCTCATGAAATTTTCTGAGCATATTGAGTAGGTCTGAGAATCGACCAACATCTATTTTATTCAGTGTTTTTACCTGAAATTCACGCGGACGAAGTCGCGGGCAACAGCTAGTTGATTGTAGAATTATTCACAAAACTTAATACGCCTGTATCCCCCGAAGGCAGAAATGCACTTCAAGTAGACTCACATTTCGCCAGTTATGTTATAGATCCTTATGTGACTGGAGGCCAGTCTATTGCCATTTTTCTTCTTGTTCCTCTCCAACCATTGGAGGTCAGACATCAGTCTTGAAATTTTCTCTTTATTCCCGGCGAGCTGAAACAAATCCAGGGCGCTTGTAATTCCCACAAATCGGAACTCCAAGTAGCTACTGATACCATTACCTAATAACACTTTGCCCGAATCTGGGAATCGCACTCAGAACCTATGCTCAGCAAACGTACTATACGACCACTAGATCTACTAAGCCTTCCGTATTGAACAGTACTCTAATTGCCTCGTTTTAGATACCTGGAGAGAGCTGAATCAACTATTGTTGTGCTAAAGACTGCATTACAACACTATAGAATTTACATAGAATGAATTGCATACAATGGACTGTCTGGTTTTAATTTCACATCAACAGCCTCTATAGAAATGCTGAAAGATTTTAAATTGCTTGTTGAAAAAATATTCAATATAATAAAATTAGATTTGTTTATTATCTTTTGTTTAAGTTTATTGTAAACATTTAATGTATTAACTATTAAATGTTTACAATAAACTTAAGCTTATTTACACACTATAACTTACGTTAAAAAATTACAACAAAAAATTATGCATTAAAGTATTCCTCCTTATCGCTGTCAACTGGTAGGGTACCCAAAAGGAACAGATTTGAGGTAAAGTAAACAAATGAATATCGCAAGCGAAAACTCTTTTCCAAGAATGTGAAGCATTACGTGTAAACAATAGATAGTACTGCATTACAGATTTTGCAGATAAAAGCTTCGATATATTCAACAAACAAGAAGGAATTGAAAGTTACCATTGTGTGGTAATAAAATACTTGCGTTGCATACATTTGAGGTACATAATGCACCATACAAAGGCTTTGAACGTCCTCATTTTGATGATGGAATGCGTGTATCGCGAATGATAAAACTGTTCATTATTGCTTAGCATTTTTAAACAGAAATCTTGCAGTAAAAAATACATCCAAAATATCGGCATCTCTTGCAACTAAACCAATGGAGCAATCAATAATAAAATAGATCACTAGAGATATATAAAAAACTGTTTGTCTGACCGCATGTTGGTGTAGCCATGTACCGTTATAAGGAGGTCAGATGTCACTCGGTCAACGTTCATTTTCTACGACCAGCGGAAGGCGTTTAGTCTGGTCAGTAATATTAATATTGTTCTCGTTGTATCAAGATATCTGACCTATAAGCTACTAAGTTTAACAATTATTATTTTTAAACGTGATTAAGTTCTTATTGTTACGTATTTTGTGCTTCATTTCACGATTTTAATGGTAGAAATCATCGCTCCTACCTGCTAATTTATGAAAACTTAGTTACCAAAAATTTGTGTCATGTAGACGAGACTGTAGGAGCAACTAAATACCTTTTATATTACTTTTAGTGTGAAACTAAGTTTTGGGTAACGCCTGGATTCCAAAATTGGCCTACCTTCCCACATTTTACTAGTCCTTAAGTCTGTTGGATCCTTAAAGCCTTTGTTCAACGTGGAAGTCTTCCGGCTGACGAAGACGAAGTCAATAGGATCAGGGGGCGAGCCTACAGTGATAGTTATATCGAGCACAATTAAGTTTATCATAGGTGTTTTATAACAACTAAGGTGGTCAAACTACAATGGAAAGAGAACACCAAGTCACTTAGCATTTTATCAATCATCTCTTAGTGAAACTCTTCTGAGGTCATCGTTAAACTTGACTTAATTAAATTTAGGTGAGTATGTAAAACTAAAACAGTTTGAAAAATGAATGCCTGAGTCTAATAATATATTATTCTGCTGGCTAATGACGGGCAACTATGACTCAGATTGTAACGGTTCTATTTATAAACATAATTTATAACTTTTTTTATTGTTTATGGTACCTATAATTGTGACGCAATATTAACATACACAATTTTATTGTAATGAAGGAATAGAAAAAACTGTTTTGTTTCAAATTTTCCAGGGACTTAGAATGTTTTGTGTATCAATAGTTTTATAGTCTTGTGCAATAAAACATGGGTAGTTAAATTTAGATGTCCAAATGTTTTGTTGATATTTTAAATCCACGTGAAAAGAGCTGATCGTGTGTAGCAGTATCGGCACCTGCCAGAGTTGCCAAACACGTTCAGATGTCAACTTTTTTTCTTTTTCTGATACACAAGCAAACTTTTTTGACAATCTGCTTTATACATTTATGCTCTACAAAGTACATGTAGTTTGTGCAAATATTTGTCAAATGCATAATGTTTGCCGCTAATGGTCAAGTCAATTGGATCGAAATTTATGAACCAGTTAACGTGAAATATTTACATTAAGTTACCTCTAACCTCCATAAGCGGGAGACGTTATCGAAGACAAGAATGACCTAATGGCTTTGGATTAGGTTACACTTCTAGATTCTTTTGAATAACTGTGAGGTCATCACATCCAACCGTAAACGTTCACTGTTGAATAGACCTCGTAGACCGTTACTTTAAATGGTGAAAATGTTGCCATAATCATACTCGAGGAACGATACTAATTTTAAAATTGAAAATTATGTTCTTTTTTTTACTGCAACGTTACAGGTCAACTCGGATCTCTAAAGGGCTAACCCCACAGGTGTTTTCCTTAATTTAATACTGAATTTATCTTTTAACGTCGGAACGGTAGCCGTAGGATGAAGTAGTTTAACATTTTTACAGTTAAATTAGCGTGAATGGTCTTCAAATAAAATAAAACAATTAACTTAATGATACTTTCACCGGAAAGTGTTTTTATTAATACTATATTATATGTTACAGTTAGAATGTGATTAATGACTTTATAATAAAATCCTAATTTTTATTAATTAAGATGATAAAAATAATTTAACTTTCAAATTTTCATTTTGATTGCAGTAGAATTATATTTTCGTTAGAAAACGTCGACTGAAAATGGTGTTAAAATAACTAATAATAAAATTTGTCCACTACGAAAGTCTACATAATAATTATAAGAAGTCTAGTATTAAATAACATAAGAAACGGTCACTGATATAGAAAAGTATCGAACTAGATAAATATTTGTTAGTTTTAAATGCTGAAAATATCATGTTGGATATACGAAAAGCCTATGTATTACTTAAGTAGGTATTTCGTTAGGTAGGTTATTAAAGTGGTAACTTAGGAAGATGTAATACCTACTTCTAGGAAAAAAATCAACAAAAAGTTTTTTTTATAAATCCTAGGTAATTTTTGGGATAAACTGGAATATTTTAGAATGATTATCGACCACGTATTTACAGTAACACATGCAATGTTAATAAACAGATTGTTGACCCCAAAACGGGGCTAATTAATATTTCGCGATTAATCGTAGAGATGGCGCGAAATAAATCTCGCTGGCGATTTTATCTTATGATCTCCGGTTATAATGGTCAGGTGGCCATAGCGTTGTCTCCTTTTTATTTGTCGTTGGATATTCACGATTAATGTATTCACCAATCACTTTGTGGCCCGGTACTTATGTAAATTTTTCTACCGAAGCTGCAGACAGAGTGGCAACAGCGTTATGACCGATTCGATATTATTATGTTTGTCTTATATGATTTCACTCGCTGACTTATGCCAAGCTTCTCAATAACATCTTAAGCCCCGATGAACAAAATTTATAGCATACTAGGTATGCTATATTTTACAGATTTAAATGAAATTTCTCATTTAAGTTCCATAAATAATATGACACTTCGTCGATTCTAATAATTTGCAATTTTGTTGTCACAGAATTGAGATATCATATTACGTGACAGTGTTATTTAAGTGTGGACTCAGCTGTGGTAATTTAATCTTCAATAGGTAAAATTAATAGAAACCGTATCACGTTTTGGCACCGGTGTTAAATTTGCCACCGTTTTAATTACATCTTTCTTTTTTCTTTTCTTTTTTTAATTGGTGTCAAGTTTAATGTATTTTTCAAATTAACATAAAATTTTATCTTCGATTACGTAAACAAAGGCACTGTAATGATGAACAACAATGACTTACCTATAGTCATTTTTTCCTTTCCATATTTTTCATTGCATTTGACAAGTTTAAAATTTTCGATCGTTAATTTTTTATGGGTGTTCGGAATAGCGTTTACTTTAGCACCTTGTTAGCCTTCAATATTTCTTGTTCAGTTATCTGTCGAACTGGCACCTACCGCAGACATGCTTACGAATTATATACATATAAAAATATCTGTTGTATCTATATGTAGGTAGGTACAATAATTCTTTAACAAAATTATAAAACTGTGTTTTGTTGACGTTTCTGATTTTAAGAAAACAGATAATATATGCTTATTAAAATTGATTACGTTTGTGAATTTTAAATAAAGGTTCGATCGGCAACAATCCGGTTGGGTTTACAAAAGACTCGTAGTTGTATTGACGTCACAATGTAGTATCGTATCATCTGAAGATACATGCCGCCTACTACCCTATATGGATGTGTACAAACCAATCTTCCATTGCTGTTCAACTAGGTTAAACACAAGGAATATCAGAAAGATCAGGATTATATTTTCGTTTAGCCAACTCTGTAGATATGCAATTAGTAAGCTGTCGTTCATTGTGGCGTTCTAAGGAGGAGGCCTTTGTTGAACAATGGACGTCTTCCGGCTGATGATGAAGATATAAGGACTATTCACCATATCTGACTATAATAATCTGAGCTTTTTTGTACATATCTGGAATATTGTAAATATCACTTCGTTTTCCTTACAAAAATCTACCAAACTACTAACGTGCACGAGATTAATTCACGAGTGACATCAACAGTGACATCAGCCTATCTCCATCCACTAAAGGGCATAGGCCTCTCCTATGGCAACCAACTGGGCTCGCTCCACCTAGCTGCAGGACGCCCTACACAACGCTTACGGCGCCGTGGTCTCTACTCCGGAACACGTTTTCCCCAGCGGTTGTCGGTTTTGCGACAAATGTGACCTGCCCACTGCCACTTCAGCTTGCTTATCCTGCGGGCTGTTGATAACTTTAGTTCTCTGTCGGATAACTTCGTTTCGATTCACGAGTAACATTTTACCGCATCTGTTTTGGGAGTAAAAGAACGATAATATTATGTCTTTCACTACGTTTCAAGCTATCTACATACCAGTATTGAGAGGTCCTTTCGCCTTAACAATTATTTAATAAGAATTAAGTAAAACAAAGAGATTCTGCGGTCAGAAAATAAGCACCTATTCCGACAGCTGTATACGGAAGGATTCTTGAGTACACAGTATCGCAGGTCGATTCTTGCGTCGATACCAATGATTTCTCATACTTGTAGGCGTAAAACTACATAATACTTACGTCAGTAAGCTATTATTTATTTGTCTTTGGTTTTATACAAACATACTTGAAGTCATGCGTATTTTCCGAAGGGGTGGCTACGATTCAGGCATACCTACTCCTTTCGCTTGTCATCACAGTCTTCAAGGATCTTTAGATAGGAAAAAGGTAAATAATGATACTTCATGTAAATGTACAGTTTCTTCTCTCATTTCACTTGGTTTATGAAGAAGTCTCGAAGACTCTGGCTCCTTCATCTAACCTAGATCGTCAATGGCTAAATTCTGTTTACAAGAATTTTTGACCCTGTGAACCTTTTTCTGGTAAATCTCTATTACGAATACAGTCCAAGGTTTCAAGGCACTATCGTTACTTTTACTTCACGCTTTATAAGTTTTCTAAAAAGTTTGTTGTAAAGCCTATAATCGATTTTTCCTAATTTATTTATTATATATTAAGGACATTTTAGTACATTTTCATTTTAGTACATACTTTTCACCAATAAATTCTTAGTCTGGTACAAAGGTACTTTATTTGATTGTCACTGGCGTAGTCGCGGGGCGAGCTTAGTTTTCTTATAATTTTCCTTTTTGAATGCAGTGTATCCCTACAGCGAAGTCTCTATGTAAATTAATCGTTTGGAGGTTGACAACTGGTTATTGGTACTGAAGAGGTAATTGGACGAGCTCTGTTATTACGATGTCACTAATTGCACTAAATTGGATATTATCATAGGGTAGATGAATTGCTTTAATTTGTTTACAATCCTTAAGTTGGTAATAATAATAATTACTTATATCTCTCATAAGACAGTATAATAAAGTTAAAAGCTTTAGAAATAAGAGTTAATTTGGGCTGTATTCTGTCTCCAGTCTCAACGTATTTCAGATCATTCAGTCATCTATTTCCAAGCTTTCATTTCACCTAAATAAGCTAAACGTTGAACTTTTGTCACTTGTATTTTGGTATCGATGTTTTATGTGACGGTACCCTAACATTCATAATATTATTATAGACAACATTTAAATATATTGCTACAAAACTGTGTTGACAAGCGGGTGACTTTATACCTATTTAATTATGCAATTAAAACTGTTTAAATACTTAACAAATCATGCATAATATATTATTCCTAATACAACTATCATTAAATTGTAAATAAAATCTATACAAGACTATTTTAGTCTCATTTGAAATCGAATCAAAAGCCTAAGCTAATGTTTGTAAGGTTCACTGGAATTATTGCTTGAATAAAACGAAGGAAAAAAGGCTAAAGTGGCGTCAAGAGTCGACAAAAATAGTTTAACGTCTTTGTAATGTCCACAATAATCTTAAGCATTGATGAGATGTCGTACGATTTATTTTATACTCGTTTCTAGCATCTACCCTTGAGAATCTAATTTTAGTCTCCCTGATTACGACATAAAGGTACAAATGATCCAATCATTTAGACAATCAGCGGTTTGATAGTCAATCATTATATTGAGAGTCATGGTGTAAAATATATTTTGTGGATTCAGAAAAAACTTTTTTGTTTGTTTTTAATGCCGTTTCTAATTGGCGTTAGTTTTGAAGCCACTGAAAAAAATATTATACTAGCTGCCGAGTTAAATACAAAAGCCCTTTTTTGTGTAGTAGTTATCAAAACATCTTAACATTGTCCTAATTGACTGTAACAAATATCCATTAAAAGAAATCCTGCCAATTAACAATATTTTGCGAATCATACGAGGGTCAAACTGAAAGTTCTTAGAAAATCAAAAACTGATTACATTAGCCAGTTATTAGTTTTATTATATCTTTTCAAAATATTGTCCATTCACGTCAATACACCGCTGCATGCGATGGAACCACTGGGAAAAGCACTTTGCCCACTCGTCTTTAGGGTTCTCTTCAATGGCATCGCGATACGCAGCCACCGCTTCTTCAGCATTCATAAACCGCTTTCCTTTAAGTTTTTCTTTAATTTTTGGAAATAAATAAAAATCACAAGGGGCGAGGTCGGGGCTATACGGCGGGTGACCCAGTAATTCAACGTTTGATGTCGCCAAATAGTCGATCGTTCGCTTAGCGGTGTGCGACGAGGCGTTGTCGTGGTGAAGGAGGATCCTACTGCGAGGTCGTTTCTCTCGAACTTTTTCGAAGACAAGTGGCAAACAATTGGTAGTGTACCATTCTGCAGAAACTGTTTTTTGATCCTCTAACACAATTGTTGCGAAATGACCTATCCTTCCAAAGAACGAGGCCACCATTTTTTTTCCCGCACTTCGATCTCTCTTCACTTTAGTTGGCAACCTCTCGAAAGGAAACACCCACTGAGCAGATTGTCTTTTGGTTTCAGGATCATAACAGTAAATCCAGCTTTCGTCACCTGTTAGTATGTCGAACACAGCATTTGAGTCACCTCCGTTAAATCTTTCAATCATTTTACGGCACCAATCCACACGATGGAGTTTTTGAGCCTCAGTCAAATTATGAGGTATCCACCGGGCGCAAAGCTTCCTGACGGCTAAATGTTCGTGGAGGATTTTGTGCACTTGACTTATAGCGATGCCTAAGCTTGTCCGAATCTGCTGATAGGTCACTCTTTTGTCAGTCTCTATCATACGCCGCACAACACAGATGTTATCTTCAGTCGTCGCCGTAGAAGGTCGTCCCTCACGTAAATCATCAGTGAGATTAGTGCGACCACGTTTAAACTCATTAAACCAGTTGTAAACTGTCGCACGAGATGGTGCTTCATCGTGAAAGGCCAATCGTAGTCTATCATAACTTTCTTGTTGACTTAAATGACATCGAAAGTCATAAAAAATCATTGCACGAAAATTTTCTCGTGTTAAATTCATGTTGACGTGACACAGACAATTTTCAATTTGCCGCCAAATCGTAAAACAAATGACAAATTAATGAAATATATACTCAGTAATATTGGCAAAGAGTTCTATTTTCAAATTTTAGAATTATTTTTTTATTATATTGTTTATAAGTGGCCAGTTCTAAGAACTTTCAGTTTGACCCTCGTATTACTATTGGTTACTTACTACTGGTTAATTACTAGATTGCATACAACTGGGTACTAATAAAACTTACTATTAGGTTTGATTAACGTCTAAATTCACTAAAGAAAACCCAATTAGTTGTGTCTGGCGCATAGGAAGTGAAAAAATCTCCTTTTAACAAACATTTAACACACTAACATTGTAAGGGAATTTAAGTTACAATAAGGGATTTTGAACGTTTCTAGAATTTCAGTTACAACGTTTCAAGTTCTTGGTTAAAATACAAAATAATATTCAACAATATGATAAGCTGGATGCAAGAGGCCTAAAACAGGAAGCAGTGGCGTTTAGAGGAGAAGGCCTATACCCAAAATATGAATGATATGAAATATAATTATTGCACGCCATTAAACAGATTTTGCACAACTTAAATAGAACACAGAGTTACTCTACGTTCGTTAACGTAAAAAGCTCTGCTACGTTATGTCGCCATTCATTGATACTGGCCTCACCGATTTAGGTGGCATGTATGCTCATCAACAAAATTTTTAACAAAAAAATATTGCTGTAAGTGATGACTTAAACAATTACAACAAATGGATTTTCACACATCTATCTATAATTTATAGTACCTATCTACTATTTGTTTAGCCACTGATATGGGCAGAGGCAGATGGTGTATGTAAACATTAATATTATGCGAACCTGTATGCTTAATTCGTTTACATGCAAATATTTAATTTTTATTATTTAAGCTTACAGATTTATCATACGCACAAATGATGGGTATGAATGAAGATAGGTATAAAACTGACTACTACTAGAAATATAGAAACAGTCAACATCGTAGGTAACTTAACATGTTAAGAAACTTAACGTCAAATAATTTAAAAAAAACAAACATCAATTCAAGTTATTGTTTCAAATTGTAGAAACGTCCAAATGAGAATATTTGTGATGTTTTACTTTATAAGAAATCTTCTTTAATTAAAGGTGTCTATGTTAAAACAATATAATATGTGACGCTGACTGTACTTGTCTACTAATATTATACTATTCGTAATAATTATTTTGTCATAATTATTTCATCGTTCTGCACTCCCTCTTCACATAAATACGTTTTAAATACACTAAATATCATTCCATCTCTTTCGTTTGCGAACTAAGCTTAAAAGTTTAACGTTTTCGTCATGACGTGTTAATTTAAAAACTATTAAATAATATTTTTATATTTCTGGTCTTCGTATTTTAAGTCCTATGGGTTGTTGCTAAAAGTGGCTGGCCATGAATCTATCACTACAGCAGTATGTCATATACACTTATCCTTTGCGGAAATCGATAGCGAATCATAAAAGCTTCTTCGAGTCATGCCGAGAACGTCTGTCGTTACTGTCTAGCGTGTGTCTTCAAGATGTATTAACTAAGCAATTCATATTACTATCATCAACCCATCCCTGTGAGAAACTGGTTGTGTTGAGGTTAGAAACGTTCACATAATCGCTAGCCATGCTAACAGGCTTCTATATTATTCTGTTGCTGGGGAATTTAAAGCGCCGTTTCTTCTTCGCAAGTAATTTCAGTAGGAAGCTATAGAGGATTGGCGTTTTGGGGGCAGGCAGGCTGGCGTTACCGGAGAGACCATACAAACGTATGGTAACATGATTTAAATGTTCCTAATTTCTCATACCATGAGATCCTTGATGGATTATTATATGCGTCTGTGTTGGTACTCGAACCAGATGCAATGCAGTGTTTTTTTTTAATTTTTGCATAGTTATAATTGTTTTATAACTAGTAGCACAGTGCTACCGCGTAGTTCTTAGCCTATTAAGGAAAAGTGCGTGTATATAATAAAATTAGCAATTACTATAGCTGTACGCAATTGTGTAGGAGAGGAAGTAGGAAAAGGGCTTGTTTTTAATCTGACTCATGGCATTGAACATTTTTTTATAAAAGAAAATATCATAGTGACTCATATTACTGTTTCGTCCGATTTAATAAACTACTTAATAAACGACGTGCCTAGTATCAGGTCAACGGTTCAAGCGCAGTATCAATATTTCTTCCACAATTTAACATTTTGTGGACATTAAGTGAAACAGTAAATGATGTCACGACCATGACTCATATCTTGTTTAAAAAAAATAACAAGAATTTACAATAAAATCGGTTATCTATACGTATAGGCTACAATAGGCGTGTGGAGCCGCAAGACATGACTCTATTTTGTTCCTTAACAGTCATGTTGAAAAGCGGGCGTGGTCCATATAACATTAATTCGCATATGAATGAGACGCTAGTAGGACGATTCATGGCTGTTTAATATATTATATTTAAAGCGTGTAGAATTTTATTATCGGATTATCGCGGTAACTTTTGGATGTCGGGAAATAAAAAGGCACCAAGACACCGAGTGAGTCGTAACGATGTCCAAAATGTTATGATTGAATTGATGCGAGTTAGACAATTTGTGATTGTGATAAACCTATTCGGGATTGACGTCGGATGCAACAATCAAGATTAATAGGTTGATCAGAGCCCCATAAAATTAGCAAGAAATCATTCTTTTATGTTGCTTTTTTAAAATTTAAGTTATTAATCAAAGGCAATCAATATGATTTAGTAAAATGATTACAAGTTTTTCTGAAGATCATTAGAAGGAAATTTGAATAAAAGAGATCTTTCAAAATGAGTCCACTTTTGCCAAAGATAATATTATTATTATTTTTTGTTAACAAAATACTTTTACGTCAAGGTTATTCTTGTATCACAAATATTCCACAGCAGTTCTTTGTGTTTATTTTGCATGTGCAACGGCTGTAAGCACGTGTATGCGCGTGCTCATTCATATACATATCTATATTATAGGTTGTGTGTTTGTTTACACGGAATCGGGCGGCATGCAGTAAGAATCTTAATAAAACACCACAAAAGGAACGATGTGCCCGTGCGTAATTGTACAAAGCAAGCCAATCATACGGCTTCTTGTGTTTCCATACTCCTTCAACATTTTGTCATCGCCTACATAAACAAATTAAAACGTGAAGTTTATAGGAAACGCTAACACGAATACATAACAAGACGTTTGCAAAAACCCGTAAAGCACTCGCAGATTGATTGAAAAAGATAAATTGAGACGCGTGCGTTTTTATGTTGAGACAAAAAGCAAAGTTTAAAGTTTTGGCGCAAATTTTTTAATGGTTCAAAAGTAAATAAATATTAATGTCGGAAGTGTTGGAGCGGCTTTTTTATGTTTGAACAATCATTAATTAGATGCGTTTTATTGGCTCTTTATGGATGAAGATCTTCTGATATGTGCCGAGAGACAGATTTATTACTCGCACAAGGTAATGTTTTGTCGACTCTTCCTGGTGTTCGGTATATTTTGTGTATCATTGTTTTGCGCCTAATTTCGCACACACCTACAAATTATTAAAATTATACAAAAGCCGCGTCAATGAGCGTATAACGCTTAATTAAACTTACCATAAATCAATCAAAGTCCTTTTAATAGTAAGATCTATCAATATTGTCGGATTCGTTGAGCTGATGTCGAGGATTTTAGAAACTCATGCTTAAAATAATAAATGTCCTTCATCGCCGTTTTGGGATCGCATAAAAACTAATTAATATAATAAATCTTCATAACGAACTACTAACGAATTAAAACTAGGCAAATAAAATAGTGCTGTCAAAAGAGAAAGGCGTATTTATAAGACAATGAGATATAGTAAGTAATGTATATCGGTCAATAAGTGGCACGGTCCGAGTTCAAAGGCGGCCGCCACTGAATTGATACTGTGTTCCGTTTTGTAATCGATGTGTCGCATAATTCATGAACTGACCGCACGTAGAATTATTCGACTTTTAGATTTGACACATTACGGCAAATATATTCAACAAAATGTCTTGAAATAATGGTAATTGTTATTCTTTACAGTAGGTACCTATATTGTACAATGAGAATTCCATCTTCATAACAATTTAATATAAGCGGGCAATAATTGATATTAGATATTACCAAATTGGTACTGTCTTGTAACAGTTTTCTAAAAGAGGATAAGTTTAATAAAAATTCAAACCTTATTATGTAAGAAGTTTTTTACCACTCAAGGAGGAAGCTACCAATCTTTTGTTCTAAGTTCCCGCGAAGGGCCTGGAGGCTCTAATCAATGCATATAGCTATATGAGGAGGCAGCGTCTGCAAGTGCCTGTGTGAAAGGTCAGGGCGGCTCAAACTACACGGTAATTAAAGGTTATTTTTGGCGATAACCATCAGTAAAACAGTTACCTACGTGCGTGAAATAAAAACCCACTGGTTCCACTTCAACAAACCTTGGGATGCGAAAGAGCCTTGGAGCGCAAAAAGTCAACGCATTCGTGTATCACTTTAGGACAGAGTTGAGGGCTGGAAGGAATTTTTTGTGGCTACAAACAGTTCCGTTGCTGTTTCGTGGTCTCCAAATTCGCATGCGATGAAGTAAGTGGTTATGTTTAAACTTGGACACCTGTTATTTATATTTCGTTGTACCACAATTCGTCTTTCTTTTATAACCTGCAGTGACCAGTTTGATCAATCATAAATAATTACCACGACTAAGGTTCGAAACGGTTACGGAGAAAAATCGGAGCCTACGCATTTAACCCTTTCACCATTATCTACATAGAAATTAATTAGTGTGAACTTTAACTTTCGGCTCGGAAGAGAGCGTTGTGTGATACATCGCCCAATAAATTGCGTATCCTACCTCTCGAGTCAAGGCGATGTGTGACTCTTTTAAACGAATAATGAGAACGGCTGATCGATACCCAAATAAATTCGCCAAAGTAAATGACACCACAACAAATGATCAATTTTATACAATTATTGCCGATTCATCATTTTATACCTGTTTAACATTATGATATTTACAACAGATATCTTTGATTGAAGGACTGAAAAAGACAAAAGTTACTTAAATATATTATTATTGGTACTGAAGATGAGAACAAGTCTCAAGTGTCAGTCACTGATACAATCTATACTTATTAGTTCGTAAGAAGTCCTCCTCTTCCTCCTTTATAGGTCAATCGTTAGTCTGTCGTGTACTTAATTCATAAGATTTGTTATCACACTATCAAATTAAAAACAAAAAGTATGTTGGCATGTGTCAAGGCAGTAAATACCGAGGCTGTCAAAGCTGTCTCGCGGAACGCTAGTGCAAAAATAAATCGGTCGGCGCAAATTAAAGAATCGCATTAAAAATTCTGATTTACAACCAAAATTATAATACAATGGACATTGTTAAATTTATATCTCCTTATTCAATGATCCTGCAATACGTGTAAGCTTACGTTTTATTGTAAATTTCACATTTATTTATCATCTTTACGGAAAATTGTGTGGATATTATGTTAAATATTTGACGTCGTTCGAAATTCTTTTTAAAAGTAATTTAAATTTACATAATGCCTTATCATTAATGTATTCTGAATTAAATGTCTCAAATTGAAATAGTGGTGTCATCATCGCGGGCAGACTCTATGGCGTCGAGTCGTTGTATCTACAGTTTTATTATGTACCTACCAGTTATTTATGGTTTCATTTGGACTTGTAACACTACGTGACCGAGTGTTCTGTCCAAATTAATATATTCATGGTCCATAAATATTGTAAATCTATTAATGAGGTTAGTCATGGGTGTAGGTACAATTTCTAATAGATTGTTAGACCGGTACCGTATCACTAATTTTTGATATCAAACTTTATTAATTATCTTGTCTCTATATTTTTAGGACCAATCTACATCAAAGTGCTTAATAGTCATTAGGATCAGACTTGCTTTTCTGTTTGTATTGTTTGTTAATTAATTATTTATTTTAAAAAAGTACGTTTTGATGGGTTTTAGTAGAATTGAATAATAATTTGATTTTATTATTTGGACGGCGTATCTGGAAAGTAAAAATGAAAACAACGGCAATGAAATCAAAAAGATAGTGAGTTAACAAAATATATCTTCAATTTGCTAATTGCTAGCCGTACATTCAGTGACAAAGATTAATTGGTGTTTAATACAAAAGCTAAGTAAAACTTTCCTTTAACAATATGTCTAGAAATTCTATCTATACGTTTAGAAATTCTATTTTTGCCGCGATTGAACGCCTTGCAATAACTTGAATCCATCTAACATAAGTTATGTAAATTTATTAAATCTTTTTCTTCACTTTGTTTCTTTTTAAATGTTAAGTTTAAGTAAATGTATGATTCACAAACGTTTAATAGCCAGAACTCGAATTAAATGGATATTTTTTGAGGTGACATACTTGACCCCGGGTTTTGTTTAATAAATAGCTCTATTCTTTTATTTGCCACTGTGGATATCGAATGGCGATTAATTATCTACCCGCGTTAATCTATTGCGTGATATAATATTTGATTAAGTAAATTTTGTACGAAGAAATAAATTATTTTAGTTTTTTTACGTGACATATTTAAAGTTTAGGCGGTGTTTCCTACCTTCCTGTGCTATTCGGAAGAGTTTTTAATACTTAGATAGAGGCAGATCGTGTTCTTAAATGAATTATAAGCAAACTTTCTGAAGTTAGATTGTATATGTCTTTTGTATTTAATTAAGTTGAGTAAATATAATAATATGTAGGTATTCAAGTAAGTACTTCGTTTCTTTATTTGGTTCATAGGCGAGATATAATTATTTATTTTTTCATAAATACACCTAGGAAACTGTACTTCATAACGGTATCAAGTGACTATCGGTACCTATGTATATATAATAATTCAGGACCAAAATTGGCCAGATCGGTCCAGCCGTTCTCGAGTTTTACTAAGATACTACAATGGGTGAACGTGCTAGTGATCTGATTACCCTCTTGACATAACAGTCGTGATGAGCACGTGAGCAGTCACACGGATAGTAGACGTATAGCCGTAAGGCGAGCCTTTTAATGTATGGCATGATCATTTAGTTAAAACTAATTTACACATTTACCTTCTTCAAATACAAGGAAAACTTCTTCTTAATTGATATAAATAAATAAACTTAAATCGTGTTTAACACGCACGTCGTAAAATATAGGTACCTACCTACTGTCGTTTGGAAATTTTGTTTTAAAATTTCACATTTGGGTGACTTACCATTAATTTTTAACAGGCCAAAATTCCAGGTAAAGGCAAAAGTAGAAAGTCAACTAGATATAAATTAAGTTACTCACTTAGAATAAAGTACTGAAATATTGGTGAATTTTAAACAAATCGGTATCTACTATTGATAGACAGAATTACAAAAAGTTCAAATAGTAAGCTGTCCCACTACAGGACAAAGGTAGTTTCTCATGAAAAGGAACAAGCATCGTTTGCCACATAAACTGGGTATAAAACATAAGGCACCTGTAGGTGTGTGGCACTGTATACAATTCTGTAATTTTTATCGAGATCACAAACATGGCCGACGCGTTCCCAAGGCTTGTTGAAGTCTGTCACATACGAAGAACATTATGACTATCTTCATTTACAGGTTTATAATGTAGTCACTATAAAAATACATTTATTTGGGTGACAAAAATAAACGCAACACGATTCTCTTGATGCTGTAATAGTTTATGTAAATTAACTTCGGATAATTTAATTTGGGATCGCGCCCTGATAAATATTGGATGTCGGATTATGCGTAAACGTAACCATATGAAAAATTTATTAGGAGCTTTACATATTTTAGATATTCATTTGGAAGTATTGATGTATGGACTTTTGATAGTACGATGAAATTCAATGACTACTCTATAGTCACACATAATTATTTAAAACCACGAAGTTGCCATAAAGTAACAAAACATAAATTAAAATAAATACAGGTATGACTTATATGGCATGAATCACACGTTAATTTTATTGATAGAAATATAATACGTGAGTTTAAAGAATTATGTTGTTGATTGTACAAGGAAAAAATTAGGCTGTATTGCAGCGCCATCTAGTTAAAATTGCTGGAACTATATACAGGCTTCTACTGAAGTAGGTTCTATAATAAGGCGGAGTGTTGACGTGACTCAGGTTTGTTTGGGTTTGAGTTTTTACGTCGACGGCGCTAGGTGGCGCAACGGTAATCTTCCATAATATCAATTTCAATAGTCTGTACGCAACATTGTATAATACGTAGTATGTATATAGGTATGTACTTACAATACATATCAATTATCATTTAAAAATACATACATCAGAAACAGTCAAATGTATAAAAAGTGGTAAAAAGTACGATATATCAATTAATTCTGATCTTTAATTGAAGCATAGGATAAATAATCAGCTATTAAACTGTTAAGTTAATAAAATAAAACAATAATTAAAAAATATATTTATTACTTACCAAACAAAACTTAAATAAAACGCAGTTTTTTTTATCAATAAATATCTACGAATGTCGTAATCAACGACATTCTATAAAAACTGGGTGACAATTCTCTAATTCATTATCGAACACAGCCTTCGCTATAGGCTCGTGTG
Source organism: Abrostola triplasia (assembly GCA_946251915.1). Classification (NCBI taxonomy): domain Eukaryota; kingdom Metazoa; phylum Arthropoda; class Insecta; order Lepidoptera; family Noctuidae; genus Abrostola; species Abrostola triplasia. The sequence goes on along the minus strand of OX276428.1, from coordinate 8,927,847 downwards.
TGTTCCTCATTTTGATAACCGTATTATTATTCAGAGTCACATCATTAAATGGGGCAACAATTAAATTATTATATGGATGTATTACGAAGTTATCTATTCTGTGGATTTGTTTCGCATGGCCGCTTATGAAACCTAGTTCTGAACAAATAAGCTCTAGTTCTGACTTGGTGTGGTTCTGGGAGGGATAACACTTCGCATGCCAGACTCCATGGGACCGTACTATTACTTGGCCTGTTCCATATCTGAAAGCAAAGAAATACACATTTATTAAGCATTTCGATTCTATATCTACCAAGAATGAATATACAAGTTAGTTGTGTCCTTATTTTAGTGTTTATCTATACATAAAATGACAAGTGAATGGTGAATGCAAATGGCAAGTTCTCGTTCATTGTGATGTTTCGGCTGATGATCACATTGATGAAGTAGTCCAAGAAGAGAGATATTGAACCAAACAGAATAGCTATTTACCTAATCCTACCTTTACTTCTAATATCATTACAATCATGTAATAAGTTGAACAAGGATTATCATATTACAGGATCGTTGAAGTACAAGTTAGTCACTGACGAAATTAGATCCTATGAGACGAGAGGACATGTAATTATAGTTGCTATTTGATTTAACGTGATTTACATTTGGCTAATCCTAGTAAGCATGTTAATTAGCCCGCAATATAGGATCATTCCATGGGTAAGATGCAGTGTTGGCAGGCCTCCACCAGGTGGACCGACAATGCAATTGGCAAGCTGTCGTTCATTGTGGCGTTTTAAGGGGGATGCCTTTGTTCGACAGTGGACGTCTTCCGGCTGATGATGATGATAGGATAATTGGAGGTTAGAAGACTTACTTCCAATCTCTAATTAGTTCTCCTATAGGTATTTGTATTTAATTGTGCTTTCCCACTTACGGAGTTCCTTGTGGAGCAGTTAATGCTATGCAAGTCTGTTCGTCTTCGCCGTTGGGACAGTCTCGAACGCCGTCGCAGACTACGTCGGAAGCCACACAGTGATCAAGAACAGACTTCGAACCGCAACTGATAAAATAAAGTTTTATTAAAATTACATATCTGTAGTGCACAGTAAGGCATAGTACACAACATCACGCCTGTATTCCCCGAAGGGGTAGGCAGAGGTGCACAAGCACATAATATAGTACACCCACATTTCGCCAGTTATGTTGTAGGTCCTAATATAATAGGGGGCGAGCCTATGGCCATCAACCAGGCACAAATCCAAACTCTGAGCTGCTACTGAGAATTACCTAACAGAAAATCCCAGTAACACTTTGCCCGACCCGGGATTCGAACCCAGGACCTCGTGCTCAGCAGTCATACTTAGCAACCACTAGATCAGCGAGGCAGTCGTGATTAATGATTCTAGAGAGGAGGTTAGTTTTATAATTTAATATTTCTATGGAACAGAAGTAAAACCTTGCGTGTCGAAATGTTTTTATTTCCATTTCATAAACAAAAGTACTCACTTATAACTTTTCTTAGCGAAACATTTGCAGAACATGGGATCCTCATCGCTCCTATCATGGCAATGTAGTACACCATCACACAACCTCGAAGGCATTACAGTTGCTAAGTAATGGGAACAAACAGTTTGGCCTGGCTCGTCTGTTCCATCCCCACAGTCATTGGTACCGTCTTTAAACAATTCCTTTGATATACATTTTCCATTGCGACATTTCATTTGGCCGGTAGAACATCCTGAAATAATATAACTAATTAGAGTAATCAACTTACATGTTATTATTTTTTCTCACATTTATTCTTGAAATTTATTCACTCGTTCCTAGTAAAATTTAGTACTTTGTGGTACACTTTGTAGTTCATGTCATACACATGATCTACAAAGTGTACCAGAAATTTTAGTTTTGAGTATTGAATTAAAGCTAAATAACAATAAATGTCATAGCTAATTTGTGGAAATCAGCAAGTAGCTACAGCTAACTTAAAATGTTTACTATCAGTTTATTTGTATAAGTGTTAGTTACACATTTATTAAATTTACAAATATGTATTTTTAAGTTAAATTCAAACCAAACCTACAAAGAACTATATTATAATTATAAAATTGAGTGGCTTCTACATTCTTAATACCTAGTTACTAGTTAGATAATACAAATCATTGTAAACTAAAGGCTTTTGTTACCATTTATCTTTCGATCAATTTCATACTATGAGATCTAAGAAAGGTAGATAATAACATTTTACTAACTAACTTTATGACCTCCATAAATTCCGTTAGTCATAAAATATTAAATGTAGTAAACAGGGCGGATAATCTCAGGATGACGAGTTTATTAAACACTGGCTGTTCCTACAATTTTACCACAGCATCAACAAAAGGAAATAATTATACGTTTTCCTAAATAAATATTTTCTCTACAAATATTATTTAACGCGCTGTGACTTAGTGCTGAACATAACGCAAATTCTCTCTAGAATAATAGCGGTAGGATTACAATAATATTTAAAATAAACGACATAATTAATGGCGCTTTTAACAATTTTAGGAGCGCAGGCTTACGCTAGTCAGAAATAATATCGTCTGGAAATATTCCTTAACCAACACCTAGTACCAATTACATTTGATATCACACTATGATATATCTAGAAAATGGAACAGATGATCTTCTTTTTTCATTATACCTAATTATAAAGAGAAATGATGATAGTCTTTGACTATTATTTTGGTATTAAATTATAATTCTCACAAGAAGATCACTATGTAATAAATTCAAGATAAAATAAGATATTGCAATTTATCTAATTTTAAAAGTATATTTTGATAGAAATGAAATTGAGTCTTCGGTAATTTGCTAACATTAAAAATAAAAACGTTATCAAAATTAAACACCAGAAAAACCTAATAGAAGAAAATATTAGCATTACCGCATCCTCTGTAATATGGATCTTTGTCGCACAATTTAGATTTTTTCTCGCAGCCTTGTTCGGACTCGTCTTTACCGTCCTCGCAGTCCTTAAGTCCATCACATACTTGTAGCATTGGAATACACCGTCCACGACTACAGCGTATCCCTTCGCAGTCATCACCATCTACTTTGTCTTCGGTAATCAGTGCTTTCTTTCCTGCAATTAAAGGATAAAATTAAACTTTACTTTGTAGATTCAGAATTCTTGTATTACTGTTTTTCTACCCAATAGTTGTTGATTTGACCTAAGTTTTTTTCACGAATCTAAATAATAATATTGCCCAATACAGCAGTGAGAAAAAATAGGATAATAAAAAAAAATATAAAATTTTAAAATGTAAGGGAATAAGGAAATGTTGCTTACCGTAATGAAATTTCATTTCGTTTCTAAGGTTTTCCAAGTCCGTGCCATTAATATGGTCTCCGAGTCCGCATTCTCCTCTACCATCAACGAAGGTTGCAGCCGGGTACCAGCCTCTGTCTGAGTGGCAACTGACAATGCCGGCCCAATGAAGATTTGACGTCATTTCAGGCTGGAGTTTAGCAAAAAATACAACTTGGAATATTACACTGACAAGGTAACAAAACGGATTACTCGCTATATAATGTAGTTAGTTAGTAAAGCCAAGAATAGAATGTATCAACTTACTGAGCATATGGTTTCTTTTGATTTTCTTCTAAAGCAACGATTACTAGGGTGACAGTTTATACCAGTTTCCTCTAGTAGCACACTTATTGTATTATTTCTATTATCTTGTCCAACTGCCACGCACGTTGCTTTATGTTCCAAATTGTTATAGCTAAAATAATATAGTATGGTTATGACTAATTCAATTTACTTATTTTAATTAAAATTATTTGATGGTAACTTACGACGAAGAAACGACCATAGGTTTGACAGCATTTGAGTATTTTGCCGGTTGTCTTAAATGTAATAAAATTGCTTTGCTACGATAGATATCCTTTTTCCGATCTACTTGATAAACTTGCTCGTGCATTCCATGGACGCTCTCTAACGTTCTATGAGAACCCAGTATCACTGTAGTGTAGTGGTGTGATGGTCTAAAATATATACAGTAATGACGTCATGATAAATGTTGTTGGAATTGTAATTTTTTATGTTACATATTTTAATACTAACCTTGAATCCCAAAGACAAGAATCACTAACTAACACCCACGACAAATCAACCAGAACTCCAGTACACCTGTATTCACCTTCTATAAACACCTTAGCTATCCAAGGCCACTCATGGTCACTCACACTGTGAGAATCTCGTTTGAAAATGCTTTCGGTATCATCAAAGTCAGTGAAGAGTGTATGATCACAATAAACATATAACGACTTGCAGGTTTTTGTAATGTTTGGCACACATTGTTCTTTTATAATTTGAGGTTCTTCTATTACGGTGTGTCGTGCTGTGTCACTTTCTTCGCTGTCTTGTTTGTAAGCGAAGTGTATTGGAACTCGCTGTATCGTATCTCTTTTGCTTCTTTTGTTATCTATACTGCGTTCTTTAAGTATATCTTCTTTGAGGTTTATGTATTTCACTAAATATCTATTTGCAGAGCTGTAAAAGATAGTGTACAATTGTATGTTCAATTGTGTTTAGTGTTGTGGGCATAGTTTTTTCTTTATAAAATATTATGTAGATCTCAAAATATTCTTTCAAGTTATTTAAGTAAATAAAAAAACATTGTTACTAACTAACAGTTCAGTAGCTGCCCCATCGGTTTTAAAAAACAAACAAGGTCGAACTCCGTTAATCTTGGTGGGTTATTAAAGCTTAATAAGATAAGTTTCTTACCTAAATCCTAAGTAACGGCAAATATGTGTAGCAGCTTCATCTTGTTGTTCTAGTGATAGCTTATCGTTACATACTACATGCCAATCCTTAAAGTGTTTCTTGGTCAAGTAACCTTCCAAGTTAACTGTTGGTCTTTCATCAATATTATATTCCATTTCATTTCCATTGGTTAAAGCAACTGAAATAGATTATTATTTAAAAGGCTTCATTCATAATATAAGATCTCCGTTATCTAAATAGTTAATTAAAATAAATATTCATAATTCACAACATTGTAAGTACCTTATAAAAAAAATATCCAAATACTCTGAATTGCATTTAAAAAATACTTACAACAGTCCAGCTCATCTTCACCGTGAGGACAATGTAATTTCCCATCACAGACGTGCTTAGCAGGCAAGCAAACTTGGCTTCGCTTGCACAAAAAGTTATCTTCTGCGCAGCTAACTAAAAACCAAAGAATATTTATTATGTGCTATGTTTTCCAAATACTTTTAATAAAAATGTGAATCGTCTTAATCAAATGTAAGTCATGACGTGAAACATGGTCTTAACGCATCCAAAACCATCATAACGAAAACCATTATTTTAACTGTTGTAACACTTACAGCAGTTCAATTCATCCTGGCCATCAGCACAGTCAAACACTCCATCACATATAAGCTTTTCGTCAAATGTAGACAAATAATCCATACATGTGCAGTCAAGTTCATCAGTACCATCTTCGCAATCAGCTTTACGATCGCAGCGTTGGTGATATGATATGGTTTGGGATATACTGTAAATAAAGATGAAAAAATAAAATGTACAATTTACTTTGTTCTAGAAATTTTGATATTTTTATTGCCGTCCTTACCGTCGACATTCAAATTCTTTAGGAATTCGATGTTTTCTTCTTAGTTTAGCCGGTTCAGGTTCTGATAAAACAATATCTTCTATTTTATTTATCATTTCGTTTTTATCTTTAAAGTCATGTATTTTTTTTGATGATACGTTTTCTTTATGGTGAGTAAATGTTATATTTTCATTATCTATTTGTTTCGTTTCAGCTTCAGTTTGATCAGTTAAATTTAAATCAGACTTAGGAAGTAATTCTATGACAACTTCATCCGATTGCATTCCTGATTTATTTTCATTTACATTTTCTGATAGGTTTTTGTCTAAATTCAATTGAGTTGTATTTTCCTGATTTTCTACAGATTCCTTGGAAACAATATCCAAAAAAACTGAATGTGTAGATGTTTCTAAAATATCTTGAAATGTAGTAAAGGTTTCTTCATGAGAACTGTCGTCTTGTACCGTTGTTGATTCAGTTGTTATGTCTATAACGTGCTGTAATACTGATGATCGTGATTCTAATGATTGTCCAGGTATTTCAATAGTAATTTCTGTATCACCTCGACTATGAATTGCAATTTCTGTACTTGATACACTGCTAGGATCAGATGTTACATTTTCTTCGGAATAAGCAATACTTTCTCCACTATTAGAATTTATGATTTCAAGGGTTGATGCATGTTGAAAATCAGGATTTTCTCGGTCATGACTGTCGATTGTCTTATTATTTTTTATTGAATCAGGTATTTCACTTTCTCTTTCCTTTGAATTCACTTTTTCTATGGAAGAAATCTTTTCAATACGTTCTGACTGCAGTGGAGTATTATCAGTTGTTGTTATTAATTCTTCACTTTCAATTTTTACAGATGAAGAAGTAAACACTGAATGTATAGTGGTTGTATCAAGTATCCCTTCAGTCACCTTAGTTTTTGGTGTTACATATACGGTGTCAGTGAAAAAAGAAGCAGATCTTGCAAATTTGCATTTAGTTTCATCTTCTCCATCAAGACAATCGACTATTCTATCACATTTTCTTTTATTTGGCAGACATTTTGAAATACCAGACTCACATTTGAATCCAGGACATTCTTGAATAGGTTGAACATAAGGCAAAGATTTAGAGTCTGGAAAAAAAATCTAAATTAGAACCCAAATTATAAGTCTATAATATGAAATAAAAAAATAATATAGTGTCTGCTTACTAATATGATATCTGATCCACTTTACAAATAGACTGACTCGCGTATAAACACCAGGCTCATCTTTACGAGCGCACCCATCTCCGTGACTTACAATTCCTGCCATGTACCATTGTTGGGAATGCAGAGGGTTTCTGCACAAAAGTGGTCCTCCACTGTCACCCTGGAAGTAACCGACACATTGAGTTAGTAAGTTGTGTTCATTTGATAATGTATTCATATTATTATGTAGTGTGTTTACCTGGCAAGTATCTTTACCGCCTTCGGCTAAACCAGCACAAATTTCTTTACCTGCTCGATCTTCTCGATGTTTACAGTGTTCCCAAATAGGCACTTCTACTTCTCGCATATGGTCAGCTGAAGAAGTTTACAAATGATTATGTTATAAATCCAAAACTATACTACGAATATTAATTATTCTCTGCATGATGGCTCACAACATTTTCCACTAAATATCATTAGTTCGTTAATTATTTAAAAAAGTTATTTTATGAGGCTTTTGTTCAACAGTGGACGTCTTCCAGCTGATGATGATGATGATATACTTATACTTGGACATGTTGTTTATGAATATTTTCCTTTAAAGACAATCACACGCTGTGAGTATTGTATTACTTACGATCAGGTCCGTGTTCTGTAGTAGCTCCCCAACCAACTGCTGTACATATTGTGCCAGGAGATGGTCCCCAAAGCCAATCCGGACCCGCAGTGTCAGGGCCCGGCAAGCATATAGGTCGAACCCAACGACTGAACTGAATAGCAGGTTCGACTTTTAACAGAGAGAGATCGTTTTTCATGTCACTTTGACTGTAATGTTGATTGACTATAACGTGGGTAACCTTGTGACTTTGTTCTTGTGGCGAAAATGAAAAGCGACGGAGCATCCCCACTTGTACTTCATAGTAAAAATCCCAAAATCTGTAAATTGAATGTAATATATCTGAATAAGGACCACATTAGGTTATAGTGCATTAACAAAAAGGAGAATATAAATGAGTTATACACAAAAACAAATTTTAATCTCCACTAAATTTCTTACATTTTTACACGCTTTTTATTAGCTTCACTTGTATGTATGTTTGTATGTTTGTAACCGACTTCTTTTTTACCCAAGCTTATAATGTTTAGGCACCATTTTTCATGGTTATGAATATAGAAACAAATATATAGTTATATCTTACTTATGTACACAATGCGCGGCAGATATAACCCAGCTATGAGTAATAACGACTCCACCGCAATGAAACATGCCATTTCTGTAGACAGCCACCATCCAAGGCCAGGCTGCCGGCTGACTCGGTTTGCCCCCAACCACCCTACTCTCCGTTCTTTTGTTCCTCACTCTGTCAAGGAGTTCTCTCTTCATTCTATCGAATTTAATTTCGATATTTGTCTTCGTACTAGAATCGTCTACATTCCTTTTCAAGCGGTTTCCGTAAAACATCAAAGGATAAGGATGGTTTGCTAAAAGGAATCGTTTGTTTCGTCCAAATAAACGACTTTCAATAGCAGCGTTCTGTAAATAGAGAACAAAGATTAGTTTTAAACTACTGTATTTGTACTTTATTAGTGATTATTTACTTATACTGTAAATAAGTGTGCAAAGTAAAAAACATATTGTTTATATTTTCAAATTATAATTTTAAAATAATTTATAATCATATCCACCTCTCTAAGTAATTGTGTTGTGGACTGCACTCGTGTTCCGCACAACAAGTCAGGACAAGTGACGTAAGCAGCTGAAGAATTCCTACACGTATCACTTGTTTGAATCAATCCACCAGGACCAGTGTTCAGGTAATCAATCTTTAACATTGGATCTATTGGTACGTAATGAATGAATGGAGGCCTAAAACAGAATTGAATAGCAATAAGGAACTAGTTAATTATCTTCACTACTGAAAGGATACCACTAAACCAAGTCATTAGTGACAGATGTATGTTTGATTCAATTAAATAAAAATACAAAAACTTACCTAATAATAAGACCAGTTTCTCTGCGACAAGCATCATGTGCCCACATGTATGGATTTTCGCAGACTGCATACCAATCTCCTTTAAAATTCCTATGTAAAAATCCTTCAGTATTGGAAATGGCGAATAACTGAAAAAATATAATGTTAAAGCTGTATCTGCTAACTTTAGTCTTATGTTCTAACTTTCTAAAAAAAAAACTATACTAATATTAGAATGGTTTTAATAAAAAGTATCTGTTCCAAACACATGGTCAAAAAACTGGGTAGAATAAGTGTTTCTATTTATACCCACTTTCAATAACACAGAGTGGAATGCACTAGTATTCAGTAACAGTGAAGTGAAATTGGTTTGTCCATCATCCGTCGCTTACATTTGATCTATGAAGGTAGAAAGTGGAAATGGAAAAGTTTGTTTTGGGAACAAAAAGTTCTTAAGAACAAAGTATGACTTATATTAATTTTGCTTTTTACTTCGTTGAACATGGAATAAACCACAAACATGGAAAATACATAGGTATTAAAGAAAATTAAAACATTTAAAATATGTTTTAAGCTTTATTGCTCATTCGTATTCGTATCTAATAATTTCTAACTCAGCCTTAATTATTTATTTATTTTCATAAATATAGTGTGCAAATCCTTTTATAACCAATATAATTATTATAAGTGTATATATAATTTATTGACCATACCGGCTTTTTGAGAAGGCTTGGGGCTAGCATATTACATTCTACTTCGTCTTTATGGTTGGGGCAGTCGACGACACCATTGCACCTCTGTTCTTTAGTAAAGCAAGTGCTCTGAGAGTTGTCCATATCTAAATTTTCACAGCTAAACATCTCGGCACCACATCCTATGGAAAAAAATGTTAAGGGCTGCACGTTTGTATAACATCATAGCATATTATAATACATTATTATATATTGAAAAAAATTTGTATTAAAAAAATGCCGCAATGAAATCCATGCATGAACTGATTAGTTGAACAACAACAGTAGTAGTTTCCACAAAGTCTTGTTTGAGACTGTTTTATTATTACCATAGCAACCCATTTCATCCTCTCCAAATGGACAATCGAAGTATCCATCGCAGAACCTGGAATTGTCGATCCTGGAGGTGCAAGTGCACCTGGCTTCATCACTCACGTCAGCACAGTCCACATTCCCATCACACCACTGCTTCTCATCCACACAATCCTCCCCATTTGAACAGGCAACTGTCCCTGAAGGACATGTTGTTTCCCGAGTTTTGTTCGATTGGTGGTCTGCAACTGGCGAATCTGTTCTGTGGCAAAGAAATTTAAAATTAAGGAAATGTAGGTGTTAGCTGTTTGATGCAATTCAAATGCACAAATGTTGGAGAGTTACGATGACTTAAATATTGATTATAAACTTAATTCTTTCAGTCCAAACTTATCAAGCATTCTAAACTTTCAAGTGAATGTTAGTTAAACAAAAATTGCGAATAAATCACATAGGTCATAGTCACATCAAGTAGAAGTGAGGAACGACAAAATAAGTCACTCAAAGTTTGTAGAAAGCGCTGTGCACGAAATAAAAATATCTTAAGTAAGCACTCAACACTTACTTTGATTTTAGGAAGCTCATGAATATATCAACGTCTTGAGGATGTATTTTGCGTCTTTGCACATCAATATCGCGAGCGTGGAGATATGGAGCATGTACGGCGGGTGAGTACCTGATAAAAGCATACATAAGGTTTCCAAAAAAGTATAATTTTATATAATTACGATGCCTTTAATACGAAAACCTTGTTTTCATACCTGCTCTGAGGCATAACTGGGTGCTCATGCTGTGGAGATAAGAATTCGGATGGTGGGTCATATATTCCTGTAAAAAATATGAAGAAAATATTTTATAAAAAAAACAAGGTACCTATTTATAAATCATTTGAATTCATTCATGGCTTAATTTTTATAAAATTATATTAACCTTTGGCATATGGATAATTATGTTTTAGAAGACGTGCTAGTAGACAAGTGTCAGTATAGTGTTGAGATGGACCTGAATGTAAATGACTGGTGTCTCTTGATTCAAAAGGCAAAGATTCTATGATATTATCTAAGTTTGTTATAGGCAATGCTTCGCGTTTTGAAATATCTGTTGGGGTAATTTCGTTCTTATTGGCGACATTATTTTCATCAATTTGTTCGTCACTATGCTTAACTTTTAAATTTATGATCGGTTCACTGTCTGTTGGCGGTAGGCCATCATCATTTTCAGCAATTGATTTCAGTTTTCCAACCAGATTCTTACAAATTTCTTGTTGATTGTTATTGTTACACATTATATCGTGTTTCATAATTAAATCTCTAGCTTTCTGTAGTTGTTCTTCATTAAAATTTATTGCAGGGTCTTCCATGTGCTGAGAAACATCAGTTGCAGAGATAGCGTGTCTCTTTTTCCTTGAAATTCCTCGTTTGGCAGTAGAATTTTTTCGCCGAACAAATATTTCAACATTATGAACTGTCACATTTGGAGTATCTTGATTTCCAGTAATAACTATTATTTCAGTGTTTCTAGAACTATCTAAAATAAACAAGTAGAACACCATATAAAAATAGATAATGGGAAAAATTATCTTCATTCAATTTGACTGAAACTCTTCACTTACCATAGTTTTCAGAAATTTTTAACAACACCATATATGTTCCTACACCAAATACTGTTAGTAATAACATTACCATTACTTTTTGTAATGTGGGAAGTAAACATCGTTGTACACCAGAAGTATTTCGACCTGAAAAAATTGAAAAATTCTATTGGATGAGTAATAACAGCCATAGTTGTGGAACGTACCATCCGTATGGTAATCCCTACAAACAGATTACTTATCGAAGCTGGTTGATCAATCATAATACAATTATCTTAGTATGCATCACTTTTATGCAAAACTAAGTACTAGGTAAATTGATTGAACGGAAATCTAGTTAGGGTGGCAGGAAGCAGCGAGCGACCAAAGTTCATTAGTTGTTATTGTGTTTTAATTATACAGGTTGTTGAATATTCTAAATCATTTTATAAGGGAATAATTTTCTGAATCTCGAGATTGTAAACGTTGTTCAATTATATGGACTTGAATCTATCTAGCTTTTAGAACACAACAAGCCTATTCCAGCTAGTTTTCTTCAGCTGAAATACAGGTTACCACCTAGTACTGCTGCAGATGCTTGACTACTAGTCCTGAAAATACAGTAATGTACCTAGATTATAGGAATATTTTTGTTCTGTTTGAAATTTGGTTTTTGAGTCAATAAATTAAAAATTATTATTATAATATACAAGCTGCGGCCCGCAGTGTTACCCGCAATAATTGTTTTCGGGATAAAAAGCCTAGCCTAGCCTATGTGTTAATTCAGGGTGTCAGATACCTCCATATAAAATCTCATCAAAATCGGTCTTGTCGTTTTAGCGTGAAGAGGTAACAAACATACAAACACACTCACAAACTTTCGCCTTTATAATTAAGTGTGATGTAATAATTATTATTAGATCAGTACGCCCAGTACTTTTTAGGAATTAGCCAATTTTGTTTATACTAGATGAAAGACAATAACTTACTAATGATAGTGGATTCTGCTAGCTCCATTGGTGGAAGTCCCAGCTGGTCGAAACGCTCTTTCTTTATGTTTTCACTGGACATCTGTAAGAAGGTATATAATTAATTAAATATAATGGTGGATGGATGGTGTCTGTCCGGACATCATTATTATTATCTAGTTTTGTAGGAAAAAAGATGATAATAATATTTTGCTGACTTTGATTTATTATGCGCAACTAAATAAACTATTTACTTACTTTTTAACCATGATTATGCTTATTCGCTGTTTGCTTTAGAGATGAAATGTATTACGGATGGACTATAAAAGGCCAGCAGATTTTTTTAACATTATCCTATTAGCTATCATCAGACTTTTACGAATGCTCAACCAGATATTGGTATGTTAAATGCTTCAATATACTTCTTATAGTTTGATAAAAAAATAAAGCAAATCCTAGTTATCCAGGTTTATAAATGGTTACACGAAATCGTACATCTTGTGTGTTCAAGCATTTATTATCTATCATAAACTTGTCATAATAATATTGTAGGTGTATTAAGTAATAAATATATATAAATGTTCGTCTGAACGACATCCAATAGACAATATAGTAGGCGACGTTTGTATCTCGTTACTGTCACATATTGAGATAATAAAACACAACGTTCAGCCTACGCGAGTCCCACCCAATATTAGTAATGGCGTATGAATTATATGTATTAACTCGATTCCGATAGGGATAACAACTGATCAAACTAAAGATAAAGAACTATTTTGTATAGGAAGTAGACAGTTTCCATGTCATGTGTAGTTAGTTCCTTTAGTTACAAGAACAAGGTTATTGGGTGATATGAAGATCAACAAATAAATCAAAAGACTAACTGAGAATGAGAGTTGGATGAATTTAAGTGTCCCAATACGTATATAACACAACTTATCTGTTTAGTTAAACTTGTAAATTTTATATTGAAGCCTAAACAGTTTTTGAATTATGACAAATACTAAGTACCTATATAGATCACTCTTAAAAACTTCAATGTTTCCTTTTTCTCATCTTTAGCTAGACATGACATTTATCCCTGCGCCCACCATACGTCCACTGGGTATATTGTAACCTAATCATATTGCCCTAAAGGACCCATATCCACTATACTTTAATACTTGTTAATAGAGGATAATCAATTGGCTGCTACTTTTGCGCACCATGAACAATGTGAAAAGCATTTCGACATTACAACGTAAAATAAACCTTATTTGTACCAGCCAGAGAGGTTATATAAGATGAATAAAACGCATTGTATAGATATTTTACGACTGTTTACTTTAGAATACAAAGAAAACTGTATTTGACTTTTCTTTCTTAATGGTAAAATATGTTAGTGGAATTAAGTTAAAAGTATATGTATGTTACCCTACGTTCTCTTTTTAATCTTTACAAACGAATTTTGAAAGGAACATGCCACCTTATAGACTAAATAATAGTTTTATAGTATCTACCAACGTCCCACAGTGTACAGGTATTATATTTTACATACTGACATACAATACGAGTAAGTTATATATCTACATTCACCACCGCTGTTCCCTAAAGTACGTCTGAGATAGAATCTGTCACTCCAACTTTTAGAATATCCGGATCTTTATTTTTAGCAAGTCAAAAGACTTTACGTTCCTTACTTTCATGTATACCCTTGCAAGAATATATAATCAAATAAACACTACTTACTTTAAATTATCATTAATATTTAAACACTCACAATACACTGAAACACATCTTTATTTCTAATGTAAATAAATGTTAATGTAACTCCACACCACTGAGTGAGCGATCACCGACGCCTGCGCACTGACTCACTCAGTCAGGTCATACAAACTGCTGATGATCACAATTCGGGTAGAATCACATTTGTTTATTTGACAACTTTCGTTCTACGTAAATTGGCGAGTGTCGATTTTCAATTATTTTAGCTTTACCCGACTGCGGTGAAAGAGTATTATAACTTATGGTTTTTCTTCAATCGTTTAACATATTTTTTATAATTGAACAAAACAGTAAGTACTATTTGCTTTATTGATGGAATCGTTCATAGTTTTATTTTATTTTCAAATGTTGTATGTTTGTTTTGTAATGTAGTAATATGGACCCTGTATAATGCGGGTATATTAATGAAGGTCCTATGAAAATATATCCACTATTGCCGATGCCTTTTACGAATTATTGAAATCTATCAAATCAATTTCCGAATGAACTGTAAACTAGTTTTTGCTATTGTATTTTCAAGGGGAACCATCAATACTCTTTGTTTTCAGTCTGAAAGGACGTTTGTATATACATTTCGGTAATTCAGCTCACTTTATATACTTTTATATTAATTTTACAATTAATAATATATTGGTGTGAATTAAAAAGGTTTATTTACCTACTATGGCTGTAGAATCGTAACGGTGCTCCGTCATCAAAGTTACACTTCATATCGATGACCTGACATTACGAAATGTTGACACTTACTTACATTTTTTTTACAATTAAGCAGTTACGATCCACTTAATAAATTAAAGATACAATTATGTTCTAAATACCAAATAGTACCTACCAACATTGCTAAAAACGGTGAAAACATCGTGAGGGAACAGGCGAACCTGATAGATTTTTCATCGGTGTGTAAAACCATGTCAGAGGCCTACAGCAGACGGTGTAAACGCTGACATCAGGTTTTTCATCAACAATACTATAAGAAGACCAACGACCAAACCTTCGTATAAACTATTAACATTATAATTAGTAGTTATAAATATTTTTTGGTTGCTTATCTTACGGAACTTGTCAGTTTAGCGTCCCATCGGAATATGAAAATAAACCAATAGAGTGTACCTACCTATATCTGATTTGCGCACAGATGATTAAGTTAGGAGGACATTATTATATTGTGTAACTTAGTTTCGGTTTATATAAACCACGCACGAGACATATTTAGATGTAGGCTGAATGGATGTAGACTGAATTAAAACTAAAGTAATATCAGATTACAGTAAAACGGGGTGAATAAAGTCAAAACTTTAGATCTGATTTTAACATTACATTATTACAGTTAGTTGTCAAACAGGACTCCAGATTGTTGTCTATAATACAACTTAAAGTATAGGATCCTTAATGGTAACAATCTATACTATTTTTGCTATAAAATGAGTTCCAAAGTTTTGTATTTATCCACCGTTATGTTTCGATTCACGTTTAACGATATATTAATAAACTTCATTCATCTATTTTTCACTAAAGACGTCGAAGGTGGTTATACATCTGTCTACATTTTATATAATAGGATATAGCATCCATTTGCTATTAACTAAGGTTAAATTTAGACTTGCTTCTAATATACATATGTTCGTGTGTGACATCTTATGTCGTAGGCAAACGCGTGGTGGAGTAAAACAAACTAATTAATAAACCTACCCTATGCATACCCCACAACGGCATGTCCGTTCCATTAGTTAATTGATCTATGCCCCTTAACATTCTATTTAAGTTTTATAATACTAGCGGTGCACAGTGAGTTTCCCTTGTCGTGCGATAATTAATTATTTAAGTTAATTCTTCTTTGTTATTCGAATGTTGAAAGGTCGGCTATAATAGTAATTCCAGCAAAGAGATTGCTTTTTCAAAAAACCAAAAACGTCGTTTAACTCCTCAGTCTGCCCGTGACCATGAATGCTGTAAAGGATTCATGGAAACGTCGGGACCAAAAAATTCAATTAAAACCACTATAAATTCCGTAAACCTAGTTTTATTTTAATGTCTAATATTCGCGTAAGTGATAGAAATCATTACAAAAGCGATTGTTTTTACGAATGTTGATAATAATAATGCGTATAAATCTAGTGAGCAAACTGCTTTGTGTAATCCATACAAATGCGAAGAGGTGTGATCTTTGCATTTGTATGGATTACACAAAGCAGTCAGATTTTCCTTGTTCTTGACAGAGGTTGATGGCAAGCATATATCTGCGAGTGACGTCATTATCATTAGGCGTTATTCTCTTATTATATACCCCGCCGCGTAATATATCTTCAGCAACGTTTCTATGGCAGTGTCAACATACAGTATGGTAGCCGCAAACTTTATAAGGAAAATACAGTGTAACACCAAAATTGAAATAAGTGATTCTGTAAATGGAATTGTTAGATTAAGGGGCTAGAAATAAGAACGTCAATGTAGCAGTTGCACCTATACAAATGTTAGTGCCTTGTCACATAATTCTCAATAGGTTACTATAATTTATATAAACCTAGGCATATTATAATCATAGCTCTTACCATGAAGTTTAGTATTTATGTGATAGTGTCATCATCATCATCAGGTAAATAAACAACTAGGTAGGTAAGGAAGGGTTATTAACCTACATTTTTATAGTTTACTTTCAGAACATTTATTTTAACGAGACAATACAAATTTTAGACCACCATTCCAGAATAAACAATAAATAGCCCGCAATCATAGTGATAGCTCTAGGTACCTATCTCGTACCTATTTTATTACAAAACTCTAGCAATAACGACGAACAATATAATTTCTTTAAACGAAACTATCAATAAACGTGTCGACTTGGTAGACCCCGTTACGGTTTGCACGATGTGATACCCACGTATGGTTATTCATTAACATGATTTGGTTGGTGATTACGAAGAAAATCGTTCGCTTTCCACTGGGTGATGCCGATATAAGGTATGAGGGTCAATCGGACTACTGCATATATTGTTTGACCTTGACTGCACACGGTTGCAAGCGTGATAGTGAACAATACTTTTGAAATAAAGTGCATCAGTTATTATCGAATAAGTCGATCCTGAAGGTAAGCTAAAACCTGTATACATAATACTTTAATAAAGAGAAAAGTCTGTTTCCCTTTTTAGGCTGCCCGCCCACGTTCGATAAATCGGTCATCGATTTTTAGTAGGAAAAAGTGGAACGTAGGTACTGATTGCAATAGTGCAACGAACACGTCCTACAAAAAGTCAGTCAGAAATAAAAAGAAAGAAAAAGTCGGGCCGAATATCAGTAGGTACTACGTAAAGTCTGTCGTGGGCCTTAAGAATATTTGGTGCACGGTGAGAGTAATAGTAGGAATTTACAAGTAAGATTTGGCATAGGTAGTTCAAGTTTGTAAAAAGAATTGCAGAAAGCTAAAAATTCCACACTTAAATTTAACTTTGGGAATAACGGTCCGATTTCTAAAATCGAATGTCGTAGGTGTTGACATTGGTTGATTAATTTATATTATCAACTGCTGCTTGATATTTGATACTTATTGTATGAAATATCAAGTTAGTTTACTAAACGAATGTTAAGCTTATGTATAAAATAAAAAACTTAAATATACATAAAAACGTCGGGAGACTTTTTGCATAAAACGTCACTTCAACTGAGAAATGGATCTGAGAGTGTTTGCCAAATATTACACGAAGATCGAAATTCGATGTCAAATATTCATAGAGGATCGACGTAATATGAATAAAATGACAAGTGAAGTTCGACCAACTGCTGATCAAAAAGTAAAGGTTGCATAGACAAAAGACGTCTTAGACAAAGCCATGTTTAAAAATGAAACTGACTTTTACCTTTGATTTAAAAAACAAGAATCACTCATTGTAACAGCTAGATTTAAAATAGGTAAAATATTTTTGCGAAAAAATTTTTGAATTTGAAAAAAAATCACGAAAAAGAACACTTGTCACATTTTGGAATATTGTCGCGTCGCAAAGTGATCGTCACTTGAAACTTTTTACAGACGCTTGTTCGCGAATCCCTTTTATAACTTGTAATTGTTTATTAAAACTTTCTCATACATCAGGCAATAAAATAATTGGAAGTCGTCTGCGAGCACATCCCTTATAAATTTATTTATAAAAATATCCCGACAATACTTTAACGATAATTTGCTTTATTGCTTATTTCCAGCAATGGATAATTTGTATTTCAGCCTTGAACGACACGCGCGTTTATAATTTCAGTCCAAATAATAATTCAACTTTTTTCCATAGCAAAATATATAGGAATAACGATTTCTTGATTTTCATAACAGTTATAAAGCTAGGTAAACTTGATAACAATACATAAAGCATTTGCATAAAGCACATACAATTGCATAAAGTAAATACAATTCCATAGTTTTCAAATCAATTAGTCTCTCTTTCATCGTAATTTTATTCTAATAAATAGATCTTAAGGTTTCATACACCATAAAGCATTGTGGTTGACCGTACATGATAAAATACTTTAAAACAATATAATGTGAATACTGAAACAGTATCAACGTTATTCAATTATGTGCTGTCTTATTATATTATGTAATAAAGTATACCTACCAGCTGTCTACAAAAACCTTAAACACTGAATTATTGATAAGCCAATGCTTCTAGCCATGAACACTTTAACTAACATCTTATTCATTTTATTAGATATTTGTAAGTCAATCGCCAATATTATCTGTTTCACTAGGTACTTAAGTGTCTCTTACATTTCTTTTTCTTTTTAGCAAGCTCTTTGAAAGGCTCTCAAGAAATGGCAAATGCGAAGATATGAACTACGTGACAATGCGCTCCTTTCAGTTCACTGTAATATCTATTTTAAGTTTATCTGTTATCACCGGTTGCCATGGTGATCAAAAATCCTCGGACCCAGATTCATACGTTAGTCAGCTCATGGCAGATCTGTGGTTAGAAGGGGCTGATGTTTTGCGGATTATTTGGCGGGATTGCTCTAAGAAGGTATGTGTTTTACTTTAATATACATAATATTAGTGAAGCACGGGTAACATGAGTATGAATTGCACGTGAATCGAATCGTGAATTTCTACTTACACATGTCAAGGACAGAAAACCTCAGTCGGGTTGAATTTATTACCATCTCTAATCTCATTTTGCATTTTAATATCAGTTAGAATAAATATTATCATATTTACTATAATAACTTTCGTGAGAGTTATCCATTTTATCCATATTATTATCTACTATACATACCGTTTATACTCACGTCGATATTCGGGAATGCCCGACTAGTTTCGGACTCTGACGGGCCCCTTATTCATGAGCAGTAGTCGGGCATTCCCGAATATCGACGTGAGTATAACCGGTATATATAGTAGATAATATTATCATAGAGTTTACCTTTCTTTGTAAGAAGTATGTTCAGCTAATGAGGGTGTCTGTTCTACGACGGCTTATGTTCAAGGAGTCAGTCATAAAAGAAAATGGCCATGCAATATAACCAAGCAACAGAACCACGACATGCATGTTCTAGGTTTTAAATTTAGGCAACCTGGTATGTGCAGTGGCTAAGCGATTGGAGTGCTGCGCTAGGGGTTTCGGTTTCGATTCCCGCACGGGACAATACATTGTGTGATCCACAGATGTTTGTCCCAAGTCAGGGTGTTTGTGTATGTGATATTTCATGTTTGTGAAACGCACTCACGATACAGGAGAAATTCCTAGTGGAGGCGACCTTTGATAGAAAAAAAAGAATAGACTATTCCTAGTGTTTATTTTTTTTTAAATATAATACCTACTGTACCTATGTTTCCCATAACAAATAAATAAATAAAAAAGCTTATAAGCAGCACGGAGCCTGGTTCGCCCCTTGATACATTGGAACCTATAACTTAACTGATATAATGTGGTTGCTCAATTTGGGAACCTTTGCTTACCCCTTCGGGGATTAGTGGCGTGATGTTATGTTTTTCGACACTCATCTCAGCGATGACTGGTGAGCCTATTGCCATTATTGGGCCTAGAGATTAAAGTGGGCGCAAATGACAAGCATGTTTTGATAAATTGGTGCATGACAGGCCTTATATATACAGCGAGATAGTTTTAACCTTTCAAACCCAATATTGATACTATCTTAAGCCCAAATTCGATTTATCGGTCGAAATGCGCTTTTTGTGAGACGTAGTTTTTATATTTTATAGGTGTTGAAGCGCTTAATACCTGTTTTCATTTTAAGAAAATCTTCTGGCCTTAAAGTTACGGTAAAGTTATTTCTTAAATCTATTTTTCAGCCTCGGATTTTCTAAAGGAACTTCTTAAAGCTTTCTATTTTATTCTGTTAGTCTAGTTAGTTCGTCGGCTTATTTAAATGAGATTTGTATTTGGTCATAAAAATAAAAAAAATTGGCAAAGATACAATGGTGCCTGGAGCTTTACTATAAGCGAGCCGTCGCTAAGTGCAGTGTAATGCGCCATCTCACTTCCACAACGGAAAATGATCTGCAATTCTAGCTCATGGTAAGCCCGCTGAAGGTATAAACTACTATACAAAGTATAGAATCGACTTAAGAACCCGTCAGTTATTTGCAGACATTCAACAATGTCCTGTCTGTCCACGATACTTCGTATAAGCCTTCAGTAGCCGCTCGAAATCTCCTTAATCGGCTTTGCTAACAAACAAACGCAACGGTTATATACACATAAATGAATAAGTAACTAAAGTCGCTATTAAATGCCGGCTCTTGATAACTGCGCAGTTCGGCCAATGATCGTTGAATATCAAATTGAAGACACAGGAATATTTGTATCATTAAAAACCACGTGTCATGACATTTTTATTGCCATTAGATTAATTAAATTGATACATACGCTCAGTTATCGTAGAATCAAAAGAATTAACATCAAACATTACTTGAAACGACGAACACATCAAAACAGTATCTCTTACGAGTTAGTTTGGTTAAGACATTTGCCACAATATCAAGTTAACTAGCCCGGGGCTTCGCTGTATTCTCTTTACAGTTAACTGCTAGAAACAATTTCCTATGTTAGTAATGCGCTTAACCTTAGAAAGTCAATTTCATACGGAGTCCCTTGTGTTATCTACTTAAATGCCAAGGGGGGTGAATATTCACTGTAAGATTACATTTTCTCATTCTGAAGTAATGATGTGTTTATAATATAAAATATGAATATATAATGTTCATTTGCCACTGGTACCACGTAGTTTTTCAGATACTTTACGTCAACACATCACATCAGTCTATTATTGTCCACTGCTGGACGTAGGCGTCCTCCAAGGTACGCCACAAGGTCTGCTCTCCCGTTTTCGCCATCCAGTAACCACCACTGAATGGAGTAAAATTAGTTATTCGATTTAGAATATTTTTTTGCCTATAAGGTGCTTGACAGAATTATTATTAAAAATTAAAAATAAAGTGCATCGTGACAAGCACAGGAAAATGTTTCTAAAAATACGAAACTAATTACCCTCGGAAGCCTTAGACTTTGTTCAACAATTCACTTTGTAGGTACTTTCAAACGATGCACACTTGCACAGTTTTATTTTCTTCTGCTATTTATTTTGCTTTTAGTTAAGACATAGTAATCAAAGAGTAACCTTTGTGAACGAACTTATTATTTACCATTATTATTTATTTAGAAAGAAAAGGAAGTAAAGTAACTAGGTGTTTTGATTTAAACGAAGAATATAAACGAAATAATATTATTTAGGTACGTCACTAATTATAGTTAACTAGCTGCGCCCCGCAGTGTTACTCGCTACATTGTTTTCGGGATAAAAAGTAGTGTAGTGTCAGCTACCTCTATATGAAATTTTTATTAAAATCGGTCAAGCCGTTTGAGCGTGAAGAGGTAACAAACATACTCACAAACTTTCGCCTTTATAATATTATTGTGATAGAAATCCATTCTAAACGGGACTTTACAAAGAAATAACAATCCAAACCTCTAAAATAACCTTTATTTAAGTGCTCTTCTCTTTGCAGCTGGTTGACGTGAAAGACGTCATAGATCACAAGGAATACTTCCCGAAGTTCGTGAGGTGTATGAAGAGGAAAACTCTGAGGGCTCTCGATCGATCATTGACCCCAGACGTGGTGCCCGTCGCCGATGGTATCAACTTGGTGCGATTCGAACTTGTCGATAGAGCAGGCAATGTGATGCCTGAAAATGAAACCAGGTACCTTTATTTTCCGTTGATTTTCTCCATAATGAACTGAAACTTTTTTTTAAGTTACGCCCTTACACATGCGACCCTTACGCGTTCACTGTTTGTCGGATTCATCTATTGTTTAGTAAGATCTCTTATACATCAATATACTAGACTGGAAGTAGATAGTTTATGGATAAAGGTTGACTATTAGCAGATATATCAATCGCAAACCCTCAATAACAATACTCCTCAATATAAGAACGAATAACAATACTCAAACAAAAAGTCTTGCTCGAAATCCTACTTATTCCAATCCAAAACATTACATAAAATTGTTTTAGATTTAATAATATTAAAATAATTATTTTGCTAACTGTATTCTCTTGTAATCTTCAAAGCACGAGTAGCAAACAATTAACCAGCCACAATCCACAAATTGCTCTCTGAACTCGACTGCTATGTAATTAATAATTCTGTATTAATTAAATAATGGTAACCAATTAAACTTAAATTTTGGCCTCAGGATTATAGTGGTTTTAAAGAAAGAGAGATTTCGTAAATAGTTTAAGTTTTGAGGACCTGTTTGGCGCAGTAGCCAAACAATTGCACTGCTGCGCTATGTGCTGCGGGTTGTGATGCGTATATGTCTGTCCCGAGTCTTGTATCATGCATGTGATATTTCATGTTTGTCAAACGCATGGGTATGATGCAGAAGAAATTCCTAGTGTGGAGTGACGTGTTTAAAAAAAACGTATTCGACTGTAAGCCGCAATCCTTAAATTTGGTGTACAATACAATTCTTTGAATTGTCGCTTTTAAACCATTTTATAATGGTAGAGATCGAAGCCATCACTATTCATCGGACAACAATCCAGTTACGTAATAAACAGTTATATTCTTCTAGAAAAACCGATACGTGTCCGAGCTTTAACATCATTAATGGACGTTAGCTTACACGTCATACTAAGTCGCTTGTAGCTTTGTTATTAAAAAATAAATGACAGGACGCGGCCGCGGTTTAACCCGCTTGAACATTATGTTACACTTCCATCATACGTGTTTATTAATATTTAAGGGAATCCGTTTAGCTGACAATTATGACGTGAAGTAATAAAGTCCCGTACAAACTGGCCGTGAAAATTTCTGGCAATATAAATGATTTCTGGATATAAAAACATAGTATTTTGTGGGAAATTGTACAATGGAGACTGTAATTATAAGAAATATAAATAAATAATAATTTAAGCGCTTTCTGCTGTGCTTGCTCATAAATGTTCGTTTTTTCTCTGTATGATAGTCTGGATTTGTACCAGATTGATGGTAATAGACTCGCCCCTTAAGTAATTGGGATGTACAACATAACTGGCGAAATGGGTGAACTATATGCGCACCTCTGCCTACCACTTCGGAGAATACAGGCGTGATGTTACGATATATTTAATTCTATATTTGAGGATAAAAACAACTCACAATTCTATATTTGAGGCAAAAAAAATCTTACGGCTGAAATAATTTTCTTTCTCAAACGAGAGACGACATTCTACTATCATGTTACCACCCAATACCCTTTCACTATTCGGAGTAGATTCGACACTTCGACAGCATACGTCTACCAACCCCGTTGGGGATTGAAGTCGTGACACATATGTAATGTTACGTCGAATAAGAAGATGGCTGTCAGTTGACATAAAACACACAAGTCAGGGTAATGACCGCGAAACAATTCGTCAACGTCGCCTTCAAAGCGAGTGTCGTATAAAATTGCGCAACCTCCTCCTATTTCAGTGCGGTGGCGAAATAATGTACTAAAAGCACAGACATGCATATGTATAGTATAGTATTATACGCAGTATGTAGGTACACTATGGAAATTTCTCACTATTTCGCCTACTATTGGCAGTGTGAAGTCAATGCTGGCTCTTGAATGCTGTTTATTCTAAGTTAAACTTACTTTAAAAATATGACAAGTGGTTTGTCACGTATCGTGATTTTCTGATAATATATTTCATACCTTGCTTGAAAATTGAAGCAGCAATAGCGTATACTGTCAGATTTGAAGCAAGAGATTTGTAAAATAATTGAAGCTTATATAGCTGTATATTTCAGTTAGTTAGGTTTAGTTAAAATTTTAATTCCTAGAGTTTCTACTTTAAAAATAATTAAAGCCTTTTTTTAATACTTCAATGAACCAAATGAATACGGTATGGACTTAACTAATTACAATAATAGAAATACACAGAATAAATAAAAAAATCGATAAATGGATTACGTCTATAGTAAGGTACCTAGGTAGCTAAGTCTGGTTTAGAATAACACACAGATGAAACAAAAACGCTACGTTCCACATTTATTTTATTCGCCGATACTTTATTGACATTTTAGAACCAACACAGCATTGGTTTTATTCAAAATTTTTTTAAACACGTTTCTTGGAGCCACGTTTTGAACAAATTTTAGGACGATATTTACGTAGCATATACGGTTAGTATCTTTATATTTTATTTAAAGGTATAGTTAACTTTTAAACCCTTTGAAATTCGTCTAAGAAAACTCTTATGAGAAAGTTGACCCTCACACTTTTGTTCGTTCTTCAACAACTTCGTAATATAAATCTCATATAAGCCGGGCAAATAAGCTTTCATCAAACTTATATGCGTAGGTAAGTCAGCTTATTATGAATTTTCTATTCATACATAGTACCACTAAATGTAGACGATCATCAATGATATAAAATAATCTCTTGCTCTTATTGTATGGTTGATGCACAACCTGGTGTCAGAGTTTAAGTCGCCTGCAGGCCTCTGACATGGCTTTTCACACCGTTGAATAATCTCTCTAGTGTGTCAGTTTCCTCATGATGTTTTTCTTCACATAGCAACTAATAACTAATTTATAGTACGCACATGAATTCGAAAATACATTGGTGCCGGGGTTTGATCTTGTGACATTTGACTTAGCAGTCCAACGGTCATACCGCTCGGCTATCACTGCTGTTAAATAATAATAATAATGATATACCTATGCATTAAAATATTAAAAGCTATATAATTGGTAAACGTGATTGTAAGTATTGCTAGTAGTGGTTTTCTATTTCCATCTTACTATTCTTCAATAAGGGTACGGTACATTAAATCCGAGAATACAGCACTTTTCGCTTTCCCGGAAAATTCTAACAGAGGTAGATTTTACTGGGGCGTACAAGATGAACGTTAGGTAGGATGCCGGGGCGATGTGAGCGAAAAATTGTGCCACTGTCAACTCATCCGTAATGGTGTTCCTCCGGCTAGGGCAGTGAGGGTCGACGGCAGTTCGCCACGTCTGAAATATTGTGATTTAAAACCACTCTGGAATCAAGAACTCATACAATATTATGGGCAATCTAACTGAGACAAAAATGTCATTTCTTAAAACTATACGACTTAAACTAATTTGGGAAGGTCCGTTTAGATTGCACTTAAGCACTCGTGAAAATTTAGTACCTGTAACTAAAGTTTGATATTATTGTATAATTAGTTATATGTATTAACTAGATACATCCCTTTTAACTTTAGTTACCAAGTGACAATTATAATAAACCTAGATACCTACCCTACCTACAGTTATAAATTCTTAGATTGATATTTCTCATTAATTATGAGCAAAAATAATACTGTTTCTATTCCTACGGAAAATGTGAAAAATATTTTTCTCGTAATAGACGAATAACATACTCGTTAAAATATTTTCTGTTACCACGTACAATTTATTACGTCTATTTTTATCAAATGTCGCTAATGAACTATTTGCTGACTGCTGTTCTGTGTGGCAAGTAAGTTTGCTGTATGCGACCCAACTATGATCTGAATCACGTACCGCTGCTAGATTAAATTGGCCTTTCCTACGATCTACTTTCTTCGTATCTAAAGAATTCCAGGACGAAAGTATGTAACTAATTAACCGTGAACGTTCCTTCGCATGTTGTCTTGGCAAGATAGTCTAGGTACTTGATTCTGTAAAAAGAGCTAAATTAGATTTCAAGTCTTGACCTTACATTAGTACTTATACATTCATACAATGATTGCAGAAAGCGTGTAATATTGCAGCACTTTATTTGAGATTTTTACCGGATTGTAAAATAAAGACGTAAAAATAAAGCTGACTAACTAGAAAAGTAGGTGCCTATAATGATTCTACAATAAAACAATTACACTTAATTATAAACTACAGTACACTGGGATCTTCTAGGAAGCGACTACTCAGCGTTCTTGTTACGTGACGAGAACTATACCAAAATAATAATTCAATAAGCAGGATTTAAATTTTAAAAAGCACTGTGTGAATGAGACAGTAACCACCAATCTACAAGACAGTCATAATAAATATAACAACTTTTTTACCAACATTGTACAGCGCGAGCGTTCTGTAGATTCTAAATTACTTGAAAACTGTTCATCAAACAAACTGATTCGTTACATAAGAAGATACCATTTTAATCAATTACTTCTTTTTCTCAGTTCGTGGTCAGAAAAGGAATTGGATGAAGGTGAATGGCGGACGCTCGCCCTTCAAAGAATGGCCAAAGTTCTCAGAACTCACGTTATCAAGTTTGACTTTGACGATGTAAAAGCTATCGAAAAAGGTGATCTTTGACTTCCATTAAAATGTATGACTTAATTTCTTAGTTAATTATGTAGACGTATGAAAGATTAAGTACGCTATCTTCTGTTTAGTTTCGTAGGCCCTAGCTTTGGAATTATCTAAGCGAGTAATTACAGTATGATTTAATACCTAACTGTTACTTAAACATAATTTAACAGCAATAGTACAGAAAACATAAAAGTTAACAGTCCTTCAACATAAAATATATATTTTTAATTTTTTTTCAAACTCCACAGATCCTTCTCACACTCGAGCCTTGTTTTAGATTATTTTTTATTCAGAATTCCCATAAACAAAAAAAATATTGCAGTAAATCTCGCATAGCAATGGTATGTCTAACAAATTAAATTTTCACTATCTTATACCACATAGAATAGTTTTCATGACATTATGAACATAACATTGTTAACGTTTGCAAGCACACGCAAACTAATTCCTATCATCTATCAGTTTATTAGCGCACAAGGTATTCTCCATTTACTCTCGCTATATGAGTAATAAAGTCTATTTACTTATGTGCTCTCACCTTTTGACGATACCTACGTTATTAGAGGATCTACAATTTCTACGAAATTTTATACCTGTGACCGCACGCTTTCCCAGTCATTACTGATGTTATATTTGAACAAAATAATGAGGAACTTAATGAGCCTCTACCCACAAACCTTTGGCAGATTAAGGTTAGGGTAACTATTGTACTTCGGAGGTTGAAATAGGAAATTGTTCTAAATATTTAGTTAATTTTATATATGCATATTAAACGCCTGGTATTTCCAGGAAGGTAGTGCTGCAAAATAACATTATAAAGAAGTTGTATTTTTATTTGAAATACTAACTTTATCACACAAGTATTCCAAATAATCAAATGCACCAAATGGAAGACCATTACTGATTACATCACCATACATTACTCAATCACCACATTATGCCAAATGAATAGGACCAGATAAAGGTAAATTTAAGTCGGTATTTTCGTTTAATTAAAACATTTTCAACAGTTGAGTACCGAGGTCGTCGGCGCCACCAAATGATGACAATGATGATGTTTGGAATCGTCTCCATCGGTATGGTCCTCGTCCCAATGGGCTTCCAGTTTCTGGCTGTGTTAGGAGGCAAGGCCCTCCTGCTTGCAAAGATGGCCCTTATACTCGCTTCAATTCAAGGACTTAAAAAAGTAAGCATAATCTATTTAACAACCTTGTTTTTAGTATATTAGAATACTTATTAGTTTAACTTAATTTTGGAAAATGTTGTAACTTCTACAGTGCTGATGTTAACCGATATCCAACATCCAGTTCATACCAGTTTCAGAGCACTAGCGAAAAAACGAAAACTTAAATGTTATCTAGATTTTTGTCGGTTTATGTAAATATTTGTTTATGAAATTATATTGGCTTATCACCTAAGCATTAAGTAGAATGTAAAATGTTTGGCTAGGAATCCACTATCTCATTTACATATACAACATAGATGCTGTAACCAAATTTCATATCAAAGGAGATGTGTAAACAGCTCCGTGGGACAATTTCTTTATTAAATCTACACAAAGAATATTTTGGACGAGATATTAACAAGCCCTTAATCCCTAATAATACCATAACAAGTATAACAACTTAACAAGACGCAGAGCTGGCATGTTTCGCACAATAAATACATAATTAACTAACATGAATTTACATAATAATGTTCTCTTTTAGGTAGACATTAGTAATGAAGGGTATCATGACAGGGGGAAGGTATGAATTTCTATAATCGATATAACTTTCTCCTCTTACCTTAAGAACAACAAAATTATCGATAAATGTACCGATGACGAGGTCACTAGCTTTGCTGTCATAGTTTTTTTTTAATCGCGTCTTTCGATGACAATGATACACATTGATGATTTTATTGTTCTTAATCAGAATTAAACCAAATAATACTTAATATTAATATATGTAGGTATATAAATTAATTATTTAATTAAATCACCAGTTTAGGCTTTAGAGCACTGTTACTAAAATCACCGGGATAACCCGTTAACAGATGTTCTGTTCCAGATTGCTTCAAGTCCGGTAAACTACGGGTTCTACCATTCATACCCATACGACTATTACGAGAAGCGGAGCCGGGACGACTGGCCACCGCCCGGGGTCATGCCCGGCACACCGCCACCAGCACTATCAGTACACAACCCATGGGCCGATACGGAGACCGTGAAACACGATAGGATACATATAGCTCAAGATAATAAGGATCGCAGTGCGAAAGCACCCGAAAAAGCCACGTGGAAGCCAGAATTGCCAAAAGCCGTCAAACGAGAATCGGAACCGAGAGTTTATCCGATTTACGCTGGTCCATCGGATGTGCCTGGTACTATATTCACTGCTATAGATGCACCAACACCGCTAGCAGACCTGACCACGAGGCCCGGTGACGTGCAAGCAGATTACTCACTAGATCTGCCGTTTAATCGATTTCATTTTCAAAGTCCCACTACTGTCGTTTCAGCTTGATGTGTTCATACAATTGTTTTACGCTTTGTATCATGTAGTTAGTGGTATATTTTCGTATTTAGCGCAAGTGCTATATCCTAGTAGACAAGTTATTTATTATAATTATTAATTAATCAATGATGGAAGTGTGTTGTAATCTAAAACCGCTGCAAACAAAAATAAATTAAACTTGTATCTAACATGGGTTATTGTTTTACTTTCCTTGAATTAAAAAAGATCTAAAGTGCAAGTATCAAGTATTATCTCTTGCGATACAAAATATATCGATCATTAATACGAGTATCTTGCTGGCCCATGTTATGGAGTATGCTTGATTATACTAGCCGTCTAAGGTTAGTTAATGGCCTGTTATAATAATTAATATGCTAGCACCTACTAGGTACAAAGGACTCGGACGAGATATCAGAGAAAAACTGACACTATAAAGTTTACCCAGATGTTACCTTTTTGAAAAATATATAGTCGCAATTAATGTCAAAAGAGATCCATTTTTTTATTCCTACAAAAAGCAAAATTTTATGGAGAAAAATATTTTTGAACATCAAACCAAATGCTAACTTCACTAATGCATTAATTAGCATATCTACATTAACTTTATAGTGACTTTCTTGAATAAATTAGCCTAGAAACCCCCAATGCATCCCAACAGTATTTCTGTTTGAGAGTGTGGTGAATAAATTTGCACGGGTAGCACATTCACGTAACTGGCAATCAATGTAATCAGAAGCTATTTCCTTGTCAAAGGAGGCAGTGACCTCGCCCATCAGTGTACGAGGCGAAGTAGAATTAAATGGCTATTGGACTAACTTCACTGTTTCATTTAGAAGGGTTGAGTATATGTATGAGTTTTCTAAACTGTTCTGATCATCCTAAATTTGTCCCAAAACCGTGCGGGGTTAACAGAATCCGTAGTAACCCAACTTATTGTCGACATACATTATAAATTGTGGGAGATATGTTTCTAATCTAATCGGCCCAAAATATCAAAGTAAATCTCCACCAAAAACTTAATTAGTTAAATAGTAAATATAATTGGCTTGCAAACATAAAGTTCATTACGCTTATAAATATAAGGAGATTTAAAATTAATAGAGCTTGAATTTGGATCTTTTATTAAAATATTAATTGAAAAATCTTCAGGCGAAGTTCCGAGTGAAATTATGAAAGTTTTATTAATTGACAATGTCATTAACAAAGGCAATTTTTCATTTCATTTAAGAGAATTTAATCAACTTGATGCATCAGCTGTGGTCTTGATAAACGTATGATATATAATTTATTTTTAAACCGATTTCGATAGCCTGTATTATGAAGAAATTGGCAAGAACATTTTGATAGACAGTTTAGTAGGTAGATATTTCTGGCCACAAAATAAAACATGGGTCAACTGGTCTGTAAAAAAACGATCAAAGTCTTTAGTAAATAATTTTCTTTTTCGTTCGATTTTTGGTTATCAACCTTTTGTTGGTACTCAGACAGTCGATTAACTGAAATGTAAAACAAAAATAGCGTAGGTCCTTATCATATTATTACATTGCTGCAGGCAAATATCTACTTGACTTAACAAAGGTTATCGGTAAACAAGTATCAAGCTGGAAAATCTATTTAGTAAGTATAGAAAAGCGTTTTGTTCTAGCAGAAGTTAATTCGTCATTGTTTTGGGACTATAAAATACATCAAAAGATACAATCTGATCTTGTAATTAAAGATAAATAGAACTTGTCAATGATGAGACAACAGCATCAATTGCTAAAGGAAGGTTGTTTGAGTAAATAGTAGATAGTTTGATGTATTAGCATGTTTAATGAGATTCTCAGAAGCTTCTTATTTCTTTGGGACCTTGTGACTGTGGTACTTATGCGAAGTAATAACATGGTTTGCGTGTACCATGTCAAAAGGAAAAAGCCAACAAGTTCGGTTCAAATTCTCGGTATTCTTTACGATCATGTTACCCTGTTCTTAACAGAACTTAACGTTCCAGCCCGTGTACCAAATAAAACTTCAGCGGAAACTTCTTCCATTCATACATTTAAGCCGTCTTTGGACTGTAGTTTAAGAAATTTCGTGCCTTGAAACTTAAATAAATAAAGCTTACGAGTAGATACAATGATAAGGGTATTCATTTTAGATCTGAACTTTTTGGTGAAACGATTGATTTTTACAAGCTTTTATTTAACTTGCAATGTATGTATGTAAGTTTGTTTAGGTCAAATCTTGCAATCTTAAAATTTCTTTTCAATCGGATGTCAAACATTGGGTCTAATTTAAACCAATTTTTGACATTGATTGAAATGAAATTTGGCATACTTCAATAGGTTTGGTGATAATACAATATGGTACTTTTGAGCTGATCTAATGATGGAGTCAGAAGGTCATAAGGACTCTGTCATGAAATGAGGCAATCCCACCGTGTTGGGCTTGTTTATTATATCTTCACTGGTACTTTAAGCTTAGCTGGTTTAAAAGCTTGTGTTAAAAATATAATTATACCTATTTTTTTTTCAGTGTACAGAAATAGTACTTCTATCTTTATATCTGTTACCAACTAGGACATTATTCTCTCATAAAGTTGGTAGAATGGTGTAAATGACAAGCTCAGAAGTTTATAGCTGTTTCGCTAATGGTGTTCGATGTTACCCTTTCGATGTCGTAAAAGTAGATTTTAATAATAAATAATATTTAAATACGAGCTCTGGTAAACCTTTACACCTATTTTATATAAGCTTAACCGTGGAACTTGAAAGAAAACAAAGAAGGTAATAACAGAGTAATTTTAACAACACGAAATTTGAGTATGTAGTAGGAATTTATATATAAATATTTAATTTAATTATAACCGTTCTTGGAAGTATCAAGAGACATGACAGAACAAGCCCAGGCTTAAAAGAGATGAATGGATTACTTAGAGAACATGGTAAGCCACGAGGCAAGGCTAGAGTTACGATTTAAAAAAAAAACGTCGCTGTGTTTCACATATATTAAATATCACATACATAAACTCCCAGACTAGGGACAAACGTCTGCGGTTCACACAATTCATTTTCGTCCCATGCGGGAATCGAACCCGCAACCTTTAGCGCAGTAGTCCAATCACTTAGCCACTGCGCTAATCAGGCCGAAAAAATCGATGAAGATACGTTGCCCACGAGTTGCCTGTGCCCCCTAGAACCCCCTGGAACCCCTATGTTATCAGTTCAGTGGATCGGTCCAGAATAAATCCTAATTTAAACATGTAAATAGAAAACAAATGCTTACGTTGTACATTCTATTTTCTTAAAAAACTACAGCAGTGCTTTGTAAAGCTTCTATCACTTATAAATAGATCGCCCTTTTAGTTTTCGTGGGTGTAGAAAAGGCGGTTAATATTCCAAAGGATTGTTTCAACTGGAGTTATATGGAGAGTACCACCTACTTTCCAATTATATTGTGACGATCGATCTTTTGACTTGATGTATTACAGAAAAGAATAATTACATCTTTTACTGTTTGGAATAATACGTCTGTATGGCTGTTTTGTCAGACATTATCAATTGTTCCTATTACCTACTATTTATACTGGTTTTACTCATGAAATGCCCAACTAGAGAATAAGGGCTCTGTTAAAGTCCGAAACTAGTCGAGCGTTTCCGAATATTGGCGTGAGTAAAAGCGGCACCTACATATAGTAGATAATATGGATAACTCTCACGAAGGTTATATAGCCAAAACGATCATTGTCATTATCATCATCAGCCGGAAGCAACGACTGTTGAATAGAGGTTTTCTCTTAGAACGCTAATATGAACGGCTGCTTTCCATTTTGCATCCACCAGTTGCTAAGACGATACAAAAATGATTTTAAAAAACTAACATTGCTCACGAATCTAGTACATTTACCACTATGACAGTATTACCACAATGATTAGAATTGTATATTCTTGACAAATTAGACCAAATTAGTGCTCGCCTGATCGATCGAACTTAATCCCGCTAGCAATTCAAAGTGTACGCAGTAGTCCTTAACGTAAGTGACAATTTCCTCCGAGGAATGTGTCTTACTAGAACAGCCGGATAACACCATGGTTAGAGTACTTAGGTACTATTTATATTCCATACTTGCTTTGTAAGCTCGCGGTTACATTACAATCTCGTAACGTATCCATAAAAATAATTATGCTGATGGATCGCTGTTCAATACAAACAATAAGATGGAAGGATTACTTTAGTCTTATAATTTTATCTTTATTATGGTAATAATATGTCTCAATTTAATGTTGTCGATAATGTTTTATAGCTAGTGACTATCATTGCTTTAATTGGGACCTAAAGTAGTTAGAAAGACACCCTTGGGTCTTGCTGGTAGAGTCCGACGTCCCCTCCGCCCGCCCCAGGAAGGAGAAAGTCCATGGGGATTTCCCCAGCAAAAAAAGGCTTTCAGCTCATAATTGTAATTGGCCATCCAGCCGTTTAAAAGAAAAGAGATACCTAACAATTAATGCATGTACGAAAATATATAGAAACATCCAAGATACGAAG
Organism: Abrostola triplasia; assembly: GCA_946251915.1. Lineage (NCBI taxonomy): Eukaryota > Metazoa > Arthropoda > Insecta > Lepidoptera > Noctuidae > Abrostola > Abrostola triplasia. The sequence continues at coordinate 8,893,941 of OX276428.1, read as the reverse complement.
GAACACATAACCCTTCCTTGGCAGTCGCTTGGTCACTAACGCGTAAAACAAAGGAAGCCAATAGATTGAAAAGAAAGAAATAATAAAATAATGACCTTCAAATTACCATGTACCATTTTTAATACATCCTACAGGAGGATAAAAATAATAAAGTACAATTTGTAGGTTTACCTTTTTTTTAAACACAGCACCTTCATCGTCTTTTTCTTTCATGCCAGCTATTATTACTCAGAGAGATTAGAATTTATTTTTAAAATAAATTGCATCGCACGTAATAAATATCTTGACGTTCTATTTTAAAGGCACTTCTTTGAAAGGCGATCTTGTTGTTACGGAACGAAGCGGAACACTCATTATACGAAGTTCGACCTACAGTTTTCATTTTAGTGACTTCATTTGTGCAAAATGCAAATCTGTGAGAATAGAAAATGCTTGAAATCTAAAGTTTAAATAGTCTAGTTTGAAGTAAATTTTTGTCATGAGCTACAATTCTAGATGACTATACCCATAGGTATATATACATATATAGCTCAAAGATTTAAAAACGTGAGGTACAGATACGCGAGCGTTGCCCGTTTGATAAATGTGTAGACAGCATTCAATTACAATCTTAAAATATGAACATTCTTTTACCTGTTGACTCAACGCATACTTTAGATAGTAGGTTATTAATTATTAAGTAAGTTTTAAGCTAAATATTTACATTATAAACCTAGTTCTATATAAAATGCTGACTGTTTTATGATCGAATAGATACAAATAACAATTAATGTGTTTGCGTGTTCCTCTGCCAAAAATGCAGCACCAGCATATACGGTCACTGACTTGCTTAGCGTGCTAAATGCTATCAAGTCTTCTTTTTAGGCCACGCATATCGCTAGACAAAGACTATGCTAGGTTAGGCAGTAATCATGTTCTGTTTAAAATACAAATTACCTATTTGTACTTATCTTTAATCTATGCAAATCTAGGCAACGTATAATAGATAAGGCACTTTGCTACCTACTTTCTGTTTGTTATTCAATGATTTTAGCAACCCCTGTCGGCTTAGGATCAAATCACGCACCTCCGTACAAGTCGACCTTTACGATAAAATACACTAAAACTGAAACTCAGGTACCTATAAGAGTTTGAAACTTCAAACATCAATCCTAACGCTAAATATACGACGGAGTTGTGCTCTTGAACTTGTTTTGGGTAGGTAGAAGTATAATTATATTACATTATTAACATAATATTAACGAGGCATGTTACGTAAAGGGAGAATGAGCAGAATAAAATATGTTTCTACAACTCGGCCTGCGGCGGAAAGTCAGAATAACCGTTATGCAGATTTCTCGTGTTTTTGCTGTACCGAGGTAAGGTTCCGTCGGTTTTATTTATTAATAAAACTTTAACTATTAAAACACATTATAATGGAAATATAAATTGACATTTAATTAAAAATGCGGACGTGCAACGATATTATAATTGTTGCAGTAGCCACTACTTCCTGTGGCTTCGAAGTTTCGTTTAGACATTGGTCAATTAGACGTAGCCACACATAAAGAATCTGTGCATATAGCCGAGAGGTATGACCGTTGGACTGCTGAGTCAAAGATCGTAAGTTTAAACCCCGGCACGCACCAACGTCTTTTCGAATTCACGTGCGTATTACAAAATAGTTATCAGTTGCTTAAAACGGAAAAAAAACATCTTAAGAAAACCGGCACACCTGAGAGATTTTTCAACGGTGTGTAAAGGTATGTCAAACGCCTACAGGCGGTTTAAGTTCTAACACCAGGTTATTCATCAACCGTACGTTAAGAAAAAAAATTAAGAAGTTCTATTATCAACTAAGTCCGTATTTTTGTTCCTGATATCGCATAATTATATGCAATAAACTAGATATTGGAGTGTGTTAAGTTTAGAATGTTAAGCATAGAATCTGATCAGGTTCGATTCCTGCAAATATTACAATGATCCATGGAGTTCCGAATAAGGTGTTTCTAATTTCTGATAACTGTAAAAATCCTAAAATAAATTTAGATTGTTATTTATCTGTAGGTTCACATAGTTTAAGAAACTCCTTAGACTCGAGTGAATACCCACGCAGTTAAACATATTTTGCTTCAATAATATTATGAATATAAAAGCAAGTTGAGCTCTACGCCACGATAGCTGACGCAAGAAGTATAATAAATGCACGAGAAGCTAGCACCACCCTCGTCTACTGAGAATGGCTTTTAAATATTGCAATAGTGCACTTAGCGCAGACAGGGTGTCAGTTATGTCTATACACACTTGTAACTTAATTTTGTCCCATCATCAATTAGTATCAGATTTTTTTGTTTAGAGATGCTCTATGCTCTACTCTGGGAAATCGTTGTTTTTAAATGGTTGGGTGTCAATAAACCTCAGGATCTTGAATGATTTGGAGCATGTGCCTATACCTCTGCGATACAGGCGGTATTTCGCTTATGACGTCATGCATCGTATTATCTAAGATTTGCGTAAAATCCGATTATTTTAATACATACCTAAAGCCGGTGAAATAAAGTTCTTTTTTCGAAATCCAATAATCGAGGTTTCTAATTAGATTAAGTAATTATTAATGACAATTTGTTAAGGTTAGCATAGCTTAAATCAACGTCTGGTACCTGACAAGAATAAATACTTTTAAAATCTGAGGAGCTTTAAAGACTCATTGGAATGTATAATAATGTTTGATTGGATACTGAAAAATAAAAACCCGAAATTATTAGTAGTGTAATAGGTACCTACGTAGATTATTTATTTAAAAAAATAGACTAAAGCGAATTATGGGTAGACAACATTTTTACATAATATGAGTTCAGGTCTGTACATACATACATACATAAAGTCACGCCTGTTTCCCTGAGGGGTAGGCAGAGACCACGGATTTCCATTTGCTACGATCCTGGCATACTCCTTTTGCTTCATTCATACGCATCACATTCCTCATACACGCTCTTCGGTTGAGGGTACTCCTCACTTGCCCTTTTTGCAGAACATCAAAACCTTTTCAGGTGTTTGTTAGTCAATATTGTGATAATATAATTAATCAGTACGTCATTAAGATTAGTAAAGTTGCTGTGCCCAAACAGGGTTTAATGTGTACATTTGTTTAAGCTCGACACCTTTATATAAAAACATTGTGGAATTGCAATAAAGAATGAGAGTAAGAATAGTACTAGGTATATTGTAATCATGTAAAGTTGTCTATCTTTACATTACGAATACAGTGCAGTATCATCTCAATCCTTGATCTTATTTAAATTTCTCAGCAACTCGTGTACATCATAAATACAGATGCTCTATGAGTCCTTTGTTCGTAAGTTAATTAGCATTTTACATAATTTATTCGTAGCTGTATTCAATACTGTCAGTTGATTCAATGAAATATACTGGAATAACAGAGTTATCTTGAAAGTTGGTGGAATGGAGATGTACCGTGAACCAACCATGAGATATTTCTTCAAGCTTCTAACTTTATTTTAAATACGATGTCTTGTTTGGATTATTACGCGATTTAGATTTATGGGAAATACGAAAACTGAAATATGACTGACATATTATTATTATGCGCTTAACGGAGCAGTTGCAATAGCAACTTGAAATACTCCTACTTATGCGTAAATAAGCATTTATGCCTAGGAATATTTCGAATAGATAAAGGCGAAACATTTTTGCCCGTTGTCAAAAAAGAAATTAATAACAGGTAAGGCGTATAGTAGTAAATATTTGATTTGTTTTGAGATTTCCAATTTTCACGCTTTGTCCGCCATATTGAAGGTTCTAAATATAATCCTCCTCTTTAGGAAGTGGCACAACCCAACAAATATTGGACTCTGACCATTTCTTAATATTCGTATCACGATGTTATCACACATGACTCGGTACTATCTTGATAATCCGTTAACTGCCCATACGATGCCCACGCAAAGTAAATCTTATAAGCCGGGGTCCAAAAATTACGCCAAATGCTGAGAGGGTTACGAAGCAAAGTTCACTTGAGTGGGCGGTGAGATATCTTTTGTCAAGCGTACTGCATTATTGTGATCTTATCGTGGGCGTAAATGGCTAATTAACTCATGAATTTAGGTGAATGATGGAGGGAAATCTACCCCTTGTCTGTGTAAGCGAAATTGTATGGAGCTTGGTATAAGCTAGGTCTAAGTCGTGACAAGCATACAAGTCCAGTTTAACCTATGGAATTATAATCACTGCATTTTGATTCAGATTTATCAACAGCGGGATCTCGGTATACATCAGGAATGTAGGTACATAGTATGTAAGCATTTTTTAATAAACACCAATACTCAAAAAGTAAATTATTGTTAGTTCTCAAGAGAAAAAACAGTTTTTAAACCACATTTGTAATTTGTCTGAAAGTTACCCCTAGTTCTCTTTTTCATTCCGGAAAAAACTTAAGACAAAACATTTCAAATCTGTATTTAATTTCCATCATTAGTATAAAATCGTGCTCCTCTCAAAATACGGTAACCTAGGTACAGTAGAAAGCTTTAGTTTTGCCTTTCAATTAAGTGTACCGAGCTAAATTGTCCCTTTACAATATGGTAGTCTTTGTGCAGACTGGAATTAATTCCTACCTATAAATTAAAAGAAAATTAAATATGAAACGATCTCGAATATTTTTTTAAGAGATTTTTAACATTTTATTTTGTAGCTGTTTCTGACAGTGCTGTTTAATATCAAAAGAAGTTATATAAGTTTACTAAGCTCTAAACGGTACCTAGGTATAACACAAAAAATGAAACTGTGTTTGACAACTTATAAAACATTTTTGATACTTAATTAATGTTTCAATTTTCTCATTCAGGCGTGAACCGCAATTATTTGACTATCTCTAACATAAATATTATCTAAACATTTACACGTAAAGTGAGTTTATAGATACCTAAAGCAGATACAAAGTCCTTTTAGTATAAACATGATTATTTAATCATCTCATCTAAAGCAAAGATATAAATACTGTAGACAATCTGATAAGATATTCATGTTCTCTATCTTTTGTTGGTTTTCATACCTCGACATTCATTTGCGTTACATTCCTATAATTAAATTCAAATATTATTTAATCAAGCTTCTCTACAGTTCAGTATGTTTAAGATATATATAGTTGTGTATATTCCGGTTATTTAATTAATGTGTTTTGTTGTCAATTGCTTCTTTTTTGTTATTTAAATTCCTTTTTTGCCAATGTTTACTCAATTATGTTTATTTGACCATACATAAAATCAGGCCTGTTTTCATGAGGGGTAGGCAGAGCCCACGGATTTCCATTTACTATGGTCCTGGCATACTTCTTTCGCTTCAATCACTCGCATCACATTCTTCATACACGCTCGTCGGTTGAGGGTACTCCTTACTTGCACTTTTTGCAGAACATCTCCGATTTGGTCTAGGTATGTTAGCCGAGGTCTTCCCTTTTCCGATACTCCACTAACACTCGCCTCATATATCCGTTAGTATTTGACCAAACATAAATTATTTAATCCAACTCTTTTCCGGACTTTATACAACTTATTGTTTCAACATTTAAGAAACTACAATTCCAAATCACTCCTCTACCGACATTCTTCGTGTAGCCTACAACCAGAGATAAAAAAATTGTAATCGATCTCGAATTTAATTCACTTAAAATATTTTAATTCTTCTTCTCCTTAACGTATGGTGATGAATAACCTGGTGCCAGAGTTTAAACTGCCTATAAGCCTCTGACATGGCTTTACACACCGCTGAAAAATCTCAGGTGTGCCCGTTTCCTCACGATGTTTTCGTTCGTTTGTAGCAACTGATAACTAATTTCTAATACGCAGATAAATTCTGAAAGACATTGGTATGTGCCGGGATTTGGACTTGCGACCTTCTATCTATCAGTCCGACGGTTAACCACTCGGCTATCAGTGCTGTTTAGTAACGTTATAATATACCATGTTATAACATGTAGTCTCACTTTCAGAAATACTGGATAACTCAATAATACTCATTATTTTAGTAAATACAAAACATTTACTAACCTTTTAATGGTATCAAGAGGGGTCTAATGGGAATGCCCGGATCACAGAGCTTTTAATGAATTTTAAGATAATTAACGACTTGCTTGGTTTAGTGGTTATACGTATAAGTTCTTATTTTTTGACTATTTTTACTGATTTTAAAAATCTGGATGTATTTAAATTATTTTTATATTAAAACATAACATAACATCACGCCTGTATTCCCCGAAGGGGTAGGCAGAGGTGCACATACAGTACACCCACATTTCGCCAGTTATGTTTTAGGTCCCAATGTAATAGGGGGCTCGCGCCTATTGCCATCAACCGGGCACAAATCCAGACTCCGTGCTGCCACTGAGAATTACCTAATGGAAAAACCCAGTAACACTTTGCCCGACCCGGGATTCGAACCAAGGACCTCGTGCTCAGCAGTCGCACTTAGCGACCACTAGACGAGGCAGTTTTTATATTGTATTGAAGAATATGATATTTTTATTAAAGCCAAAGGCAAGTTCTATTTACTTATATTATTTGGTTTACCTGTGTAACAATCAAAGTATAAAATTATAAGTCTAAATGATTTGATATCAAAAATTACACTAAGAACAGCACAACTGAAACTAAAGATCAACATTAACCTGCTAACATTTCTTTTATGACGTTGTGTCTACAAACTCACCCACGATACACATATACAAAACATATAGTCGTTAAATGCGACGCATACTTTTAAACAACAAAAGAAACGTCGTAGAGGCCTACGCATTATTCGTAAATCATGAAAAACGCAATGCAGTACTCCTATCAATTTGAGCCAGACATAATGACTACAAAAGGTTTTTAATGCGTAGGTTTTATTCTTTGCAATAACAAATATTAGTGTACTAGCTGTGCCTCGTGGTTTCACCCGCGTCATTTGCATTTGTGCAAACTCCATTAGACTTCTGATATCCTGGTACTCAAGACGCCAGCTGTCAATTGCGGAAAACGGCGAAGTAACAAACCTAAATTGTTTAAAATTATCAGTGTTTTTCTTTCTACTATTCATATTCATGTATTATACTTATAAACCTTCCTCTTGATTCACTGTGACTATCTGTTAAAAAACCGCATCGAAATGCGTTGCGTAGTTTTAAAGATCGCTTACATTGGGACAGACAGACAGCGGGATACGACTTAGTTTTATACTATGTAGTGATAGGAAGGTCCATTCAATCAGTAATAATGACACGACACTAGCTGTTCATGGAATGCGTAGGCAGAAGGTATTCAATGCGGTATTCCGTACCATTTATAGGTTATGACTGTACTAGGGTTCTTTTTAATAGGGGATGAGCCAACAGATCTTCCCCCTAAACGGTTGACGAATATATCAAATAGAATGAGAAATATTTATGGGTTTCACATAAGTCATCGATAACATAGTCGAAAGATTATGTTATCCCCATACATTCATCATATTCGATATTAATCAATCGTTTTGCCATTTGTCTAAGGGGGCTTGAAATATTTCGATCTTCAAGCTTCTATAAGCACTACGTTCACAATTATTAACCCTTTGAGCGCCGCCGTCTTGTATAGAAGACAACACTTCCACGCCCTCCTTTAACTCTACTAAGAGAAAATATAAAATCGTAACATTTGTGTAATGTCATAACGAATGATAAATGTTACGATTAGATAGATATTGTCTTCTAATGAAATCGTGGCGTAGAGGGCTCGAAAACGCTTGTCTTTCATACAAGACGGCGCTCAAAAGGTTAAGAAATCAATGTAAGTTTGGCGATATATACCACTTACATGATGTTACATTTATTTAAAGAAACTGCTAACGCGTCCTAGGGATATCCTGCCTAATAGAACATAAATGCTAGGCTCAGGTTTATTTACCTCATGACCTAATATGAAAAACCCCAAATAAATGAACACCAAACCTTATTAACTGTTGCTATATTGTAAAATATACGTGACTACGTGTTAATGACGTAGTGTCACGTAGTATTTAATGACGACGAAAAATTCTTTATATTTGTGTAAATAAGACACTTTACGATGGAGATAAATTCAGTAGATAACAGTAACTAAGGGCTCGTGTCCGTGCTACTGATAATTGTTAAATTGAGTGGCAGGAAAGTAGCTAAAAGTTGAAACCAAAACCGCTTTAAATGCCGCATATCGTTTTAGATTTCCAAACAATTACAATTAATACACGCTGATGTACTACCTATAACTAAATGTAATGAGAACGTTCAAAATATTTGTCAACGAAAAGCAAATAGTAGGCACTGATAAAACTGCGCGTGCCGCAAACAGATAACACTTTACTCTAGAATTTATATTAACCACTCGTTATTCCATCGTTAGGAAAATGTTCATTCATTTTGCCTCAAAAAACATAAATGTACCAAGGATTTCCTTTTGGAAAAGTATGGATAGGAATATTTTGTCAAAATAAACAATCACGTAAAACATAGACCTGGTATTAAAGCTTCATGTGCATGGAATTTGAGAGGCTAAATAAATTGAAATAAAAAAAATACGGAAGTGACACGTGTGTGAAAAATAGTGGGCGCAGTACAGGGTGCGCAGTAACGCTGACTGGCCCTATAAAGGGAAGGGAACACGCGTCCCATTCACAAGTTACTCGACGTCGACGTCACAGCAAAGTTGGGAGCAGTCGGACCTAACTTTCAGCTGCGTTACCGAAATTATTTTTTCGTGAAGTGATCTGTGTTACATCTACAATGAAAGCGTTTTTGTATTTACTGGCTGTAGTACTCGCCAGTGATGCTGTTAATTCTCTGTTTTTACCGGTAAGTCCTCTTATAAAACATTATTATAACTTTGTGCGTCAGTTTTTCAGTAGCATTATAAGTTGATTGGAAAGATAAGCATTTTAATAGTATTTAAATTAGAAGTTTTTCAAAATTCGTATTTTATTTGTTTAAAGAACTTATCTGAGGATTTAATAATCGACTGAAAAATATTATGTGATAAAGTGACCTACTTGAAATAAAAAGAAATGTGGTATAGAAAAATATCTCTAAAATAGGAGATCTAATTAAATATTTATAATAGTTCAATTAAAGAGTACTTAAAAAATGTTGTGCATTTAAAGATAAGATAACAAGAAACACGTTGTGTAACATGAGTAATATCTGAGATTGATTTTATATTAATTATAGTATGTTAGTAATTTACTGTTAGTCGGTTAAAAAAATTGTTGGATGTTTAGAAAAAAATGTGAGGACATCTGATTAAGGCTAAGGTTGAAGCCTTGATCTAGCCTTCATCTCCAACCTTTTGAAATATTATTTTAAAGTTTGTACCAAGATCTTTTAAAATACTGAACATTATATTTACATGAGCATTTTATTTAATCTTACGAATAATTAATTCTACCATCACGAAAAACTGTACCTACTTCAAATACTAATATTGGTTACAATTAATAACCACATAAAAATAGCTTTACTAGTATTATAAATAATTTAATAATATGAGTCTAAGTCTATAAAAACATGCAGAAATAGCAGCGTTTATTTATAAATTCATCTCATTGCGATACACGCGGCACTTTGAGGAACCATTTATAGAGCCTTCATGCCTTCCGTCAGTTTGAATATTGAATCAACACTTCAACAGTATTAAGTTAAAGTAAGACCTTAAAATAGACTTATCTCGTTTTCTTTTTTACTTAGCATAATACTGGCAGGCCGAGTTTAAGGCCAACTTAGTTGATTGATTTGGTTACGTCTAAATTCGAATTTCTTTAACCTTTTTGCTTTCGGGTATTCAGGCTTGTATTTGGGTTCAGTTGAATTCAAACATTTAACAAAAAGGTGTTAAGTTGCTCAATATTATTATGTCTTTTTATTTGCTTGCTTATAGGCTGAATATCTTCATCTATCTGTATCTATATACATAAAAATGAATTGCTTTTTGTTAGTCTCGCTAAAACTCGAGAACGGCTAGACCGATATGGTTTTGACAAATTCGTGGAAGTCCGGAGCAGAATTAAACGGTAAGAAGGCGGTACAAAGTTCACCGGGTCAGATAGTCATTTAATAAATTTAAAAGGTTCTTGAATCCTTATAATAATTATATTATGGATTCTTAATGCCAAGATTTTAATTTATTTCTTCGTTTCATGTTGTATTAAATCCATTAGCAAATTGAAGTACCACATCGTACATGCGTGGGTATTGTATCTGCTCTAAGAATCTGGTCGAGAGGATCGTTTTATTTATTTTTGTAGATAATTTCATCCATTATTATATTCCTCATTACTTAGCATCGAGTATATAATGTAATTGGAGTTGATATTATAGTTATTGCACTTGTTAGAGCTGAACAAATACTCTATGCTTAAAATAAAAACTGATGGTAATCCTTAGTTTGATTGAAGATAAAAATATTTATTATAACCCTGTCAGTAGCTAGCTCTATTATTATTTGTATAGTGGGTAGATCAAAGGCAGCACTTGTCCGTACAGAAAAAACCTGCATTGATAGACAGGCTTGCTTATGCAACGGAACGTAAAATAATTATCGCGGTACCTACCTATACTAAACATAACATAACATCACGCCTGTATTCCCCGAAGGTGTAGGCAGAGGTACACATAGTACACTCACATTTCGCCAGTTATGTTTTTAGGTCCCAATGTAATAGGGGCCGAGCCTATTGCCATCAACCGGGCACAAATCCAGACTCTGTGCTGCTACTGAAAATTACCTAATGGAAAAACTGAGAAACACTGCCCGACCCGGGATTCGAACCCAGAACCTCCTTAGCCGTCGCGCTTAGCAACCACTAGACAAATGAGAAGTTTTTATTTTTTAATTTAGTTATATTTACAAAATTGTAATTATGTTATACAACTCAAAGATATCAGTAACATGAACTACAATTTCTATTAAAAAGAAGAAGATTTCTATTTTAATTGTTTATTGCAATCAATTGAGTCATCAAAATAACCTTGCTACATAAAATTAATAAAATTGCAAATACCGTTAGTACTTAATTAGTCTGAACATGCCGTACTAAACGCATTCTGTTATTTCAACCGTTCGTCTGCTACCTAACAACATTATATTGAAAGGTCAGCTGCATTTGATGAGTGCTCCTACAAATTTGCGTAAACATTACGCATTTAGTACTTTGGTACAATATATTTTTCCTATTTCATTACGTTTGCTTCTTGATTCACGAGTCAGCCCCTGTTTTTGCCTCAATCTTTATCGCATTTTCAATTAAAATATTAATGATGTAGATAGGTACATAGTATAGAAATGTTTCATGAAACTTTTGAACTAGAAAGGTTTTTTGTTTCAGGCGTTAAAATACCGACCATCGGTACATTCATGTTAAAATCGGAATCCGTTTTTCAATTAACGAATTAAAAAACAATTTATCACCATCATCAGCCGGAAAACATCCACTATTGAACAAAAGCCTCCTCTTAAAAAGAGAGGGGGTTGCCATAATCCCCTCGTTTTATAAGTGGCTTGGATATCGCAGTATTGGTGGTAAAGTTACAGAAGACACTACTGCCCTTCTTGTAGATTTTCATTTAGTCGCCTCTCACACACCCACGGGAGGAAAGGGGGTGTCAATTCTAGGCTGGATAACACACGTTATAAAAATAATTATTAATGTTAAATGAATGGCTGATAAAGAAAAAATAAGATAAAACAATTACTAAACTTGTGAGCGTAGAGATGATTAGAAACGATGATGTCATCGTTTCATCAGTTTGTCTTTCCCCTACCTATATCAATACATGCATAATTAACGCGCATTTCCCAGCGGGGTAAGCCCACAGTATCTTACTTGTTAAGATTCTAACTTACCGCTTTCCTTTCATTCGCACTCATCACGTTATACTGTCTCCTATACATTATCCCTTGTTTATAGTCCCACGAGATTTGAACTAGTTAACTTTTCTCTTTTGGCAATTCGGTAGCATTCCCAATTTTCGATTGACCATTTATTTTGAGTCTGTGAACATTATAGGGCTGGTGAGTAGTGTATAATATGCAAAGCTTGTCTGCTTGCTTTGTTATTATCGGTGGCGTAAAACATTGTGAGAAAAACTTGATTTAATTAATTACTCGAAACAGCTAACCAGCGTGGCGATCCATCCTCGACCATTCTCTATAACAGTTATTATTTAAAAAGCTTATTTTCACTTTGTAACATCTCATTAATCTACAATTGGAGGGCAGTTTGTAGGTACCTATAGCTTTCTTCTATAAAGCCTGAAAAACCTGTTTAGGCGTATTTTATCTCATCAATATGAATAGCTATTGGGACCCTTTACTAACGATACACTAGAGTCGTTTAAATTATGTACTCTCACAGACATAAACATCACTTGCACAAACACGAAATTTCCCCGCTGACCGTTCAGTGAAGCGGTTATTGAGAGGAATTAGAGGCTTATGTTTGGTCGACGCGATGTGTTCCATAAATTAGGTACTAGCCTCGTGTTTATACATTCGTTGCCTAAATAAAGGCACTGAAATTTGCCTGGACTAAAATCCAGTCTATATAAAGCCATTCAGAATACATTCGTGTAGCCTCAAAAATCATTTCTAAGTTTGACGTAATATTAATGGCACAGAAATTCTAAGCTACGTATATTTATTAATCCAATAATCACAATGCAGTTTTGACGTAAATATAAAACTATTCTCGTATTTTATTCAATAAGGATCCTGTGACCTTTGTCCCTTAAGTCATACGGCTGAACGATAAATGTTTTGTGTTTACGATAGAAATAATGAAGGCTAGTATGAATAGAAATCCAAGTACTACAACGTGTGTCGGCTCCACTTCAAACCGGACTTCGTTAGTAAGCCAGACGAACTCAAGCATGGAGTTCTATATCGCCGTGTGCAGGCTTTGTGACATTTTTTTTTACGCTTTATTGATTTTATAACAGCCAATGCGTCCGTTTTTTCTGGAGTTTCACCAACTGATATTGACTAGGTAACTATACATATATCAGAAAATGCCTAAGCCATTAAGTCCGCCTTGTACAGTTTTCATAATATTATAATCAGCCTGTCTCAATACACTTATAAATATATTTAAGGAAGATGATTTAACTAAATTTTTTTTTGCTAAATATGTGCACTTCATTTATTATTTCGACTTTTGAGGGCCTTATCAGAAGCCACTACTCACTAATTAATTAATTAAAACTCTAAGGTTTATTACATCTCTATTTATTTATTGGCTCAACAAAAAACAGAAATACATAAAAAAATTAAGTATTTTAAAACGAAGATTGGTTGCGCCAGCAAATAGTACCCTGCAAATCCCTGGTCAATCTGCATTAATGCTGCAATATTATATGTATAGGTAGTATTACAGCGCTGGTTTTCATTGAAAAACCCAAATGACGTGCGGACAGTAAGTTACAAGGTTTGCTGTTCGAAAACTCAATTTTGAGTTAAGCTCGCCTCTGAACATCAAATATCATGAATTATATTTATATCTGTATGTTTTGTGTGTACAATTAAGCATTAGAAAAAACAACTAGATTTTACAAGGTACGTTTAATAGTATCAAAATTCATTCAAATTCACGTGCGTTTAATAATAACAAAAATACCATGAGGTAGACTTTTTAAACTTATAATACATTAAGTACTTTTTTTAGTGGCAAAAGTTTTTTGAATGGAATTGAGAAAAACCTAACACTAAACTACACGTAGATACTCGATTTTAATCTTACGTCAGCCATTTAGGTACAAGCCTAACATGGTTTATTAATCATATATCTCATATAGATGTACAAGAAGCATTGTATGTTACGGAGCACTTAGTTTTTTATGGGTTGATCTCCCCTTGTTCCCACTGTGAACATCAGGGTTATCCATTTTCGGGAACGCAAAACATTTTAACGCAGACAACATGACATATTGTTATACATATCCTAGATACCTTTTTTGAAGTGGAATGACGCCGTTTACCACCATTTTCGAAATTGTAAACACCATAACGATGGTGGCAGAATCTAAAAGTCTGGCAAAAAGAATAAAGGTATTGGGTAGTTCTATGCTGAAAAAATACCAAAACCAGACAGATTTTCTAATCAATACAAGGCTGTTGAAAAACATTGTGAAACTATATAAACACTTGTCAAAAGCACTTATATTGACTTTATAATGTTCAACGAGGTACTAAAATAACGAGCAATAAAATAAAGGGTGGGATATCAACGACCCAAAAGTTCGTCTGTTAATATAATACAAAATTCAGTGATTTACTGGGAATCGGTAACGAACTCTTAATTCTTTGAATCATACAAAATCAATTATATCAAATAACCCGAGCTTTAAAAATACTTTTGCTGACAAAAGACTTTCAGGGGCTTTTAGATATCGGCAGAGATCGGTATTTCACTTTTAGAATTAAAACTAACTTTTTTGGAAATTACTTAGATATACTGTCTGTCTGTGGTGAAATGTGAATGTGCAAATCTATCTGCATAATACTTCACGCAAATGGTAATTATATGTGACATTATTCCCGTAACTTTCGAAGCAAATCTCTCATCATAACAGTTATTTAGTTGATAAAAAAATTTCATTGTTACAACCATCTTATCGTTTAAATTCTGTAATATTCACATACAATTCACATTCGTATTTGTAATGGTTGGTTTGGGAGTTGATTATCACCGGCAGACAGGTGTACTCCGATTTACGAGGATGTATTACACAAACGGGAATCACATTCATCCTATAAAATTATCATATTTATTGAGTACTTATTCCGCGGATAAAGCCCGTGAAACGCCTACTGATGTTGACAGGGACTCTAACGTATAATGTCTTCATAAAATTATGAATTTAATACATGAAAACCTTAAAGTACGTCTCATACATATTTGAAGTTGCAATAACTGCTGAGCACGAGGTCCTGGGTTCGAATCCCGGTCGGACGACTGGGTTTTTCCATTAGGTAAATCTTAGTCGCACGGAGTCTGGATTTGTGCCGGGTTGATGGCAATAGGCTCGCCCCCTATTACACTAGGACCTAAAAAAACAGAACTGGGGAAATGTGGGTGTACTATATGTGCACCTCTGCCTACCCCTTCGGGGAATACAGGCGTGATGTTATGTTATATTTAAAGTTTTCATGAAACTTCTTACGAATTGATTAGCACAGTCGAAATTATATTCATGTAAATTCAAATGTTAGGATTTACCACGGTTTGTGCTTTTACAGTGACATAATACCTTACGCATGTAAGATGAGACTTTACATCAGAAAAATTGTTTTTGGTGTGCCCAAAACCATAATGTGCCAAACTTTGTTGTTGATACTTATTATATTATTATAGTCTCGGCTTGTTACTTAATGAGCTTCAAAGTTCACGGCTATCTTATTTAAAATTAATAACGACAGGATATCGCTTCTATTATCAATTTCCTGCAGGCTTAAGCTGTACTGTGCAGGGATTTTAATTAAAGCAGCATACCTCGTTTATGTATGTAGGTTTTTTCTCTGTAATTGCCTCCGTGTCTGCGAATCAACCGTGAATAAAGCCAATGAAGGTAAATCACGGTTCGTTCCTCTTTATTTTGGAAGTAAACAAAACAAAGCCGCCTTTTATATAGAATTCGATGGAACTTCAGTATAAAGTTGTTCACAATTCATGTATTCCAATGGAAAATCAGAATAGTTTCAGGACAAATGTTTGTCGTGTGTATATTTGATGTTGGCACCTATTTGTTCAGGTCAAGCCAAGTTTGTGTTGTCTCTGAAACCTACTCTGTGGTTGGTGCTGGATAGTCAGTTGCTCTCTCTGGATTTAGTTTAGTACTTTTGTTAACTTTGCTTAGCTAATAAGTACTTTAAATTAAGGTAGACTTTATTAAAGTTATGATGATATGTAGGTAACGCGTTAGGTACCTAAGTGAAATACCTACCATTGTAAAAAATAAAGAAGAAAAATGAGAAGTGTGATTACTTACCCCTTGGTGGTTACAGGGGATAATTATATCAATGTGCGTATGTAATAATAACATGAAGTGTTCAGAAATTCGTCTAGCAAGCTTGTTCATTATGCCAATATCCCTCATGACTTCATTATGGCGGCAAATTAGGAGGTATGTTTCCACTCACGAGCGAGTGTAGAATATAAATTATTATATTGACTGTATAAGTGTTCGTTTATATTAGGGGATGTTAAATTTGGATATGCAAATGGATGGTTAAATTACTTTTATGCCAACTTAATCAAGCAAAACCTTAGGTAAACTTAAGTTAGTTTGAAATTCAATGATTACTTTTCAACATCATTTACGGCAAATTACTTTGTGTTAGCCTGAGAGGAGTCAACACTGCTTCCTGTGATCTAATAACGGTTAAGAATAAGAGATGCATGTGTACTTAATTTTTACAAGTTCTTAATTAGAATTATGAATAACTTCGATGGAATGAACAATTGGACATCCATACATAATTCCTAGGTATTTTTGTTTAGTGCGAGAAACGATGCTCTACATTAGACTGACACCCATTACTAGTGGTGTATGCATCTCTACCGTAAATTTCTTGGCTATTCAAACGACGAATGATTCTAATCTAATTAAATAAAGTGATGTGAAAGTGATCAACAACATCTAAATATAAACGTTAATCTAAACATCTAAATATAAGGTTCCTATACTGCCTGTTTATTATGAGAAATTGATACAAGAGACAAATAAAACAATGCTGAATATAAACAGGTTTGTTGTAAATTCCAAAGGCCTCTTTAATCCTTATTACGGTATAAAACACAAAACAAAATAACTTAATTACCTACTCGCAGTTCTCTGTTTACACAAACTTTATCGTTATTTGATAAGTCTCAGTTACCTCGTATTCCTGACGACAAGAAAATGAAAGGTGACGTAGAAAACTGTAGTAAAAACGAAGACGGACTTACATAAAAGAACTGTGTTAAGGTGTACACACACTTGTAACATTTGCCCATAACTTTTTGCCGAACATCGTTCCTTTGAGTTTCGGCATGGACCAAACATGCCAGTTTTTCACGGTCACGAAGTTATGTTCGTTTAATGTTACAAGTGTAGACACACCTTTACGTGTTTAGAAATGAATAAAGATCAAAGGAATAAACATGTTAGTTTAAAATGCTAACTTTAGATACAGGTGTTAAATATTACATGTCTTACATACATACAAAAATTCACGCCTGTTTCCCTGAGTGGTTGGCAGAGTCCACGGATTTCTATTTGCTACGTTCCTGGCATACTTCTTTTGCATATTACATGTCTTACGTGAGGAAAACTCATTAAAAATTGCAACAGCTCTCAACACTGGTTTTATAATAATCTGAAATATGTATGTTTTTCATAAAACAAACGCTGGATTCAAAAATGCCTTACTTAAAAGACATTTTTAAGGGCCATGATGTTTTATTAATAGCATATCAAAATTTATGAAATTTCTTAAGATGTACTTGAAAGATGCCAGCAGCTAAGCAATGAAGATTTTTTGTTTTTTTTTTTTAATAAAAATGCTTTGAAACTTTTGCTCCAAACGATGATCTTAAAAGATTCAACAATACATGCTTGTGCAAATCGACGGAAAAATAAAGTTTCGACGCTCCCTTCTAAACGTTGTATCCAATATCGAATCAATTGTTTCAATTGGTTTAGTTTTTCTAATCAAGTATTCTTTTATTTCAACACTCCTAGAACTTTGACTCCAACTAAAACGTTTTAAAGAATGTTTTTCTTTTGTAAGTCCCAACAGGAGCGTTCCACGTTTAAAGCTCTTAATGAGTCTGTGAGATATTTGTCTTACTTCAAAGAAACTGTTTTAAATGTGTCTTGTCTATTTAAAAGAGAATTAAGTATATTATACCAGGCTGTAACATTACTTCCCTTATTTATTTCATACAGACAAGAATCAAGCATATCTTTCTGGTACTTTCATAACATCAAATATATTTATTTCACTTCGAAACCGATTAAAAAATACGTTATAAGTTATGTATGACGTTAAAAATGTCCCTTTTCTATTAATTAATTTATTTATTTTAAACACAAATGCACAACATTACAGTCACCTACCATGGCGTTGCACAGTTCAGATAAAACTATAGGCAGGCTTACACAGGTAAAAAAACAATAGATCTTACAACTAAAACACAAATATATACAAAATAACAATATTCTATTGGCCAGGATTCAAACTTATAGTTTTGGAGAGGTACGAAGGAAATCTTGAGACAAACCTTTTAGTCAGTACAATTCATCTTATTTAAGTGAAATGAATATGCAAGAGCCAGCTCCCCCTTTAATCTGTTCGTGAGCAGATCTCGACTAATATTACAGCTCAAAACTTTGCACTCGAGCTTAATATATTTCCACGTATTGTCACGTATGCAAAGTTCAGGAACTAGCAATGATAGGACGTGAATACCTGGAACTCAGTTGACGGCTACACTTTAGACTAGATTTCAAGCTAAAATTGAATTCGAGATATCTGAAAAGTCAACTGTCTTCTCGTTGATGTGAGGCGACAAAATGGAGAAGTGATTTTTTAAATTTCGCTTAGGCGTCAGTTGTATAAGTATTTAATTCTGAGTTTAGAAAACCAGCCAAAGCTTTGCTGACGCTAGACTACCTTGTTGCTTGAGAAATTTTACTATTATAAGTCGGAATATTGTTAAGACAGCTTTCTCAAAGTAGTTTTCATGATGTTTGTAGGCTTGTGCCTAACCATTGTTCAAAAAACCATTGTTGGTTTAACGTTCGTTAGCAACCACTAAATTATACGATATTAGAGAGCCATTCACTTCAAACCGAACAAAACTATTGACGTGAGTACGTATCGCTAATGTTGTTTAATGTCACTAACAGGTCGACGAGTCCACTGCGAAATTAACGCACCATTTCACGACCTAACGGCTCATTACTCGCGTTAACATTTAATATCACGTAAAACGTCCATGGTTCTATACAATTAAATAAAACAAGGAAATATAACAAATTCGTTTTTTAATCTATCTACTTCACGGCTATGGACAAACAATCATAAACGAAATATAAAATGAAATATATTGTGTACAAGGAAACACATTTAATATTCTTAAAATAGAATTTTGATAGAAATTACAAATGGAATTGTAGACGATTAAATAAACATTATAAGGGATAGAAAAATATTTACACGATATTATAATTAATGTGAACCGTGAATCAACATAATTATTCGTTCTTCGTATCGTTTCTTATACTCAGCTATAGCACTAGGAAGCGGTAACGGGCGGGCGTTTTTGGAATCTGTCTTGATGGTATTCGACGTTCAATAGTACAATTAAGTCTATTTTGAATAACTGATTTTTATCTTACCCTTATTTGTACCTTTTCATGGAACACTAAATTTTCGATGTTAGGCATAGAAAATTCTTACAATCAAGGGTCGGATAATATAATAGAGCAAAAAACTCAATCAAAAGAATTTCTCTTGTCCCCAAGAGTACAAAAACAAAAGCGGTTACAACTATCAGTCTTCGAAGGAAAAGGGACAATCGTTCGCAGTTTTCATAAGCCTATAGGGTGTAATGAAGGTCATTGCCATCGTAACAGAAGTTTACATCATACGAGACATTTACTTCCAATATTTCGATTGATCCCAGGCTTGAGGTCATTTGAGGTACACATCAATTGAGAAAATTACTGAAAAGTACTTTATGAAGGGAATTCTCGATTGACGTGGAGAAGGGTTCACGTATACAGTTTACTTTTATCAGCGCTTTTCAACTGTCACTACATTCAATGATCGAAGTAACCTTATACATGTTTATAACACTAACTCAGTATTTTTCTTAATATCACGCTAATATTATAAAAGCAAAAGTTTGTGAGTGTGTTTGTATGTTTGTAACCTCTTCACACACAAACGGCTGTACCGATTTTGAAGAAATTTCATATAGAGGTAGATGATACCCTGGATTAACACATAGACTACTTTTTATCCCGAAAAAATGTAGCGGTTAACTACGCGGGGCGTAGCCAGCCTTAAAATATATTGGAAAAGGTATCTACTTTGGGAACATTTGATTTAATTATATATAACGTACAAAATAACTTTGAATCCGTAATAAATTACATTCTATAAAACAACTCATCACTATAATCCCACGCGTTTGTTCATTAGTTAATATTCTATTTGTATTCTTATAAAGACTCCTTTGTAAGTCTCTAGCGAGTTAATAACACGTAAAATGTACACTATTTATTGTACGAAGCTGAAGGATTTACCAGTAATACCGCAGGAAAAGCTTTAATTAAAACATTATAAAGGCGAAGTTGCCGGACTGTTCGCAACAAACTTCATACATACTCAAGTTGCAGCCCGCTCTATACAAGAAACTTCTATAACGTTAAACACAGTTCCTTGTTAGCTTAATTAACTATGAAGCCGATATGGGTTATTAGTATCAAATAATATTCCTCCACAAAACCCTGTCCAATGCCATTTTAGGAATAATGGGAATGCCTTTGCCCAGCTGTGGGACATCGAACAGGCTACATAAAAAAAAGTATCAAATAATATTCAGCTAATATTCTTATTGCTGCAAGATGAACACCCACATGACCTAAACCTTGAAACTGAGTTTCATGTCATAGAATGAAATGTAATCTGTAATTTAAAAGCTAACTATAGTTATAGGTAATTGTATACCCAACTTAATTAAAATTGTAATAAGATTGGAATAAATCTTTCATTTACAGTAGTCGTTCAGTCAGTTTCCGTCACTAAGTATGACCTACGTAGGTAAACAATGTTCTTTCATTTACGATCTAAGTGCAAGTAAATAATATTATCTAACGTCCACAAACTGCATTAAAACTAACAAGCCACATATTACAGTAACATGGGTCGCAGTTTGTTGCCTGTCAAGTGTCAAGCAAGACTAGTGTGACGCCGCATCGTGACGTATAAAGTTAATAAACATTGTGTGACGTGACGTCAGTACGTGCTAAGCTTACTATAGTAGCAATAGATATACATTAAGCGTCATTTATGTAGGTTTTGTGTTAGTTTATTGTATGTGCATTGAGATATGTTATCCCAAGTAATAAATTGGGTAATTTTTCACAATGCCCGGGCATTATGAATAATAACAAACTACTTACGGCGTAGTAAAAAAATATAATTTGAACTTTTTATCGTATTATTTTTTTAAATATATTTATTAATCACATTCTCATTATCAGGCGGAAGACGTCCACTATTGAACAAAGGCTCACCCTTAGATCGCAACAATAAACGGCAACTTGCCATTTGCATCCACATTGTGAATACTGCCATAATAGTTTTCTGGCAATCTTATAATACCCTGAGTATTCTTCATTTATTACTGCTATTTTGTGATGGGGCGATTAATTCACAGTTTGATTATTTCAATAGATAATATCACACTGCCTTTCCCTTTTGGGCATTTTTCAAACTGCGCGGGTAATCATTACAATGCCTCTTCACTAAGTCTATAGGGTTGAAACTGTTGAACATAGATTTCATGGAAAGGAAGTAAATAACACGTGACTCATTTATAATTAAAGATCATCCTTGTATTCTCCAAAGAGCTGCACACGTGCACACTCACATTTCAGTGAAGTTATCTTAATTTCTCTGGAATATAGGTCAAGACAAATAAGATTTCATTTTCTCGTTTCAGATAGTGTTGTAGCCGTATTCACTATATTATTTAGGTATACCCGACTTTTATCTCGAAGAACAAAACGCTGCATCTAATTCCCTTAATCAAACAACTTCCAGAAATCGCAGCATGGGGAATACGGTCCCCAATTCTCGTGATGGTTCCAAAAATAGGCAGGCCAATTAAATAAACTTAATCTAAATAGCTTCCAACAATTGGACGGCTCTCCCCAAAATAACAAGGGTGACTGTCAGATTGGAATTTGGTCACGTTTATCCGTGACGCGGCATTGCTGCCATGCTAAATCATTGCAAGCCTGCTTGTCAGTCTGCGGCAAGCTCTAAATTGTCTACGTCCATCATTTGCAACCAACATAACTTTGAATTACCCGATGTTCGACTACCTGTCCTGTGAACACTAGGTATAATATTAGGTACACTAAATATTTCGTCTCGTAGGTAATTCCTAGGACATCCTAATAATATATTGTCTCGTGTATATCCTCACAACTGTCTTCTTTATACCTAAATAATAAGTAATCAGCAAATGTTGTGTCATTGTCTGAACACTCACATTTTGCAAATATCATTCATCCTATATAGAAGACAAAATTCCTATTATCATCTACATCAGGCACATAATTGAATAAGGTACTGATAGTCTAAAAAACTAAAACTATTAGTAGGTAAATTATCACAGAACTCAGCCATGTAGATATTATTGTAGTCTGTGTATTTGTTTTCATTCTGTTAGCTTTGTAAACACCGAATGAACCCACCGACGTGAAAGTGCCTTTCATATTATGCAATATACTGACCATAATTGTAATGGACGTATAAACGGTTTATTGGGTCGGGAATATACGCGTTTGTTATTGGAATACCGTATCATCATCGTATAGGTAATATTAGTGAACGTACGCTATTTGTAGTTACTATAAGTAGGTATAAACTATATATACCGGTTAAAAAGTGCCTAGAAATTGTAATAAACTGAAGATTATTCCATTACATAAAACTAACTCCTCCTTAACCTTACTCCTTATAAAATCTTTATATTCCGAATCTGTATTCTGTAATACCTGAAATCGAATCGACCACTTGGTAGCGGCCTACCCAAGCGACCAATAGATGTGGATTTTAAGAACCTCTTTATTTTCTTTAGTTCTTCGCTGATAAAGTAATAATATACCTATGTCTGTATGGGTGTGACATGCGAAATTGCGAATGTCATAACAGACCCTTATTTATTATTCGTTAATAACACTCGCCTCGGCTCTATAGATTATTATTTTGTTTGGCAGGTCATAATCGCTATTTATTTATAACTATCTGATATAAAAAAGTACTCAAAGATAACTAGATTACAGGTTACTAGGTATCTACTTAGGGTGTACACTGTTCAGTTTGTTTCTGGCAAGAAAAATCTATTCTGAGGTAAAATAAGTATGCTGAACTATAGACAAGAAACTAATTCACAATGAAAGCAAAACAGACTTGATTTAGAAAAAATCTAAAAATAATAAATGAATCAGTCCAATTACTTTTCAATCTTTTGAAACCGTATCAATATCTCTAATAGTCGAAAGACGTCCACTGCTGAATAAAGGGTTCTCCCTTAGAACGCCACAATGAACAACAACTTGCCGTTTGCCCGCAACTGTGACGATATTGTTGGTCCACTGAGTAGGAGGCCCGCCAACGCTGCGTCTTCTTTAATAGATTTGTGTCCAAAATAAAAACGTGTAGGTATCTCAAACATGGAATAACTATAGAATACTTAATAAAAGCATAGGTAGTAGATAGGTATACGTATATTAACCCTTCTTACAACACAACACAGTCACAGCTGAACTACGAATCTTTCATGTCAGCCTAACCCTAACAGTTAAGCCTAACAATATCATAAATACCTGTGTATTTATATTTGCTTCTCTCGTACTCTATTCACAAAGAGTTTACGCCAGTAAAAAAGTATAATATCGGAATGTTACGAAGCTTTATGAATATGTGAGCATTATCTGCAAAATTGAAAGCCCAATAAAGTGAACCATATAACTTTTTTATGAAAACACCTCGACCTTACAATACCTGTTAGGTATATTAAAATGAAACACCCGAATTCCCACTGGTATAGTGAAGTCGAGATTCCGCTGTATTATTCAAAAACAGTCCGAATGTAAAACAAACCGCAAACTGGAAAAACAAATACTAAAGGCAAGCTACTAATTCAATTCAGCTAGGGATCTTCAACGGATTTTCAACATCATTTTAATAGCCATTAAAATCTGATTTATTATTGATAAACTACGTTTTCTTTCAACAAAAAATTGTATTAAATTTATAATTTGACTGTCGCTCTTTTAGATGAAAGGTCAGGATGTATCCTGTCCTTTGGACTTGATAATTACTACCAAGCTGATTAAAAATCGATTTGCGGCTTCTTTCTATTCAATCTCTGACTTTGCCGATAACTAAATTATTTTATAAAACTTCAGAGCCAAAATCCACATTGACTTTAGTAACGATATTCGTAAATCTACATGCCGTCCACACAATCTTTCTATTTCATCGCAAAAGGCATTGCATGCATTGTGGACTTGAAAAGATTTTTCTCGCCAACGGACCGTTTGTGTGGGATTCACGTACTTGAGTCATAAGAATGGCAACGTTACATTCAAAATCACTCAGAGATGATCTTTTATCTTGAATTATGACTGGCATTTCTGCGGCTTTATATATACCCTTTCGTGAATTAGCCCAAACTTTCACAATGCTTTGCTTCGTTTTCACTCATTTTTATTGTTACTTATTTACTACCGCGTTGGTCTAGTGAGCTCTGAGTGTGACTGCCAAGCATAAGTCCTGGGTTGGAATCCCGGGTCAGGCAGAGTGTTACTGGGGCATCCATTAGGTAAATCTCAGAAGCAGCAAGGAGTCAGGAATTTTACCCGGTTATTGGCAATAGGCTCACCCCTATTGCATTGGGATCTATAACATAACTATTTTAACTCTAATTTTCCACTATCACATTATATTTTTCCGGTTTAATTTATTAAGCTACTGACGTAGCAATACACAATTCTCAAAGGCAGACCATCAACTGTTGATCACTTCGGTCATGCAAATATTAATTAGGGTTAGTAGCGACACACATCGCATATGTAGTTCAATGTCGTTGTTCGTTCTATAATAATTATAAGTAGGCAACACTGTACGTGTTGAGTTAACTAACAGAATTTCATAAAACGGACCATTATCGAACACAGAATTTTAGCTTTTCTTATAAACTGTCAAAATTGGAGACGGCTTAGTAAAACTAAAGTAACTAAATGAAGGACATATATGAACAGGAATGCATTTTAAATTAATGGATACTATTCTGGCTATTATTATGCGTATACCCAACTATAACGTCGTCATTTCAGTCTGGATGCTAAAATGACATTATGTTCTTTCAACAGGGCAAAGATTATGGACAAAGGAATTCAGCATCAGCTTTATCAAGATTCTCCAGAATAAGGCGCCTCCCCCGACCAACGCACCGCATCATAAATCCGGATGAAGGTATGACTCAGGAACATTCTGCATTATTTTAAGGATCCATCTAAATGTCGTTATAAGTATCGCTTTTTACCATTTTTTTATTTATTATGTAATTGCTCAAACCAGATGCAAATCTTAAATTGTTAATCTTGAAATTCCTGCTAATTTTGTTTTGTTTGGAATAGTCAATAAATATGTATTTCTAAAATTCTAGCTCTTTATTATAGTAAAAACAAAACAGCCACGCACTCCAAAACGGTTTGTGGTAACTGGCAAATCCTGAGGATCAAAATCCCAAAATTATGCTAAAGCACTTAGCCATAAAGAAGTCTAATGTTCATAACAAAATAAAGAATGTAAACGAAAAGTGGTAAAGCCTTTCATTGTGGCATAAAAAATAAGCCTTAAATTATTTCTAATGAAGGCCAGAGTGGGAACTGCCTATGTCAGCCCTCTATAATGAATTCCTTTTAACCTTCTTTCATGCATAATTTTGGTTACCCTTGTTTATTCAAGGTTGGTCATTTGCGCTTAATCTTGGTATTAACTTTGACATTAAATTCAGTATAAGACTATAATTGTCAGAAAAGGATATCATTACCAGTACCAACGCTGTTTAATTTTTAGTTTATTTCTTTCTATAATATTTTTTTTTTCGGTTTGAATCACGTGATTATTTGGTATGCCCGACAAGTTTTAGACTCAAACTGAGCCCTTACTAATGAGCTGGTGATGCGGCGGGGTCGCGAGCCGAACAAAACAGCTCACCCGCTCACGGCTTTGCTAGATGCCAAGGCTCGTCGGGCATAGCCGACTATATAAATAATTACCTACCTAAAGCCGTAAAGTAGTTAATTATATTATAATACTAATTGAAATTTTCCCTGCAGATTGCTTCCTGGTGACTTCAGAAGAAGGGGAGTTATTTTTTAAGGCGCCTTCAGACGACCCCGTCGTGTGCGGCATCTACATGATAGCTGAACCAGACAAGAGGATCGAGGTTATCTTTAACTACATCGATGTGCCGTGCGATAACGGTGGACTAGTAGCGGTAAGTTGTGACAAAGTTTCAGAAGGCTCGCAACCCTGCTTCGTCATTAGCTCACGGAGCCCTTTTCAGCTCTGATCGAGTCTTAACATACATTACATCACACCTGTATTCCGGGGTAGGGGTAGGCAGAGGTATACCTTTATTGCACACTCAGTTTGCCAGTTATGGTACAAGGCATCATTTGAGTTGACAGACCCAATTGTGATTTTCATAATAATCCTGAACTGTGTAAAACACTTTAAGAAATTCCGAAAGAGTACATTCAATAAATTAAAAAAAAAATGATTTATGTTATTCATCTAAAAAAACGTAACAATATTATTCTGTAAAAACGTGTATTTCAAAAGGTTTTACCTACCACTCCAAGGTTTTTAATATTCACAGTTAGATGCACATAAATACGTGTTTATTTAAGTGAGATGAGTTGACTGCGAAATACTCGTAGTTGAAGCTACGTTATTTTTCTGAAACATTTTTGGATCATTAACTTTTATAAAATATTTCAAAACCACTTTAGTTTTAGATACTTTCCGGTAAAATTTATTTGTCCTCAGTATAATTCAGAGAAATCTTTGTATTTCATGCAAAGTAAAAAAATATTCTTTAGTATCACACGCTTAGATATTATGTAGGTACATAATAATAACATAAACTTTGTTTACCACCTATCAATCAATATCTGACACGGATAAAACGATTGTGATCAGGAATGGAACAAAAATTAACCCATTGAAGAGCTGTCAATATTGTCACCAACTGTCAAAATTGATCGTTGGTGACAGTTTAAAAAAAATATCACCCACCGCAATCACTTCTAAAAATGTATCACACTATAACTTACAATTTAAAGTCATGATCATCAACTCTAAGTATGACGTCAATAAGGGGGTGTTAAATTCACACCACATTAATTTTGCTGACGTTTCCCCAAGGAGTCACTTTTACAAGATTTACAGGGCCGTAAAATATATTAAATTAATACGTC
This sequence comes from Abrostola triplasia, assembly GCA_946251915.1. Lineage (NCBI taxonomy): Eukaryota > Metazoa > Arthropoda > Insecta > Lepidoptera > Noctuidae > Abrostola > Abrostola triplasia. The sequence continues at coordinate 8,866,631 of OX276428.1, read as the reverse complement.
GCAGAGTATTACGAACATGCGGTAATAAGTGACGTCATACCATCATTTCACAAGTCAGGAACTTATTTTATAAAAGAGTGAAGATGCTAAGCAAACTTTAATTGAATTTTTTCGCCGGATGTAGACGCTCGCATTATTTATAACTAGACTGGCTTAGCCAAGATTACCTCATGTTGGAACTAGTTAGTTTAGTACAGACGGAAATTAAAGTATGATAAGATTTCATAAGAAGTTAGTAAACAAGCTTAGTTAGAATAGTAATTATAATACACTAGCTTTTGCCCGCGGTTTCGCCGGCGTTATGTAGCCTATGTCCTTTCGGGTCTTAAACTTTTTACATGCCAAATTCCATCAAAATCCGTCCAGCCGTTTAGTCGTAAAGGCGTAACAGACGGACAGAGTTACTTTCACATTTATAATATTGAGCATGGCTTTAGTCCGTTTATCGTGATGTGGAGTACCTATTAAAATAAGAACTTTTTGACTGCTTTACTGTAAAATTTTTCCATATTTTTCTTCATAAAAGATATCTAGCGGAAAAGAGCAGGGCAATTATTAAGCTGGAAGTACAACTGAATCAATTTTCTAGTGGGTGGACGGATGGGAGCTGAATGGGCAGGTATGGCCAGCAGACGCGTGGAACGATGAACGAGTGGTGGAGTCCTGCGACCAGCGGCCCCAACGTAAGCTGATCTCCCGGCAAAACGCCGCGCTCGTGCAGTACAGAGTACCAGCCAGGGGGAAAGGCTTCTCTGTTATAATAAGACACTTGAAGAACACTAAACGTGAGTATTCTTGTATTTAGTTATACCACGACCTATGCAGGTGTATTGTTGTTTTGTGACCAATATTTGGTGAGTGTTGGGCAAGTCGACCAGTTTGTGTCGATTAAATGGTGTGATGAACGAGAGTGATGTGGTGAGACTGCGTAGATATTTAATTAAATAAAACACCCAGCAAATAATTGTACCAAGTTTTCCTACACAGCCTACTTTCAGTAAAAGAGTGAGTCTGTAAACAAAATCACAAATTATCAGTTTCAGTTTTTATAATGACGCACTTCTGTAACATATGCACGTAGGTACTATAATCGAGGCACACTGGAAATATAATTAAAAGACGTTTTATATGCGGATCATTACGAGAATATTGTGTCATAACGATGACATCAGCTGTGGTGCGATGCTTCGAGCATTCCCTCCCTCTACACCCGTGGGTGACATAAACGGATAATGGGTTTTTTAAAATGCCAAAAAAGAAGGCAGCCGTCTTCCTGTGAAGTGATTGGACTACAATTCTAACGCCTTATATCACTTACATAATATGAGTGCAAATAGAACTCTATTTAATTCAATTAGTCTTTGGATTTTCTTTCTACTTATTCAGCGATCACACACAGTAAACATCGTATTTGTTTTCAATGCCTAGGATGAATTTAAAAAAATAGGTCTGTGAACTCACCATGTAAAGCAGTCAGTTATTTTCAGTAACTGTTGTAGAGTTTTCTGACTTTTCTTGACTTTGCCTAATTTCAGCATATTTTATACAGGAACAAATTATGATATTTTTGGCTCCGATTAGAAAATAATATCACAAAGTAAGTTAAAGATAATTAACATTATTCAACAGTTTACATGTTTACGGTATATCTACATGAAATCACGCCTACTAGCCTTAAGTTCGATATTGTAAAGTCAACTTCAAGACTTGCAAGTATAAGGGATATTAGTTTTGAAGTTTCTCGCTAAGCCAAAGTTGTTCTAAAACTTTTCTTATGAAACAGCAGCAAGATGGGAGCCACCAATTTCAATAGACGATCGAAATACCTCTAAAAAGTCGACGTTGTCTAAACTACCGAAAATTCATTAAAAAGTTCTTAAAATTGTGCAACAGCTCGAGTTCGTGATGCTGGTGTTTAAACAAAAACAAACTAGAAGTACCCGAACACATTTTTCCCCGAGTCAGATTTAAAGCATCGGCCAGACGTGTCGACGTGGACCTCTTAATAAAAAAAATAGCAAAACGCTGTTCTGAAGCAAGTAGGTTAAAACAAAGTGTATTAAACTGCGGAATTTTAAATTCAATTTACGCAAGCACTATTTTCAATCACCATTTGGTATTGCGTAATGGTGACAAATAATGAAGTGGGCAGTGGCTATAAACGTTTGCTGAATATAAATTCCTCTCGATATTGCACATGGAAAATGGATCGCTTTTGTCTGTGTTTACTCTATTTATGGAAGCTTTATTCGTAATGAGTTTGCCCTATTATGAGAGACGATATTTTAATATTAAATTAATGTTTCCTCGTGTAGTTTGGCTATTAATTACACATTTTTATTCACCTAATCTTTCCAGTCAAGTAACTAAGGTCTTATGCGAGACCAAAATATGTTTATGCTTAAACTAATATTGTACCTATCGTACAAGGATTATTCTCCGTATAGGTACATTATAATGTACTGACTACACCTATTGGCTTGCCGCACATCCTGTAATGAATAAATCTAGTTACTTCAGAGAATTGCCTTGGGATCAATTTGAAACGAATTCGTTCACGTAGCAAAAAGCCTATACCTACAATAAATAATAATATTACTTGGCATTTTGGTAGGAACTCGGTTTGCCGAAAACATTTTACCTCACGTAATATTATAGGTAGTGTAAGATAGAGTGGTGAATAAAATAAATAAAATTCGGATGTATGGAGAGGATAAACAAGAACCTATCGCCAACCAATTTTAAGAACTTTGACGTTGATAGACCTAACACTACTTGTATCGTGATGCTATTTAGATCTGTTCTTATTCTTTTCTTTTTTTCTGTTCTTGGTTATCTAGGTTCTAGTAATGAGTTCTAGGATAATAATATTTCTAGACAAGTGACTGCCGAATTTTAGAAGACTTCAAACAAGAAGCATTGATATCCTCAAGCAAATAGTTATCAATTTAGTGTTAAGCATTACTATGAATGTAGCTACAGATGATGTTTAGTTAGATGAAACATTCTGCAGTTACTAGACACCAATCTAGGCACACTTCAGGAAAAACATGCGATACCTACCGCGCACCAAATAAATATACCTACACTCGTAACTTCATATTCATGGACCTCGATAGGGTAACGAAGTTATACGTGTAATTGGAATCGCGTTTAGCGAAATATATGGGTAAATAGTTTAGTGGGAATACCCATGGGAAGAGGATATTGACTTCAATGTTTCTTTTGCAATCTATAGATAGGTACTTATTTTAAATTTCAATACGGTGTCCTTGTATAATTATGGAGTACTGAAAGAGACTTTTAGGTCGGCTTAATCTAATAATAACCCTAATATATATTTTCTATTATCCTTTAAACTAAAATAATAATAGGTACGATATTATACGATCAAAACTGAATTTAAATAGGTACTATCGGAAATTTAGTGTTGAATAAAAATCAGTTATTTATTAACACAACTTCTAAACATATCTATAGTAAATATAGTTGCATAACAACACACGTAATGAAATATCTCTTGCACACTCAGCGAATTATTTCGTATCTGCATTACACCTGAAAACAGTCGGTTTAAATATAAGTATAATGACTACCTTGGTAAGTCCATTACATGACATTTCAACATGTATTTGATATGTGGAAACCACTGTGCTGCGGTCTGTCGTATTTTGTGTTCCACATCAATCATTTAAAACCTAACTGGCCAGTTCCAGGTCGAGGAGTAATTTTTTTAATTAACATCAGAAGTAAAGTTTTATGAAACATTTGTGAAAGTTATAACATTTATAAATTATTATCATGTATACGTAGCTATTACTCATGGTGTTCTGGACTCTAATAAATCGAATATAGAATGTTTTCATATTGATAACATTTTTTTTTATAATTCTTATTACCCTGATTATGAATTAAGTTTTTTTTTAAAACAGCAATATCAGTGTATTTTCTACCATATCATAGGTTTTCAACTTTAATTCTTTCTCAGCTTGTAACGTGATGTTGTTTGGCGCGGAGGGTGTGTACACGTTGCGCAACCATGGTGAGACGGGCAACTGTTCCATGCTGGCCGTATCGCCTGCCACTGTCCACATACTGGACCTAAACGTGGGAGTCGCGGTGAAGAAAGGACGGCTTCTCGAAATGGAGACAGGCACTATACATCATGTAAGATTAATAGCTTAAGTTGATTACCTAAGATTTTTAGTTGAATAAACTTCAAGAATGATAAGTAAAAAACTTATTTTAACAAGTTTATTATTAAGTAAATGACACAACAATTAGTTTGTGATTAGTTGTAGATGACTTGGAATTTTCTAAGTGTTGGACGAAGTCTTACTAGTTAGAACCTACATTGTAAGAACAAATTAGGTAATTAATTATGCTCTTTTTCTTAGAAATTGGGATCTTAACACAAAGGTTAGATATAATCGCCTTACGTTTCTTTACGGATTTCCTTCTTTATCACAAAGATAAAGAATCACCCTCTAACAATGATTGACTTAGCAAATACCTACTGACTTGAGAATTCACCGACTGCAATACCATATATTAGAAGCTCAGCTTTATGTAAATAAACTCGTACCCCTGACTTACTGATATTTGTAGACAAGCGTAATCAGCAAGTTTTACCTTCTGTGGTAAGTGCCTACGCAAATTAACGGTAACAACTCTGTTTTAACTACATTGGCGGTTATTATTACTATACTATAATTAGAGTGCCGCAAAATTGCTTTAAGCGTTACAATTTAGTTAAATGGAGAGACCGTCGAATTTCAAACTCAGTCAAACTTCATTTCAGAGCTCGTCAAAGTAAACTAATTTGTTTCGCGAGTCAGTCGCTTTTAACTGGAGATATTTTTTCATAATTATTTCTTTATAATAGTTGACCACAATATATTGTAATTGAGAGTATCTCCTTTAAAACACACGGGATCTCTTACATCTACATTAGATTTTATTGTTCACTGATAATTCATATACACATAGCATATAGTCATGACATAGGATAACATATCGATTGACTATTTTACATGGTTAAATAATCAATCGATAACTCTAATATTATGTATTTGTCTAGAAGTGGTCAGTAGAGAAAGCCTGTAAGTGCTTGTGTAAACATGATGTAATTACTTTTAGATAGATAGATAATATTCATTATTGCACACCAAGAAACAGAGAATACAGAAAAACCTTAATACTAAAAACAGTGCAAGTGGCCACAAGTTATGCCTTTGGTAGGTACTCAATCGAAATGTTAGATGTTCTATTAAAGCTTAATTAAAATCCTACATATAGTAACGTAGGTATTGTCGCTACTACTAACCGTGATGGTTGAGAAAATTAATTTCTCCGTTGATGAGATATCGACCTACTTGGAACATAGATAGACTTGGTAGGAGATGATAAAACGTTTTGATCTACTTTTTTTATTTACCTCGTAAGGGCTTGATCGTTTATAATGTTTAAAGTACGTACCTAACATTTAACAGAAGCCCTTTTAAAAGCGTTTACTTGTTTGCGAGCTAGCAACGTCGCCTTTTGAATTTTCTACTTTATTTTATTAACAAAGTAAGCCTATATTAATACCCTATACCCTTCGGCGTATTGTAAAGTATTTTGAGGAATAAATAAAAATTCATAAAATCAAATTCAAAATAAGGTAAATGATGCGATGAAGAGAAATAGTATCGGCTCAACCTCTTGTATAAAACACAATCTAAGCATATCCTTGTAGGACTATCTGATGAGATTGTTAAGATTACGCATGATCCCTTGCATCGACCTTTGTAGAGGTTCATTACATTTACCAGGGGTGCTTAAGAGATCGGTTTCTAAAAATAGATTCATTAAGTACCAACAGAATATTACGCAAATCATAATTAGGGGTGCCAATAGAGAACCGAATGACCATGCCAAAGATAAAGAAATTGATGACTGTAAAAACATTGTTTGAAATAAGATTGGATTTATCTGATTCGCTTTATGTAATAACATAGGTAATAAGTAGTAATACATACGTCATACATACATAAAGTCACGCCTGTTTCCCTGAGGGGTAGGCAGAGGCCACGGATTTCCATAAGTAGTAATATAATGTTAAATAAGATATTTGAATAATGAAAGAAGGTTATTAAGTTCGGTCAAAAACGAACCTACATTTTTTTTCTTAGAAACGATCTAGGGATCTAAGAAAGTCGTGTTCCTGCCTACGATCTGAAAGAAGCTTTCGTAAAAAAATACTATAAGTAAGGGCTATAAGTGTCGAAACTCGTTGCAAACGTCAAACTCCCAGAATCTCATTACCGGTTCAAAAGCGACTAGGGATTGTAGTTCTGTGCAAATAATCAAGTAAATATTTATTTTCGCAGTGCACAAAGCGCGGCTTGTCTGATTATGTGGACATTGGAGGCGCCAACGGACTGGATCACACTAAAATGGAGATATATGACAGTGTATGCGGCCTTGACTCCAACGAAGGTACGAAGGTTATTTTATCGTTAACATTTTCTTCTTTTCAGTATCTTACAATTGAAGTTAGGAGACTTTCTTAATGCGATCCAACTGCTTCGCTCGCTGATACGACAGCTGTTAATGGCTGATTTCAAATATTCAAATTATTGTTGCGCGTAACTCTACGCCCTTACGTTCGCCCTTGAGGAATTTCAATGGACACACACACCTGCGACAACTAAATATACTTCTAAATTATTACTATTTATGTGCGATTTATCAGGTACCCAATCATTTAAATTAGACGTATTGGTATTTTTATCTTTTTCTTTACCAAGTTTGTATAACTTTATAAATTAGCTCAACTGCATCGCATGCGTCTACCATGTCACGTATCGACAAACTTTGAACGGCTACTTCGAAGTCTAATCAAAAGTTTTGCAGATAAGTAGGAAAGTAGTGCAACTAGATAACTTTACTTCTTTCATGTCAATAGCACGTCTCAAAATGTATAAGTACTTATACCTAGATTTATTTATTTTGGGTATTTTGTGGAAGCATTATCAAATCAGCTTCGTAAGACTGGTTATGAGTAGTCCCTATTACTTATAAACGATGATGAATTCTCCCTTTTTTATGTCTTGTTAATGCTATTGACATCTGAATATTTTGACATGCGAACGCTATTAGATTTAGTGACTCTATTGAACTATGGCTATTCCCTATTCTCTGGATCCTTCGACAAATCACCAGTACTTTATAACCTCTGCGCTTGTAAAATGTTGCAAAAGTGGCTAGGTTTATGAAGGTCATCTATAGTAGGTACTACGAGATGACGTATAAACGCTAGCATAATAGGGTTTGAACCAGTTTAAATTAATCAAAAAGGCGACGCTCGCAGTTATAGATATATATAGCAACGTCACCAGTGCCAAAGTAAAAAAATATTATATCATGTTGCTTTAACGTTGTTAACACAATTTAATTTTTTCACGCCGGGCAGTTATGAAATTAACCAAAATGTATCACAGCCAAATCAATTTTCAATGTGAGGTTGGCCAGTAATAATCAATTGGGAGCCAATGACTCGATTATATACCATGCGACACTAAATATCAAATCAAAAGGTCCTGGAACAAAGTGTACCTTTATGAAAATTTAAGAGAGAGTATTTCGAATACTGATCGAGAAGAAAAATCCTTTAGATGTTTCAAATGATTCAGAATAGGTACAATTTAAAACCAAATTCGATTAATAAAAAATTACTGTTGATGCCATAGGCAGATATAAGTTTTTTATTCATAAATAAAACATAAGGCAAATATCAAAAACATTGGTGAAAAGCAACATATTCCTACATGTTTTTTGCTCTTAAGGAACTAGAAATACTTTTCCCTTGTGAGGGAATCAAATAAAACACTACGTACAAATTTGTTAGAAAACAAAGCTCTTTCATCTCCAATTCACGATGACAGAGAGAAAATCATAGCACAAAAGCAAAATGCGACGGACAAAACGAATAATATATAATCTATTAGCATTCATTATACCTTGATTTTGTTCCGAGATTTCAAAAAGGAAAATGTACGTATGCCGCTCATGACATTTCAGTTAAAAGTTAGGACTAATCTTGTTAGAATTCACAAACACTGAATTTTAGTACCAATTGGATAAATCGATTTATATAAGTTTATACGTATCATCCATAATAATTGCAATATCAGCCTTTATGCTAAATTAATCAATGATAGTCCTAAGTTTACGTACTATCATTATCTTAATTGCTAGGGGCAATGAAATATTTGTATCATTAATTTGACTGATTAGTTACTATAAAATAATTATTTATAAACACAGAGAGTACCGACCTATAAACAATTTTCAAATTACTTAAAAAGTTTCCTAAATTGCTTTTCTGTTCATCTTTTTCCCTTCATTGTACTCGCAGCTTCGATACTTAAAAGGCCCAGATTGCTTATTGCATTGGATAAAGTTGTAAAATGCAAATTTATGCTAAAATGTTGGCGCTACGTTATTTTTCAGCTCGCCGTCCCGCGCTCATTGCTTGTGAGGACACCGTAGTGAGACTGGTATCCAGTGGGCGGTACCACAACTCTGTCACCCTAGCCTTCGCACCCCTCCCACTTGAGGACATCGAACATGCTGACCTGATCTGTGGATTAAATGACCTGTAAATGACACAACCTGCTATTGAATATAGCTTCGACTTTGGCTTCAGGGATGATATTTGAATGCAGTATTGATTTATTCAACGTTCTATATTTCATTTTAAATTGTAATTTGAAATGGTAACCGTCATTTCTCTTTTGTTTCGTGTTCTGAATTCGGAAAATTGGATAAATGTAGATAGAATAGTAACCTAAACCTGGTGTTACCGTTTAATATCCATACTATATCATTACGAATAATGACGTAGAAATGTATTAGAAAATATAAGAAATAGATATTAGAATATTCAATTACTGATCACCAAAGGTTTGCGCCAAAATAGACATAAGTTTGAGACGCTATTCTTGATCAAACAAATCATCTCTGTAAGAGGTAAATTGCACTACTCTTAACGTCGTTGCCAGATTTAGAAAGGTTCCGCCGGTACGCGCGTTCGCATCAAAACCAGGGATCAGTGTGGTAGACACTCGATGCTGAGAAGTGTAACTTAGCCTTAATTGTTCGAACTGCGTCACTTTAGTCGTAAGTTAATATTACAAGTAGGCGTACATCACATCATCTTAATGTAGTAAGACACTAAATTGGTAATAAGTTCTCCATGCTGTTACGTAGTTCGTGTATCTATATTATAATAAATGTTATTTAACAAAAAAATAAAGAAGTTTATTACCAAATTCAGTATCACTATCTAGTCTTGCATTGAGGTGAAGGCGTCCAGTGTTGACGCTATAGCTATTTGTCAATAAATAAATGTACATCTTGAGTGGTTTTTAATTGAAGCACCCTATAACTAATCTCCTACCTACATAGGTACCTTTAAGGCTATTTTAATTGACATAGACCGTGTAGTACCAATCCGAGCCAAAACTATCCCTGTTCGCTGAAAATGTCGTAAAATCTCGGTACAGCACTAATTAGTATCTGGCTGTATGGCTAGCTATCTAACCACATCAGTGGGCCTTACTATCAGGCAGTTGGCTAACAACAACCTACTTTAAGCGGGCAACCTTGTTGCTAAGCACCTACTTATTGAAGCTCCGTGTGTAATCCTGAATCTAATTAAACGAAAAACTTTTTTTTCGTTGTGTGTGTAACTTGGGTTTATTGGCTAAATAGTGGACGTTAGATACTAGATAAAAGGTGTCTACTCGATATAATAGATATTTATATTAAGGTACTAATCAGTATAAAAAAGTATGTTTACAAACATTAGTTAAAATATATAATAAACCTAATGTTCTCTTGACTGAATTTTGGTCACGACAGCCTGTCTCATCTGAGACTACCCAACTACGCAGGAGGTAGTATATTGCACAAGTATGCGCGCAAACACTGGTGCACTCCATTCCCTCACTCTCATAGACAGATGGGACGGCAGACCGACACGACCGGAAAGAGATTAGGCGCAGGACCAACGGCATAACGTGCCTTCCGAAGCACGGAGGGGTCTCGAGTCTCGACATGTAAAAATGGTCACCCGTCACAAGACTGACCGTAGTGAGCACGGCTTAACTTCGCCGATCGTCTGATCTGCGTGGTAGCCCCGTAGCTACAAGCCCCTCAGTTAATAGAATGTATTATAGGCAAAATAATTTAAATCCTTTAACTTCATTTACTCTCTACTATTACGTAGGTATATGCATATACCATAAAAAATAATTTGTTAATATTTTATAAAAGTTTTATTCTCAAATCCTGAGAAAAACCCGGATGCCTATATTGGGGATATATATATGGGTATAACATTGTTGAATCTAGTAATCATAAAACAGTATACACTTGACAGTCGCGTCCATTGTAATACTGAACATTTACATGAAATACTTTTTTTTCTGAAATCCATTCCATCAAGATTAAGCTCTACAATAATTCTCCAGTATCCAGCATCGATACCAGCAGCCTGCAGCAAACTGAAATGGCTGGAGTAAAAACATACAGTCAAATTGAGAAACCTCCCTCTTTTCTGAAGTCGGTTGAAAGAAAGGAAAAAAAATAGCACACAAATCAAGTGGTATACGAAAAATGCCCAGCCAAACTAACTAAGCTCTACGAGTTTGGTAGCCGCGTATATGTAGGGATCTTCAGGGACATAACTGTCGATTAGGCATGCAGACAGCGACATCTACCTCGTGAAAGACAAACTTGATCTTCTTCGTAATGTGTACTAAGCTAATATACGTAAGGCACCGGATTCTACAGGTTCGGCAACCTACCCTACCTCGGGGCTGGGAGTACTAAGTTAGTTATCATTAAAGCTCACAGATGTCGCTGTCCTGATAGTCAAGTCGAGACAAACAGACGCAGGTGGAGTTACACTAAAATAAAAAACACATTTTTAATTAAATTTTATTGAGTAATTTTTTGGATAGAGATAATAAACAAATACTTATTCAAAAGCATATACCACTATTGTGTAACAGTACTCAGACAAAAATATTTTATTCCAGCTACAGTGAAATAAATTTTCGTGCAACTGTACAAACGAATTTACATATAATAATAAAAGTATTCTAGTAATTTAATTTCGACGCAATACATTAAAATTCTATGACGATAAAAACTAATTATTTAGCGTTATGAATGACAAGATGAAAGCGTGAAGAAAAACATGTCACTAAACATTGTAATCCTCCTACAGGAAGCGCTAATAGAACACGACACAGAGTTCCAACATATAAAACATATATTGTCGACGTCATCCGCATTTAGTTTTCAGTGATAAAAACGAATAAGTGCACACCATACGCACATCAAATTAGCACCTAATTTGTAAAGCAGTATCTACTATTATCGTTTGCATAACAGATATAAGCGTTTACACAAATAACATTAAACATTTATTTTATCTAACAAATAATACCATTGTAGATTTCCTCTAATTAACTACACATTTAAGAGCTGCATTATATAAAATACAGTGTAAATTATTACTGATACTTTACGAATACATTTCTTAGTTTTATTCTTGAAGTATAGTTTGGAAATTCTGTCTAGATAGTCATGGAAAATAAGAGTCCAGTATTAGTTACATAAAATTCTAATGGCAATCACATCAAATCTAAGTCTTATTTTCTATGCTATACACTACGCTAAGAGTAGCCTAATTAACATACATTACGTAGCAGTGTGTATCGATAGCGAGCCACACAGTCATTAGAGTGATATGTATTTTATTACTTACAGACAGTCATTCTAAAAGTGAAACAAAATTTAGGCCTATTGAAAAGAAAGAGATATGAGGTAGTATAAAATAAACAGGTCATTAAAAACCTTTAGGATATTAAACGAGGGTTTACATAACATAATGATAGCTAATACTGATCTATTTAAAACCTGGTCTTGGAGTGAATTAAATACCTGTAATAAACATTTAAATTACTTGAAAAGTTCAAAGTTTGTTTACTCTGTCTGATTTCAAGTTTCAATGGCACAAATAGGTAGGTACTATTTGACACAAATAAATATCAAGAATAAAGAATTTCTTATAAATACATTTCGTACTTAATTAAAGTTAAATTGTGATTTAAATTAAGTGCAATACTTTTTGTATAATATAATGTGAATAAAACATATGCCCTAACTATATTTCTACAAAATATATCTAATATCTGTTCACAATAAATATATTTTGAAGCATACCATTACCACAATCTGTTTCAAAACAATAATGGTTTAAACAGATCTTATTTTGTAAATGAAATCGCTACTTATAATACAATTCTTATTTAGATCACTTTACATCTTATTTTTACTAATTAAAGCTATCCCATACAACTTCTCAAATTGTGCTTAATTCAACAAGAAAGCGAGTGTTGTGCAACATTGTCAATTTTAATACACTCTATGTTTTTAAGAACACTGTTAGGACTTGTAGAAAAAATACAGAAGTGGTTTGTAAATTAAGTTACTACTCCGTGCTTATGGAAAGGTGTTGGTTAGGGTTAGTCACTGTTCAACGAAGTGATTATTTATTATTTTATTAACATTAGTGAGGGATATTTAAGTTGATGAGTGTGAACGGATTCAATTTCGCGCATATTCGGTTTTTTTTTACTTAACGAGGTGTTGTATTGTGTTTTTCATTGTATTCAACAACTAGAGTACTCCGCTCGTTTTTGGGTCCACTATTCTCTTAATTTCTTTTAACTTGGTGTTCACAAGAAGTAAAGAGCCAGAGTAGGAGGCCAGTGTGACAACATGGACAGACGTATCTGCCCTATTGGTATTGATTAATTCTCATTGGCCAGCCTACAGTCAGTAACTATATGAGGATTGGCTCAAAAGATGCTTTACTTTGTCATGTTGTTGGTATGTAGAATCGTTCACACTCCTCAATATTTCAATTAAATTCAGTACTAAATCAACAAATTCTCTGGTCGTTTAATGTTTGTATGGCCACTTTCTTTGAATATTATTCCCACCGCTATTCGAACTTGTTCAGGATAGTAATTGACGATCGCATAGGTATAAATATTTATTACCGCTAACGTTTCTTTAGTACAAAATATTATGTTAAAAGTATAAAAATTGTTACTAAGTTCATAAGATAATTTTTCACTTAAAGCATTATTAAGCTACGAATTACGTACTGTTTTGGAATTCACTACTGTTGTGAAGACATATAGATTCCTGTATATAATTTTGTCATAGATATGTATATATATATATATATATTATGTAAACATATCAAATAGATTTAGATTCCAAATATATTGGTGTAGACATTTTCAAGAAAAAGTAACAATCCGCTATTAACAATATCGTTAAGAATTGTGTGACTTAGTTGTACTAATACGGTTTCTTGTGCTTTGCCTATAAATACAAGTTAGTTACATAGTCTAATCAGCATATCAGAGTATCGCAATCTACACTTAAGAAGGGACTATTCACAAAATATACTTTCATCTGTTCGAAGTCATAAGAATTTGAAGTTCATAAGATCCACAAGTGGTACGAATTATTAGCGTCCTAAATACAATAGTAGTAGGTAAATATATTGATAAAAATTCATCTCACAGTATACACTTGACTTCTATATTTTATTACCATTATTATATAAAATCGTAAAATTTGCTACGAATAAGATATGTCATTTGCTATTTAAGCAGAGGCACACTTTGATATGTATAGTGATTTCTCAAACTGTCGTGTCTGAAAGCATCGCTTTAACAATGAAAGCCGACGTACAAATATTTTGTCTAAGTATAACATTATATACGCATCCGTCAACATTAATATCTCCATACTCATAACACGAAATACACGTAACTAAATATAATACGAACATCAAACGTACGAAACAACTAGTTACAGGAACATCGTAAACTAAATTATTTAACATTCAACATACTTTTGCTACGATATTATTATGATACAGAAAAATAAATTAATAATATTTAGATTTTATTACAGTCCGTTCTTCTGATCCACGTGCCTCACATTACGAATTCACTTCATAAAGTTCCATTTGTAACGTTCCTTGCATTGTCCACTTTACTTACGTTTCACATTCCACACACGCCAGCGATGATTAAGATTGTGATAAAATATAATTATTTAATTAATACAACTATTTATTACTTCTAGTACGCCACTTGCATTCGTCTAAATATTCTTTGATACTTTTGAATTTACTTTTCATTTAAACTGATTTCAATAAATTTTAACGAACTGATAGTAGTTCATTTTATTGGCGAAGAAAAACATCAATTTGGATATTATTGTTCTAGTTTGTTTAAATAATTTATCTACTTTCGCTATGTTTAAATATTCACTTGAAGGTGTTTCAAGGACTCTGCTATGCGTAGCTTACAACGCGACGGTAGTGGCAAGCGTCGTCAGCAGGACTATAGGTAGAGTCGTGCCAGCAACGCTGCTGTAGGGGCCTGTCACAGCACCGTCACACGGCATGTGCTCCAGTTCTGAAAGTTAAAATCATGTTGGTCTACCATTCCATCGGACTATGAGAGTGAAGGAATAGGGAGTATACCTGTGTTTGCGCGCATACTTGTGTACTATTATATCTCGTGCGTAGTTAGCTAGTCTCACGCAGGCCGCCGTGACCAAAACTCAGTCAGGAGGACATTAATGTTTATTGTGACGATCAAAATAGTCTAGAGAAAGGTCAGGTTAGGAGTACCCTAAACCAACGTGCATGAGCAAGATGAAGAGAGCGAAGGAAACAAATTATGTATGGGAATAAGAGAATGGAAATACCTATGTGTGTAGAGACAACCCGAAGTTGTAGGCACTGTAGACTGCCACACAGTTCACCCACATTTCTCCAGTTATGTTATACTTTGGTTCCATAAAATGAGGTGAGAACCTGTAGTCAGTTTTTGTGACCATGCTTGTACAAGTTTAACTCAGTGATCCAGTGAAAAAAGATGATAGTAAATTATGAGTTGATATTGCTTCTGCGGAGTATATCATGTAGTTCTTACCATTGAGCTTGTTCAGGAAATCATTCCAGAAGGCGCAGGCTGATGCCCTGGGTCCTCGAGGTCCTGCTGGGCCGCTCGTTCCGTCGGCGGTGTAGGTGTAGTAGTGTGGCGAAGACCGGGAGTACAGTGGCCACTTCTCATCAGGCTTGTGCGGTTTACTGGAAAATATTAAAGGTGTTTGTTATTTATTAAAATTGAAATCAATTGATTAAGTTTGAAGCAGACGTATATCACTAGTAGGATATTGACAGCTGTGGGATCACCCACATTAATCATTACCAATTGATGATGCTTGCAGAAAAAATTGTCGCAATATCCTGTGACTACAGCACTAATGAATACCTACAGTATCGTTTTGAATTATAATCAAGTTCGTTTGTAGAGATGACATTCATGTTTGGAAAATTCTGGTCAGTATTTTAAGTATGGAGTAACTTTTATAGGTAAGAAAATAGAAATGTGACGTACTGTAAAGTTCTCAAGTAAACACGCTATTTTTACATGGCATTGAACGTTCTAAACATATAATAGAGATAGACATCAAATTATAACAGTAAATACATAATTACGCTGAACAGAAATAAAATATTAAATTATACTTCTAGAATACCGAATATGGTATTCTAATAATTAACGAAGTCTAAAATAGGTAGTCATAGAATCTATAAGTTGACGACGAATATAGGCCTGAATCGATATCCCACAGTACAAGTTTCCAATCGTTTGGCATATTGCCTCATCGTAAAGTCTAATACTGAGCAAGTCCTATTTTTGGATATGAAATCATAATTAAAAGAAATAACGTTGAATTCTGGATTGCAACCACATTATTAGTTTTATAAATAAGAGAACTGATTGTAAAGTCAATATTTAACTAGTCGGCTTTGTCAAAGCATTAGCGTAATTTCAACACAGCCGTTAAACATAAAACTGTCTCGCGATCAATAGCTTTTAGTGTAAATCAGTATTTTACACAAGGCTACTGTCATTTGTTTTTGTAATAGAGCGTGCCACGCCGCAGTATCAAGTTTAAATCTTGAAAATTAACTTTTGAATTTTATGCAATAATCCTCCATTTTGATCGTTCATTATTAAATCTTATTTTACATACTTCTTGAATGAATTATAATAGACAGGCGTTATTATTTCTGTTCTATTATATCTAATTTCGTAACACAAGACAGGACAATGTCAGGAACAGATCTTAATATACTAATATATTCCTCAAATAACTTTGCCTGACGACCGTCGCTGTTCATTTGACCTTAAGATTACGCTTAATTTGATTTTGAGACTCTCCGTGACCTTATTATGGCCAGAGAGGTTTCATGAATTATCGTCGTTAAGGAATGTCCGCAGCAAACGCCACTTACTTCTCGGCTCTGAGTTTTATGCTCCAAGTTTGAGATCTACATCATATCGCACCGCAGAAAATTGTTCTCGGCTCCATAAAGTGCGAATGTCATTACTACGTGATAAAACTGTAAGTCTTTAATAAATTCACGGATCTCGTCTAATGAGAGCTGATTACTTGCTCGAGAAGCCCGCGAAGAGTTAAGATGGCGTGAAAATGCTGTTATATTATTCTGCTGGAAAAAAGTCTTTGGAGTTTGTCAAAGAACAAGTAGGCTTTTAGCTAGTTGGTATAAGAACTTAAGTTTTATTGTTGTTCATTCTATGTTTTATTCTTCTTTATTAGAATATGCGGTTATGTTAAGCGTCGAAGTAACTTAAGTATTTCACGTTTTCAGTTATTTGACAGTGTGTCATAAGTATGTTTTATTTCCTAATCTTTTCTATAATGTTTGAGTTTGATTACAGTAGTTTATTGTTTTACAAAATAAAACATTAAAATCAATCCTGTGTATGGACTGTGGCATAGTTAGGCACCAATAAACATAATTAGGAATCATCATCATCGGCCGGAAGACATCCACAGTTAAACAAAGGCCTCCCCTTTAAAATTAGGAATAGGCTCTTATATTTATAATATTGTGACTTGTAAGTAATAATTTTTAACTTACCCGGTAAGAGCAAATCGGGTGAAGGACTGCATAATGTGTGCGGCGAGGTCTCTCTCCCTGGTGTGGTACTGGAGGGACATGTTGAGCGGGTGCCCGAACACGTACTCCATCTCATCGCCGTGCATCACGCCCATCCATTCGCCCCACAGACTGGTACTGGTACGCTGAAACATTATAGGAACTTATTATTTTTTTGCTGAAGAGTAAACTCCAGGTTTCTCTATAGAGCCAGATAAATCTTTATAGCTCCAATAGAGCTAAAATTTATTTAAATGGGATGACACCTTTTTGACGCTTCATAATTATTTTCAGCCCGTTGCAGTCCACGGCTGGACATAAGCATCTCCCAAGGTACACCACGTTTTACTTTTGTTTTACTGGATTAGTAATTCAAGATAATGACGACAACGATGTGTGTAAAACAAGTTTATTTGTTTAGATAACTTTTCCAATATCGATGAGTGGAAAATTCCAAAAGATCTTACAAGTAGATTATTCTTCGGTTTGTAATACCAGTGTATTAAGACTTTACTAAATAATACATTACTTGTGCTACCTCCATCGCTAATCAGTGGTCGAGTCTCAACGATATAATGTCAAAAGTCTCTATATTCATAAAAATAAAGTTAAAACGACAACACAGAATCGAAATTCTGATTAAAAATTATGGTAATTATGCTACCAACATAACATAGGTAACATACTTTACTACTAACACATTGTACACTTTGTAGGTTACATTTTCTCCCCTTTTATCGCTTGATGTCCCAGGGACATACTACGTCCCTTCCCATCGCGTAACTTACACACGGTTTAAAGATTAACTACACGTATTAAAGTCATGGAAGGGTTGCTAGCTCGTCATTTACATGCACCTTACATCTATCTTTTAAAGGGTTTATGCTTTTATAGGGTATTTAAGTGGTTGGGATGTTTTAAATAAGGCTCTTTAAATATAGGCGATTTGTTTTTCAAAACTATATACATAAATTGCTTCTTATTTTCTGCAGAAAATAAGTAGCAATTTAAGTAGTAACATAGATTTGTATAATAAGAGAAAGTACTTAGGTATCTAATTATGTTAATCAAGATTTCAGATTTATTAGAATTTTCCTGCAATGACACATACTTTTATCGAAACAAAAATATTAAATTTCATGTTTCAAAAATTAAACTTTCGAAGGGTAAATGGAATGAAAATGAGATTACATAATATTTCGTCCATGTAATCTATAACTCACCTAGTCAATTTCGTATACTTTTTTATTCTATTATATTTCTTTTCGTCAAGCCACTCAACAACTTAATACTCCTAATACGAGGGTCAAACTGAAAGTTCTTAGAATTGGCCACTTATAAACAATATAATAAAAAAATAATTCTAAAATTTGAAAATAGAACTCTTTGCCAATATTACTGAGTATATATTTCATTAATTTGTCATTTGTTTTACGATTTTGCGGCAGATTGAAAATTGTCTGTGTCACGTCAACATGAATTTAACACGAGAAAATTTTCGTGCAATGATTTTTTATGACTTTCGATGTCATTTAAGTCAACAAGAAAGTTATGATAGACTACGATTGGCCTTTCACGATGAAGCCCCATCTCGTGCGACAGTTTACAACTGGTTTAATGAGTTTAAACGTGGTCGCACTAATCTCACTGATGATTTACGTGAAGGACGGCCTTCTACGGCGACGACTGAAGATAACATCTGTGTTGTGCGGCGTATGATAGAGACTGACAAAAGAGTGACCTATCAGCAGATTCGGACAAGCTTAGGCATCGGTATGAGTCAAGTGCACAAAATCCTCCACGAACATTTAGCAGTCAGGAAGCTTTGCGCCCGGTGGATACCTCATAATTTGACTGAGGCTTAAAAACTCCATCGTGTGGATTGGTGCCGTAAAATGATTGAAAGATTTAACGGAGGTGACTCAAATGCTGTGTTCGACATACTAACAGGTGACGAAAGCTGGATTTACTGTTATGATCCTGAAACCAAAAGACAATCTGCTCAGTGGGTGTTTCCTTTCGAGAGGTTGCCAACTAAAGTGAAGAGAGATCGAAGTGCGGGAAAAAAAATGGTGGCCTCGTTCTTTGGAAGGATAGGTCATTTCGCAACAATTGTGTTAGAGGATCAAAAAACAGTTTCTGCAGAATGGTACACTACCAATTGTTTGCCACTTGTCTTGGAAAAAGTTCGAGAGAAACGACCTCGCAGTAGGATCCTCCTTCACCACGACAACGCCTCGTCGCACACCGCTAAGCGAACGATCGACTATTTGGCGACATCAAACGTTGAATTACTGGGTCACCCGCCGTATAGCCCCGACCTCGCCCCTTGTGATTTTTATTTATTTCCAAAAATTAAAGAAAAACTTAAAGGAAAGCGGTTTATGAATGCTGAAGAAGCGGTGGCTGCGTATCGCGATGCCATTGAAGAGAACCCTAAAGACGAGTGGGCAAAGTGCTTTTCCCAGTGGTTCCATCGCATGCAGCGGTGTATTGACGTGAATGGACAATATTTTGAAAAGATATAATAAAACTAATAACTGGCTAATGTAATCAGTTTTTGATTTTCTAAGAACTTTCAGTTTGACCCTCGTACAGATCTGATATCATGATGAAAGTAAGACAGTCAGTGCTAATAGGTCTTGAATAGCCCACGTATAACCGTAGCACTTCACACGAGAGCGCTTTTAGAGTGAGGGTCGCAGTAAAGAAGGATGGCACCTTTATAATCTGAGCCAATACATGGCTCAAGTTTGAGCGCAGAGCAAAGAAAGAACTCGAAGATAGCAGCTCTTAACACTTAAGTTAACTAAGATTTAAGGGAGTTAAAAGTATCTTCTCCTGTTACATATAACGCGATGCAAATGTAAATCTTTTCTAAAGGACAGTAGGTACTTAATTTAATGTTTCGGCGCAATCTGGAATTCTGCCTGCTACGATCTAGCTGACTGACTGAGGTAATCTACTTAACAGGGAGAGTTATTTTTATGAACATTGTATAAAGATTTACTTAGCTTGTTTGTTATTTTTTATATTATTATGGTATATGTATATGTCGGACTGTAAATAAGATTATTTAGAAAAACCTAATCGTTAGTCGCAAGTGATTGTCTATCTGCGTATTGAAGGATCGCGATTTTGGTCCGTGTACCGAGTTCTTCTAAGCGTAGCGATGGCAAAGAGAGTAATTAGTATTACGTGTACGTAGCTTATTGAGTGATCTGTAGATAATTTTAGGTAGGTACTTACAATTAAATTTTGAACGCACTAAGAGATGTAGAAAATATTTCCTCCCTTCATAGGCTGAAGGAAATCTATACAGAAAATACGCAAGGAAACAAAATCAATTTGCTAATTTATTTATATTCTATGATTCCATTAAATGTATGTATGTACAAAATAAACACATCATATTAACGGAGCTTTAGTTAACCACATCTGTTTTGCTGGCAGACCACACGCAAAACGTTCAATCATTTAACTGAAATGTAATTTGAAATGCTATTTGAATTAATTGAATTTAGTGTAGGCTGAAAAATTTATTAGCTCTACCTAATGGTAAACATTAATCGTTTCTCTCCTTCGTAATTGCTACATAGTACAGGGAAACATTCACACTCGAACCTTATTATAAAACATGGCTTTAATGAATTCCACGCAACTCGTATTATTTCAGCTTGAAATAACACAGTTGGAAGGTGTTTGTAAAGGCACTATGAACAAAAATTAACAAAACGTTACCCCGTGCTCACTTCGTAAGCTGAACTTGATTAAAATAATTTAACCAACGAAATACCTGTGTTATCAAAAGTAACTTTTTGAACACAAACTCGTGATGTTTACATTTGTTCTGATGAAAGTTAAGTAATCCGATAAAATCGTTGCTTTATTATGGGAACATAATTCTGTCTGCCAGTTTGGTTTCGGCTGATACTAGCGATGATTTTATACGACTGCAAATAGAAAATCGACGGTAAATATGTATAAAACGTAATGAAAGAGAGCCTGAATCCGAGGGACGTAATCCTGTAATTAATCTTATAAGCCAACCAGATTGCAGTGAAGATAGATTTAAATTTGTAGGTATATTATGACGCAGATACGTCCGAAAACAGTAAATTTGTTGTTTATAGTTTGTAAACAGGCTGCCGACTTTGATTGTAGTTAGCTTGTTACAAACACCCAATGTTAAATAATCAAACTAATTGATCCATGAAATTTACACTACGCGCTCGTACTAAGTTGACATTAAGTTCATCAAATTTCTAAACAAAACAATCAAAAGGTCGTAAACTTAAATCGAAACGCCAACGTGAATCTATAAATGCCACTGAAACACCTCCTTGCTATTCCTTCTTATGTATCGTCGGTAGGTACAGTGAAGGTGATGAAAGAACTAACTACCACGACGGTAGCATTTTCTCGTTGGTTAATATCGACGGCTTCGGACACCTTTTTAAGAATAATGAGATTTGTCATAGAAGAAGTGTGTCTAGAACTTAAGTACAGGCAATAAACTTTTACCAACCGCGTGAAAAAATTGACAAAGGGCTAATGATAGTATTTTCTTTGTTTGGTCTATTCCGAACCACATGAACACCAAACATAGAATTAGGAAATATATAACAACGCTACATTAACCCTATAATTCCGAGGATCAGACAGGTTAATTCCACAGATCAATGATAAGGGATATTACACCCGAAATCTACAAGACACCAACACCTAATGTTCGGGGAAATAATTGCCCGTGTCGGTTCGCACAAACGAGCGGCCCTAATTGTTGCCACATTAGTTTGGCAGTCATCGGATGCTCTACATCCGATATACCCCCAAACAGCCTAAACGTTTGAATTGAAACCTTGAACACAATTCCCTCGTGCTTACCAAAGTTTTTAGACGCGGGCATTAAATTAAGCGGCGGTTTGGTACGCGGAGCCTTTTTAATAATGCACGCGGTCGGCAGCCAAAATTATGCGTTGTCATGCATGAGCTCAGTGTGACGTAGGTAGCCACCTAACATACTCACCTATGTACCCCCGAAAGGTCAGCTCCAACATACAGCAATCTAATATAATCTTACATAACAACCTCGACAAAACTTCTAAATTTAATCTTTCACTTCGTTGTCCCCAATAAAACGATTTTAATCCAAATACGAGGCCATGACATGTTGGCATTTTGTATACTGGAGCGAGCATGTGTATCTCAATATTAACGTTGATAAAGGTTTAGCATCTGACAAATTGCAAACCTACGCACAACTCACATGTCATAACATTATTGTACCAGAAAGAATGTGATTTATTTTAGGGACACTGTCTTCACTATTCCTCTTGCGACTCGACTGCTTGTTATTGTGAGTCTAGTGGTCGCTAAGTGCGACTGCTGGACAGGATCCTGAGTTCGATTCCCGGGATATCTATATATTGTTTTTTTCATTAGGCAATTCTCAGTAGGAAGCAGAGAAAGAGGAAGGCCAAGGCGTAGTTTTATTCAACAAGTCAAGGAGAAGATAGCGGTTGAGCCGTACCAAAAGCTGAAAGTACAGAACAGTGGCGCTTGCTCCACCGACAAGAGCAAAGCTCTTCAATTTAAGAAGAAGAAGAATCATTGGGACTTATAACATAACTGGCGAAATCTGGGTGTACTATATGGGCACCTCTGCCTAGCCTTTCAGGGTATACAAGCGAGATGCTATCTATATTCGTACACAGAATCTGGTATTATCGGGAAAATTGTGTTTAAATATAAATAAATAAACGTACACTTTTCGATATTTATTAAATCGAATCGAAATTATGTATGGAGAAACACAATTAAACCATAAAGCCGCAGACTGAATCTCATATCGGATAATATTCGCTGAAAAGTATCTGTACTACGTCTTAATCGTTTCCCCCGCGAGAAAAATACGAATGTGGGTCAAGGTAAGGAAAATTGAAACATGAATAAATTTTTTACATACGAGTTCCACATGTTTTGTTTATTTTTTTGAGCCTTAATTCCAGGTCAGCAGTACAAGACCAATTCCAGGAAGTAACCCTTTTGCAGATTAACTTTAACGTTGATAATCACTGCTTTTTGAAGAACAAACAAGAATTCGTATTAAGTTTTCTCGCCAGTAAAGTACCTACCCTATCATATTCACCTAACTATAAGGTCGTTGCCAAAAGAAAGGGGAGAACGCCACAGAAAGATAATAATGACCCACTGACTATAATTATCTACGGGTAAGGATCTAAGGAACACTAGAAATAAGTGCCGACAATGCTCGTCATAAAAATAAGTTATGTTTGAGTTTGTGTTGTTTTAACCTGATTAAAAATATTGGTAGTGCTCGGTTACACCGGTTATTAGTAATAAAATAGTAACTACGTGGATAGCTACGTGGCATAGATCAGAGATCAGTCAATCTGCGAGGTTAAACCGTGGTCGCTCCGGTCAGTCTTGTGATGGGCGACAGTTTTCACCTGTCGACAACTGTCCGTGCTTCAAAAGGCACGTTAAGCCGTCGCGTTGTCCCTGCGCCTGATTTCTGTCCGATCGTGACGGTCTACCGCCCCAGCGGACTATTAGAATGAAGGAATAGTGAGTGCACCTGTTTACCCGCATTGTTGTGCACTGGTAAATCTGCTAGCTAGGCTAATTGTAATATTTATTTAAACTCTATATTCTATAACCTTAAGTAATAATGAAATCTAGCATAAAGGGAATTCTGAACACTCACATTAAAAACAACCTACACCAGGATATTACTTCATTTTAGAATTTCTGGAAACAGGACTTACATCCAATTACACAGTCTCTTGCTCACCGAAGCGGCGCAAACAAATCGATTGTTTTATTGGCTTTAAGATATAGTAGAAATAAAGGTCTTATATCTACCTACTATAGTAAAATAGACGCAGTGTCGGGAGCAGAAATGGAACGGCGACGGGTCACAACCCGAAATAGCTTGTTGTTAATCTGTGACCTTTGGCCCGCCGACCAGGGCTGGCCCATGCCTAATTTATTAACACAGCTACAGTCGTTTGTTACCGACATTTACACATCATCTCGCTACTACTTATAACGATAATGTTCTGTTAATCTCGAATTAAACGAGGCTCTTACACTTTCCAAAATAAGGTATCATTGCCAAATTAAATGATGCTGAAAACTGCTTGTTAATTGGTTTAGCTTCATAGCTAAATTTGGTGCGATGGTAACAAATGAGCCACCTAGAGAACAATACTATAGTACTAATGGATCACCATGACCCAAAGTACTTTAAAAGCCACGAAACAGCGCCAGTGATTTATAAAACGCTACAAAATTCAAGTAGCACTAAAGTGACTAATCTATTATTCAAAATGTAATAAGACAAGTCGCTTGCCGGTGTGCTAGTACAGGGTGCGTCGTGACTTGACCTATAAAATGTTTTTGATGCCGCGGCTGTCCGTCAAATCGTTATTTCTACGACAAAACGCGACCGCCGCTCCACTAACTTCCTGATTTATTGTCGACCATTTATCTTAGTATCTCTTTATAAGGATCACTGTTGACACCCTTTGCGTTTTTAAGAAATTGCCGTACCTCGGGCTCGCTCGCTAGGTTTTCATATTCACTGGAATTTTCAAGAATATTTTTCCACAGCCAGATTCAATTATCGCGATGGAAAAACTGCGCAATACCAACCTATATTAAGGATGATAAAATAGTTACTGATCTTCCTATATTTTCTAGCAAAAGCTAAACAGTTTATGGCATAAATAGCTATCAATATTTCATCTATTTACTATTGATATTTTAGTCAAAAATAAAAATTTGTTTTCAACGCCTCTTATGAAGAGTTCACTTTTAATTCACTGTTTCTTAAAATTTGATTAGTTAATAAATCTTTTTTTTTTAATCTCACTTGGATCTCTAAGAATATCGAAGAAATTAACGTCATGGGCTCTAAAGTTGATTAGCTCCTCTCCGATGACAATGTATGCATCGATCAAAATAAAGATGCTTTTGAATCATAACTGTCATGAGCACTGGTCGTGCTTCTACCTGACTAAGGTGTCCAAATATACCCAAAGAAGAATGTATAACCTTCGAGCCTAATCTACTTGGTAACAATACGTTATAGTGGCCAGACACTAAACTTTTGTTATACCTCTAACATTTAATCCTGAACATTATGAAGGAGCCAAAAAGAATAATTTATATCAAAGTACCTTCGCCCACTTCAGTGTAGAACCATAAGGTTACTCCACAATAAATAAAAATAATAATATTTGTAAGACTTTGTTGTTTGTTATGTCTGAGAGACCTTTGTAATGTTTTATCTCAATAGCAGCAATGGTACTTAGCTTCTTACCCAAATACAATATTAATGGATTTTGATGTAGGATTGTAGAACATCTTTGTGCAAGTCTGATGGTTTGTTTGATTTTGAACTTATTTTATTTATTTGCATGGATTGCATTTACATAAATCACAACCCTCATTGCAATTGGTTTAGCATCAAATTATTGATTTGAATATTTGATTTGTTGCTTTATTTTCGAACGGTCGGTTAATAAACAAGTGACCACGTAACCTAGATAGGAATAATTAATGTTCGTAGCCTAGTTTCAGTTATCAACGACGCAGCAGCTGTTAGCAAGTAATAGCCTTGTTAATAGTTTCTTTTGTTTATAGAAAACAAATGATTCTAGACGAAGATTATAGGATACAAGATGCTATAATGTATATGGGTAGCAAAGTTCTAAAAATCATATGGTTTTGCTATTGATATGCTAAAACAAAAAATAAGAACTGTTTCATTTTCATATATCAGAAGATATGGCTTGTGAAAAACGTAATATTATTAAACAAAGTCTCCAATTTGGACTACTCATCTAAAATGTATCCCAAAAATCCACTTTACAACTTTAGGTATAATTTTGATAGCAGACAAACGTGAGAAAATTCCAATGCCGTGACAATAGGGGCACGTTGAGTGGTTATTCTACAGAATTGAATGACAAAGGGAGTAAAACTACGAGGGTGAAGTGAGACGCGGACAATAGCAAGATGGCGATGCAATTGAATACCGCACTTGACGTGCCCATGAAACATGTATTGGACCTCTTCTAACTGCGTTGTGGCCAAAATTGTATTTTAACATTAAAATAGCTACTTTATCTTCGTACTGCTTAATCTATTTTGGTTTGTAGTTAAGTAACTAGTTTGTAGGTATTCCATTTTTTCTACGAGAATTTGAAAGCAAGAAGATTTTGCAAGAGCTGCTCTTAAAAGCTAATCACTACGCCAATAGGTTTTAATACCAAGCTAATGCTGTTTTTCAATTTCTTTCCAACGGCACGTCAATTTCCCTAAACCAGGAAAACAGGAATATATTCTTTCTTTTGAATAATACTAAACATCAGCATTCTGTAATCAACACGAGTACATTTTCGAATACCTCAAAATTCGTCCCGTATTTTTTATATCCTTGAAAGCTAACGCAAACACGTGTTCTGTTTTTTAATTCAGTGGCAGCGTTAAAGCAAAGCGCAGATGTCGCTGGCAGGCTCTCTATAAGGGCACTCGTGTCTGGTTCGTTAGCCAAATTAACGTGTTAGCTCCAGACCGGTTTTGCAGTTTGAAGAACGTCTTCGGCACGGGAATGCCTTTGAAATGCTTGCTAACCTGCACAGCGGGTGATGACCACTCTACTTTGACGGTATCGTTTATTTAGGTATTCGAAATGCGGTGTTTACAAGAGCACTTGTGATGCACGGATTCATAAAAAACAATATCCTACCTTAGATTGGTTTCTTTGAAACTTATGATTTGAAATCTTTGAAACATATAACTTATGATTTTTACATAGGTAGATATTTTGTTCTTTAGGTTATACTTAAACAGTCGGGTTTTAAGCTATATAAAAATTACATATCACAATATTTATTGAATCAAACAGTTAAAAGAAAATGATGAGTCAAAATACTTACATGAGTAAAATAATAGTAGTAGACTTCAACTCCAGAGTCTGCTAGCACCTCAGCAAAATAGTTGGTGGGGCACACGAAGAAGTAGTCCCCTACTACGTCGGCAATCATTTTCTGATTCAGATAACCATCGGTAATTTCCTCCCAGTCCGTGTACTGAAAACAAAACACACAATTAAAAACCCTAAAAGAATAAAAGCCACTTAATTGGTACCGGCTTCCATATATTCTTTCCCGTATCGTATTAGTGTGTAATAATATTTTTACACCCAAAGGCATATTGTATCGCTACAATTTTAGTTAATTGCCTTCTCCGCGTAATGACTTCCGCATTGAATTGTTAAGGATTCTCATGAGATTGTCCTATTTGCAGATGATACTTCTCTTTTATTTAAACTTAAGCGCTCTAACCAAGTTACCGACGATGTAAATAGTGCTCTCTCTAAAGTGGTCCACTGGTTTAATGTTAATAATTTGCTTTTGAACGAGAAAAAAACCAAATGTATTAAATTTACTACACCAAATGTTAGACAAGTGAAAACCAGTGTACATATGAATAACGAAGAGTTGGAACTTGTGGATACCACTGTATTTTTAGGCATAACTTTAGATGCTAAGTTACAATGGGGCCCACATATACATAAGTTGTCCAAACGGCTGAGCTCTGCTGCATACGCCGTATTTAAAATAAGAAACCTTACTGATGTTGATACCGCTAGACTCGTTTATTTTAGTTATTTCCACAGTGTTATGTCGTATGGCATTCTTTTGTGGGGGAATGCTGCCGATATACAAACAATTTTTGTACTACAGAAGCGGGCTGTTCGGGCAATTTATAAATTAAGTCCCAGACATTCGCTAAGGGAAAAGTTTAAAGAGATTGGTATTATGACTGTCCCATCACATTATATTTACGAGAACTTGCTTTATGCTCATAAAAATATTAATCTTTTTATTAGAAACAGTGATGTTCACAACATTAACACTAGAAATAAACACAAATTTGTTGTACCAGCCACTAGGCTTCAGAAAATTAGTAACTCATTCAAATGTCAATGCATACGTTTTTATAACAAGATTCCAAACGACATTCAAAACCTGAGTTTAAACAAATTTAAGTCGTTTATCAAGCACAAACTATGTAGAAAAGGTTACTATAAAGTGTCTGACTATATGCTAGATAAAAATGCTTGGGCTTAAGCCTCTTCTTGTATTGTTTAATTTTGACATTTAATTTGTTTACCCTTTTTTACATATTTGACGCAAAACTGACATTGTTTGATCTTTTGATCCATTTTGTTTTGTTTTTTTATATTTTTACAAACTGACATAATGTTTTTTTTTTTCTTTATTCTCATTATTATTGTTATATTAATGTACGATGTAGGATTTTCCTTCTTAGATAGTTTCTTGTCTGGCGGTTTGAGTATCTTATACAGCCTACCCAAATGTCCTGCAGATGGTACGAGACGGGGCGTCTGTCAGGACAGGTTGACTCAAATCTGCTTTGGTTCTTTCTTTAAAAGACCATCACAGACGTCCTACATTGTACATGTCCTGTATTTGTAAATGTGAGCATTGCGTAGGTTTTTTTTTTTTCCTTCCTTTTTTTTATTCCTATGCGTGTCTGACGGTTTGAGTATTTTATGCGGCCTACCCAAATGTCCTTCAGATGGTACGAGACAGGGCGTCTGTAAGGACAGGTCGACTCAAACTCGCCGTGGTTCTTTCCTAAAAAGACCACTTCTCAGACCACCTACACTGTTCTCGCATAAAATATTGAGCTTGTCTGGACTTTAAAAGAGACCTTGACCCCTGAGTTTGTTTCGGTATTTCTTCTCAGAGGTAGTCAGTTAGGAAATGCCGATGCCATCTAGTTTTTAAAAAATGACGTGTAAAAGTGTTTTTTTTAAACCTATTTACAGAAATAAAATCATTCATTTCATTTAACATTTAACTGAAGTCCATTTTCCTCGGCGCATGATTCATTGCCGTCGATATCTCCATTAATAGGTAAATTAGGAATACAAATGCAGCAATGAGAAAAGTATTTCGCAGTATTAGCGGTAATTTGTAATGGACATCCTTTTTAGCAGTTCTCGGGATGAGATAAAATCACATTAGCCTGCGCGTGCTAAGAATTGTCGCGTGTTAGTGGAGCGTTATCAAATTTGCGATCACGAGATGGAGACATACATTCAAGTTTGCAAATAACAGAACTCCTAGCACAAATATTTTGGCTTATTTTTATTGAAATTGAAGCATTCACTAGCACCTTATTCACCAATTAATAATTAAACTGAATGAATGAAGTGCTAGTGCCAAACATTAACAAATAAACTGTTTGTCCCTACATATTTCGCAAAGATGATGTACGTGCATAAGTTCCATTGTTTGTCTTTCGAATGTTTGGCGGTAATTATACGTGGCAGCCTAATTACACACGCTATCAAAAGTCTTGACATTCAAGTGAATAAAGGAACTTTGTTTAATTTGAAACAACGAAATTCTTGTTCCATGACCTTTTAAAACCGATATGAATTTGTTATAAACTGAGTATATTTAGCTGTATGTAACTGTACTTACTTGGAACACAATCGCTTCTCTTTTAATTTTAGAGAAATCCTTGAATATAGTATCGACAATTTCTAGAAATTTCTCCCGCTGCAAAAAACTGGGGCCGTCCTTTTCAAAGTAGTCGAGGAAATCGTAGAGTAAGAAATACGTTCCTGAAACGAGAATACATAATTTATTATGGTAATGTTGCATTAAAAATGAAATGTAGATGCAAATGCTGGGGATGAAATGTTCTAAATCCATTAAGAATATTGAACATGGAAAATGGTTTGCATACTTGATTATTGATTCTTCAAAACACTATATTCCTTCTTAAATGGATACTTTTTCCATTTTAAACATGCTATGCGCATGGTAAATATGGAAAAACACAAGATTGATCTGACGTGTACTTCCATCAGCAAAGTTCATCATATAATAGAACACACTGTATAACATCACATACCGCCTTGAGTATTACAAACACGGGGCTCACATCGTTCGTGTTTCTACCTAGATTTAACATGCCGTTCCAATTTCCGTTAAATACATACTATTTCTTGAGTAACCATCTTCCTTTTAGAACTTTTCTATCATCATGTAAGGAAGTGTACCTACCACATATCTATATTTTTTAAGCATTGATAGTGTAAGACTTATAGGTATTTATGAGAAAATTATTTTGTAACACAGCCCGACGATATGGAAGCGGGACGCCGTTACGTTTAGTGTAATGCGGCATCTCGCTTCCACAACGTCAACTGTCCTGCTTTAAGAGTTCATGGTAAGGGGGCTGGGCGTCGACTCGACACCGCTAGGCTGAGCTCACAATTTAGAAAATACTTCTACGTACTTTAAACAAACGCTTGCATACATCATGTTTAATTATTTTGTTATAAACATAAATCGTATTACAATGGGTTAAAAATAAATAATTCATCAAGTGTGGATTATATTTCCAGGTCATGTATCCATATCAGTCACCCACTACATGAGAATGTAACCTGAGATTATTATTACATATTAATTGTAAGTCCTTTGTAACAGTTTCGTAGCAATAATTATAATTAATGATCAGCTGATTGATACAATATTTCTCAAATCGCAAATAACGATTGTGATCGTGCCTGTCTTTAAGCACAAACTAATAGACTGAACTGACTATCATGAATCTGATAGAATTTACCGCGCAGTGTACTCATCATTAGTGTGATACCTCAACCAAAATGACCCTGTAATAATTATAAAAAAATGTAGGTGATCAGCATCATCATCAGCCGGAAGACATCCACTGTTGAACAACTCAGTTACTTCATAACACCCACGAAGGCATAGCAGATAATAGCGTTAACAATTTTAAGTAGACAATTAACATTATTATGTCGCCACTTATAGATCTGCCACCCTGCAAGTTAAAAGAGCGTAATACGGACGCAAAAACCTTCCATTAACGACTAAACAGAGCCTTTTGAATTTTCAATGAGCAATGATTACGAGGCCTTGGTAGAAGTCAATTAAAAAATGGGTCGATATGTAAGTCACGATGTAGATAGGAATAATAATATTGGAATCTAGACGACGCGCGACGACACGGCGCTGTC
This sequence comes from Abrostola triplasia, assembly GCA_946251915.1. Lineage (NCBI taxonomy): Eukaryota > Metazoa > Arthropoda > Insecta > Lepidoptera > Noctuidae > Abrostola > Abrostola triplasia. The sequence continues at coordinate 8,835,378 of OX276428.1, read as the reverse complement.
GCCTGAAACTAATAAACAGAGCGAAATAAGGTTGTCACCGTGTCGGAGAAACTAACGAACTATACTTCAGGGGCGGCCCAACAAACCGGAAAGCCTTGTTACTGATAAACGAAAATACAGGAGGTTTGTTGTAAGAATTAATCATTCGAAATGAAAGCTTCTGTATAAGTATTTCGGAGTTGGAGTTTACCTTATTCTCAATTATGTTGTTCATTGTGGCGTCAAGAGGGAGGTCTTTGTTCAACAGTGGACGTCTTCCGGCTGATGATGATGATTCTCAGTTACAAGCTTGTGGTTGCAATCAAATGATATTTTTTGAACTTACACAAAAAATGTACTTATTTGGATTGTTGATTTAAGATTTAAATAGAGTTCTACAGGTTTATGAAAACAAAAGTGCTTTGAAAAATGTTTAAGTCTGATATAAAAACACGTAGAGTAAGGAAGGGTGGTGACCAATATGTACTATTATAATATATGAGCACTTAATAGTCACATAAGCTATAGTAGCTATAGGATATTGTTCTTTTCTCATTGTTCTGTCCATCGCTCTGCGACACAGAATTAGTTAATAAATGTCGCTTCATAATCCTACTACTATTATAAATCCTACTATCCTACTATCCTACTATATCCTACTATCCTACTATATCCTACTAATTCCTACTAATATTATAAATGTGAGTTTGTGAGTATGGATGTGTGGATGTTTGTTACTCTTTCACGCATAAACGGCTGGACCGATTTGGTTGAAATTTGGTATGTAGATAGGTTATACCCTGGATTAACATATAGGCTACTTTTTATCCCGAAAAAATGTAGCGGGTAACACCGCGGGGCGCAGCTAGTAAATAGATATTGATAATATCAATCAATATGCATAGCACATGCCCTTTGAATTGAAAGTAAGGAAGTATTACCAACATGATTACCTACTTTTTATCGTAAGTTTATTACAATATACTTTACATTTTTATTGTAATTACGTTAACTAAAAAGAAAAAGGAACATGCAATTTCAGTTTGTAACTTTCCGATGCAGTACTTCTGTGGCATACTCTATTGCATTTTTCCGCATTAAGTATGAAATTCTTGAGCATGATTATAGTTTTTTCATATTTATTTTTCATATATATTCGTCAGAATTGCGGGCAACCGGTGGATGGAATTGGCAAGCTGTCGTTCATTGTAGCGTTCTAAGGGGGAGGCCTTTGTTCAGCAGTGGACTTCTTCCGGCTGATGATGATAATACGTAGTAACTTAATAGTTCAGAATGGTTGTTTTTTTTTTAAACTTCACGTAGTTAATGTGGACAATTTATTAGTATTATACATAGTAGGTATTATATCATGTTATTAGAAAAATCTTAAGGCCAATATAACACACTTGTGTGAACGTAGATCCATTACAAAACTGGTGCCTTTGCTGTAAGCGTAAGGTAATGTAAAATTGCAATAAGGTGGTACATAACCAAGAGCCAATTTCAAGAATGTTTTAATAGTTATATCATTCAGTTCTTAGTTGTTGTTCTATTGTTTTCTTCAGCTTGTTTCGAATTTATAGATTAAGTTTCTAAATTACCGTCTAATATTTACTTGTCAACAGCAGTTAAAACAAATAAACGAGATAACGGGACACTGCGTTATACATGGTTATACTCATCACACCAGCTACTTAGGTACTGTTTGAAGATACTAGTTCCGTAAAAGCTAATTACGCAAAATATTTTTTTCTACGAAGCTATATTATATTGTATCCACAAGTATCTATATTATATACATTTACAGTTAGTGTACATAATATATTATCACATACCTATTAAAAATGCTGTGATTATCTCCTATAATTTTAAAAGAGAAAGGATGTCTTATCATTTATGAAATAAAAATGTAGGTAGGTAGGTAGGTTAGCTTAGGTTAGCAACATTCTTAGAAAATCTAAAAATCTCTAACAATATTACATTTTATCATTACTTAGTTCCCTAATTTTATTATCATTACAGCAGTATTTCTTGTTTACCTATATCTAATTCACAAAACATTCGATTGTGTTTGCGATCCCAGTTGCCAACAATTCAATACGAATCCCGTTTGAACGTCAAAGCCGAATTGGGGTCGTACCGCCGAATGTGCGGTGGTTGTAAAACCACATGTCAACTACACCTAGCAATCGCGATAGATTTTCAAATGCTGCGTCTGTAGACCTCAGACACGATAGAATTGACGTAAGACTAAATAATGTGAGTCTTATTATTACTAATGCACTAACCACACCGATAGCAGAACTTTCTTTTGTTTCACGTTTTCTTTTTGATGGGTAGTAAAGTCTTATTGGACAAGTGGACTGGACAGACAGAGTAGACAATGTTTTAGAATCACTCAAATAGTTTATATTTTATGAAAGTTATTTTTAAATTTTATATGCAAAGGGTTATTAAAAGTTACAACTGTCTTTGTCCGTTAACGAAAAAGAAAAAGTAGTCGATACCACTACGAAATATTTTAAAGATAGACATACGAAAGAAAAGACACGACATGATTAAAAGTTTCTACAAAATCCGGAGTACTCCAAGTATACGTGAAGCAGTCGTAACTCGTACGTTTCACTTTTTAATCCGAAGTTGAAAAGTTGTTCGCTAGAAATAAGACGTACCCTGGTAGAGGAACATGTACTATGTAGGGTAATATTGATAAGGACGAATACAACGGAGAGTTAAAAAGTATAGAACATATTAAGGAACGAAAGCTTGGTATTATTTCTATGACTTCTTTTTATTGAGGGTTGAACCAATGGAGAACAACCGTCGGGGTAATCAACTAAGGTGTTAAATAAGTAGAGATGGGTAATTTGGAATAGTCTGTAGCGACATTAGGCCCTATAATACTAAAATCTTTTGTAATTACATTTAAAATGCCTCATTTCTCCATTGTATAGATTACCTCAAGTTTTCATATTTTTTTATTAAACCTATTAAAACCTCTTATAATTATCGTAGTTAGGTCCCTCAGTACCTGACTACTTTAGGACTAATTCCGTTTGTAGTCTCAAATCAATAAGTTCACCTATAAATTTAATAGTGAACGATTTGAAATTGACGTTCCATTAGGTTGGTAACAGGATTGCTATACTCTCATGGGTACGTTAAAGAGTCTTGTCCTCTTGCAATATGTATTAAATAGTTGGTTCCAAGAATATGAGAACCCTAATAATTATTATTACGTAAGTATTATGTACTCGCTTGCAAGGACTTGATACGTTACTCTAAATATCGGATTTTGCATTTTTTTTATTGATCCAATACAGAATGAAATGACTGCATTGAGTTGGAACGGAACTAAACAACGTTATCCGAACAAAGTACTAGGAAAATTAGTAAATAAGGTCATCCGAACGAAACTAACGATATCTTGAGTAACGTTTCTAGTTCTTGCAAGGAATATAAAACATAAATTCTAGGCTAGGATCTAGTAACACTACTATTATAAAGGCGAAAGTTTGTGAGTGTGTTTGTATGTTTATTACCTCTTTACGTTCAAACGGCTAGATCGATTTTGATCAAAATTCATTTGGAGGTACCCGACACCCTGGACTAAGACATAAGCTACTTTTTATCCCGACGAAATATAGTGGGTAACACTGCGAGGCGCAGCTAGTAAAATAATAGAACGAGGAGAAAACTTATAACGTGCACCTCTGTCTAGATTCCCAAAAAAATCGAACGCTAAACTCATTTATTATATAGATACTGAATGAAAAATGCACTCTTAACGTTTCTGCTAATGACAAAGCACTAAACAACAAACTAAGTCATCGTAAATTGTGTTAATGTTCTAATCCAGGATAGAAACCAAACTACGGCCCAATTACAGCCAAATTCATTCCGCAATCACCACGTAATTGAGTTACAAATATACAGAGCTAAACTTTTGCATTTATATTAAAGGAGAATTCAAGCATAATAAAGCTGTAGGTAACGTTATGAGAACGAAGAAAAGTCGACATCTAAGTACCGTAATACAATACCTTGAACAACAAGTTAATAATAAAGCGGTAAGCGCATTATACCATGATTTATGGATTACACACGCAATAATCGCGTAAAAATGGCCGCCGGCTTCTGTACCTATAGCCCGTGACATTGGAACTTCGCAATCCACGTTTGTACGGTCAAGGTCAAGTTGAAGTGGGCACCGAGGGTGAAATGTTTCTACAAAACTCTTTGTAGTACAATTCATATCAAAGGAAAATATTTGTACGTATTTCCCCAGTTTTTTTTATCAAATTATTACACAAATTGCTTTTTGGTAGAGAATAATGATAATAAGAAAATAAACTCTAATAAGATATGTCCGTTAACATAAAATAGGATTTTTTTAATTGATTATGACATTCGTCATTATTTCATCAACATAATCCAATACAGAATGAAAACATGATATATGAACTATGAACAAAAGTGTATTCGATTATGTGGAACTGACAATAGGTAAATATTGTACTAAAAGATCATCTAAACCTTACCAATGAAACGAGCATACAACGCATCATGTTTACTATTTGCTAGTCTGTAAAGACTGCAGTCTTTCGTTTAGAATTCAAGTGGGGAAAATAGTAGGAAATCCTTTCAAGGCGCTGAGCATGCCCGCTGCTATATCCCCAGTACTCGTATACGAGCCGACGTCGGTAGTAAATGCTGCCCCCATTGCATAACATCGTGCATTGCATTTCCTTGAACTTGATAAATATGATTTCACATTTTCTACTCTGATTTATGTTCCTTTGAATATTTTAAAGTGTTATATTAGTAAACATTAGTATATCGTCGTCGTATTTTACTACTGCCCTGAATGTGATTACTGGAATTATTACGTATCTCTCCCCACTCGCTTAAGTGCCAAGGCAAGTTGTATCCTTGGATGCATAGATGATGAATGTTTAGATACTGATCATTTTATATATACAAAGTATGCTTCAGTAATAGAGTAGCAGAGTGCCAAGGATAAGTAGGGAAAACTACCTACAACATCTTCCTCTATTACAATACGGACAACTATTTAACAACTTATTGGTTTTTAGATTCTATTGCTATCGTATGCGAATTATATCAACTATCGACTTCTATAATCTTCTTGCCTTTCTTAGCCTAAGCATACCTATGCACTATTAATATTACACATAGCGTAGTGTATTTTTCTAATACCTAAAATTTAATTCTTCGTGACGAATTTTACTATAGCGCTATGGATATTTCAATAAAAAAACTTACTAGAGTATGCACACATACATACATACCGCAAAGACAAATTACAACTTTAAAGCAAGCTACCGCATACCATAATTAAATTACTTTTTGTTCAAAGACAGACAAGTAACTAACGTTAATAATTCTGAGAATCTAATTAATGTTTTACGATTTGAGTATTTTATCAATATGTACTTATGTTGGATGGAGGCTCGTCTTTGTATTGGAGAAAGGGTTGTCAAGGAGAAAACGATTCTTTTCAAACTTCCCCCATTTCCTGGAAGTGTCACCCTTGTGGAAAATAAATTCCCTTTATTCTCCTATTTTATTTCTGATTAATTTCGATAGGGATTCAGGACCTTCAAATAAATTCCCTGAGACAGTTTTTGGTTTGGTGATTGAAAAGGAATTTTTGGTTTAGATTCTGAATTCAAAAGTTTCAGGGCATGGTAACAAAAAGTCATTCTTTTTTGTAATTTTAGAACTGAAAGTCTTAAAAACACTAATGACTTTTATATACTAATTAATCACCTCAATTCTATTGGTATAAGCCGCTATACTCACGTATCTTCGATTTGTGTAAGTAATTGGTTTACTGCTGTATTAACTTAATTAAATAAATAATTAGCACCGAAGTTTCAATTGTGATGTAGAAACATTAACTTGAGATTTAGTCAAACAAGTTCATCAAAGTTCAAGACTAGCTTTATCTATGATCAGAATGTGTCAGCGCACGCAATCCCTTTAATAAGGCAATGGACTTACAAGTGCAACCTCTGTAGTGTAAGATGCTAGCTTGGCCGTTTTAGACAAAAGAAAAAACCTCAAGGAATAATGTTGAAACAAGCCACTTCAAAGGTCCTTTGTTCTTAAAGTTTCTTCTATTATGTTTCTAGAAGGCACGTGTATAAAAGCTGGTCAACCGAACGCGCAAAGCAAAGCTCAGTCAAGATGCGCGCTTGAAATCCAATTATCTCGTTCCCCGCGTACTTTATAACGAACGGTAACTCGTGTTCTTGTATTTTATCTTATGCAACTTGTTTCTTCTTACGTTAAGAAGTAGGCAAGACTGGTACACGTTTCAATATGAATTATCTTAACAATAACTACAATTACTTAACGATAACAATGATTAATTTTAGCAACTCAATTACAGCAATTACTAGTTTTTTGGCTACGTTACGAGTCAGATTAATGTTCAGGGATGATATATATAAATGGTTGTATTTGTTTTAGATCTGGCTGCTTGTGTATTTGGGATTCATGGCCGCAAGCATTCTCACGATACACGAGAAATTCCTAATATACGGCCGTGTTTCTAAAAAGAAAGATCATATTATATATATTTTTTTTTTATCATTTAATCAAATTATAGCTAATAATCAGTTGTTCGTCACGCCTCAGAGAATTCATCGAAATAATATGAATTTGTTAGTGAGCGCGATATTTATGTGCAAACGATATTTCGCTGTAAATTACTTTTCACAGAACAGTCTGAGAATATATGTACCTAAATGTCTTTTGAATAATAAAGCAATATTGTATAGTAATTTAATTGCACAATTTGTTTTGCGGCATATTAGGAACTTTTAGCCCTTTGCCATTGAATTATTTCAAATAATAATTATTATTCCAATCCCAACATTAGAAATATTCTCAATGCCTACTTAAAATAATAAGTTTTTTACTTTACATTTTGGCTAATGATATAAGAAAATGGCGGTGAAAATCTATGGAATTAATCCCATGTATCATATTGTATACCTACTCGACGAAATATTGGATTGCGATGCATGTTTAAAAAAACTCAACAAGTTTTGAATAGCTACAAAACGCGATGAGGCGGACAAAATATAAAAGGCAAATTTACGAAAAGTCCCGAGATTTGTTCGACTAGTTTAAGACAGTGCTCCAGGTGGCAATAAAATATCTCATTTTCTGTAAGTTGTCCTTAGTTGAACGCGGAGACATTTCTCTAGTGGCGGGGTGCGTGGCAACAGTACGTACAGGGTGGCAGGGGGGCGCGCACCCCGCGCGGGCGGCGCCGCTACGTGGGCGAGTCTGTAGTACTTGGTAGTACGACCTGCACGACTAAAATCCACAGCGTGTTGTTGTTGTGTCTACATAGATTTGCGCAGGCGCGTCACCCTGCCACTACATACCCGATGTGAAGACCCCACAGATACAAACGACCTCGAAATCCACGCTCCACACCAAATATTGATAAGTCGTACGTAATAACCTTTTCACTCATTTGGTTACAGAATGTGTCTGGCATGTCACCTGTCATCTAGAATACGATTTATAGAGACATGACCAACATTTTTACTACTTTTATGAAGGAAATAAAGTTACGTGTGAAAGGTGTGTCACGCAAAACCTTTGGTTCAACTTGCTTATATAACTTTTATACCATCATTTTATTTGGTTTCATAAAATCTTCAAATTATCCTTGTAAATATTATGTAGACTAAGATTTATATAAAAAATACTACAGGCGAAACATGAATTAATTAACGTAATAGGTTCAGTTGTTTTAGTTTTAGCAAATATTTCAGTTGTTATTACTACTTTTTATAATACAGAAAAATATATTATGTAGGTACATATAATATACCCATATTATAGTTATAAAAAATAATGTATATTGAAATCGTTAATTATTATTATTTTATAGAGAGAGAGTAAATATAATTCTTTGTAAAAGTATAATTTTTTGTCTTTTACAATGTTGTATTTGACTTGAGATAAGCATGATATCCAATGGAGCAATATTATCAATGAGATAGTTCAATTTCTTTGTTAGCGTTATACAAACAAGTTGAGCTGACCACTTTGTATTATTATCTACTTTTAATAATGTATAATGTTTCAGCACTGGTGTCCTGAAGTTTTCAGTTAATATTATCTTTAATAACATCAAAAGGTTACTTAAATTAATTTCACCGCAATAACGTCAGCGACTCATCTCTCGGACGTAGTTCATAATAACAGGGACCTTTAATACGTATAATGTCACAAACTTACCTTCGTCTTGATTGCTTCCCAGAAGTACCTCAGTATTATGGAAATTGCCTTCCTTAATCATTGTGTCAGGATCTTTGGGCAAAAACACGCCGTCGACTGTCGGCGCTGACGGGAAACCCAATATACCAGTGTACGAATTCCATTGCTGTACTGATATTGTCTTAGCATCGACGCCCCGCATGCAGTCCATTACTAAGCTCGGGTCCGCAGCTAGGAGACTACTATTACAATTACAGTCATCTACCAAAACTTTTCCTATGTCTTGTGCCCTCTCTCCTGTCATCCAACTCCACGGAGCATTTAATGTCCCTGATTGCAGGATACCTCTTTTGAATAATCCCTTCATCTCCGGTGAAAGCATGTGTAAACTAACACTGCCACCTCCAGCCGACTCTCCAAACAAAGTTATCAATTCCGGATCACCACCAAAAGCACGGGCGTTATCTTTAATCCATCGAATGGCAAGTTGTTGATCCCATAAACCCATATTCCCTGGCGCTTCTTCACTTCCCGGCGAAAAATATTTATTCAAGTATAAAAATCCAAACGCACCGACTCTATATTGCATAGATGCAACTATAACATCACTGGAGGAAGCCATTATGTCCGCTTTATATAGGTCGAGTGTTGCTGTGCCACTCATATAGCCTCCACCGTAAATCCACACTAGGATTGGCACTTTCGGCCTCTCTGTAAGAGGTTTATCTTGATGATGACGGACTCGTAAGTGCTGGGGAACCCAAATGTTTAGATAAAGACAGTCCTCCGATATGTTTGTATTTGGATTCCACATTTCTTCTCCCTCAAAACCGGGAAAATATTCATACCGTTCTTGGTAACAGCTATTTGGCATTGCTGTGGCTTCAAGTACTCCGTGCCACGGGTCGATTGGTACCGGTTTGCGGAATCTTAACGGTCCTAGAGGAGGCTTTGCAAACGGGATGCCGGTAAAGATGTGTACTTCTCGGCCCATAACTGTTTTAGCGTAACCTTTGACGAGGCCACTCTTAGTCTCGACGATAAGTGGGTCATTATGAAAATTCTTTGGTACGGGGCTGGTGGTGGGCGTGGTCTGTGTTGTGGACGTCGTGGTGTCGTGGTGGTTGGCCCATGATCGACCCCATGCGCCCGACACGAAGTACCACAGCAGGAGTTTGGTAAATACGATCTTTGTGTTGCTGATCATTTTTAATGTTTTTATATTCACACTAGTATTAACGAGATGTATCAGAATACAATCTGAAGTAGTCCGCCAGCTTTATGAGATACTTATTGAAACACATTTCTAGTGGCACTCGATATTCTGCTGTGGCCGTACCTGAAAAAGAAAAAAAAATAAGTATACATATTTAAAAAGAGGTTGATTTGTGGATACGGTTTGTATTCATTTAACAATCAGAGTAAAGTGGTTTTGTAAAGCTATTATTAATTTCAAATTAAGTCTTTTTATTCAATGTTGTCTGAATGATAGGTTGGCACTATTATTATACATAATATTCTAAGTTCTTTTTACGTTTCAAATTACTCTTGTTGTATGGTAGACATTTTATCTAGTCAAATAATCAAATAAATAGGTAAAATGTGTACATTTCAAACAAACAAGAGTTGTGTAACTTTCAAAGTAAAACTAAAAACCTTTTTGCTAAATTATCAAAAGCAATTCGAGGATGTTCGTGTAACTACTTCCGCCATATAGTAAGCTTGCGTCTTGCACACAGCCTTGGTCGTGACACTAGAATGAAATAGATTTGACCAATTACACCTACCATAAATCCCTCTTTTATTTACGCAGCTCCCTTCTATAGAATATTTAGAAATTCACAATTAACTGGCTATATAGTGTTTATTGAGGTATTATCATTTAATTATATATAGGTATATATTATTATCATTATTTTCTTTGTAATCTGTTTAGTCTTTCTGTATTAGATAATCATAATGCAATATTATTTAAAAATATATATTATGTATGTATATTTATAATATGATCAGTTTCGAGCGTATGGCACCCTGGGCTGCAGCTGAAAATCAGCGTTGAGTAGTAGTCACACTGCTACTTGACATTTATGCTGAGCTGTTAGTCCATTTAGTACATAAGGCTAAAATGTATTTACTAAGTTTTTAACTGTATTTATGTGCTAAAAAATAAATTTTCTTTCTTTCTTTCTTTCTTTCTTTCTTTCTTTCATAATATGGGTGCATGTTCTGAATAAAAATGGGAAATGTCATATTACCAGTACAAAACCTATTGAATAATAATAATATATTGAATAAATTATGAACGCTGTTATAAATGTTCAGTCAACATGAAAACTGAATGTTTAAACATAATAATTCAAAACTCACGGTATGTGTTTGTTTGTTACGGGTCATTTATTTTACAGCCTACCGTGTTTTGTTTAATATGTATAGGAAATGAAAATAATTTGGAATTCTGTTGATTGATGAATCGTTTCAATGTTAAGTGTAAAATTAGATAATTACGTGATGTGTTTTAAGCAAGATATTAAATATTTGGCTGTGATCATACATAGATACATACTGACGATAAGCAGTAGGTAAATCTGAGAGAGAAAAATCCCGTAGGTCTCTGACATGGCTACGTCAGAGGCCTCCAGCTGGCTTAATCTCAGACACCAATTTGTTCATCAACCATACGATAGAAATAAGAAAAAGAAGAAGGGTAGAAATAACCCTCGGAAGATTATAAATATAGTTCTGGACTGATAATGATTAAAAAAATACATATATTTCTACGGAAATAATTTCACGAACCGAAGTATACAGAATTACCCTGATGTGCAATAAATAAAGACAAAATTGATAATCATAAAATAATAACAAGTTTTCGCCCCATGGAGTCATCAATCATCTTTCTGCTTGTTTTATACAAAGATTTATTGATAACATTTCCTGAATAACCGGTAATTTAGGTTTCTTTCATTATAGGTATTCCGGGGTTAATTATACAAAATTACTACCACCATTAAAATTGCGTATCGCTTACAGCGTTTACGGTAGCGTGGAGATTAATTAATTAGTCGATACCGTCGGTGTAGAGTAACAAGACGGGGTAGATACAGTAGTAGTAGAGCTATAAACTACTTAGTTACAAACTATTAAAATGAAAAACGTCTGCTATCTGATAAGTAATGGAATTTGATACATTTTATCAAGGTCGTCGTGTTGTCCTGACTTACGGATCAGATTGTACAAGGTTGCGGGTTCAACACCCATTTAAGGTAGCACTGTTAGACTTTAATGTCCTAATGCTTTCTTAGTTAGATATTTATTTATTTGGCAGGCATATGTTTGCTACAACCGTAGTTTTACTCGAAACTGCATGTAAAAGTATCCAAATTATTTATGATATCGTCAATTACTAGTAAATCAAACGAGGTATAACTATAGGTACACCACGGACTTGAATTCGCTGTCACACATGGACAAAAAGCTCGCCGCTGTTTAGAATGTATAATATCTAGCGTAATGTGGGGGTGTAATTTCATAGAACTACAAACAGGCATGAAGATAATAATATAATAGGAACCTAACCTATAGGAAAGCATTGTCGGTCTGGCAAATAACAGCGCCTAAACCTTTTTATATCAAAAGCTTCGTTGCAAAGAACCAGTTTAGCGAACCGCCAGTTTTTGTGATCGAAATGACTCAGATTGTCGAATCTCTTAATAATTGGTCGTTATTTACGTAATATCATTTTACTGTTAAGTCGGAGAATTTCAAAATACCTAGTTTTAATGCAGATACTTTAAGGTTTTTCTTCTTGAAAGTCAGCCTTATTACTAGCTTTTGCCTGCGGTTACGCCTGCGTTATGTAGCTTGTGTCCTTTCTCAGGTCTTAAACTTTACGGTACGGTACTTAAACGGATGTATATGAAATTTGGCATGTAGAAATGCCAAATATATCAAAATCCGTCCAGCGGTTTAGTTACTTTCACATTTATTATGTTAGTATGGATTTTCACACTGGGTATAGGTACACTAATACTTAAGGTAAAGAGGGTAATTGTTGCAGTAGTGAGCAGTCTTATACCTTTTACCGACTGCATAAACTAAGGCCAGATAATATATTGTAAAAGGTTCCACGCATTTGTCCCTTTCTTCCCTAAATCAATAATGCCCTCTCTCTCTTATACACAATAAAATATGTTGTGTCTGGGAATCCCGCAATGATATGTTTAAGGAAAGAATATTACTGTCCCACTGATCTCAACGACAACTCAACCGTAAAATTGTTTTTCCTTTATATGTCTATCCGTATACTTGTGTTCTCCGAAACCCGTACGTACTTCAATTTGAATAGCAAATTGATTGAAGGGTGCTCTTAGCTCACGAGATTTAACTTAAATACTGTTAGGTCTTGCAAATACAATAGTTCAATCACTTCTTGTTTTGCGTTATTATAGTTATATTGTTCGATTCCCACCCAGGACAAAATATATTTGTGTGATGAGCATTCATTTGTTCTGTGTCTGGGTGTAATTTATCTAGAATACATAGTATTTAGATGTATATAGGTATGTTTATTAGTTGTCTGGTTGCCATAATACAGGTTCTGGTTAGTTTGGGATCAGATGACCGTGTGAGAGCTGTCCTAAGATTTTGTTATTACCAAAGTAAATCATATGTAATGAAAGATACTCACGAAAGTTACAATAGCATATATTAATTTAGATAGCGTAGGTTTTGATTAAACATGGACCAACAATACAGGAGGAATTCCTAGGAATTCCAACATGTACACTATGAATTCCTCCCATATTGTGAGTACTACCTACAAAAATAAAATATCAAAAGCACAAACACCTAGACTCAGGACTTACATATCAAAAATTCAATTTAAATGGCCCATGATTTTATATTCATAAAGAGGAAAAAATATAAACGAAATCATTAGACGACATGAAGATAGATGAAGACAAAAAGAAAATAACAAAAGTCATTAAATTATTTGTAATCCAAACTTAGTATCAGACTCTTTCTTTTGTCAAATACGTTTGAGACAAGATAATGAAGCCAAAAATAGAGTTTTAAACGCCTTATTGAAAAAGGAACAGTATCATTATTAGAAAGAATTTTTTTTTGTATATTTGACAACACACACTTCATATTTTAAAAAGAAAAAATACGAACGAAGAAAAATATTGAAATTGTACAAAGAGTAGCTGCAGTAGTTGGTAAAAAAAGAATCCTAAACGAGGCTCTTTAAAAATTCGATAAATTCATGTGTGTATCCTCTACATCCTATCGAAGAAAGCCGCCTGTACCGCTGAGAAAAAGGTTTTCTATAGGCGGTATTACGTCACATGTAGAGCATCTTACTTATTACAACCTATCTTTAAAAATGTATAAAATGCATCTTAAATTGCTAGAACTTTGAATATTTTCAAATTCAAAAAATCATTTGCAAAAATATGTTGTAACTGTACCCTGTACCATGGTGTTTATACAGTTAGTTCCACATATTTTACCATTATTTAATGCCATGCAAATATTTTGCTGGATTGTTATGAATTCCTCGAAAACATTCAATAGAAGTATCGTTTTTCATCAAATGATTTTCCTTATGCGGACATAACGAGAACTTTGAATATTGTGCTAGATGGTTTTGAATTCAGTAATTAACATAAATGTCGTTTTTGGTCAGATGTTTTATCCTTATGGGGATATCATATTTTTAATATTTTAGGAGAAATATACACAACCGTGCATTTAGCAATTTAACTAAATACAGCAATATATCATCATGAACGTTAATTCTAAGTCCATGTTCATTGAACAAGACTAATATAATGATCAAGTCACTGGCATTCAGAAGATGGATAGCAAAACGTGGCGTGTTTACTTGAATCCATTAGCTGATTCTAAAAAAAATACTCGTATTCCGTCGTTGAAATGGTAAATCAATCACAATGAAATGTTCCGACGTGAGTGGATTGTACAGGTAATGATGCTATACCATATGTGATGGTCTTCACTCAAGTAAAGCCCGGTAACAATAATCACGTCATGTAGTATTTTATATTATATAATCATTAATTTTCTATCCGTTTATGTGTTATATGATAATGGGTACTGCCCGATACCAAACTGAATGCAGGTATTCAACTTAGGCTTTCAATTCATCATATTATACTTACTGAGGATACTTACCGATTTTTCATACGTCAGATTAATTATATTCGAAACATGAAATTGACACTTTGACAGTTAATGTATAGAAAATATGTAAAAACGTCAAATTTATTCTACTGATAAAAAATTCCGGCGATTAAAAAATCGGCCCATAGTCGTTGACTCTTGGGTTTTTGAGACCAATCTATTAGAACCATAACTATCGAAATCCATTTAGCCGTTTAGAAGATACGAGGTAATAAAGAAATGTAGAAACATACAAGATACCAACCTATGCGCGAAAAACGTAATCCTTGACAGTCGCATAAAAATAAAAACTATGCAGATTAGACAGACAGAAAATGGCAGAAATTGGACTCGTATTCCATTCAATACCATTTAGAAAAAAAAGAGTTAGGCAAATCATACATATGACCGAGTTATGCCTGAACATACATAAAAAAAATTAACATCCGAATTGATAACCTCCTCCTATTTGAAGTCGGTTACAAACGTATCTTTTATAGATCCAAGAATGTTTAATAAAGATTTGGACGTGTAAGTAAAGTGCGGCGGTCGTGTAGAGTCAAATATATACACGAAGACTGGAGTTACAGTAGTGGTCATAAAACACCGGTGATGTATCTTTTTAAGTGGAGATGGAGTTGAGAATCGCAAAATCAGTTACACGTTACGGCCCCTAAACAAGACCTTACTGAGAACAAACACATATCATTGTAGTTAAAATTTAATATGCATATAAAGATATTTGTATAAAATTGTATATATAATCATGATTATTGGTACATAATAAAGAAAATCTAACATCTGGATAGTATGGATTATATCTCATGTGGAATTATAAACATTCCACATTTGATTAAAAATACATGGTTTTCTTCAGTAAAGATGTATATAAATGCGCTAAATGGATTTGTCCGTGATTAAATAGCTCGTGTCAACACTACCGAAGAAGATTAAGTGCCTACGGAAGCACATATATTATTAGAAGCTAAAACGAACAAGCAATTGTATGACTGGCTACGGATCAGGAATATTAAATAAGATTGCTTAATCGAATCTCCTAACCTTGACCGAGTAGGTCACGTAGGAAGGTCATTTGAACATTTTGGCGCTCGCAGGTGAGCATTCAAACAAGCGTCAAGTGTACAATTCATTATTTCCCGCTAATTATATTAGGAGGAATTAATAAGCATAGTATTTGAGAGCTGAAACTGAAATTATTACAGTGCAGGAATATATCATTTAGTTCAATATATTTTCGTCCAGCTTAAATAAATGTTTACATGCACTTTACCATGTCTTGGAATGTGTGTTGAGCACGCGCATACTAAAATACACTTGAATCGAACAAATATTTTCTCAACATAATACAGCGATTTTATCAGGCTTTATAATAGTGGTTTTACACGAAGAGTATAGAATAAAAAATTAAGTGCGGCGCCGTTGGATCAACTGGCACATAGTTACAACATTCAACAGATAGCCAATAGAGGGTTATATTCTATTCAGTTTAGTGTAAGGTCGCGCTTATCCGCTGATCTCGGTGCCGATCGGTGATCATTATTTCATCGGCCGCTCGGATGGGCCGCGGGGGACGCATAACCGTTGGCTCCGGGGCTCGGCACAGACCGCGCCGAGTGAAAATAACGGCCGGTAATAATATTTGTTTCATGGTGATTTTTATTGTCGCCACGTGTAATGAGGTTTTAAATTGAATGCGACGGTTTTATAAATGCTGACACGGGTTGCTGTTCGTTTGACAGTTGATTTGTTGTTCATTTTTTGAATGAACCATCCTGTTTTTGTTGAGTAAACCTTAAACGCCAAGTGGAATCCGGCCTAGAGTTGACCAGCCGCTTTAGAGATTGAGCGAAACTTAATACTTAGAATATATTTATTATGATGAGACCGTTTCCTCGGTGCGACAAACAGTCAGCACAGGCTAAGGCTGGTTAAAATTTAAAAATAAACTACTACCTACAAACTTAGTAAAATTATGCTTCTAAATAAATCACTGACAAAACAACCTAGATTAGATAACTATCACTTGGAGGGTTATCACTCCTTGTTTTACGAAACAAAAAAATGAGGCAGAAATAAGTAATTGTTGATATTTTGTAAACAAAGAGTACCAAAGTTTTCTAATGATTAAAACAATAAGCACAAGGTTAGGTCTGTTCACTATCAGGTTTCAGTCAATGAACTTATGACACCGAAGACAGTTGATCATTTTTATTTTGTTTTGTATCTCCCTTATATATGAAAAAGTAGGTACGTATTGGATATAGGTATACGTTATCGACAAGCGAAACAATTGGTACATTTATATAACGTACCTATGTACACTGTACAGCACAATAAGTGCTCTATGCATACATTTGGATCATCCTGCACTCACGTGAACGCCCATTCTATTGACTAGCCGGTAATCTCTTAGGCGCCCGTTATGATGGAAGCGATTGAACATACATCTCTGGACCTCACGTATACATTGATGTATATACATACGTATTGATAACTTAAACAACAGGTTCGCAAACCACACCTAAATTAAGTGTTAACAACCGTGAATGGATAGGGTTAAGTTGATCATAACGATGTCCCGATAAGTATACCATAAAGTTGTCGTTTATTGTGGCGTTTTAAGGTGCCTTTGTTCACCAGACGAGTTTTGACTGATCATGATGATGTAATGAAGTATAAAGGGTAATTAAATTATTTAAAAAAACACAGTTTTAGGATAGGTACATATTTTGTTTGTACTTCACGAATGATTATTCTCAAGTATCGGTGCACCCTCGACGGTCAACCGTAGACAAGAGGCAATACGCAAGATAAATAGAGATAGAATAGAATAGAAAATATATGGCATAATAATATGCCATAGTTTACATAGTCGAGATATTAGGTCTTCACACAGACAATTATCGTTATATTCAATCTCTATTAGACTAGCGTCTTTCCACTTGACTCTACATCACGGCATGAACTGTTTGTAGCGCGTGATAATATGAAAAAAATTGTAACATTTAATATTTGGGTTGTTCCCGTAAACAGGTATACAGAATTCAATCTTTTATCCGGCTTAACAGGTTCATGTGGGGACAAACGGTAAGGCTCCTATTGTCCAGTCTGAAGGACCTAAAGCTTACGCTGTTCTAACCCTAACACTGTACAAGTCTCTCTTATATCTTAATATACCTTAGTCGCTTGTGTAACCACATTGTAAGACCTAATAAAACAAATGCAGACGGCGGGTGTACAATTTACCGGGCCAACTAAAACTATTCGTATTTCGTGGGTCGCCCGCGGCGTCAATAGCGTAAGTTTTCAATTTCGACGAATTCTGTCGGTATTTATTTACTTGTGAGCTGAATATAAAGCACACGTTAACTTGTAAGACAATTTATCGACGATACCGTGTGTGGTAGGTACACATGGGGCGGCTATCGTATTGGATTTTTAGACAACAATCATCTGCTCCTTAATGTGATAAAATAAAAGCTGTCTAGCGAAGATTCGTTCGTAAATTTATAGTGGCCTAACCTTATAGTTTTTTCTTAGAGATGTAAGACAATGACGAAATAGTTCGTGCACGATACATGGTAACTATGACGCCCTGTTATATTAGTTTACAGTCTAGCGAAATGTATTCTGATAAAAGACTCCTTTCACTCCGTTGGGGATACAGGTGTGATGATATACATACATAAGAAATATACGTAGGTTTATCTACTGAAACTACGATCTGCCCAAAACTTTTACCTGCAGGTACTTAATCGATAACCTTGTCATCGTCTTACTAAGGACATTTCAGCATGAAAGCGGTTGGTTGGAGTGGAACAAAAGAGAGGGAAGTTGTATATCTAACAATACTAATGTTATTTTACAACCTTTATATAATATTTGTTGGTTACGCGTTTATGGATGCTATATTTCCTATTTATTTATTATTAAATACATTCGGTAACTGTCTACGGTTTATATTTTATATTTATACTTATTTTTTTACACTGTGGTTAGCAAAAATACCTATAATATGTAACATTTATAAAATAAATCAGTTTTTCCGGACAGTTATCCATGCGTATAGACAAAAAATTAAATTAATAATTACTTTCAAAGTTCTCAATATCGTAATGGGCACCTATGTGTATAAAATAAAAAAAAAATTATTGCTAAAATAAATGTTCAATAAAACTAAGCTAGAGGCAAATTGCCCTGAAAGTATGACTCGCAGACTCGCAGTTGCTCTCAAAAAACCAATCAAAGAATTATTTACACAGAGCGATCAGCAATAAAACATATTTGTACATTTAAACATAAATATTTGAGGTAGTTTACCAATGTGTGTAAATCTGATTGCGTCGAACTGAGCGCACAATGAATAAATGATCATGTGATCGGCGTGGATCCCAGATCAGCTGATGGGTGTGACCTCGTACCTACGCGTGCGTAGGTATACGTTTAACGCTGGGGAATAAACGAGAGAAATATACTCTGCTAGTATTTAAACTCAACATGCAATCGGGCATTAGATGCTATTGTATGTATATGAAACTCGCAACAAAATTTTGTATAAAGTGTACGAAAAAGGAATCAGTTTACCCTACTTTCACCCTTATTCTTTACAACGTTTTTTAAGGATAGGTACTACCTATATATAGTATCAAAAAATAAATCTTTCTTATTTTCTTGATCATGACCAACCGTTGTCTATCTTACTACGTAGGAAATATAGTGCACAACTGTATGTGGAATTACAGGTGCGCTTTTCCTATTCCTCACACTCGTAGTCCGATGGGACAGCAAACCGACACGAACGTAGAGAGATCAAGCGCGGTACTAACGCTTAACGTACTATTTGAAGCACTAGTGATGTATACTGTACACTGAATCTTAGAAATTGATACTATAGAATTCTTTTCAAAATAATAGATCTAATTGAGAAGGGGTATTTGTTTTTATTACTTCTACTAAAGCTCTGAGACGCAGAGTATGCCAGTGCTCTGCCTATCATGAAGTATGGATTACAGAAGCGCACAACAAACTACGCTTGTCAAGATCACAACCCACCATCCCTAGGGAGAATTCCACGCTCAAAATTAACTTAGACTTTGTATGCAGACTGTAGAGTGTTCTAACGAAGTCCAGGCCCGCACCGCTGTACATAACTGTTCAAGTTTACCAAATGACAATGTGTCGCTAACTTATAATACATTACGATGGAGCGCTGTTAAATTTTCGGGTCCTGAAGGGGCGAGTTGAGACCTCTTGTGAATAAACGTCCGCCGTTATTACCGTTATGAAACTTTAAGCGCAGTGTGCATTATGTAGACTTGGATTTTCAGGCGTAGTCTTGTTTGCCGCCATTACAACGTAGATGATGAATTGTGGACGATAGAACAGTGAAGGTTTTATGCTAAGAAATAAACACTAGTTTCATTTCAGTAATTAAACATCGAATATAAATTTGTTTCAAATTCGAATGAACAATTTTATGAGTTGTTTAAGCTGTACATTTTATTATTCGGCGTGATTTTATCAAGCAAGTATAATAATTCCATTTAAAGTTAGTCGTCACAAGTCAGAAACAAGCAGTGCCTCCCAAATATTTTTTTCTGCGACGCGAAATGAACGAGCTCATTATTCAGTGTTGACTTTCAGTTTGGTGCTTCACTTTTCCCCTAAAAGTTCGCGTAATCCGTTTTGAGAATATCTCTTGCGTTACTTTTTATCCAGGCTTAATTTTTTGTTTGCTTTTTTCATCTTTTTATTAATTACTTTTGTTGCATTCGTTTGAGATTTAATTTTAATTTAAAACATTTTGAATTCTTTTCAAAATAGACAAAGTTTCAGAAGGTAAGTAGGCACTTATTGTAGTAAAATGAAAACAAACCGTATTTAACCCATTTAATTGAATTCCTGAGGTATTTTCTAGTATTCAAATGTTCTCAACCATATTGCTTTTTATTTAAATAAATGAAAAGCACAAAATTATTTCAGAGACTTTAAAGCTTTTATACAATTATATAATAGAAAAAAAGTAGATTGTCGGAGAACAATTCCTCTACTATTAAATTAGACACGTCTTAAAGTACTAACTCTACATAAAGGACGCTTTACAATTGTCGTCGTAGAAAAAGCTTCATAAAATGAAAATGTCTTAACTGTATGGATTAATGTTATCCGCGGTCGCGTCAGCTGTGTGCTTGCTACCTAACAGTGGGGAAAAGAGGTGGCCGGGGAGCGGGAGGCGGCGAAGAGGCCGGCGCGCGCCGCTCGATAAATCGATGTGGGTAATACAATGCTATGCGGTGGGACGGCCTTGGGAGCTTGCAGCCTGCAAGACACACCCCCGTTTCACTTTTCAAGTTCATTATCAACAAGACGTCTTCATTCTGCGACGAATGATTACCATCTGACCTAATTAGTGATGATTGGTTAAGTGCTGCGATTGCCTGTAAACAGCGGATCCCACGCACTCAGCGCCTGAGTTTCTTGTTTTGGAGTTGGTGATATTATGTTTGGGACGAAGACTTATTGGTTTGACTTTGATCCAACTAAAAGACGGGATAAAACGCCGTAACTTTAAAAATATAAAAAGAAGTCGATATAGGTTTACCTACCTACTTAATAACACCTAGTTACCAGACTTTATTCTAAAAACACCAATAAAATCACTTGGTCCGTCACCTAGAACCACATAGGGCCCAAACTACACATCAAACTGTAGTCCCCTGTCTATTTCCTGGGGGTAAAAAGGCGTGAGCTAGTGTCGCCTACCTACTTTACCTAAACAAATAGGACAAACGTTAACAAGCAGCGATCATTTGTAAGTGTCTGTGTGCACTGTGACACTCAATAAATCGTCGTGCCTAGGGAAGGTAGACGAAATGTGTTAGGATTGAGAACAGCGAAATAAACTGTACTGCACTAGAAAACACTGACGTAAAAATGTATTGCACATGTAAATGCTTACAATTTTATTTGTACCGTAGCCAACTACCTAAGCAAAAGAATTGAGGGGATTTTCCTCACGTGGTAAAACGTTAAAATCTTAATGTTGGTATAACCTACAGATATGGGTATAATCATAATAGTTTATGAATATTACATTCTCTTTTTAATTTATTTTCCAGTGTTGATAATGTGACATTAATAAGTTTGATAATTCAGTGGACATCGTCTTTGATATTTTAATTAAATTATAATGATTTTATAATACATGGCTTTCCTTGTCATTTATAATGTAACCAAAATATACGGAACTTGAATGTAGGATAATTATGCTACATACTTAATAATGTATAGTATATATTCAGATAATATTATGCATATGGCACAATTGATACACTTTGTGAAAGAGTCAATGTTAATGCAATAGTACAAAGAAGTACAGCTAAAAACAATTGCATGTAAGCTTAGTACAAAGTTCACCAAGGTTTACGTGTTGTGACTACTTGAATATTAATGAAGGCTTTTAAACTAATGGCGCTAAGATTAAAAAACACGTACTGTAAGAAGGATAAAGAAAATGGAATAATTACCATCAATCATAATTTCCATAGAAAGTAAAAAGAGTATTTTTCAAGTGGTGGAGGTTGGGCAAACAGCCTTGTGGTTCATTCATAAAATTTTTGGAGAGCAGAAAATAAAATGATAATCTGTTATTAAATGTTTGCAACAGTTTTGGAGAATCTATTCAAGCATTTTATTTAATATGTATATCCGCCGTATTGCTTTTCAAAATACCTGCTGAAATATTATTCTTCTTTTGCCCTAACATAGCTAGGAGTAAATAAATGTTACAAGTAAAACCTACCTATAGTTTAAACGAATATTTGCAGGTCACACACAATTAGCCAATACAGGAATATACCCGCAACCCTTGAGAGTAGCTAAGTTCTTCAACACTCTACCTACTAGTCCATTATGCAATCTATGTTGATCTATTAATTATATTAATTACCCCATATCCAACAAAAGATGATTAGTCGCACGCATGACATGTTCAATTGACACAGTTCGTGATTCATTAACTATATTATCTAGTCGTCTAAGATACTATGTCGTCTAGCTAGACATCTAACTAGACGACATAGTATCAGTTTCCGTACCAGCAGTGCCACTATCTATACCAGTGTAATGAAGACCAAGTCCAACGACATGTGTTAATTAGAACCCTAAACACAGTTTGTTACGAAAGAAGGCAGGCTCATGTTTCAGAAGATTATTGGGACATTATGGCACCATAACCCCAAGATAACTAATGATTTGGGAGGGTATAAAGCCATTATCTTCGTAACGATCTGTAGGGGAGGACTATGTTCAGTGGGAGACATACACACGAGTTATTACGTACCATTATATAGAAATACAATATACATGTGTGAAAAAATGGGCCAAATATGACAGTAGTTACTATTGCTTTTTCACTATACATTTTTTGAGGGGCTCGCAGTCACATGACAAAAAGCCAGAGGCATATGTCCGTCGAACTGCGAGGTTAAGTCGTGCTCACCGCGGTCAGTCTTGTGATAGGTGACAGTTTCACATATCGAGACCCCTCCGTGCTTCGGTGTTTGCGCGCATACTTGTGCTGTTAGTATTTGGCTAGTCTCAGATGAGATAGGCCGGTGTGGAGAGAGAACATTATTATTATTTTCTATCCAGACCATATTTTGCGGACAGTTTCTGCCTAAGCTGTCATTCATAATTATTTCATTCTTTTTGTCAGTTAAGAGTAAACTCAGACTCTGACAACTATTCTCACCAAAGGGTTTCGTATTATCAGTCAGTCACACGGCTATGGATAGGCAGTCACTATAATGTTATTTAGATGCAAGCATTGATAGCCAACAGCGACATAGTTGGGAAAGGCTGAGCCTATAATTATATTTTTAAAACAACACGGATAGGTATCATCTATTCGTGGATTTAAAGCCAGCTGGCCTAGTGGCTGGCTTATCGAGCGTGAAAGTTTGCACTGTCAGAATTATTAAAGCGACAATTCGTTTTCTCCTAAACGTGTTCTTGGCTTTCTGCCCGACGCTGTTTGTTTAAGGGCTCTTGAGCACATGTCCGGAAATACACCTGAATGTCGGGTCATAACTTTGCATGAGCACCGGACGCCTTTTACCTTATAGGCTGTGATGTGTGCACTACAGTGTACACTACGTCGTGAAGCAACTAGACAAGCAAAGGTTCACCGTGATTCTTATCTAATTCAGACAAGAATCAGCAGTGATTGAACAATTGTTATACATATAAATGGATTGCTGTTCGTTAGTCTCGCTAAAACTCGAGAACGAATGAACCAATTTAGCTAATTTTGGTCTTCAAATATTCGTGGAAGTCCAGGAAAGGTTTAAACGTAGTGAAAGCGGTACGAAGTTGGCTGGGTCAGCTAGTATATAAATAATTCCTTGGATTTCCTGGATTGGGTACCCCTATGTGCAAACGTATTTGTCACAAATCAGATCGTATGTGCTATTCTTTCTCTACAACATTTATCTGACACTAAAAGTCCCTAGTAGCTATACAAGATTGAAAATAAAAACAAACAAATTATAAAGCAAAACTTCAACTCAAATGAAATAGCAACACAGTTCTGTCATTCCATTATTCGAGATTCAAAATGAAATTTATGAGCAAAACGAACCTTTGTTCGGGCTTTTACCGTAGTGACGTAAATTAAATAAAAAATAAGTGGTATACGAGAGCGTAAATAAAATTGAATAAAACAATTATGATTTATGCACGACACGCGCTTGCAGACCGGGCTCAACCTCCCAACGAGGCAATAAGGCAATAATAATAATCAGAACCATAACCATGAGTTTCTCACGTAAATTCGCCCGAGACAACGTAAAATATTTGTTTGGCAAACTATAACTTCGTACGTAACGTATTTTACGTGGTAGCTAGCGAGTTTACATGAGAAAACTCAAAGCTCAGGTACTGGACTCAAGCGAAACACGATTTAATCCGAGGGAAGTTCAAGGGTACTTCAATTTTATAAAGTCGATATTAACTGTCGGATTGAGAACAGTCCCGATGCTATCGATCCTTTCAACATTAGAAACAAATTGTTTTGTAACTTTTCAGTGATTTGCTGTTGTAAACAAAATTCTTTCATAAAAAATATAATCATAGGAACCTAATATTCATTAGCATGGTCAACAAGAACTTATCAATAGAACTCTCAATCAAATTATAACTTGATTTTATAATGTTAATATAATCTAGATTTACGTTATGTAAAGCACCTGTCAAGCTGAACATTATTTAAAAGGTATAAGTTGTTCGTGCATTGACTACCTCGTTGGTCTAGTGGTTGCTAAGCGTGACTGCTCAGCATGAGTGTTTGAATCCCAGGTCGGGTAAAGTGTCGCTGGGTTTTCCCATTAGATGTGGATTAGGTGTGCCCGGTTGATGGCAACAAGCTCGCCCCCAATTACACGAACTACAACATAAATGGTGAAATATGGGTACACTATACACCTCTGCCTATCCCTTTGGAGAAAACAGGCGCGACGTTATGTTATTTGAAATAAAAATGTCAAGCGCAATCTTTCTCAAATCAATTAATATTTTATTTAGTGACCATAATCAGCCGACTTCAAAAAAGCAGGAAGTTCTCAATTCGACTGAATTTTTTTATGTTTGTTATCTCAAATCTCTGTCATTTACGAACCAATTTGAAATTTTTTAACACCGATTTCCACTTTGCAGTAAAGTGAAGTGAATAAAATATTATTTTCTCCTTTTGAGTTTGTGTTTCTTGAAGGGTTAATGTTTTTATTTAAATTTTTTTGTATTGTAATTTGTACACAAGATACACATTATATTAATGGATGAACACAAAATATGTTAATACGATGTTACATAATGTTACGAGTGTTACTTATAATTAACATAACATAACATAACATAACATCCACGTTGTTAATATACTTAATTCAATAACACATGTTAATATTATAATTACCTTGTTTTTGTGGATGTGTTTTAACCATTGTTATAAAGGAATAAAAATCACTTGCTTGTTGGAGGACTTCAAAGGATTCTCACAGTTGCCTCACGATATTTTTTTTACTTTATGTTATACACCTATATGACGGAACTTAGTATTTTTAATCTTTTTTATATGTATTGTGAAATTCATATTCTACAAGACTAGAATACCATTTTAAAGTAGAAAGTGAGCACTTTCATTATTCTGAGGATTTTTATTACGCTAGAGCTTTTAAATTTTATAACTTGAGTGGCAAAAAACCTTAGTCATTTTTGAGATCACAAACCTGCGATTTTCAGAATATTACGAACAATACGTATAGAACTTTCATAAATGGGTAACATGTACTAAAGTACCAACATGAAAAATAGCATTTATTATAATCTTTGTTCAAGTATATATTTTTTTATCTTTACTCTTCTTATCTCCATCGAAATTGAAGCTTGAGCTTACCAGATCCTAGTTAAAATTATATGCAGCCTCCTTGGTTATGTTAGGGTACTTTAATACCTATAACGATCTTAGATGAACTATTACCACATTTAATTAACATTTAATATTAATAGTTAACTAAGTCTAAAGTACGATACGCGTTTGTATTCATTTGACTTTAGAATGTTTTTTGAATTTTGGTACAATTTCAGGATAATACCTATAATATTCTTGCACAAAATTTATGAGGGCCTGATACATATTTGTAGCTACAGCAGCAAACAGGATAAGGTCACATAATGAAATAAGACCATAGAGGACTACTGTATTCATCTCCCTCACAGCTCGCTATAGCAAACGACTTATTAGATAATGAAAATAATCAGTATAACACATACCGGTAGTGTTGTGCTGAATACGGCATGATTACAACGCTGTTCTTCGAATAAACCATAATGCAACAAGAATAACTGAATTCCAAATTAGTTTGGATAATGGAAAGGAAGAGTAAGTTTGGTATACTTATTTATGTGTATCCAATAGTACACAGAACTCTGCTTGAATTTGTAATACTTCGACAACGATTTCAAGAAGAAATTTAAATTTATTAAATCCGTACCGTGTGTTGCTTGGCAGAGCTTACGCGAATCTTTGTGTGCTGGCTACGGTATAAAATATGTAGCTTTGTTCGATAAAACATTTGTTGAGATGCAAGTACAATTTGTGAAGTTTTATGTGTATGGTATACGAGTCCATAGGTGCCTTACCATCTTAGTTATTTAAATGTTCGATTGTAATTGTGTCAGAAAGTCTATATAAGATGCATAAACTGAACCCAAAATGCCACTTCAGGATTCAATAAATTAACATTCCATGAGCTTTTAGTGGCGCACCCTACGACGTAGGCCTACGTTCAACAGTGGACTGTTGCTGAATAGGCTGATGGGATGTGATGTGATGAGCTTTAAGGACAAATAACATCGACCTATACTATCCCATGAAAATCCGAGATAAAAAGACATGAACACTACGAGGCACACAAAATATAACAGAAATTTTGCTTTTATATAACAAAATAGGATATCTCATAAAGTCTGAACTCTAATTTGTAAACGAGATCTTGTGAGTGAAATAAAAATATTTACTTTCCCGACTCGCCTCCTCAAGACTAAAATACACTGCAGCCTAAAATGTGTGACCTATTTTCGTGTGAAATGGCTTCAGAGGAAAATATTTCTTCTTCTGCTATCAGTTGCTTAAAACCATAGTTCCATTTAGGTGGTGCATTATATATTTTTATTGTGAGAGGATTCGGCCCAAGACCAAAAAACATGGAAAGAGGGAAAAGAGGTTTTTGACTTGCAGTCCTGTCATCGAAGATCTTTTTTCCCTCTTATAAAATGTATAAAAGTATTTTTTTTTTTCAATACTGATTATCACGTTTATTTAATTATAGTCATAATACATAATTATATCATAATTTTCTTCGTCTTAGGTTTGCAATAATCTCCACGCTTGGCAAGCGGCTTGGGATCACAGTATTGGTGGTGACGTTGCCGAAGACGCTGCTGCTCATCTTTTGGATTTTCCCTTAGTCGCCTTTTACGATACCCACGGAAAGAGAGGGGGTGGTCAATTCTAGACCGGATACCACTCGGCTAATCCAAACAGCCTGGTTCTATTACATTATTACTGTCTATCACTCGATCACGTTCATGAGATTATATACCTCTCCAGTAGAGATGATTGTAATAAAAGTGGAATAACGTTACGATTTCTGAATTCCATTTTGCTGAAAAGAAGTACCTGGTTAATTTTGGTTAAATTGATTTCGAAGCACGCAATTCACTTGGCTTTGAGATATTTGGAATAGACACGCCAGTTGTTAAACATATTTTGGGTTTAGAAAATCAGCTTTATACAAGGTAGATAATGTCTAATTGAAATTAGCTGTATAGTCTAAAACGTAGATACTTTTAACAATCGTTTTCGTCGAACTAAGCTTAATTGCAACAAAAGTATTGAACACAATCCTTTAAAAGCTCAACAAAACTTCTACCTAGAAAATTAGTAGACAATAAGTTACCAGTGACTATTTCAAGTTGACAATGTTGGAACACTGTTCGTTTTTACTAATAACTTTCTATAATAACAAGAAATTTGCTGCTGAATCATTTGACTGCCTCGTTGGTCTAGTGGTTGCTAAGTGCGACTGCACGAGGTCCTGGGTTTGAATCCCGGGTCTGGCAGGGTTTTATTGGGTTTTTCCACTAAGTTATTCTCTGTAGTAGCACGGAGTTTGGATTGTGCTGGATTGTGCCCGGTCGATGGCAATAGTGTCGCCCCCTATTACATTGGAACCTACAACATAACTGTCGAAATGTGGGTTTATATTACTACGAAACATCTCTATACAGGCGTGATAATTATGATGTTATGTTTTATCTCGTGATCTTAGGAATTTTCTATAGAATAATATACATAACTCTAAAACTCTCCCACGATGTAATTCTGAAACTCTCCTAATGATTCCAGCATTACTCCTATGTTTCTTTTTTACAGTTATATACTAAAAGGCTTAAAATAATTAGTCTAATTCATTCTTTATTCTGAATGCGTTAAATTATTTTAACTTAATATACATGATACTTGCGCTCATGTATAATTTATTTGAAATCCGATAGAAGTCTAGCTTTTCCATTTACGACATCGTGGCTTGTAGATAAAGTTCAGGCTTTGAACATTTGAATAGAGGCAAGCCCTCTGAGTAAATGTTAGATACTAAATAAATCTCTTTGCTCAACCAAAAAATGCAAGCAACAAAAATTGGGTACATTTTTACATTATAC
This sequence comes from Abrostola triplasia, assembly GCA_946251915.1. NCBI lineage: Eukaryota > Metazoa > Arthropoda > Insecta > Lepidoptera > Noctuidae > Abrostola > Abrostola triplasia. The sequence goes on along the minus strand of OX276428.1, from coordinate 8,806,650 downwards.
TTTCAACTCGTCGCTAAATAATAAGGACTAATTTGTCTCCCATATTATAAACACAGCAGAATACGACTTTTAAATCTGTTAGATCTTCCTATCGTATGGTTGATGATCAACCTAGTGACAGAGTTTAAACCGCCTGTGGGTCTCTGACGTGACTTGTTAGTTGACTGGCCTTCTACACATCGTTGAAAAATCTCTCATGTGTGCCGGTTTCCTCACGATGTTTTCCTTTTCCAGTTTTAACAACTGACAACTTGATAACTAATGTATAGTACGCACATTGGAAATTACATTGGTGTTCGGGGTTTGAACTTGCGATCTTTTATTTGGCATTCCGATGGTCATATCATCCGGTTATCGGTGCTTTCAGATCAAGTAGGTACGTCTTCTATCTGTTTGTAATGTTTGATTCCTATGGGTTTCTAATAGAAATACTGTAAAAGTTTTAATTATAATATTTTAACCCAAATTTTTATCCTTTTATAACAAACCTGGCTGTCTGTTTTGGGGATAGCAAATACTACTATCAATTATTTTAGTATCAAATAACCGACAGGATAGACGTAGCATGTTGATGGTTGTCAGTTTTCGCATGTAACAGTCAAATACAATACCAAAACACGGATATTTTCGCGTCATAAATTTTGCACAAACCCATTATTTTGTTCAGGCTGTCCTGAACTGTCATTTTAATGCACGAACGACACAAAAGTTTCTTCTATTTTTCAGCAATATTGATGGTTACAAGTTCAGCCTCGGGCATAAACAAAAGCAATGTATGCACATTGTGGAAATAACCATATTTGCATTTAGATCAGATATTTTGAGCTGAAGGAGTTCTTCAAAGCCTGACTTGGTTAGAAATAGAAGCAAGGCCGGGCCGCCGCGAGGCCGCGACAGTATTATACCTCAACTTTAGTTAATAACACATCTCAGTTACCTTGTGGCATCTGATAAATACTTCAATAATTATACAATCACGAGGCCGCCTGTCACCGTATATGTAAAATTGTGGGCTGCATTAAGAAGCCCCCTTCGTAGTAGGTACACTGCTTAGTATTTTCGTCCCGTTGTAAGGGAATATAAAATTCGTATCACGATCTCTGAAGGGTCCTCCACTCACTGCTTATCTTAATACTATAACAGTCTCTAAAGAAAATGTTTACTGAATACGTAAAGTAAATGATGCCTTTTGTTCGTCAATATTAACTAAAAGCCTTTGAGGATTATGGAGAACGGAGAGAAAAATAAGTAAATCTTTGTTAAATGATTTAAAAGTGATTATGAAATCATTACGAATTAAACGACGCAACATACGTCATACATTTGTTAGCCTACTCAAAACAAGAGATGTGCGGGTACACTCTACACACTACACTACCATGTTAATGTTTAATCCATTCATAATGCCAACCGCTACACAGTAGCCTTCCATATAAAACTTACACGAGCCTCATATATCGTAACAATGCTATTATGTTCCTGGTATATTATGAAGCGATTAAAGTTTGACCTTCCCATCCCTCAGACAAAGCATTTTTTCGCAGTATGTTATTTCTTTCTGCTTTGTCCCGTTACTTCCCCTTTCTTTACATTGTTCATGACTCAACAGACATGTACCTACTATCCCGTCCATACAAATATTTGTAGTAACAGAAATTCAACTCGCAACCGGTAGAGCATGAAACCAAAGGCTTACCGACTACGCAAATCACGTCGTAGGACAAATAGGTTCGGAGAATCGGTTCTATTAGACACGTGATATTTATCGAAACCAATTTGTCGCAAATTCTAGCTTTATTTAAAAACACGTTGCTGCTATAAAAATCGTTATCTAACCTTCCTTCGATCAACCACTACCACTGCTACATAACCACAAACCGTTTTTTTCATATTATTTCTATACATATTATTTTCTTGTATAATTTTTTCATAGCAAACGACATCACAAATGAAATATATCTTCAAATTGGGACATGTATTTTCATATTTTCGTATTATTGTGTCAACCGCCCTCGCCATTATCTCGCATTCTTACCTATCTCAGTCGGATCCGCCTTAATATTTTGCGCTCGTTTCACCCTCCCCTTCCCCTTACTCGCACAAAATCCCCGACCGCGGATTGACACCTCTAGTCCTCTGAATACGACGATTATTTTGTAAAAGATTTTTAGCAAAACAGTGATTGATGGAATACTAATGGTACGGACTGTACCGCTTTTTATTCTGGTGACTTATCATATTTCTTGTTTCCATTACGTACCACTTTTCATAGGCTAAGACAAGAAGGGCGTGTATTGTTAGCATTCTAATTAATTACAATAACTATATTTTACTTAAAATGATCACTATACGTTCTTTAGAACTGTACGCAGTGGGTATTTTGGCTAAGTTTCTATGAGATGTAATCCACCTAAATAGAATTAGTTTTAAACGTTTCTTAATTCTTGAGCTTCCAAAATTCAAATGCTTCAACAGGCTTTTTTTTTCAAGCTTTAAATGTTAGCACATTTTTTTCAGTTGTATAGATAGTACCTGAAATTTTCCCTAATCTTTCCGTCGCAGCTCTAAGAGTTGTGATTGCTTAACGAATATTTTCGCGAGACATAAGAAAGCTCCCACACGGGATTCTACAGAGTAGAGGTATGGTTCAATTGTTTCTAGTCTAGTTTAATCTTCTAGTCACTTCACTCCATGATAAAATTATTAATTTTTAACTGACTTCAAAAAGGAAGAGGTTATGTATTCAGGTCGCATCAATTTTTTGTCAACTATATTATGTACACCGATCTTACTGACCAAAAGATGAATTAAACACAAATACATAATACATCGTTCAACATAATAACTCCTTACTTTTTTACGAAGTAAGTTGAGTAGCCTCCATATTGCCGAAAAGGTATTAGACTAGGTCTAAATACATATTAATGCCAATATAATCGTTTCATGTATTATAGGTATCGCCGCAACACCGACGCGTAATTATACGGTGGAGGCATTTCATTACCGTCTGCTACACGTAAGTACTATACTTAATTTCAAGTTAATAGTATGATTGCTCGATTGCTTTGAATATCCAAATGTATTTACATATTAGTGTATACAGATATTTTGGCAACGATAAGCTTTCATTCAAAATATTTAATAAAAACCGCCTGTTACTGTGCCGGTGCATGGCAAAGCGCTCTATACTAAATAATATATACTAAGTACAAACTTAAAAAATACATACTTTATACGATACTAACGAGGGTCATTGCATGAAACCATTTAAGTAAAGTAGGCACTAAACAACCCCGCTAAAAAACCTCTCAAACATAAATCAAACAGCTATCATAATGTTCGGAAACGCAAATTTAATAGTCAATACTGAAAGATTTAAATTATATCGAGTAAACAAATTACGATAAAATTTACGAACGAACGGTTATAAAGTCGACCTTGATATATGGTTCCCTTGACATTAATAGGGTTGTTCAGCTTTGAGTTGTGTAGTGGAAATAGTGTGGCGCCGTGAATTGTGTCGTCAAGTCACGACACGGGAAATAGCTAAATATGTTAGAATTTACTGCTTTATTAATTTATGAAGAGTTATGGTAATATGCATATTAAATTACATGGTAATGTAAAGTACACTTTGAACTTCATTTTACTAGGATTACAGCTTGTAATGTTTAGTAGAAACGACAAAGCAAGCCGTTACGAACAACACCACGTTTACGTACGTTTTCAATTTTGATTCCGTTCCGTTTTCATAAAACTCTTTAGGGGTTTTGGCGCTGATGAAGTTACTAAATTATTTGGTCTCATTGTTCCACGAGAACATTGTATTCCGAGCCAGCAGTAGGCACATAATATTCGTTTTCCGACGTCAAAAATTAAATCAGCTTTCCATCAAAACAAATGAATAAACAAAATACAAATGATTACACAAAAAGCGTATTTACCGTGATGTTTCGCGTCCGCTCGCTTTTACGTTTGTAAAATATTCGTGGAATCTTTAAAATGTACATGTAGGTTTGTATATAATACTGTTTATTCTTTTTTTACCTAGTTGCCAATATAAACATACATTTAAATTCTATCTACTATGAAACTATTTACAACGTAAATATCAAAAATACATAATAAAATATTATACCAAATTGATTTCAGATACACCTTTTTTTTAGCAAAATATTAGTAATTCAAACTGAAAATTCTTATTAATGTATTGGTAGTAAAATTGATTGAAGCCTGAAGGATTCAGATATTATTTATATTTATATGTATTTACTTGGGTACAATCTCATTCGTTTACATCACGTCTTATTATAATGTAAAAGGCAGTATTTAAAAGATAACAATCTAATTTCATATAATAATATAATCGGTCATTGTAATAGGTATTTATTTTATTGCAATAAATAGGTTGAGGGTACTTCATGAAATTTTCGTCCATTAAATTGATTCCAATCTAATCACAATACTAGTAAAAAAATATTAAGTGATAGCTTCCACTTCTTGTCTTTCTTTGGCAGCTCAGCAACTTATATTGACTTAACGTAAGTGCCTTTTATTGGCCTTGGTTACATAAAAGCTTTTAAGTTCGATTTGACTTTGAAAAGTTCAAAAATTGGAGTCGTAAACTTCTGTTTGATGTTTGACCGTTGTTAAAGTTTATTATTTTCACAGAAAACTATAAGGAAAACACGCAAAAGTTCAGATATTTCAGTACCTACTTTTGATTTTAAAAGTTGTTTAACGGACTTCGACAAACGTGTTGTAACTTATCGAGTTTCCATCATTAGGTAATTATAGCTACCGAAATATTTGTCACCAATCTAATGGGACACTGGGTAATAAATTATGTATTTGGTTTGACTATTTTATTTGTAGTTAAATAACTACTCATTTGAACCTTCCAACTACATTTGACGTATATTTTGTTGTCTATCTATACATATACACAATTCACAGCCTATATTAATTACTTTAGAGCACCCTAGTTTTATAACTAAACGCAGAATCAAAATAGGAAAAAAAGGACTTAACCTAGAAGGAAGTGAGCCTACCTGATTCTTATTGGCTGCAAGAATCTCATGTTTGATATAAATTAGTTCTGCTATTTGCAAGGCACTCGGTTCTAATCACAGTTCGTGTACTAATCCCAGCCGCTATTACGGCTACAAACTTCGCGTATAAACTTTAACGTTAACTTGCTATATGTAGTTCTATAAACTGGAAGTATCGGGTCTTGTAGGCAACGTTATCATTACACAGATAAGTCTGCTAAGACATTTTCAAAGTAATATTTTGGTGTAGTCTCTCCAGTCACATCATCATCACAGTAAAGCCATGCAAAAGCATAATTATTTAATCGTCACAAATAAATCGTTACTACTATTTTGAATGGAACTATTTTAATTATTGGATTAGAAATCTTTACTTCAAAGTTACTGTGTATTAGTGACTTTACTGAGACAGCAAAAAATATTGAGATATTTACTGAAGTTTTAGTTTCCTTTAACCATTTATTGGTAAACACAACTCCTAAATCATCAAAGAGATAAATATTCACCTCAGAGGAAATACCGAATTCAGTTCACATCCAGTCAACGTCACTAGTCGATGCAAACGTCGCCGGCGGCTGACTCTGAAGGCAATCGACAGCTGCAATTACCTATCACCGGCAAATGCCGTTTGTCTGTACTCCATTCAAAATACCATCAGAAATTAAGGATACCATTTTTTACCGTCCGTTTGACCTAATTTGAATTCTATTGCATTAGTCTCATGACAATAACAGCTGCAGTAAATAATATTTTTGGTTAAGATGGTTTTACTTTTAATGCAATGCTTGTGGGAGGGGAATAGCAGTCAAAATCGATTTACTAATAAGCTCGCCACCAAACATGAGGGGAAAGAGTATTCAAATGGTTTTCCAGGTCACATCGACTTGAGTTGTACAAATAAATAGATATCGAGATAACAAAATGTGCTGTATTCACTCCGTAGATAAGGCGGATAAAGGTATACTGGGTCAAAAATATAGGGAGAAAATCATGAAAAAGCTACATTGCAAACCTAACATTCCAGTGAGCTATCTACACAGTTAAAAGGCTAAAGTAAAAAGTTTCCACTAAGGCTAGTTTTAGTGTCACACTGATCGACAGATCGGCGCTGAGAGTTCGGCGCGTAGTCAGTCAGCGCCGACTGCCAGTGCAGATCGTTTTAGTATCCCGCTGATCGTCTATATCGTAATTCGACATGATGGTAATTCGCTTGCGCACGCGTATAGCGTGACTCTAAAACCAGCCTAACTGTTAGGTCTCTAGTACCTTCTATGTAAATAGATGATTAGACAGGTGCTATAATGACATGCATTAATAAAGACTCATTATATTTTGTTTTACTCGTCAGTTCAAGGGACAACTTACTTGGCTTAAATTGATTAAGTTTTACGTTTGGAGCGGTACCAATTTTGACTTATTTTTTCATCGAGTCAACCTGAGTTTTCCAATAAGAATTATACTTATCCAGTCAGAGGGTTGGTAGTGGAGCTAACTGTCAAGGGTTCGTCTGGCGATGAATTGTAATTAGTCACTCGTAGAGGTACTTTTAATACACCCTAAGCGCCTTAGAACAAGTGGTATTGATTTTTTCGAGGCAAAGTTTTTATGTAAAAAACACAGGTTTACATTGGAAATTGCAATTTTTATATTGCAGTTTCCAATGTAAACCTTTCGTTTCTAGTGTTCGAAAGTTCGTAGTGTTATGAAACATCTGTGTTCTCGTTAAAGGAATGGAGGTATATTGATAGTCTGTATCACCTACAATTTATTTTTCTAAAAAACCCAATCCTGAAAGGAAAAATAAATCGTTTGAAAGGGCGTAAAAAGGGAATGGTTGTTTTTCTGGTTAAAATGCGACATCGGATAAATTGAAACACCTACAATTGAATTATTTGTAGATAAGATAAGATCGTTTTTTACTTTGTAATTAGCTTTTTCTACATAGGTTTGGGTCCTAATGTAAGTGCAAACTGAAAAATTAAAATCAGATGTAGCGACATTTTTCCATGTTTTTGAGTTACCCTAAACTGTCCTTAAGAGATTAAGTAGGGTATTCAATTATTTATACACTCCGGACATAGTCGTCTGTCCTCCAACAAAGATTTCTCCAGCCCGTCAACTCTTTGAAGAACCCTATCGTGACTCCTCAACCTTTCCAGTTGCATGATTTCTGGTAAATTTGTGGATAGCAGTTCATTAGATAAAATTGCGTGGATATTACTTATCCGTGGTTTCGTGCGTATTGATAATGAGAATCGCAAACGCTCGATGCTGTCGCCATCAATGATAACAGAACATAATGTAGAGGAAAACAATATTTTGCGATTATCACGTCAAATTACGGTATTGATATTTTTTTACTTTGTCGGCCTTCGAAACAAATTCAAAGACTTGACATATTGAACTAAATAGAAACGTGTACACATCTAGTATTGTTTTACTACATTCATTGAGAAGAAAATATTCCTAAGATAAAACAGATTTACTCTCGTTTCCTAACCCAATTCTGACACGTGGGCGTAGAAACCTAAATAGTACACCCACTTACAAATAAACGTGAATACAAACGTGATAGTGTTATACAATCACCAACATTTCGCTTTACAAATTTAGTAACACAAACGCTGGCCAGAATCTACCAATTTAAATCATCGTTTAATGATGAATGGAAATTAAATGACAGTTGAAAATAACATCAGTCAAACTAGCCATCGTAAAAGTAGACCGCTCACTCACGCAAATAAGGCGGTTCGAGGCTACACTGGCTCATAAAAGTAATAAATCATACTTAATTCTGACTCGGAGACCCACTCGTTCCTACCCCCTACCCATTCGTGAACTGAATGCTTATCGAGTTCTTTTTATGTGGACGACGTCTTTTTCTTACGTACGTTTTCTGCGAACTAAACTCATCGGGCCTGTGCTATTTCTTTGGCCAGTGTTACCATATAAGTATACCTATCTTTTATATAAATATAAGTATACCTAGCTCAGAATATGCCTAGATGGACTAAAGAAGAATAATATTTTGATTATAGGCGCTTATATAGGTACGTACTTTCTGTTTATGTTAACTGTACTCACATATCGATAGAATAACCCTCAGACTGTTGAAGTTCAACGACTAGGTATGGCAACATGGCAACGAGACCTACTACACAACATCCATAGATTTTGTGTTTTTCTTAGGTACAACATATTTTAATGTGTGCTCTTAAATGCTTACAAACAATTTTCTCTAAATGAGCCACTTATACAGAATTCGCTGGCGAGTGAATAGGTACTTCTTTATAAGAAATCTCTAAGAGCCCGCAGGGAATTGAGTAGAATCTATCACCGTTTTACGTAACCTCGAGCCTCGTGCGCGGCCCAGTACTTTTCGTGAGCGTAGGCGGACGCAACTCCATCCGACTTAAGATTGACTTTTGGACGTTCAAAGGGCCAAGATATTGGGTTACCTACTTGTATACTTAACTCCATAGACACAATATCAATCATTTACTTTGTCACAATTCGCTGCGAGACATGTTTCTGTAGTCGGCACCGCAGGTTAGTGACCTTGACTCACAGTTCACCTGTCTAAGGCACTTAGGGTAGCAATTTAAACTGTTATCTGTCCATCTATTGATCATCAAAGCCTTTGGTTAGTGAGCTGGGTCGCATGCACAGTTAGTTTTTAGAAATAAATAAGAATTCCGTCATAATTAAAAAATGCCACTAATATCATTGTATAGAACCCAATGTAATGTGGCATAATTATTATCACGTTGTAGATACGCCCTTTGTATTATCTGACTTTGTTTTAACTGGCCCTTAACGGTCTTCTGACAGTAAAAATCATTATGTGATCTAGTTCTTTCCTATCAATTCAGAACTAAGTCTGAATCGACGGCATAATTTTAGAGTGTATTCACTAGTTAGAAGTAGTAAAGCCAAGAAAGCAGTTAGAGTGTTCAAGTAAATGAGAGAATCTAATGTCCTTTCGCGATAACTTTGTCTCCACATATGTACGATGTATTAATTTGTCGCTGAACTGCGCAACAGTTTCCAAGCGTGAGTAATTAATTTTATATGTCGGCGCGCTGTCATCTCGTAAAACATCCATTATGTGAACCGGATTATAATGTTAACTAATCACCGAGTGTTCGTCGTTGGCGTACTACGGCTTCACTTGACAGATGAGCCATCAATATTATTTGTGACATTTCAATTAAGATTGTGATCTGACTAAAATTCTAATTGGCTGTAGCTAGATATAGGTAGAACTTCTTTAAAGAATACGTTAGGTAAAATGTTTCCGTTGATATTGTATGCCATTCAAAATATAAATACAGATGGCTTGATCTTTAAAAAGTATAATAATACAGCTTTTTGTTCTTTGAATCCCATTGGAGTATTTTCCAGGCGTAAGCGTAATAAGCTAAGCCTTGTTTCCGAAATTCCTTACACGATATAATGAAATTTTGCAGTTGAAGTCAAAACTGACTATAAAATCAACAAGCAACTACATATTGTTCCTAACACGGCTTTATGAATTTAAAGAGAATTTTGTACACAGCAAAGTGTATTCTAAATATCACATAGGAAACTTTGACTAAGAACCTCTGATGCGGATGGAGGCGTCAACAGTTTGGGTTTGTTGTGGCGCATATAGGAGTCAAACTCGTGTACTTTATTAGAAGGTTGGAACAAGAGTGGTGAGGCTCTAAAAGGTAAATACGGTAACCTCATTAACGAATACAATTTTCGTGGGGATGATAAAAGAAGTCGAGGAGGAGAGATGCTGGGAAAGTGAGCTCTGAGAGCTGGACGGGATAGTTATGGGCTCGTAGAATGGCAATAGGCTCGGAACCAGGGCTTTTGATACCTGTTTATGATCAACATGATTTTCGACATGAGGGTGCCCCTTCGATATATGAAAAATATTTTTCTTTCAATCTACCCTAACGTAAGAGGTTTAATTACAAATTTACGAATTTTTATACAGGTTACGAAACCGATTGTGGAGAAAAAAATCATACATCGACGGCGGAACACCCTAATGATATCTAAGGAACATAAATACTGTATGGCAACCCCCCCCCCCCTTACCTAAGGGGGAGAGCTTTGATCAACAGTGGACGTCTTTCGGTTGATGATGATGATGATATGCTATATCAAATCGCATATTTTTATTAAGATATCAAAGTGAACTAAAAGAAAATAGGTATTTACGATTAGATTTTCTTGATCTTTAAGCTTTTCCAAATCCACAATTTTATAAAGGTTTTCTACACAATATCAAAATTGGGTTTATAACAATGCCAATACAACTTTGAAGCGTACTTCATAAGATGTTCATGATGTCAGTACAATGAGAACGTGCCCTGAAAATACATGTTACATTAAGAAATTTTCTATGGAACTTCTTTTGTTCAGAATAGAATAAAACATAATAGGAAAAAGAATCAAGCATTGTACATTCCTTCTTTACAAACGAATCATAGAGTAATACCAAACAATCTTTATTTTCTAGGTTGTGAACTGCGGTCTGTGTTATAATTATTATACTACTTATTAGGTACTAGCTGCGCCCCGCGGTGTTACCCGCTACATTTTTTCGGGATAAGTAGCCTGTGTTAATCCAGGGTGTCAGCTACCTCCAAACAAAATTTCATCAAAATTGGTCAAGCCGTTAAGGGGTAACAAACACACAAACAGACTCTCAAACTTTCGCCTTTATAATATTAGTGTGATAATACCATCACCTTTAATCTACTTAATTGTGAGTAAAGAGCTTTACCATATTCATCACTCTTGTGTTACTACAAAGAAAGTAAGTACCTTAGCATCATCCTGTTTATCTTTTGGTCACATTTACGACACCCACGCGTTGTGTGGGTTTTCTCATTTTTGACACATTTTCCGACACCCACACTGTGAGAGTAGGCCGAATATCATTTTTCCGGATCATTTCTAACTATGTATTAAAACCATTGTTTTTTTGATTATTAAAGATATTCTATACTTAGGTACTTGAACTCCGATTACTAAATAAACATTTGGCTTGTTCAAGTCTTAGAAAAAATATGAGCGAGCCTTTTCTACAAAAACAAGTAGTAGACGACCTAAGCGATAATATAAAAAAGCTCAATAAACTGACCACTGTTGAAGCCAAACAATATGAATGAATGAATGATTGAAATAGCTGTTACGATAAGTGTAGTTTCCTGAGTGTGACTGGTTGCCAGCCACTGCAATGTTTAGTTCCGTCTAGGGTCCCACATACGCTTATCAACTCACCTCACACTAAATAGCAACTTAATACCGGGTGCTAAAGCCCAAATTGCTCTGTATACAGGCTACTAAATAATACGATAATAAAAATAAATAAATGAACAATTAGTAGGTGCAATTGTATATCATCTTATCAAAATGACACCTACTAATTGTAAATTTATTTTATAGATGAAAGGGTCGATCGCGTTAAGCGACTTCGAAGGGTGTGACAAGCCTTAGCAAATATATTTAGTAATCGTCATCTAAAATAATTTCATCACACAAATTCAAACATTATCAGAAACGTAACAGCATATTTTTAACCAAAAACACTAACTGTAGTAACCTCTTGTTTGGAAATCACATAGTCTTACTGAAAGCTATTTCAATGAAGTTTATGACGGAATAAGTCACAATAATTACGTGCAAGAGTATTAGGTAATAAACTGTATTTATCTACTTTAGTGAGTTGCGTAAGCCTACATGTTTCGGTGTCGGCATTAATTCATAGAGTCATAGAGTTCTATGAGACATAATATAAGGGATTATAATTATCGCTACCAACACGACTTAACGACTGCATGTCTAAATGATAAGCTTTAATGATTTAAATTACGACACCTACTTTAAAAAGTCAATACAAAACTTACACAGTGGGCTCTTAAAGCGTAAACAAACGTTAACTTTGTACAAAGAAAATATTTTCATGAAAACTAAAATTTTGATGAAAGTTCGTGACCTTTCGGACATTGTTAAAGTCGCTTTACAAACAGACGGCCCTTGAAATATATATTTGCATAGCCGCAAAACCAACGAAGGTAAGGCAACGAGCGATAGTGATTCTTGGTATAAAACGGTTACTATTTCGTACATACATCGCAAATTATACTTCAAAAATGTATGTCTTCCGACTATCTACTTCTAGCACAAAGGTTAAATATTTTAAGGGTTTTAACGGTCAACCATCTTTTGATTTTCCACGCGTATATTTTGGTCCTCATCTAAAGGTGACACAAAAATAGATTGTAACACTTCACAAGTCGGTTAAGGCTTAGCCATAATTATTTCGACGATATATCGAAATTTACCGTATTTTTAAGTTTGCAACATTGCCAAATATAGACATAGTGTTTCTGTTTCCTAAACAGATTGTGACCGCTTGGAGATCTTGGAATGACGGCCGTCGTAAATATAGCCGACGGAAGGTCGTAAATCCTCTTCACTGGATGAATTATTATTGTTGTACTGAATTTGGTCGTACAACAAGCGGGCGCTGTCTACTTGTCTTTAGAATTAGTATAATAAGAGAAGAACAACAACACTTTTCATTATACCTACTAACATAAGTAGATTCCAAACGTGGTCCTATTATCAAAACAAAAAGTGTGATCCAATAAATTAGGGAGACAACAAAATAAGTTCAGAATTTATCAGGGGTTCCCTCATTGTAGCCGTAATAAAGTGCGTTTAGTTTAACAATAAAGTTAAGTCAGCAGAAACTAGTTGACATTTGAACAAACTTATTTGATCATTCTAGTTCGCTACACGTCGCGTTCTTAATTGATTTAACAACAAACATAACTAAAGACAATACAATTCTTGTTTTGAAATTGTATCCGAAAAATCATTGAAATTTAATCTGTGTGAAAAAGTTTTAGAATAAATATTGAAGAATACAAATAAAACGAGCTTTAGAGATTATTCGCTCTCATGGTTTTTGTTTTATTTATTAACTTAGAAAGTCTCGAAAGAGTGAACTTTTTTGCTAACGTTCAGAACACCCAGCGTTAATACATACCTACCATCGTAAAGTATGAATAATAAAGGAGAGTAAGAAGATGAAAGTTTATAGGGATTTCCAAGAGGTTTTTGGGATTTATGTAATCTTTGTATGGAGTATGTACTTCAACTACTTAAAATACTTGTTCTCAAATACTAGTACGACTAATCAAAAATTAAATAATTTATTGGAACAAAACGAGGTTACAATAATTATTGCGCATTAACGGTTACATTAGTTAGGAAAATTAATGTTACTATCATTGACACTGTAATTAATACTCTGAGGAGTAAGATCTATGAAAAATACAGAATTAAGCAAACACCTGGTGAAGATAAATATAATCAAAGATAATGAAAATTACATCTTGTAAATCGCATTAATCCCTTTACTTAAAATATTCAGTAACTTAAAGGACAGAAACTTTACAAAGTATAAGGAGTGATTAACAATGATCTTATGAAGTACGAATTTTAGGCGCTCAACTTCTAATTATTTTATAACTAGACTAGACCAACTTTTGTTTCAAAATCCTAAATCGGGGCACTTAGTACCACATTTCAATATGTTCGTGATATTGAAATGTGGTATAGTCATCTTCGTGATTGTCCGAAACGATTCCTAACCCACTTTTTGTTGTATTTTTCTATTATTATATTAAAACCAAGCTCGTGTTCTAAAGCGTGACTCCTAAGTACTGAGATTATAATAACATTATGGAATAATACTATTTAGACTTTTAAATCAATTTGATTTGAAGTCAAAGTGAGTAGTGCCAATAAATAAGAAAATCCGATACTGATACGTTACTTAGCAGCTATTCAATACTGAGACACTGATATTGATTTCTATAATGCATGAATTCAAGACGGTCTCGAAGGGCATTAAAAGTCGTACTGAGGTATTTGTCTTTGAAGTGTTTATTTCAAAAGTTGCAGCAGATCGAAGATAACTCAATAAAACTTTAAGTTTTCAAGTCAATTTACGTTTTACGCGAAGTTTAGAAAGGATAAAATGTATAAAATCTCCAACAAAACAATATTAAAGATAGCCAAAAGATAAGGATTTGCGAAAATACCTGAGTACAGCAAGGTATTTCGTCATGCTTATTGTTACGTCATTGCAAGTGTAATTAATTTCTCGGTAAATGTTATAGCTGTGACAAAGGGAATGCCTAATATTCACCATTTAGGGAGAGAACAACGGGTTATAGCGAGTTTGCGAGGTGGTGATGTATTTCTGTCAACGTCAGTACGTGAGCGCTAGACCCACGCTCCAGACACATGCAGCCCTAGTGCTGGGACATAGTCGATAACATTTATATTATTTGATTAATTATTTTATTTTATTGTAAAAATATTTTCTAGAATTTTATAAGAGTCATAAAACTTATAAAGATTTTCTTCCTTAGGAAACCTTTATATTCAATAGCAACGAACTGAATACGGAATTTACTGAACTTGGCTTTCATTAATGGAATCAATTTATCAGAGGCTAAGAAAACATTTCGTGGTGAACCTGTAAACCCGTAAAGAAAATCTTCTTTTCGGAATAGAGTAACTAAGTACTCCATTAGTAAATTGCCTTGTAAATTAACCTACAAGGTGCTTTGTATACAGACTAGACCAAGATCCGTTACTAAAACTGCTTGTGAATTTAATGGGTAATTAAATAGGGGAACTATCCCAGTAAGCAGGATTTTTATAGTAGGTATATTTTTCTGACAAGAATTAATGAAAGATAACTTATACTATGGCCTCCTTTACAGAATTAGAGCTAGTTTTAATTCTAAGCTTGTTTATGACGAAGAGTCTTCTACGTGAACGACGTGAACGTACGTACTTCATTATTAGTCTATTGATCCATAATCTGTGATAAGGTAATACAGGCAGCTACGTTCCCTCTTAAAATAACGAACATAATCTTGATTAGGATTTAAGAAAGATTTATATTTATACTGAGTTATAATTTCCTTTAAATATTTGTATTAGATGGAAAAGATAATAATGATTTATTTACATTGATTAATAAATATATTGATCAAAATGAATTTAAATGTTGTAGAGGAAAGGTCAACATATTCTTCTTATCGTATGGTTGATGAACAACCGGGTGTCACAGTTAAAGCCGCCAGCTGTAGACCTTTGATATGGCTTTACACACCGTTTAAAAATCTGTTGGGTGTGCCGGTGACAATTTAATAGACATACCTACTTTTATAAACATACATTTGTCTCGTAATAAAATACTTATACCTGCTCAAGCAAATTTCTTGACAAATCAATTTGGTTTGAAACGGAATAGTTATTAATATATTATGTTAAACAATATATTAATATACATTGGCACAAAACAACACAGGTAGTTGAAGATAAGATAAGAAGTTTACTTAAATTTCCTTGAGGTAGTATTCAGTTATTCTGTTTTGGTAACTCCATTAGCTTATGGACAAATAATAAATTCAGCCTTAACATAGATTTGATTTACTTTCTTATAATTTGGTAGGTATCTGATTAAAGCACTAAATATAATAAGAAATTCACCGAGAACTTCTTCTAGTAATAGGACTAGAAAAAAACTATCGAATGATAACGACATAAGAAGGTGCAATCACTGTTACCATGGCAATGCACACCTTGAATAAAATTCAACAATTCTGGCAGACGAAGTGGTAGTCTGTCTACATATTTATAGCCCGAAAATAAATAAAATGGTTTTGCTTTAAGTCACGTAACCAAAAGAAGCCGAACACCTTGCTCATGCTATCCTACCAAAAATGGCTGATTTCTTACTTCAACTATTGAAATTATGGAACAAAATTTCAATAGTTGAAGTTGAATAGTTGAAGGACCTTCCAACGATTTGGTCCTGGCAGCTCAAAGTACTGACTAGCTATTATATTGTGATATTTAAACATTTGAGTTTTTAGATTGTCCGGAAAAAAATAGATTTTTTCCACAGAAATGTAGGTCGTCAGAATGGTTCATTATATTCTGTAGTTCCACCAAACTGTATAACGACTTCAGACACGTATATTAATATTGTTTTAATTGTAGCTGGAGTCAAATCATAATTATCTAGAGTTGTAATCATTTTTATTCAAACAAGTGTTCTTATTCCTAATGTCCCAAGGTCAATCATAAGTGGATCAGGACAATTAGGGTTATAATTTAACAGTATTGCTATCATGAATAGAAATAGAAGCAGTTGTTGAATTCAATAGTAAATAGTTGTTAAAAAGTGACTATGACTACTGCTTACAATAATTCTTATATTATCTTAGGTACTAAGGTAATAGAATATATCTGTTTGAATCGAGAAATTGTTACGTAAATATGTTGAACATAAATTCTTAAAGAGAAAACAATAAGCAGCTTTAAACCCGCATGTCACATAAATTCCTTCCTTGTTTTTCGTAAAATACGGCAAATGACGTTATGGGTGTGCCACGTAAGTGAAGAAAGCTCTTCAATTTGTCGCTCACATGTCTTCTTTACTTGCATTGAAGGTAGGTAGGTTGTGGTTGGTGACCACAATTTTTACACCTTACACCTTTACCTAATATCGTTAAAATATTTATGAAGTGCAATAGTGAGGTATTTCCATATTATTACGATTTACAAATCTTCGATCAATGTTCTGAATCAAAATGAATCATTATTATGATAATTTAATGAGTTTGAGGTTTATCGGAGAACCATGGAATACGTAGCATAAATCGTAAATGAAGGAACACACCATAATTGTAGCAAATCCAAACGTTTCATAGGTAGCGGCTACTCCAAAAAGGGGCAAACAGAACATATCCGTCGAATGGGCTTATGTAACCATCGAGTTTCACTGAAGGACCCTTAGACTAATAATATATGAAACAAGCTTAACTCTAACTGAAGGGATTGGCTCTTATTAGCAGCAAACTAGAATTTGTAAAAGAGAGTAAACTCGTTTGCTGGAACGGGACAAATCGCGCTACATAAAAAAAAGCTTGAGTTAATCGACCCCATAGCAAGCCCAACGTGACCCATGATGACCCGAATCCTAGTACTCCCAAAAGTACTAATTCAAAAGTATGCTCTATAAAAGCTCGAAAATCGTTGCGTAACAAAATCTTAAATAAAATATTAGCTAGTTAGTAAAACCGTTTAGGCATCCCTAGTTTGGTTCGCAGCCGTGTAGTGATACTGCCCTCAGCTCAACACGAGATTTAATTGAATTATTTGAATGAGCCCGACGCTTCCGCTGGGCCAGCGCCGAGCTCGGTCAACTGTGCAGGATATACCAATTGCCACTTGTATTTCTGTTTAAGTATTTGTTTTATATGCTTCTAGTGTCCTGGTGTATTTATGAGCGTCTTAGGTATTATGTAACTATTGAACGGGAAGAATAATTCGTTCGTCAGTTGAGCTGGAAAAAGACGTGGGATATGTTCATGTGTTCCTTTAAAATATTAAATGTTTGTAGATAATATTGAAAAGGACATGTAGTTTAATAGTGGTGAACCAATCATCGCGTTCCTTCCAACAGCATTCGCATGTCTGTAATTAATGTATTACCAAACATGTTTCGACAAGGACAGTCGCCTTGAAAGACGTTAAAATCAATGGAATTGCTACAAAAAGCTTGTAACTATCGAACCACGCAACCGCCGAGGGGTTTTGGGTCCTTAATTACTACTTGTGGAACATTCAAAACTGTTATTAGAAATCGTAATAAAAAACATTAACGAAACACAACATTATTCTCTCAATATGCATTCTACATAAATACTTACAGTACAAAAAGCATAAAAACATCAACACCAAAGCTTAAATCATACCAACGTTAACACAAACACGTATTAAGCGCTAATTAACTAACTGTCACGTAATCGTGTCATCTATAACGTAATTAATTAACTAATTAAAGCCGGCAAATCAAGACCACATAAATTGAAGCCAGAGAGCAAACGACAATACTTACGATATAACACTTTGTTACACAATACTACTGTTTATATTATTACATAAATATGAAATTACATACATATAGTATACAAACACAACAGGTGTCAAATTGCTGTAGGATGACCTTGACTAGTTCGTAGGGGAAAGGGAGTAACCGACACTCAAGTTGGTATAAAGTTCACACACACTCACTCGCGTTTTGTATGGTAATAAAGTAATAATTGTGTGGGGGAGTACGACGGCCGCGATGCGTCTCCATCGACGTATCAGAGTAGACTGAGTGCCGGAGTGAAATCGGCCCAGTGCCTCAGAGGGTTGCAAGCTCCCCGAAACGTTCTCCACACTTTGAATAAATCCTAAATCGAGCTTTTCATTTTCGACTTAAACCTGTCGTCACCAAGCTCAGATTTTAGCATCCATTTATGGTGGAATGTTAAGGAATTTTGGCACAGTTCCCCTTATATTCCATATAAAAGATAATAATACGATTAAGTTTAAAAAATATGGTTGTTATATGTATTACACTAAGGATACAGATTCTATTTATATCAACGTGTTGCGTTAATTTAAGTTGAGATAATAATATATAGGTTCGTATTTAGCACATGTGGGATAATATTTTAATATGGAGGAAACAACTTGTATCACTTAAAACATTTATAACTCTCATCTTTTTAACTTCTGACCTCTTCGATCGATGATCGTCGATCTTCCGCCAACACTTTTCTCACATAAATTGATTATACTTGTTTCATTAAAAGAGACCTTGGCCCCTGAGTTTGATTCGGCTTTTCTTCTCAGAGGTAGTCAATTAGGAAATGCCGACTCCATCGATTAAAGACTCAGTCTTTAAAAAATAATAACATGAAAAGTGTTTCCTGTAAACGTACATATTTGCAAAAATAAAATCATTTATTTGTCATGACCATTTCGGGGAAATTCTCCCCAGTTGTATTTTACTTGCCGTACATGATCACTCTTCCCCGAACGGTATCGCGGCCGGGGCACCCCATACGATGACCTCCTACTGCTTCCTACATGTAGAACGCTCCGTCCAACTTGGCACAATTCCATTACTGGCTTTATTAGGTATACGATTTAGAATTCTATTACAAAACTCCAATGTATAACGAACTAGTTAGACGCCACAAGGGGTTGTCGATATTACTATGAATCCACAGTTTCCGTGGAGCAACACCTCGAAAACGATTAAATAATTGCAGATTCGCGGTTGTGGTTCGGCTCTTTCGTGAAATTTCAACGAAATTGGGGCATTCAGTGTGAAGTTTCTTGATTACATTGAACCTAATGAATAAATAATGGAGCGGTTTTGTTGAAGGATTTCAGTTCAATATTTACGCCGCTAAATCTTTTGCTTTTGTTCAAATAAGCGTAGAATTTCCAGAGATATATACCTACTGTATCTAATAAGCATTAGAATTTTAACCGATATGTAGGTATCTGCGTACTGCGCCCAGCTTAAATCAAGGCCAGTTTATTTTTTCCAGAAACGTAATTCAATAATTTCCATAACATAAACTCTTTTTTAAAATTAAAATTGTCTTAATGTCAGTTAAAATATAGGTAAGCAATTTGAGCGATTCAAAAATAAACACATTTTTATTCGTGAAATCCGTATTTTTTCCACGTTCCGCAGAATATGTATATGTTAAATTTAAAGCTAGTTGCAAGCCACGCTCCGAGTATCATTGTAGGGCTCGTGTACGTGCGCAACGAGGTGTCGCGGCGCCTCTAGTTTGCTGCACATCTACTGTATACTAACATTCTTATTCATGTATATTTTGTATTCATGAACAGTTTCATAGGGACGAAAATTTACTTCGAGTTACAAACTTCTTAGAGCATAAGCAGATACTAATTGTACATTTACAGAATACATTTGGAAATGTAGGCCGCTGGGGTGCTTGCAGTGCTTAGGAGGAAATTAAATGTTTTACTTGAACATTTGTTTGGTACGTGTTACGATTGAGGCGCTTTAGTAGCTATAAGGAAAAGCGTCTATCCATCGATTTCGGGACAGACAGAATAATTCCGTTCTCGAAAATGGTCATAATGAAAGTCGTCCAAGTATACATAATAAATTTGTAGTGGGATAATAATAGTTATGCACATGTAGAACTATCGAGCTCCCTGATAACGGGGTGAAGTCTCTATGGAATACAGCGAACATTTTAGCCTTTGTTCGGTGCAATTCCAATCCCTTTGCATTTATTATGGTTTCCGTGCTACTATAAATTTTGTAACAGAAAAACTGAATGTGACTGAAGTACGTAAATACCCTAGAGAGGCGACCAAGCCTCTAGCTAGCCCTCATTGGTGGGATGGTGCGGACACCCCTCGGGTACGCGAAGGACTCTTTAACTTTGGCAAACCTTAATTGGCAAATCAGAGATCAAAAGAGCTAAGCTTTGTGGCAAAAGGCCGCGAAAGCTAGAGTAGTATTCATAAAATACATCTTTTTTGAACCAGGCCGGGATGGATAGCTGAAGCTAGTTATGCATCATCACTCGCCTTTGTCACCAGCTGGTTGGCACAGAACTTGCTCACCCTAAACGTTGATAAAACGAATTACCTCACCTTCTCGCTCTCAGCCGCTGGAAAGCCTCCTTCCTCTTCCCTAGCTTTAATCGCGCACTCCTGTGACTCAACTTACAATATAGCCTGCAATTGTCCCCACCTAAATAGGGTAAATTGCATAAAATATCTAGGAGTGCAGATAGACGACTGTCTAACATTTAGTACGCACATTGATACACTTACTACACGGTTGCGCAGGTTAATTTATGTTTTTAAGAACCTCCGTTACGTTGCAGACACCAAGGTGATTAAACTAGTGTATATGGCTCTCTGCCAATCCCTCATCCAATATTGTATAGTCTCTTGGGGTGGTTCAGGAAAGTCCTACATGTTGAAAGTAGAACGCGCCCAAAGGGCAGTGTTGAAAGTTGGTTGGCAGTTACCCTATCATTTTCCTACCACAGACCTTTACAAAACCTGTAAGGTTCTGACTGTTCGTAAATTATATATATTTAATCTTTTAATGACAACTCACGGCCACACTCCCTACGATCCTTCTTTGATCTCCCAACGACGTAAGCATACGGTCTGTCCCTCTATTCGTACAAATTGTGCTTTAGCCCAACGCTCCTTCCGCTTCCTTAGCAGCCACGTGTACAATAACACTAACAAAATCCTAAACATATACCCCTTGTGCAAATCCAAATGTAAGGCAAAAATAGTAAATTGGCTTCTCGATTTGGATTATTCTGAGACGGAAAATATTTTAGCTGTTTTAAAATAAATTAGTAGACCTGAATTCATTACACACACCTACACTCACTCTCACAAATATACTTTCACACACACACACACACACACACACACACACACACACACACAACACATACACCATACATTACTCACTCACAGACATACCATTCTCTACACACTCGCAGTTGCTCTAATTTTGTATGGTTTAGTTTTAGAGTTTACCTGTTTTAGTTTTTAAATATTCCTCTCTGTACGTGAAAGCCTTAAACGTGTTCAAATTAGTACTTAATAGTATTGTATAAGAGGGTGAGAGCCTGGAGATCTGTCATACAGGTCCTGAACCCACTATAGACTCCAGCTCTCACAAAGGTTACTAATCTGATTTGACTTAATGTGACATGAACCAAAGTCTGTACCCTTTTTGAGAGAAATAAATCATTATTATTATTATTATTATTTGTATAGTTCATTAGCAGAATGCTTCCACTAATGTGTTAATAGACAGCTCTGTTTCAGTCAATCCAAGCCCAAATTCAAACTACAAAGAGCACTGCGCGGCTATTTACGTGTAACTATGCGTTATTTTGGTTGAATAATGAACAATGACTGGAAAATTAATGCTGTTATTCAATCATCTATGTTTTGGTCCGTCTGGCGGCTGGCCTGACTGCATTTACCTATCATTCTTCTATATAACCAGAGTCCCTATGTCCACAATCTGCAGTAGACGAACGATTGTTTGTGTACTAAAATTGTATTATAATACATTTGGAAAATCTGTGTTTGATCAATTTTCATCAGTAGTTGCTCCATCTAGCCACCATGTTTTTTATTTCCTTTTGATAGCAAATGTTTATGTTTTATTACCAGGCAGTGGCAACTTTTGTTGCCACCATGTTTTCCAACAACTTCCCATACACATAAAACATTTTTGGTCAAGATAATCATAATATATTATGTACCTTCCATAATTACTTTGTAAAAAGTTACTATAACCTCTTACTTCTTCTGACTTATAAAGGGTTAAACTCCTTCCTTATACTTTTTTATTCCTGGCGTACTTTAATGATGTAAATTTCATTTAAAATACAATCTACACCTACAGCAGCATCACAGACAATAAAAAAGCTTTAACAGTCATTAAATTAAAAGTTTTACCGTATACGAAGAAAGTGCATGTACGCGGGTCAAATGAAAATCCAGGACAAATTGCTTTGATAGCCTGCAGAGCTAACTCGGTTACTGCTAGCGTTATGGCCCTGCGAGTCGCGTTGGTTTAAAACGTTTTAACTTCGCACTGACATGGACGATGCAGATGTCTCTATCCATTTTTAATCAAGCTAATGTTATTGTGAGAGAATGTTACGTAGTTTGTTTTCTGTTACGGCTATGTTGAGTTGTCATTGTAGTCTTGATTTACCAACAGCTTATATCACTTACTGTGTTCTAGTACTGTTTTCCAATATACTAAAGGATCTAAAGGTAATATTCGGTCGACATCAGTAATGAGTGTTGAAGTAAAGGCTTTGAAATTCTAGACGGTCAGTATGTACCTTTTATGTCTATGGGCAAGCCCTTAATGTTGTGTAACATATGACAAAATAGACTACAATAGGGACCTGCAAGGCAACTGTAATGTAATAAGTCAGTTCCAACATCCAGAAAAAGTTCCGGTCAGTATAAACCGTGGCAAAAAATTCCAAACATGTCCCGACTATAAGGTTACCAAATATGGACACATCCGAGCAGAAATTGTCTATAATTAAATAACGGGTCGATGACGACACAAACTGGACCGTTGCTGACCACGAAAGTATGCTAATAAAAAGAAGTTCTCTAAATAGAAAGGGTCGGGATGCAGAAATACGCTTGCATTGACCTAAAAAGCGTTACGATACTAGTAGGTTAATGAGACAATTTATTCATATTTTAATGCCAGATAGCAGCAATTACACATAATTAGATTAGGTATCACACTAATATTATAAAGGCGAAAGTTTGTGAGTGTGTTTGTATATTTGTTATCAGTTCACGTTCAAACGGCTAGAGCGATTTTGATGAAATTTTATAAGGAGGTAGATGACACCCTGGATTAACACATAGACTTTTTATCTCGAAAAAATGTAGTGGGTGACATCGCGGGGAGCAGCTAGTTAAGTAAGTAGTAAGTAGTTAGTTAATAAGTGAATGAAACAAATGATTTTATCTTTTGTAAAATAAAATATGGTAGGTACCCTAATCGTTTCAATGACCTTTTCAACAGACTGGGAATTGACAGCTGTTTGGAAGGGTAAAACATTTAACATTTCATATTAGAACACAGATCACACCGCGTCGTATATATGTCATACCAGTATCAGGCTTTTGTCGCAATCAATAAGAGACAGTTTCCAAGCAAGCTAATTTTACTGTTGAAAACCAGGTCAAAGCGGTCATAAGAGCAGACTAAATCTATAAGTTCCACTAAGTTATTAGGTACTTTGTATTAAAGTTTTATTTTAATTAACGGCTGAAAAGTTTTTAGTGTTTGTAATGCATTAGCTTTAAAATAATGAATTTTAAATAGTAGAAGGAATGTTTTTAAGTTTGATTGGTGTGGATAATTTTGTTTTTTTAATGCAAATGTTTTATACAGGCTGTAATATTTATATATTCCTACGTAATGATGAAAATCGACTAAATGCAAATTGAACTTAAAAATCGTTTATATTTATCTGAAAATTGAAAGATAACGAACCTCACTGCCGCCCCGGATTATAATTGGGAAGGTTATCTAGCTATATGTGTATTAAAGTGGCTATAGCGATTTTAATTATAATCATTATCTTAAATTGTATAACTTTACAGGCCAACTATTTTTATTTATAAAAATAAACGACTCAGAGACATTCTTCATTTATATTCCTCAGTAAATTACTTATGCCTGGGTTTTTTGTACGCTGGTTAGCATCGTGGAGTGAGGTATAATGATAACGCACTGTTTCAAACAACTTGATAAAAGACCAAAAATATCAAGTCCCTACCCAGCCCTGTCTTATTATATCGAATACTTCTTCTTTCCATCATCACCGTATTCATTTTTTTCTCCCTAAGCAAGTAGTCATCTTAGAATTAGCTATGTTCTCGTCAACCGTACCACTTCTAATTTTTACGACTCCTATAAATACACCACAAATAAAATAAAGATAAAAATACTGCACGAACAAAGCTTCGACTCTTCATAACAATGCGTTTGGTTCTCTATCTAAAAGGTAGCTTAATTTTAAACATCCAACTTTACTTTGTAATTTTGTACAGCAAAATACAATGTTGCATGATAATTAAAAACTCTTTTTATCTGCCACACAGTGCACTCTGTAGTTGTGCTGGTGACAACATCACTACAAGTAGCTTGTTATTCTGATTCTCACTTACGTATAAAAACAGGTCATGCAGGTGAGGGGATCGAACAGTCAAAACGGATGGCAGCGTGGTTTACTGTCCAAGCTGTGCCGGATATTTTTAGGTACCTTTGTATCATAAGATCGTCGCTCATAGAAGCTTCCTACTTCCATCTTAGGACCTATGTTATTTCGATGGTTTACCTATACGTAATGTAATATTAAAAGCTATCTACAATAAGTACAATACAGTTGCAGCTCTTCTTCGTGTTCTTCATTACTGAAGGTCGCGTCCGTTCTATTTTATGCTTTGATGGAGTCGCTGTCAAGCTGTCTCTATAAGGCTCAGTCTGTACAGCTACATGCACTGCGATATTATCTTCCATATCTTCTCTCAACGTGAACAGGTGAGCAGGACAAGATATTGATTGCTCCATCGTTTGTGGAACTATGAAAAATAGGTCACTGTCTACTTTATGAAAATGACCTATCGAATATGCAATAACGTGATGAAAGTATAGGTGTATCTACTAAAGTTTCGCCACCAGCATGTTACTAGATTACCAAGCTCATTAAGTAGGTACCCACCTATAGGTATGTACGTTTCGTAGAACATCTACGTAGACATACCACGACACTATTTGTATTCATGCCACTGAATTATACAGAATCACGTCCGTGCTACGAAATTATAACGTTCTCATCAATTTGTAACGACTCGTAGACATGTAGGTGTGTCTTCAGCGCGGTTTGATGAGTCTGGGCTTTAAAACAAAGGTCTGACAATAAACAAACTAAATTGAGCTGATCATTCATGACACGCCTACTTCTACAACCTACGCCTAGATAAATATCGTGAAGGTAGAATAATTATTCTATATTTTCATTGAGTTCTTCATATAATAATATTCACTTATGTGCCTCGTTGGTCTAATCATCTAATTGTAGCTAAGCGAGACTGCTTAGCATGTGGTTTTAGGTTCGAATCCCGTGTCGAACAAAGTGTTACTGGGTTTTTCCATTCGGTAATTCTTAGTAGCAGCACGGAGTCTGGATTCGTGCTCGATTGATGGCAATATGAGCATGAAGGTGTAGGTAGGTAGGTTACCTACCTACACCCTCATGCTCATATTGCTCCATTCTCCAAAGGGATAGGCGTGTGGTACTACACGCCTATCCCTTTGGAGAATGCAGACGTGATTATGTCTCTCTTAATACTTATTAAATCTAGTTGCTTTATCATTATGTGACATGAAGTAGCTAAGTAGGCAGGTAACCATGCCATCATAAATCATCAGACGATGTGTGCATGATTCTGAATTCATAAATAGGTAACTATATAGAGCCACCTAACCTTGACATGATTTAACCCTGTTTCGTCGAAAAGCATTTCGATCAAGGTCGGTCAAGTTTTTTTAGGGTACCTTCAACAGGCCTAGGCTTATAACAATAACATAAGTAGGTACACATCGATAAACATATTAATTTAATGTAGATTAAGTACCTACTTACTAAACATAAAAAATTGCACTTAAAGAAAATTAGAAGGTAAGGCACATGAGCAATTGTGCATTAGATACCTACATAAAAATATTTAATGTTTTTACCTAATGACTAAAAAAAATTCAGTAATATCCGACCAGCGGTTTAGTCGTGAAGGAATTACAGACAGACAGAGTTATTTTCACATTTATAATATTAGTACCTATGGATGAAAAATTCTTAGCTCCAGCTCAAAGGTCTACCTACTAATAAAAAAAAATAAGTAGGTATCTAACCTGTTTTATAGTTTTATTGGCAGCCGACGCGAGAATTTTATACTGTTACCGTGGCTTGTTCGTTTTTTGAAAAGGGAAATAATATTCTACTTGTAATGGCCGCGGCATATTATGTGACATT
This sequence comes from Abrostola triplasia, assembly GCA_946251915.1. Taxonomy (NCBI): domain Eukaryota; kingdom Metazoa; phylum Arthropoda; class Insecta; order Lepidoptera; family Noctuidae; genus Abrostola; species Abrostola triplasia. The sequence continues at coordinate 8,780,048 of OX276428.1, read as the reverse complement.
TTATTGATTGCTCTTTTGTTTTTTGTTACAATCGGTACAATTTGTATAAAATTAGGTAGCTGGTAGGCATTACCTAAGAATACACAAGTGATGGAGAACATAAAAGTTTTGAATAATCACACACCCCGTCACACTAGACTACCAGTGTGATATGCAGATGTTCCTCCAGAGTCTGGGTATTTGTCCATGTGATGAAGTAACTGGCAACACTGCCACAGTAAACATTGCTCGATATTAGTAAAAATCAAATAAAATCATAATCATTTGCTATTGTAACAAAAACCTTAGTAAAACGTCCAGAACAGCCTAATTCGTTAGTGACATTGTTATCTCAGTGGAAAAGAACGAAGAAATAAGGTGTTTTAGTGAATGAAACGTAAAGTGTAACTGAGTGATTACTGGTTATTAAGCCATTTAAACAACACAAAAACGGGACATGTGACATGACATATGTGTTGTAATTACGCTACCCAACATATTTGATAATAATATCAGGTAAACATAAAAATTGATTATATTGTTCTATCAAAGAACCCATAATTACAGTTGTGAATTTAAACTGCAAAAAGTAAACAAACAATGAATATGGAATGACCAATCGCAGCAAAGTTATTTGAAAGTGACAGAACAACATCGTTCAGAAACTTGAAAAAAACGGCTTGGAACACCGGTCCTTTGAGATATCGACTAAACATAAAAAAAAATCGACTAAAACTTACAGGAACACTATTTGATTTGAAAAATAAATTATATATATAATAAATATTTTTGAGCATTGGAAATCAATACCTTATAATGCCGCGCATACAGCGTTCTCCCCCAACTAACGTTATACAAAACGCCTTGCTGATGTCGGAGCCTGACTTAACACCATCTACCGCAGGGGGAAATAACATTAATACTGGTATTGACACGAATGTTTTTGTTAGGTCTAAGAGACCACGGCCAAATGAATCACCCGTTAACTCCAATGCGCAGCGTGAAGTTTTAGACATCTCAGCTGATCCTGTATCGGAGGCACATTTTGATATAGTTGAAAATATCTAATTTCAAAACTCCGCAAAGAAATAGAATCTGTGATAACTATTCAGATACAGTCCTCGCTGAAATCGTACTTCGAAAAACAATTTCTTGAAATAAAAAACTTAGTACAAGGATTGAAAGATTCGGTTCAGTTCATGAGCAACGACTTTGACGATATAAAAATCGAACTTGGCAAAAATAAAGACCTTATTAACCAATTAAAAAAAGAGAATGAGGACTTGAAAACAGACATTGCCGACCTATCCGTGAGACTTAACATCATAGAACAGCAATCTCGTCTGGATAACTTAGAAATAAACGGAGTGCCTGAAAATCAAGCTGAAAATCTCGCGACAACAGTGATCCAGCTAGGAAAAACAATCTCATGCGATATACAAACCGATGACATTTCCTCAATAACTCGGGTCAAGAAACTTGATTCACAAAGTAGCCGCCCCCGTTCAATTATCGTCAAATTGAAAAACTCCAGAAAACGTGACGAAGTATTAGCTTCGGTAACGAAGTTCAACCGTGCTAACAAAGCTGATAAGCTTAATACTAGTCATCTAGGCTATGCTGGTACCAAATCGCCGGTCTTTGTCTCCGAACATTTGTCACCTCTCAATAAAACAATACACGCACACACCAGAAAAATTGCACGGGAAAAGGGCTACAAGTATGTTTGGGTCCGCGATGGACGCGTACTAGTCCGCAAGGATGATGGTGCACGCGCTATACACATAAGAAGCTTACAAGCTGCCAACATGTTGTAAGCACGACCTTGGTCGGGAAACCCGTGAGTTAATTTTTTGAAATTCACTGTTTATTACCAGAACCTCCGGGGGATGCGAACAAAACTTAATGACATCAATCTGGCAGTGAATGTCAACAAGTACGATCTCATTGTGCTAACAGAGACATGGCTTAATGATCACATTAGCGACGGTGAAATATTTAACTCTCGATATAATATCTATCGAAGAGACAGGGCCTCCACCGCACTTGCGGGCAGAGAGGGAGGGGGAGTCCTTGTTGCAGTCTCTAAGGCATATGACTCCGCCAGGGCGTGCCAATGGGAAACCAACGCGGAAGACCTTTGGGTGCGTATTAAACTAAATGAGGGAAAGAAAGTAAACATTTGTGCTGTCTACCTACCACCACCCGTAACACAGCAGCATCTAGACGTAGTTCTAAATTCAATCACTAGTGTGAACGAAACTGCTCGTGAAGAAATAATAATAGCCGGAGATTTTAATCTCGGTCTTATCGAGTGGAAACGAGACAATAGTAACAACAACGGTACGTCTACAATTCCTTCAAATTACAATAACATGTTGGGATACTCTTTTATTGATTTTATGTCTCTTAATAATTTATACCAATACAATGTCATCCAAAATAGTAACAATAGAACCTTAGATTTAGTTTTGTCAAACATGGTTGGGGCTACAGTAAAAAAGTCTATCTCACCCATATGTAAAGAAGATTGCCACCACCCCCCATTAGAAATTAACATTAATACCAATGCACATGTTACATTAAAATCCAGGAAAACACTGTCATTTAACTTTAGGGCAGCCGACTACAAACTAATTAATAATAAATTAAGAAAAATAGATTGGAAGGATGAATTCGAATCGCGTTTAAATGTAAACTCAATGACAAAAACTCTTTACGAAAACCTCAGATCAATAATTCATGAAAATATCCCTAAGATCAAACACGTCAGTAATCTTTATCCGCCGTGGTACTCCAAATCTCTGGTCCAAATTCTAAAGGAGAAAGAAAAGCTAAGACAACGTCTAAAGAAATACGGTAATCCACGAGATGAAATTGAGTACAGAATGCTTGATGACAGAGCACGGTCGACTATAAAGAAATGCTATAGAAAATATGTCTGCACTGTGGAAAATAACATTAGGTCGAACCCAAAGGCATTCTGGTCTTTTGTAAAGTCGAAGAAATTACAACGTAACTCTATACCATCTGAAATGACATTAAACGATTCAACAGCTGCAACTGGCGATGAAATATGCTCACTTTTTGCCACTCAGTTTTCTTCCACGTTTTCTGTCACTAATAGTATACCTAGAGTGGCAACAACTGACCATAAATATCTCCAACATACACTCAGCAGAATCGTTTTTACTGAGAGAGAAGTTCTTAAAACACTAAAAGGACTCGATGCAACTAAAGGTGCCGGGCCGGATGAGCTGCCGCCCCTGTTCATAAAAAAATGTGCCAAAAACTTAGCTCTCCCACTTACCCTAATTTTCAACAAGTCTTTCGAAACATGTACATTTCCAACCGAATGGAAAAAAGCATACGTTGTCCCAATATATAAAAAAGGTGACTGTGCTGATGTGAAAAACTATCGCCCTATTTCAATATTATCAATTTTCTCAAAAGTGTTTGAATCAATGATTTGTCCTGTATTAACATCACATGTAAAATCTCAACTCGCTTTCCAACAACATGGCTTCCGCAGTAACAAATCTACTGTCACCAATTTGGTATCTTATGTGGACGAGGTCGCAATGAGCATAGACTCTGGACGGCAGATCGATGCCCTTTACACGGACTTTAGCAGTGCTTTCGACAAGGTTGATCACGAAATTTTGCTAATGAAATTACAGGATTTTGGTATACACGGGCCCCTGTTGAGATGGTTTAGGTCGTACTTATGTAAACGTACACAAAGAGTTGTGGTGAATGGGTATCGGTCTGCCGAATATACAGCCACTTCCGGCGTACCACAGGGATCTCATACAGGACCAATTCTTTTCGTCATATTCATCGATGACATAGTGCACTGTATTAAGCACAGCCAATGTTCGTTGTTTGCCGATGATCTAAAAATCTATCGACAAATAAACTCCCGGGAAGACACTACCCTACTACAATCAGACCTTAACTCGGTGCAGAATTGGTGTATGGTAAATGGGATGCTTTTGAATGCCAGTAAATGCTTTCATATAACATTTACGCGAAAAAAACATAAGATAACGTCAGTCTACTCTCTCAATGGAACGCCTCTGCAACGGGTCAACGATATACGGGACTTAGGTGTTACGCTCAGCAGCGACCTCTCGTTTACAACGCATATCAACAATGTTATAAAAAAGGCAATGAAGATGGTTGGGTTTATCAAAAGAATCGGCAGAGACTTCAGGATCACGTCGTCATTAAAAATACTCTACAATGCATTTGTGCGCAGTGTCGTGGAATATGCTTCTCCCGTCTGGAACCCCACATACGCTGTGCACATTGAAAGAATAGAGCGCGTCCAAAAAAAATTCACAAGATTACTGAGGTTTAAAGATCAGAAATGTCCCTATAGAGCTGACTACATACAACGGCTCAGTCACTTTGAATTAGACTCGCTAAAAAAACGAAGAACATTTCATGACCTCTCAGTTCTCTATAAAATTGTGAATGGTATATCGTCCACCCCTGACCTCCTCCAGAAAGTTAATGTCGACGTTCCTCGACATGTGCACCGCCGCGCCCGTACCACTAGAACGTTTGCAACAAAATCTAGTCGAACAAATCTAGGTCAACACGCACCACTAAACAGAATGATGTCCCTGTATAACAGGGCTTGCTCAGACAACATCGATATCGACATATTTTTCAACACAATGTCGCAATTTAAAGCTAAGATCCTGAATTTAAATATTACTTTGTGATCGGCTGCCTTACTCTTATTTTAGATTTCTATGGATCAATTTTATTTTTACTTATTTTAATTTTGATTTATCTTTACTAATTTTAAGTTATTAATGTCAATTTTAATTATATTATAATTACTTATTTTTTGATTATTTATATGTAACTAAGCTAACTTAATTTTTGTTATTGTTATTTAATATCTGTTTTATAGCATGTTTGTATGTAGTATACTGTAAATGGTGTGCAGACCTGTAAGTGACGTATTTACACTGTACATAAATTATGGGAATAATGTCACAAATCTTAATTGTAAATATGTCGTTGGTTTGCCTTATCAATAAATAAATAAATAAATAGATATGATTTCAATACTTAACCACATCGAGGCAGCTGGCAGTTGTTATGTAAGTGACTTTTTTCAGTTAGACCACAGTCTTCTTTTTATATACTTAGATGAATAATATTAATAACACAGCAAAATAACTGTCTCGCCTAACTGGCCTCTTCTCGTATAGAGGATTGAACATTGATCACCACGCTAGCTCACAGCGTGTTGGAATAGATAAATAGTCTTAATACTGGCTTAGTAATGTTTCCTCGTGCATCATGTAGGTACCTAATAGATTACGGTAGGTACCTACCAGTCTTGGCCCGATTTTTCATGAAACCCGGAAGCCAGTGTGACTCCTTAGGCCTAAGAAATAGGCCTACTTACTTACTATGCAAATCACTTAATCAGCCTTAGATTGCTACTTGTTAGAAAAATATACTTTATAAGGTAAGTCTAAGGGTTTAACAACAAACAGAAAGAGTAGATGTCTTTGTGAACATCGTTTCAAGGATAAATAAAAGATCTTCTATTAATGAAACAAATATATTTCATTATGAAATTAATTACCAACAAATCCATTTTCAACACGTTTTCAAACCATTTTTAATATGATAGGGAAATGTGCCTTTTTATAAGTGCCAAATATTCATTTAATATGCCGTACAAATGTGGCTCCTGATAATATACTGAGATCATTGTAATATTACACAACATAAAGTGAGCGATACGCTACCATATCGCCCATGTATATTACCAGTAGCAACACTTGCAAAGCTAAAATTTTACGCCTAATGGTAACACTACAACACACATATTTATTGCACATTTAGAAATTTCGTAAAGTGTTTTTTGTCTTTTTTTTTCTTATTTTTAGAGATCCAAGACATTTACTATAATTTTGCACATCGATATTAAAATGAAATAATATACACAATAGCGTTTAAATTTAGACTGTGGTATAATACACATCCAAAATATGGAACTATGCCTAAGTTAGTTTGGACAATGGACAAGATATTATAAATTAAATGGACTATTTTATAGACGAATAGTCATATTGCAAAATAAAAATCTTGAAAACAAGTAATAGTTAATCACGATAAAAATATAAAACGATCTGTATAACAATAATAATTATCTGAAATATACAAGTAAAAAAAATATATTATGTAACAGTATGTATGTACTATCAACTAGTTTTCGATTAAACTGACCCAGGACATAAATTAAACTTGTCAACAAAAACTGTACGTTAAAGTCATACATAATTTATACAATATATTTATTCTTAGTGCCCGCCATAGGTTCGAAGACACTACAGACATTTGGAAATATAAATAATACTTATAAAAAAAGAAAACCATAAAATATTTCTTTGTCCGCTTTTCATTACTTTAACATGGTAAGAAAGTTTTTATAATGTTATTACTATACATACAATTTATTCCGAGATAACTTTTATATTAATAAGGCCATAAAACAATTTTACACATATTCCAGTATCGTTGAGAGTCAATTCTTATGACCAGCCAAAACCTAATGAAAATTTACTAACTAGCTTTGTCTGCATTACGTTTAATTACATTAACGATCTCGCCTTATCATGAATGGTAATAAGACTTGGACGTATTTATAAGAAATAATTAATTAAAAACCTACAATTTTAAAACTCGCACCACCACGTCGATGGCATTTGGTCGACTTAAATCTCATAGAAATAAATTACATGTGAAAGATACAATATTAAAATTGTGGAATGGTTACACCATCGAAGTTTTACAAACACAATTCCTTACATTACTGGATACTTTGGTTTCTAAGAGACACATTCGACCAACCACATGACACCATTAAAAATACTGGACAAAATAAATCCTTATGTATTTACCTAAACCAAATTATTGCTGATGTGGGTATATCATAGTGTAATGTGACTATATTTATTACCTATGGAAGCTTCAATAAATAAAATGTCTCTGAAGAACAGTTTCTATCACATATCATTACACATTGTAGCACCACGCGGTTAATAGACCCATCTATGTCTACACTTACCTCTATTCAATCTTGTATATGGAGATGTATAAAAATCAATACATCTGAAAAATAATTTAAGATTGGTATATAAAAGATTCTGTATAATTATGTTTAAAAATTAAATAAACTCTCTTATTGTTTTATGTCGTAAGCTATTGAGACTGTGTTTTGGCTTGTAAAACATTTTTAAATCAACACCTATTTATAATAAGATACTTATTGATTGCGAACCTTCTGGCCTACTGTACATACGTCTACCCGAAAATCAGTCTATCTACGTTCGTTCGTCGTTGGCTATATTGTGAGAGACTTGGTGCCTACTCGATTCCCCGTTGCTTCCTCGTAAAATAATATCACATTCGTTGCTACCTCCGTACAACGTCATTACCTACATTCAATAACCTACAAGTTGTCATAGTTGCGTTGAGAACGGTCGCGGGAGCAACTCGGCCTCCGCATCGGCTCGTGTTTCCAACTTTCCTTCACTAACTGTTAACTCCGGCAAATAAAGCTCGATACTGACAAAGAGATGTGACTATCTGCCTCACTTAAGGTCAACGCACACACGATATAACATTAAATTCACCAGTCGCTGAATCCATTTGTCAAAACAACTATGTATTCGATGTCCAGTCATTGAAGCCAGCTTCCGGAATTGGATGAATAATTGATGCTGAAAGTATCGTGTGAGCGTCAACCCTTATATAATTAACTTAACCACGAGATAACTTCAGCTTCGCAAGATCGTCGATGTTGTATACCTATAAATTCCTATTGCAGTACATAAACATGTAAAAACTTGTAATAAATAGTCGTTGTATCACATTAACCTATGGGTGTCTATTGCATTCGATGTTGTAATAATTTGAACATAAAATGGAACATCAGCAATCAGAATTAGACACTACAATGCCATCAGTCGGTGAAATTATTGAAATAAGACACACAATATTAAGTGGACGGAGATAATATATAAAACGCTTAAAAAGTGTTAAAATTGTGCGTCACGGTAACACTGCACGTTCTAACATTATTCCAGACTGTTGTATTATTACTTCGCTACCTACTCTCCCTTGTGGAAGTTGTCCTTAAGATGAAGTTTATAAAAGTAGTACAATAAATAATGCCCGTTAAACCTCACAGTCGACGATAAATATGGATACAATGAAAACGTTCATAATATATGCCCACTGCTTACACCAGAACTGAACATATGATACAGCTTCAAGTCATACTGGCGAAATGATCCAATTGAATTTTCATAGTCCTAAACAAAACAAAAGATTACTTAAACTCTAATGTATCACATTTGTCCTGGTTAGCACATGCATATTTACATGACGTTTGCTGTGCTCACTATATTTTAGAATCTGATTTAAAATTAAAATTATCTAATATATATTAGAGTTAAAATGTATGTTACAAGAACAGATATAAAGAATACCACACCAATATTAACACTACGAGAATTCAAAATTATGAACCACTCAAAGTAAGCGCATTATTATTTGGAATATCAAAACGACATTTATAATTAAACTGGCCATTGACATCGGACTGAGATACCTACTGACTTTCAATACTTTGAGTGGTTTATGACCTTAAACCTATAAGACACTAGATTACACCACAACATCAAGTAACTACCGCTGATATACTTATAAAAACAGTCAACATCAATTTTGAATAATATTTATATATTAAATTTGAAGTAATGGCAAAATATCTACATTATACACAATGTGAATGCATTACATTGCTTATTTGTTAGTATTGTATAAACTCCTCCAGAGTGAATACGAAAACTGGCTGAAACATTATCGAATGACGATGGTTAATATATTATTACTGAAATTCATAAAACATTTAGGTATTTCTTTAAAAACTCAATTACAAGTCTCCGTATTCTCTCCGCTTGCAATCAGAGTATTTCTGTAGTAAAAATAAAAATTCAGAGTATTGCTTCTCGTTTATACTAAAAGTTTTCGACTACCTATCTTATTTAATATATCCCTCTGGCATAGTCACTATTATATTTTAATACATTTTATTTCAACTGTATCATGTATAACAATAAATAAATAAAAACATGAAATAAAAGTTATTCGTCAGCTTAAGCCGGCTTATGACAACAGTACTAACTAAATGATTACGCTACATTTTAATGTTTTATTCAACACTTCCTGTACCTGAATATTTCGTTGCATTGACCCTTAACTATCTGTGGTAAATGTAGGCATTTAAAGGACCACGTTCTTAAATACTCAACCCAACCTGAAAGAATCCGCCAGCAATGTTTCACGATTAAACACCTGAATTATTTTTTACGATTAAATAGACACATATCACTTAACCTACACTTAATTGACAATATCATATTCAGTATTTATATTTTAAACATTATTATTACATGCTCTTCCATACACATAAAATAGAATACGCTACTTAGATTTTAATAGAATAAGTAAAAATTATATAATTATTATATATTTGATCAGAAAACACGCAAGCAGTGAATATATAAAATATTATTTGGCCATCAAAGTGGCATTTCAAGATTTTTTTAATTATAAAGAAAATTAAATATACTTTAAATTAAATTAAGTCGTTCAGTTGAAAACATTCTTAGTTAAGTATGTGCCTGTTTCAGGCGAAACCAGTGAATGAAGGGCAATAGATGCCTTATATAAAATATCACAATATCGGCAGTTAGTATTTGTATTGAGATTTATTATTATTTTAGCGAATAGTATCCAATTTTCGTAAACATTCGAAAATATTAGTTGGTTATAAAAGACAAAATGGCGCATCAGTGAAAACGGCCTGTACCTATTCGGTAAAACATTGCAAGCGAATACTTTTCAACTGAATCCAAAGACATCATGTTTTAGCTTTCGGCTTTCAGTTAAGTGGTTCTACAAGCAATCAGTTTTTATATATATTATAATATGTAGATTGTATATCGCAGTGGTATCTGTAACATCAAATCTAAAATAAAATGTGTACAAACAATTATTGACAATTAATTTATCTACTTCAGTGTTTATTTTTATGAGGTACATATTTTGGCACAGAGAGATTTCTTAAAACTATAGTTAATTTATATGTAGGTATATTAATTGTTAGATAACGTTACTTTAAATTACATAAAACATTTTTTCGATGTTCTAAAACTTGTTTGACTGGTCTTAATCGTACGAATCACAGTTTTTGCATTCTCCTAATAACCTATCGTCACGACTACCAATTTTCTAGTTCCTCTTTAATGGAATGAGTTATTTAAAAATCTTAATATACGTAGGCATATAAAAATATGGCAAAAGAAAATATGTTTAAGCCTTTATTAAAACGCAAATGTAGATGAAGTTGTTATCATCTTGTTAATGGTGATCGGTCGGATTGGTACCGTCATTAGATCGATAAAAGAAAAGGGTGTAGTCAGAAATGCTTGTGTTCTTGCAAATTGGGTAACTTACCTGGTCCCTCATCTAATAACAAATGCACTGTCTTGCATGACAAAGTTGAAATCACACCATTTCTGGCGAATCAATCTCAAGACTGACATGATGAGAGACGATTTAAATTTCTTACTTAAAAAAACTTATGTGCATAAACAAAAATAAATAAGAATGGCATGTGGCCGTTAACAGCAATGCAAAATAAATCTATGTCAATTGTCTAGATTACCACGTAGTCACATAGACAATAGCGTGTCAAAAAATAAGCCATTATAGTGATTATTGCTTTGCAGTAAACACATATAGTCTCATTTACTATTAATTTGCTTTATGAATTATGTAATATAGAAAATTATTTAATAAATATACATAAACCACTCCAAAACGAAAATAGTCCTGTAAAATTCTAATTAAACCTGCTTATATCAATAATGTTGTAAAGTTTAAAAACGTTTTAAAAAATATTCCCATTTACTGTTATAATATGACTCGGTCATTAACTATAGAGGTATGAGAAGATCGTAAAGAGGACGGCGCGGTCTTAGAGCGCATGGACGTAGCCAGGGGGGATAAGGGTACATCGGACCCTTCTTCAAATCGAAAAACCGTATGTAGTATAAGTGGTTGGTAAAACTGAATCCAAAACCTACTTATAGAATCCCCCCGCAACCGGATCTCGGCTACGCCCATGTCAGCGTGTGTTGTGCACGTGCGTGGTGAGGTGTTTGGAGAGGTAGTCGGCGCGGGCGAAGCACTTGCCGCACGCCTCGCAGTGGTAGGGCCTCTCGCCCGTGTGGATGCGCAGGTGGCGCGTCAGGTCGCTCTTGCCGCCGAAAGCGCGGCCGCAGAATAGGCACACGAACGGACGCTCGCCCGTGTGTTTCCGCACGTGTAGCTTCAAGTTCTCTTTGGACCTCACGCACTTTCCGCAGAACGGGCAGGCGAATCGCCTCTCCCTGTCCCTTTGCCGATCGTCATTTTGCATGAAGTTTAGTATCCCCGAGTGAGAACTCGAGCTCTCGTGTTTGCTGCTATCTGCTCGTGATTCATTCTCCGAACTATCTGCCATCGAGCTGATGCTGGCGAAAGAGACAGGAACTCGCCTTTTTTCCTCAGGGGTCGTGTCATCTTCTCTTTTGCTTTCGCTCTCGGCTCCCGAAGTACGACACTCTGTAGAATCGTCGACAGTGACCACCGAATCTGTAGGCCCATTTGAGTCTACAGTACTATCTTGTTCAGCGTCACGTAGCATTTCGGCCGTTTTCGCCGTGTCATTTCTGTTTTTCTTCTTCATGGACAAGTCCATCTCACCACACTGACCGATCAGAGCCTCATTCGTACTGGAGACTTGGTCGGTACCCTCGGGCGTATCGGTATTCTTCGTGTGAAGTCTCTCGAGGGTGTGGTTCAGGCGATGCTTCTTGAACGATTTTAAATAACGGAACTGCATACCGCAGACGTCGCAGGTGAACAGCTTATCGGCCGGCAGGCGCGCTCGGTGGTTCTGCTCACGGTGCTTGACGTAGGCGGAGCGGTACCGGTAGCTCTGGCCGCACTGCTCACACACGAAGGGCTTGTCGTCGCAGGGCGCCTGCGCGGCGTGCTGCAGCGCGGCGTGGCGCTCCAGCAGCCAGGCGGACGGGAAGGAGGCCAGGCACACGCCGCAGCGACGCCGCTCGGCGTGCAGCAGCTGCCGGTTGTGGTACGTCATGCAGTCGTCGCTGAGGTAGCGGCGCAGGCGGCAGGCCTGCAGCGCCAGCAGCGGCGACCACAGCGGCAGCGATGGGCTGCGTGCCGGCAGCGGGCTGGCCAAGCTAGGCAGGCCGGGCGAGCTGCAAGACATGTCCAGGCACATCTGAAACACGCGTATGCTGGCGTTAAACATTTATCAGTATTTCAGGTTGTGTAGTGATTAGAATATGTATTGTTTTATACCTGAGAGCTTCTATGGAAGAGAGCGACACTGTCAATAAAAGAATTAGTCTGTAATGATTGTAGAGCTTTTATTTGTCAAAATTGTATTTTTACAGCTATGATATGCTTATATTTGTTTCAAAAGTTACAATGATCAACAGCGATGGGTCTCTGTTTATATTGTTGCAAAATTGACAAAACATTACACCATGTGATCCTTGATCCGTTCTGATATACTGTAACACTTTTTCAACAAAACTGTACTGCTCTTTGTTACAACATTATGAACTATTAATAATGTTAAGGCAAAACAGATTTTCTCTAATCTAAAATGTCAACAATGTATGTTAAATAAAAGAGCTTAAGGGGAAAATAATTATTGTTTCATTGATTGAAACAATAACTATATTAAGCTCTATAAATAAAGTGGACCTACGTTATTTGAACTTGTGCTGAAAATATATTATACCATCATAATATACGAAGTAGATTTAATAAAGAAGTTTCTATGGCCAACAATTTTAACTGCAATGATTACTTTTATTGTCTACAAAAACTCAAGCCGCTAAAAATCAAATTGTATATTATGCTGGTAAAAATATTAGTCACGAAAGTTTAAATCTAAATAATTTATAATAAACACATTATAATTATTAAAACAAATTGTACCATATACAATAATTAATACACCTACAGGAACTTAGAAAAATTGCAATATAAGTTCTATATTTAGGTATGCCACTTAAAAACAATGGTAAATTACAATTAACCAGTTCACGCCTCATCGACCTCTACCTCAATTATGTTTGACGAAACTTAACAACACTATCTAACACTATTCAACATAATTGTATTGTAATATTGGTCATGAAAATAATAGCACTGGTTGTTGATAGCATGATAACATCACAAGATTGGAATGCGCTAGCTGCGGAGACGATGGCGTGGGCTGTCGGGTCTCAGTGGTACTCGTGCTGCGTACACATCAAACGTAGGACAGAAGAGTGCGCAAGTCACATATCATAACGCAACTTACAATTTTCACCATAAAAATTACAGTTTTTCTCTATCTGCTACATATTCTATGTATAATCCGTGATTTGCAGCCTTTATATAAGTCTTGTATAGGCAAGAGGCACTCTAAATATAAAACTGTGGTCACAATTTATTTATGATAATATAAAAATGAATCTACATCATATCTATTTCAACACATGAAATATTTCGTGCTAGTGTTTTCTTAAAGTTATCATGCTCTGTAGGTACTTGGAAAAAATACCTACGTAAATTTAAAATATAGATGTAATAAAGTTTATCAATATATATAATTATATATATTAAATATGTATCATTTATTTATTTATTTGTGCTAACGGCGTGTGAACTCTGCAGGGACGTGGCAACAACTGGCAAATGTTAAAATTTGAATAACTGCACTTGGGGGTAGTATTATAATCTATTGTTCATGTACCTACTTTATATTTCACTAACAACATTCACCACATTGCCTATTTACACGTCAATACATAGATATATATTTCTATATGAATATGATTATTTCAATAATAAATATTACCTCTGAAAGTTAGGAAACAAAATAGTATTTAAACTGCATTCTGTAGTATTATAAAAACTATTTCGATAAAAACTTGTACAAATTTGTTAATTCGCATCATTATTAACCATTTATTTATTGCTATTAATTATTTCTGTATATTGTAAATATTTAATCTTTCTTAAAATAAGAAGAGGAACATTAATCAAGGTTTCAATATTGCTATAAAGTTTGGTAACGTTCGACTTTGACAAAACAAAAACGAGTGCAGCTTTTCAAATAGCAACATTCATGTGTCTCATTTTTTTATCTTTTTTATCAAGTTTTATTTTCATTTCTCATTTCTAGCTCCGGAAAGTAGCGCATCTACCAATCTATTTTCTAAAATGCATTTATATACTGTGTGATTTTTAACAATAGACCAACATTATTTTTTCTTTCCCACGTTATTTCTGTAGTAAATTCGCTAACTTTACACAGGAGTGTACAAAATCAAACAATTCACATCATTGTTTACATGAATGTTTAAATTGACTTAAAACGAGATGTGGTCAAATTCTAGCAGAAAAACAAACACTTCAACAGAAACATCATTAAACTGTCCAAGTGAATTTAAACATTTATCGGTATATAATCAGCTTACACGTAGACATAGAATTTACCGGTTTATGGAATGTTTATTATATTGTTAGCAATTTTTCAAATTGCTTTGATCAATATAAAACACACATTATCATCAACCATTTTATATTAACAATCACAAATACTCGGAAAACAGGTATAATATTACCACGTGCGACTGGAAGAGCTTCCACTAAGAACACTACCACATCATTAATTCAATAACTATTATTATAACATTCCATCCAAACAAAATAAACTTAGTCATAAACGATTTTGAAATGCTTCGGTACTCACGGCGATCATACGTCAGAATTTAGACATTTTACATTAAATATTTTATAATATATTTATTTACCTATAATGTATCGGTGGCATTTGCTAAAAAGTAAACCAAGTTGACATTGGAATAATTTTGGAATGTTAGGCGTTTGCAATCCAAATGTAGTTAACAATAATTACTTTAGATATACCAAAATCAAATCGAAAACGAATAGCATACTGGCCTTAATTTCTACACGATGCCTAAACAACTTATAAATATCAATGAGATCTGTTACAGATTTTTTATCTTAATTTTAATGCTTCTCGTCTCACAATAATTACTACGTTCAAATCTTGTTCTACGTTAAAACTTGATTAAACCAAATAACGTGTTAAATTATTCAAGATATGCAACATTTAATTTAATTTGCTGCTATCACGAATTGAAGCAAATTCCTAATAAGTTTTAAGAAAAACAAAATATAATTTTCATTGCAAACGTTAAGATGTTGCGTCTCAACGGTGTGGCCTAAAACTCTAAATATTTGAAATCACATTCTGAGATCGCATCTTTAACTCCCAGATGTAATACCTTACTTGTATTAGACATATATCACAGATCTTTTTCTATATTTACCATAATACTTTCTTTTGAGTGAACTCATAATTATGAATCACTAAATATCTAATTTACAATAAAAGATATTTAAACGCCTACATTCAAAACGAAAAATTTATAAAGAATATTTTAATTTCCTATTTTTAAATATATATATTTAAAATAAGTGTAACGACACCCTTATTTTATCCGTGAAATATTATTTTTTTATATTAAAATGATATGTCCCATGACCAAAAGATTATGAAATGATTAGGTAGTTCAGTCTATCTACTAGTATAATACGTAAACAATATAGGTACATTAAGATAATGATATTAATTTCTATAAAGATATTCGTATGTTCTAGCCAGAGAGTACCGTGGGCAGATCAATAATTATGTATAAGTATTTTTTTCATTGAACTTACAGACTATGTGAGCCAACATCCAATCAGTTTCAAATCAAAGCTTTAAATTTCTCGGTTGTGATGTCGAACTGTGGAAGATTGTAATATAGAAACAAATATTTTCTATAAATTCTGAGCCCAAAAAATAATGGCTATATCTAAAATCGTATTTCAAATAAAAATATGGTGGTGTTGAAAAATAACTCTTACGATCAATAAAATATCCCTGTATTTGACTCTGTTGAATTTATTGAACACAGCGATTATTGTGATGAGTTTCAAACTCTGGGCACATCTATTTATAGTATTTATTTATAAGTGTTCGTCTGATTGTAATAAAATTATGGAAAAGGGCTTAATTCAGACCGAATAATCTAAAGTGCAGTGCTTTCATTTATTAAACTTTGATATCCGCAGGGTTTGAAACTTTCTGAATAATCATAAAACAATGTGGTTTTGCAGTATGAAAATAGATAGAAAACTTTATATATACTTTATACATACATACCACGCCTCTCACACCGCGCGGATTTGTTCTAGAAGTGTCTGTACACACAGTAAAATAAAACTTTACAACGAACAGTGTGGGCGCGGCGCGAGAGGCACAGTACTCGGACAGAACAGAAACAGCGCTTAAAGCTTTGATTCCCATGATCACATCCACAACCCTCCCCGTGTATACCGAATACAGAACTACCGAAGCGTTTACTTTCTAAATTTTCTAAAAATCCGATATTATCAAACTATATGTTATTTACATTTATATGTCATAATATTGCTTTTGAATTACCTCAGGGGAGCGTGCGTCGTTAACTTCGAAATACATAAAATTAGTAGAAATCTCAAATCCCTAACTTCTTAATTGTTACCAACTATGTTGAGTGCAATTTTCGTATGGTCTCTAATAATAATAATTAAAGCACTCTTAATCAATCTTTAATTTTGTTTATAAAATCAACTCTGACAAGTTACTACTATAATAAATATGCAAGTCTCTAAAGATTATGCCAGCTCTAAATTAATATGATATTTTACAATTTCTTTATTAATTTCGAACATTTTCGAAATATGCAACCAAACACGACCTCATAAAAAACCTTTTTGTACAAGCAAATAAATCTAAAAAGCATTTTGTTATCATTTCGACTTCGAAAGGAAGGTTATTTAAAGAATTCATACTTCTCTAGCTAACTTTGGCTATGCCGTCTAAGGACCCATCATAGAAATGAGTTTATTTTCATTATGAACTAAAGCAATAAGAAAGCACCTAACGTTCAAAAACTTTTACGAAAATGAAGCAAACAAAACGAAACAACTGAAAAATGTTTAAATAAATTTAAGATGTATCAACTTTAGTGTGTCAATTAATCTATTAGTGAAATATCAAATATTATTCATATCATTCAGATCACAGTTGCGGCGTTTTAATCACATTCTTAACTAATTACAACATATTGTCCTCCATTTGTTCATTCAACTATCACTTCTCGCTCACCATTGACTATTTCCAATAATAGTTTGTATTACTGGCTAATATATCGTGGAAGGCTACTTGTGCACTATCGCGAGCTCGAGCTCATTGATGCGGGCTTTCCTCCTCGGTGTCGACGGGACTGGGCGACAAAAACTTGCGCGCGTACTTTGGGTAATGCGTCTTCTCGTGCGCCTTCAGTATAGTCGACCGCGAGAACGTCTTGCCGCAGAGACCGCAACGAAAGGGCCGCTCTCCTGGAATTAGTACCAAAAAGTTTATTATTATACTATTAAGGCAACAAGTAAATTATAATACCTATCAAAGGTTAATTAAATAATTAGTTTAATTAGATTGAAGATACAATAGGATAGTATGCTTACCTGTATGAACTCTACAGTGATCCTTCATATGGTGCCTTAACTTAAACGCCTTGCCACAGAATTCACATTTAAACGGCCGGTCGCCCGTGTGCACCGGTAAATGTGTTATTAACGATGACACATCCGGAAAACTCTTGCCACAAAACTTGCATAGCACTACGTTCCCCGGCTCTACAGCTCCTATGTCCAACTCAATAGGAGACTCTTCCGTATGCATGGTCATATAGGGGGGGTCACTGAACTGTCCTATCATAGGCAAACCAATGGGCCTGCCCAGTATAGCGTCCCGGTACTTCAGCGTGTCGAGCGTGTGAGTGGTCAGTATGTGCCTCGTCAGTTTGCTCTGATGTGGGAACGCCGCACCGCAGTGTATGCAAGGATAACCCCTCTCCCCTTCGTCAATTCGCCCCCTACCGGACCCATCGTACTCCTGCAACCACAAAAAAGAACATCAACTTCTTTTTTCTTGTTCCATTTTTACACGGACCAATCTGTGTGCAATATCTCTACCACTACTTTCTAAATTGAGATGCAGTCTCGGTATATTTTTAATTTCCACTATCTAATTAAGAAGTTGACGCTCATTTTTGCCCAATAAATGTGCAGGAGTGACCCGGGAGCCGGCAACGCGTAATGCCTTGTTGTTTAGCAACGCGCACGCGTACAGAATCACAGATTCGTACTATAACGTATGCATGTAAATGGCCAAAGATTAAAATAAAAATCTGCCCGAAATATATATCAAACAAAATGAATGGATATAAAAATGATGGCCAACAAAATGAAGGTCAACTTCTTGACAGCAAGGCATAATACTCGATGTTTAAAATAGCGCAGCATATCAAACAAGCATGCGTGTAACAAATCTATTTCCACATAAAACACCGACTACTTAATGGTACTCAAAGGTTAAGGAATCTTCACATTCTTAATCACTTTACTTTGTGCCAGCCCTTAAATTAGTAGGTGTACATACTAATAATCCTATCATCAAAAATTAAATTAAGCAGCCACTCACAAAATAAGTACCAAATTCTTTATAAAAACAAAAAATATTTTGTAGGATGTTGACAAGCACAAGGCGGACTGGGAAATAAATTTGATTTGGCAAATAAAAAGGTTTATAGTAATTTTTTTATAAAATAAAACCATTATAACTGGACAGAGGCAATATTTTAGGGTCTTAATTTCTTTGTAAGAAAACATCAAATGTCTTATGATGGTGGAAAATATAATGGAACATGCAAAACAACACATATATATCTATCTTTATAATATACAGAGACATTTATTACAAGCTACATACACACATGCATATTACTAACCATTTTCCAGTATTGTTGGTTGTCACAGTTTGAGAGGACAAATTGTGACATCCATCATTACCAACACATTTTGAAGTGTCTTCCAAGTTTTTTATGAAACATTAAGTTATTTTTTCATTACAGTAGTTATTCAGAACTATGTGATTGACTATCAATTTTTTTTTATAAGAGAATTGAATATGAAATAAATTATGTAAATTTTAATGAATAGCACTTCTATTATACAAGCCACATAGCATATCCTGTTCATAAATAGTGATCAGTGATCTTTGTCAGAGGCCTACAAAGCAGTTTAAACTCTGACACCAGGTTGTTCATCAACCATGTGATAAGAAGAAGTGATCTTTTTCATAAATTAAGCAAACAAATAAGAATTTAGCTTATTAAACATACTTCAAATTGTGTTCTACATACATACATACTTATACATAAACATTCAACTATAACATGTTACTCACGGATTCATGCTGCATCCTGTATTCCGATGTTTCACCACCAACCTTGTCTTCATTGGGCCTATCCCAATCTATTTCTTTTTTCAAAGACTGAAACATTAATAACATACAAATTACTTAACAATGACATATAATTCAATTGTATAAAAACAAATAATATAACTTTGTACAAAATTGTAATATTATTTATAATAACACTAGTGTGTTAATGTTAATGTTCCATAAAATAACTAATAATTTTGTTAATAAAATCAAATGTTTCAAATTAAATATTTTTTATAAAACCTACCAGGGGTACTTGTTGTACAGGGGGCAATCCCGAGGGGCCTGCAATAGGTTCACTCCTGGGACTCGGCAACGATGCATGAGATGGGTGGGTCAGTCCTGGGTGCGGTATAGTGTTCAGTACACTCAACCTTTGTTCCACTGGAGAGTAGTGGGCGCCCAGTGCACTGCTACTGCTGTGACTGTTGATCGTCATGTTTAATCCTGAAAGTATTGAAAAAATTAAATTAACTAAATAATCTGTCAAGGTTGTTTATAATTTCTTCTACTACTGTAGTGTCAGTTCTTTCATGTGAAGATATTCTACTTTCTAATTGTTTTTAATTATAATATGGCGTACCTATTGGTTACATATTAGATTAAGGCGTCACAATAGGACAAGCTCATCATGTAAAACATTTAAGTCCATGGTAAATGTTTCTGAAAAAAATACTATCAGCTAAATCGCCAAACTACTGAGATTAGCTAGCAGTGGGACGGTCAGCTAGTATTAGTATTACTTTAAATGCTAGGCAGGATTCTTTTAAAACTTAATTAACATTGGGAGGTTTTGTAATAATACCTTTACTTGAACATCTTCTATTTCATGTTATTGCTTCCAATAGGGCTATAATCAGTATTTGTCTAACTATTCCATGATGTTGCGACGAATAATAATATGATATTAATGTTTTGAGATGCATTTCAAAATAAGTATGAACTTGAACTAGGTATGAAATTTATTTCAAAATTTTACAAATAAACCTTAGAATATAGAACAAACCAGAAGGCGTGACCGCGCAAAATAGTGTAAGTATGCCAACTACTCCAAAATGGAGTAGTTGGAAATTTTGACATTTCATTCTTAAAAAGCGCGCGCATCGCTAGCACGTTTTATACGCTGCGCATTTAATTAAATTATGCCGACCTGCGTAATGCTAATGACGAAAACTGCAGTCGGAAATATATAAAAATATAATAGGATTACATATCATGTGTACGTTTCACATAAATACGTCTCTTTATTTAAATGTCGAATATTTTTTATCGTAATTATTTGACAATGAAACTAAGCGTCCATTTTGTCAGTGTTGCAAGTATTTAGGTGAAATATTACCCCGTGATTTGTTAATATTTTTATTTGTAAAAATGCTAAAAGGAGGAAAAATTATGTTTTATATGCGTAAGGTGTGGAGTTTGATTACCGGTCTGGGCAGTATATTATGTAATTAAGTAGTAACACGGAGTCTATAATTATTTGTACTTATTCGGTCAATGGCAATAGTATTAGAATTAAAAACTATTACATTATAATATTACATTTGTTAATTAAAAATCTTTTTATACAAATCTTTAATAATCACAACCAAAACATCGCCATTTACCCCAGAAGCGGTATTCCACTTCTAGCCTAGCAACATTAAGCGGGTGTGAAGTGGCGGGAGGGAGGAGCGTACGCCATGTTGATGGACACAGTGTACGCAAACGAAAAATGGTTGAACGCGGGGCCTGTGAAATAAACTTAGCAAGGAACAATGAAAGCTAGGGATGTGATCGGTACTATGCGATATATCGATAGGGCACTGTTCGATATATTATGTATAAAATTATTAATTCTATATTTCGATCATGCGATATGCTTGATAAATCATATTCTCATAAAAAATCCGCAGAAATTAATCATATATCTTATCGAACTTTGACAATGTTTTATTCTTTAAATTGTTATTACATCATAACATAAAGTAAAAGTATAAAAAAGTTACCACTTTCCATCGTTATACACTATTATATCGATTGAAAAGCATAGTACCCGAGATATCAATACAAAGCAAAGCAACGACGGTAGTCTCGTATCGATGTAAACAAATTTAATACAGTTACGATGCGACATGTATCGATTCAATACATTTTTTTGGGCTTCCCTAATGAAAACGTAAACGTCAAAATTACACAAGCAATCCAGCATACTAAAAATCGACTAGTAATGAAAAACATTACTCTATCTATAATGTTCAATTTGTAATAAATATTTGTAATAAATAACTGTATCGAATACAATTTAATTAAAATTATGAATGTTCCCTTGCATGTTTTTTTTAATAATTTTGTAAACAGCTACGACTAAGAGATTTTTTTAACTTAATGGTTTTTTATTACCTACCACAAGACGTCAATACACATAAATAATATCGGAGTGTTTCTTTGTTACATTAAAATAATAGCTTTTTACTCATCATATTATTTCAGTATACACGAAACGTAATTATCATTCATGTCCGTCTATTTGTTCTGTCTAATCTGCGAAATGGCTTGACTGAATTTGACGGGACTTCCACTGGCACCTAGCTGATCGTACAAAGTCTAATAAAGGCTTTGAAGTTCAAAATTATTTGGGATTCCGCGGAAAAACGCGAGAAATACGTGTGTTACAGTTTCCCTGTGACAGATGGATGGATTTTGACGGGATTTTCCTTGGCAAATACCTAATGTAATAAAGAGTTTAGAAAATAAAGATATAAAGAATTTAGGCTTCTTTTAATTTTGGAAATGGTAGTGAGGTCCATGGGAAAATAAAAACCCATTAAAATGTTAACAAAATCAGAATCAAGTAAATCTGCTTACTGCTGCAACGTGCCTACAGGTTTTTCAAATAAAAATCTACAGAGACGAAATTGCGGGATAAGTTAGTTTCAAATAAACTGTTTTGATAAGGGTTTGATAGTTAAATATTTATATCTAATTTGTTAATTCATACTTTAATAGGTAATTTTAAATCTTTTATGATTTATTTTTATCATCATTTTGCAAAATCTTTTGAATTAAACTTGCAAATTAGATAGGTACTAATAAACCATACTACTCTAGTCACATCACTAATACTCGCGAAAATTGTATTATTTTGTGAGATGACAGTTGAATGACATTGACATTGAATTTGGATGTTTATTTCGGTAATCAATAAAAACACAATCAACAGTTAATTTACATCGCCTTAGATTAACTACATCGCTCTAATGGTTTGTTGTGATACCATAAAACAGTTGATACCAGAAAATATTGCTTATTTTATTCGTGAAATAGCCGTTTTTCTCTATTAAATGCTCAGGATCTCAAGAATTGCCCGGTTTTTCTTTTCTTGTCTACCACGATCGTAAGTACCTATTCTTTTAGTATGTACCAATGTTGTTCATATGTGTAATTATTTTGCTTGTTCAAAATTATAACTAACACCACCTGTTTCACATCAACAAGTAGGTAGTTCAGTTGGTGCTTATAAAGCAGGAACCCCATAGTCCGTCTTTCTGCGGATTCTCACGCACGGCCGGCGTCCATTCCATGGACAGTCAGATACCTCGCGCACCGTGGGAAACCAGGATAGATTAAAATAAATTTTGTCAAATCGAATACATTCCCCTTCAACAATATAGTTAATTGAAGACATTCCAAAATGCATAGGTAGTGAAAGAACAATCGCACCGCAACTTGGCTGCGGATCGGACGTATCGCGACGGTCGTAACGGCCCTACTATGGAAAATACTATTCTTATGGTGCGTCGGAGCGGGCTAGTCCGCGTCTGGCGTTCATCTGGATTAGTAAAAGCCGGGAAATTATAATAATAATCCGTAATCTATATATACATACCGATAGCTTCATTTTGTGCGCCATTTGATCTAATCGACACGGTATCTTCTTCTGGTGACGAAGATCGCATTGGCTCATCAGGTGGCTCGTCTTTCGGTATAGTAGGATGTGTAGACGTCAGAGATTCTGCTACAATCTCGGGCCTAAATCGCCGCACTGACAGCAACGGGGATATTCTTGGAGGTGAGGCTTCGGGCATTTCTCTGGAATCGCGAGTTTCTCGAGATTCGCGCAAGTCTCTTGGGTCCCGAACTTCTCTCAAATCTCGTGCAATATCCCTAGTTTCTCTTGACTCTCTGTGGTCCCGAACGTCTCGGGGGTCCCTCAAGTCACGAGGGTCTCTTGTTTCTCTTATCTCTCGAGGTTCTCTCAAGTCGCGAGGTTCCCTTTGCTCTCTGTGTTCCCTCGAATCTCTTGACTCTCGAGAATCTCTTGTATGACTTTCTCTTACGTCACGAGTCTCTTTGTTTTCTCGGTCACGGACTTCCCGTGTCTCCTTCGGCTCACGTCTTTCCTCTTTTTCTCTGTGATCCCTGCCGTCTAATTTTTCGTGTGATTCTGAACCTTCCCTTGTTTCTTGTGATTGGCACTCTTCCATTGGTTCAGCTACTTTTCTTGTTTCAATGCCAGCTGCGCTTAGGGTAGTCATTTCAGCTAATCCTTTTACCTAAAAAATATACAAATTGTTTTGTTAAGTTTAAGTTCTTAATACAAACAACATAAATATTATTTACTTCAAAATAAGAACAGAGTACAGAATGTTCATAAAGGTACTTTATAATTTGTGTAATTAAACAGTTTTACATTACTCAGTTTACTTATTATGTGAAAAAGAAGTATTTGAACTCTAACTCTGCTGTGGCCCAGGTACAGACTTCTATTAAGTAAACCGTATTTAGTTACCTGAAGGCTCTCGGCTGTTTTGAGGAGAGCAGGCAGTTGGCAGTACTGGACGTTGACCTCGCCCTTGTACATGAAGTCGACGAGGGTCCGCAGTTCCTCTAAGCCCACGTCCTTGAGGATCACGATAGGGTGACGCGACGGGTGGTCTACGAACAGCGATCGGAAGTACGATGAGCACGCAGACAGCACTACCTGGAAATATTGTCACAGTTTCGTTGTTATTTGAGATAATGTTTCCTCTACCAGAGTAGGTACTGCTAGACTAACGTCTTCTTTGTTTTCATATTCTTCATTTTACCTATGCCTCATTAAGACCTGATTAATATCGGAACAGGAACATTATTACTTCATAAGAGATATACCGAGGAGGTATGCCAATAGTCATTTTGAATGTCCATCAACAAACGATATTTTTTTTTATTACTATTGAATAAAACCAGCCTGGTGACGATTTGTACGTTATTATATTTTTTCTACGTTCGCATAAATAAAAATATCCCGTCATTGTTAGTTAGCTAAACTTTTAAGAGGCATTTGCAACCGCTATCGATAAGTTTTAATACACCTGCCTACACGCTAAATGTCTTCCCTATCTCTCTTCACAGAAATCGAACCTGTTAAAGATGGAAGTATTTCTTCGTACTAGTCGCAGTTCCCGCCGATTAATGGCTACTAAACTTAAAACGAATTGACTGTATAATTTCATCCGCAGTAATCGCTTTAACTTAGAAAACATTTGAAGTCTTTAGGTTGATGATTTACCACACATGGTTTAAGTTTAATAATAGCATAGGTGGTCATTGTACCTACATCGATGTTAATTTCCATAATTATAGAAAGAAAGAAACAATCGTTAAATAGATCAGATCTATTCTGTGAACCCGAAGACCTTAGCTTTTCATTAAGTTGTGAAATATATTATGTGATGTTGAATAGTGAAAAAAAAACATATCGGGGTAGAAAGGGGAACAACAATAGTATTAAAGTAGTAGTCCGTATATGTTAACCGTAGTTTGAAGTTGTAATTTGGTCAATCAGCTAGGTAACCCGAATGGATACTCCTCTCCATGCCTGTACTACTCTACTAATGAATACTGAATATAAATATATATCATTGGAGTGTCTATTTGTAACAGCTTTTTACTTCACGATACATATAACACAAATTTAATTTTAAAATGTTTTGTCAATAATAATCAAATTCAAATAGATAAATCTGCTTTTTGCTGCTACATACAGGCTTTTAAATCAAAATCCACGAAAACGTCGCGGGCATATATTAATATATATAAATATTAAAACAGCTATTAAAATATAAAGTGTGTTTATAAGGACATTTTTTGTCAGTAGTTTTTGGCGTAATTATTGTCGTATGCGTGTCTTTTAAGTTAAGATACTTAGTATAAATGCGTGATTAATGCAAAATTCTAGGATTTTACTGTTAAGAGTTGGTGTTTTTTAGTATTTGTTAAATTTGGTTTAATGCAATATTTGTAAAAACTACTAAGCGGTCCCTAGACGTTACTGCGGCCGCTTGGAGGTTAAAGGGCCAACAAACTAATTCATTTCTATCAAAGGCCTTATTGTGTCGGGAGTTACATTTTTATAGCAAATGGATAAGGATTCTGTGCAAAAAACGAAAGCTTCAAATTCTAAATCCACGCGGGCGAAGTGGCAGGCGGAAGCTAGTCTCTTATAAAACTGTGCATATGTAGATAAACATAATTGAATTAAGGTTAAAAACCTATTTATGCAGAGAATAATTAAACTTTATCTAAGTAAACTTAAGGAAAGAAGTAAAAGGGCAAGAAATAATGCATTAAACCGTAACTCCACTTTATGCGACTTCTCGTAGAAGATATAATTCTATAAATCTAACCGAACTTTAGTTTTTGCTAATGAGTCCTGTGCTCAGTGTGATCTTTTGCTCAAGACTTTACTGTTATATTGATTACATAGTGCAAAAACCAAACAAAACATACCTACACATAATTATTTTCTACGTTCGCTACTGCCAATTTTATCTCACATCCGGATATGAATTTACGCATTTGAATAAGATTGTATGCCTATACATACCTATGCATAAAGTCCAGTACGTACATTGCGTATTTTCGCTTCATATTAAATTAGAACGTATACTTTTTTTTGGATAACCGTTAATAAGAAGATAGTGGAATGTTATGTTTAAACGGGCTTTAAGAGCGCGCAGATTAAGAATAGGTGCAATGTAATAAAATGAAGCGTAACCAGAAGTTTTCTACACGTGCCTCATTAAACAGAAGTCATTAAACTTATAAGGAATCACTATCGCTCAATGCCACTTGTAGAGCACGATTCACACCATCGGAGTCGGCATCGATGGCAGGGCAGTTTACGATGTAATAAATAAATGTTTAAGGAGTTTAATAATTAATGAAAGGTAATAACTAATTAAATCATTAAGTTAAATTTCTTCCAATTTACTTCAAACTGTATGAATATTGCAAAATAATTCTATTGTGATTCATGACTGTTTCAGCCTACCTCACTCTAGCTGCTAGACATACGCCTCTCCCATGGCACGCCACTGAGCTCGATCTTCATAACTGTTAGCGTAGCTAAAATTGCCACGAGATACACAGCTTGAATTGATATACGATATGCGACCCAAATAATAGAAGGATACCTTATGTAATAATAAAAACTTTAGGTTATTATAATATAGTTATCATTTGGACTCCTATATTCCAATCACTTCATTTACTATTCAAGTCCAAGAAAAAGATCTCATAAGCGGTTAAAGGAGAACTTAATTTGAAGAAATCACCAAGATATTAAAATAAGCTCTACTTAAGTCGAATACTACACTCTTCTCGCGTAGAGAAAAGCTCTTTGTATGCCGTAGCCGAGTCTACGTGATTCCCTCCTCTTGTTGGGCTAGCCCACGCAATGTCGATGCAAAACGATAATTGGCATTTTAACAAATGTAGGTGTACTTTACCTATAGGCACGTATATCACAGCTTTACATCATTTTTTTAAGATGTCATGGTACTCAATACCATATATTTTTTGTAAAAAAAGAGTTTGCAATAACTACAAAGGACAGTAAATAGATACTAGGTACAGGTAGTCACGCCTATTAACAGGAAAGTGGGAGGAAAAAGTGTTTTGCGTACCACCTTTACATAATCAATAAAAGGCTTAGGAATTGTACCTACAATGATGCGATGTTTAGGGAACAAAAGGTCTGTCACACTCTACGTTACGTAAACGTCTGTTAAAAGTGTAGCAGTAGCATATTACCGCTTTGCTACCAGAAGTAAATAGATAGCTGTGCAGAAAATGACTTTGACAACAGCACTTCGAAGAAGGTTACAATAGTTAAACAAAACACTTGATTTGCTCGGTTTCTTTACATGGGTTGGGTATACCAATAAGGTGCAAAAGTTAATGATGACTCTTTACCTTGTGAGCCCTAATGGATGCACCTTCGGAGCAGGCTAGCGTGACGTCGACCAGGCTCTCGTCGTGTAGCAACTGGCTGAATACTCCCAGCAGGTTGCTCTGATGATTGTTCCACCTTAGGCAATAGTGCTCACTTCCCATGTCTGAGCTAGCTCCCGCCGCTGTTGATGATAAACACATTTTAACGATTCGTTCTTGTCTCAACTTAGACGGAAAAAAGTAGGCAAGGTTGAAAAGAATTGGACATTTAATGTTTTTATCCTTGTCACCTTGACGCAAGCCGCCAACCTGTGACATGCCGGTAGTTTTCCCTTTAGATCCAGCTCCCTAGCAGCATCACCCATTAACAACCTAAATCCAGATCTAAGACCCATTTTGTGGCCTTTGTAATGCCATTTGTTTTCTTCCTGGGTGAAGGCTCTTTTGTATCAAGAATAAATAAATAAAATGTAGTATAATGATTAAAAAATAAGGAGTATGTTAACATTATCAGTAGTAGAGACCTTACGCAACTAGTCAGGCTTACCCGTTATGAAGTTTTGGTCCGCGGTTAATCACGAACGTTCAGAAAGAATACAACGTGTTTAAGGCACGATCCAAATAAAAAATAATGAGTAAGTGGTACTTATCATGCATCCGCTTATAACATAAACAATAACATAATATTTAAGAAACTGTTATCGAAGTAGGTATATGTAAAACGTCAGGTATACTTTAAGATAATAGATTAAAAGTTGGCCTAAGAGCCAAACAGTTGGAATACAATCCTGCTCATCTCCTAATGCAACAATTTAGTAACAAAAATTGGGGTCAGTTAGTCAGTTCATGATTAAAGACCATGTGCTCTACGTGAATGCTTATTGAAACATAGTTTACTTTATGAGTAGGTACTTACGTTGTTGAGATGTCAATAATAGGAATCTAATTAAAAATAATTGCAAATAAACAATAATAAAGTGCACAATAGAGTCTTATTTAATTATGCTATTTTATTTGGTGTAACGAGGGCCTTTCGTTCGTAAAGAGTCCTTCGTTAGCGTGCAGCTGCATTTACTAATAATAATCTCCTGTAACCATGAGTTATCTTACACGTGTATTATTTACGTCTATGACAGACTTAGGCGTTATCAATTTTAAGGCCTATTTTCTACACGAGTCACGACTCGTTATTTAGTTATCGGTTATTAACGCCAGCGATGCAGTGTGCCCCAACGATATTCAACAAATACATGTTATATAATTCACCAACGGCCATATAAATACAATAGGTATTGTGTCTAGGCATAATACTAATTTATATGTGAAGATAAACGGTTTTAGTCTGCGACCTCGCAAACGTCATGGAATTAAATAAATTATTTTGTTCACTACATAAGTCTGTTCACCAAACATGTCCTGTATCGAATGTACGAGCGTATTAGCGAAAATGCGGCCGATGATAACATAAATAAGGTTGATGTAATCGATGTGTGCTGAGACCTTATAGGCTAAGTTTATATAGACATTATATAAATCAAGCCTGTGAGAATTCTTCGTAAAGTTAAATAACTGTTAGTATCTAGCATGTATGAATTTAGTAGCGAATGATGTTTATGTCCTGTAGTTAATTATCAACTGCAGTACCAGGAAGTAAGTCAAAGATGACATCCTCATTTTAAACCAACCATTAAACATAATGTAGTGTTGCATATGACTTCGAATAAAATTTTGTAACGCATCCGAAGTTAATTACAACATTTACCTACAGCACGTCCAGCGGCCGGAACACTTAGATTTGCTAATAAGTACAAAACGCCACTTGTGTATTATTTTTTATTCTGTGATTACCGCTTCGCGCCTACATGCGCGAAGATAAATATAGCTGCGAGTGTACCTAGTATTTAAACGTAGGTGTTGTGCGCACACGCGTGCGGCCGCGACGCAGTCAAGATCAAGGGCGCACGATTGCGCAAGAGTTGGCGGTCGCACCGCACTGCATCTCGGTGTGATGTCATCGGTCCGTCTGCGGCCCCCCACTCCTCACTCTTCGCATCACACGCTCGTTGTAAGGCCGCGGACGCGGAACATTCTATTTTTAATTTTTGACCGTACGCTTTGTGTTTAGGTCTTTTTACCCATAAGGTCTTTGGATCCTTCTTCCGTTCGCCAGATGCTCGTCTACTTTGATCTCGATATACCTACCTTAGATATCTATATTGGACTTGTTATGTATGTAGTAAAGACTTGTTGTTCAATTTAAATTCTATAATAAAATAATCAATTTATATGTAATAGCAATCGTAATAACTTTTGTATAATAGTAATAGTTTTAGTTTAACAAAAATCTAAACATATAGACTTCTTCCTAAACTCAGGTAGAGTTATTAAATACGTACCATACTTTATTTTGCAACAATATTTATCAAAGTATTGAATATAGATATTCAATTATCAAAACACTTGATATGCACGGCTCTACAATCTTATAATATGACCTTCCTGAAATGCACTTGATAAAAATGCAATAGATTATTATATTAACGCGCTACGCAAGCCTTTTGATGTTATCTTCCTTAGATACAATCGGTTAATAATAGGAATTCTTGCGTTTAACTCAAAATTCATCTAGAGGAAACTAGTTTTGTTAAATTAGTTCTGGATGGATGTTCAACAGTGGACTTCTTACGGCTGATGATGATGATGATGGACTACATTTGCCTAATAATTTATAATTATTTGGAATTTCGGTGAACTTTTATCCAAATGAGTGTGTTCCTTGGTCATAGCCTGCAGCAGTGTACCTGAGTGCACCTGTTTCTATATCATGTAACTACCCTCCGTAAATTAGGTTCCGACCAATGATCATATATTTATAAAAGCAATTACTGCTTGCTACTGTGTAGTGTATAATAAGCAAAACGGAGGAATACCTCATAATTACTAACGCTTCCAGGACATAATCTACTTTAATGCATCGGTTATTATACTGTGACAAATGTATGTGTATTGGTCAAAACTGTCTGTATACAGTTTTTAATTCGTAATATACAGTTACCAATTTGAGCAGTTTTGCAAAATTTAAATATTCATAAAATATACTCTACCAAGGTCGCAGCTGTTATCTCAGTAAAACTAAATGTGAATTGCAGACAGCAAAAAAGAAATAAGTTCTTGATTTACTTAAATTCAATGAGACAATGTCGCTAAGTAAACGAATAGTTTCGTAGATAATTTGACTAATTCGAAACTAGCTAATTTACAAGTTAAATCGAGTAGGAAGTAGGATGACAGAAACGATTTAGCTCAAATAATAGGCACTAGCACATACATTCGCAAAACTAGTAGGCGATGTAGGTAGGTATAGCTATGAACGACCTTCACTGCACAATAGTCTAGCTAGCTAACATGTTTAAAGGAGTGGACACACGGACGAACGCGACATTGTATTTTATGTATGCGTATATGTTCGGTATGTAGGCATAATTATCTCATTTAACGGAGTATCATGCAGTATGAAGTATTTTTTAATTGTTACACAGTTTTGATGTTGATAGAGCAAAATAAAACTTACATATTAGGAAATGTAGCGAATGTCTTGACCTTATAGTAGCGTGTAGATGGAGTATTTTGTAACATTAGTCATATTTTTAAAAATTCAGAGTGTATTTTTTAAGGATTGTGACTCAGCTTCTTCTCGTCTTGGGTGTCGACAAATTGGACTAACGGCGGAGTCTACATAAATTTATATGTAGGTGATAGTGGTTATCTTATATGAATGATTGTAGGATGATCATCAATCCTTTTATGCCGCATAATACATATATTCATAGGTTATACATAAATATTATGCATGTCATCCAGAGAAACAGTCAGCAGTACTCTACTAGGTATATAATAAGTCTATACACCTTTATTTTGCACATCATAAAATCCACGTTGTTTTAATATCCATTTGTGAGTCTATTGAAATTGACCAAGTCTACATAATATATAGTTCATTGCCTCTACTCACTTTTGATTGATTTTATTGACTCGCTTTTCTAGAGATAAAAGACAGTGTAATGTTTATACATCTTCTTATTGGTATTAATTTTAAATATCTATCCCTATCCGAGGTTGTCTAACATTATTGCTAAAACAAGGTTACTATGTATTTCAATAATTAATTACATACTGCTGTCCTAATTATCCGTATAACATGTTAACCTCTCAAGTAAAACAATAAAAAATATATTATGATTGCATGTAGGCCAGTTTCATTTGCCAAGTCCAAACAAAGAAATTGTACGTAATGACTGGTTGGATTAATATATAAACTAGCTGAACAATACCGTTACATTACAGGTCGATTACATATATGCCTACAGACAAAATCAATTCAGGAACATGTATAGGTTGGTATAGTATTTGTTAATAATCGATATTATTAAATAGTTAGCCCTGGATTAAAAGACACGACTGCATTACAAATATTTAAATATACACCATCACCTATCCTATCCAATGCTTGCTCGTATTTTTTTCACGTTTTCGTAGTATTTCCTTTCATTAATTACTAAAGTCTTACTGACAATATATTTAATTTTACGAAAATAAGACGATATTCATCAGTTACTGCCTATTTAGTGATTTCACACATACCTACATACATAAAGTCACGCTTATTTCCCAGAGGGGTAGGCAGAGATCACGGATTTTCATTTGCTACGATCCTGACATACTTTTTTGTCCTCATTCACACGTAATATAATTACTCATTAGTTATATCGTCAATGCCTACATATTTCCTATGTATATTCCTGTTTTATTTTGTACCTAATTAATAAAATTAAAAAAATCCCATGTAGCTAAGTTATGCTTAGTAGCTTAGTTCTCAATAGGCTCGGTGCTTAGTACATGGACCTTGCTAGTGATAAATGAATATGCAGACAAGTCACATATTATGACTAATACCTACCTACAGGATTAAAAATAGACAGATTTAATATTAAAAATTGTTGATGTTTTTATGATACCCACTGCATTATTGAGCTTTAGAACCGAGGACACGTGAGCGAGTCATCTCAATAAATACAATATTAGTTCTAACGAAGTTTTTGCTATTTTCCAGTGTACCCTTGGTTTAACGATGCAGTTTGCTTCAGCTGTCCTATGCTAATTAAATGGTACATTAGTTGTATTTCACACGTATATGACACTTTATGCGTTTTGTGTTTCTATGTTACTGCGTTATTTGTCATCTGGTCCTCACTATCGTAGGGACCGATATAGGTATGAACAATAAAGTTGATTATAGATTTATATATTTTTCAATTCTAATTATTCCTTACACCAGCTGGAAATCGGTGATGTGCCCTTCGCACAGCGTATACTGAGCTGGATCCCTTGCCATACATATATGATTCAGATAAAGGTAGATTAAGTTATTGTGTTATTTTTTCTATGTTATGTGTGCCAACATGAATGGTTTAAAATTTGTTTTTTCCTTTGAGGAAAACTGACCCAGGGCTAACATTTCCAGACATATCTAAAGATAAAAATTCTAGATTCTGCACTCTCATTCCTTTTAACAGATTGAGATTAGATTTAAACCGTTTACGAGAATCACAAAGTAAATAATAAAATCATTGACTTTATATTATGGATATTATCTTATGCAATCACTTATCTCAGATGTGTCTACAGATGTGTATCTGTGATTTACGAAGTACCTAAACGATGTTAATACCAACATTAAAATATGTAGGTATTATAAGGAGTAGGTATTGTTTTACATAATAGTGGTATTCTTAAAAATGAAAATATGTATAATTCTGTAATATATTTTAAAGCAAAGAAGATTTTACTATCAAACTGAAGTCTCGTTTAAAATTAAATAAAAGTAATAAGGCTCGGAATACTTATCATTTACCTCTAGCTTTAACCACATTATTTGAATGCACTGGATTTTATAGTAATATTAATACATCAACGATATTTCCTGTAATTTATTTTATCCTATAGGTAGGTCTAAAAATAGATCATAAGTAATCCTTAAAGAAACCAACAAAGATTTATTTGAACCCTAAAGAGCGTTGTTTTCTCAATTACTACATCATGTACCTATTTTCTATGTTACGAACTAGGTAGATTGACTATGTCTAATAAAGTAATTGTAACCCACTCAAAAATTATCGATCCAACTGTATGTAACTGTTACTAAAAGAAATAGTAATCAATTATACAACATTTTTGGCGACATTTATAATAATAAAAATCTTCAAGCACTATAAAACAACTGTTTCAATAATACACCACAGTATATTATTTTATTTTTATGAATATTAAATATACAATAATAAAACAGGTAGCGTTTATGTTCGTTATTCATAATAATTCCATAACACATTTCCTATTTTTGTTCTGCTCTAATCAATAGAGTGACGTCACGATGTCCTGAAACTGCAACGTGTGGCAGTGGCCTTACATAACACGCGCGGATCGGCGGACGCTGCGTGGGGATCAAGGCCATGCGAAATAACGCATACGCCCGCTGCACGCCGACAGCGGCGATAACTATGAGCGGCGCGCGACTCTGCCCGACCGCGACAACCACTAAACATCCGGTCTCGCCTAAATCTATAATACCTAAACGCTACCACGTTTACATAAATATTATAACGATATTCAATTTTAAAATACGAAGCTGTAGCTTGTATGTACAAGCTACGTAAGTCGTAGGCGCATGTTTGATGGAAAATAAATTTTCCTCATCGATAATTTAGTTCAAGAATTTTTGTGGGTGTAAAATGAAAGTTTTCTGATTTTATTAATAAGTATCAATTAATTCATATTTTGTAAATTTAATAAAAAATATTTGTCAATAACAGGTTTTATAAATGCATTTCCGCTGCTTCTTAATTCATATTCAACTATACGACAACCATGATTCTAAATGTCAACTGACGGCGAACTTTCAAGAAGTTTACTTTCACGAAATGTTAGCCGGATCATCGATCGTAAAGTTCAAGTTATTATATGATTACCGCCTCTTTGGTCTTGGGGTTGCCGAACGTTAATAATTTCGCATTTCTATTGTAAACTATAGTTAGCGGTCTGTGGAATAAAAACAGATATTGCAATATTAATACACAAAGTTGCTAAAGGTATGAAATAAGTCTATTAGTAGGTAATGAAGATAAAATTAATGGTAATAAAAAGAAAATAGTTAATTACGACGATTTGTAATTTCGTATTAAGACGTTTTAATTAGTTGCGGGCTGGAAATGTCTCGTAATGACAGTAAATTATTGATATTGTAATGAAATTGTTATTAATATTTTATTTGACATGCCGCGGCATAGGCTTAGGTTTAGATATTATAATTTTATGAGACTATATATACATATCTTGATTAAATGATTTTTTTAAAGTAAATACTTAAAAATAGCCTGTTTTTGAATATATCATTAAACTTAAAATTTATCAAAATACCTGACTGGAATAACCTGCGACATGATACACTCTGAACGTATACTTACAAAGTTATAGTATCCATATTGAAATAATACCATATAGCCGTTGCATAAGTCCATTTTATATGTAAGTAATATCTAACTCTTAAAAGAGTACGTACAGTTGCTAAGAAAAGTCGCTTAACATAATATCGAATTAATGTCGAGCAATATAGCGGAAAGTAGGTAGACACTTTTGTTCCCGACGATACGGCGGCAACCGTGACTTTACCGAAGGTGCTTAGTTTGTATGAAAGTAACTTGAATGTGCTAATTGATTAAGAATACGTTTTGCATCAGTTTATTTTGGATATGTACACAATTACGTTTATTATCTCCAACTGGGTAGTAACTTACATTTTGCTCATCATAAGTGTTATGGTTTTATTCCACCTGATCAAATATTAAAAATAGAGGAAGCCATTCATTGTTTTTGTTAACATTACTATCTTTTAATAAATTTATTATTATTACTGAAAAAATAACAGAATATATCTGAACTAAAAGAAAACTTGGGTGCCCAGCTAAAGCTCACGCAGTATCTATTGTGGGTATTAATTTTTTTATTCGTTTATTTTATTTCTAATGCATATTAGAAGGGGAGTACAGGCGTGATGTTATGTTTTTTTATGTTGTTTAAATAATACAAATATTAGCTTGCTGCACTCCTTCGCTATATAAACAACAATGCCAAAAATCATATTCCTCCGTCCGCGAAATTATCGTAGAAAGGGATCCAAAGTTTTCTCTTCACTTCACTTATAGTATAGATTTTAGTTCTTCTTTCTGTGTTAACACACGTTGTACACATTTATTTCTGCATTTTTAATGCATATTCATAGACTATTTGGCATTGAGCTGTTACCCGTATTAGGAAGCTTTACAATTTGTGCAAGGATATGTTTTACTCTAAATTTACTCAACACTCAGCCTTGTTGTGGTTACTTACAATATTAATTCTTTTGAAATATTTAATTTTGTTTTCAAATAACCGAATCGAATTTTTAGAAATATGCAAAAAAGAATTTTCGACGCATTATGTTATAAACATAATGTTGCTGCATAGTAGGTATTCAATAATATAATAATTTGTTACTTAAGTGTTTTTTTTTAAATAACTGCTTTGTAATAGGTATATGCGATATTCCAAAAATACAGTTAATTTTTATTTTAAAGAGATTTCTGAGATCGGAAATCGTTTTCTAATGTTTAATTTACATAGCTTCTAACATTATTTGTAATTTCCCATCGTAGACAACGTTTCGTTTCTTTCTGAAATGATCACCTTAACTTCTTATGCTTTTCTTGCTTGCATCTCCAAGGCTCTGTGATTGGACTAATGGCACAATTATAAATTATGTTTTTTCATTGAAAACAACATAATGAATTACTTTCAGTCCGCCAACTCAAATGCGATGTTAAGTGATTGCATGTGTCAGCGACTGATACTCTACAACTAGACATTGTTTATATTTGAGTACATCAATCCGAGGCATAAAATTGACATCAAAACAAGATATTGCTATGCGTACTCGTTCAGTGATGGCCTGATGGGGTACACAAATAGCGCGGGCGGAGCATATGTTGCGCCTACGCAAGATTTTTGCACGGAACGCCGCCTATCGTCGTCCGGCGTAGCAATAAATCCAGTATTATTGTAGAAAACATGTCACAAGCCTGGGCGTGACATTGCGAAATGTCCGATTTATGCACCGCATATCGATATTCTGGTAACACTTTGATGAATCACAATATATTACGGATATCGGATGATATATATTTGGACAGGCTGAAACCAGGACAGGAAATGCGAAAAGAGAAACGTTATTCATCGAGAATATTGTCTCATGATATCACAAATTATTATAAAATATTAAATAAATAAAATAGCATCAATATCTAATTACAACCTTTATACAAAAATATTTTTGCAATGTTTTAGTTTAATAACATATAAACAGCTTATCAGAGCGACATAACAATAACATTTAAAATAATGTTCTTTGATTACTACTATTACAAGCGTTTGATATTATCTGGTGAGCTGCCATTAGCAGGTGGTATCGTGATAAAAGCTGCAGTCTAATACAGTATTATTTAAAGGAATAAAAATGTAAATGGACAAGCTCCTATTAAACGTTTTTTCTATTGCGCTGTTTGCCCGCTAAACACACAAAGGTCATCAACAAGGTTTATATTTAATCTTAAATGTAACAGCTCCTCTACAATTTTGGTTGGGTGCTACGAACTTGACGATCTCATTGGCGCAGGGACTAAGCGATTAGACTGCTGTGCTGAGTTACCAGTTCGATTCTCGCACGGACAAGAATTTGCGTGATCCGCAGATGTTTGTCCCGAGTCTGGGCGTTTGTATTGTGGTATTTCATGTTTGTAAACCTTTAAAAAAAATAGAAAAATGGAAAATGTTGATTTTTGACTTGCAACCTTAAGAGAAGATGTTGATCATTAGATCTAACGCATCGTTACTTTACGTAACATAGGGATAATACAACCTTATGACGTTGGTAAATAAAACACAACATATATTCTGACTACCTTATTTCCAGTCTTATATTTTGTCGAAATCAAAGGCTTTACTTAGAAAGTACGGAACCGTTGAAATCAAAATAACTTGCCCAGACGTGGGAGGCCATTGATTGGACAACATCCTATCTACAAGAACCTCATTATGATCCTGTGGGTTAAACGACGAGGTGAGCGCTTGGACTATCATTGAATAGCACTAGGTAGCAACATTTAACTCGCAACCGATTTATATCACTAAGTAATTTAAACATCTTAATGATGCTCACTTAGGAAATCTACCGGACGTGATGTATTTCACTTGCAACCGAGGCTATAATTGTAACACATTTAAAAGAAAAAAAAGTTAGTCGTAGTTGCTCTATGAGAAGCTATTATTCAAGTAGAGTTAAATCTCTCTGACTCCGAATTAGCTTATAAAAAACGTACTGGGTTAATAATAGGTATTCTACCATAACCAAACAAACTTCCATCTTTCCAGACTATTGCACTACCTCTTTACGAAACAAATAATAATATTTCCTAACTGCGTCTATAAGAATAGCAGCTAATATAATATAAAGTTGTCTAAAACTCGCCAAGTGTATTAATTAAATTTTAAGTCCAGTCTGTGAAAGTTCATCGAATGTCTGCATTCTTGAAAAGTAAATTTCTTGTTGCAGACAGATTAGCTGATTATAAAAAAGTTCATATCACCATCGCTGCGCGCCAGACAGACTCAAATATTTATGCACTAGATTTATGTGCGTTAATCAAAATGTATACAAAAAGTTATTAATGTGTTTTATAATTAAAATATTATGCATTCAAATAAGATATAGCTTCAAAATTTAATGATGAAGTAAATAAGGTAGGTATGTGCTGATAAATTGTATGCTGTTTGGAATATTTTTGTTTAAGACATGAATATATTTTCACGTTTACCTATCAATAGTTTTAGTTAATTGAATTCTACAAACTCGTAATAAGGATAGACGCTGGAGAT
This sequence comes from Abrostola triplasia, assembly GCA_946251915.1. Taxonomy (NCBI): domain Eukaryota; kingdom Metazoa; phylum Arthropoda; class Insecta; order Lepidoptera; family Noctuidae; genus Abrostola; species Abrostola triplasia. The sequence goes on along the minus strand of OX276428.1, from coordinate 8,741,269 downwards.
GAGTTTCTTTATAGTTTATCTATTTCTGCGATTTTGTCTATATAGGATGATTGATTTGAAAAATTATTATTCATATTATTTGGATTTTTACAAAGCCATTATAAACAATTTGAAATTCCAGGAAACCGGCCAATCAATGAATGCACCTACATCGGTCGTACGAGGAAGAATATCTAGCAAACCGTCTAAATATATACCTACAATATTTCGGCTAGGTTTTTTTGTTTATATTCTGGCGCGTAAAACCTGTCTAGCCAGCCGAGACTGCGACTGAATGTTAGCAGTTTTAGTCTGGTAAATTTGAAATGTGTGCATAGATTAAATACATCTTATATGAGAATTTTATAATATAAACTTTTAATAACATGGCTATTATATAAAACGAACGTTTTTTAAAAAAAATATTAAGGTATGTTCTGATGAGAGGATAGGGTGGTAGTCTTAACCTGGCCTAAACCGACAAACTAGTATTAAAAAAGTGATAAGAGTAAATGAGACAAAAGGGCTAAGGTATACCATTATAAAATAAAAAGGAGACAGAAACAATTAGATAAAATAAAAATCCGTGGTCTTGATCTAAAAAAAAGCGTTACTTAACGTAGATATTCCTTTTTCAAAATGCCATTTATCCATTTCTCATTTAAACTAAATTCCATATTTAAAGATCCATAGTTGATACTGAGTTATTATTTTAAAATTATAGATCAACAACAGCACAGAGGCTGGGATTCCCAAAATATGAGTGCCACAAAAAACCGAGTTCGCACAGTCGAGGTCGTCGAGCCAGAAATACGAAAAGCAATAAAAGGATTTTTATGTAATCACTGGATCTATATGGAGCTTTAGAATACGGTATACCTTATTTGGGCAGATTATAGATAATAATAATTTGTTGCTTATAGGTATAGAAAAATATTAATATTATGCAAGAATGAGGACGATAGCTGATAGGCGCTCTATAGCTAATACTATTTGAATAACCTTCTACAAAGGCTTCTTCTTATTTAAATATTTAACGGTTAAAGAATATTTTTACCTTACTGCCACAGAATTGCTGTTTTCTGAAAGAAATACTTTATACAACTAACTGTAAAAATAAAGTCATAGAAGTTTGAAGTGCCAAAATTAATGCATTGTCTTGTCTATGCACATACGCTATATCTCATTTGCTTTAGGCGACTGTGAATTTCCTATTTCCTAGGTATTTAAATCGAGTATGTGTCCCCTTTGTTCAAACAGTAGATTAAATCATAATAATCACTAGTAACTATAATCACATTGCACTCATATGAATATAAAAATAATTAAAACGGATAAAAAATAACCAGTAAAATCGCTACGATAACGCAACGTTTGATGCATATGAACAGCATACGATAAAAAAAAAGATAACAAGCTCGTGACCCTATTTCAAGATTTAGCTCAACATCAGCATCAACACGTTTTTAAATCGTCGACGTCGCGTTCGCAATACATGGCGTTTCTGCATGCAGAATTATGTAACTACAGATGCTCCACTGCTCTCCGTGTGTGCGTCTAAGACAAGAAAAATACGGACTCGTGATTCACGCACACAAACACACAGCGCCCCGTAATGGCGTTGTTATAGTGATGCGAATAGGCGCTCGTGGAACTAACAGTTATGGGTTTTTTATTAGATATATAGATAGTCCCATGAGGTTGACTATTGAACTTGTTTGAATTAGAAGGGGAAGCACAAAGCTTCGACGTTTTATTAGTTTGCCAGTAATTATACGGCAAAGTTTGCTGCAATTAAACGCAGTGCGTAGTTGTAACGAGGACGTTAAGGACGATTTAGTGTCGAGCAATTAGCAACAAGAGCATCGATGTGTGCATTTTTAATTTATCGATGTATCAAGTGGAATATCGTTCAGAGCCTATTTCACTAGATTTGCATGTTTAATGTTATGACATTTTAATAACGTGAGATTACATACTGCGTTTTAAACTTAGAGTAAGTAATATAATACTATGGACCACGAGAAAACCATAATAGTAACTACAAATAAAAGTTCATCGTAGCAGAACGTGATAGTTCGACGCTTTCAATTGTTGAATATAAACTCTACGTCTACTAGCGGTCGAGAAAAATTAATAGTTTTAAAGGTTAACATAAATAACTAAGTATAATTTATTAATTACATAAACTGCAGTACATAATTTACGTAGACTTTTTATAGCACAATGAACGACGTGCGTGTGCCTACTATAAATGAAGGAGGGTCGACAACTTTAATTTTTTTTGGTAGAGCAGAATTAAATACTTTACGAATTGGTATTTATTTAACAGAGTATAATAATAATTTTGCTGCTCCTAAGTCTAATAAATACCGATGTATCTAAATGGTATAATACCTTTGTTCTTTCTAAGTTTCATTCGGCAGCACTAAGTAAATAAAAGAAAGATTCAGAAAGTAGTGAAAAAACCTTTAAAAAAATCAATGCTGTTCGTTCTCTTTATATATTCAGTATAGGCAGGTAGAGAAAATGGAATGCAGACTGTAACAGTCTATATAATAATATTTTTTTAGTCTATATAGTTAATGTTTAAAAGTTGATGTGAATGAACGCCAAAGCGTAGAGTGGCTAAATGTTTGTCAAATTAACTAGGTACTTGAAAGTTTACGAGTTTCTGTAGCGAGCTACTTGTTTTACTTACTTAAGAAAAGTTAAGATTGTAAGCGTGGTCTACAGGTTGAGTGCAGATTTTAGTAACACTGAATAGGTACTGCCCAATTACCGTGTACTTTCAAAGCAGGACAGTTTACGATGTGATAGCGAGACGCCACTACGTGAAGTGTAATGCGGCGTCTCGCTTCCACAACGTAAACGGTACTGCTTTAAGAGTTCATGGTAGGGGGGCAGGTCCTTACAATAATTATAACCTTAAATGTTGAACCATTTTTAACAAAGTTTATGGTGGGCAGGAAGTTTTGAGTTCTGTGGTAATAAATTATCAACCGCAGCGTATGTAGGATAGATGGCTTGCCACCTGTCGCTTTAAGGGAAACAAAACAAGTTGCTTCAATTAAATTAATTATGAATTATCATCGAATGTTCTTAAAAAGTATAAATATAAAGACTCAGATGTTCATAGCCTGAATCCCTTATAAGGAATATGTGTGGTGTTAATTAAATTAATATAGGTACTGTTCGTAGCAGTGGCTTTTGATCGGATACAGTTACTTATCGTGGTAGGCCCAGAAGGAAAAAGCCCGATAAGTTGAACTTCTTCTTAAGGGATTGGTCCAAAACTGCAATAGCCTAGAAACAGATACATAGGAAAGCGTATTTTTATTGCAGTAGGACACTACCCACAGGCTTATTATACATACATATGTCTATCAATTAAGATATACATATATAACAAAAAGTCATGTGTCAATAATCTGCATTTACGCACGGGTGTAAGATAGTTACGTTTACATTGCGGCAATCCGGATATTCCGGATTATGATGTCTTCGGAAAAACCATTAATTGGTCTCAGCTATGTCGAACAATTGTTTATAATGATAAAACGATTATTTTATCATATCCAATTAATTATCTAGCAATAAATATGCAATTGTAGGCCTTTTATACTTTTTATATGTAGTCTTTAAAGAAATATAAATATCAGTAGGTAACCTACAACAGTACTTTTTATACAAATACATTAATTGACTAACTTAACATAACTTTAGAGTTTCGTGAAATCAATCTGTAGACCATACAATCATAAACACTGCTAGTACAGAATATAATAATTACCTAGATAAGAATCTATCATTAATTACTATTTTAAACTCTATTTATTTGAATTTAGCACGAGAAATATGCTAAAATACCTTTTAAAGCCTTTTAATAAATATTGTTGGCATATAGATATAAAAACAACAACAATTTTATACTTATTTCAACTATGTATATTTTATAGGTACGCTAGACGTGTAGAAGACTAGAAATCTACGTCATAGGCTTTTTGTACAGTTGCGTGAACTTCATTTGGTCCGGCTAACCTTGACATTTTTTAATGCTCACTGTGTTCGTACCTGGTTTCTCTACTCAAATAAAAAAATATTCGTGTTTTGAGCTAAGATGGGATTTGCGTCAGCGTTTAGCCTTACTTTTAGTAAATCATTAAACTAAATTATTAATGTTTTAATTTACAATAATCATTACTAGTCAGTAGTTCACTTACGTACGGTAAAATTTAAGACCAAACTTCTTTATAGTTGCAAAATGCAACTCACAATTATTTGTAAGTATTCCTAAATATTAAAGTAATAGAAAACATTATTAAACGTTTATTATTAAATTACTGTATTATTCTATGTCTAATAAATCAATAATAAAATAATAATCTTGAAGCGCGACGCGTCCGCTTACGATTTTCACTATCGCGCAAACTGTCTTTTGTGAAAGGGACAACCCTTTCAATAGACATCAACGGGCGCCACACGAAATGTACGCTTACCGTAATAACGCTAAAGACAATTCACGTAACTCTACTAAAATCGTTGATAGCCCTGACATAGGTACGCAATCTTTTTGCATTGCAGTTACGCCGTCGTCGACTTTGTAATTTTTTCGATAAGGGATTGATAAGCAGACTTTGGAAACTATATTATCGAGGACCTTATCATACTACAGAGTACTCACAGGAGCGAAGGGAGTATATGTGTAACGTAAACTTGTACCAACTTCCATGAATTTTGGTAACGAATGAACCTTATAATTTTTGTATTTGAATGAAACTATGAAATAAAATCCTGTTATTGCTACCCGGAATATGTCTTGTACATATGGGTTAACATTACTGAAAATAAAAATGTATAAGCTGTAATTGTCCACTCCGAAAAGCTATTAAAATCGACTCTTTAAAAAAATAGCTTTTAACATCAGCCAGATTGGTTTTGAATTGCTTGTCCGAATAAAATGTATTGGCTCTTTTCTTTAACTGTTTTATTAGATTAGTTTTCTTGCAGGTTTTTCTATCGCACTGTCAGGAAGCTCAAAATTGTTGTTTCTGTACATTTTGATTGACGAATCGCACATAAGATTACAAGATCAACAGTTCCCTGCTTTTGACGCGACAGCTAGGTCATAAAATATCGAAGCGCATTTCTAAATGTCGAGGTAACGTTGCGTAAATTCAAATATGCTTTTCAAAGTCAAATGAGAACATATTGAGGTAGGTTTGTAGGTAAAAGTCAATGCGAATGCATGGTATGCCATTATGATGCATATTTAGGTATGCAACTAAACTTCGACTTCCGTGTTCTATCCTAGGACACAACAGTAAAAAAAACTTATCTCGTTAAGTAACTGAATAAGTCTATGCAAATGGAGAACTGATTATTGGATAAGAATTCGTTGCACGTTATTACTTTGACAGCTAATTAGTCATAAATACAATAGCTATTAATATTTAACAAGTGAATAGTGATTTACTGTTTCAAGGCGAGTTGAACTTTCGAACTAGCTTATATAATATGAAGAAATGGTTATTCAGGCATGCACCTAAAGCTATGGCAGTAAGCACTAATTAGGCGGCAGTCGTCAAATACACTTTTAAAGGTATTAATCCTTACACCTCTTTTAACATAATATTAACATTGAAATTATGTAATAAAGTGCACGAGATTGGTTACAATCAGTGTCCCTTATATAGAAGTGATTATAGGTACACATATATTAATTAATATGCTTGAAGATCTGTGCTTGTTAACGCATAATGTTTGATAAATGTGTACCTATTGCGAGTTCTTGGAATCTAAAGGCTCGGGTAAACAGAACTTCAAAGGCAACGATGTCATTAGAGCGTTGGAATAGCTTTGTCTTGTATGAGCTTATATCTCTTTTTATCACTACTTTTTCCAGACAGTGCGTTACGTGTCTGAATAGTTATGGTGTTAACTGCATAGGATTTTCTAAATATAGTATAAGGAACGAATAGTTACGCTGTTATGCATCGTAATTTTTTTGTCCGAGTTCTAAGTGGAGAAGAAAGGTAGAGCGGAGATAAGTTATTCATCTATTTCAGTTTCCTGTTTAATACATAACACTGAAACAAATTAATTATCCAATGCCTAGTTCATTTTCGTATCAGCATAAGCTAATTGTTACATGATTGAAACTGGTCAGGTGTAGAGATCGGCTAGTCAGCAAGGTTAACAACCATGACATATCAGTGACTGTTCAGGGAGGGACAGATGTACTTAAGCATCATCGCTCGCGAAGGCACTCTTCCAACACCCCATATTGTGTCACAACGTATTCTGTTATATTGAAAGTTCTTTACCACTGTCTTTTGTTATTCTTTACATGTTCGGCATTGGAAGACGACATAGTTTTTCTAAATTGCAAATTACGCATTACCAAGTGTCTGTTATTTAATAAAAACATGTATATTAACACAACACAAGAATTTCATAAATTTTAGTCAACCTGTATACAGCTAATATTTTGAGTATTTTTTTCAATAGGTAGTTCCTACATAATATATGACAAGGCCGTTGCACACACATACATTGAATATTTCTATTTCTAATGAAGTCATTCTTTTCTACTTTTGGAACAAAGAACACTTAAAATCATATTCGTTATGCATGGTAGTTTAAACCCAATTTTACAGCGGCTTTAAGTTTTCTCTTTTTTAGAACTATGGACAGTGTGTTTCAATGTAAAGTTGTCCTTGACAAAAACAAGTGCTCCTTATTTTTTCAGTAGTATATATACGAACAATGTACATATATCTGCAGGCAATATGTTGCTTATGCGTCTCTGTATGTATAAGATTTTTTGGTAAATCGTATAGAATACAAATATAATATGCGGCGACCACGAACCGTAAGACGCAGCGTTGGCAGGCCTCCCACCAGGTGGACCGACGATATTGTCAAAGTCGCGGGCTACCGGTGAATGCAAATGGCAAGTTGTCATTCATTGTGGCGTTCTAAAGGGGGTTTGTTCAACAGGGACGTCTTCCAGCTGATGATGATGATGTATAGAATGCCTTCTGATCCACCGGCAATGTGTAAAGTAAAATGATTGAATCAGCTGATTGTGTCATATAAAAAGTCTATCTTCCAAAGTAGCTATACCACGTTCAGCTGAATTGTCATATAAAAATAACTAAGTACCTAGTTTAAAACAAACCTTTAATAACGTACGTCTTCAAATTTATTTCCCTCACTGACACAAGGTGACTTCATCGATAGGAGGATAAAGACACGTAGAACATTATTAATTGAATCCAAATATATTTATAATTCCCAGAACATTAGGTGCTATCAATAAATTAACGATTGCCTACAAGGTATCAACAGTAAATGCGACGTAAAAAGCCCACGATTTACCTAGAACTGGTACCAACCCGGAACTTTTGATAAAGACGCTTCAGTGCGATCTGATCTTACGTCTAACGCAATTATTGTGTCGGAGTCGGACGGAGCAATCATACAACATGGAAACGCACAATCAATTTCTAGTTTGTCTATACTTTAGATCCAATTTAAATCTCTGTGACATTGAAGAGTTATAAGTATTTTTTTTTTACACGTGTAGTTAGGCTTTAGTGTATTCAAAAATATTATGTTGTTAAATAATTAGTAAAAGTATAATTGATATAGACAAAACAGACTAAGTAAATATGACAGTTAAAACCAAGACATTAAAAGCGAAGACGTTAAGAATTAGTAACAAACCTCGATATATCAGCGATAGAACGAACGAAGTTTCTTTTCTTGACAATACTTTCAGTCTCCGCCACAATACATTACCATTTCTGCGTCTAGTTCTAGACTTGATTCTTATACGTTACATTACCGTTTTTATAACTCTATAACTATAAAAATCGAAAAATTCGCAAAGTAGGTATGTCATCGCTGAAACCTGCCAACGGTTTATTCAGGTTATCATTTTTTATCAATGCACCAATTCGGTGAGGAATTATCTAGCGTTTCGCATGCGTTCAAGGGTAAAGTCTGAGGCCAGACGCACACATGTGCATGAACGACGATGTATGTGTGTAGACTGGTATAAATGATATATACCTAGGCCTATTGTGCGCCGTATGCACATGTGTTAGTGTTTGCTTGTGTGAGTGCGTCGGCGACGGCGGGTAACTTTTTCGCTTGCAGATATAGTTGCCATGCCCGAAATATAACACGGATGAATTTCGCGTCAATGTTAATTGCTAGGCATTATACCGAGCGGCGGCGGCGCCGATGTCAGACAGTAAGCAACGCATGCGCAGCCGAAGCCCGCTCTTTTTAAATACGCTATTGTATGAAATTTGATGGTGAATAAAATATTATTTATATACGTTTTTAAATATTATGTAATAAATTAAATTGTTTTAAGATCCTTATTAACAGCACTAATTTTAATTGTGCTTTTAATTTTCTTACTTATCGGATCCTTTACACTCTTTCACTAAAAACGTACAGACCTACCTAATCATTCACCATCGCCTGTACCCCTGCAAAGTACGTGACAAGAACGTAGTACGTAGTTGCAGCCCTAGTACATTGTTATAGGTATTTACAGATATAATAGGATGCACTTGTGTATATTATAAGGTGTTTCTATTAGCGGACGAGCACTTCATCACATGTTTGTTTTCGTTCGCACCTTTCCTGTCCCACGACATAGAGCTATGATGTAATTTTATATACTGAAAATACACAATAAATATCTTTCTACTTAGTACTTTAAACTGTGAAGTGCATTCAGGAAAATTTTGGATGTGGCATGTAGTAAAAACCCCATTCTATATAGGTACAGCTTATCATTAGGAAAATATTCGGAATTAAATAATCTTGGGAGGTTTATTTCGTGGTGAATACTATATTTTTAACTTTAGTTACTCTGATTATTGTAATATTGTTTATTTTGAATAATAAATTTATATTCAAACTATTTCTTAATTAGCACTTATGTATGAATTTTATATATAATATTACCTATATCTACTAGCACGTTTAATAGACACAAACTTGTTTTATTTGTCTCTATTTTTTGTTCTCGGTTAATATTGAAATATTAGAATAGCGTCAACCATATAATATACCATTTAACGTACCTACTAGACAACCAGATCAAAGTGTTTTTTTTTAATATATTGCAACAATTACAAGTATGATGCTTGGCGAATGGGGTAGATGAATTGTATTGTAAGGAGGATACAATTCATATAATGCACATAAATCTATACCTATTGCATATAGAGGTAAAATATTATCTATCTTTTTAGGTGATATTTAAATGATCTTACTTTCTCTCTTATGTTGTTTGTATTTTAACAAATTGTTGTTTAGAAACCTATACACGATCTATTAGTAACATTGTAAGTTACTGATAAAGAATTAAAGATACATTTAACATCGTCGTTATCAGACGGTTTAAGTATTGATTTCTTCAGATAATCTATGCGTGACATTAAAATGACTTGAAGAAAAACGGAGTTTAATAGAGAAAAATAAACTTTCATGAGTATCTAACCTCACTGTACCTACAAGACAGGCCTTTGTGACCTTTTATTAAATCCGACGTCCTTTACATTATCACCAAATCTCTCAAAACGGAGGATCAATATTTGTTCAACATTGGAGACTTACTCTACAACTAAGTACAGCTAAATGCAGGCATTGTTAGTCGCACAAGTTTTAAGCAGTGCTCGTGGAGAGGTGATCTAAGATGGCTGTATTTAATAGAGTAACCATAGGTATAATGCCATACTCTTGACTATTGGTTAGTGTATGTAAGTGACTTACATTGATAACAATCTTTCGACAGTAGTTACTAACGGAACAACCTCTACTCCTTCCTTGGAACTATATAGCTTCGCACATAATGATATTCATTTGAAATTAATGATATTCTCGAGATAAAAGCGCGGTGGCAACAAAGTAACAGCAGTCAAGACAATAATTTATTTAATTGATTAAAACCACATGGCGTGAAATGTTGATTTAATTGCAAGACTAATGATAGGCTATCTGACTACCGTCTCTCTAGCAATGCAAGAATTGCTTGTTCTATCAAACTTTAACGACTTTTAGGAGATAGTATTAGTTTGATTCTGTAATTTGTTTTTCGGGTCGGGTGATTTTGAAAGCATATAAATTTCATTTGTCTGGCGTATGAATTATGAATTCAATTCCCTTCTAGGAAATTAAGTGTTAAAGGTGACGAACCAAGTTGTGAGCCCGATGTATGGCAATATCCTTGTCATCTATTTCGTGGTCTTAAGATAAGTAGAAAATATTGAGTGTTTCCCTCCTGAATAAGGAGAACACCCTTGCCTTCCATTTCGAGGCTTCCAAAAGGACTTCATACCTGCTACGTAATTATTTTTGAAGGCTTTATATTTTTTGTATTAAATTAATGGTAAAGGTAGGATCGTCTCATGCTAAATCAAGCGAAAGTCTTCGCAGGGTAGTACCACAAGAGAGTTGCCGAGAATGAAAATGACGTGCATGCCTTTGAAGAGACTTTTGTCAAGCAGAGGCTTAAAATAGGCTAATGATAATAAATTAATATCTTCTTTCAGACATCGGTCAGTATAATCTTAATACGTAATCACAATGCACCTAATTAAGGTTGCTACCTATATTTTATGCGTTTTTATCATATAATTTTTGATACGTATGACTAAACTACCTAGGTTTATCGTGGATGCGTTTATAATTAGCAGAATAAAGGAGTAGACTCCAAATGGCTTAAAACAATGTTTTTATAAGCTGTAACTGAATACGTATATTTTTTTAGTATTTTATTCACTTTATGTATAGTATAGTCTACTACAGTCGGAAGTTGATTAAACTAGTACAAAATTACAAGCTTTTTTAATAAAAAGTATTTCTCAATAAAATACTATAACTTTAATTGTAGTTCGTATTCTTTATGACCGCAAAACTAGTTGCGCCTGCGGCTCTACCTATGATGTATAAATTTATGGGATATAGAGTTATAAATTACAGTTTTTTAAGGCATATAAATATATTTTCTTGCGTCTTACGACTTAATATTGCACATTAAACTAATACATTTGTTAGGAAATTATTGCTTAATACTTTATCCTCCCTTAGATATATTTTCGTGTTATACAGACATTATTATGCCATGTATTAGTGATCAGACTTTAAACATGTATCAAATCTACTACGCTAACTAATCAGTTTAGCCGATTGAGTCTTCAATCAATAATTATCTCAGAAGTAAATGAGTTTGACATATTAAATAACTTTTACTCTAAGAATATTCAATAACAACCCAATATTCAAGCCTAGTTTTTACTAAGCGTAATTAAGAACATCAAAATAAATGCTAGGAATGCTACAAGCTAGACTGATGTTGTCGGTTTTATAGTTTTTAAATTACATGGTTAATTTTACGTAAAAAGCGGCTGCGTTTTATCTCATTCGAATCGTAATCGACCGATTCATGGACTGTGATATGAAGACGGATTGGTTGAAATACATGGAACCCGATCCATGTAATCAGTTTTAGTTTAATTTTTTTTAGTAAGTACTACGTAATAAAGACTTACAGGTATTGTTTGTTGTGTATTAAGAATGACTCACATTAGTAACGCAGCTCCAATAAAGTTTGCAGCGGAAAACAAACTCGAAACAAAAAAGGTCTTTTGGACAGAACACATTTAACGCGCGGAAAGTATAAGAATATTATAAGTTAATACCTACAGCAACTATCAGTTCCATTGCTTTGTAATATAATGTATCTACTTAGTTACTTGTGTTACTATAACAAATCTATCTAACCTTAACACCGCCGTCCCATAAGTCGAAGCAGAAACAAAAGAATGCTACGAGATACGCGTACCTATTCTCATACATTAGTAGGTACATACGAGAATTGGTTCACTTCCTTTGCATGTTTTAATTGTATTATGTTTTTTCAATATTATTGTAAAGGAAACGTAGATCAAGACTGCTACAAATTTACCGGCTATTCTTAAATAGATAGTGTATCTATGGGTTGATTTTTTAAACGAAGAATCCAAGCACATTATTATCAGCTCTCAGATAATATGACTAGTTCGCGTATTATCTGAGAGCTAATACTATTATACTTAAGTGAGACGGATAACTAATTTATGTAGCCATAGATACTAATACATTTCATTTGACATCTCATCACAAGAAATAATCCGTTAATGATAAACACTACGGAACGTAGATAACTTAAATCGCAGTGAAACATGGAGACCAAAATCGTTACTCCTTTGTTCTGAATAGTGTCATTTTTAACATATGACCTTTGTAAGTGGAATACACGCAAAATGTATACCGATATTATTATATTTCTTTAAATAACGAATATAAGTAATGTATGATACGAAAATAATATCAACGGAAAAAATCCGATAAGGCCTACACGTGTTTCTAGAAACATATTGTGTAACTATGGTTATAATGATATAGTAATGTGCCTATATATTTATGTTATTGTATTTTAAGTAGAAATATTGTTTGAATTAATCTTCAGCTGAGTTTCGTATTAACTAATGCTACACCTACCTACTTTCAATTTAATTAATATGCATAGATTATTAAAATATGTACTCGTATATAGGAGTATGTAAGCATTTATGTATTCATTGTTCATAGTAGTTTTCTACATTATCTAATTGCCTACGTCCAAAATATCACAATTTTAGTAACAGAGCCGACTCCCTACATTTTTCACGTTTTCACTTCACTTTAAAGTAAGTACCTAATAAAGTACTGTCAGTTGTATACGTTCATTAAACCCATTTAATCATAGAACAAAGAGCTTTCGTCTATGAAAATCTTAAGTAAAGAAACGAGTTTCATAATAATTGATAGAAAGATAAAAGACACGAGTAATATTTTAACTACCATAAACTTATTACTCGAAAAATTTCCAGATAAAATATGGTAATTATATAATTAAATTGTGTAATATAATTGTATTGCTATTACTATTTAACCATACAAAGAGTTTTCATTAAATATGTACTTATACAAATAATTGCAATATAGATAGGTACTAGGTATATAAATAGATTAAGATTAAAGTACTATTCCAGTGTTTAATGTTAAGTAAGTTATGCAGTTCTAGAAAAAATCAAAGGTTATCTTTATTATTAGATACCGTGTTGTTTTGACTTGGAAGTAATTCCAAGTTTTGGTACATTAAACACACGTTTACAAGAAAGCTGATGAATCTTAGTTTTTATTTACACGATGAAGTGGGTTTATGTTAGACGGTTATACAATTTTCTCGTATTGTGTCGAGAAATAAATCGCTAAAACGTAATAAAATATTGATACTTTTTTTTCTTAAATGTAAAATCGAACTTATAAAAACTATCATATTCTAGGCGCCTTTACTTTATTTCTATACTTTACATGTATCACTATTAATTATTTTAGATTTCCAACAATGCATAATATATACGTAAGTGTCGTGGGAGCAAGCAAAGAGAATTGGCATCTAAATTCTTGACTTGAAAAGCCAGCCGTTTATCTTCTCCTTAACCATCCTCTTAACTTAAACGCACTGTTTGTTTAACAACTACATTTAGACATCTAGACAAAGTAATATTCACAATATTTAACAAAAACAATTTATTTTATAGAATTTCATTCCATTGTGATCGGAAAGTTTAAAAGTCTTTCTGCTTAGAAAACAACTGATATATCTATTAGTATGAAACATGATTATTTCATTGCTCAAATCCGTAAAATAATTATGTATCTTGTGTAGCTAATTATGTTTACAACTGATAACTAACCAAACATAAAATCTTATAGGTTTTCTTTAATAGTAAATGAATAGACTATAGTACCCACGTATGTTCGATTGTGTTCGGATAAAGTCTTGAAATGTGACAGTTTTAAACAAAGTTGAGTATATCTTGAGTAAGTTACAATTATCTACAGTCTACATAGTAATAATTATACTAAAGTGAACTTTTGTGTTTCATGCATCACGCGTTAATACTTATGAGAAAAATTTTGGCTGCTGCCTTTTTATAATCTCCAAATGTCTTACACCAATTACTCTAGTTTTTGAGTACCTAAGCCTTAACTGCGAATTCTAACAGTTAACTAACAATTAGTCGTAACTAATAAGCAAAGAATGCGGAACTTAGAAGCTCCCGAAACGAAATTAATTCGCTATAAATAAAACTTTGCGTTAAAACCGTAGCATACATAATCATTGGTAATGAACCTACACTATTGTTCATTATATTAGTATTGTAAACCGGTGATATAGATTTATCTTTTCTTAAAGTTCCGATTGATCTGACATCCACTTAAGATGCAGTTGCTATTCTTCTACATAAATATTTAGTAACATTAATATTTTGAGGTGTACGATACCTTTAACATAAGTAATCTTTACCTATCACACTCTCAAATACAAATATTTGACTGTCTCTACAATATTCTTTGTCATCTAGGAAATTCAGTAATTAGATTAACAAGACATTAAAGTTAACTATGATATTAACATTTATAACGATATAATTAAAGTGGAGCAAGTTGGATAAATCTATTGTAAGATTCCTAGTATGTATGATCTAGTACCTATGTAATAGATCACCGTCGGTAAAATCTGCACGTGCGATAGGCCAAGCCGCATCTCCGCGATTAGGATTCATCGTGTATTTATCATGTTACCGTCTTGTTTCTGCTTCTCTTTTGTTATCGTAGTTGAAAATATTTTATATTTGTTGCATGACTTATCTTATAGTTTACAAATATCTAAACTATTTAACTATGTTATATAATTTGATTGTATAATCATTCTAAGAAAGTGGATGCCGGCTAGACTAAGACAAAATTGTTTAAAAATACAGACTAAGAAAAATAAACTTTCCAAATTCTTAAGACAAGGCATATAGTTTAAAAAACATAATCTTAAACATTTATGTATGTTATTTTAAAAATATCTAAGTACATTTAAAACTAAAGTTCCTACTAACGCCTTTTCAAAGCTACTGGCCAATGAAATAGAATTTTTTATTGATACAATTCGTACCCAAAAGAGTAGCTACCGTCGCTACAGGGAAAGCAATATTTTTTTTTAATTGCGATCGGAACTGTTGACAAAAGCTTGCAGCCTTTTAAATGTTTACTTTGTGTTCACTCAAAGTACCCCGTATATGTGACGAGCACGGGATTTGCTCTACCAAATTTCACCTCCATGTGCAATATTACAATAGATTTTTACATGTTATAAACGTTTTCGTTTTCGAAATTTAAATGATAACAATTAAAAATGTAAATTCTATTACTAACTAATCTGGATACATTTGATCTTCCCCACATCCTTCACCCGGTGAGATGTCACGTTGTTGCCCACACTGACTCATGATCAAATTAACGTATAAAATAAACAATGCTTACATAAATGTTGATACATGTTTGTATAAAAAACAAAATCTCAGACAATCTAATGTAACGAAGGATAACAAACCAGTTTGGCGCAAAATACACAAAGGCGGGAAAACGACTCGTAATCGTGTACTAGAAAGATGCAAGGATATAACGTGTTTCAGCGTTCAAAATATCTAACAGAATCGAATTCGATTTTCTGTGAAGTTGATGTTAGGAAGTTTTCGGAAAAAAATTGCGGAATGCATGTTAAGGAATTTTACATGAGTCAGTGGCGAGTGGGTTCTCACGTGTTTTCGACCTACCTATGTGTTACTGTAGTGTGCGCGTACAGCTGAAGTACAGGGGTGCGCTAGGGCGCGCTGGATCGTCGGCGGGCGGCGCACTAACACTCACATTCAAATATTCGTCTAACCTTGATGCGAATCGGCGCACTCCGGGTTCCATCCGACGACTGTCGTCAATACAGACGGGCTGAAGGGCTCGCTTCAGGTGTAACAGTGAAAGCAACACTGATGAGGATTAGGTGCGGATCGCGGGAAGGTATCGCGGCGCGGGCGTCGGCGTCGGCGTTGAGCCGGGCGGCAGGCGCATCGGCGCGCCGCCACCGGCGGAGTGGTCGCGGGGCTGCGGCGCGGTGGCCGCGCTACATGTCACTGTGCGGCGAGCGCGCTCCTCGCGCCGTGGTCACCGACTCTCAGTGGCGTCGCCGTCCTACTGTCTGCCCGACGGCCGGGACGGCGGCGCGCGTTGCACCGCCCCGCTGCACTCCGCCTGCCCCCCAGGCGCTATGCCCCCCTCGCTCGACCCCCCTCCTCCCGTCGCGCTACACCCGCCCCGCCCCGAAGAATTTTCCGCATCGGGCGGGAAAAATCGATTGTGCAGCGAGCCCCGAATAATTTCGGCAAGACGCACGGCGCCCTTGCGTCCTCTCCGGCGGCCGGCGCTGCCGCTGCCGCGACGGTCAAGCGCATCGCCTTTCACTCTACGACGTCGTCGCCGCGTCGTTCCCCTACAGTACTTGTAGCTGCTATTTTCTGCTATCCTATCTACTTCAACTATCGGTTATTAAAATATCTCTGATAAATGAATAAGTATAATATTGTCAAGGTGAGATAAAAAGCATTTGATAAGATAAAATGGCATAATTTTTATCTCCATATAAAAGTTACGGTAATCAATCTCAAAAATTGTGCATGTGCACTAAGATTATTTTCATGTTTCTTTTTTTGATCAAGTAATATTACATGGTAAAATCTTTTTTATAATTATTTTCAATTTACTGCATTTGTAATACGTCAAAGAAATTCGTAATACATCAGTCAGAATCTCATAAAATGGAGTCTACATTTCTTAACATTCGCATAATTTTCTCTCACATTAATGCAATTGATAGCTGGCATTATTTAAAAATATACGTTGAGATTTCACAACGCAATAGTTAATAACTTGCATCACAACTTTGTATGCAATTTGTTCCTTTGACAATAAAAAATGAAGAAAGGAGAGCTGACTTATAAAATTATATCTACGTCACCGAACACATTTGGTACCTTGACATACTAGACAAAAAGTCTTGTAGACGCATATACTTCCTAATATGTACTTCTTCGTAGCATGAAGCAATAACGGTTTAATATTTTTGAAACTTAGTTGTTGCACTTACTTGCTGTTTCGATGCAATCGCAAAATAAACATTAATGCAGGAGAATCCCGATTTTTATGCATTTTATACTTTTACTAGAAATGTATTTTGAATGCCCAGTAAAAAAGTGCAGTGTGTAAGCAAACAATTTTAAAAATCAGGTTGGAAAGCAGTGAACATAAAAGACATTTCAGATGCATTTTGAAAACATATATACTCTTTTTCACAACAATTGTAGAATTCATCTCCACTCAAAAGTAGAGATAGTTCTAAGAGTGGGTATTAGGCATCCATTGTATGAACTCGATATTTCAAAGAATTTTCATTGAAACTCAACTTTGACTATCAAAATGATGCCAGAGGCTTCGTTTCTTGGTTTTGCCTCTACATCTTTACCTTAATATTTTTGAATATTGCAATATAAATTGTTTGATACTATATCGAAAGTTGACTTTGATCAATCATCGCAACATCGGTTGCGCAAGCGCAGCCTGTAAAACTAAACCTGACTGCCACGAACTTCAGCGTCACTTAACTAAGTTTATAAGTACATTTCACAACTCAACGCCATTCTGTTTAGTGTGTATCTATGTATTACCTACTACAAACATTTGTTTAGCATGTCAATTTAAAGATGCATAATCTTATAACGTTTTTCTTTTAATCAACTTTTAAAAAGTCTATTCTACTGACAGACGATTTTTATTACCTACGTATAATCATGTTTATCTCATGTGATATTAAGATCTTATGTAATCTTTTGGAAATTTTGAGATAAATAGTACTAACTCGTTTAAGTACTGGAGTTTGAACCTTGCACCTCCACAATAAATATTACCAGCTCCTTTATTACTTAGATCAAGGTGTTTCCTTACTTAAAACTCGCACTCTCTTTAATTATTTTCTATTATTACTTATATTTTGTACAACTGTTACTTTATATAGCATGTTCTTCTATCGTGTTGACATGAGCTACGCAAATAAAATCAAAAGATCGGTCTATGAAATATACATAACTAGGTGATATATAATGAATGCCATAATTAAGTATCTACTACTTTAAATTGATTAAGCATAATGTTTAAACGTAACAATAAAAAAATATGCCTACATAATTAAACATTTAGTATTCTGACCTATTGATTCTTACTACAATTGTCGGAAAAAAAATATTGGATTAGAATTCGAAGTGAACACTATTGTAAGTATTCTATTGTCTAGTTTAGCATTGACAGCATTTAAATACCTGAAAATGTGTAGTAATAATAAATAAAAATCATTGTTACTCCTAAACATTGACTGCAAGGCTTAATCTTAAACGTTACAATAAGCGGTCGTGTGGGGGTAATCACCATACTTGGCAAACGGTTAGACGATCGCAGTTAGTAGTCGAGCGTAGAATCACTTTTACCTACACATTTTATTATAGTATTTGTTACAAACATTTTTTTAAATTCAGACGGAGGTTTTAATAAGGTTTTATGGGACTAACTGGTTGGTTTAAGAACGTGGTCACTCCTCTAATAAAATCAAGCTTTTCAATTGACGAGGATGCATTCGGATATTTGCACAAACATACTTTTCTGACAGACTTTCACTTATCAAGCATTATTAACATGATAGTACATACATACATAAAGTCACGCGTGTTTCCCAAAGCGGTAGCCAGAGACGGACTTCCATTTGCTACGATCCTGGCATACTTCTTTTGCTTCAACGAGACAGTGGAAAAAAGAAATGGATCTGAATTTCAGACTGCACTAGATAATTTGAATGGAACTTGGATGGACGGCTGGAATAGGTCTTTGGATTAACAAATGAAAATTGCCATTGTATTAAATAGAAAGAGTAACAAGTGTACTCCGCTTGATACGGAACCATGTTTCTGTCTTGTCGGTATTAATTCGTTTGAGCAAAAAACTTTTGCACGTGTTGAATATCATTAAACACAATCTACATGATTTTTAAATGTTTAATTAAGAATGTCAATGATAAAGTCTAGGTCATGCTATTATAGAGCTCTTTTTGGACAAATGATGAACCAAAATACATTACAGTTTTATATGGAAATTTCCATTTCAAAAAATCTGTCTTTGAAAATTTGAAAGCTCATGTTATATTTATATAGTATTAGAAGGAATGAGTGAGTATCGTAAGAGGCGACTAAGAAAAATATATAGGTATATTCTCCAGAAGATGGGCAGCAGCGTCTTTTTTAACTTCACCACCAATACTGCGAACCCCAAGTTGCTTGCCAAGCGTGGGGATTATGGCACCCTCCCTCTCACTCCAAGGGGGAGGCCTTTGTTCAACAGTGGACGTGTTCCAACTGATGATGAGTAGGAATGAGCAACGTTAATATGCTTGTTGTA
Organism: Abrostola triplasia; assembly: GCA_946251915.1. Classification (NCBI taxonomy): domain Eukaryota; kingdom Metazoa; phylum Arthropoda; class Insecta; order Lepidoptera; family Noctuidae; genus Abrostola; species Abrostola triplasia. The sequence goes on along the minus strand of OX276428.1, from coordinate 8,721,853 downwards.
ATATCAACTACCAATTTAAAAACGAAGCTTCCTAATCAACTTAGCATCATGCCGCTTTTCCCCGAAGGACTAGGCAGAGGTGTATATATGATCCCATATGTCGCTAGTTATGTTATAGGCCATAAATTAATTACATTAATCAAATTATAATATGGAATTTAGACACACTTTTATATTGACCCCAAATAGTTATGATTGATATGAAAGCAACGCATATTGCATCACGTTCTATTCTTTCCTAGAAAACATTGTCAGTTTACTACGTAAATAGTACATTAGGTATGATTATTTAGCATCATTATGGTTGGCGTTCAGTATTTAACATAGTAATAAATTTAAGGCAAGCACATTTCGAATTCTAAGAATATTACAACAGTTGTACGGTGTTGTGTTTCGTTTTTATAGGTAACGAGGTGTTTGTTAATGCAGAATTATATTTTATGGTCGTTAAAAATTTCCTATTATAACTAGAAAAAATCATTGGTCTATGACGACTTTCGAACTATAATAATACTAGCTGCGCCCCCCGGTATTACCCCCTACATTTTTCTCCATATGAAATTTCATCAAAATCGGCTTAGCCGTTTGAGCGTGAACACGTAACAAACACACTCACAAACTTTCCCTTTTATAATATTAGTGTGATTTGATGTGATTTTCAATGTATCGCGTTGAATATGGATGTTTATTGTATTAATCAATCAAGCCTTAATTATTGAACAGCTGGATTTCATTTGACATGAATGGTAATGAAATAAGATTAGAAGGACAACATGATAATGTACTACTTCCTTTTCGAGTCAACACATTTAGTTGACTTTATCTTTTTCCTAAGTCTTTACGACTTATAAATTGTGCATATGAATTTATATTGAACTTTTAATTAGCTACGATACATGGTGGTCCGCACTGATAATTGTTAAGTCCACATTTAAATACATCGACAAAAAACTCGATTTTGTAGAGGTCTAAATAGTAGACTACTCGTGCTTAATGATCATAAAAACACCAACTATGTCAGGTTGCAGGATCAAACCTAGGGAAGTAGATGCCACTATGCTTTTTTACAAAAATTTTATACTTTTATGATTGAAAAAAAGAAACGGAGGTTTGTTTTTTGTTTGTCCTGCAGTGAGAGTTAGCTCACTGTAGGCGTGTGTAACCTGTGTTGACAGATTGATTAAGAAAAACATAGGTTTCTTAGATATTCTAAGATAACGACCGAGTAGCTAACTTAATGCTAACGGAAAAGCTAACGAAAATAATGATTAAACCTGGATTTATAAATCAATAATCGCCAGCTTGCACTGATCAAGTGTTGTGATCAATACTTGTTCCTATCTGTTTTAAAAGAGGCCCTGCAGTGGACAGTGGGTCATATAAAAGCTAGTATTATTTAAACCTTTATTAGCTTTGGCTATTATAACTGACATTGCGTAACGGCGACTGAGCTTAAGTCCCTAGATTAGAATCCCGGTACGGGCGGTGCTATTAGGTTTTTCCATTAGGTAATTCTCAGCAGCAGCACGGAGTCTGAATTTGTACCCGGTTGATGGCATTTTTTTAAAAAACATTGCCCCATATTATGTGTTTCTCATGTATCGTGGGTGCTATTCACAAACAAATTGTCACGTGCGAGAATCGAACTCCCAACCTCAAGTGCAGCAGTCCAATTGCTTAGCCAGTGTGTCAAATAATTAGGCTCACCCCTTATTGCATTTGGACGTATAACATGACTGGGGAAATGTGGATGTACCTCTGTCTACCTCTTTGGGCAATATAGGCGTGATGTTACGTTTATTATTAAAACTTTAGCTGTAATCTCTGACTTCAATGGTGCAGTGAGAGCGCTTGGCTCACAGGTTGACGATCTCTGTATGATATTATTAGTTCACAGGTGGAAGCTGCTCAGCTGCCACCCTCTAGTATTACTTCGTTTAAGGCGCTCTTGGGACCGACGGGGTGGTTCTATATATACCTAGAACACACAATATATATTTAGTTACAGCAGTAATTTTAACTTAACATACAAAATGACAACTTTTTAAATTTTGTTTAAAAATTTCTCACCTTCAAAAAAAAGGAAATTATCTAAATTAAATCTCGACATTTTATTTTATAATGAAAAGCTTGTAGAAGTTAAAAAAAAAAAAAAAATATATTTAATTCAAATCGGAAAAGGATCGTAACCTTATCGCCTCACCGTCAAACAGGCGTCCAACTTACCGTAAACAAGAAATTAAAGCAAATTAGCTGCTCCTATACGTCGTCTCGGCTACGGCTAGGCGACGCTGCGCTTACGGCTCGCCGGTCCCGAGGCGAGGCGATTACGTTACGTTTACGACTAATGTGGATTAAAGTAGAAAGTTGCATAAAAATACCGCACGGCTCGAGTTGATATAGTTACGATCCCTTTCCGATTTTTGATATGTATGCTATGACCCCTATTTGTAACAAGACATGCAATAAACTGTTTCTATATCACAATCATGTAGGTAAAGATTACCTTTACCTTGTTTCAAATTATAGAGCCGGCTTCTGAACGGTTCCATAAGTACACTTGGTTCGTTCTAAATAAACAAGCCAATTGGTGTGCAAGTAAAGAGCCTATACGAGTGACGATACTTAAATAGGTACGTCTAGCGCACCCTGGACGGTCAACCTCGCTACCATCCTTGTTGACTGACCATTCTCTACACCATCTCTCTAGACCCTATTTATATAGGGTCTTCTTGTATTTTTTCATCCAGTAACATAAGCGCAGTTAAAAGTGGTGAATTTATATCCATTTTATATCACACAAGTATATGATGCGAACACTATTTGTCGACTATCGAACAAGACGTCGTCGTTCGCTGCTGATATGTACTGACCGCTGACGCTGTGCCTGGCGTTTAGACGTTGAATTGGACATTTACGCTGAAGTCAGACGTCATTTATAGCATTTAATAGGAGACCGTAGCTTTACATTCGTACAACTTTTCTAAAAAAGGAAGAATACTGTTACGCTTTTAACTTAATGCTTATAGAAGTGCCTAATGAAATCTTAATAATCATTGTTATTTAACAATAATTTATACATAAGTTATAAATATAGAAACGTGATGCATATGTAGTTGGAGCTCCGTTAACGAGGTGAACAAGTAGTAAGTTTTTTTTGTAAAATAATTATAGTCTATACTTTTTGTGGTTACACGCTGCTTAGAACTATATTGTATGAGTACCGCAATGTTACGTAATGCTTCAATGTTAATATAGCTCTGTATTTTGAATATATTTATCTACATTAATGTTATTTGGATTATCAAAACGACTTTAGAAACTTTTTTGACGTTTTTTTATGTGCACCAGTCGTTAAACCGGCCTTGTGTTGAAACCTCAGGTTATATGACTTTAAGTATCATTTTTGCATGATGCCCATGCTTACATAAATCTAAATTGATAAAGGAAACTTGATAAAAGTGCAAGCTCCTTCCCGGTCAATATTCAGTTAAAAGTTTTTAAAAGAGCTATTTATCTATTTATCCTGTTATCAGCAACACTTCCACTTCTTTGTCTTTTCATCCGGATTAGAATAGGGCAAGAAAAAGTGGTATGATGAATTCTCTTGCGAAGCACATCTATACCTATTGAACTAAAAAACGTCTGCTAAGTCGTGAAAGTTTTATCAATACAAGTAAAAAGTATGACTGAAGCTTCGGTCTGTAGAATAGTGTACAACCAATATAGGTATTTCTTTCAATTCCGCTCGTCCCTGTCGCTCGTTTTTCTATTATTATGAAAGTATTTTTCAATCACAGGTATTGTGATTCATAGCGACCGAAAATTTACGTCGCGTGCATTACATTTTTTGTTCATCGCGTCATAGCTTTGCAGATACTATTACGTATAAGGAAAGATATGATTTTAACTGTAATATTTGACTTTCGATGTATGAAATCGTTTGTAACAATGGGCTTACATAACGTCGCGCCTGTATTTCCCAAAGAGGTAGGCAGAGATGCACATATAGTACACCCACATTTCGCCAGTTATGTTTTAGGTCGCAATGTAGTATATAATAGTGAGCGAGCCTATTGCCATCAACCTAGCAGAAATCTAAACATCGTGGTGCTACTGAGAATTATAACTGAAAAACCCAGTAACACTTTGTCCGACCCGGGATTCGAACAAAGGACCTCGTGGTCAGCAGTCGCGCTTAATACCCACTAGTCCAACGAGGCGTTCAAACAATGGGTTATAGTATATTTATTAAGAGCAAACAAACTTTAGCGTAAATTAAACTTTTTAATGCAAGAAGAGCAACACTATACCTACCGTGTAAAGCTTTTAATATACCTACAAGAATATCTAGGAAATCTTATTTATTGTGATATTGATCGAAATTATTAAAAAAAAAATATAGGTTGGCTAATGTAATATAACATAATACCTACATAATATAGATTCCTTATTTGATATTGGTCATATAGCATATCATTTATCAAGTGAATACAATTTTGATAGTGATCGATTGGACGATGAAAAATTCAATTGTTTCAATTAAATTTACGACTCGCGCGATATGACAATTATGTATATTTTACGATTCGATCACGCGAATGTTTTATATCGATAAAAAATGCCTGAAAACGAAATAGTGCGGCGTTTTCTGTGTGGTTATAGGGTTATAATACAGGCCTCCATTTGATTGTAAGTTCATTTATGTATTTTGCATTAATATAGCTTAATTACGAAATTAATCTAATGTATTTATTTGTCAAAATAGTCGTCTTTTATTTTGTTAGAAAATCGAAATATAGTCAAAAATAGTCTAATTTTTAGTTTTTTCATTTGCGTATATTCATTTAACGTAGGTAATAGTGTGTAAATAATTTTATTGTAGGTATATTCATGTTTGTATAGATGAAATGTACCATATAATTTTTGTCTGTCAAATGTCTCAAATAACTACCTAAATTAATCTCCCAAATTATCAAACTGTAGGTATAAAACAAAACCTCTGCCTACCCTTGGGAATCACAAGCGTGTCGGTTAAATTATGTAAACTGATTCGCAAAAACAACTGTTATTCAGTCTCAGTAATTGCAAGTTGCAACTTACGTAATAGTACTGCCGTGGGTGGCATGCGGTAGCCGTTTCTATAGGGATCCAGCACTTCTGCAAAATCAGCAGAACGGTTTCAAAGAAACGCAGACGCAAGACTCCTCGGCGCAAAGGGGATTTTATTTAGTTTTATCAGATTATACTGATTACTTTTCCGCTTTCAAAATTGTTACTACTTAGATACTGCAGTTCTGCTTCAATTTATCTTGCATCAATCGAATGAAGGAATGCTTTTTGTAATGTGTGGTTTGTTTATTTTTGAGTAGCGTCATAAAAGTTGTGTGCATATGTAAAGAGTTTTTAGATCATATTAAGACTTCATAGTATCCAGGAAAAAAGGCAAAACGATAAACAAACGTATACATCCATCCCACTGAATAAAAAATGTTAGTTAAACAATACAAACACCCAGACGAACATCTACGGATCGCACAAATTTTTGACCTGTGCGGGAATCGCACCCGCAACTCCTAGCGCAGCAGTCTACTGCGCCAATCGGGGCATCATTAAATTCAAAGCATGACAAAAATGTAATCTTGTTTACTTATTTATTTATAGTCTTGTCCTTACAAAAATCGATATGTCAGGATCCAGGGTCTTATTAGCAAGTGCTTATCGACTCATTCTCCATGGCTGCAATTGTTGGAAATAATCTATTAAGGTAAAAAAAGATTTATAATTGAATGTTAGCATTGTTTTGCGTTTTCTGGCAGTTGTAATCAGACCATGTGTAGCCCACATGGGCTAGTTATAACTACCTATAGATATCTACTTTAGTCCATAGATTTTGTATCCAAGTAGTTCCTACTTTAGTCATTCTTAGTTTTAGAACTTTGTCAAAGTCACGCCCGACAAACCGGCAAACTTGGATACCAAGTACCAACAGTTAACTTAAGACGGTTGAAAGCATTGCTACTACATAAGCACAATATCGATTATAAACATTTACCCCCTTACATATAAAATTGTTAGTGTTGAGCAATTTATTAAATTATACCTGTCATTGTCATTTCAAAGCATAGAGATGTCAATAAACTTAACAAGTAGTTATCTTAAAACACATGTTAGCATCGTTTATAAATAAGGGGGGGGGGGGTAGACGTCAGGGGGTTAAAAGATTATTCTTAAAATTTAACAATTTCTTTTTGAAAGTCTTACTTACCATATTCTTATTGTTTTGTTCTAAAAATATATATACTCCAAAACGTAATTGTACCTAAGGTAAATAACACAAAGAACATTAAATAAACATTATTAAACGATGTACTTAATTTAGAACACTTCAATTGTAATTTACACACCAAATCATTTGTTATTCAAAACTATGCAAAACTCAAAAACTAAATTCCTGAAAAAACAAGGGTAAAAACGTATATTTGAGTAACTTCTAGTATTAAGCCGCATATAATTACCTTTATTTATGCAAGTAATTAAAATAACACAGGTCTCAGAAGACGTTGCTACCGGTAGCATGCGAAGGTGGCTCGCCTTCGCGCGAACAACTACACAAACAATAAAAAAAAACTTTGTATTACGTATCAGCCTTAAAAATTGTATTTTATAGGCAACTAGGATATGCGTTACGTAGCAACATTGGAGTTTTTGTAGTGGTTAGAACATTTTGGAATTATTTTACAATGTTGTCCTGTCGACGTTACATTTGCAGATTTATTCTTCTTCTATCGTGTCGTCGTGATCAACATGTTATAATAGCTAATGCCAGTCAGCAGATTGGTAGCGGGTTCTAATAAATAGGCGTCGATCGATTAATTTGGTATCGTCACTTATGAACGCTTTAAGATGTCCCATCACTACACAATCAAGTAATCGCAATACTGCTTCAGCGAATACAAAATCACTCAGATATAATTATTAATTTAGTTGTCGTTGAAAAAATTAACGTTTGCACATACATTCATCTCTGAGGTAATACATAGTAGAGAAAAGTAAATAACATTTTTATAACTATTAGTAATATGATGACGCTATATCAAATTCGTCTTTATTTGTAGGTAATCATTATAAGCACTTAATACCTACTTATTCCAATTAAGGTTTTGCTATATTTCTATATTTTGATCCGGTCCCACGTTGATGTAATATGACTAGACGATCTTTAATCTTTGTATTGGAACAAAGCAATCTACAAACGTAATCCTAGCTATAAAATATGCTAGCTTAATAGAATAAATCTACAACAAAATGACTACATAGCCATTATTGTGTACATAATGATCTTTTTCTGGCTGGTTTAACCTAGGCAAATACAATCTAAGTTGGTTATTCATATTAGTCCATGTGTGTAGGTCGCGACTGTTCTAGCTGCATCGTCCGACCGCCGACGTCGGAATCATTTTTTGCGGAGTGTCTACTTTTTACCGCTTAAAAAGCGTGTTAGGCATCGTTTTTCTACAAGCCAGTCGCGTCGTGACCTCGGCTGACATTAAAAATGGTTATGCTTCGCGCACACGTGCCACTTTCTGCTGAAACAAGCTTTATGAGATGTCTCGTTACCATATCAGTATGATTCAGACGTATTGTCCGACGTCACTAGACGTCTAAGCCAAATATAATGTAACACACCTGTCCCAACACAGCTTTCTTGCGAGACAGAAAGAAAAATAAAGATCTGTCGGCTCTTTGTACATCCACTTCCTTATATCCTTGCTTCTCACAATTTTATTTTTTCGGCTGCATACTCGTTTGTAGACTCCAGACAGGTTTAATGAAAACATATTTTTGAACGCTTTCAAGACGGATTAAGGTTTTTCGGATTTTCAAGTGCCGCCTTCTCTTCGGACCGTTGGTTTGAATCAATATAATCCTGTGCAGTCTGGTCAAAATTGCACTGCCTTAGCTACAATGAGAATTCATGTAGACTTTTTAGTTAGAGTTTTTACTCATAGAAACCTTTGGTAATATTGATTAAAATAGCGACGGAAAAAACCAAATAAATTGCAAACAATAACGTTTGTTTAAACTCCTACAAAATTCATATTAAAGTTTAAATAAACAACTTATTTAATCATATACAAACCCGATAGTATAATCTTACATAGAGTAATAATTATACTTATTTAAAGTAAAATACAGAATATTTAAATGTTGTGGTAAGCTTTTTGCTGGACGGTGTACACACACCTTATCAACCACTCTGCTATTAGGTCCGTAGTTTGCGATATCACAATAACGCATGCTATAAAAAATGAATAAGCGTTTTTTATAGGTAGATAGATAAATACCAATCTATCGTTGATCGTGTTAGTTTTAATTAGAAAATAATTAAGTAATTTTGTACTTCTTAATATTTGAGATGCCTTTAATAAATAAAATCTTCTTAAAAATCACGTGTCATATCCCATTAAGCAAAAAATATAATTGGATTAGTTGAATTTTTGCATTGGAATATTTAAATCAAATCAGCTTGGTATTTGTTTTAAAACCTAAAACCTCATGAATAGATACGAACAATATGGTTATTGAAAATGTAGATATGAAGAGACATATTCTTAAAAGTAATCTATCATTCCAATCAATTGAACGTTACCTTCCGGTGTTAAATCACTTTTCGAATTAGGGCCGCGCCGAGACAAACTAAAAGTCAATGACACATTGAGGAAAATTCTCAAATACTGGACTATAAAGACCATAAAATCTACGTGACGAATCTAATGATTTAGCACTACGCTTCGAATTGCTTCGGGATGATTCATGTTTTCGATTGGAAAATGCTTAGATTTTTACGCCTAATATATATATAAAAATAATGTGGAATACATATTTGATATTCGCAACACATTCACGCATCGCGCGGCGTCTATATGCGTATACATTGTATAAGTGGTAGTAGACGAATTCATAGACAGAACAGACATACAAGGCCAGCCCGTCTTTGGTGGTCAACGAACTCTTGTTTAGACGTCTGTAAGGCAACAGCCGTTAAGTAAAAAAAGAATTAAAAGCGCAAGTTTGTAAACTGTCTGCATTCAACCGAAATTATTAGTTTAGACAACGTTTATGTAATAATAAGGTTCATTTTATTCATTAAGTCTTTGTAATTTTATCATAGATTACTTTTAATGTAAGTTTTTATTACTGAAATCTTAATAATTTAGTTTTTTAAATCAGTATTTTGATTGATTTTGAGCCAAGCTTTCATGCCGACAATAATAATAAAATCTACTGCGTTTGGAACACAAACCAATATTCTTACGTACCTAAATATGTTTTTTTCTGTGTTGTATTTATTGCAGAACTTGTGAAATTTAAAATGGTAGTGTATGTCGTTTGATTAAGCTAAACAAATGTATGCATATAATATGATCTGCATAATCAACTCGTAGGAGATATAATTTCTTAGTACAAATAAATCATGATTGTGTCTTCCATGTCTGACAATTCTTAATGACTAGCCTAGAAACTCATTTAAAATGGATATTGTAATTTAGTCATCATAAAAAAATTACATTAAAATCTTTGTTATATTCCAATAATATTCATTTGAGAGCAACAATTGAAACGGATTTATTAGATTTATTTAAATTGAAGACATAAATATAATACACATGTACAGAAGGCTAATAATTAGTTGAAATATGTTTAAAATGGTCAACAAATTGCACTTGTAATGACGTTGAGGTTTAACACTGTTAACAACTGTACATCAGCATAATATTGCTGCTAAACTGTACATGAATGTCTGTAATATTTTTTTTGGGTTTGCTTAAAACCTACCTAGGTTAACCAACTAGGAGTAAAGTTTAATGTCTACACCTGCTTACTTTTTAGTGAAGTTACGCAACTATTCCTTAAACTTAAATTACAAACTGCAAACTTTTTATTTAGCTTGTTTCTATGATCTTACTGCATAAATTGCTGCACGCCGTTTTACTGATATTAATAGTACCATTAATTACATTAAGATACTCTATAGTTATATTTCACCAATAATTTGTGAAGTGAAGCAGCGGCAAAATGCTTGTATGCTTATTACATTAAACCGTTTGTATTGATATTAATTTTTGTTTGCCTAGTAACAATTCAATGATAAGCAGACGCATCAACAATATAACTATGCTCGATTACAGTCGTTACTGTAAATAAATATTATGATTCCTCCAAGTTACTGTTAAGTTTATAAAAAAACTTAATACTTGTTCATTGTTCTTGTTAGTGTTTTATTTTTAGTAGCCTTTCTCTGAACCCAATTATAACTCGATCCTTAAGACAGATGGTAAACTAAAACTTCTCATGATTTAAATCTCGATTCCTTTAAACATCAATTTAACGAAAAACATGAGTGTGAGTAATAAATAGCTTTCGGCTCATTCCCCACATTTTTAAGTTCATTAAAAGGCAACCTGCCTTGTTTTAATTTTAAAAGTTTTATTTTATAGACACATATTGAAATGCTTAAATCATAAAGTTCTAAAATGTCATTTCTATGATGAAGACCTTACAAACCTCTACCGTATAATAAGAATGTTTCAATTCCAATCAATCTTGTCGATACACTACGTAAACAACTGTACGCTGCAGACGAAGGCGACATCGCAGACGCATCTGATACCTAGACTGTATTATTAAATAATTTTATAACGTTCGAGTGGCCGCAAATGTATTCAAGTGGGTCGCCAGACGCATTAGCGCGAATTCCTAAAACCGACTAGACGTGTTCATATGGCTTCTTTTGTTAGATGTTTTTCGGTCTGTCTGGCCGGCCACAAAGCCTTGAGGTCGACGCGGCCCGTTAAGAAAAGCTTGACTTTTTGCAGTCGCAGGAGTAACATAATTAAACGCTAAGTTGATTCATACCTAACGGTTGTCGCAGAAGGGATCCTTGCACTCACCAAACACGTAATTGCTTAATAAAATATGCGCCAGACAGTTGATATTGTGCAAAAGCCAAACCTGTTTGCCTATTGTTCAACACTATTTTGAATAATTAAAGCAAAAAAAATATAATTCTTTTACTTTAAACAACGACGTCTAATCGATTTTTTGCATTAATTTAGCAAATTAACACATCACAATGCAGCGAGTCTGTCTAGCTTACCTTGAGTACCTACATAGAAAATAGCAGATTCTTATTTGACATGAACCCGGCGGGTATAATAAATATTGTATAATGAAATAGATACTAGCCAGACGGAAATCATTAGAAATCTCTTTATGCAATTTTTTTATCGTCTGAGAAGCAAATTATAAATACGCAAGACTTGAGATTTTTGTCAGTTTAATAAAGCTATATTTTATAACAATTTTGAAATGAAAAGAAAATAATTATGATAAAGTGATAATAATTACAAAACTTCCTAGCACTTCAGGCTTAATCTTGATCAATTGCATTATCTGTTGAATTCATACGTGAATTTCGGCAAGTATCTTTCTGTAGGTAAGTGAATACGTTATCTGGAGCTCGGCTTGTCTGTCACTAAAATAGCCACAGAGCACGATAAGAACATCGTGACACCTGCGTTCGCAAATTATATTATCTTAAGAATAATGAAACACATCCATAAGTAAAATGTACTTAAATGTGTTTAAACAATGTAGGCCTTCAGTTCCATTTGTAAATATAATTCTGTTGCAGACAATTCGGAGTAACGTATTCATCGTGCGCACAACATTTACAGCTGCTCAAAGAGAATACTTAAAGAAACAAATATTTTTCAGCCTTGAATGAATATTTTACAGTGGCCGCTTTAAATTGGATCTAGTGACGATCGTCCGCCTAAGTTTTGATCGAAGCACTGATAGTGGATGTAAATTAAATTTAATGTTACTATACTTTACTTCACTTTTCAACCGCTGATTGTACCTAATACATGTTAAAGCCACACTCACTGCTACAACGTTCCTCGTAGTACATTTTTAGTACCTAGTAAGTATAGTCAAAGGTAAGGTGTCTAAGTCTCAAGCTACGTTATATTTGCATTACTCACAATAATTACACAGAGTAGAATGATATGATTTTTTTTTGTACATTTCTTCTGTGTTATATTAATTAAAGGTGTGCTTCGTAAAGCTATTGAGAAGTGCGGTTATGGTAAATCTCTGAACATTGTATTGGTAAGAACAAGGGATAAAGTGAGAACAAAGGAAAATATTTGCCGAGCAAGAAGGATCGATTTCTACGACAACAAAACAACAACGTCAATACAAAGCTTTATAATATTTAATTTACTCATACAACTTGTAGGTATTTATTATATGGATATTCTTATTACAATCCTATAACTTAGTATCTATTTAACTGACTTCAAAAAAGGAGGTTATGTATTCGGGGCGTATTTTGTTTTAATGTATGCACCGCGATTACTCCGTCAATTATGGACCGATTTTGTTTTTTTTTAATATTTCAAATTACAGAAATACCTGTGTAGGTATTCGAAGGTAGGTAGGTTTAAGGGTTTTTTTTACTGCAGACAAAATTTCGACCTAGTTCAGATTGTTATCTGGTATGCAACTTCGCAGACCGTCTAGTCAGACGACATAACAAATATTACAACGTCTAACTTTATAAGTCTTGGTTAGATTGAAGCAAGCTAGAGGTTTTCATACTATTCAACTTAGTTGCTTTAACTCATTTACAAGTAAAATGGTAAAATAAAACTTAGTTTGTAATAAGTCTACCTATGTAAGTTAATCCCTCATAATTCAACTTACTCAAAAGCTAATATCTTAAAGAGGGGGGGGGGCTTAAAAAGCTTTCGTATATTTTTTTATTGAGCTTTAATTTTCACTTATTCACGTATTTTCACCGCAGTATTGTATATCAGTGGATGCGCGACTAATGCACATGTCGCTGTATCAGTGGCTACGACTTATTGTGACCTTGTCGAGGTTTTGTTGTCACTTAATGCGTGAGGTAGGCACTTAAAAGGGGTAAGGTGAAAATGTAGTTTCTTCCATGACTTACAAAGATTTTATAGCTGTGCACATCGTCGCTTTAACCAGAACTACAGCAATGAACGAAATGGAAGACCAGGCATCTGCCTTCATGCATTCTTGAAGATTGTTGTATAGTCCGGAAACTTTTGAAATATCTTTAAAAAAAGATGTGTGCTTTTTAACACGTTGCCTATTCGCCAAGTACATACAATAGTTAAACAATCGACTTGTTTTATAAACATGTAATGCACTGTACAATCAAAAGGTTAAGGCTTTTCGGAGACATGTAGATTACGTTAATATTAAAGCACAAGCAATTTTTATCAATAATCGATTACATTGAACCCATTGCGTACCGCGGCATTCCAGATATTGTTTAAAAGCGCGCTCATGAATCGTGTGACGTCACAAGTGAAAAAGCGGGAAACAAAATGCAAAGCTGCGAACATGTGAGCCGCTCGTATGGAAAACGAAAGTCTTTCGACGCGAGTTTCATTCAGGCGAAGTTGGCTCGCTCGCGGCTCCTGTACGACAATGTTGGAAGCAACTGAGCACACACCACGAATGGACTCGACAGACGGAGCAGACAAGATTTGCAGAACATCAAAGCTTCGCAATATGTAAGGTGTGCCCTCCAGTCAAATAAATGGCCGTCTTAAAAATAATTGATGTCTATACATCCATATTCAACTCATTCGAAAGGAGCTTGCATGTTGCAAATTACGACGTAGCGTTAGAAATTATTAAAATTTTTGTAACCTGAATTTTAGACATTTTTATGTTATTGCTTGCTACTTTGTAAAGGCTGACTTGTCGTCACTCACGCCATCTTTTCTTCCACAAGTTTAGCACTTGCTCCTTATCAACCGACTTCAAAAAAGGAAGAAGTTCTCAATTCGACTGTATTTTTTTTCATGTTGCAGACAGGTTAAGGCATCGCAGCAGGTAGGCAGGTCGTGTATGAAATCCTGACCCCAAATAATGCTAACATAAAAACCAATATGCATAACATTCGGTAGTGTCACTTGCGACATCACTACAACAAGACAAGTCGTGCGTGTCTGTTTTCTTTAATTTCCCTGATATCCGTAGCCTAGTTATAAATACGTGTAAATATCATGCTTAATTCAATGTCATGGTTCAACCGACCTAGAAATCATGGTTTATTGACGCACTGATTTCGTTTTCCATCTTTATAGATCAATCATAAAATTGGATAAAGATATTTTTTTACAATTGATTTATAGGAAAAGCAAGCAAAATCGTTTCAATAATAGGTATACTTACTAGCGAAAATCTTTTACTACAATTTTAATTTCATGTTGAACAAAGAACTTTGTTAATTTTTTTATGTCTAAAACTAGAGCAAAATACTGAAAACCGAAATCAACGTTAAAATCCTTATCTGCGCATCATAAAAATTTTAGTTATTTGTTTAAATCATTTCATATAATTCAACAGATGAAAAAAAACTATTCTAATTGCCAAAAAAACAAGCGTCTCAAAACGAATACATGCTACAGTTATAATTAACAAAAACTATATATACTATTAATAACAAAACTACATTAGTAGTAGCTACATACAAATCACCAATTCGTTTAGCAAGACCGTGGTGATTAAATCAATGGTTTCTAACAACGATTAATTGTATTAATCTATTAACTTCCAAGTTTAGTAGTAGAGCAGGTACTTTAAATTTGATGAACAAGACAACTTTTTTTACAAGTTATTGCAAAACAAAGCTTCATACACCTTAAATCTGTAAAACAAATGGAAATATTTTTTTTTTACCTTAAATTAACCTTTATTATTTATGTGATGTGATAATTAAGGTACCTAATGAAATAGTTCCAGATAATTATAATAGAATTAACAAAATGTCTTATCTGCATAATTAAACAGTGTGATTAATGCAGAAAACTGATAATAAAGACATTTTTTTCCATAATTTAAGCTATCATGATAAACCTATCACAGAATAAAAACAATTTTTTTTTTTATAATTTGAAAAGAATCGACCTAGTAAGCACTAAAATATTCAAGCTAGAATTATTTTATAGTTTTATAAATTTTGATAAGTATTCTTATATATGAATTTAAAACTCTACCGTATTTATATAGTTACATTCTATTCTATCTTCTAGTAAAATAAAAACCAGTACAATTAAATGTCAGCTCAATCATTTCATACATCTTTGTAGTTAAACTTCGCCAGACTCTAACTTCCTGTTTAATAACGCCAACAAATTATAGTTGTGAGCGCTGCCTCTGTATTGCCCTACTGCTCTATTTGATGCACAGGACACTGCTACTTTCACATTGTAATGCTCGGTTTTGGCTGTAACAACGAAAATTTCGCAAAAAAACCTTTAAGCTTTATTAAAAAGAAAAGTAAATATTTGGTAACGATTGTGATGTCATCAGTTTTGTTTTTCGTGAGTTTTAAAGAAGCTTCCTGTGAACGCAGTTATTCGGTAATATTAAGTTTAATAATGTTATCATAATTCGTGTAGTAGGCATTTATTGTTTTAATTATACAAATGCATATTTTTTGGTCCTAACCAGGGGCAGGTGCGTCGACCACCTACCCCCCCCCCCTCCCACTTTCCAAGATTAGACTAGAAATAATTAAATATTCGTATCGTGTGAGGTATCATGTGAAAGGGATTTTTAAGAGAATTTCAAATATTAACCCTGCAAAAATCCTGGGGGGATAAATCTTAGGCACTAATTAAAATCGTGCCAAAAATAAACTTTTGAGTTCGTGTTTTTTTCATTTCTGTCGCACAGTCCCCTCTTATTGATAACTAATTCAATACTTCTGATTAAGGAATCGTGAAGCAGAGTTATGTTCCTGTTTATTGGAATATTTATTTAGCGTAATGTTGTACAGTATATCGAAGTAACATGGCGATTGGTGTTACAGTGCGGAATAGTTTCAATGTCACAAATTGGGGTCTCCTCATATATTATGTACTCATGCAGTATTTATGTGTACATAGATGAGCACATAGCACTATTTCTATGAGCGCACCCCACCGATTGTAATCTGGGTGAGGGGCGAGCGGTTGAGGCGGACGGACCAATCGCTGTGCTCCCGTGACCAGAAAAGGGGGAGGAGTTTCGCACCCCTAGTTTTCTAGGGGTTAGTGTGCTTCCGCGGCCAACCTAGTTTGCCGTAACCCTCCGCGCGCCGCACGCTCCCCGTATCCACTAATTTAGGGTTGATCAATCGGCCGCGCCGCTGGCGTTACGTAAGCGACACCAGACGAATTTCATGCAATGCAACACTCGCCGTCGGGCCCAGACAGCCGCCGACTGGGCACAAAGTGGTTCTCCTTTGTGTGGGCACAAAAAACAACATTACTGTAACTAGACAAGTTTTCAATAAAGTTACAAGTTACTTATGAAAATCAAAACTACTTATCGATTTTTGTTTGCAGGAATATTTTTTAATTATTTTAGCTTCATATTTAGGTCACCACTGAAATGATATTCGGTACATTACAGATTTCGTCTAAATACTGAACATTTGATAGGTACCCTAATCCTAAAAAGGTCGATTTTAAAAATATTTTTAAAGTTTTTAGTCTAGTTCTAAATATTAAACACGAACATTGAACATGTACCACAAAACTATTAACTGAAATCGTACTTAGTAAAAGTAAAAGTTCTACTGTATATTTTGTCATGCAACCCAACATTTTATATAAGATAGCATTACAAGTTTTCATGCATGACCTTACAAACTTTATTAGTATTCACTATTTATTTTGAATTAACTTCAAAAATAATATATTTGATTTGACATGTGGAAACCTTCAATACATTCTTAAACAAAGACTTACTTGTTTAGATATACTTAAGTTCAATTTGAACTATTGCCAATTCATCAATAACTATCATTTGAATAGCTACACATAAATTAAATTGGAGTGTCTGTTTGTGACATCAAAATCACACATGCAGCTTTTTACGCAATGCACATGTATAGTATACGATACTTACCTACATATAAAATAACATTTTTTTCTGTCTCTGTATATCTGTTGGTTTCAGCTAATCTCTGACATGTCTGGACTGACTTTGACGGGACTTTCACTGGCAAATAGCTAATGTTTTATAGAGTAACAATTTACTTTAAATATTTGAAATATTTAAGGGTGTTTTTCTGTGTTTTTTAATCAATATCTACGGGCACCTAAGGAAGCTAGGTCTTAAGACTCCACACTGCAACTGCCGTTCTAAAAAAGACAAAGCATTTTAACCCTCATAGCCAATAAAAAACGATACCAGACGAATGAATAAATTAATAATTCATGGTATCGTTATACTCCCTCTAACTAGTCCACCTTTTCTGAGAATCATACTAATGTATGATTCTGTATGACTAATCAGTGAATCTAGTTCAGTAGAAAGGAATTTAAAAAATAGTTTAAGACTCGAGAAAGGACATAAGCTGCTTAACACGGGCGAATCCGCGGGCAAAAGCTAGTTTGAAATAAATAAATTAATCGGAAGACAGGAGACACGCGTGAATTAAGAAATTTATTATTTTTAATAGTGTTTTCCTAAATCTACAGCCCTACGGTTGAAATGTCTCATGTCTTAAGGATGCATTTTACAGGCAATACAAACACAAATTCTGCAATTCACACAAATATTGGTCCCTTGCTGGGATCGAACCCAACTGCTAAATCTGCAGTCCAAACTTTTTAGGTTGCAGTACTTTTTAATGTTATTGTCTCATACTAAACTATGTAGTATCTAATCATAATTATTTGGATGAAAGTAAGTCAATTTATCTTCCCTATCGTGGGTGTGTTTCACAAACATGAAAATTATCTCCGTCAATTTCTAACCTGAAGGAGGCTAAAGACTGCTGTTCCTATGAAATCCATCACGAGTATAACACCACTTCTCTGCCAAACTAACTTCGTGCAAATTTTCTCTTTCCCGTTTATGCAAACTTTGCGGCGGACTTACAACCCTTCGAATAGATATTGTATTACATTTAATGAACCATATCCTCGAATAGTTATTACAATTCATAATTTGGTTTGCTTATAATTATCTTACCAAACTAAGAATAAATATTTGTGTGGCCAGTAGATTGTTGTTCCGAGTTTGGATGTTCGTCTCTCAAAAACACCTAAGACGCAAGAGAAATTCATAGTGTAGACTGTGGAGTTATGTATATATATATAAAATTTGTACCTATTATTATTTCTCTGATAAATATTTTCACCATACTATTCTCACAAATGTTCTTATTTTAAAAATTGTCTAAAATTTAAAAATTATTTCTAACTTTGGTGTTTAGTTGGCTGCAGTGCCTTTCTCTAATGTTACTTAACAGTAGGCAAAAGCTCAATAATAGAAATTGTGAAATTGTATTTATATTTCCTTATTAAGTAAGTGGTGGCCGTGGTTCGCAACAAAATAAATCTAACAGTTGAATAAAAACGTCTTCTACCTATTTTTGTTTAAGCTGCTTAAAATCTGTAATCTTGACAAAAACCTAAAAACGGTAACCTTGTCATGTTATTTAAGTACCTATCCCGGTAGAATTTATATTTATAACTAAAAATATTGTTTAGCATATATTTTATTGGACAAGCTTGGAGCAAGTAGATACCTAGTTCGTTTTATTTGTCATGTTTTTGTTATTCACGATAAAAATCTTGAGTTTTTATACGTAGTTGACCGTTTAACTAAAAACACGGAAAGTAAGCTTTTAAGCATAAACACTGAACAATCGTGTAGTTTTGTTTTTAATCATGGCCTCATAGATTGCCTTAAAATGATCTCAGCAAATCAGAAAAACGTTAAATTACCTTACAAGAAAAAAGTATTATCTGGTCTCACTACGCTTTTTAATAAAGATTGGGAATCATTTGCATCACATCATTGCATATAACTCCTAATATGGCCAGGCAATTAGGCGAGGACAATTGTATTCTGTAACAGCTCTTATATTTTAAGGTGTTTAATGCTAAGCCACTGCAGATCCTCAGCCAAAGCCTTCACAGAGGCAAGACAAGACAGGCAGCTGGTCTGGTTTAAATCCTAAAAAAACCACTGGGCTCTAACATTCTGCATTTTCTGACCAGATAATTTTGTTATTCAAAATATACTTTAACCCCAGTTTATGTAACAAATCTTTTTTGTAAGACTCTGAGCTATCACGACCTTTACAAAAAAAAAATCAAGTTACATTCAATTTGCGTCAATGTTTGCGCAAAAAATAATACTTAAACGTGAAAGGAAGTTCAATAGGAATTCGTATTATACACATAATGCTGGTAGTTGGTACTGTAGGCGCCAGCATCTAAAGCCATACAAAACAACAGTATTCAAACATTTTCCTCAATCGAGACCCGCTACCTCTTTAAAAAACTTTTGGTACGTGTAAAAAAACTACAAATAGATAAAAACTGAACAGTAACAACAGCTACCTGTCTCCATGTAGCGATAAAAAATAAACTAATGGAAACAATTTAGGACAACGTCGAGATCGATGCGACCAGAGTGCCTCTACGTAAGGAAATAATACCCCAGCGACTCTCTGCACGCTCGTGACCATGCGACGGCCACGCTGACTACATCATTTTAATTGGAATACCTATCTGCTTTTAATACACATCCACGTCATCCACACTAAAGTACTATTCCGTAAACATAAATTTGAATTAGTTGATTTTTCAGTACCACTAAGGTAAGCAAGTTTTTCCTTCATTCGACAACACATGAATTATAAGTATTTTAAATCGGTTACCAGGCTTACCTAATGTTGTGCATGAGCTTTGTCATCAACAAAAAAATAACAAAGCTCAATGCTATTAACAAATATTATTAAGCTTGCCAACCTGCAGTGAGCTAGCGTAGTAATTAATGCTCAATCCTTCGGTATAGGAGAAGAGGCCTTGCTCTGCAGTGGGACAGTTAAAGGCTTGTTAAGCTTTAACACGAACTTTTTATAAGAATGATTGATAACATGATTGCATTCGTTTCGTTTCTTACAAATTCAATTTTCTGCTATCAGTCATAGTCATAATGTTTTTATTTCATATTGACTACAAAAGAGCACTTACAAAACGTCAGGTCTAGGTGGTCTCAGTTCTAAAACATTATTTCTGTGGAGAAGAACGGTCAAGAAACTATTTAGTTCTTTTAAACAGTACATATTATACAGTATTTATATTAATAAACAATTTAAATCTGTAATAAAATCATTACTTTGTCATTCTTAAAGTATAAGGATACCTCTACGGCGGCGTAAAGTTCATTTATAATTAGTCCAAAACTTGTTTGCGGAATCAACCTTTATTGTTTTCAAAATAAAACGATCCAAATCTATTTTGATTTACAAAGTAATTTTATAACAAGACAATGTCATGTCGAGCTACAGCATTACCCAATGTGCTACATAAGTTAACGTGATAATGTTTATTTTGCTTAGCTGTGAAGTTGTCAAATGTTTAAAATCTCTGTAGCTGCGTAGATACATACAATGTCATTATAATTTATAGTCGCTTCGCTAGTTATGCTTGTCTGTGTTAAAATTTTATTGACAACTGAGTCCTTAAAGATAATTGTCTGTAATCTTTAGGCGTCTTTAAGAGGACTACTTAAATGTTTAGGAACATTTAAATATATTGTTTTTTTTAATATTGCCATGTCATGTCCTGGAGTAATTCGTTTTACTTTCCAGGCTCTACTTGTAAGTTCGAAACAAATTTTCGATCAAGAAAATGATGTTTTAAAGAATTTGGCTTTTGTCATACTTTCTTATTTTCTTCCTGCAACTTACTCTATTATCACTGTTATATTTGCTTAAGTGGAGCCTATTTGGTCCCGATTCGATGTCCTAGTCGTAATGAACCGAAATGCAGACTGTATCGAATTTTATCTATAGCTGTGCATGAGGACAGTGAAAGCGAATCGTTTCATCCAAGCAGACGTTATATTATATCGTACTAAATACGATAATCGTCTGTCTGCTGTGGCTCTGTCCAGTGGGGAATTCTGTCTTACGTTCGCTGTAGGTATATGCGGGTTCAAGTGTCACTAACGTAATTAGCGTTGGTGCCAGCATCTCTAAATCTGTATTCGGGATTTAACAATCGAAATTTACCTTAAACCGAGATTTGAAGAGAGAGTTACGGTAAAAGCTAGCAATAGAAAGTACCTAATCCGTAACAGACGGGTAGAAGCCAGATAACTTGTCTTATTACATTTTAATCTAATGAAGACTCGCTAGAAAATCCTTAAAGCTGTTGGACGTGTGTAGGTTTATGACGACCAGATTAGCGGTGTATTCCTCTTGGCTTGCAGCGATGAGGGTTCGATCATTACACGGATTACTAGTAGGTACCAACTGTTTGTCTAACAGGTATTCTGCTGACTGTTTCTGTCATTGTCAAAGGACCTTCTATAACTAAACTTTGACATATATTGTATGATAGAGGATCAATCCTTTAAAGAAAACGCATATAAGTATAGCTACTATTTTGGCGCCTGGTTACTGGACAGCTGTGCTAGTACTTACGTCAATACTTCTTATTACAGATGTTTGATCATAAAAATATAACCGTGTCAAGTAACGAGAGTGATCGCAGGCATGAGTAGAAGACAAAGAGTACTTTTTACTATGTTATAACTTTTTTTTTAATATTCATTAGTCATCGTAGTTTTTACAAACATAATACAAGCCAGTCCTCATCCTACAGATTCAAGTAAAAGTAAAATCAAAAGATACTTATCATAATAATTGGTGACCCACAGTGATGACTAGCTTGGGGAAAACCAACCATTTAGTATGTGCGTCTATAGGCTGTTTTTACTGAATTTCAAAACGGGGAAATACTTATTTCAATTGTATATGTACTTACATCTTATTTTTTGTGGCACACGAGCTAGGTACACAGAGGCTACACGATCTCATGATTGTTATTTAATTGAATGATTTAAAAGGCTTTAAGCTATTTATATCTCGTATAAAATTGAAGTCATGACTGGTGGAGTACCTAGTTAAGCTCAGCCTTCTACAGCATGGGTACTGGATTTGATTAACTTTCAGGAAACCCGGGGTGGGTTTTCGTTCGCATTGTTCATTTTAAATATTTTATCAGACTGTCTTGTTGGTCTTGTGGTTGCTGAGCGCGACTGCTGAGCACGAGGTTCTGGGTACGAATCCCGGGTCGGGAAAAGTGTTACTGGGTTTTCCATTAGGTAATTCTCAGTAGGAGCACGGAGTTTGGATTTGTGCCCGGTTGATAGCAATAGGCTTCCCCCTATTACATTGGGACCTAAATACAGAACTGGCGAAATGTGGGTGTACTATATTATGTTCACCTCTGTCTACCCCTTCGGGGAATACAGGCGTGATGATTTTTTATGTTTTTTATTTTATCAGAATTCGGGTGTTTTGTAAGTGATTCTTTAGTTTAACTTTTTAAGCGCGTATACACCCACCATTCAGCGATCACCATAAATAAGTTCTATGTAATCAGTGGCGAGCTCATTGCCTTTCTACGGACCAACACCGCGTACGCTGGATTCTCACGGTGCGTGATATTGCGGACATACACGGACCGACTCGCGCCGAGCAACGCACCATGTGACCTGTATCGTCCTTAGTAGCGCAGACACGTCTGTCGCAGTCTTCTCATTCGCTTTGCCTTTTAAAATGGCGGAATTCTTCAAAACTATACTGGCTTCCCACGGTGCGTGCGGCGCGTGACTGTCCGTGGTCGTCGGACGTGCGTGGTAATTCCCAACATCACGCATCATCATCCAGCTGGAGTATTCACTTACCCAGTTGCGGTAGGGATTTAAATTAATGCAATATAGTACCTACTGAGTATTGAAATTGTCAATCCATACTCCACGGATTTTAATTTAAGTTATAATAAATACAATGATCAGTTAATCACACTTATTAGCTTTGTTAATATTGAGCACTCTGTAATACAATAGTTTGACTCGTAGATAAATTGGAAATATTTTACCTTCGTTTCAGGTATTACGTAACAGAAACAAATCTCTAATTTAGCATGACTAGTTACGCTAAGACCAAATGGCACTGACTTATGAAACCACCCTGATCATGAGATAGTAGGCGTATAACCTATATAACTATTTACAACTAAAATAACCAAAAAAGCTTATACACAGGACGATCAAATATCTGAGTATCCTACAAGTACTCGTCACGTGCCTGAGCCTGCAGCCCTCGGTGTAGCAGACCACGGCAATGTGCCAATTGGGTCGTCAAAACCCACTCGACACATGAATATGAAAGTACTCCCATGTCAAATCACACTTGTGAAGATGCGATACTCGTCCAAACATACGGTAACCTAATTCAAACCTCGGCAAAGAAGCCGACCGCAAGCCATTTATTTAAGATTTCAGAGTTCCCCTAACTTCATACAAAAACCATAATAAAAGCAGGCTAATCCGGTGTGGCCTAGCTGGATATCTGAGGATAAGTTCATTTACCTACCAAGAAGGCAGAGTCCGTTGAAGTAAATCTAAATCAGAAAATATTGGCAATAACATTTAAGTCGCGTTTTAAAGAATACTAGGTAGCGTCATAAACCATGAGACATGAGAATAACTAAAATTGGATATGTTAAACTTAAATTACACCTTTATTAAAAAAGTAATGACCGTTATCAAGGACCTCATTAACTTACACTAAACCACTGTGGAAAAATTCTTCTTTAAACCAAAGAATAATGATCAAAATTCGGTTCTCTATTAGCAAAGTTATTGTTGATCAAAAATTATACAACCAACAAGAAAAAACGTCGATTTAAATCGATAACCCACATCTCTAGAAGTCAGTTAAAAATAACAACACACAGACTTCACATGTCAGTCTCTTCTTCACACATTAGTAAGACCTAAGAAACATCTAACTATTTACTACGTATGTTACGCTTTCGCTAATAACTTTCGTTGCTGTGGTCTGAACTTTCCCTCCGTAAGTTGAATAATTTGTCTGGGGTTTCTTTGTATGATACTGAATGAAGCACTCGGGGCCCAGATTCGATTCACTCTTGACTATTTTTCTGTCATTAAGAGCGAGTTTTTACAAGGCGTGGAGAGTTACGCTCTGTTGAGTTAGGATTTCCCCTGATTGAGTAAAGCTTGGGTCAATGACTGTCTACGTGAGCCCAAATAAATAATTAATATTCTATCTATTATACTCGTAATTAATCTCCCTGAACCCATAAATAAACTGGTAACTTAGAAGGTTGATTATATTTTTGCAGAAAAAAAATCCGTTTATTTTCATATTTTTCCATTAGAACAAACTGAATTTTACGAAATGTTCCAATTAGACAAAGGACTTAGAGCAAAATAATAACAACGATATTCCTAATAATGTAAACACGTATTTTCTTGGAAACACAAATATTCTTGTTTTTGATAATGAAGAGCAAAAAGAAAAGCAAGGTTTTTGCAAGCAAAGTTTCGAACCTTTAGCGGTATTATTAGATATTCTGTTACTGTGTTTATAAAGAAAAGAGATGTCTATGAGTCAAGTACCGATTTAAATTTTCTAATTCATAAAAGAGTAGACAAACCAATGATATACTTTAGTAATAAAACGCCATTAGAAGTGACCAATATCGTTGTTATTAGTCACCGTCATGTAACACCAACGCTTAATTCTATGATGCTAAATCATTGTCGGGGAGAGACATAGAGATTTGATTACGTTCCGGCGAAAGTATGAAAATACACAATATTTGCATATTGAAACAATACTTACGAGTATATTAGAATAATATAACAATTTGATTACAGCTATCTTTTTTGCCTTCCTGAATCATATAACACGATTGCTATTGCACGACTGCCTAAAAAAGAAGTGTGTATTTTCATGTGTGTATGCCAGTTTATTCCACCATAACTTTTGAATGCCTGAACCGATTTTGATGTAAGGAGTGTCGTACAATTCTTACACAATCGCGAATAAAAATTATATAAATAAAAAAATATTAAAATTTTAAAACTACAAGACTTTCATGTCGAAAAACTGAAAAGTAAAAAAAGAAGTCCCACCGAAGTCAGGGGATCGTTGTGTGGACCACTGTATTATCTAAGAGGTCCCCCAACTGTGATGGAACTTGTTTTTTACTTTTTAGTTGTTTATTTGAATAATCATTAAATCAACAATGACTATTTCAAATAATACTTTCCGATCGTCTTCACCACTAAAAGGGAACTACGTATTGCGTAGTAGTACGTAGCTATAGCATAGGAAAGGTGCAACAAACTTTGTAGTTCCTTGGACGGGTGTCCGTTTCTCACATCCCTTCGTAGTTCAGAAAGCACTGTAAGCCGCTGGGCATGCACCCGATCTCTTACCTGCCGTGTTGGTTTACTATAACAGAACAGAGTGCAACAGTTGATATCGGCCTCCGAGATCGAAATTCAGTCAAAAACTCATCGGACTTAATAAACCAGTTGGTAGAATATGAGGTATGGAGCCTTATAGCACGAAGTATCACTGGCAGGAAGTGAAAAGCAAAACTAAAAATGAGTGCAACGAGGATAAATAATAATGTAAATAAATGTTTATATTAAGTACCTCGGTTGGCCCACTGATCTGTACCAAAAGTGGGGCAGAATTAAATAGCATGAAGATTTGACAATGATCCACCAGTCATGGTTGTTTTTAGAATGAAATCGATAATAAATATAGCAGTCACGTTTATTTGAGTCGGAAATCCCCCGATAAGGTGAGGAAGTAAAAGGTGTACGTTCAGATGTAGGCACACGAAAGTAGCCAGACACTTCTCAATAGACCTTGTTCTCGATATTACAAATTTCTATTCTTAAAATTTATAAGACTGTTTTAATTTTTTATAATATGACTATTAACGTTCTTATTGATTTTTCTCTTTATTTGAAATATTAACTCATCAATTGCATTATTAATTAATTAATATATATTTTTAAAAGCTCAATTTAAGTTTTTTTAACAAAAAAATGTCGCCCCTCCTTAGGAATATTTCCTGTATCGTGGGTGCGTTTCACAAACATGTATTTTCACACACCCAGAGTTAGGGCAAACATCGGCGGGACGCTCAAATTATTGTCTTGTGTGGTAATCGAACCCGCAAACTAGCGCAGCAGTCCAATCGCTTCAATCAGGGTGTCAGATTATTTAATTAAGTATCTACTAAAAGTTATTTCTTAATTTAATCTTAATAGTGTACTTATGCAATACCTATCAGTTTATTTATGAGTCGTTATAAATAATCATTAAATTATTATTTAGCTGCATAGAATATTGACGAATGCAACTTTCTTAAAACAGTATCTGGATTTTTTTGATATAGTCGTTATGCTATTAATTTTATAGCAGTATTTTGCAATAAAAAAAATAGCAGTATAACTACTATCTAATATTATTTATTAATATTGATCAAATAATATAGTTCAAACCAGTGTGGTCGGAACTTACCTTCAGTTTGATAAATAAGCGTAACTACATCCATTAAAAACCAAAAACTAATTCTAATGTCAAAAAGCTCTCGGTCGCGAATTTGAAGTTCTTCTGCGTCGGAGTCCAGACACTATTATCAGCGTGCTTTGACCCTTTTTGTTATAAAACGACGACTGACGACCGGATTGGCGCAGTAGCTAAGAGATTGGATTGCTGCGCTAAGGGTTACGGGTTCGATTCCCGCACTGGGCAAACATTTGTGTGATCCGCAGATGTTTGTCCCGAGTTTGGGTGTTGGTGTATGTGATATTTCATGTTTGTAAAACTCACCCACGATACAGGAGAACTCCTTCGTTCGTTGTTTAAAAAATAAGAAAAAGAATAAATATCTTATACCTTGTGCCTACGTTGTTTGGTCTTTGCTAACAAGGTCAGTTATCGCTTTATCATAGAATTAATATGGACAAAATATACATTTATATACCTATTTCCCAGACAGGTAGGTAGTGTTTTTCTAGTAGACTAAACATCAACCTCCTACCCAATATATGAAAATGTATACAGACATAGTAAGTAAAGGAAAAGAGGTTTTAATTCACCGAGACTTTTAAATTTTCGTACATACCTTTAGGAACACATACTCAAAACTAATTACTTGCCCGCCTTTACCACGGTTTTCGTAAAGCATTTAAAGGTATTTCTCGTAAGTTAGTCCCGGCACAAAATTAAGAAGCTTTTCTACCTTCATGGTTGGTCTATTAACAATTCGTTTCATTAAAAGTAGCCGTGATTAATAAAAATCATCCACCCTTCCTTAAAGGCACATGGAAAAGCCTATAATGGCAAGACTAAAGACGCAATAAATATGAATACTATAATAGGTAATATAAACGATAACACTTTCGAAATTCGAATTTATTAAAAAAAGATACTCGGCTAAGGTTGTATCGCGACAAGTCATAATCCAATGAAGCTAATAAAGACACAGAAATCGATGCATTGAAACGATTCCAACTCTTTATTACCAACACATTAAGATTATTGCAACTATGTTAATCGGTTTTACTACTTGTCTGAAGTTCTGGCGGCTAAACTCCTAAACGAAAGTGAATATCACAAAGTATGATTATTATTCTTGTTTGTAGGTACTAAGTAAGGCAATGGAATAAAATCACATCACTAGGATTATAATCAGTTATGAGGGAATTGGTAGTGAAGGTAGAATGGACTGTAACTCTGTGTAGAACACTGGTTGCAACATCTAGGCAACGATTATAATGAAGATGACAATTCTTAAAATAAAAGTAAAATAATTGTAATAAGCACAGTTGACTTCATTCTATTGTCAAAGTAAAATAATAATCCTAATGTGATGCCAGTAGAAGTGTGTATGTCTGTTTGTTACAAATGATAACTGTTTTAATTAATTGAATGCACATGCTATAAGTTCACTTGACTTAACGGCAAAAATTTAAACAATTTTTATCCAGAAAAATGATGAGTATTTAGCAAAGTCTGGCTAGAGGTTCAAGCAGACTCGCCTTTGTCCGGTTACGCCCAATAATTTTTTAAAGCTACGGGATACGTTGTATAACATAAATCTAAACTCCCAGCCTATAAAACAGTGTCAATCAAAGCGGAACGTGTTGATGTATAGACAAACGGTAGATTGTTAGATAACTAATTACATGGAAATTACACAAATGTAAATGCCATGTTAAGCTTTTATGACACCATAGGAAGGGCCATCCAGTGGTCAGACAGACCACACACATTGCAAGACTAGATTCAAACTAATATAAGTATACGTCTACATTTATATTATACACAACCGACTACAGTTCGTAAAACCTCGTCTATCAGGTTATGAAAGGTTGGACAAAAAACCAAATGACTGTCTACCAAATATTAAAATAAGAGACTATCTATTCACGTCGGCACACTCAGCTTTACACAGCCTTGTCTTTATATCAGCCGATAGCAGTGCAACATCATTAGGTAACGCGTCTCGCGTCTAGACGTGTCTATGACTTACTTGTCTAGACGACCATGCATTCGAAACACCTCAATAATATACACCTACACAAAATTATATAGGAAGCATTGAACTGTCAGCGATTCCGAACACAAATTGAATTACAATATAATTACGTATAGAACATCCCGAGGCTGCGTCGGAACGAAATCGATTTAGACTGATCCGTATTAGGTCAATAGTCTTTACGTAGCAAACGCTGAGTGCGCAGTGGGGTTGTATTTAATAATATTATAGTTCCAGTATCGGCATCGGGAGATAGTGGAGATCGTGACGCGGCGACTGCGACGCGCCTTATCGCCGCATCGGCTTCGTGGCCGTCGTAAATAATGTGCAACTTTTCCCGCCACGCCCCCACCGACGCTAGAACAAAAAACTATGCAGTCGCTAAAAGTGTTTTCATGCGTAACGTTACAAGTTGTCCTTGCTTATTACATTAACGATGCATGCAACACCGTCTCAAGGCTAGCGAATCATATTTGTGTGCACGCCTGCAACGCCTTAAGCATTGCAATAATATATTTTTGACACTATTCATGTCCAAATGACCATGCATATTAAGCTAGTGGCATTCAGTATAGCTTAGAACAAAATCTTTTTATTTTAGTATCTGTTAAGTATTATCATACATAATTACTGACCTAATAACGTGTAGTAAGTTATAAGTAATGCGTAATTTGGCGTAGGTAATCTGTTAACAAATCCATTTTAGTAAATGACTTATGAATTTTAAAATTTTCATCAATTAGGTACGTGTTAACCGGGTATTTGCGAATTGATGCATAACGTACATAACACTGTAGAACCGTTTAAGGAAACCGTGCTTTCTTGTTTGATACATGTTCACAGTAACGTAACGGTGAGTGTTTATAAAAAGTGGTGGCGCAAAGATAGCAGGCACGCGAGCCTGTGCGTCTCCACGGGTTTGCTGGGCTGGTGCTAGACGGTGCAGCGGTCGGTCAAACCGCGGCAACACTCGTAGTCGTGGCCGTGGCGTTGTTTTTGACTGAAAACGGTGCACGCGCGCTTCATGCTTTATAGCGAGCCACAAAACTTAGTCGATCAGCGGGCTCTGTTTGTAGGGCGACGAAGCTGTTCTATTAGAGCGCACTGGTATATTCTTTGATATTTTTGCTGCCGTAAATGCAACTGTCATTTCCTTGATCAATTGTATGGCTCGCAAATGACTAGATTTTAAGATAGAAGCTTAATAATTTAAAGCCTCTTTGTTTGTCTCTTATTTTATATAATATTTATGTATAAGGTTTGGTAAAAAGTAACTGTACAAGTATACACCTCTACCATTGAGAGCTCCTTGCACGATTTTCATAGCGTCAGCCTTCAATAATAAAATGTTATTAGGTCCTGTGCAAGGATGAAGCAAAATTGTGAAGTGTTTCACATTTTTAGCGATGCCAAGGGGAGACCCCTTAACAGTTCTCCACAGGGATGTGCCAAATAGGCGCTGCACGGGGAGGTGCCGAAGTTGGTCTTATTGGAGGTCCCGGGACTTCCCTTGTTCTTATAGATGGTGACCACCGGGTAGTTTCAATGAGGTAGAAATCCCACATTTCCCGGTTCCTACCCCAAGGGGCCGAGTGCCTGTTAAAGGTTTCTCCCAGAAAACAAAAAAAAGTTTCTGTCATGTGTCGTAATTCTATAGACCTCGTCTCACCGTATCACTTAAATAAAAAGGCAAACAGGGTTTTTGTGAATATTTGACTTGCATTGACATCGACCACCTTTTCTGTATAAAATACCGATTATATACACTGCCGCTTAGTTTAAATACGCGAATTATGACGCGATACAAACGAATAAAGTTTAACTGCATACTAGGCCAGCGAGGTCGGCGCTAGGCTAGACTAGATCTGACCTAGGTTAGTCTGGGATTCAATGTAACGGATTTTTACGCATATTATATTTGTTAGTGATGAAAATTAAAACGTTTCAAAATTGTAGAGTTACATAGATCGATAGTTGGTTCTTATTTATTCAGATTATTTTATTATGTAGTCGTTTATTTGCACGGATATGAAAAATGTATTTATTAAATAAATAGGTACATTGTTTCTCTATAACCTTTGAATTTACCTTTTTTGTTACAGTAATATTCCAAAACATATGTTTTACCTATTATTATATACTTAGTTATTATTTACATAATATTTACTTTAAAGTCTAGAACTTAGTAGATCTAGCAGGCTAAACAAGGTTACTCATCGGACATAAACCCTTGCTCTTTTCTAATGATAAAAACTCTAACGTCGTGGCTCCACTGTAGCCCTACGATCCTCACGAGCTTCGAGCCTAGTCGTGGCCCAATGCTTCGACTAAACGCGGCTATGTTTACACGAGATACTGACCACTAGCCAGCGGCTACGAACATAACGCGCAGATATTAACCTCCTTACTTAAAACAATTGACAATGTTTAACCACTGATTAAGTTATACCTCGCACTGCGATTTACCCCTCTTACTTATGCTGAAACGTCTTTATGCAAACAACAGTGACAGGTATATTTTTTTTAAAGTCGCCCCGCAGTAGGAATTTCTCCGGTATCGTGGGTGCGTTTCACAAACATGAAATATCACATACACAAATACCTGACTCGGGACAAACATCTGCGGCTCGCACTTTAATTTTTGCCCCGTGCGGGGAACGAACCAGCAAACTTTCGCGCAGCAGTCCAATCGCTTAGCCACTGCGCCAATCAGGTCGTCAACTCAATTCAATGATCAAAAGATGTCAATTTTTATAAATAAGATAAAAAATGCGCCAATAATACCAAGCTTACTTGTAATAGATATGATAGGTATTAAAGTTATTCTTCTTCTTTACCCCACGGCATGACCTCTTTTCATGAGGCAATCGGCTAATGGCGATACGAAGAAGAAAAAGAACCAAAGATTGCATCCTTATACGTAAATATCACTAAAATTTCTATAACCCCATTAGCGCAGAAGGTAAACTATCGAACTATTGTGCTAAGTACAAAGAGACGTTCTTACCCAAAATTTTGAATTAAAAAAAAACAATTTTTACTTTAAGAGTACATTAAGTAATTATCTTCTTTTCTACTTAATGTCAAGACCAGATATTAGAGATAAGAAAAATAAATTAAAGCTGCAGTCATAATAATCAACATGTAGGTCTATCTGGATTTATTTTCTCACGGCCAGATGATTATAAATGACGTCAGTCATAGATATAAAAAAAATATTACTATGCAGAAACTAAAACGCATGACAAATACAAAAAACAACATAAAGTTTCGCTACGAAGTTTAGTTGTAACTAAATATTTAGCGTCTATCGCGAGTTTAAGAAACCTTGGAAATAGAGACATTTTAAAATGCAAATTAGTGTCTGGGTCTAAAATAATTAAATAAGTAGATACAAAACTGACTATATTTATTTTGCCTAATCGTTGCGTCGCTATTTTATATAATTAAGTACATTATTTATTTGATATATTTAAATATTATTCAATATGATAATTAAGACTATCAGCGTTCATAAACAAATAGTATGGATGAGGAGCATAGGCCTGAGTCACATGAAAAAATTATTTTAACAGAGCATCACAAGCAATATAAGTATAGATGGGTTTAAAGTAATGCAGTCATTGAATGAAGTAATAAGTTTAATATTCATTACAGATACAACTTGAACTTTTATGTGAAATTTTAAGGTAGTAAACGTATTTTTGCAAAATGTCTGCTCTAATTTTCTTTGTAATGTTTAGTGTTATATATTTCCGATTCAAGTCGCACTACTCGCTTTAAATTTGTTTGTTACCGCAGTGAACAAAGAGGGACTCAAGAAATAATTAGTTCCTAGACTTGGAATGTAATTCTCAGAATCTATTCGCACGAAAGCTTTGATTTGTGCATATGAGATTGCTATTGAATATCGACTGTACAGTTCAATAGAAATACAAATGTAGGTATCTACATAGCGGGGTGCATGTGTCGAAAGGGGTGATTAGACACAACATGTAAGACCAGGTTGGCTATATACATTCTAGGTACGATGCTTTATTATTTTACTGAAGACTTAACTCCGTAGTTGCAACTGGAAACTGAAAGCCGATTTCAACAAACTTCCGAGAAGGCTTAGGCTCCTCTCACACGGGTCTTGTTTAGCCTTTATATTACATGCTAGGTGTTAGTTGTCCCGTCATATAGTCCCGGAATATGTAATATATAGATTACTAACTATTGGTATCGATATAAAATGCAGATGATGTTTGGGTCTGATGAGGAAGGAATATTCTTTCACCGTAATGGGAATCGTAAGAATTTTCGATCCGATGAAAATAGACTCGCTACCAATTATATAGGGCTTATAATTAGCGGCAAAATGAAAGTGTATGACCCCTGATAATAGAGAAGCCCCCTGCCTACGCGTTCGGGGATTAGAGGGGTGAATGAATGTATGACTATATTATACGATGTCATTCACTTTATTATCAAGTCATTGACTAGCGTCACGTGCCAATAAGATAAGCTGCACGTTTCCAGATTTCTTTTACTTTTCAAGCGACGATTGTTCCACGCCGCGTTATATTCTTTTCTTAAAAATACTTATATCATGCGCTATGTTAATAGTAAAAAACTATTTCAGAAGTAGAGATAGGTATATTTTTGTTATAACTTTAGATTTATTTTGTACTAAATCCAAATCCAGTCAACCGTTTCGGTAGCACGAGATGAGACTGCAATTATTATATCAAAATAATGGGTTTGTAATTTGGGATATATAGAGAAAAGTGACTAGCCAAACATACATTATTAGCAAATTATACATGGGTGAATGTACAAGGAGCTCGAAACTTTATCGTTACCATGCAGCCGATTTGTAAGGTTAAGCAGCGCTTGCTACGATCAGTTTTTGGATAGGTAACCGTTTTATAGCCCTACTTCTGTGGTTCGAGTTCTAACCTTAACACTCTTTTTGACGCCGTTGATTTTCCGTCCCATCGGACAATGTAAGTGAACGAATAGAGAGGTAGAGGAGATCTCTATATTCATCGTAATGACTTAATCTGAAAAGTCAATTCGCCCTGACCGAAATTCGGTCAGAAGGACATTGTTAACATTATTTATGCTCGAAAGGGGAGGCGTATTAATAATATAACAACAATAAAGAAAAATATCCGTACGTACGTGTGTTTTGGGCGACCTATTACTGGATGTTCACATTTCAATTAGTTACTCGCATTAAATTAGTATGCGGGCAGGTCTTATCAACAATGCAAAAACTTACACATGTCTGCTACGAAATGGTTAATTACTTCGCAGACACGTGTAAAAATGTTTTCGGTTTGAGCAGCTTTTCGCTCAACGTATCCCCAAGCTACATTCCTTGAAAGGATGGGCATTGTTCTAGGTGTCTGTTCGTATCTCTTGCCATTTATCGAGCACAAATTTATTATTGATCGGCAGTGTAATATAAAAACATATAGTAGAAGGAAGTTTTTTTTTATTAGAATTATGAAGTAGCCCGAAAGGTACTCGCTTGAGTTTAAATCTTCATAGCACAGATATATATCAAATCGGAAAGGGATCGTCACCGTATCGCCTTTGCGCCTTGTCGTCAGGCGTCCAACCTTACGTAGGTATACACGTAACGCATACATTTTGAATACCAATTAATCCCTACTATAGGTTTGCTATGCGAAATAGAAAGACCTTATTTACTTGATCACCGGTCTATAGTGTATACCTGGTCTGAGACCTAACCAAAGCGGATCAGGTGTTCCGATACGTCGATTCGGCTATGGCTAGGTGACGTCGCGCTTATGGCTCGCAGGTCCCTCAGCGAAGCGATTACGTTTCGATATCGATTAGTGTGCTTTGCAGTAGGCGAGTTTCATACAAAAAACGCTGCACGTCTCGAGTTGATACAGTTACGTTCCCTTTCCGAGTTGATTATATGTCCTACGACCCTAAGAATCCTATCCTGAAATCTCGGAGCCGAGCAATTTCCATATAAAATTAAATTTATTTTGTATTTATTTCGGAGCACTATAGTGATTTAGATTACTATACTCTATATTCGTCTAGATATTGGATAAATTGTCCGTCAGAATACCTGATGACCTTAGTCGCCTAGACTGGATTCCGACTAACCTGTCTCAAGTTAGGCTGTTGCTATCTATGACTTGGCTAGCGATCTAAGATTGTTTTTTATAACTGCCTCTATTTTTTTGGTAAGATAAATATGACGATGCGATAGGCTCAAGGATACCACATTACAATTTTATTTGAAGTTGTTGGGTACAAAACCTGTATTACTTATTTTTTTTAATTCAATTAGGTGTTTTCCTAAAACAAAGTAAACTAAAAAAATATCAATAAAAACTCCTTTTTCAAAGAACACATTACTTAGGGAAGTTACGGGGTAGTCCAAGGTTAGGATTTGTTTTAAATACACTGAACCCTGCCTCGTTGGTCTAGTGGTTGCTAAGCGCGACTGCTGAGCACGAAGTCCCGCGTTAGAATCCCGGGTCGGGCAAAGTGTTACTGGGTTTTTCGATTAAATCATTCTCAGTAGCAGCACGGAGTCTGGATTTGTGCCCGGTTGATTTTGATTTTGTGCCCGCTCCCCATTTACATTGGGACCTAAAACATATGTGCACCTCTGCCTACCTTAGGGGAATACAGGCGTGATGTTATGTTATGTAGAATGTATCAAGCTTAATCATTCAGAGAAAACAGTTATAATGCTGATTAGCTTACAAAGATCAAAGGCTGTTTGAAACTGTTTTGTTACAACCTACTTCTTTATAACTAGAAAAACGTTATGCTGTAATAGTTCGCAGACACAATATAAATGGGAGAGTTAAAACATAATGTGATTCAGCGATAGAGAAATGACGCTAGACAATTTGTAGACGACATGGTAAATTAATACGAGTCAGACAGTCAAAACGCGCTGTGTAAAAGTAGAGACGCGAATAATTAAATGCACATTTTTTAAACAGGTATTCCAATACGTTTTTTCGAGACACAGACGTCGCTAGACGACAAAAAAGTGGTCGTTTAGTGTGTGTTGGTGCATCTTACATTTACAAACTGGTATAAATTCTATGATACCGATGACTGTACAGTTTCTTTTTTAAAAAGGGCGAGGCGAGTCCTAATTGTCGAACATAAGTAATGCTCAATGTCAAAACACGGATATAAAAAGACATACACACATAAACAAAGCTGCCATGCGTAGCACCTAATAGGTAAGGAAGTTTTCATTGGAAAACCGCAATCAATTATTATTTAAGCTATTTTTTCAGCTAAGTTTAGTTTTCCTATTTCTCATCATGACTTAACGTTTAAACTTTTTCCTATGTAACGTAGGTACGTTAAATTTTCCTACACACGTTGCAATATATGAGAGATATGACAGATGTGTGTGACCACAGCATATTACGACGTCCGAGTAGTACTCAAACATTGTACGTGCCTCCTAATGACATAATTCAAGATACCACTCAGTTGGCATTTGTGCTAGGAAAGGACAATCGAATACACGCCGCGTTTTTTTAACTTTCATAGACAGCAGATGTTGGCAAAGGCCAGTGGACTAGGCGTAAGGACGATTAACGGTTATACGACATGCTTTTTTCAAAATACATGTATGTTTCAATTATTAGCCACAGTTGTGTTAGCTGCCATATTTGGCAATCGAACGTGGAATGGTTTGTTATTATGTGTAGCACAGTGTCGTTTTAAAAAGGCCGCCGTTTTCCTAAACAAGACTCTTATTATGTTAATGAGCAAATAAAGATTTTACGATATGGCCAGACACTTCGCAGTATTTTTTATGAGTTGGCATTCGAATAGTTTAAAATAGTTTCAGAAAACATCGGTGTTAAATAAATAAAGTTCATATTTTAAGTTTCATTATTATTGCCCGACTGCCAAGAAAGGGTATTATGTGTCCAAGTGTCCTTAGGTGTTGAAAAACGCATTTAAAGTCACTATATTATTACTTAACCATAACCTAACATAATTTCAGACTTCTTTATTTCTTTTCAGTTTTTAGAAGTCGGGTTTTTTTTTATTTTATGAGTTACTTTTTTTAACTCAATTTTTATAGTGGATATGTTTTAGCCTACGCTTTTATTATAATATAACTTCCGCCAGCGACTTACAAGTTTTACGGCATTTCGCCTGGGGTAAAATGAACCAATATGTATCTTTCCTCAAGTTTGAGTTGTTTCTTCACTTTATCTATAGAATAATTGGCAGTTAGCCAGCGACCCTATTATTTACAATTTTAATATATTGTTAATTAATAATGTATTGTATAATGTGACTGCCTCGTTGGTTTAGTGGTTGCTAAGCGCGACTGCTGACAACGAGGTCTTGGATTCGAATCCTGGGTCGGGCAAATTGTTACTGGGTTTTTTCATTCATTAGAGTTATTTTTAGTAGCAGCACGAAGTCTGGATTTATGCCCGGTTAAAAAACATAACTGGCGAAATGTGGGTTTACTGTATGTGCACCTCTGCCTACCCCTTCGGGGAATACAGGCGTGATGTTCCGTTTACGTTATGTTATATAAATATATTGTAACCTTGCAAAATAGGATCTAAATTTAGGCTTATCAAGCGATAGCCTTTAGAAACTTGTATTTGAGATAAAACTATCATAACTTCTTGAATTAGTTAGTGTCAAGGTTCTCGCTTCGACTATCTCTTGTTTAGCATAAAAGAAATAAACAAGTTCATTTATAAAGTGTCCACTTATAAAAGAACTAGCTGTTGCCCGCGACTTCGTCCGCGTAAATTTCAGATAAAAACACCAGGAGACTATAATCTGATTTTGTAAGTAAGTGAAGAACACTATAAATAACTTATCGAAAGGAATATACATATTTTAATGATAAAGGTTATTTTTCAAATTATGATGGGGCTAGTTTACTTGCTATATCGATTTCGTGGGTATGATCGGTGAATATTGAGTGACTAAAAGGAAAGTTATTGACATGATTGGTTTGCTTATAAGGAATATACACATACAATTTTGAATGTACCTTTGTTTTACTGTATCTATGTAGTACATTGATGGCATGCATTTCTCTAAACTACGTTCGTAGTTTTGTTCTCAGCAGACAACATATAAAGAGAGTGTGGACTGGTAACTCGGAAGCGAGCATCATACAGTTAAATAATAATAGCAGCCTATAACTGTCCTACTGTAGGGCAGAGGCCTCTTCTCGTAGAAAAGCATTGATGACCACGCTAGCTAACTGCTGGTTGGCGATTTCAGATTATTAAATCCAGATTTCCTCACGATGTTTTCCGTCACCGTTAGTCAGTGGTGTCTTAGAATATCTAAGAAAGTATTTATAACATTGAAAAAGTCACATTGATACTTGCCCGGGTTTGAACCTGCAACCTTGTGCATACAAATCAGGTATGTTAAGCACTTGGCACCACGACAGTCATACAGTTATCCGAGTTAAAATCAGCTGGTCTCTATTCCTTAATTAAGTCTACCCCTGCGTGTGCTAATGGTGATAGTTTTTATGTCAAAATGCGCCAAACGGTTATATTGGAATTGATTGTAGCAGACATTTAAACGAACCGCTCATGTCCGTCACCCACAGGTTGGACCTGTGGGCGACGAACTTGGCAGTTCGTTGCCTAAACAGAAAAGGCGGTGCGGGCTGGCGTTTCACGTGCGCCTTTTAAGAAGGGACGTAAGTCACGTAGGCCGTATGTGGTGGTCGGTACCAATCGTTAAGAGGCGAGTCAAAATTTGTTTAAAAAGACGTGTACGTGTACTTGTAGCATACATGTAGTTAGAAGGATACCCTGAGGTTTCAGCTGGTAAGAGACCGGCATAACCCTCCATCCGCTCAGTGTCGAGGAAGTATATGAGGACTTTCCTAGCAACAAAAATACTTTGATAATTGTGTGGAATTTAGAATTTGACTGCCTTATTGGTCTAGTGTTCGTAAAATGCGACTACTGAGCGGGAGTTCCGTGTGTTCGTCTACCAGGTCGGACAAAGTGATATGGCTTATTCAACTAATTCTTAGTACCGGTACCGACTTTGAATTTGTGCCTGGTTAATGAAAATTTAATTGGCGTAAGTAACAGGGGGCGACCCCTGTTATTTTGGGACCTGTTTGACACCTCTGCCTACCTCGAGGAATAAAGGCGTGATAGTATGGTATGAGTATGGCCACCGCTACAATTTGTTATAATTTCTGCGCCTATGATGTTTCTCTACAAAAAGGTAACTTTGAGGTGGATCTCAGACCTTTAACTTAACGATGGGTGCCTACAGTACACTTTTTGCTAGAGAGTTAAAACATATAAACAAAAAAAAACTACAAAATTGTATGTTGTTTGAATATGTTCCAGTGAATAAATATTTATGTTGTCGAATGCGGGAATAACACTATCACATCACATGTTAACCAAATTTTCCAGGAACGTGAAATAATGAGAAGAATTCTGTATACCCCGTCTAAATATTACCATTTACTGATATTATGTATATCCAGTGTATAAAGTGCAATATAATATAAGGAAAGTTTTTACGGAGCATTTAAGTCAGAAAATATTTATCTACAATCACCGACGAACAGGAATATGACTCGATCCATTATATGGTGGTTGTTCCTGCTGAGTTTTATCTAAAACTTTCACTATGTACATTCTTAAGGGTGAGGTCTTCCTGAGGGTGCTGCGCGGGTCAGTTCACCACCCGGACGTACTGGAGGCCTTGCCGCTGCGCGTGCCGGATGGGTACATCGGCGCGCGCCGCCGCCCGATCTACTCAACAAACCGGCGCCTAGGACTAATCTACTAAAATTTGCTCCTATGTCGCGTGCCATAAATTTAATAAATATTCTCCATACAGAGGATTTAGATATATTTTCTAGCAGCCTGGCAAGATTTCTCATACTCGTATCGACACAAAAGTGCTTAGAAATGATTATGTAAATAGTAAATACCTAAACTGGTAATGTTGAATTGTCATATACAGTATTTTATGTAGGTTTTTTTTCTCATATTTATAGGTGTCGTAAAATATATTATTAATAATTTAGGATACGATAAGGCTTTGTTTTTTATGTTGTTTATATTTTATAATTGTTTTTTACTGTTAGTTCGTAAGATTAATATAGCATCGCTTTGGTTATAAACTGTAATGGTGTTATGTTGTGGTAATAATAAATAAATAAAATTAATTTATGATTACATTTTAGCAAATGTCTCTTAAAACTATAGCGTAACTCTCCAAGAACAGACGTTTTGTTGCTTCAAATTGATATATATTGAGTATGGTGATTGGTGAGCGCTAATTTGCCACCTAAGAGAGAGAGAGTAGTTCTGAAAGACAATTTTGCCCCGATTATTTGTTTCTTAACCTTATGCAAGAATGCTGATACTAAGTAATAAGTGTTTCACAGTGGTCTGTGTGAATGATTGTTGGTAGACAGCGCCTAAATGGTAAATTGTTTCTCCAGCGTTTTCCATATTTCTACGGTATTGATGAATCAAAGGTGTAACCCAAATTCGACAGATGAAATAACTTCGATGTAAATTTAAAAAAATGAGAAATCTAACATTTTGATGGAAAAGCTAAAATAGGAAATATTACTAAATATTGTTATTAACTATTCTGTGGTTAAAGTAAAACAAACAACATTCTATACATATTTACAATGGTGAAGTTACAAACTTATTAAAGTAGAAAAAATATAAAAATTAATTAACTGTAAATAGTTTGGAATAATATTATGTTAAAAATATGTTATAATTGTCTTTTTATTAATATTTAAGTTCAAAAACATCCAAAAAGAAATTAAAGCCTATGCAAAAAGAAAATCCTTTGGCAAGGATCGATCTCTATACATATAAAACGCAGGGCGATCGCTTAACCGCCACGCCATGATACTTGACGTAAATTTTAAAATAGATGTTTCTATACATGTTATGATTTACTGCTCAGCTCCTTATGGATATAGCGTGATGATTTCTACTTCAGAGGTTCATCTGTAACTAATCTGCATATTGTAACTATTGGTTTTGTCTTAAAGTGCTATAG
This sequence comes from Abrostola triplasia, assembly GCA_946251915.1. Classification (NCBI taxonomy): domain Eukaryota; kingdom Metazoa; phylum Arthropoda; class Insecta; order Lepidoptera; family Noctuidae; genus Abrostola; species Abrostola triplasia. The sequence continues at coordinate 8,681,270 of OX276428.1, read as the reverse complement.
AATGCGCCGCCACACCGCGCGCCGGCCGTTACCGCCGCAACCGCTATGTCCCTGCCTTTTATCTGTAATATCTTCGAAACTATTTATTTAAATTACTTGCTGTAAAGGGTAATTTTGATCTATATTAAATGGACAATATATTGAAGGTACTTAATTGGATAAGGATTTATGCTGTATTGCTCAAAATCGCTTCGTAAATAAGTCATTATTTCTCGTAAAAAGTAAAAGATAAAAAATGGTTATTGTGGGTTACCCGTAAGAGATAGACATATGCCATCGCGGACTTTTTTGTAGGCATTTTTAAGGTGTACAATACTGTAGTACATTGTTTTGATATATCTCGTAGGGTTTAGCCAGCGTTTGCAATGTAAGCGTTGTCATTTTCGACATCACATTAGAAAACTCTAAAATTATCAGTATTTCTCTACTATATTATGCATGTTTTATAGACATAAACCTTCCTCTTGAACCACTCAATCTATTAAAAAAAACCGCATCGAAATCCGTGGCGTAGTTTTAAAGATTAAAGCATATATAGGGACAGACAGACAGCGGTAAGTGACTTTGTTTTATAATATGTAAGGACAAAACACATCAAGAACACCAAAAGCGAGTTCATTCGATTTTTTTTAAACGTACATAATATTTATTATTATCTGTGCATAATTACGGTGAATATATTTTCAATTTTGTTTAACCAATCGCAATATATCTTAATAGAAATTATAATTATATTAAAGAAATGAAACATATCTTCATATTTTAAATCTTGACAGGAAATGTGTAGGTAGAAAATGCATCATGATACCAACGACAAAAATCTATAAAAATAAGAGGATAAAATCATGTTTAATTTATCATAGATTTGAGAAATATTCATATGAACTCACCAAACTTGCTGTTGCATTAAGTTTTTGCATAACCGGAATGCCGAATAAGGCAACTTGAAAGAAGTATCCATATGATAAAGTGAAACAGGAACAGCATGCAAATAATGTAACAAAGAAGTAACGTATATTCTTCGTTTTAAAAACGATTGATTTTTTTCTTAAAGAAAGCTTTAATGTTCGGCTTAACTTCTAGCCTAGAAGAAGAAGATAAGTTTTTCTTAAAATAAATTCTGAAAAAGGTTTCGAAGTATAAAAATGTGCGCGAAAAATTTAAATAGGCTCTAATGCGAGTAATGTGGAAAGGTGATTATTATGGTTAAGGTGATTCATTAATTATTAAGCAGAACGCCACCTCTCATCTTTAGAATTTACTCCTGCGTGATGTTTTGCATATTTTATACAACTGACTGACTTGTTACTAGTCGCACAATTTTTTAAGAAGTTTTTTCATATAAGAACTAAAAACCACAATGTTTCAAATATAATAAACGCCCGACGAAAATATAATTTATGACATCCGGTCTCATTTAGTTTAATTTTGGTTTTATCAGTAATTTAAAAAATAAGCTGAATTGAATCTGCCAATAGTATAAATATCTAATCAGGGCTTTTTGTAAATATATATGAAAGGTTCATTGCAAACATTATCGGGCCAGTTTCTTCATTTACTAGAATTCAATAAAAGGGATTCTAGTAAAAGGGTGTTTTTTTAATTTTGTTGGCTCATAATTGGATGTCCTCCTGTATCGTGGGTACGTTTCACAAAAATGAAATATCTCATACACAAACACCGACAAACATCTGTGGATTACACAAATTTTTGTCCCATGCGGAAATCGAATGCAACCTCAATGCACAGCAGTCCTTTAGCCACTGCGCCAATAAGGTCTTCAAATTACATAGATGGAATCCTTTTGTTTGAATTGTAGATTTTAGCAATATAAACTCCATGTAGGTACAAATAAAAGCTTTTCACTTACTCACTGGATATCCAGTTACGAGAGTACTGCCAATTTGAGATTTAGAGTATTAACGTGGATATCGAATAAGAGCGAAACGTCCTATTGAAAACTAGAGTTTTATTTTTTAACTGAGAACGTAAAAAAATAAAAATAACGCTGTAGGTATAATTATGTTACCGGCAATGTGTACCTATAATACCTAGGATGTCCAGAAAACGGGTCTTTGTAATTGCCCTTTTTATTAAATAAGTTATCGTATTTTAATTACGAAAAAGATTCAAATACGATGAAAATATTACGAATCAATAAACAAATGACTAATTATGAAAAATCAATTCCATTTTTTTTAATAATTTGAAATCAGAATTCTTAGCCAGACTAAAAATATATTAATTTGAAATGGCCAGTACTGCAGAACGGCAATTTCATAGGTAAAGACCTATTATTATAATCCATGTAGATTTAAAATTGGGAGAAATGCTTTTTTCTAAATATAAGTACGTTTATTTTAACATTAAGCTGCGGAAACATATAGTTGTTCCTGCATACTCAAATTTATATATGTACTATCATTATGTTATTTATTCCGATAACACTATAATTATGTGCGTTTTAGTTTTATAACAGCCAATATTACAGGTGAATGTATAAACAATGTTTAGTTAGCATTATTTTAATTGATCATTTTTACTCTACGAGTCCCGGATATCTCACGACTAGAATAGCCCACTCACTATATTATTACCTACCAGCCCGCAGGTTGATAGACAGTAGTGTAGCCAGTCTTTTTTATTAGATGTCAACAACCTAATGTTTTATGATTTGACTTTTAAGAAAGGAAACATTTAATTTAGTCTTGAGAATCAGGTATTTAAATAGGACGTTAAATGCAGATGAATAGCCTTGAAGATCTGTAGAAATCTAGCTATGCATTTTATTGTAATAAAAATGTTTAGGACATATAGGAATGATTTTGTAAAATGCGCACATAATTATATGGTAATTAAATGTATAATTTTGTGTTTAACATATATTTGTGGTTGATAAACTACTTAGACCGTAGAGCGTTATGTTGTTTTTGGGTCAAGGGTTCTACTAATTTATAATTATGCTTTGCCAATAAGTTTAGGGTTTATTAAAACAGCCCCAAAGTGTGAACTTCAACTTCATTGGTCCTGATTCTGGAGCTCATATTTTTATATAATTGGCTCAGTATTGTAGAAGACCAGTAAGTGGTACTCAGTACCCTTGTTGGAATAAAGGCTAGGAGCTACATATTGTTCTTCTTCATTTAGGCTGAAGAAATTCCTAGAAAACAGATTCTCAAGTATCTAAAATCCAAGCTTACTACTCCTTGGTACGGTAATAATCCGATCTAAACCTTTATTATTTTAGCTCTTTATTTGAAAGTAGAATAAAAGCCAAAGTTATTTTTTTTTATAAATCTCGCCCCTCGCTAGGTATTTCTCTTGTGCCGTGGGTGCGTTTCACAATTATGAAGTATCATATATACATACACAAACACCCAGACTCGGGACAAACATCTGTGGTTCGCACAAAATTTTGCCCGTGCGGGAATAGATCCCGCAACCCTTACCGCAGTAATCCAAGCGCTTAACCACTGCGCCAATCAGGTCGTCAAGATATTTTTGATATTTAAGTGCTCTTTGATAACACTATTAATTTATCTTTATTAATAAGTGAGACCATATCGTCGCTATATAATGCCAATATCGTAAATGCAGTTACATACATAAATCAAGTATGCCCAAAAACCCAGACATGAGATCAATAACTGTATGTAATATGTTTATAAGTTCCGTACGCTTTTTTATTTTGGAATTTTGTTTTTTTTAAGATAGTCTATAGAGCTGCAGCTAACAATCATTATAAGTAGGTATTTATTTCTTTTAAAGCCGCAAATGATCTCCTGCATTATAGCTATTGATTCATATAATATAAGATGAAACTGCAGCTGTAAAGCATGGTCGTAATATTATACAAGGCAAAATGGTCATTGATATAAAAGTCAGAACAGTACCTAATATGGAAAAATATATATTTATTTAAAAACCGACCAAAGAAAGAATCTATTAGTTATTACTAATTTCCTGTCTGTGATTTTATCAAATAGGGCAGACATCCGCATTTGATAACCTGGAATTGTGTATCCAAAAATTAAGACAATAACATAAACGGTAGCAATGCTGAAGAAACTGTGAATCCTTCTTTTGTGAACATTTCAATAATAAATGGTTCTAGAAAGATGTTTTTAACCTATCATCCTTTTTCTCCAAGTTAGAGTGCACGTGTGGCCATATAGAGTTGAAGTAATCTCTATTTTCTGGTCTTTCATCTTGTGATTTATAAGTAATGTAATAACAAATTAACAAGTAATTACGCTTCTTTGACTTTACACATCTGTGTCCATTAGGTGTGCTAACGGGTTGCATGCGAGGCCCAGCCGACCAGACACGCAGTAGGCACCGATGCCTTGCGTGGCACTTGCGTGTCCCTAATGTTTGTATTTAGGTTGCAACCGGGTCAAAGATGGATTTTATATGAGCTACCTACATAATTATTCTCTATGATATTTTTTATTGCCTACTTTTATAGAAAACTGTTTAGATCTTTAAAATTTAACGATGTTCCGAATTGGCGTTTCTGTTTTTGGAATTTAAATTTGTTCTCATATTTACGACAGCTTAATTTTTGCGAATATACAAAAGTGAAATATCGATTAAATAATTATTGCATTTATTTGTTTATTTTTCTCTAATTAATTTCCGATAATGATAAATTTAAACAAGTGCCCATGTTACGGTCTATCGCTTTTTGTAATTACCCTGATAGCACATGGCCCTATTCGCATACCGTTTTTGTTTAGATCTGTAATAAATTATACGTGTTTGCATAAATAAAATATGTAATTAAAATAATTAATATTTTTTTAGCACCGTTTTAGTACAAAACTGCATTCAAATGTGAAATAACTGCGTGAAAAAATTACGCTATACGCATCAATAACGATCTTTAGCGCACCTGCTGGTAATTCTGAGGAGTTAAAACCTATTTTATAATTTTATTTACTTAATGGATTCATTAATAACACCTTACACAAAACCTAAGTTCCAATGCAAATACCAGTTGTACACCGGACTTGGCGAAGACTCGTATTGCTGAAATACCGGTAAGGGTTCGAAATAATGATATAACTCGAAATCTGTTTTTCCGAAAGTTAAAGGTAGAATGCGTTTGCAATGCACTGACATCGGTCCTTAATTAAATGTAATATGAGGCGGGAAGTTTTTTATATTGGTTTTCAATGAAATACTAAAAACAAACTCTTGTCATTAAAATATGAACTTAAAAAAAACTAACAGAGTATATGTTGAACCCTGGAGTCTTAACTTGGCTATAGCCACAAACAAGCCCAACATATGCAACGCTGGCCAAATTCATTCCTATTAAGCCATACCAAAGGGTAGAGCCCTAGCATCATAAATCACTAGGTATAATGACGTGGGTAATCGCGTCGCGCACATCCCCAGCGGTACAGCCTTGGTCGTGTGCAGTTCCCATGGTGCATGGCCTGCGCGCACGTCCGCAGCCATTATCAATTAGGCGGCGCGCGCGCGTGCGGCCTGTCATTACTGCCAGCGCACGACGACGCACTCGCATGCATCTTTACAAAACTCTGTTAAGAAGTTCCCCAACTGGATATACTGCAGCTGAAGCCTTTATCTTAATAAAATACTCAGCTGTTACGTCTCCAGGTGTACTGCGCCAGCAAATATGTATTTCTGTTAGCAGCAAAATGTAAATGTCTGGTGAATCTATTCGAAATGTTTGTGGTGGATTTATTGCTTTTGACTTTGATAGTTTAGTTTTTTATAAGTTTTAAGTGCATGTTAGTTTGGGTTACATTTAACGCCTCATTGGTTTAATTATAATCAAGTTATGTGCTAGTTCAACGAAGTGTTATAAAGTTTTTCTATAGCAGTTGGCTTGCTACTTTTGATTACATAAGACTTCTACCTACACGTTATTCATTTAAATTGATCCTTAATTGTAAGTCCAGGCTTTAAAAAAGACAAGCTATATTAATATAATGTATGCGTAAATTTAAGTTTATTTTCAAACTGCATATCAGAATTTAATTCAGAGCAACACATTGAGAGCAGAGTTTGATAATTCGCTACCAAGACGTTGGATGCAAATGGCAAGATCGCGATACCGGACGACCCGCGTGCATTCAGACAGAAACGTGTGCGGTGGCCCTTACAGGGTTTAAGCGACCATCTGATGTGACGTCAGACCATTTAAATTAAAACATTTTTTACGAGACATTTTATTAGAATTGTCATAATATATATTTTTTTCCTTGTATGAACGTGATTTTAGGCATTATAGCTTATTAAAACGGGTTCTTATTAGCATGGAGTACGCTGTCGCGATAAGAACAACTAAAGCCACGTAAAGCTAATTCTACATCAAATCTAGATTGCAATATCGCTTTCGCACGTCACACAGTACGGTTTGTATTGGCTGAAGGCAAACATTTTTACAGTCTGCAACTTGTCGATGTTTACTTTTCATACACTTCCTTCCTTCCTTCACTTTTCGAAACACATTTAATTAAATATTTGTTTTTTTTTATTTGTAAGTCAACTTGTTCATTTGGGGATTAATATCTCATCTCATGAAGTATACAGGTAGAGTTATTTACTAAAACCAGCAGTCTCTGCAGCCAACATTTCACCACGCATCTGATCCAATGCTGGTGAGCCTTCAGTATTCATCGGTTTGACCCAGGAACAGGATCATCGCCTTTGACGCCTTGCTATCTTTGCATCAAATTGTAATTCTATTCTTAATATAAGTCTCTATACAAACTAATTTTGAAAGGCTTTTGGGCTTACAGGCTTGCATAAGCTAGCCCCTTAGCGGTTTGCTACAACTACTAACCAAGCATCTCGGTTCAATTAGATAAATCAGTAGGTAGTTAAACGCAGCTGTCACAGTTATTTGCTAACTGGTACTGATAATATCAATGTCAAACAATAAGAAAAGCGTGAGAGCTTGTTATGCGTTGCAGTCACAACATACACTACATAGGTAGATACAGAAGGTTATGCAAAAAATCAACATTTAAAATTATGTACTACATATTTTATAAGATACAATCGCAAATTCGCAATGTAAAGTAAAATGTTTAAGTGCAATTGCGGGACAGTTTTTATGTAGTTTCAATACTATAACACTAGAACTGCTAACCGTACTTTTCAGTTAACTAATAACCATATTTAGACACATTATGTTCAATAGTTTTGAGTTGTATTTACTATTTACACAGCGACAATTCCTTGTTTTTTCGCGCCCTGAGTTTGCATGGATATTCTGTATAAGTTTCTGCTTTGTGTCGTACTGCGTCTTCATTTTACGATGTACGTGATTTATGTTTTTTGTGTTAATCATATTATTTGGTTACGTTTAACAGAGGTAAGGTAAGCGACGCATTGTAAACTTTTGTAAATACATTTTTTATGAGTATGGAAGCAAAATTCAAGTTTATTTTGGTACTTGATGGATTTTGTGGTCTCAAGAAATGGCTGTAATGCAAGAAGGTATGACGACGCAACATCGATATGATAAAGATTTTTGATGTATTATACAACTATTGCTAAACTAGGTATATCATAGAACTGGTATGGACAGACAGCATTTTAAAGACTGGAACATAAATAGCAATACATTTTTTGATTAACAACTTTATTATTAACTACATATGAATATTTTTCCAAAAAGCAGAGCATAAATAATTGTAAGTACAAAGTTTTTTTTAGACTACTTAACTAACATGCATATTTCCTAAACTTTTAATAAGTAACACAACCTAAGAGGTACCAGGCTACCAGAAAAACAAAGCTCTAACGCCGCAAGTTGCACAGGGCATCCGCACAAATACTGGTACTTCGTAACTGAAAGCAGTTCGGTCGTGCAACGCGCTGCGTCGTGAGAGTGCGCGAGATAAGTGTGAGGTCGCGACGTCGTCACGAGCGCGGCGAGCCTACTCCGCGCCTAGCAATAACAATAGCTACGGACCTATCGATGTATCACACAAGTAGCGAATGTTATAGAACGTTTAGAATGCAACACTAAAATGATTGGTCGACGTTAAGCTTATCTATACTTCATAAATTAATAAGTATATTTTATGTAATTTATTTGTGTGTTTGCCTATCTAATTTGAAGGCAAACGGACACCTACAAAAAGGTGGAACACTAATATTTGTCCCTTGCTCGAATCGAGACAGCGTCAAACGCAGCAGTACAATAAATTAGCTTACTATAAAATGAGTAAATTAAACCAGTCATGACTAAACACTATACTTAACAATTCTCATTTCAGGTACCTATTATGACAACTTTTTATATACACGACGAGCATTTGCCTGACTCCGTCTGCTGTGTCTGTTTTTAGAACTGACCTAAATGGCCCATTCCAAATATTGGTGAAATAATTTTAGAAATCGGATAAAGAGTTTCAACGTTACATAAGTACCTACATTTAATGAAACTAATTTGTCCTTTTTTTACCCGCGTCGGAACGGAAAAGGTATACGCGTTTAGGGTGAGACGTTCTTTGTATGTTTGTTTGTTTGTATGTGTGCACTTGCACAAATGATTGGTGCCAAATTTCTCAAAAATGCGTTGACCAATTTTCATGCGGTTTTCGGTAACGGGTATATGGTTCATTAGAGTTGTTCTTAGCTATCATCCATGAGAATTTTTCTACTGAAACGAAAATAACCGTCGTGGGTTTTTTCAATTATTTTTTATAATTTTCGTATAGACAAGATACCTACATGAATCTTCATCATAATTCAAAGTCGAAGTCATTCATAAATATTACATTAAAGCTAACTCTCATTTCACCTCTGACGTATCCATGTACATTGTACAGATTTGTAATTTGAGGAAAGCGAACTATTCCAACAATCGAACGCAATTAGCCTGCGACGTCACTATAATGTCAAGTAATTAGTCAATAGCCATTTCAATCCCCATCCAATCCCTTTGCCGTGGACTAACCGCTAACGTAGTTAGTGATAATACTGACCGTAATGAAGGCATTTTCATCACTTTCAATTTAAATTGTTTATTATTAATAATTTAGCCAAGGTCTTTTCCAAAACATGGCGTACTGAATCAAATCTTACTTTGTATATAATTATACAATCTTTCTTCTGAAAAATCTGAAAGATACCACTTTCAAATCCTAGATTGGCTACAAAAAGTCCCTATCAGTAAAACAAATTAATTCATTTGTTCTACTTAAGAACTAAACCTCATGCACACTATCGGGTTTCAAGACAAAAGACGCTGTCTAGTTATTTATACAAGCTCAAATTTGCACTGATATAAAATAAATCTTCTGAAAGAAATAATATTAATATGAATATAAGTGTACGTATCTATCTAAATACGTCATTTCCAACTGCAAAGAAGCAAATGAACATTTTTCTCGTTACAAGATGTTTGAAGTATGATTAAATTAACAACTTCAAAGTTCGTTTCCCTTAGCGTGTCTGCCCGCTCGAAAATGATAAAAAAATATAATTTGTCTAATAAAAAATACTTGTACTCGAGACGCGAAGCCTTTCCCACAGAAATCTAGAATGCAGACTGGTGCATAGTTTTCAATTAGAAGGTAGGAAAGCAGTTGTACACAATGGGCAATTACTAGTGTTTGTAAAAACGTCAGTCCATCCGTCCGTCTGTCCGTCGGCGACATTTTACATCTAAATTGGAGCGTAATTTGCGAACCTTTCCTCGATGACAATTTCGTAATTAGCCCAGACTTGTTTATTTTCTTTGCTTGTTTTATTTGCTTCCTCTTTTTAAACAGAGAATAAAGCTAACAAAAGGGTTTTAATAAACAGAACGCAATGCTTTCATAACATACCTCTTCAGACGCTGCTCAATTAATTTATTTCTTTTTTTATTGGAGCGGATCATATTTTATGCAGACATTTATAGGTTCATATTGTAACCACACCACATTTCACTTCTTTTATATATTTTATAGGCGGCTTTTAAATGGGCTTTATAAATAATATCTACCTATATTGTTTTGAACTCAAATAATATAACGTAAGTACTAAGATCCGTCTACTCATCAGTTACATACACCAACCAAAACAATAGGAATAAAACATTAAAATGTACATTGATGTGTATGACACGTCCATCGAATATTTATCACAACGGAATAACCTAATCATACCAATAAACACAGTAAAACATAATATTACGTTTCTATTAACCTTTAACAATGAGTAATTGAACATTACGTTGTGGCTCACGTAGCTATGGGACCTACACTTTGTCACAATCGCGTCTCCGGTCCTCTGAATAATAGATAACAAGTCATAGATAATTACAAACAATTAGACATTCTTCTCGCGGCGGTTTTTTCGGCGCCTAAGGACACTAGACAACAAAAAGTATTTACCCAGACCCCCAATGACGGTAACACGATAGGAGCTAATTATAAAAGACGTGCGCAAGTTAAAGGTTATATTTTTTCACAGTAATTTACAATTATGCGTGAGTGCTTCTGCTTATACAGGAACAATTAAAAGAATTAGTGCTGTTACGTTTAATGCACGCTAAAGATTATGATAATAAAAATGCTTCCGTTCAGTTAAGCGTTAAAGCTACCGACACAGCTTAAAGAATACTAACTACTTCTATTAATAATAGTAATCGTTGACTTGAATGCTCTTATTCATACCCTATTATCTCGCCCATAAAGTTAAATGAGATTCGAATGATTGCAATGAATGAAGGCTTTAAAGAAATTTGCCACTTGAGTGACCGTCTCGCAAATGTTTGATCGGAAACCAATAGAAAGTTCTGCTATAGCCAATAACACACACATATAATTTGTCATTCGATTCTTTCGATCTAAGTGTCGATCGCGTGCGACGGCGACGGCTACCATAAAAAAATTAAACAAACCTCGCGTTGGTGTTCTCGAATTTTTCTAGATACATCGCTGGTGATACAGGCTAAGCATTTTGAGCGATTACCTTTTAGCGGCGATGGATAGTAAAACCGTGAATTTAAAAGTTTGTGTTCGATTTCAATTTATAGTGTCGCATACTATGCCGCATTGGTACCATGAATCGATTGTCCACTGCAGTTACGACCTCGACCACCTAGCAAGCACGCAATCGTCTCGTTCCAAACCGACTAATGATTAAAAGTACATATTTGACGTGACGAAAACGTTTACACGACTATTTCCAGTGCGTTTATGTGTAATCAAATGTGTAACTTATGGCACTAAATACGGTACAAACTGAGCCCTTAATGCATTTTCGTTGTTGCCAGTTCGTCTGTCTGCACAAGATATTTTTAGAGTTCCGTACCTCAAAAGGAAAAACGGAACCCTTATAGGATCATTTTTGTCCGTCTGTCGAACGGTCGAACCTTTTTCTCAAGAACGGGTAAAGGTAGTGAGTAATTACAATTTTCACGATAAAAACTTCAAAAAATCTTAAATTTGGTAATATGCATTGTCCCCGCACAAGTACCTAAAGAAAAAAATCTGAAAACTATAAACTATTTAGGTTCATCACATAAACAATAAGAATAACTTACTTGCAGTTGGTAAACTAAGCGCTACCTATAGCTACCAATTAATTGGAGTAACAGTTTTCCAACGGCAAAGTTAGGTTTGTTCATCAATCCAGTGTATCATTTCGTTAGAGCAATGTTATTATCATGTAAACGTAATTTAAAGTGTGTAAGGAACCCTCGAAGCACGAGTCCAACTCGCGCCTTTACGGTTTTTTTAACGATCAATAGTACCTAGTTACAATTACAACATCAATTGGCTAATATAAATAAGAATGTATCACAGTTTGTAACAAAAAGGTTGTAGTAAAGTAGTGGTAGCCTTAATTGTCATTATAAATAGATAAGTAAACATTATAATAAGCTTTTTTCCTTATTAACCCAGAAAGGCATTTAAACGTAACAATAGAGACTATTGTAATGAAAAATATGCGTTTATTTCAACTCGTTAATCGTCTAAGTACATCTTGCGCTAAATATCGATGTTAATGGTTGAACGTTTTTATCTCCAAGTAATAATTGTTTAATAATATAGTTTTAGGTTTTTTTTCATTTATGATGATAATAATTTTAAAATGGTCGTTTATTTCGTAATGGTCTGGCGTCATTGGCTTTTTGAGGTAGGTATTAGGTTACCTATCTTAAAATCCACGGCCATGCAATGGCACCCACTAGACCGGAGTTACAACCCTTAGACCAATTAAGTGCAATTTGTATTTCACAAATGGACATAATTGCGTTTTTTCAAACTTCTTCGATATGCACTTGAGCAATACTTATCTAATTAGCCATTGTAGCATGTTAAATAACTACACGCCAAGACAATGTTACTTTGTAATCTAAACAAGTTTCTCTTTCTGTATCTAGCCAAATTGTAGGTACGATGCAGTGCGAATAGCTGAAGACAGTTGATAGCACAGTTGCGCAGTTCACTTCACGATAATTCTTTGTAACCATTTTCATTCGATACCTAAATTAAAATGTGAAAACACCTATCACATACACAGTGCAAGTGACACAAATAACGAATTAAATACAAGTTTCTAATAAATAAAACTTGTAATCTTTAAAACATATTAGACAATTCTGCATACTGTTCATTGTTGTCGGCCTGCGGATGCCGACACTATGTAAATAGGTTAATTGCCTATTTAATTAAAAATTTGTAACTACTAACAATTCTCCTTTTTTAAATATTTATAGAGAATTGTTTTTTGGTTTTCTAAAGACAGAGGTTCTAAGGAGTGTGGAAGATTTAATACCAGCAAACAAAACCACCCTTGTGATCTCAACGGGTTACACAATAGCTTACGCAATTATTGTGCTATGGACAAACCACTGAAGTCGCCGTCGGACCAATGAGGTATTTTTATAACCAAGCAAACAATGAATATGAATACGCATAAATCCGGCCAACCAGTATGCATTATTAAAAAGTTACCCATACAATATTATATCTGATACTCTAATCTTTCGAAACAAAATAATGATATCATAACATCGTTACGCCGCACCATGTAAGTGTGAGGAAATTTATTATTTTACCCCAAGGCGGTAAAGTTAACGCCTTTAAGAAAAGGAAATCTGCATACAATACGTGGGACACGATTATGTTTGGTCCCAGGTCGAAGCCTACGGGATTTCGTGTTGATTTATGTAAATAAATAATTACATTCTTACACCTGCTGCATTGTGTAAAGCGTTACCTAACAACTATATTTTTAGTAAAGTTCATCTTTACTACCTCATTGGTCTAATGGTCTCTAAGCGCGACTGCTGAGCATGAGGGTTTGAATCCTGAGTCGGGAGAAGTGATGCTGAGTTTTTCCATCCGGTAATTCTCGGTAGCAGCACGGAGTCTGGATTTGTGCCCATGCTCCTTATTACATAAGACTAACACTGTCAGGCAGGCGGAGTAAGGGTATTAAATTTACAGCACCCCTCTACTTCCTTGTTGCCCATTCGGAGACAAAGACGTGATGAATTACATCCATACATTTCACACAATAACATAATTACTTTGCATACTTAAATAGTTCTTGAATTGGACTTAACAACTGAATAGTTTATTATAGAGTAAGTCAAAAGAATCAGACCATCAAACATCCAACCTCAATGCTCAGGTAATAATAAAACAGAAGTGACGTACATTGTAAAAAGATGTTTTACGACTGTACAACGTATTTTCTTGTCAAAATACATTAGTACCATTAATAGGGTTGTCAACAGGGTCCGTAAAAGACGGTGTACTAAATTAATTATACATTTTTTCAATGTTAAAACTGTTGTTTAGGCTCTATAAATAAAAGTACTGTAAGTAAAGTAAGTAACTTTCTGTAATTTACATGTTTCTGAAAGTATTATTCCACGAGTAAGGTAGAGTCAAAAAGCATGCAAAGTATGACATTTTATAAATCGTGTTCAAGCTTCTATCAAACATTAATTATTTTGTGTAACTTATCGTTTTTAAGAATGAAAAGTGGTAGCCCTTATCTAAAACTAACTTACTGTAACATTAATAGGATAAGTTAGGACAATAGAGCATAATTCATTCATACATAGGAGGCCTCAAGTTCCGCGCAACCGACGATTATTTACCAAGTCCTTTCATTACGTTTATTGTAACATAATTCGCTGTTCACACGAACATGAGTCACATTCACAATGTGCGGGCGCGTTCACACACGGCACCACTCGATTCTCGATACCGAGATGCTGACTCGATACATTCTCGAATCGTCGGGGAATCGAGTGACAAAACACCTGCGCTTGATTCATTGCACCAGAGATCACGTGCTCGTAAGACGATAGGTTTAAGTTTAAATTATTTCCAACGATGAATGAAATTTTAAAATTGCTAGTTTTTTTATCACAATAGCTACACATAGTCATGTTTCTGTCTAAAACACCCACGGTATGAGTTATAACTAATTATAAAAATTTGACATTTTTCCCGAGTCTGTGTGTTTGTGTATGAGATATTTCATGTTTGTGAAACGCACCCACGACACAGGAGAAATTATTAGTGTGTTTTCTGATAAAAAAAATTGAGTCACACCATTTTAATTTAGCTTTACAACTTAATCTCTGCCGAGTCCCGGACGAGATGTTCCCAGTTAGCGAATCAATAGACCAGTGAAAAATCCATTAGTAATCAAATAAAAAATATAATATGCCTACCAGCAATTTAAACTCGTTTGTTAGATAAGTATATAGCTGTGCAAGTAAGGAAATAAATCACACTAATTTTCTTGTTTACTATTGTAGTTGAAACGTGGTATAAAATATACCTTTCCACTTGAGTAGTCAAACATATATTATATAAGAGTAGTCTATTTATATTCAATTTGCTAAAGATGAAGACACTCGTACTTAAACAATTAAACATCGATTACTTTTAGTGCAAATCTTTTTTCAAACTGTGTTTTTAAGCCACTTCTGTGTTATTATTATTTAACCACCTCATTATTATATTGATTGCGAACCTATGTGTGTACTTGTAGGAGAAGTCGTGGGTACGATTCAAGTGTAATGTCGGATACAGGATGGACAAAGTGGCATTGGGCTTTTCGCAAGGAAACTCTCTGTAATTTCGAGTTGTACCCGGTCAATTGCAACATCCTAGGCGCTACATGGGATCAATTTATTTTTACCAGAATGCGAAGGATGGGTTTTTGATAATAGCTTATTTCGTGGTGTAGAGATTAGTATACTGTAATGGTCATCCGCTGAGCTGATTGTCCAGAGCGCACCACACGTAGGTACAATAAGCTACTGCATCTTCTAGAAAGAGAAAGTTCTATAACCTACTCACCAACTATCTTCGATGAAAAATTCCTCCCTAGGCTATTGTCGAATACAGACATAATTATGTTCTAAAATATCTGTCAGTTCTCTTCATTACAACTAAAGAGATAGTAATAGATCGTTTGTTGATAACGAACCATCCTTTTTCTTTCTATTTAGTAGAAGCAGTTAGTACAGCCTTTGTTAGAATCAAATCAGTTGTTGTTACAGTTATAATGATTTTCTTTTTCTGTCTGACCAAGATTAAAGAAATTGATCAAATTACTTTTTATCCGTCTCCTTGGCATTACATAATTAAATAGAAGATTAGTAAAAGTGTAATACTATATTATAGCAAACGGTTGGGTAAATAACTGTAATCACGTTACCTTTTTTTACTTAGGTATTCCAGGACTTGTTCTCGTGTTGTATAAGATAATGATCGACTATCTGAGAAGTATAGCTGTAAGATTAATTGATTTCAATGCCAATAGTTTCCATGCCCAAATCCGTGTTATCCAAAGATATAATTCTGAGTTGAACCAAAACATCGCGCAACATGGTCTTACAAACAAGCAGCGGCGCATTAACAGCGGCTAACTCGATGCTACCTACAGCCTCCCCACAAATGACGTCACCAGTAGCACTAACTGTCCATTTGTAGCCAAATATAAGCATATTCTCAATACAAACCTTAACATGCGTAGGTCGTCCGGCAGCGAGATGGGTCGATGCTATAACAAAGATTGCGGGGCGCACCTGGATAAAATTAGAACAGGACCGCGATGAATGGCATTGTTTAAGGGAGGCTTATACCCAGCAGTGAGATATTGAAGGCTGTGGATGGTGATGAAACCTAAACAACAAGTATAACTTACTAAGCAATGGATCAATGGTATATATAGGTATATAAATAGCAATATAATGGGAGTAAACCTATACTTACCCATTTCACTGAAGGTTTTGTAACGAATTATTATAATATGCACGCGCTGCCGATATTTTGCTATCGTACTCGTATGACGCTAAACATTGACACTTACATTAACATAAAATTAATCGAAGCTTTGCGTGTGCGTTGTAGGTACGAATTATACATTTATTCTTGTTTTAGTTCCACTATTACTAAAGTATAAAAACACTAATACGATAACAATATGTAAGGAAAATAAATAATTTAGCAGCAGTCGTGATAAGGACAATATTTGTACGAATTTAACGTCAATACGTATCTATTTATTTAGTGCATATGTAATATATGAGTTAGAAAATAATGTCCAAGTGCCTACAACCTCCTTACCATGAACTCTTCAACATATCCTGTTTTTAAATTCGTGGTAAGGGGGCAATTATGCACACTTTACATTAAAGCAATTGTCAATTTTTACACTATTTCTTACACATTATTTCCACAACGTATGTAAGCTTTTGATGCAGACACTTTGATGTAATCGATTAAAATGTATAAGGAAATTAATCATTGCAATTGCAATTACTCTACGGTAAAAACCGTTATTTACAAAAACAAAATACATGTTGTAAATCTTTTTATAGGGAAATTTCTTTGCCCTGACTAGTTAATATAGATTTTCATTTCGATCTTGCATGCTCATAGCTCAATGTTATGCATAATGAATGCGGGCGAATGATTGAAAGGCGTAGAGTTGGCGCCGCCTGCACGGGGCGGCGCGTGCGCATGTTCACGCAACTGCGTCAGGAAAAACCACTCTTATGAACGGCAACACTTTATGATAATAATTATGATAAATTCACACTTCTGTCTTCATCTGCTCCATAAAGTTTTTACTTATTATGTTTTATTTAGTTTTTGTTAAATAGTAGGTTCATTTAAAACCAATCTAATCGAAAATATATGGTTCAAAAGGCTTATAGACTTTGCCTTACTAAAATACCCAACAATGCTATCCCTGGGAATCGAATGTGAAACTTCACGCTTGGTAGTCTTGATTGCGACTGTAGACTAATGAGTCGGTCTAGTGATCGTAAGCGATGATTGTTTCATTACCATAATAAAAACAACTACACTTTTACTATAATCATGGCATAGAAAAGTAGGACTAAAACACTTTCCAATCACATATACAATAACCAACTGTCAATGCTGAACAATCGGCCTTTCCCAGACACCGTTACATAGAACGATCTACGAATGATGGACAAATTATAATAAGTCTTAACCAATGAAGATGCCGTTCTTTAGTACCGTCCATTTCAAATCGAAATAAATTTTGTTTGGCTAACAATTCTTATTGCGCCTACAGACTTCTACTTTTCCAGAATTTTGATAACTTCATGGGAGGAAGAATATCAATACCCTAGAGGCAATATAAAATGGCTTTGAAGACATTTTTTGCCTCCCGTCCAGTTGATTTCTTCAAGAATGTTATGTGTGGGCAAAGATGCATCGATTGCATGAAATTATTTAATTAAAAACCTAAATTTCATAGGTAAAGGCTTAATATTATTGATCGAATGTCATTAGTGTAGATACTCAGACAGATGGTGCATCCGATTCAAGTCGAACATGACGTCAGCTTCCTACGACGCCCCCGATTGGGTAGTTACTCCGTCTGAAACCTATTCTTAATCAGTATTTATTAAAGAGACGAACATAATTGATACTCAATTAAATAATCCCTTTAAGAGCCATTTCACATTTTTTGACAGTTTTCTGAATTTTCGGACGCGAAATTTACCATCTTAGGTAGTACTAAGGAATTTCTAAATACATGTAGAATGTAGACCAATCTTTCCCATTGTTACAAATAGAATTAGATTTTCAAAATATAACTTGATTGCTGTGTGGTGAGCTATTTCCCGCAACACGTTTTCTGAAAATCCATCGCAGAGCCATTTTCGGGCTTCAAATTCTACCATTTCCATCAACAAATTTAAATGGAAAAAATACAGTAGGCATAGGACATATACTTTTGTTGTAACATACGGTGGAAAATTTTCGATTAATAACACTTTTAATTGATAAAAAAATAAATACTTAAACCGGTTTTCACGGTTTTATATGGTAATTTTATCGCGACTTTTTGGTTTAAATAAAGGTATTTATTACTTTTAAAATTATGTCATAATGAACTATGCTCTCTGGGAAATCTATTAATACAATGTTTTTTAATATTCATTTATTTAATTAGATATAATACCATTTTCAATATCACTCAAAATCACAATAAATTACAATGCACAAACGTAGAACGATCAGTCGGGCCCGAGCGCCCTTAGAGGCAGGACCTGTGTCACTTTTTTCAAATTTTGAATTACGAAAATTCGTA
Organism: Abrostola triplasia; assembly: GCA_946251915.1. NCBI lineage: Eukaryota > Metazoa > Arthropoda > Insecta > Lepidoptera > Noctuidae > Abrostola > Abrostola triplasia. Next base: position 8,662,676 of record OX276428.1, on the reverse strand, counting down.
TTAAATACCCATTTTTATACTACGACCACAACGTTTTCATTTTCTACGAATTATTTCATCCGGTTTTGTTTATTATAAAATGTTATTAAATTCTTTTAAAATATTTTATTTGATTAATATTCAGCAACCATCCAATCAGATATTATACCTGATGACGTTCGTTTCTGTTCTGTAGCAGCACACTGAATTATAAGTTGCGCAAAAAAATGTTGCCAAAAATGTTGTCCCCTCAATGCGCAAAGTAGTCCCAGCCAACGTTCATGCTAACCTGATTTCGGAAATTTTGCACAAACCTCACATCTTATCTACTTTCTACCCCCTGCTCGAGTTCGTCCTTATTTGCAATTATAAGGTCGGTAAGGGAAGGAATAATCGATAGGTTCATATTATGCACACCACATCATCATGGGAGATTTCAACACTTCCTTACTCCGCATACCTCATAATCCTCCAAACTCCTGCACATACAGCCTACTTGTCGTACTGCTTCAAGCCACTCACCACAACGATGTAGCTGAGCACACTCGGCTCGATTTCATTAATACCCCCAATCCTTCCCTGGTTTCCTCTCATGGCCGATTCGTCACCGCTGGATTCTCTCACCACGACCTTATACTTTTATCGTATATCCTCAAACCTCATAAACCTAAGCTCAAGGTACTGTACAATGTACATGCACAGCTTCGCGCGAATCAATGTAAGCAAACTGAGTTCAGATGCTTCTCTAATCGACTGGAAACCTATGATGGAGGCTCCCGCGGTCGACGAAAAGGTTAGCGGTTTTAACCGGGAAATCATCGAGCTTTATGATATACACTCACCGGTTGAAAAGGTAAAGCTGAAGCGTCCACCTGCGCCATGGATTTTGAATGGTGTAAAGTTGGCCATAAAGGGTAGGGATCGCGCTTTTTGAAAATTCAAGAAAGATCGTGATGAGGACTGGAATCTTTTCAAAGCTGCACGAAATCGGTATAATTAAGTAATATCCAATACCAAACGCCGCCATATTCTAAATTACATTTATTTATGTTCCACTTTTGCCTATCTCTGGAAGTTCCTTGAAACTCTCAGTATTGGCAAATCACCACTATTTGACCGGTTGAATTCCATTGATTTGGACGATCTCAATTCGCATTTCTTCACTAGCCCAACTTTAGACAAAAGACCAAACCTCAGACACTTGCTTACGTCGATGGTGTCCCGGGTCCCAACATGAATCCCTTGCACATATCTCCAGTCACTGAGGGAGAAGTCAAAAAGATCATCCTCCATCAAATCCATAGCGTTAGACTGTGATAACGTCTATCGCGGAATGATCGTCACAATAGTTGACCACCTTCTTCCAGCAATCACACACATAATATCGTGCTCCTTGGATACCGGATACTTCCCCTCCTTGTACCGCAAAGCTTTCGTTCACCTTTTACCTAAAATATCGAGCTCTTCTCTACCCAGTCACTTCCGACCAATCTCTATCCTTTCTTTCCTATCTAAAGTGCTCGAGGCCTATGTCCATGAGAATATACGAAGAGTCAACCAAAATAACCTCTTGTCTCCCTTGCAGTCCGGTTGCAGGCCAGGCGATTGTCGACATTAAGGCAGGCATAGAAGATACTAAAGTTACAGCCCTAGTTAATTTTTCCAATACCTTCAATATAGTCAATCGCGATATCCTCGTCTACATCCTATCCCATCTCTTGGCGTCTCCTAAAGCGCTGGAATAGATTCCTTACTTTTGGGAACGCCAGTGGTCGGTCCATGTGGAAGAGTCCTCTTCTTCTTGATGTGAGCTAAAATCTGGCCTTCCACAAAGCGGTATTCTTCGCCCATTGCTGTTTTCTATCTTTATTAACCTTATAATCCAATCACTTCGGTGTGCGTATTCCATATGCCGATAACTTGTAGCCTTACTCTGCTTCTGGGATTGATGATGTGTACTAGACAATGAGGGCAACCAACTGCGACCTTTAAGCTATAATGGACTGGTCCGAGAGATTTGGCATGGCGGCAATTCCGAATAAGTGTCAAGCAATCATACCTGGTAGGTCTAGGAGTTTGCGCAAACTACACGTGGCAATGCTGCCAGTCTTTTGGGCACGTTACCGGGATGAATTTTTTGATGGTTTTTAACTTGTTATTTTTGTATATATTGTTTTTATCTTGTATTAGATTTAAGTTGTAAATAGTTATAATAGTTGAGATAATTAATTAATTATTGCTTTATGTATATATAATTATGTATTGTTTTGTTTCATGTATGTATGTAACATATTATATGTATGTTTATTATTTTGCGTATCGATATACGTCATCATCATCATCTTCATCAGCCGGTAGACGTCCACTGTTAAAAGGCCTCTCCCTTAGAACGCCACAATAAACGACAGCTTGCCAATTGCATCTACCGCTTGGGCCGCAATTCTGACGATATCGTCGGTCCACCTGGTGGGAGGCCTGCCAACGCTGTCTTCCGGTTCGTTGTCGCCACTCGAGAACCTTTCTTCCCCAGCGGTTATCGGTCCTTCGAGCGATATGGCATGCCCATTGCCACTTCAACTTGCATATTCTTCGAGCTATGCCGGTGACTCTAGTTCTTTGGCGAATTTCCGTATTCCGGATCCTGTTGCGCAAAGAAACCCCGAGCATAGTTCTTTCCATAGCTCGTTGAGTGACTCTGAGCCTTTCCAAAAGGCCAACCGTTAGCGACCACGTCTCAGAGCCATACGTAATCCATCGCATGCATCGATACGTGCATCTACCTAATATTTGTCTCCATATCGCTCTAAAGTCGACTGGTAATAAATGCCTAAGGTATTAAGTTCGCCTTTGTATATTTATTTTGAAAACTTTAAAATGGAGGAGGATATCAATTCGGATGTTTAAATATATTTTTTATGTATGTTCGGGCATAACTCCGTCATCTAAAGACGGATTTGCAAAATTCTTTTTTTGTTGGAAAGTAGTTTATTTCGAAATAGTCCCATTGAAATTTCATGTAGATCTGATGATGATCTTTGGAGATATGGAACTGAACTCCTTATAAAATCATAGCAGAACTGTCGTTACAAGTAATATAGCCTAAGTAATTGTCGCCACAAACTAGAAAGAAAGAGGGGGAGGTGGTGCCTTGTCCCCCCTTCTACCACTTTAATAGTATATATCGTGTTAGATATCGTTTAAGGGAGCATTTTGTAAGGATTTCAAATACTAATCCTCAAAATGTCTACGGCGGATGAATCCTAGGCATCACTAAAAATTGTGAAATAAAAAATATAAAAACCGCCTTAAAAAATAGGAACAAATAAATAATATGATCAAATTACTAATGAATTCAAAATATTTTCATAAATCTCGAATATAGGTATATTGTAATAACGATCAAGATTTTTTTGTCCGTCTCGTTTTTTGCGCTACACTGTTAGCATTATTTTTGTGTGGGTGTGTTACGCACACATGACAATTCTACCGAAATTCGAACGTCAAAATTTTGTGAAATGGCTCTTAAGGTGTAGACGGTTGAAAGGTTAATTCCAAGGGATTGACCTAATTGGAACGCAATGTTAATCAATATTTTGCCCTCGCTTTGACTCGTAATTTAATCATACTTTTACTACAGATACCAGTAATTGACCCCAAAACAGCGTAGGCATATCATTCTAGTAGACTCTAACGAGACAAGTAATATTTTAGGAATTTCAGGAATTCATTGAAACAATTTTTTAATTGTCGTCGTCATTGTATATCGCGATAGCTGTCAAATGACACGCTTGCAGCAGCTGTCAGTATATTCCCGATGATCATGTTTTACTCGCATATTTTTCGACTAAGTGTGCGTCTGTTTAAGTTGGTAATATTCTAAAGATAATAATTCTATGTATGTATGTGGATGAGGTAAGGGTGCGTGCAGAGCATGCGCGGCCATTTAATTGCGTTTATGGTGAAATTAAAAAGGTTAAACCTATTAGACCCGGCCGTCCTGTTTTTGTTACATTTTAAGCATAGTTGTAAGCAAACCGCCTTTCTCGTAATCATTGTAATTAAAGTTCTATTTGATTTGCATATTCTTATCAAATGAGGCCTGTTGATAAATTAATGTATTGCCATAGTAACAAAACACTATGTTGATCAATTTTATTTAGGATTAAAAAAAAAACAGACCAATGCAACATATTTTTAACTGGTTTACCAAATAAATCAACCTAACATTTTGTATCAACGAGACTATTAAAACGGTAAATATTATAAACTGAATATTTTTAGCGCGCTCGAAAAATGCATTCGGACAGTCGGCAGCGAGATGAGTGGCTGGCTAGCCTACCTTGCCAAAATTAACCGAGACCGTTAGCAAATCAATAAACAGACTCCACCGCTGACCCAGTGCAATGAAACTGGAACGATACTATTTATAAATAAAACCGCTTCGTCTGCAAACTGAATGTTTTACCAACGTCAATTTGAATTTTAGTTTTTATTCTATGAGAACATGGAAAAGCTTTTATTATAGCTAAACCTTTTGTTGCTTTTATTTCGTTTCGATATCAATGTTTGATGGTATTTTCTATAAGTTGCGTGATTAATTATAAAAATACAACCCTTTTTATGTCGTCTGTAACTTCTTATAAGTTACGTTCAGCTTAAAACATTTTTTTTAAGAAATTCGTTACAAGGAACGGCATAACGAATTTCTTAAAAAAAAATTTTTGAACAGTCACATGGTGTGATAACTGCTGGTAAATAATATGTACTATGTAAGCATTATAATAATTATTATTTCTAGAACAGCGGACTCAATAAAAACTATTTACCATTTAATCATCTAACAATCTAACTTAACCTGCGATACAAGTTTTTGCAGACTGGTATTATTTTATTTTAGGTAGTTCCAGAATTTAGTGCATTGAACTGCACTAGTTTCAATTCACACACGTATAGAATGACTGACCTATTATCAGGGTGGGCACTAACCCAATTAGACATCGATCCTGGGATCAAAACAACTGCGGTCCGGTCGCGTGTGTCTATTGAGGGTGTTCGTAAATTTGTTCTACAGTGTGAATACTACGAGAGCGGCGATCCGGCTCATGCATTATTAAACACATCAAAGGAGAAAAATCGAAATGTGCATCGGCTAGTGAAGCGGTTTTCCGGCCGATTAGAGGCACACGGCTGTATCAATTATCACTTAAAATCTAACACCCGCTGCGCTACGCTTTCAACGTTTAATTTACTATGCGCCAGCGACCTATATATTTAAGTCATCATTTTCTAGCATATTTCTACCATATCTGGATCAATAGTTATGGGTCAACTTAGATATGTATCAGTCAACTGAATGATGTATGTTGATGGACAGATTGTAACTCGTAAATTATGTTCTTTGTCTTCATTTGATATATCGTCTTATTGATGTGCGTAAGTAAGCAATTTATCAAAGCGATAAAATAAATGAAAGAAATTGATGAAATGCTAACACGGTAGGAATTAATATCAATCTTGAAACATGCTATTTCATAGGTCTATAGACTTGCATTTATATGCAATGGTTTAAAAAAATATCTAGCTGAAATGATAAATACTTCATCATATTACTTTATAATTACTTATGAAAGGTGTTATGACCAATATAGCGTTTTAATTGTCCAATTAAATACTTTTTTATCACCTATATTTAATTGGGTATTATAAATGATCACACGGTGGCGGCAAATGGCGCCTATAACGAGGTTATTAATATGGAGATATACGTTATTTTTCTGGCTAACAATTTTACACTTAGTATGATAGTTAGAAGTAACCTGAGCTATTCCGTCGGCGCCATAATTATACTCAAGTCATTTGGACCATATACCTACAGTATGATTTATGAACTGTGAAGTACAGATGAATTATTATGTCAATTTCGCAGTGATTGAATTATAGGTAAAGATAATTGCAAAGAAAGAGTGACGTTCCTAGTTCAGGATTAACAGCCTAGCTGTATATGGCAGCTTAAGTTTCTAGTAGGATACATAAAAATGAATGTAATGCATCCTGTTCACGTTTGCAAGTGCGTTAAGTAATACGGTTTTGAAATCGGTGAAATACGAGCACGAAGGTAATTCTGAGAGATAATTACGTGACTTTATATTTACTATACAACCAGCCAATTTGAATAATGATTGTGGTGATTTTATTAGTAAATCGTGTGCCTATAGTTTCAGTCTTCAAACCTCTTAGTGCAGAGAGGTCAATTATAAGCAACAAACATACCTAATTACACAAGTTAATATTATTTTTCCTACGTATTAGGCGAAAACGTTAAATTAAAATTATGAATAGGTAGTTTAAATATTTATGTTTTTTCCTTCACCAGATATAGGTACAATTATATATTGGACTAATATTAAACTTGTACCTATACCATATCTGCATAGGTTTATAAACGTCTTTTCTATTGAAACAAGAACAAGCCATCAATTGTTGGAACCAATTCATTACCATATTATAACCATGTATATTAATAAGCCACTAAAACTTAAAAACAATGAAAGAACATTCACATTTTTTGCAGTCTCTCCGCATTGTAAGGGCAGTTTTACATACATTATTATGTAGGGAAATGTGAAGTACCCAGCCGTCCGCGTCGCTACGCGAACAGAATTAAGTCGGTGCTATGGTTTATTAGTGCAAGGAAATTGTTAAGTCATTTCAGAACGTATCAACATACTTAGTGGACATCATGTTTTTACCTCTGCCGATACGTGAAGAAGATTTAGATAGTTGTCATTACATCTGTTCTCCATATTATGTTTTTCCCTATTGAATAATGAAATGTTAATAACATTATGTTTCTGCTCGATATAACTGATATTTATGAGTGACATATATATACACAGTGCACGCTTTTGCACAAATAGTTAGTCATTACTGCAAAAATCAGCTATATATGGGAGAAGATGATATTTTTTTTATCATTATACGAGTTAATCGCTCGCGTGCGTTTAGAACGTGCGTGCGGCGCTCGAAACGCGCACGCCTATTCAATTACGGAAAGGTCACGCCGTTTGTAGGCGCAGACGCAAGATTATCGCGGCTCACCTGTCGGAGCGCGCGCATTGGATTAATAGGCGCACACCGCGTCGGCGTTAGTAAACAGCGTGTTTGGTTATTAAATATTCTTGTTAGATGCAAAAAATATGCATTAGCAACTATTGCTATGCGATGCGTGTATGCAGACTATATCGGATGAATTAATCTTTATGTTTTTGTCGCTTCTTCTATATAATTTTCGTAGTTTTCTCTTTTAGCAACTGTTATTGTATAAAAAGTCAGATCTAATTAGCACGATTGAAACTCAGTGCTTGATGAAACTGGGTTCAATAATGTAATAATTCATAGTGTTAAGTAGGTGCCAGTAACATTATCTGCTCTAAGAAGTCTATAATTATTTTTATTAACTTGTATCTACAAGTTAATAAATATAATTAATCATTGGGACCTAAAACATAACTGGCGAAATGTGGGTGTACTATATGTGCACCTCTTCCTACTCCTTCGGGGAATACAGGCGTGATATTATGTTATGTTTTTTTAAACAAGTTATTTAAAAGAAACAAGTATCTATCTAACTTGTTTACTTATATCCGGATATATTATATTATAAGTATTTTTGGCGAATCCTCTTTTTGAGACCTTGTGTTTCTTATCAGCTAGACAAAGGATGGTTTTTGAGGTAGCGAAACATTTTTCGTATGTGGTGTGTCGAATTATTTTCTCTTTGAACATGTCAAAGCGTGACATCGATAGCTTATTTTTCTTTTTCATAACGACGCGTATGTTCAGAGTGAATAAAAACCAAAAAACTAGTGACATCAGAATAGGAAAGTGCTTTTGTTTTTGTTTACTCATGTTTATGAGTAAACAACAATATCTGTCTTAAATTTGACACTTCACAATACTTTGATAGAAGTTCTACAGAAACCATTCACCGACGGCTTAAGATTACTTTGATGAAACATCTGTTTCACAAATACCTATCCACGGTTTAAGAGTTAGGTATTAGCTTTAGTTTTCCTGTGGGCTATTCGAATCAACTAAATTTACCGTCGATACATATCCACACAGTTTTACGACAATTATCTCATTAACATTTTCAAATTGGTAGTTACCTGCCTGTGACTAATGAAAACTTTACAATTAGACAGCCTTGAATGTCTACTGCGTGTTTCGTAGAGACGGAAAATAATTAGAATTATTTTGCATAGAAAATACATTTCGTTCAAGTTGTGCTTGTCATTTTAATATCAGCCTGTATTTCAATGTCACAAAAATGCATTTAGATTACTATCAAAGCTAGAATAATAAGATATAATACCTACAGTTAGTTCTTCAACATTACCTAAAACAAAAACAAATATATATTAATGTTATCGTGTTATAAAATCTTACTTCTGTAGACAGCTGGTAACCAGTCAATACTGACCACTCCAGTATTACAGGTCTCGCACGAATCCTTTGGATTCAAACAATTAGGGTTACTGAATTTAATCAAGTACATATGTAGCTGTTAATTATATTCAGACAATCGAAAAATTAGGTTTTACAAAATGTTGCGTATATATATGCCATGAATTACCAATTGCCACGTAAAGTCACAAATTAATTTCGTCTTGGTTCTCATCGATTTATGATTCCCATTGCAAGCGACCTGTGTTTGCACTCCACACACGTGCATTCACAACATTCAGTGAAGGCTCCACGTAAGCTGTGTGAAAATAAATAAAACAGTGGACTTTAAACGTTCCTCACGACGATCAAAGAAATCGTTTTTGGCTCATAGAAGACAATAGTGCCGTGATTTGATTTCATTACATACTTCAAAGGTAACATTATTATTTGGAACATTAGAAAGATTAAAGTGGTAATGAGAAACGTCAGCGAATTTCTAAGTATGTTTTCAATATATAAATGTTTTATTCTTCACATCTCACCCATCAACTGTATGACTTGAACACCTGAGTGGTATTAATTACTTAATTAACTCTTGTCTACGTGAGTTCAGAGTCAACAAGGTGTAGCTAAATAGGAATGAATAGCTTTATTTCCCCTATTTTTTCAAACAATATTGTTTTTAACAGTTTAAACATGCTACTTATCGATGCTTTAAAATCTTTATTAGTTTTCTTCGAGGTCCTAACGTGCTACACGCTCATATTGACTTAACAATCATTTAGTGCTGTGACCTACGTTATTAACGTCAACGTAGACGCTAATGTATTTTATTAATTTTATAACTATTTTGATCTTCAACGTGTTTGTACCTTTAATTACCTATTTCTGTGTACGTTACCGCGAGGAAATAATTAGTTTTTAAATTACAAAATAAAATACGGTTACAGGTCGTCACGCAGTGGGGAGGTACATGAGAATATATTGGTATCGCCAAGGCAGGCGAAAATAAGTGAGCTAGCACAGCTGAAAAACTGACGTCACCGCCAACTGCAGACAAAGGCCGTAAGAGACACATTAGCCTCAAAATAATTTTGGGTGGTGATAGCGTCGCATTGGTTATTTGTTTACTCTATTTTGCAGTCACGTGACTTTTTTATAACTATAACTGAAAACATAATGCTAAGTGTAGAGAAACAAATTTGAGGCTGTACTTTCCTTAGATTGGTTGGTAAACTCACGGGTAGACGTCACTGATGACAGTGTTTTTATACATATTACGTATTTTATACATAAACGCAGTAAACTGTAGGTACTTTGACATGATTGGCAATCGTCCAAGTGAAAATTCATGTAAAGTTATTAATCTATGTAATAAGGTAAAAAGTAGATACTTTTAGAGTGAATTAGTTTAATCCAACACTTTGTTAAAATTAATAATCCAAGATGAAAACTCAATTTTGCAAGGCGGTTCACGCTGCGTTCGTTGCTTGCGAGGTCGGGCTCGATGACCCGAAATAAGGCTCGTGGGGTGGTATTGCACCCCACCCCGTTGCACCCTACCACCTCCGCCCGCTGGGCCCGAGCGCCGACCTTTCTCATTCATTACGCAATAAAAGTGTTCCGTTAACTTCTATACACAGAGGGACTGGGGACCTTATTTCAACTTACAAATGTTATATTTTAAGTTGTTTAATTACTGGCATATAGGTGAGGTATATTATGTTATATATGTATATAGCACATAGATGTCATTGACAGCTATCTGCGTATAGCCGTCAGTCGATGTAGAGTTTACGGCTCGATGTCAACGGCTAATATAACTTAACTTCAGTACAGCGTTTGATAGTTAATTAATTCAATACGATTGATTAACACTTTTATAGTAGTAATAGATTGGAAACGTATGTCATAATATCTTTGTTAACTATGTGTCGTACATAATTATTGAGTATTTATGAGAACCAAAAAATCCATAAGGTAAAAAATAAAATTACACCTAATATTGTAGGCACGTCTACATTATACAAGGTCATAAGAGAAAAAAACGTTTTTGCTAAAAAGAAAATAATATAAGAGTTTATGTTCCAACCAAACTTATGCTTGGCTAACAACATTTGAGCAGGAAATCGACTGATACCTATAATATAATATAATTATGAATTACAATCCGTGACGACGCGACGTCTACCTTCAACGGTCAACATTACTTCATCAATTTACGTTCGTAGTAAAAGCAGTTATTCAAGTACATTCAGTAAGTTCTCACATTTCTGTACGGTCTCACATTGCTATCGAGAAACTTTACTCTTCATTCATTATACAGTAATATCATAGTTTTATTAACAGTTGACAATAGTACCTACTGTTTTTGATTGTCTAAACAAATTGTTCATGTGACGTCAGCTCCGTTTAGCTTATCATAGTAAACCACGGCCAGCGATTGAATGGGTGACCGTTCAACTCATTGAAATGATTTTATGCCTCCTTTTGTAATTATAGGAGTACGATTTATTATTTACTGTGATAATCTGCAACAACACATTATTAATAGGTTTTAGGGCAAATAGGTAGACCAACTATCGTAAAATTAATCACTATACAGTGTTACGCATTCACAATTTCTTAAAAGTTAGTAATAATACGAATATAATTGATAACAAATTCGTTTGATGTGCACATTAGTTGTTCTAAGACACCACCAGCTAATTTAGGTGACTGTTTCCAATAGAAGAAGGACTAATTAGGTAGTAAGGCAAAATGTGAGGCATATAGGCGTGATGATATTGGTACTTACATCTTAAATTGTCACAAAAGACATAATATTTCATTACCACGTCACAGTAATGGACATTTGGAAGATCATAGTCTGACTATGAGCTCTAAACTTCTAATATTTTCGTAATTCAATAGCATTTTGCAAAGGAGGTCAAACATCAGTAGCTCAGTAAAATAGTGATTCAGTCAGTCGCATTTGGTTAGACTGGAAGCAGATCTCATCCGAATCGGAAATTGTTGTCAATTTTCGCAGTGCAAATGTGTCAATTTACGCTCGGAATCCAGTGCTAAATGTTGCTAGTTTAAATATTAAACCCTATATAAGCTACGGATATTTGTTTTGTATACAATAAAAAATCTAGAAGTATGTATTTTACATTCTTTTTTTTTTGTTACAATCTTTTGGTCAAATCTTGTGCCGAGCTCAGCCCCCTTACCATGTACTCTTAAAGCAGGCCAGTTTATGTTGTGGAAGCGAGACGCCGCTACGTGTATTGTAATGCTGCGTCTCGCTTCCACAACGTAAACTGGCGGGGCAGTTTTAAGTTAACCTCTTCTATGCTACGATCAAGTTTAAGTTCAAAATTCATTATACGTTATTATGTTTTTTTGATTTTACGAATATTGCATTAGTTATAAAACTTATCCTACTATTGTTACCAAGGTATACCGTATAAGCGAAATTATTAGGCGCAATGGGGCGACGAGTCATTTGCCTACAGGCGGTTTAAACTCTGACACCAGGTTGTTTATCAACCATACGAAAGAAGTTAATTTAAAATGGCATAGTTATTGGTAAACATTTTTTCTAAATTATGCAAAACGCAAATAGCACGCTGATAAAATACTAGTGTACTAAATAAAAAGTGAGGTCTACATAAAAGAATAATTTCATGCATCACTTATTAGGAAATACACAAAGTACGAAAGGCCTTGCACGTCTGCTGACCTCATGCAAATACTTTAAATAAAATAACGCAAATGAATACGAAAACATTTAGGAAACCTTCACGATTTTAAAACACATATCATCAAGCCTGTGTACCCCGAATGTGTCAGCAGAGGTGTATAGTTTCGTCAGTTATGTAATAGGTCCCAGTGTTGTAGGGAACGACCCTATTGCCATTAACCGGGCACAAATCCAGACTACATGCTGCTACTGAGAGCAAAAAAAATATCAGCTACATCTTACCCGACCGGGAAACCTAGGACCTTATGGTATATTTTTAACCTTTATTTGTAATTAAAAAAGGGACTTTCATCTACAAGGCTATACCAACCCCATCGCATTTTATAAATCGACACCTCCTACGTATATTATTGTAACCAACAAAATGACGATTTTGCTTTTTTTATATAAAACGACTTATTTTTATTATTATCCACGGTAGTGTGCAGAACCTATTTTAATGCTGACATGCAAATTTTGATAATCATACGAGGCTGTTTGTAGATGTGATCACTAATTAATATTTCCAAAATCTTTGCCCTACTGTAAAGTTGACCAAATGAAGTTACGATAATATACGTAGAGGTGTCGAAATATTAACATCGTAGGTACCAAAAAGTACATATCAAATTTAAAAAAGAAAAATCATGTTTCCTGCCCTTCCACAAACCCTTAAAGCAGGACAGTTTACGTTGTGGAAGCTAAACGCCGCATTATATTGCACGTAGCGGCATCTCGCTTCCACAACGTAAACTACCCTGGGCTGGTTTCTGGTGTTACACACAATTATTTTGCTAGATCACAGTTGGGATGGGACAACATAGTTCATATTAATACAACATCTAGCTTATTTAATCCAAACTCCCTCATCGCCATTTCTCTATTTCTAACACACTCTAATAAAAAATTACCTAATGGTTAGCAGTCGGTGCTTCGTGACAACTAGATCAACGCTGCAGTAACATCCGTACAATCCATAGTATATTTTAAATGTGAAAGCAACTGTCTGTCCGTCTGTCTATTACGTCTTCACGACTAAACCGCTGGGCGGATTTTGATGAAATTTGGCATGTAGAGAGTTTAAGACCCGAGAAAGGATATAGTCTACTTAACGCGGGCAAAGCCGCAGGCAAAAGCTAGTACAATAACGCAGACGCATTACGCCAGTTTTAAGGTAGGTAGAGAGGCAGATTCTAATGTGCCGTAAAGATAAATAAATAGGTGTGTTACCTTGGATTTCTTTTGGCATTTCTTCATACTATTTAGACATGTATTGTAATTATATTGTCATATTGGTAAATTATTATTTCAGCGCCAAGCACTTGTTGGTACAACCTATATTTTTTTCCCGTTTCATAGTCAATATGTGCAATACTTTGCTTTACATAGATATTGTGTTTAAAATACTTGCATAAATTAGTAAAGTATTCGGCTAACGATACAAAGTCATTCGTAGTAGTATTATACGTGGTGTTAAATAGACAGTAGGCACGCATTATATCTTTTAAGATAATAAAAATCTGTCGATAAGATAACATCACGCCTGTATTCCCCAAAGTTGTAGGCAGATATTCATAGTGAACCCACATTTTGCTAATTACATAAATAATAGAGCCCAATACGAGCGAGCGTATTGCGAGTGAAGGACATAAATCCAGACTACGGACTGCTACTGCGAATTACCTAATGGAAATTTGGAAACTCCCAATAACACTTTTGCCTGACCAGGGATTTGAACCTAGGACCTTACGCACAGTAGTTGCGCTTTGCAACCGCTAGAGTAAATAAAAAATAATCCTTAGTAATCTATAAGAAATTTGCCTGCTCTTTTGTTACCTCATCTTGAATAAACCACTGAACCGGATTTAATTTGATATGGATTATATGAACCCGAGAAAAGGCCTGACAATGAACATAGCTCTACATTTTTATATCCTGACCGATGATCCGGAGACAAGACGGGATGAAAAGATGTGCACAAGGACTTGAGAAGATTGGCAGGTCTCAGAAGATGAGGCTCGGACAAAGCGAAGGAGGGGAGGACGAACAACAAGGAAACCTGACCCTACCATCATATGGGATTTATAGCTAGGAAGAGAAAGGGAAAACAAAACCTTAGGCTAGGAAAAGACTATCTATACCTAAAAGATGTGGTAACATTTTTTTGTGGATGGCCTACGCGGAAGGTGTATTTTATTTAAGAAGTTTACACTTAAAAGTAACAAAATAACATAATTATTTATTAATAAAAATAAATATATATGCTTTACGTATTCTACCCAATATATTAATAAAAAAAACATCGTTTAAAAATACGAATTGTTCAATTTTAGAATCTTGCCTACAAGGTACAACTTCAGACAGATTCCAGCAAAAGTGCAAAATGATATAACAGGGCATAAACAGACACCGTAGTGTTGTGCCTGCGCCCCCGGGTCAAGCGTTATGCCAGTTTATGCCAAACTAATAACATCATGGCCGCCAGACCCGGCTAGGCCTACAATTTGTAGCGATTCAATCATGGATATGCCTATCTTGTTTGAGTCTCGGCGTCTGAAATGAATTATAATTAATTTCACAACGTTTTAGATAAACTGTCGTTTTATGCGTGGACATAAACTTTAATTTGTTTATGTAATAAGATTTAATTTAGTTTTAAAGCTATTAACGCAACAACTGTTCGCAAGATTATTGATAGACTTAGGAGGTTTCTTTGTATATAAGTACATTGATAATCCTACTTCCTACTAATATTATAAATGTGTAAGTTTGTGAGAATGGATGTGTGGATGTTTGTTACTCTTTCACGCATAAACGGCTGGACCGATTTGGTTGAAATTTGGTATGTAGATAGGTTATACCCTGGATTAACATATAGGCTACTTTTTATCCCGAAAAAATGTCGCGGGTAACACCGCGGGGCGCAGCTAGTCTTCTATAAGTAGCAAGATGCAAACTGTTCACGTATGTTCACGTATTACGACAAAACCACAAACAGTTTCCATTTAAAAGGTAACACCTGTAGCCTTCTTGTAAGTAGTGTTACTACATTTTAGAGACATCACAACTAATCTTATACACAAAAGTAAAAGAGAAACACTCACATAACATTTTAATTGCGAGAACTGGACTTTATAGTAGTTCACAGCTACTACAACAATGGGCCATCGTGTATATTGTCACATAAATTGGCATTAGGTAGGTACATAAATATTTTGTAAAAATAAAATTTAATCTGCGTATAAACTCAAAAAAAGTTGTCTGTAAAGAGTACACAAAATCGATTGACGTATTCATTTGATTTGAACCTTCACAATCGATTAACTTTTTGTTTGGACTGTCCTTGACTGTCAAAGGTTAACGTCCTTGTGGGCGGTCTATTGTACCTATCAATACGTAAGCTTCTAAACGAGGCAGCCTATCTATATTACTTTTTCATGAAACTTCTTAGATTTTTTAGCTGCAAGTCTGCTTTGTAAACATAATATAAATGTGGCTTTTAATACATACAAACATAGAGATTCACGTATAATTATTACCTAGTACATAAGATAGTAACAAATAACGGAAATACATACGAATTATTACCTAATATTTTATATGTGGCAAACTTATTACTATTAATTGAACCTATCAAACCTGGATCACTTTATCCAAGCCATGATAGTACCCTAACCAGTCACTTCTTTCTAGAATTAAACAATGTCATAGATAAATGAACTGGCCAGGTATATGAAAATATTACAATAAAACCCATCGGCAATAAAAAAAGAGCATTCCACATAAAAGGTTTTATTAAAAACTTGCATATTTATTATTGAGCTACTCGTAAAAGACTGGCCAGTAAAACAAAGCGCGCTAGAAAATGAAATTTGATTAGTCTTCGTAATTAAATAAAGAACAAAACAATTTACAGGTGTTTGATGTTATATAAGCATGACACAAAACATAAGCTTTGTCCTTGTATTTATTAAATTTAAAGAAACCCTTTGTTATTGAGAACTATATTAGGTACCTATTACTTATAAATATTCTGGGCAATATGCAATCCTTAAGATTAATCGGCCTCGTAGAAGTTATATTCACATAAAAGGTTGTTAAAGGTAAGTGATAACTACTGAGCAAATATATTTTAATCATATTTTTATATCAAAAATGTAAAAACAATATTTTATTGTAAAAAAATATTCAGTAATTAATTTATTAGTTCTGGTTCGTTAATCGTCAAACAGTGCTATATCAGAAAAAACCGATACCGTCTTCACGACTGTGCCGGTATTTAACATGGTTTTCAAAGAAGTTGGTTTTACATGATTGCTATGATAAAATTTTAAATTATCCCGACAGCATGGTTACTTTTTCCACTTTTTATACAAAATGAGTGTTAAACCGGCCATTAATTTATGTGATTAACATTACAACCCGTCAATTCAATGAACCGTGAGAAACAAAAACACGTAAACATCGTTAACACAAACTGAACAGAACAATTTTCGCTACATTTTCTTGCATTATAGTGCAAACGAAAGGATGTTATATAATCTATTGTGTGGATGTCAGCTTGCCTAAAACGAACGTCTACTGTCTAGGTCCGTTCACCTTGCACGCAACTTACTTTATAGAGGGTATTGTTCACCCCTTCATGCAGGAATTTCGGAGCCCCCCTTATGTCAATGCCTTTATGATTCGAGAACATCGTTCCAATTGCAGACTGGGCAACGAACTTCAGGCTACACGTACGTATTCGTATCTGTTTATTATCGTTTTCCTTTATGTGTTGGAGTTTACCACTTGACATATTAAATAGGTACACTCGTTCCGTTTTCTATTATATTTTATACTAGCTGTGTAACTTTGACCCCAGGAAACGTTAGTATGCTGAACGAAAACAATTTTAAAAACTAATTTGGGCTTGACAAGAACTCAAACAATTAATGAAACACCAATGTTCCTAAGTGGCAAATAAACTATAAATATCCATAGCTGGAAATCAAAGAACCGAAGCAAACATAAACTTTCTTTGTAAAGAAATACGAGAAATTCAAATCCCACGTTCCGTCGTAAGTTTTCTTTGCATATTTTTCTAATTTCTATTTAAAATGTATGATTAAGTTTTCCCCGACGTATCAAGGAGACCTCGTTTCATACTAATTCGTGTGGCGAACAATATCTCGACAAAGCACGTCATGAGTTATTTCATGTCGTGCATTACATCGCGTCAATCTTATCTTAGTTTTAATAACCGCCCTCACCTCGCTGTATAAAAATTCATGTAAAGCTAACTAGCATGGAAATGTGATGTGAACGACGCAGATGTTACATTTCTTTTATTTAAATTGAGGTTTTTTTTTTTCTTAAAACGGTAATTGAATAGTTTTCGATTCTTTAGAATATCGGCATCTTTGAGGGATCTTGAAAGTTGACGCCAAAAAAGTAATACATTACTTATTATGAAATTTGATTTTTTAACATCGAAGTAACTCTACTTGATTATATCTGCTAGGAAAAGTAAAAGTTGACTCATGGCTTTCATCTTACAAGAATCATAAAATTCTGGAGATTAGAAAATTTAAAAGCTGTTGCAGGTGAATTTATAACCAACTTCAAAAAAGACGGAAAATCTTTATTCCATGCGTATTTATTTAGGATTTTGTGGTAAAGAAAGTGTGGTGTGTAACAGAATAAACAGAAACTCTTGTAGCTATAAAATGGTTTGCATGATCGTAGTGTCGGTTTAATAGCATAGAGATACTTACGTTCCATATCAGTGCGGCTTTAGGAAATTGCGTTATAAAATACGACGTGTTATCGATCACTATTCAATACGTACCATACTAACGAAAATGCACCGCGTACATTACAATTGACATAGTAGTTTTATATACTACAGTTGCTTTTACATGATTATATATTTTCACTTTTGAATCTCTAAAAGCCCCATATTTATCAGGACTATACTGGTCATGTATGGTGAACCATTGGAAACATTAGATAATTTTATAATTTATACGTACTATTACAAAATAAAGTTTAGAAATTAATTGATGTTTATTTGTATGTAGAGACAAATCTTCGACACTCAGATTTCCAAAGATAATTTAATCTCAGAAAAGAAACAAAAAATCTTTCCACGCATATGAAACCGCGGGCAGACTCGTGCTTGTAATACTTACATCGAATAATGTCTTTATCATCGATATTTTCGGTTGACTGAATTCACGAAATATTGCAGAGGTATAGTGTTTCATCAAATTGTGTCGTATCCAAAGCGTACGTAATCCGAACAATTTGGAGTGTTGCACTATCTGTGCATGTCGGATCTGTGTCCTCGGAGTAGTTAGAGCTGAGGGTAGTAAGGTTTAGATTGGGTGCGGTCGTGCGGCAGGGTCCGCGACCCTGCGCCCTCGCTCCCGATCCAGGTTATCAACATCAGCCTCCCACCACCGCCACCCCGTACCGTAGAAATGCTGCAGGGATTTTCTAGAACATTATGTGGAAGACGCTTCCAACATAAGAGTGCGTTGACTCTACCTACGCTCGGAATACTCAACGATAAGTTAATATTTTCTTGTTCTATTTTACATTTTGTGCGCTTCTTTTCTAAGCTTTTGAACAAACTAATTTATTTTATCAAAGTATATTTACCTGTTACACAGAGAAGGATGAAACTACATAATAATTTAAAGTAAGTGGTAACGCCAGACTTTATTCTGATTAAATACAAATACATATTATGTCAATAAAGACCGGTAGGTGTTCGAATATGATCTAAGAAAGTAGAGTACCTAGGCATCACACATAGAATAATTGTATTTCTTCAAAAAATTTACAATTTATTTGTAACAAAGTATTTTTTTTAATAACTTACCAAAGGGGTATATATATTAAGTGAATTGAATTGTGTAGGAAAATGTAGGGTAATTTGCTCCATTCCTTAAAATCCATTACAATACCATAAACGTCAACGTAAATCCATGAAGACTTAATAGCGACAACAGATAAGTGCCAATAAAAAATGTTATCTGCTGCGGTTTTCTTGTCTCTACAATTGTAAAAGAAACATAAAATGTGAAGTCAGTTTAAGATAAGCCGACGTTAAACCAAATGCAATTTCCCATGAGTCTCTGATAGCAGATCTATTCTTAATCATTTCTTTACCTAACAGTTGAATGTTTTGTTACTAGTTTAGTAAGGAAATAAAAGAGAAATGCGTGAAGCGATATAGTGGCGATCATCGTATGCAATCTTACTACTCACACGCAATTACTCTACGTATTCTGAGACTAATGAACGAAGTCAAATAGATTTATATTCATTGGAACGTCTTGCAGGCGGTTAGGAATTAGTCAATATTAGTTACCAGTTCTAAATGTCTTTCCACGGGAGGAGATCCTGCAAAAAAACTATGTATACTCCTTACTCTGGTCAATACAATTACTAGGCTCTAAAGTAGTTTAATTGCTCAATTTATATTAATAGGACAATGTTTATCGCTTTGAAATTCAAAGATAGGGAATAACAGCCGCCCTATATAGAGAGCCACAATTCAATAATTATAATTTATACAGTATTAATTACTATGATCAATCATAAATGTGTTTTTACGCCACCATGCAGCCATGCACATTAAAATTGCGATATTGCATGACAGTAGTTGGATGCCGCGTGACATTGCGTCGTACATAATGCGTTAACGATATTCTAGTTAAGTACATACTATACTATATTAAATAATTGGAATATTGAACTAGGTAAAAAAATTGGTAATATAGATACCACGTTAATATAATAATAATTAATTTCCGGTGGCCTTTAAATATTCGGACTTTGGCTCAAAAGTATTTTTATGTACTTGTTTATACTAAAATATTAAGGAATAATTTACGATATTTTTTCTTTCTATAGATTCAGAAGTTTTCTTTACGCACCATCACTCATAGTTATTTTGTGCTGTGCAAGGCCCTAGACGAGTGACAAAGCGCTAAGCGAATAGAATATCCCAAATAGATTGATATATAATTTGTCATAGATTACATAGCCGAAACATTGTCTTTCACGTACATTTATTATTCAATTCGATTTCTATTTGCCTAGCGTTTAGCTTGTTCAGAGCAGGGTAAACTGACGGTTGCACTACTTAAAACAATTTTTGAAGGCACACCAGAAACATCTTATATGCCAAGTGCAGCGTTAAATACAGCTATCGTGTTGTCTACCGTATTTAATGTGAAATTTAATGTTCACGCACAACGATACGCATGGCAAAGGTCATGAAGGTTGCATGTGAAGCCTAGATGTAACGGCTTTCAGATAGATATACTTACACGCAACCGAACCAATTCTTTTAAATACGCTGTTTAGCCGTAGGTCGAGCGCCCTATCTTTCTCCGGACTTGACCGTAGAAGATACTGCATAAAACAAACAATATTTTGTGTGCAAAATATAATATGATCTCTTTGAGATTCGCTGCCGTAACTGAAATTTGGTTAGGTGAGCATTATCAATGACCTGACTGTTGAAAGATATAATCCTAATCATATTATTATTCTAACTTTATCCTCTTTTTAGCCCTGAATTTAGGTAGATACTATTACAAAGGTCTTCCTTTTTACTTAACTAGCAATGTCTGTATGTTTGTTTAAGTCATATCTTGCAATCTCAATAAGAACCACTCCTACAATTCTGATTGAAATAAAATTTGGCATACTTACGTACCTTAGGTGACAATACAGTATTATAGTACATTTGAACCGGTCTGATTATGGAGTCAGGTGGAACAAAATGTCGCAATCCCATCGTGTTCGGGCTTGTTTAATTTGTTTTCACAAGTACTTTGAGCCTAGTTGATTTAAAAGCTTGTGTTTAATAATACCTAATAATATTTTTAATATAAACGTATTATTCCTATCTGACTTTTGACTGCCTCTTTGGTCTAGTAGTTGCTTAGAGCAACTGCTGAGCACGAGGTCCTGGGTTAGAATCCTGGGTCGGGCAAAGTGTTACTGAGTTTTTCCATTAGGTTATTCTCAGTAGCAGCACGGAGTGGATTTGTGCCCGGTTGATGGCAATAGGCTCGCCCCTTATTACATTGGGACCTAAAAAACACAACTGGCAAAATGTGGGTGTATTAGGTAGGTGTACCTCTGCCTACCCCTTCGGGAAATACAAGCGTAATGTTGTGTTATGATGTATGTTTTTATTCCAATCTAAGTTATATTACCCACAGTTAAATTCTCTTAAATAGTAGGTATCTCCGGATAGATACTAGTACTACCATCTGCCGACTTGGCGGCACGAATATTCTGGATAATAGAAACAATGAATTATTAAGTTTAGGTCCTGAAATATTATACCTGTAGCATCAGAATCACGTGACAACAGCCGTATTGCGTGACGTAGTATCCGTGCTGCGTGACTCGGCGAATGCACCTAATGTACACAGAACTTGGGCGCTTTTCAGTTGCCTTTTTTATTTTAATGGCCACGCTATCGTGAAAATTGCGGCACTAACCTATCTGGATAAGCTTGTTCTTTACTCCTGAATAATAATATAAAAGTCTTGCTTGTAAAATTGGACTTTAAGTTTAAATGCGGCATGTTTTTTATAGTTGAATGGAAAGAACGTATTGTTGTTGTTTTCCGAACCTAAAATACGTAAATTTTCGATGTAAATCATAGTCTAAATCTTTCTACCTACAGGTAGCATAGTAGGTACTGGAAGCATGTATGTACCTAAGTCATAAAAATATTGAATAACACTGTTTATAGAAGTTATTCATGAAACACCCATAAACGAACGCCGCCATTTACGAGCTGAGATGGTAATGATGACACGGTGCCTTGGACAAACTGAATATTCTTTACTACACGCGTACACAGCACAGCCCCCTTACCATGAACACTTAAAGCAGGACAGTTTACGTTGTGGAAGCGAGACGCCGCATGACACAGCAGTACTGCACGTAGCGGCGTCTCCCTTGCAAATCGGAATATGTCCTGCTATAAGAGTTCATAGTAAAGGGGCAGCGCTGCGGACTGAGTGTTTTTATTGCATTCAATTAACACGCAAACAGAGACATCATACTTTAATTTACTTATAAAATATGTATTGTTAACTATTAGGAGTTCTCCTTAATCAGGAGGCATAACTACACCCATATTTTGCCGATGGCAGTCGTAGCGCCTATTACCATTTGTTTTATTGGGCTCACATCTCCCTTTACCCGTAACGTAAGGTAATTATCATATTCTTAATCCATTACCACACGTACCCGGTACAAGAAGTACTGTTCAAATATGTGCATCCCTAACTAGTTTACTACACATAGGTAAATACAAGTTGTCGAGTCTTATACGACAAATTTTAACATTCTATGGCTGTCTCTAAAAGTTTTGTGAAATAGATATATTGTTGGTTATTTTTCGAGTGGAGAAAGAACGTCGGCCGCTATACACGCTATGATTGCAGTATTGCATGACAGCCCTCCGACACCCCCAGCGCCCGCTTAATGTGACGACAAAAAGACACGTATGCTTTTTAATACTTATAGTTAAACTAACAGAACCGTTTTACTCAAAATGTAACAAAGAATTTGTGTTACTGTACAACAAGATACAAACTAGCTAAATATAAAACCTCGTTTGAGACAATGGTCCTTTTGAAATCGTCCGCGGCCCACTGAATATTAATAGTGCATTTTCATAAGCTTTTGCATCGTGAATGAAAAAGATAGACATTACAAATACTGAATAAAAATTCAATGAAATTAGACGTAACTATCATTATTTCATTATTTACAAAATGAAGGTTTCTAGCAAAATAACGCCTGTAAATATTTATTACAAGACCATAAAAGAAATGTGAAGTTCATGTTTATTTTAAAACTGCTATATTCATCTCAATCAATAAAAACTTTTTAACATTACCTATTCCATATTTACGGAGGGGAAATACATTATTAAAATTGTAAGCAAATTGAAAACCTCATGGTTTTCGACATTCCGTCATTTTGTACTACACCAAACGTTTTTGCGTCACATTTAACGCGATGCACATTTTAAATGAATAAATTCTTCATTCGAATATAAGGCGATATGTATTCTATTTACGCAGCAGGGTACCGAAGCTGACGCAGTCCGTAAATAATTTCTTGATGCGTCAAAAGGACATTTAAAAATGATCTTTTTAAACGTAATCATTTTTTATTAAGCTACTTTTTGTTTCGATATGGCGTGTTACGTAGATCATACCAACCCTATTATTTCTGATGGTAATACAATATTTATGTGATAATATTAAAACAGCGGGACTAAAGCTAGATAGCTTTCTGTCACTTTCACTGTTTGTCAAAATAATAAAAGGCTAAACACGCTCACATTTTTATTTGAAATGAGAAATATTTCTCAAATGTTTTCCTTCTATCTTGTCTGTGTCAGTATTGTGTATTCTAGATGTTCGCCCGTTACATAGCATGATGCACTTTGTTTAGGTGCGAATTAATTTAGCTAAGCATCCATGTAGACGTCTAGATGGCGCCGCTGTGCACGAGTTATCTTCACTGCATCTTTTCTTGCACTATACCTACATTTCAACGTTGTATCACATTCGCTTTGGGTACCTACTACAATATAAGCGATGGCTTTGATCGCGTGGAAAGATTGTGTGAAAACTCTTTTCTGGCTGTATGGAAAAATTAGGGCACTTCCATATTATTTCAACATTGAAAATGGTTGACTTCTTCAGTGAATTTGAATTAAAATCAGTAAATGGAACTAACATTGAAGGCGCATGGTCAGCGCAATGATGTGGTACTACAAAGTACCCGATGAAGAACGACAGATTATTACTACTAGTAAAGGCAGTTATCACTTAGAAATGGTACTAATACATATACAAAGAGGTCAAGCGCGTATATTTTAAGCTACTAAGTATTAATTATTGTCTGTCTCTGGGTATTTTAAGAGACACAGTAAGTAATGATGGTCTTATATGTATGATAATAAAGAATTTTTCAGCCACCTTGACTGTGCCTAGTGACAACTACTAGCTAATCAGTTACCGGCTCTAAGGGAATCAATTTTTCTTCGGTTATAATAATCGTGACGTATAAATAGACTGCATAAAAATAACCGGTTCTCCGTTCATCAATACTTTTTAGGTGCATAGCAAATGTCAAGGATTACGTGCATAACACAGGTGCATAATCTCGGTTCTGTTACGCCTGCAATTAAAAAAATTGGTTACGCACAACTTAGGCAATAAAGTAATAAACTAATAATAAAACTAGATGCTTTGTTTTGGTAAGTAGATAATAGTAAAGTAAATAATAACTTTCAGTTTCATATAAAATTATTTATTTGAAATATTCTTCAAAAGTATATGTTCTATGATAAGATTTACTTTTTATGAAAATTACGTAATAATTATGTTTTCACCCAATTGTGGACCAATTTTAATTGTTTTTTCTTGTTTTCTTTCATTCGTCAGTTTTCGATAACAGAACTCGAAAATATTATTTACAGTTATAAAACTAAATAGGCATTTTGTGTAGTTTATATGTATTTAATGTGTTATTAAAACGTGCGTGTAAAACTTTTAGTGATGTGACAGCGACATGAAATATCATCGATTCGCTAAATTATATCGTTTTGTTTGTTAGTTCGAATGTTTTTACCAATTTTTTTGTGATATATACAATTTTAATATGAATAGAGGTTTTTATTTGATGGTGTTTTAAAACTTTAAATCTCAAGACATATCTTATACCTAGTTAGTTATCCTCACGACTGAGTCCGTGATGACCTGATCATTTGTTAGTTTTACCACATATAATTCAGTGTGGAATGCAATAAATATTAAGTATTGAGTAAATACTATATAGTATAGCTACTTATATGAACACCTTAATATATTATGTTGTAGTCGGTGTTAAAATCAACATATTCCTAAACAATGTTCGATTTTCAAGAAAACCTAAAATTAAAATGTTGTTTGTATTCAAGTACCTAGTGGCCTGCTAATTTATCTGAGTGACGGCAGAATATGATCATGGCATCAACACTTTTCTATAATTAATCCCAAATTTAATTATATACCGAGATTTATCTATTACCATTATGAGTTTCATCCACAGTTACTGTATTCATATAACAGAGAATGATTTAAATACCTAGGTACGCATCTATTAGGCATTGTATCTTTGCGATTTGACACGTGTGAAGTTCAACAATGTAAAATAAACAATAAATGTGTAATCACGACTCACGAACATAACACACGTCTTTTTTAATAACAATGTAAGAAAATCGCACCTCAAGCCTTTACTGCTGAAACTACACAACTACACGTATATTGTTAACTTTATAGATAACACTTGAACGCGTTCAAGGCGAAGTCACAGTAATAAATAATCAATTGTTTGCAACATTTACTTGTATAGTCACGCAAAAAATTCAGTAAAAGGTTGAACGATGTTACAGCCGTTATTACATAGTTTTATTTCATTAGCATAACTATCTGATATTCGCGGGTCGGGCAATAGAAAATAATTGTATCGACCATTATTTATTTGCGAAGCTCGGCTACCGACGACGGTAATTAGCGATTTGCATGTAGTCGATGGTCAATTAGTCGTCTCCGCTCCACTTGCCCCCTCTCCCATTCGTACTTGGCGTAGCGTTCAAATTGCGTTGCCGTACCCCTAGCAACCGCCACAGAGCAGAATAACATGCTACCGAATACTAGACTAACAAGCAGTGCGACAAAGTCTAACAAACAAACGATCGTTGCACTGTATACATTTCCTCCTACTGTGTTCTAACATCGTTCCTAGTGTCCGATTATGAACATACCGAAAACTGCCGGATTTTACGAGCACTTGCGACTTCTAACGACATTCGTCTCCCATTAAGTAGGGAAATAGGAAGGATAATTCCCGAATGCGCTGCAGTTTGTGGATTTAAGTTTAGGTGGTACCTACATAATGGATGGTGGCTTTACTCGGTTACTTAGTACATAATACGTAAGTACTAGTCATTGTCAAGACTGTTATCCTTTTAATTGAAATCTTTGAGTAAGTCCGAATTTTGGCTAAAATGTAGTTAAAAACCGATACAGTTTTGGCATTTGAGTAGTAGTGAATGTTATGTGAACCTTATACATGTATTGAGTAATGAAACCTTCTCTCACTGACATACAATGAATCCTTATGCAAAAATAACGGATTTTTTAAAAAAGAAGTTAACATACACGCATGGTATAAAGCAAGTGCTAAATACTCCCGTCCTCCCCAGGATCATTGATTACAGCGAGGGTGAAAGTCCCCTCTTATACAGGTGCCTAATTTCACAGGCTATCCTTTTTGTAGTGGGTCAAGCGCATAGGTAGATTCAATCAATTTGTAACACACATCAACGGCTTCATAATATAAGAACCAACATACAATTCGTAAAACGCTAATGTAAGTATTCTTGAGCCCTAAACTACTGGCAAAATGCTTCACGATGATATATTATAATTCTATGTAATAGATTATATAGTCGAAACGTTATATCAATCCCAAACTATTGCATTTGTCATATTATTAGTAAAGCTTATACCGCTTGCATAAAACACATTAATGGAACGTATTTAAGAACTTAAGGTATGGTAAACGTGTCCTTCCTTCCTATCAGATTGTGAGTTTGAGAAGATTTGTGAATTCCTCTGTGTTTACGCGCACACTTGGCAAGTCTCAGTTGCGATCAACTGCGCTGATGGAAATCAGTCAGAAGGTGATTACATACATAATTGTATTGAGATATTATTGTTTTAGCATGTTGTGGCCATGCTAGATACAATTTCCAAATAACTTAAAGCCACCATAATATACTATTTTTCAAAGTGCACTTACATTATTCTAAGTGCCCCGTACTTATTCTGTACTTTTGATTATTTTATGACATCCTAATGACATTATTAAAACTGCAACAGCACTGACATTAACAATATTTGTCTTTTTGTTTGGTTTACCAACATCGATGGATACGCTCTGATGGATAAACCCAGATTTCCTCATTAGCTGCCTTTTGTTAGGTACTTCTCAGTAGCAGTCTGGGGATTGGACTGATCTTTGAGGACGTAACCAAAACCATTTTACTTTAATTAACTTCTGAGGCACTTTATATTCTAGGACAGGGCTTCCCAAACTGCGTTCTAAGGAGCATACCTATAAAATGTATACCTAGGGATTTGCAAAAAAGACGCAATCATAACAATAATATATTTTACGCTCCGCAGATCAGACAAGGTGACACTTGGAGACCATCAATAAAAATTTTGGGAATCCCTGCCCAATTGTAGGTATCCAATTTTTTGATATGAGAAATTTAATGGTGAAATTCTTAAAGTTTTTCAGCGGTGTCACCCCTAATATTTTCATGTTAGTTATCTCCTGGTTCGCTACGGGGCGTTTTATCGTGGAAACTTAGACGAGCGGAGCGGTGTGAACGCGCGCCGCGTGGCGTGGTACTCAGTGGCGCCATCTAGACGTCTACATTGGTCCACTCGCCACCCGTTAAATTAATCTCGTGAGATCCAGCGGGGTGCACCATCCCTGACTGATAAACAGTTTTTGTAATACACGTTGGAAAAAAATAACGTATCCTATCAAAAATAAAGAATCTAAGCGTGGGTAATACCTAAGCTATGTACCTATTACATATTAGAAATAGCTTCTGGCATGGCTCTTAATAACTTGGTCTAATTAGATACTGCAACCTAAAAAAGTTCTCGACTCGACACCCCATTTTCTATAATGTAAAGATTCTACGAGAATTATAGTTTTTTAAATGGCCTTGGCACTAAGCACGGAATCTGGACGCGTGCCCTGTTAATAGAAATACACTCGTCCCCTATTACATTGGGATCTTTAACACTGGCAATATGAGAGTGTGCCTAGTCCTGTGGTAAGAACAGGCGTGGTGTAATGTGTGGTTTGAATACTGAATCTTCTTCCCCTTAGACATGTACCTAATGAGGCGGAGACAGTTGGTCGCCGTTCGCGTGACCAGCTGGCCTATTGTATGGTCAAAGAATAAGTAAGTAATCATTTATTAGTTTAAACATGAGTATAAATACAAACGAGAACATGCAACAATGGTTAGAAAAAATAATGTCAGTCATGTTTCGCCTTTTAAACAGTCTTAAAAAAGGACGAGGTACAGTCAGCATCATAAGCAACTTGACATGTTAAGAAACCTTAAGTCAAATAAACATCAAGTTATTGTTACAAATTTTAGAATTGTCCAATTAATGATGATCTGAAAATATTTTAGAATTCTTTTTTAAATAAAAAATAATAATGGTCTTATGATGCTGACTGTACCTGCTTATTTCAACTGTTTTTGTATGACTTTGACAACATATTTTTACTAATTGAGAAGAGAAACTTTATATAATCGGTTAATACTTTAGGAAAAGATTGGATTATGTACCTACATTAAAACATGCAATAGGTACTAAGAAAAATTGTATTTCTCCGTAGTACCTACTACATTTTACCATGAAGTCTTAATTTAAATTTAAAAAAAAAATCCACCTTAAAAAAGAAGAGCAATATTTTTGTTGCGTTTTGACGTTATTTTTTAGTGTTGTCGGCTACCACGTAATAAATAATCCTGTACAAGTTGTAGAAGCAACCGCCCGGCAACCCCACTCAAAAATAACACATAAAACGAAGCCTGAAACGCATTCATCTCGCACATTCGCGAAGCTCACAGTAATTTACAATAAATACAGCGTTACGTCAAGTACCTATTACGTTACACGTGTTTCTAATAAAATTTTATATTCACGCCTCTATTCTCTATTGGGCTATAACTCTAAAAATATATAGGCGATTCTTATGGATGCGTAGGTACTCGCACGTTGACATCACAATGGATCTTACATAACGTAGTGTGTCATACAGGATGTTCGGTGTGTCATGCTCTGTATCTATGAACTGCACGGGCGATATAAAACAGGGAAGTCCAGCTCTCTTCTAATGTTCAAGTATATGGAAATTCATTTGGATAAAATTTTGTTTTATAAAATAATTGAAAGTACAGCAAAAGTAGTGCGCCGTATCATTGACGTCAGCTCCCTTAACATAAACTCTTAAAACAGGACAGTTTACGTTGTGGAAGTGAGACACCGCTACGTGCAGTGTAATGCGGCGTCTCGCTTTCACAACGTAAACTGTCCTGCTTTGAGAATTCATGGTAAGGGAGCAGGTAAGGAATGTAGTTATTTATTTTATCGAATCTTATGCAAGCTATATTTTTCTATTCGGTGATACTAAATAAAATATTATTTTTGTATACTGCGTAGTATCCATAACAGGGTAGGATAAAATATTTTTTAATAATATTTAACACCTTATGTTGTTACGAACTAATTATGAATTAGGAACTCTACGAAGACTTTACTATCTATATCTAAAAAAAGTAAAATATGTAGATTGTACAACAAGTAGTTTATGCAACATTACAGTCAAGGCTTAAACATTTGTAATATTTGTTCTGAGCCAAAGAAGTCCAATGAGAAAGAACTCGTAACTCCTACTTAGTGCTGAAAGTTAATGGCTCTATAAATGCACCAATCAGCTTCAAATAAATTAGCTATCAAGTACAAATTCCTAGGGACAGTACTTTTGAAAATATCTTTAGCTATTTTTAGTACTTTTTTACTACAGAACATCGATGAATACATGCTACATCTATAACATCATATTGGTTTGTAAATTCGTTTGGATTTTGGTAAGGTTTTAGATTTGGTAATTCTACTGTCCAAGTTATCCAATTCCTAAAATGACTAATATGAAGTATGAGCCCACAATTCCATTTTAATGACTATTCACAAACTTGAGTAGCATTTATGAAGATTTCCGTGAAACATGGTCAGTGGAGGAGCATCTGTTCTGAGGTAACCAAACTGCGCCATGCCACGACAAGACTAATACTGTTTGGGGAAGCAACATTAGTTACAGTTTCTCGTCATTTAGTTAGCATTTACCTAATGTTTTGTT
Organism: Abrostola triplasia; assembly: GCA_946251915.1. Taxonomy (NCBI): domain Eukaryota; kingdom Metazoa; phylum Arthropoda; class Insecta; order Lepidoptera; family Noctuidae; genus Abrostola; species Abrostola triplasia. The sequence goes on along the minus strand of OX276428.1, from coordinate 8,632,474 downwards.
CCATTCCTATGTTATATTAATGAAAATGGAACTATACTATGCACTGATTACTACGTATTTAAATTATAATGCTATTTGATTGCATACCTTGTATGAAATGGTCAAATAAATATAGATAATAAATTAAAGAGTAGTACAAACATAATAGTTCAAAACAACACATTGTTATACACCGTATAATTGTTGGCCGTTATCGTGTTAAATAATCAGCTGTGCTATTCTAAAGGCATCACTTACGAACTCACTTCTAAATCCGCGGTGAGATTAGATACTAGCGTATTGCAACGTGACGTGCGAGATGACTTTCGAGATGATGTTAGCGTTTTAAAATAGCATAGTAGGACCCCAACATGACATTTACGATGGTACAGTTAGTGCATTTAAAAAATATATGTATTCCATTTCGACACCCTCAATCTGCGGTAATACCTGCACGCCAGTAAGTATGTAGCCCATAGCCTAAAAGAAATAAATATAAAAAATACCATCACGTGCTTTCAGGAATAAAATAACATAAACTTTGTGTTATATGAACACAAAGGTTCGCTTGATTACACAAAAAAGGGTGACGCTAAAACATTTCACGTAAACAGTTTTAGTTTTAAAGTTGGCCGCTTGGTTTAAGAGCAGAGTAATGTTCGAAGAGTGAAGGCAGGTTTCTTGCCGCACCTGCATCGATCAATGTCAGCGGTTGCGGGACAGAAGAGGAGATTATGGGGAAAAACTGGACTCAGATTTTTCTTAGTGTTCCCTGCTATGTAATACTTGAATTAATGATCTTTTTGTTCGGATGTCTTATGACATACGCTTGCTAACGGGATTTGTGTAGGTCTAGATATGTGTTGAAGTTTTTTTATTTTGTAGTAAGACGTTTTGTCGGTAAGTTATATTTGAAGTGCTTACAGATTTTTTTTAATATGAATTATGTGAGCAGCCGTAGGTAAGACATATTAAAGAGCAAGACATACTGAGGACCACATTGAAAAATAATGTTTGCTTTTTCCAAACTTAGCTCCTTGTCATGTTCAATGATTGATGGAAATATGCAGAACTGACAACCTTTGGTAGTTGACAAGGCACTGTAAAAAAGACTTCTAAATTACTAACGTTCTTCATAATTTATCTAATCAGCAAATAATGTTTTACGTAATTTTCATATACGAGTATTAACTCATGACACAACACTAAAATATATGTTGCAATTTCCAAGCAGCAAAACACCTATTCATCCTTTAATAATACGGCAAAATGAACTTTGAGAACTCACCCGCCTTATTCATAGGTACATAAGGTACATCAGACACTGGCCATATAATATTAACGTCATTAAACGTGGAGAGCCCAAGGGATGGTAGACGTAAAGCGAAGTCGCAAAACATTGAGAAGCCGTGACAGGTCACAGCTTTGATACAACACCCGGATCACTCACAAAGACTTTGTAAACAGGATACACGGACGATGGCCACCCCAAATCTTTAATGAGAACGCAAACAATTTATACTGGGCTCTGTGGTACCTAGGTAAGTAGCGCTTTGAAAGGGAAGTTAAACTTAGGTACAGAAAAGTAAAAAAGTTAACATGGTAATAAGTGTTTTGTATAAAATTTAGTTGTTTTATCTGCTTCGATTATAATTAAACCAATTGAACTCCTATACTTTAATTATCAGCTGATGCTATAAGTTTTTAAAATCTAAGATACGCTTTCATTTTACTTTTCGAAGTACTTACCTAGTATGACGCATTATGCATGTCTTAATGTTGCCCGATTGTCAAAATATAAAGCAATAACAGTAAACTTTTAGTTGATTAGTATGTTAGAGTCCACATACTTACTAATCAACTGAAAGTTTCCTTTAATATTCCTACACAAGTTTCTCCAGTATTCTTCATGAGTTTCAATTTCCAACCTTCTCTGTAATCTTATTAAGTGCTTCGTAATTTATACGATGAAATTCAATGTTACTGAAATATTATCTACTTCAAAATATACTCCTAATATATTCGAATTTGCCTATATTGTATTTATTTTTTTCACGTTCTAAAAATTCAATTATTTTCTTCGTGTAAGTAAATATTTTTGTGACAAATACTAATTAGGCTGTTTGGGTTGGGATTAATAAGTCATTGGACTACGAAAAGTTTTCGTTCTCATATCAATATTTACATTAACAAGCCCATCATCCATACAAAAAAACAGTAAACATCTTTAGACTATTAGAGTCATCAACATAGGTATACTTTTGCAAAGAACATTTAATATAATTACACAAATGCAAAAGAAACTCTTACTTCTTTTCTTAACGATACACACACCGAACTCCATGCGAGGATCCCCTAGTTTCATGGACTTGCGAAAAATATTTACAAGTAATACCTACCTTGTTTGTGCTATGTGAGTTTGTACGGCAGGACAGGCGACGTAGCCGCGGTGTTTGCCCGAGCAAGGCGGAAAGAGGTGAAACATGGTTGTCAAACTGTCGAAGACTTCAGTCCACACAAAAAGCGCACGGTGCACTTTTGGGTTAGATATATTGGGGATCGATATATAGAAATCGCGTTTGACGTAGAAATAAAATGTTATGGGTATATAGGAAATTAATTAATTTAAAGGAGGCGATTTATGGCTAACGCAGACTGGGACGGCATTTCAATTTTTTACCAATGGACATTCAAACGTATTGTTATAGAAATACGACATAAATTTCTATGCTTTAAAACGATGCCGTGGCATACCGTTGTGGGGATGCCACGAGATGCCGCGGCATGCCGTGGCATCGTGTCGTAAATTTCATAAAAAAATCAGGATGTGTATCGGGCCACGTATGCCGCGGAAAAGTCCTTTGTCATTCCGTCTCGGTCTGCGTTGGCCAATATGTAGTTTTTTACAACTTTATTTCTACTTATTGCCGATTTCTTTTTTCAGAAGTGTTTGAGAAAGTAAATTGAAGGGCATTTAAAAAAATTAATCATTTATAGCGTAAATATATTCATCAGCTACTGATTTTCATTTCCTGGTGAAAATAGTAGACGCAACGCAGACGCCGTCAAAATCAATTGCTGAGTAATTTAAATTTCCATTAATATTATGTTAGGACTGTACAAAATCCTAATTAAGATTCAATTTCCTACGAGTCCTCTACGTTTACCTTTATTTATTTATTTATGTGCAGACGATCTGACTCAGACTGGAAATCCTTTGCCGCTTTTAAACTTAATTCCTATTCACTTTATCAACTAAGCAAACCGTTTTAAGCCCACTCCTACATAAAGAGCAGCCAAACTGGACAACCCCGTGAGAAATCGTTTTAATACTCAAAATCCGCTTGGAGTTTCAGCGTTTAATGAATTACGTCGGGTGCAGCCTCCGGCGCAAGACGTGCATCGATCAACGTCGCACGCCCACCCCCCTGGTGGCACTCAGCACCCACCCGCCCCTCAGCTCCCCCTCCCCCGGCCTCACCCCCCTCCTCCCTGGTGGATAGGCGCAGGGAGGACCACGTCCCCGCACTGCCCAAATAAAATATTCGCGCAGCGCTGCACTTGCGAGCTTAGATGTGACACTCGTTGTCACGTGTCAAATTGAGCTATGACGTGTATAACTTGACAGGTTAGTATGCGAGCCGCGGTACTTTGTTGTCAAAGACTTTAATATTTAAATTCACATTCCTATTGATACTGTTACCATCAAAATATTATTTTACAGGGTATTAAAACTTTTTTTTACATTTTGCACTTCAGCATTTTATGTTTTCTGATTTGTTGTTTTTTTTATGTTATGTAACGTACTAAAACTTTTTAACAAGAAGCATGGCAAGAAGTCTGCACCTACGTTTTGTATACTTACAATACCTAAACCTAAAAGTAAGTACCTTACATAAAGTTATAACTACTACCCACGTGTGGATAAAACCTTATTAGTTAGTCAATAATAACTGAACTAACTACTGCGAGGAACTCTCAAAGTTGTATTCTCACTTACTCAAGTAAATACCCTTTTTTTTACTTCACCGTCTTAATATTATTAAAAAAATTATATGTTATTTAAAAAAATATAATGTTTTATTCAATCCAATTTTCTTTTCTAGCTTTATAGGTGCGGGTGTGAGATAAAAAGAGGTAACTGCAAATTCGCTTGCGCTCTTGTGTAGCCGGGCTTTCAGCCTGGGGCTGCGCTACGTTCAGTCTACGTGACGGTTCTGAATTATAAGAAAATGCATTTACGACGCTCCGCCGCAGAGCAGACGGCATCGTGTTTTCGTGCCTAGTACTACCTGGGTTTAGTATGATTCACATAAATCTTACATCACGTACAGGCTCTGCATTAGAGATTAGAAAAAGGCGATACCTATAGATCACGTCAAATGTATTCTTCTTGTTAAGCTTTTTTGACCCGTAGGTATTACAAAGGCCCGTATAGGAATGGAGGGGAGGCAATCAAAATGGCAGTAAAAATATGAAAAGTAATTTACTTAAGATTTATTGTTAGATTCCTAAATCTTAAAGAAAAAACACTATTATCGGCTCACAACCGTAGAGAAAATAATATAATTTTCAAGTATTTTATAAGACATCCAACTTCTGAGAAACTTCAAAAACAATACCGAAGAATTTGATTCTTTCACCGTTAGCTTTGATATTTGTTCTTGTTTGTTAAGGTATTGCTTATTTCATCATGCCTCTATTCTCCGACGGGGTAGATAGAGATGTATTACTAGGTCCTTGTACGCGAGCCTATGGTCATTAACATAGCCCAAGATTCTACTTTCCAGTTTAAACTTTAATCAGTTCACTCCTTGTTTAGTTGCTGCTGTAACTACGTGAACTTGACTCATTGTTCACAACGCGAAGTTAACTTACAATGTTACCCGAACATAAGTTTATTCTCATGTCTTAGGCACAAATATTATTGCGTTAAAGATACCAACTTACATTTATTCAGGTACTGTCCAAATTGATTTGTTTCATTTATTTTAACAATCAAATAATTATTATCAAAACAATAAATTAATTAGTCATCATCTTGTAATTTCCTTGATAGTTTTGTTTATATGTATGTACGTCGTGTAGGCAAATAAAACAATTATTTCATTCTTTTTTTTCTTTACTTGCTTTTAAGAATACCATGTTATATATAAATATTAATTAATTAATTTGATCTCGAATAAAATAAAACATAATTTCCGACTAAAATATTCTCAGCTGCGAACTAAACGATGTATACATATTTGAAATCGTCGAGCCTCCCCTAGCATTTCTAACCTTGACTCTTTTTTGTCCATTAAGTCGGTCAAGGTTGAGCGGGGGAAGTGCGTGAAGGGTGCGTTGACAAGCGGGCCTAGGACAACAGGGGCGCACCCCCGAAAAGGGTCGTTGAACTTCACGACGCTGTAGGTCAGGATTTAGGAGGCTTGCGTTTGTTTTCCTTAAGTTATTCCAAGATAATTATATAGAGGTATATCATATTCTGTGAAGTGAATCAAGTTCAGTGAGTAGTTTTAGTTACGTAACAATATAAAAGTTATTTGTTAAGAAAGCAGAATGTTATTCCATCAGATGTGAACAAAACACTTTAGATACTTCATTTAAATCCTACCAATAAAGAAGCTCTAGAAACATAATTGGATTAGTATGCATTACAAAATAAAAGATAGACCTACGTTTTGGGTTGCCTATAGGACCTAGCGATGGTACAGCAAGATTTAGAAATAGAAGTAGCACACCTCTGTATTTTTAAAGTAATTCATAAAAAGTATATCAAAAGTGACATCCAGAGCGCTGCCATTGCCGTCAAGCCAGCGTGATAATATTTATGGTAATATTTTACCTGGGCAGTGTCTCGATCTGTGAGATTTGCATTGATATAGGTATATGTGTAAATCATTGGGAAAAATCAGTGTATAAGACACTGAATATAAAAATTATAGTCATATAGTTAGTTAAACAAAGGCCTCCTCCTTAAAATCCCACGGTGAACGACAACTTGCCATTTTCATCCGCCACTCCTTATTTTAACGTTATACCCTAAAATTATAATAAAATAATTATAATTTAATTATTTACACTTACGATAATTACACTATCTGTTTAAAAAAACGCAAAAGATTATGCCAGCGAGAAACTGTAGCAAGAAATGTATGCAGCTCACTTGCATCCGAGCTTATCGCATCTATCAACGTCCGAAGGCTTTCACGGAAGGCTTTGTTCGCACGGTGTGAGCTCCCCCGCCCCCCGCCTGCCTCCCACTCCCCGCCCGCCCTCAGACGGTACAAACAACTTCAGCTAACTCCGACAGCCGCCCAACTTTCTTTGTGGGTTGATAGCCCACCGAAATGTAGCTCATTTGTTAGTGTATGTAATCATAATGAAGATATGTTGTTTTAATTTAGTTTTTTTTGTTTTTACATATTTTTAACCGACTTTACATCTAACATAACTTAAACACGCAGCAAGTTTGATAAACAGTATGTAATAATTATCTAAGTTAACACATTATAAAACACCTACAAAACATACGTAGATATTAAATACTTTTTAATGAATAGCTTACCAATTGCATAATAATTACACCTACCCTACACAACACTGTTATTACGTCTACAACACAAAAATACAACCACTATAATTACGTACGTAGGTATAGGATAATAGCTTTTTTCTAAAATACTCGTATCTTGAACAAAAGCTGACGCACGGTGGTAAGTGGAGGGTGCATCTGAACGTACAGGGCGGCCATCGATCAACGTCGCCTCGCAGACCGATACTAATGGGAGAGACCAAGCCGTGAAAACCTAGCCTTGCAGCCATGTGGAACTACTCCTGGTTTAACGAGAATTATATATCAAATTATATGTTGGTTAGTTTTAGGTGGTAGCGATTGAATCCTGCCTTTTAGATTGATTTTGAAGTGAAATGTGGTTGTGTATGTCGTCATTACAATTAATATTTTTATTTGATACAAAATGCCTGTAAAAACACAAATAGTAAAAGTACATTTATTTAATATTTCAGTAAAACAACAAAGCCTTTATCTCTTTAGTTTTTACAGGACAGAAGATTGTTTTAGGACCAATCCTAAAGCTTGTTTAATCATCTTCCCACCTTTATTAATCGATTGACAATTCCCGCTTATGACAAAGACAGAATCAAAGAGCTTCGTGGAATCCCATCATCAGTTGTTTGTAATAATACAAAGTAATTTAAGCTCATCCGGTAAACCCGTTAAACTATAACAGACAAGAGGCAGACAATATCAGTGGATATTGCATGTAATATGAACACTTAGGGAGTTGTCTGTGACATACTTGGAGCATATAGAGCTTGTTACGGCAATAAAGCTAATGCGCTTTAGCGAAGCCGTTTTGGATGCGGCGGGAGCCGGGCCGGGCGTCGCGCTCGCATCGATCACGCCGATACGATCACCACCCACCGCCCGCGAGACCACACAAAACACCAACCAAAACCAGCAAATTAATACATATAATTACTTACAATGGCTTTGTTTTGTCTAAGATCTACACACGTAAGAATTCGCAGAAAACTTGACTATAACTTTTCATTTTATGAAGAATACAGTAACGTCTAGTATTCAAGAATTATTTTGTTAATGTCCCCCGTCACAAAAGTGATAAATTACATTCTAGAAGTAGATTATTAATTGTATTAATATCAGAAACCTAAACAACATCACATACTTAGTTCTTATAATCAGTCGAAATTTTACTAAAAAAAATACGCGTCATTCTTTGTCTTGACTCGTTTTTTAAAACACGAAAATAACACATACCTTCCGACTAGTAAGTTACAAATACCCATTAAACATAAATGACATCAACAAATCATTTCCAAACGAAATTGGAGCTGCGATAAGGACGCAGACTGATCGCGAACTCTCTGTCAAAGGGATCACTAGTTCTCCGCGAACGTTTCATCCTTCTACGTCGGGCGGGCGTTTAATATCCGAACGTAGCGGCCGTCTCTGCCGTCTTTTTACTGCACGCCGAGCGAAAAATAATTGATCGATTCCACCATTCCACACTGGAGCTTAATGGCGGTATGACGTAAAAGGAACGCGTACAGTAACGGATGCGGATATTCTCTTTCACCTGCTTTGAAATTTTGAGGATCGTATCAGGAATCCAATTTGGTTGTAAGCTAATGAGATTTTTTTACAAAGGTTTGGTTACCGATGGACGAAGCTGATCAGACTAGCATTAACTACAGATACTGAAGGTAAATGATTTTAGGCACACAGTTATGGAATTGTAACTGTACTATATTGACAATGTAACATGGCAAAAATATGATAATGTTATTAACTCAAACTAAAACATGACTGAATTCCATTTAACCCTTAGCCAAGGTACCTAATATATTACGGTTCATCATTATCAGCCTATCTCAGTCCACTGCTGGACATAGGCCTCACCTATGGCACGCCACTGAGCTCAATCTTCGGCGCTCACTTTATAGTTATCCTATTATATGTATTTATTTTCGAATTCTTACAAGAATCGACTACAGCATTATCATAAGTTCGCACAGTTTTGGCAAATTGCGGTTATTCACGTAAAATTAAGGCGAACCTTGTTATATTACACTTTCTTACTGGATAACTAACAGCTTCACTCTATACGCAGTACTGTCTAGTGTTTATCGTTAGTTCGGAAATTTGGTGGCAGGTTGCTGTTATCTGAGAACACAGAATATTGGCAAGCACTGGCTTTTGGCTATGTAGTTTGAAGTGAGATTCCACAACGTTATACCCTGCACGCTATTACAGTTCTACCTTTGCCGCATGATTCTCTTTAACCTGTTAAATTCAAGTATGGTGGCTGTACAGTATTATTAGAAGGTATGAATTTTATTCAAGCGTAAACTTTGGGAATGCCTGACTACAATCTCGAGGTTATAATTAAGCACTCCGGTCGGTCGACCGGGCATCCCCGAAGTATGCACGTAAGGCAAACTATAGGTATAATATGTATGTAGGTATAAATATTGATCGTTTTAGTCCGCCTTTATACCGTAATTTAATGTTTCAACGAAAGGTGGCTATAAGTTCTAGTGCATAGAGAGTAATTTATCTTCCAGAACTCCGATCTCCGGTTGACTTCTGTCAGCTTTATAACAAAAAATCTTGTAACTGTTTGGCCATATTCGAAATTAAACCCAAAAGCGCGCGTACTTTAGTGGTATTTTCAACTTCGAGTCGAATGAGGCAATCAACATACTAATTAATCATAAAATGCCTTTTCTATTACATGCAACATACTCTTGTAGGTATATATGTTGAATCGTAAACAAATTCCCACGCAGAAGAACTATACAAACATGTGTTCGAGGATCAAACCATTAAGCTATCAAAGGCTTTCTACGCCTTCACGTATCTGACTCTACATTAAACAGAATTTATCCACGTATCTATGAAAATCAACAACGATTGCTATCCAGCGCTAGTCAGAGAACATTAATTCCAAGCTTGTTTTCATCCGAATACTACATTCCTTATGCACTAATATAAAATTCCATTGGAGGAATTACTCTCGTGGCAAGACAGATGATGTAAAACGGCTGGTGCAAATGCTTGGTATGCCAATAATTCAGATTAATTCCGCTGGATCTAATAGTTTAGAAATTAGATATAATTATGTAGAGCTTAGAATCTAATAAGTCATAAACTTACAAGCAACCATCCACAGGCCATTTTTAAAATTGATTACTATCAAGCAAATTTTTTATGGGTAGGTTCATTTTGATGAGACCTCCAATATTTCCCTTACAAAAAAAATCGATTTTGGTAGCTAACAGGGGTAGCTCATCACACTCCAACTTTTGAGCGTAGAACCAGCATAACGTACCACGCAATGAAGGACAGTGTGCCTGTTGAATTATATAAATATTAACTAAGCAACAGTTAAAGATTCTGCTAGTTAAAAATCATTTTTGATGACCTTATCCTTCCGATATGTATCGACAACGAAGTCATCAAAAATTGGTACATTATATACTATGTAGTCATAAAAGTGGGGTGCAAGTAGAGAAGCCTTCACTTGTGATGATACCTAAGATAACTCCGACGCACCCTGAGCGTACCCTCGCAACTATCCTCATTGACTGGCCCATCTCGAAACCACCGCATTAAGCAGCCGTATTTATTCCACTATAAGGGTAACGTGTAAACTAATACGAAGTAAAGCTACTTTCTTATTAACATAAGATTTGCTTCAAGATATTGTCAAAGCTTTCAACATAGGAACTGAGTTAACGAAGATATTCAACTCTTAAGTTTGAAATTCACAGGGATTAAGCTAACCTCCTACTACACACAAGACAAAGGCGTTTATATAAACGTATTTATTGGCATCGTAACTAGCAAAGCTTCACGCTGGCTCGGTATCGTGGTAGTCAAGATACGCGGGACCTAGGTCGGGAGCTCGCGGCCTTTTGAGAGATACGGGGCATTGTCGGCCCATTGTCAGCGAAACAATGGCCATTTCAACACCTCACAATAGCGCGAGTTAGCTCCGTGAAAAATTAACGCGCCCAACCTGCGTGCGATGAACGTTTCGAACTAGCTTCCGCACTCCGAGTGCTTTGACTGTTATTTTAGGTTCGTTTATTACCGTATGAATTACTAGAGCATTGGAACAGCTTAATTGCTCTTTAACTGAAGATCTTCAACTCTAGGTCTTTTAAAGGAGATATAAACATGAATATTCGAATTTTTTGAAGCACACGATAGTCGACATGCCTATTTTAGAAATAAAAACAAATGACGAACACGAACGAACTCATGCATTAGTTACAAACTTTATTGTTTTGGTGTTCTTAGATGACAAGTAATTTTAATATCTACTGGAAAGTTCGGAATTTACCCTTTACTGACATTTCTTTATTTGTAAGTCTACCTACTAAAGACTAGAATATCTTTACAGCTGTCAAAAATAAAATAGGTACATATAAGGATCAACGAACAAAAACATGTTTTTCTACAGGTGTTAGCGACACAAGTTCTAATTTAATATACTCGTGTTTATGTTTCGCCTCATACTTTCCTCACATCGATTGTTGTAAAGCCATCGTCCTGCCAAACCTATAATATACAAAGTTAATCAGCAAAAATAAACGAATACCCAGGTTATTTTACAGGAATACACGGGGCTGCGGTCTCCACGCCAAACTATTATTAAATTAAGCGACAGGTCAGTGATTTCAGCAAATTAAATAAGTATTAAAGCTCACAATACCTGAAATATCGATGCGATAGTGCCGTTGCGGTCTCAATACAGCCCAATTAGTCGGAGCAGACTTCCGCACGTTTTTGCCCGACCACTAATAGGCAAGATCTCAGTCAGGAGGCATTTACAATACGCGGCGAAACGTGTGCGTGATGTGCATTGGATTCAAATGTCACTTGCAGAACAAGTCGGCCCGACAACTGTGTTATTGTTGTAACGGCATTATTTTGAGAGAGTCGTAATTTTATTTGTTTCTGGATAGAGCTGTCGGTAGTTGTATTTGCAATCGTTTTGAGGGTTCTCATTCTCTCTCTAACGGTAACCTAAGAATGTTAACCCACTCCTAAGTAACATTTTTCCAGTTCATTCTTCTTCCAACTTAAACATTCTAATATTTTTAATATCCTTAAGTAACCAAAACAAGTGCAGTAAATAACAAATGCGATACGATATGAGACGATCATTTAACACTACAGTACAGCAACTGCACGCCTACGACCGCTTCATATAAACCTATGTATCCTCTACATTTGCAGGTACATTCATACATAACGTAATTCCAAATTACCTTCGCTCCTAACTTGGTCATACCCAACAATATGATGCGATATTCAAGTCGTGAGGTGTAAAGACTCCGGGAGGGTAGTAAGGTATTATAGGCTCGACTCAGCACACAATTACGCAGGTCAAGCGTGCACTCGCTTCGTAGTGCCACAATTCACAAAGCTAACGCCAGATGACTATATACGTACCTACTTGGGTATGTCTATTGTAAATCTCCTTTGTAGAGACGAAACAATCATTCTATGTTGTAATTGGTTTATGTTAGAAAACAATTGATGATTTCTGTTTAGACATAAGATGATGCACTTTAATTTATGATAAGTTGGAAAACCCCAAAGTTATTTTGACTGGCTGAAAGTTGAGTCACAATAAGTTGATATCTTATAGGACATCACAATGTACAAACAAGTTAAGGATAAGAAAATTGTAAACAATTGAATGACTGAAAAAGTTACACGTAGAATGTTTATATTCGTACGATTATATACGTAAAACAAATGTTATGCTGCGTAAAGAAATTGTTTGGAAATTCGGTGCGAACTTAATTCAAACTTGTATATGCGTTTATCAAACTTAGTATTAAGTTAAAGCCGCGCGGAAACCGAGCCGAGATAACTTGTGAAACACGATACCATCTCAAGGTCATGTAGTTCATAATTAAGTTCAAATAAATGTTTTGGCTTTAACGTACACGTCGAAGATCCTGTTGCATAATACGTATTGCGTATACGATTGTGTGTACATTTTACACCTCTATTCATAAAGATTGGCAAAAGTGAAAAATGGCGTATTCACACTGCCGTTTCACAGGTTATGTAGGTAGTAGCGGGTGAATCAGTTGCCCATATCTACATATAATCATCCTAAACAACTACAACTATCTGTCTTGTCATATTGAGTGTAAACAGTGTTAAATTTCTCCGCAACCGTGTGCTTCCCAAAATACCCCATAACCTCAAAGCTGTATGTTATTCTATAGTTTATAACCAAATATTAACCAAGTACCGCAACAATGATGATCTTCAAGGAACTTCGTGGGAAAGCTGTAGAGCGCAGTTATCTACCGTCTAACGTCATAAACGCCGATCCATTTCACTTAACTGTAGCGTACGCGTTTAGCGTTCTTGAAATATGCAAAGCGCACTCACGACCGACCCGCGTAATAGCGCGTGAGATGCTTACAGCAAAAGTCAGCTCTAAGCTACGAACGAAAATCTAGACTCTTACGCGGAGCCGCCCATACATTAGAGCTATCGTTGATGATACACTTAACTTCCATGTACGATGTTAGGCTAATAAATCTTTTAAGTTTAGGTATGTATGATAAGCCATCTATTTTGGACGCCTTCCAAAGTTACTGGCCAAGATTAGGAATTGGAAGCTCAAGGGAGAGGCCTATGCCCAGCAATAAACACTAAATCGGCCCTTACAAAAAAAAGCTTTCAGGATTACCTACTACTTCAGCAGTCAAGTATAATAGTTCCTGATATTGGTATTTGATATAACTAAGATAAATAGATAGATTTATAAATTCGGTATAATGCGCAAAATGTCACATTTTGCCATGTGAATTTTACTACTGCCGGGACTTACCGACTTTGGGACTGCCAACCGGTAGATACGGACCGGTAGATACGAACCGGTAGGTACCGGTAGGTAAATACATAGATATGAATTCCGGTAAAGCATGAAGTGTGTACTTATTATCTCATTGTATAAGATATACATAAATGTCACCAAATCTCATTAAGGCCAACTCTAAGCTCATTGTAGCATAGAGCTAGGAAGTGGTAATACAATAAATCGTAGCACATAAATAAGGAAAGAGCAAAGTTCTCGTTTGTATCACGCACGGCGTGGCGTGGCGTGGGTGCCTCTCACCGATATGTCTTGGATATAAAACAAATAGCGAGGCTGCGTCTGCGCTGCGTGAATCGTGACAAGCCCGCACACCCTGCGCGGGACCAAGCAAAACCGACTGATGTATAAGTACTATGACGCTAGGCACCATAGACCATAGATTTCGTGTGTGTCTAACTACGCCTGTGTAGTGCGTTTATTATTTCAGTCCACGCGAACTTGTGGTGTGTATTTACTATAGTGACTTTTATATCACTGCTATTAAATACTTTGCATAAATAAAAATTTAATCAAAGATATGTTAATTAGAATTTTGTTTAGCATATAAAATTGTTGTATTTCATAAATTTTATTTAATTGAAACAGCCACACAATAACATCTGCGCGAAAATCGGCCTTTTAATTTCATTAATCATCAATGGTAATCAAAAATTAGCATTAAACTAGAAATTAATAATCGACCATATCGCATGTAATGTAAGGCAAGTCCGCGGCAGTAAATAAAATAAATTAATAAGCTCACTACTCGGTAGTTAGGATTGTCTTATCGTAAGTTGCGTCCGCGCACAAAATACGACTGGTGCGCGCGCCTCGGGCCGAAATAAAATAATATTTATTTAATTTACCAAGATGCTTAACTGTTAACATTATTGTTTTATACAACATAGATTATACAAGCACTTTTTATAGGTTTTGAAATTGAATGTTTCCAATTTTGAATTAAATTTCACCGTTGTTTATTTATTAATGTAAGTTTATATTATACAGGACACCTTCTTCCTGGATTTCAAAAGTAAGACACGAAAGAAAAAGATATGCTTAGTAAGCGATTTTTAAATAAAAAAGTTATATAAAATAAAAATACCGGACTGCTAAAAAAATGAAAACAAGTCTAAAATTATGTTAAGTTAAGGTTAAGCTATAGTCAGTATATCAGTCGGGAGCCATACTTGAAAGGATTTGAGGCGGTCGAGATTTTTTATGGCTCCCGACGTAAAAGTCACTATGCTATATCTCACAGTTGAGACGAATCTAACGATACTTCTCAAGCTAAAATCCATCAAGCCGTTTAGGCTACAGAGCGTGCCAAAGAAATATACATACACTCAAAAAACATAACCCTCCTTCTGGCGCAATCGGGTAAAAACGCACAAATTGTGTCTTCGTTATTTATAGTACACTAAAATGTTATTTTTATTTCAAGTTCTTACATCATTCCTAATCATAAACTTTAATAAAATAACTCCTACCGCAAAGCGACATGAGAACTTCATACATATTTTCTTTGGATATTTTTTATACACAATACTAAGCTTCAATTAAAGCTTACATTTTGCGTGGTTATGCGCGTGCATCGATGTGCGATAGCGCAGAAGGGCGTGGAGGGCGGCGCATGCGCAGGCCCACGTAAGACACCCACGCTCCACGCTCCACTGTTCCTTATAAACGCTGTTATGACGATAATATTACCATACTGAGAACCACTCGTCACTCAAGCATTTTCGCTTAGTTGAAGGGGTTATTTACCAGACAATGTATATATTTTGTAAGTAAATAAAACGCCGTCATTGCCTGCATTCATAAAAAACTTAATATATATTGAAAACGAACTAACCTATAAAATGTTCCCTAGGTAGGATTACTATTTTAATAATAGATACATAATATAAATACAACAAAATCATGCGTAAATATTCTGAAGGACTTTAGGTAGAGGTGTACTTTTGCACATCCTAACCAACACTACTACGAGAGATCAGGCGTTGGATCAACAACTTGGTAAGCTCAAAATACGGTGGAGTACCGATGTATAAATAACTTTCACCCATCCTAGGACTAACTGTAGCAAGCGTTACTTATCCTCACAGATTGACTGATCAACACTGGTAGCCTTGAAAAACAAATGAAAGCGAAACTGTTTCAGAGTTGGAATATAGTAGATAAAACTCAAATGCCAAAAAAGTTCGTTTTACCCTAACTATGGCTATTATTTTGGGGACTTTTAAAATGGCAATGGGCTTGCCCCCTAACTTAGGACTTTAGAAAGGAGGTTAATTATTTTTAACCTAATATTAAGTAATATGAAAAGCATTGATCATCATCCTTTCAAACAGTTTACTAACTTATTAAATAAAGATAGAACTAAAACTGGCAAATAGCCACTTACACCCTAATTCCACCTTAAACTCTTCACAAGTGATTCTCCCCAAAAAAACTTAATAAGGCATGAAGCAAAGTTCGTAATTAAAACAAAAACATTCTAATTCCAACAGCATGGCAACTAACACGGGTGGAATCGTCCAAATCATACGTAAGTTACTTCCACAGTTGAGCAAGTGCGGCTCGCTTTTACCCCATTGTGGACCAATTAGTTGCTCGCGCGCTCCTATTTGTAGTGGCCATTTAAACGCCAATTTAAACCTCCACTTGGTTTTGTTAATCTAATAACATTTATTTTTCTAGCTTCCTTAATAATGTAAATTAAGAGCTGGGTGTTTCTCTACCGTTTTCTGGTTCATATTGTCAAGGAATATATAGATTATAGCTATTATATTTGTTTAGCATGCTTATTAGATACTACAGTCATTGTTGAGTTAATAAGTTTTTTATTAAAACTGCTTTAATTAATTATAATCAAACAAAGACAAAGAGCCAATAACGTAAAGAATTCAAGAGAAATATGAACGGTACTAAACCGAGCAACATGGAGGATTAGACAAAAGAAAAAGAAATCATATGGACATCAAAGAACACCAAGCTTACAAAATAAAAGGAAACGACGCAGACACAGGTTTTTTTTATCTCAATGTGGAGGGAGATATCTTTTCCTTTATATAAAATAATACGTACTAACTTAAGTAAGTTTAATTTGTCTTGCCAGCCATATCATTGTGTCTATATAAACGGTAACTAAGGATTATAATTATTATCCATTAAAAGTATACAACGTTAAAGTCAATAAGCTATAGGCATTGACTATTTATAATAAGTAATCTTACGTTCACGAATGATCAAGTTCTGATGCAATAACATCATCGTTATGGTACTATGTTTTAATTTTACTTAATAATTTCTCATGGCTTTCTTAAATTGAGATGTTTGAATGTTAACAACGACAAAACTCTAATACCATGAGCAAGTTTGATATCTTTTACTTGATACAAATTATCCTTAGATTTATTTAATTTATTTATTAGTAAAATACAAATAATGTGCAATTCGATTTAGGTATTTATTTTTAAAAGCTGTTTTGTTTCAGGCTCCGTTAAGCCACATAAAAACATTAGGGACCAATGTTGCAGAGTATTGGTTGAGGATGAAACTATCCAATCAGAAACTTTTTATGTAACTTTAAATAACCAGATTTTTACGTTATTGTAAAATACTTACTACTAGTATGGATGACCCGCTGTACTTACTAAAAGATGATGAAAAATGACAATAGTTGGTGCAAGGGGAATTAAAGAAATTGGAAGTTAAATCCGATGGATTTTAATTCCTAATCTTCTAAAGCTTAATTATAACCTTGTATTATAATTTCGTTCGTAAAGTAGTATTTCAAAGAATTTTAGACTATAAAGTACTACGGCGCGACGACAAGATTCTTGCACTTCGTTCTCTCTACTAAGATAGGCAATTAAAAATGTTATCTCTTAGCATTTTGAACACTCAATGTATTTATTGCAAGTAGACCAAAACTTTTACATGCAGCGATAGCCAAGATACATTTCTGAAGGCGTTTAGACAATAGTCGATGTTTAATTGTTCTGTTGACGGTCGCTACAATTGCCCAAGAGTATTCTAAACTTATTAAAGATATGATCGGTAATCGCAAACATAAAAGAAGTCAATTTATCTAAGTATTGGCACCTGTTCAAAGTATATTATTATATTATTGTTCTAATATTTTTGTTAAATACAATAGCTAACTTACAGTAACTTAAATGAGCTGCAATTACAAATGGTATGGAATAAATACTAACCCATTAATTTGATTCAGTAGATTGCTCTATACTATGTAAAATTAATTTAACTAGAAAACTCGATGTAATCGAAATGTTATTATTTGAATTATTCATAATAGTATCATTAAGATAAGTATAATTCGTTACAAGTGCATTTTGAATTAATTATAGACACTGCATTTATTATTTACATTCCTTTATAATCTAAATGTTATCTTATAGGGTAATTAGGGAAACATCGAAGGCTTAATTTAATGATCACATTTCAGTGTTTATTTAATTGACGTATAAGTTGTTTGATGGTGTGTCAATTATAATAATAAGTAATGAAATATCGTGGTGTTACAGAATTTACCACGCGAATCCCAGAAAAATCTATGCTGGCAAAATATGGATGCTACTATGCAAAAGCACAATTCGGTTTTTCCCATCGAAAAATGAAGCTTAATGTTATACACACATACAGACTGGTTGATCTAATCAACATAATAATTATATTTCTAATGCAATCAATCCCAAATGTGTGTTGCTCTATTACTGTTAATAAAACAACTACGAAAATCCAATTAAAAGTCTCTGTAATTTATTTTTAAATTACTCCGCAAAAACTTGGTAGCAACATTCTAAATTCAAGATAAATAAACAGACTGGAAACCTAATTTCGGTACCTAATTTCGAAAATAGACCACTTTTTTAAACGTATGTAAAACTAGTAAAATATTAACAAAAAAAACTGAATAAAATAAAGCTTGATTATAACCTTGTTAAAGAAAGATACATGCTGGCCATAAAAGTCGTTAGCGTTTAAATTGCGAAGCGGCTGCACAGACCGAGAGCACCATTACCCGCGTTTGTACCATTCTGCAACAATTAACTGATCTATGAGCCAGTTTATAGTTTCTCGCGCTTTTATTCACCTACATCTATATATGCTGTTATTGCCCATAAATGCTCACCATTGAACAAATTAATGTTCTCTTCTTTTAGAGGGAAAGGTAAACTATTATCGCCTATGATTTATTACAACACATTATCATGAAACCTATCTAAAAGTTCAAATATCGGATCTTGGCTGGGAAATATTACCTGCCGTTTTATACCCTCTAACTAGACACTCTGAGCCTCTAAATTATCAAGACATCACGTTTTAGCGTCTAGTGTGGAAAATTATTAGGATAGCACCCGTTATGTTCTGCGCAAGACTTCGAACACTACACGAAATATATACTCTACTGCCTAATAATATTATTGTATACCATTACACATTCATACCTAAATTCTAGAAATGTATTATTCCAAAAAGCCTTTATCTTTAAAATCATTGTGTAGCTTTAATATAATTATTAAATTTAATTTCTATATGTATAGCCGATGTAACATAAGTATGTGGATAAACGTTGTGTAAATATGAGCTTTTTCCAAGTAAAACGTTTGTAATCTCACTGTAGTCTTGCGTACTTTGACAACGGTTTTATTAATTAAACTCACCTTATTTAACACACAGGTATGTAAATTAATAAAAACCTCCGTGGTTAATTTAATATTATAATAGATGTACGTATATTAAAACAGTTCATATTATAAAGTACCCTATTCTAGCTTCAGACTGATGTCCAACCGAAAAGCAATTGTGTTCCTAACCGCCTATCAACGCAGCTTCGATATAACTGCAATAAAAGTTCGTTACATAGATAAATCGTATTATTTCAGATTCTCTATCGGTGTCCATAATAATCGGCATCGAATCATAGTGCGTCGGAAAACATAAACCATGAAATACCGTTTCGGCAGGAGTTGAAAACTTTTTTTACGACACTACAATCAAGAAATCATCGAAATCAGTACACAAAAAAAATGTGAGAACAGAAATATCCCTTTCATTGTTGAGGATTACAAAATATAAGTACATAAAATAATGAGAATAGGGCAATCAAAGTGTCCGCTCCAAACAAAATGTTGTTGACCACTGCAAGTTAAGATTGCTGTCATCAAGAAAGTTAGTTGTTCGTCATCTGACCATCAGTATCGCTTTAGTGAGCTCGGTTGTGTCCCAACTGAGATGTTGTTCAATATGCTTCAGTTAATTCAATTTACCTAGGTAGTCATACCTGATATACATTTTCTCTTCTTTTATTTTTATCCCTTGTTAGTTGAGTCTAGTCACCTAGAAGTAATTAGTAAGATAATTAAAAGGATTTAGGGTTCAGTTCACTAACAAAACATCTTAGATAAACTAGTATTTCTAATTTCGTCTTATTCCATTATCAGACTTAACACTAACAAAATAAATGTGAAAGTTTGTATGTGTGTTTGTTTCTTCTTCAGGCTAAAAAGGCAGACGGCAGACGGTGCAATTTTTTTCAAAATTGGTAAAGCCGGCACCCTGGATTAACATAGGCGACTTTTCATCCCGAAAAAATGTAGCGGGTAACACCGCGGGGTGCAGCTAGTTTACTCATAAAGTCAGTAAACCCTGGCTCGAAACAACATATTTATTAGAACTGGCTGCTATCAAAATATTTATTTGAAAATAGATCACCAACGGGGAACCAGCCGACGTCGTGCTAAAACAAACTCGGCCTGCAGCCGTGGGCGTGTCCGGCGCGATGGTAAGGCACGCGTCCGATCCCCTAGATTATTTCGCTATACCAATCGATGCACCTTTGCGAAACTAACTCGTTCTTACCCGGAATACTTGCAAAGTAAGTCGCTGATGCTTACAGCAACAATAGCAACAGTAAAGTATAAAACAGTGCAAAGATATCCAACTATTGTTTTTAATGTCTTGGGTCACTTTGTCGACATTTTTATGCCACAGCTGGTAACCGCTTCTGCACAAAGCACGTATGATATAACTATCATTTATTTATTAACAGAAAATTTGGCTTAACGTGTGAAAATTTGAAAGAATTTTTTTTCTTAATGATTATAAGGTACCTTATACCAAACTCACAAACAAAACACACCAGAGAAGTAATTTTTATGTGAAAATATTAATCATGATACTTTTATTGGTTGTAAAACTAATTAAGGTAATGAATAATTAATGCTTTAAAGTTATAGTTCCTTGGCAATTGATTGTTATGACATTTAAAATTGTCAATTTATGTATGCGTTACCTAAAGAATATTTTTTTTGGTATTTAAGTAAACCAAATAGATCGTGTAAATACAACTCTTAAGGCAGAGCTTTGGGTAACGCGTAACACTACAGCTTTTGATAGTGGTCGTTTTAATACCTAATATTAAAGCCTGTCTAGAAATGACAGTTGAGATGATAATCGTTCGGCGGGCCACTCGAGTGAACCTTGCGAAGTCATTTAATTAATTATAACCTCACATTTGCTGATACGCAAGTATTAATCCAGTGTGGCAAGCAAAAGGAGCTAAGTGCAATCACTAATCAAGATGCAGGTGCCTCCCAGGTGCGTTCCAACACTCATTTAGTTAAGTGCACCCAGTTTGAACGCCGTATCACCATTTGAAGTAAACAAAATTAGCGTTTTGAACACTGTTTACTGTTAATTAGCAATCTGTCTATGTCTAACGTCGACTCTACGACTATATTTTACTATTAAACATATTTAAACAGCATAATTCAATTTTAATGAGTATTTGCTTGTAAAGATTAATTGACGATAGGTAGGTGTTACCAGTTTATCTTTATTTTAATGCCTTAATGGACATAGTACAAGCGCAGCCCGACATGGCCGCATCGTGCCACAACTGCTCATTTTACAAGCAAATGCGCGTTTTATATTTAGATATTTCTTTTAATAGCGTCCTATTTATGTTCTACAATAAAACATGTTTAGCAAATCGTTTGCTTTAATGCCATAATTTTAATATTTAAGTAGTCAACTTTAAGTATATAGAAATTAAAACTGGGCAGGAAACGAAAATAATGTGTTCCAAGCCCCAACACAGTTCTGGGAAACAAAGCTCCAACAATTTAAAAATTAAGCCGTCTTGAAAGGAGTGATGAAGACGTTCCACAATACGTCAGACGCGAGTCGTGTGGAAATCGAATTAAATCAGTCACTGGCTGAAAAGAATCGTTTCTTGGCACGAATGGACAACAATGCCTGTTATTAAAAAAAAGAATGGTGATAAAGAACGTATAATTTGTTCCGTAATTAATGCGAGGCGGTGTGACGGGGCGTGAGTAAAGCTTCTCATTTCGCATGTAGAAAGCCGCGTCTGTCCGCATACTGGTTCAGAAGTTACGTCGATAATATTACGATAAGAACCTGCTCATTTGTATAATTAATTGTGACTAATTGAGACGTATTTAATTGCACAAAATGTGTATGTAAATTAAATTAGCGGAGGTTAAGCAATTAGGGGTTGAATATCGCGATTCGGTCACGTATTTTGTAACGAATTTGTGAATCGATACAATGTTATTGTGAATCGGCACGCGAGAGTGAGTGGTTGACAAAAATCTCATCTCGAATGTGGCCGCAGACTGTCATGCGAATTGAATTGCATTGTCCGACGTCACACGCCTCGCCCCTCCTGACTGCATTCAACGAATAGCACCCTCAATAATAATGTTACTCAACACAAATAATCAAATCATTAAGAATATTTACTTATTCCTAACATTTTAAATATTCGCATTATTGATTTTACTGTATACTGGCTTGGTTTGGTTTGAAAACATACGGTTTTAACAGGATTTAAGGCTTAAAATATTTACTTGAGACATGTCTAATAGATTCTAAATTTTCATTAGTCTGGGATTCCTACAAGCTATATTATTGGTTGAAGCTTATAATAGACGTTTAATAGACCAATTGACTTTTCGTGAACAGAAAAATCGAACAGTAGTGGTTACACGGACAATTTTAAACGCACGTAAATATTGTGCCAATCGCTACGAGTTTAGTGTGTCTTCGCCAATGCCCCTGACTAGTGATGTATTCGAGACTGGGTATTCACACTTGTTACTATGTATTATGTAGAAAATAGGTAGGTACCTAAGTGACTAATAAACTTTTATAGAAAACTAACTAAAAATATTTAATATCCATTATGAAGTAACTAGAGCCTTAATTGTTTTAGCTGACGGAACGGTGTTCTACGGCTCAAGGAATCCTAGTGTGGAGCTTAAATATTTTCACATTTATTCAACGTGACGTAATTAAACGTTGTTGACATACAAAGTACTAAATGAAGCAAAAGTTGTGTTCATTAGACGCGGCACGTGTACGCACAATCGTCAGTTAGACCTGTAACAGACAGCATGCGGCATTAGTTACCGCGACTGACATTCCAATAGCGGGCTGGAGAAGCCGCCAGCTGTCGTAGCCGGCCTTATGACCACATTCGTATAATGCGTACTTTATGAATGAATGTGTACGTATACACAGCTAATGAATGACAGTTGAGCTCTACTACCGATTATTATTTGATTTGTGTAGATTTCATGTTCTCGGAAACTGTTAACTGACGTTGTTAATCTGACTAAAGATCTATATTACGTATCGTTATTAATCTTGTTTCCGATTGTATGTATAGTGAGGGAGCCAGTTTATAGCATATCTCTCATCTGCTTATTGAAACGAAACGGAACAAGCAGTTAAGTGATTTTTTTGCATGGGAATCGATAATTGAACGGCTGAACAGTAATATAATGAATCTTTTTAATGTGTTTTGAATAGGAACAGTGCTTTTACTTTTTAGCTGGTGGTACCTACTTAGGGTCGGCACCTAATGCGCTGCATATATTAATATATTATATTATTGAATTAGTGTATTATGTAATCATAAAATTTATGACGTATATTAAAAGGGATTTTAATCATTGTGACTTGTGTGTCAATATAATTAATATTTATTGTATTATACACCATACAATATATATTAGGTTACATACTATATTTCTAGAACACACTATATAAAACTTATTTACACGCACATTTTGAATACTCCCCAAGCCACCAGTCTTAAGTGAGGGCCCTATTTTACTTGTTTCTGACTCAAATCTGGAATAACTTTGCATAGCATGAATCGCAAAAAGCGCTCGTACGTAAAAGATGCATGCATAGCCAGGCCAGCGTCCTGATTTAATAGAATAGAAGGCCATAGATGTAGAGACACACGCTGCTCCTACTCGGGCGTATTTCCGTTTATTTTGTTTAAGTGATTCCTCGCTTTTATATTGTTTACATTGACGCTTGAACTTGTGGTTAACTTTTTATCGTCTGTTTGTTTCGGACGTTGTTTATTAGAGGTTTTATTAGTGTTAGACAAAAGGCTGCGGGTTTCGAAAAGTATCTTTAATATGGTTATTGCTTCAACTATTTAGTTAATAACTTTGAGTATTGCTGTGTTTGACGGCTGTGAGATAAACTAAAAGTTCAAGTAACTCTTGTACGTTAAATATGATAAGTAGCGTTTTTGTAATCAATAGTTGTATCGCCTATATTTTCATTCCAAATATAGGAAGTGAGTCGTTTGGTAAATCCAAAATTCCTTTGCATTTCCACTAGAAATGTACACTATTCTAAACAAAACATCGTTATATCCTACAGTGGTAGTGGAGGGGTCGCGCGTGCGGCCTCTATGGTCGTTTTGCGGCGCGCATGCGTCGTGACCGCGCGCGCGCTCTCGTCACGCGTCCCGATCTGCGCAAGCGCACACCACTATTTTATCGCATTAATTATTTGGAAAAGGATTCCCGAAGAGCCCACATTCTTGTACTAGCTTGTCAGCTGTGGGAACCCTTTAGCTAGCTTTTAATTATAAGCAAGTTATCATATTTTGCTTGTATAGATATTTCAAATTGTGAGATACCTATTTATAATAGTTCTACTAACCGTAGCATTATAATTAAAGATATTATGATGAGCGCCGGTTTAAGTGGTTTATTTATATTATTTGGTAGTTTGTCTTCGAATAACACCATTGAACTTTAGGGGTTCTAGAGTGCCCACACGTCATTCGTTTCAGCATTTCAAAGATAGATCTTTACTAATAACTCACTACATTACATAACATCACGCCTGTATTTCCGTGTACAGCACACCCACATTTCGCCAGTTATGTTGTAGGTCTTATTCTAATTGAATAGAAGGCGAACCTATTGAATCACATAACCAGAGGCCGCCGCCGTACTATTTAGATGTGCCTAACCTTTTTAGATATGCCAAAACCCAATAACACCTCGCACGACGCGGCAGGGTCAGCTATACCAACGAAAACTTCGATAACCAAATAGAAGTGAACTCGATGTCCCAGTAAGTATCTACTTACCGTACCTATCTAGGTACATGTATTTAGATCAAATCCTTTACCACTAATCGAGTCTCGTTGCAGTATGTTCCCATCGTCAGTTAGTGTAGAAGATAATGGATTCCAGGTTCCTAAACACGAGAGCACAGAAAGCTTAAAACAAATAGCTGTGTAGAGGTTGCGTGTAATTCCCTTATTATTGATTGTAGGAATCAGGTAGGCTGCAGTCACACGGAAGGTAAAAGAGTTTATTTAAGAAATAAATTGTTTATCTTGTAGACATATAGTCGACTGTAGACTGATTCGCAATGTGAGTTAAAAATATGCTAATTAACCGTAGACTTTTTGGTAAGTACGTATGAGTGCGGAGATCAATGCTCATTCCTTCTCTGTATGACAGATTTATGCCCTCCAGCCCCCTTTTTTTTTCGAACTTGTCTCTCGCAGTTAGCTCTAAAGGAGCTCTGACTGCTTAACCGGTCGTTTGGCGAGACCTAATAAAAGGCCTCCAGCCAGGGTCCGCCCCCTTACCGTGAACTTTTAAAGTAGGACAGTTTACGTTGTGGAAGCGAGATGCCGCTATGTGCAATGTAATGCGGCGTCTCGCTTTCGCAATGTAAACTGTCACGCTTAGTGAGAGGGCCGTAGGACAGCAATAAGCTGATATTGTTAAGTTAGAAATTAATTTTAAATTCCGGAAACTCAAATATTTCTATCGTTTTCGCTTCATTTATTTCGAAAGCAACAAATAACTTATTACATTGTACAATAATGATTTGAAACTCAAACATCCACACTTACTATAGCCAAAGTAAAGACTTAGATCGCTATTAATTTTGCACTATCATCAAATCAGATGTTACATTGTACTACTAAGGAGGTCTCTGAGCTAACTTGTAGAGGCAAAGAGGCCTTTACAGATTATGTCCGAGACTTCCAGTTCATGACTAAGTTATATCCATTTTAATTTAGAAACATAGTTATACGAGTTGGTGATTGGATCGTTGACTACGCAATTAGCTTTTTACTTTTAAAGGCACGAACTAGTAAGCTATGTTGTATGTAACTAAGTTGTAGTTGTAGTAAGTATGAAACAGTAGTAGCACTAGCACTAGGACTGTCTAAGTTTAATAAACATTCGCCAAAACTTTTAATAAATAATTCATACCCCACCCTATATACAAAGCTTATGCAACTCAGGTACATTGAGCGTTAATATAACCATCAGAAAAAAACTACAAAATATCTCAACATAAAATGAGCATACTCCAGTGTGGAATGCCCCTAGTTATGATTACACGAAACTCATGCAAAAACGAACAAGTGGGTAGGTTGGTAAGTGGCCGCAAGTGCAAGCTTACATGTACACAATGCGCTCATAGCATTGTGATGTTCACTTGGTCTACTTCCCTGTATTTACAACTACTGTCCCCTTACCATGCACTCTTAGAACACGACAGTTTACAAAGTAAAAGCGAGACGCCACTACGTGCAGTGTAATGCGACCTCTTACTTTCACAACGTAAATTGTCCGGTTGTAGAAGTTCATGGTAAGGGGGCTTTACACGTAGGTATACCTTTGCCGATCTTATTTATTAAGATTAAATCATTAAAAAAAAGAAAATCTTTTAAACATCTTCTAAAGTGGGCGAAATAATTATAATTTACAAAGAGTGCCAGTATTATTAAAATGTTTAAAGTATGAAGGTTTCTGAACGCTGACACACGCAAATACTAGCCTTCCAGAAATTGAATGTACAATGCTTTAGTCCCAATGGTATGTTTAAATAAGTGTATGATTTAATATTGTTAAAATAAGTGATTGGTTTATTAGCTGCGCCATGAGTACGGTTCGACCCCTACACTAGGTGTTTGTGCTTTTGATATTTTGAGTCTAATACGCACCCTCAATTATACAGGAGGTTCATTTCAGCCTAGGTTTGAAACTTATATACGTAGAGCTTTGTGTTGCTTAGCTCAACGCGCTTAACACTTGAATATTCATGACATGAGTAAGGTCCTGATGAGGACTTTGCCTACAAGTGCATTCAGACATCTAAATGTGCACCAAAACAGCGAAAACCCGCTGGAAATCCTTGTCCAAAGATTGGAAACCGTATACTATATCTTAAGTAAATTTAGTCGGTTAAAAAAGAAGATGCTTGAAGTAAGCAAAAATACAATAAAAATACCTTAATTATAATCTAAAAAACAAGCTACAAACTTGAATTTGCTCTAGTAGGTATGTTTGAGTTTAGATTTAAATATCACATGAGCAAACAGCAAAATTATGTTGGTTCCATAGGTAAAAAGAAGTCCTGTGCCTAGAAATCCATCTTAAAATATTAAGATCAAAGCAGTGATTTTAAGTACGAGAAAGAGTTATTTTAAGAACACTGCCTAATCAAGATATCCTTTTTGGGGAAACCTCGATTTCAGGTGTTTCTAATGTTTAACGTTTCATCTTCTTCGGATAAGAAAATCTCTTCAACAGCCTGATAGTTACAGACTAATAATTTTAAATTCATGTATATCGATCGTCGTTGAAGACCAATGACCCAATGTAATTCCCCGATCTCTCGCTAATACAGAAAGCAATAGGGTTGTTTAAGTGTTAAACCCTGCTCTATCCACGCTGAAAACATAATACAATCACTTAAGATAACCCTGCGTCTGCCGCGCCAACCCTGTCTCATAGTTGGTAATATGAACACGTTGCATATCTACTCGATGTTCAGATTCTGAAGACGGAACGTGGAGCGTCGACTATGCGCCGATGACGTCACGCGTGATAATCATTTCAGTACTAGCACTGCCCGTGAATTTGCTTGCGTGGATACTCTAGTTCCCAAGATAAAAGCGTCAAATTTTATTTTAATATTCATGTCATTTTTGGGTAGTTAGGTATACATTAGAAATGGGTCATGCCTTGAAGACTATGTATTCCAATCAGCAAGTTAAGGAAGTAGAGAAGTAGACTGCCCAGAATGCACCATACTATTAATTTAATGACGTCACTCACGGGGGACCTTAAAAACCTATACTTACATTTTAATTTCCTTTAGTCTCAATCGGTCAAGACTACACTGTCACTGCACGAACAATAATACCTCGTCGCTAATGTAAAGACATTTTAATGGCTACCAGAATACCTCTGGTTGTCATTTAACTCTAGAACAAACTAAAATATAATTATACAGCGCAATCTCTTTTTACCTTCACATAAAACACCAGCAGCTTACGAACAACAGAACATTGGTCCCGGAATTCAATGCAAACATAACATCGAACGATACGTCGTTTGAAATATCACAAGTAACGCCGCACTATTAACTTAGCCAACGGATCATTTCTCCCAGCCATAACCAGCCTTACTTGCACAATTTATCTTAAAATATCCCCATGCAAAACCATCCAGGCCATTCGTCTTCAAATACCGCCAAGTCGCAGCGATAATCATAAACTTGGGACACACGACTAGTTTTATGAACCACCTAAAGCATTGCTCCTCGGCTTCCTTACTATTAAAATTAAAATATTTTATATTTCTCGTAACTGTAAAACGTGTGATATGCGAATATGAATAAAACTTAGTTATATGCCTGCTGCGGCACGTGAGTGTTAAACTTAAGAGTATTTTGTCTAATATTACTAGATTGTAATAACCTTACAGGCTACCAGCAATGGGTGATTACTTCTTTCTCCCTCTATATTTTTTACGACTGAGCCACTAAACGAATTTTATGAATTTTGTATAGGCTAACTTTTCATCTCGGAAGCTGCAGTGCCATTTTCCACGCGGACGAAATCACGTGGAAATAGGTTTATAGTAAGAATATTTATTTACATGAAGTGAGTTACATTCGTGTTACATGTTAAACTAATATTCCAACATTTCGCAAAACAGGCATGCAAAGTTTTGTGCAAGTTAGCACATAGTAGTTATCATCATCAGCCGGAAGACTGTCCACTGTTGAACAAAGGCCTCCCCCTAAGAACGCACATAGTAATATTACATAATAAATATTTCTGAGCCTTATATAAAAATAAATACAATAAAAATTCAAAAATTAGGAACACATACCAATGTGCATAATATACCTTTTGTTCACCCTAAAACATAGCACAAAAATATTTAATATTTATATAATTACCCCGACCAATTACTCAATAAAAAACCCAAATACAATGTATTACTGGAAATGTCCATTGCAATTGGTCGGTTAACTATTGTACAGCAACAACTCGCATTACTATAAACAGATGTCCAATCATAATTGAACTTAAACTTCCACTTTAACTTATCCACAATAGTAACTAACTTTCTTAAAAATCATTAAGTGTGTACACGTTCAAAGTATCGTATAACGCGTGCCCAAAGTTTTATCATCAATTGACAAATGAGCTGTTATTGTGACAAAAAATATAACAGTTAATAACAAGCTCGATTCGAAGATGTGTAGGTAAGCATAATATAAAGATCACTTAACAAAAAACGGTGAAACGCAAATAAAAGAAGTCAACTGAGTTATTTATAGGTAGCGCGAATTTTATCGCCTAGCTCTATACATTAATCAAACTGGTTTTATTTCCGATGGTATTAAGAAGTAATTACTAGCCAGACCTCTTTTTAGGAGATTTTTTTGTCAAATACCTTTTTTGTGGTGCAGCTGCAATTTAACGTAGAGTCAATTCACACCGGTTGGTGTGCACTATTGCAACTCATATTGTATAATGTGCTACATACTACAGTATTAAGAACATAATTTAGTTAAATAAATGTTTCATTTAGTTTTCAATATGCTACATCAACTTAATGGAAAATCTTAATAACACTTTGCCCCACCCAGGGTTCGAAAGAGTGTACCCATTCTGTCTAAAAAAAAACATCTAATTCTGAATTTTGAATGATGAATTTAACAAACTTGGTAAAGGATAATAAATATATAGAGACATATTATAATTTTTACTCTATAAAAGAACATGTATATATATTATCAAACGGACCTTTAATTTAGTGATAGGGTCCATTATTACCTTAGTACCGAGTATAAAAACATCTCCACAATTCTCCGCCGGCAATACCTGGCTAACGATCAAAGGGTTTACTTTATCTTTCCCCCGTCGAATTGGAGCTCGAACACCTTATTGATTTTCGGGGGTGCGCTTCATCGATGTAACAACTTACGGAATTTCATTTGAATACCGTTTGAACACGTAATTAAGTCCATGCAAATGTCCACCCGTGGAAGCTTGGGCCTAATATGGAAATAGTAATAGACAATATTTGCAGAGTAGTATCCGGCCTAGACCTCACCACCCTGTGGGTGTCGTAAGAGGCGACTGAGGGAAAATCCAGAAGAAGGATAGCAGCGTCTTCTGTAACGTCTAATATCTGTAGTTAAGAGCATACCTTTGTTTTAACGTAAGTACAAAATTTAATTTTATGAATATTTTCCATGCGTTTCCATCAACTATTTACATATTGTTTTCATGTTAAAACTGAAATTAATTTTAGAAGTTTCGCCTGTCTGGCCACAAAAATGCCAATTTACTCATAGTCTGGTTACAGGTTAGTAGACAAACATTTTTAATATCACTTACCTTCTACATATTTAACCAATTTAAATAATAATGAAATATCTACGAAAAGTTTTCAAACGAACATTGAAAAACGAATTATTAAAAATATTTACATGAACTTATGTTAGATTTTGACTCCTAATTGCGTAGCAGACTGTTGTAAAAGAAACATTAAATTTCCAATAACTGTGAAACCTAGGCTACGCAGATTTTCTAATGACGACTAAGTCGGGGAGATGTATCTAAAACTGTTATCAACGACATATAATGTTAGGTCTATTGCATTATTTAAGCCACCGATAAAGGAATTGTAAGATTATCAATACAAAGAGGTACGTTATATCATAGGAATATCTGTAATGATTTTCAGGCTTCCTTACTTTAGGGTACGCCGTACTTAATCAGCTGATTGCGAAACAAACTTGTTAACGATGAGGTTTAATCGTGTGTAGTCCACACGGGAGCTACTGGTCTACGGCGTAGCTCCAGGTCTACGTCCGGCCATTGAACTCGACGTGCCGGCGCCGAATTCGCATGCACCCTTCTGAACTTAGTACACCTCAAGTTGCGCAGGTCAAAGAGTAATGTACTTGATTGTGTCCCTAATTTTAGTTGATTAAAGTATGGGTTTTATTTTGGCATGTGTCTGACTGTAGCTTAAAAAAGAATATGTAGGTATAGTGTAGGTACTGATAATAGTTTCGTACATTACTGTAATATATAATTCTTACCCCAAGGAAAATATATTTCATTTACAAATGTCGTCCAATGACGGCAATACAACCAATGTTTTACTATAAATCTATTAGACTACCTACACCTCCTTTATGTTGTCAGAGTATTGTCAGCTACAAATCCCGCAGACTAAACAATCCTAAACAAAGAAAGTTATGACGAGCATAACTCGTACTTATAATTGGTGTTCCGAAACCATCGATTGTGAGTGTGTTCTAATCGTTCATTTTTATCGAGTCGGGCCTCGGGCGTGATAGATTATCCTTTGGCTTCCTTTTTCCTTTTAGAGAGCGTCGACCGTCGGCTACGAGGGGGCCCGGGGGGGGCCCGGGGGGAGACGAGGAGGGCCGCACGAACCGCTGCACCGAACCGCCAACGTCATTGCCCTGTCAACTCAACAATACTAAGCAGACGATGTTACGTATACCGAACAATGCGGAATAGGTGTTAGACTAAAGCGGGATCACTGAACTCTTTTGTGCACAACACAAAACACTTTTTACACCAGACGTTTACCCAACAAGAGGACAGTGCGGCTTGCACAACACACAAAAAACTTACAATGAAACGAAAGCAAAAACATAAGTAGCTCTTAAATGTTGAACGGCCCCACTGATTAATTAATTATCGGCAAAGCAAAATATTTAATTACAAATTGATTGCAAATTATTAGTTTCGCGACTATTACCTAGATGGTAGATAATAAGAAAATTAAACTGAGAAAATAGTGATAAGCGATTAATTAGTGGTTCGTGTTAATGTGGTAAACAAGTAACAGCTGCGGTGCATTGAGGCGCGCCCTCTAGCTTCACTTATAATAATATAATGTCTAGACTTAAAGCTACGGCCATGCGTCACCCTCGGTTCACACGCAACGCGCTTTGAAAATAACCGCTCTTCACCTTTTTATGCGCTTCCAGTAAATATAAATGATTACTGCCATACCTATGTGTGTATGCGAGGATATGAAATATAACGACTTCTTATTCGTATTTTATTTTAGTTTAATACCTAATATACAACTAAAATAGAATACGCAAAAATATAAAAAATATTATAATATATAATACCTGAGTAAATTACAAAGACCATATTTTTATGAATCTCTACACTTTCGAAACCTAATATTTCATTCAGAAATA
The DNA here is from genome assembly GCA_946251915.1 of Abrostola triplasia. Taxonomy (NCBI): domain Eukaryota; kingdom Metazoa; phylum Arthropoda; class Insecta; order Lepidoptera; family Noctuidae; genus Abrostola; species Abrostola triplasia. Next base: position 8,600,150 of record OX276428.1, on the reverse strand, counting down.
ATTTTATTATGTCTAAAAAATCTGTTATGGTTAAGGTAAAACACTAGACTAAACAAAAGCATAAAGTAAAAATGAAAAGCTAACAACATTTTTTTCCGCCCAACAATTTAGGTGTAGTATCGTATAATGCGCAAATTAGTAAACAGTCGTGTAAAAATAACTTGAAACAAACAAGTACTCTGCCCTCAATATAATAATAATCCTAAATAAGTCTACCTATTGTTTCTCGACATAACCCGTATTAAACTACTGTGGACGAAATATATCTTGTCTTTGACGCATTGGGATGCGTCATAACAAATTTCTGGAGCCGTAGCTAACTTGGTGCAAGCCCACGAGACTGGCAGAGGGGTGGGCTGCCTCCCACCTCCCTGCCACCCCCTATTTCCCACGCAACGACCTTTGTGCCTCGGCGATGCACTTTGACAGACTTTACTAATTCAATAGATGGACGCTGTGTGGCACGGCTCTTTCCGTTACATAATTATATACTCGTTGCTTTGTTAAGCTTACATTACATATATACTTGGTGTCAAAGTAAATGTTGAGCAATGGAGCGTTTTTAGCTATTGTACTTCGTATTGCGTTGTATGTTTAATAAAGCAATTTTTCTTCGTAGGAAAATTTTGATGCGAAAAAAGGTTGTCTTCGATAAAAAATATTTTTAACGCTTTTATTGAGGTTTATTTTTCTTTTATGAAAAATAGCATTTGTTGTTGTGTCTACAACTTGATTTCTGCTCTAGACAACATTAAATAAACTGTACAATGCACCTACGCAATATCTAATTTGCATTTTTAGAAAAATAAAGCTTATAGAAATATAAACACACCTATTAACACTTGTATAAACATTTTATCTACGCCAGCGCTACAATTAACCACAAATTATTATAATAAGTTATCTAATTGTCGGATCTGCAGTGCTGGGTGTATTTGCACAAGTAAATTGGTGTAACTACGACGTACGGCGCATAGGTACCAGCGACGAATTATGAGTACCTGGTACCTACAGCGTTTGGCACGGCGACGAAATGACGACGTAATATATTTAGTTATATTCTACTTAGTTTGTATAGATAGGTACTCATTATCTACAGTAACTCAGGGCTGCTATTTAATCTCTACATTGTGTGGTTGATACGTATTTTAGTTGAGACTTTTAGACAACCTACGTCGTGTTTGTTCGAGAAATACTACGCAATATCTGATTTTGCACAACCCACGTAAAAACTGCGATGGACTATCTGCGACTGGCGACGATCTTCCTGTATCCAAGTGGAAAGTTTTTAAGCGTTTACAGAAAATCCTGAAACTCTTTAAGTCAGTATTTGGAATTTAAATCTCTGTATACAATGTTTACTTTGTACATTTTAGAGTAATTGTAACTCTAAAGTCTCTCAGTTTACCTTAAATTTGGGTGTTTATGTTACGTTAGGTTGTTTTTATTATTATAATAAACTATGAAATCACGCTAACAACCTCAGACAATCTGTAAACTCGGAAATTACGATTTAGAGCTACCTCGTGTGCCGCCTGTTTGTTTACGACAAAAGATGTCCAGAATAAAAATTGAAGAAAGATATGGAATTGTACTAACATGAACATGACGTTGGAAATCATAAATAGACGTAATTTGGAAAATGAAATTGAATATCTTGTAGCTCTAGCTCCTGGTGTATTCCGAATATATATATATTCAGGAATCGTAAAAGCTGGTTCGAACTTGTTATCATCTATAAACTATGTTATGGATAAATGAAACCAGAACGTTACATATTTTGATAGCTTTTGTTCCCAGTAAAAATATGAAAGTGAAACCATTTTTATTAAAAAATTTGACAACTGGTTTATTGTGTGTGTGTCTACCACAGTACGTTCGGTACAAGGAAAAATGATTTCAGAATTGGAAAACTATGTACTTTTTATCGGATATGAAAGGATTTTCCCCGAGCGGAACTGCGGGACATTGAAACTAAAATAGATTCTTATAGTCATTCCTATCTGTAATTTCCTTTCTTAGATTGACTTTTACGTACAATATACTTATAAAGGTACCTCGAGAACATCCAATCGTTAGTACCTACAAATGAAAACCGATTGTTACAGGTTGCAAAATACGACAACTGCGACAGCCATTGTTGAGACAGACACACTCGGTTCAGAGGGTACGGTTCGATAATTGGTAAAGCCCCGTGCCGAGAACCATTATCTGTAGCATTTCATCTAAGCATAACATACAGCTAAGTCTTCGCCTACCAATTATTATTAGCTATATATCAAAATAAATTGGGAGTGTCCCCGTACCACGAACATCGGAACAAGGTAGCGACAAGTGTCGTTTGCGCGGTGGGTACGGGCGAGGCTCGTGGCCCCCCCCTCGCTTGTTTTGGTCTGTTTGGGCCGAGGACGGCCGCCACACAAAGACGTCGACCGATCCGCACACTAATTCAAAGGAGATCGATAGTGCACCCACCCAGTATGCCCTTTCATGCAGACCTCATCATACAGCCGCGATAATTAAAATGTTTTGCTCTTAATAATATTTGATTTCACTCATTTACGCTTTTGTGTTCAGACGCTTATGTTGTATATGTACTCAAAATAATACTTAGTACTTTAAATATATTTCTTTAAAGAACACTAAGGTATATCTAATAATTTTAAAACAATTAAGCATAGATAAGTAGGTACCTTACAGGTCCATAACATAAAGTTTTTAAACACTACAATTTAATAGAGACATGAAGTTGATTTTCTTATATTTCTAAAACAACATTAAAGTTGCTAATTCACATAATAACAAGCTTATTTTTTCAAGCGCTCAGCCTGTCAACTTGTTATTCTAACGAATATCTATTATACTAGCGAGAAACACCTGCGTTATATTAACCTTACATTGGAACTAAAATGGAAATTTCTCATAATAACATTACACAAAACGTAATACAAAATGAAAGTGTTTTAGTGCAGCAGATTCATTTCTTCTAAGAACTTTGAACGACCTTCGAGAAGGGGGTTGTTCAAGTTTCAGTTTCAGTTGCAGAGGGCGCTCCCACCCATCTCGGGAAATTTGCATGATTAAATGCGCAGCAGTATACCTACTCGTAAGAACGCAAATAATATTGCAAGAAGAAAATTATATACGTAGCTAGGGTATAACCTAGCTACGTATATAACTTTGTTCTTGCAATTTGCTTAGTAGGTATATATACCTACGTACGTAAAATAAAGCTGCTAGCACCACTAGACCAACGGCTACCTCTAGTGGTCTCTAAGTGCGACTGCTCATTATGAGGTCCTCGGTTTAAATCCCGGGTCAGGCAAAATGTTACTAGGTTTTTCCATTAGGTAATTCTTAGATAGCAATAGGCTCGCCCCCTATTACATTGGGTCCTATACCCTAATCGACGAAATGAGGATTCACTGTCACCTCTGCATACCCGTTCGATGAATACAGACGTGATGTTACGTAATATATTTTGTAAAATATTGTACTATGTAAATACGGAAAAAGCAGAAAATCTACCTATGTAAATAAGTACGTCAAAAAATACAAGTAGGGATATCAAATTATGTTGTTTTCGTACCGCTTGGTGACGTCAGGTTGTAAAGCTATTCTGTACAAAAGTACCTATACCTGTCGACTATTTGTCATCACAGCATAGATACCATCAACACAGAACAGCTATCGCTACAGCTATAATTTAAAGGCAATATCTACAACATTCTGTAGTTCCAAAATTGGAATCCACAACAAAGGGACGTCAAAGAAACTAGCAAGTGCACGCGTGCAAGCGGGGCCGGGTATAAAGAGTGAGCGCTGCACGGCCGAGGAGCCTCGTGCGTCCATTACCCCCTCCCGGTGGGGGCTGCCGAAAGTACAGGGTGGCAAGTGTCTCGCTCACACCCAAAGATGCATCGAGTTTCTGGACGAAACCGCACCGCCGCTGCATATAATGGTAATGAATTTCGTCTCCATTTTATTTAGTAGGTACCTATGCTTGTAACTATTGATTTCTCTTGAAATTTCGTCTGCGTAGTTACGTGCAATGCTTTCTTGCAGCAAGCTTTGTGTTTAAAACTTCAGTTAACTGGCCTGTCCTTATATTATGTTGAAAGTTGAACGTGAGCCTCTAAGTATTAAGAACCACCTTTGGGCTATACTACAATTGCTACACATCACAAATAACAGAACTGTTGACTTCAAACAAAAGTGAAAAAGATAAATTACATTAAATTACATCGGTTACATTGTGTAATCTTCGTATAAAGGATACCATCTCACAGTATGTTCTCAATCATTAATTCTTGAAACTACCTACGTCTCCACGTAGAGCTACACAATGACATCAGTGACGTACATAACATATATTTTATAGAGTAAGTACAAACCCAAGTCACGGCATGCCCCTGCACCGATAAATCGCATTATGGCCCACGTGTAGGGAATACATTTTTAATCTTGTTTCCTTTATATCATGCGGCTCAGAAAAGCGGTGAGTAATGCGCTTCTAAAATTATTTTTATAACCTTAATACGTAGGTTAACTCGATAGTTAACGTAACATAACATGACATCACGCCTGTATTCCCCGAAAACGAAGGTGTAGGCAGAGGTGCACATAAAGTACACCCACATTTCGCCAATTATGAATTAGGTCCCAATGTAATAGGGGGCGAGCCTATTGCTATCAACCGGGCACAAACCAGAGTCCGTTGTGCTACTAAGAATTACCTAATAGATAAACTAACAATTTTCCCGACCCGGGATTCGAACCCAGGATCTCGTGCTCAGCCGTCGCGCTTAGCAACCACTGGACCAACGAAGCAGTCAACTCGATAGTTACTAATTAAATTACTCGTAAAATTATTCGTAGGTTAACTCGTACTCAAATCTAAGTTAAAATCTTTTAACATAAGTAACTATATACTAACTAAAATCTTGATAAGTTTAAGTTAATAATATAAGATATGTTTTAGTAATAAAGCTGTACCTATACCTACAATAACTTTACAGAGACAGATTTAAGGAAATGTTTCTATATTTTCAGTAGGTACACAATAACAAGCTTTGCCTACCTATAGTTATTAATATCTGTCTAGCAAGTAATTGTTTGTGTAAACACAAAGCAAACAGAAACACATTCAACACGTAAACATATCATCAACGATACTAAAAACAAACACGTCAAAACAGCGCGGTAACGTTAATAACGCTCACGTTGCCATCCATAGCTCTTTTCATTCGGCACGAGCCGGTGCAGGCTGTGTCAAAGCACGTAATTAGTATTTAGGAAGGTGGTAAGAAAGGCGAGGTCGTGGGCCAGACGTCGGGTATCGATCCGACGACCTGCCCCACGCTCTGCCACCCAAAAGGGTGGGAAGTAGGGAGCCACGCACATCGAGCCACCAATTGACACACTTAAGGTAATACTTGGCACTTACGATGTCGCCATGCACATGTACTGATGGTCAGCGGAAACAACCAACGTAGTTCGACTTCAGCACTAGTATAAACACCGCAACTATACTAGCAAAGGAGCGCCAACTGAAACGCCGAACAAAGAAAATGCGGATCACTTTAAAAAATGAATCCGACAAAGCAAATTATATTGCACCTATTATTATTGTTACCGGAGCAGCAGAAGTAGCTGAAAATTACAGAAAGCTCGACCCAGTTGGCTCTGAGCCCGTACGTAGATCCCAATACAGTGCACTTACATATAAGAGATACATATCTATCTATTTTATTTAACCTTGGAAAACTGTAAACATATTACTGCGCATTTCGGAGGCAGCGACGATCAGGCCAGGCCACCCACTATCTTATCGTGGGTGTTGTGAAGCGACAAAGGGATTACGTCTACATGCTCCCGTGCGCTAATATACGGAGTTATTATGTACTCAGCCTGGAACTTGATGTTGCACGTCGTGCGAGGTATTCCCGGCACGTTTGGACCCTCTAGTCTAGTATATTAGTAATGCCGCGTGCATATAGCTGAGACACCTAAACCACCGTGTAGTCTGCACTTTCGCAACCGCGTCGCTTCAAATGCGAAGGTATTCTGGCTACATTACAGATTCTGTTTCTTTGTCAATGTGAATAATTATAGGTTAGGGTTTTATTTTGTGCAGAAAAACTCTACTTTGTCGGTAGTCGGGTAGATGTCATGAAAAAATAAAACTACTTTTCTGAAACTAAACTACCTACTTATGACTAGAAAGTTAAATCACTACAAAACCACACAAGGATCTAGGTGACTTAATACATATACAAACCTTAATATTTAACATTATACCTGAATTTAGGTATAATTATCTACTTTATAAACAATTAATTAGGTACCTACTCAATATAAATTATTAGGTATATAATTATAACCAAGATTTAAATAATGAAGAGAATGAATTAGACAATTAAGCAAATCTTTATTTTGTGGTTTATTTAAAATAGTTAGAAGTAGGTACTTACTTTATGTTACAACGTTAGGTATTCGTAATGACTATTCATTATTTCCATCTCTTTTCTCAAAACTAAATTCTCTGTTCTTTATAAAGGCAATTTCCGTAGAAGGAATTACTGGTGAAAATAAGCAGAGCACGCAGATTGTCCGGAGCGACGTCGCGTCGGCGCTGCACTTTGGGTGGTAGGGGGGGACAGACATCGTTGGGGGTAGAGGGTGTTGTAAAATCACCCGCAATCATTTATACCCGAACTGCCTGCAGAATTACTAGCCGTCACTAAATTCACGACACCACCCCCTTGCACCACTTTATTATGGCTTTCTCTTATAGTATAAAACTGAAATTGATAGAAATAATTTCTTAAAGAATAGGTACGTACTAGGTATGAAAAGTATTGGAAATTGAGTTTAATATATGGTATAAAAAGCGAATATTAAAGCTTAATACGCTATAAAGCGTTAACAGCGCGATGCACAAGCTTAAAGTTAACTTATCTTGATGGATAAGTTAACTTGTATGTAGTTTTCATTTTATAAAAACTTATAGTGTAGGTAATTTATCTTAGTCTGAAAAAACGAATACTGTCTGCTATTATTCGCAATATTAAATGTTTTATTTATTTTCATAATGCGCTGCCCACGCTTAAATTTTCTCCGCTCGCTCGTGGGCGGGTAGAGATACGAAATAGGTAGGAGGTACTTACTCTTTATAGAAGTATATTTTAAACTTATACGTTATTTTCTTTGTAAATTTTCGTAACGAATACCGACTACGACACAGTACCTACACTTATAATAGGATAGTACTCTATTCTACTCAGTACATACAGCATACCTATCTATACTTATTTACATATATGTACCATGCAGTACATGGGTACATAGGTAGGTACATTGACAGCATCTGAGAGGCAAGACGAGGCCACGTGGTGAGATGCGACTGACGTAGCTATTTGTGTCAGGAGCTGTATCCGTGACCCAGTTCGCAAACACCCCTTCCCGAACCCCCGTACCGACACTGGCAATACTGCCGTATATTTTGGTCTAGGTTATGTCAAGTTATATTGCCGCCATTGCTGTTTTATGCTATCCTTAATAATGTGTAAGTGCTATGAAATTTTAAAATAGCTGTGATATTACTATGATTCATTAGGTACAAGTACATAATAGGAAGAAAATGTACTTTATCCTACTTCATACTCGTGCAAATTGTGCATACCTACCTACGTATTAAGCTGGTTTCCCATAGTGCGTGATATTGAGAATGTACGCGGACCAGCCCACACAAACGCCCTATGCAAGGGAAGAGTATCGTCTATAATAGCGAAGGCACGTTCATCGCGGTATCCGTGCCAAGTCAGTAACATCGAAGGTGCGTTGCAGGTTGCATTTCACTACGAATTTTGAAATGAAAAATATGCTTCAAATCTATCCTGGCTTCCCATGGTGCATGATTGTCCGTGGTCATGGGCCGTGTGTGAGTCCAAGAATCACATTCACGCACTTGAAACACAGCTTTAGAAATCGAATACCAAAGTTAATAAACAAAAACATGTTTACCGGAAATGGGTCGTACACCATTTGCCAATCATAACGAAGTTTGATCTCATGTTTTCTATAAAGTTGGGAAGTGTTAATATATTTTATAAGTTCATACTAACATTATGAACCACTAGTCATAATGTAAGTGACAAGTGTGCATCTTAAAAGTAGGTATAGCACCACACCCGTATTCCCCGAAGGAAGAAGAGAGCAGAGGCATATTACTGCTATACCTATTTCTCTTTACATATTGTATAAGTTCCATTAAGCCGCGTTTTCACAAGGCGACATTTTTGTCCCACCACTCTGTTGCTCGACTCGAAATTTACGTGTCCCGCGCGGTATCGCCTAACGTCGCTTGCGACATCTGCGGGTCACCCGACAAGTTTTGAAAAGTGTGGACGCAAGTCGCTTTATGTAAGTCGCACTGAACGACACTAACCTCCTCGGGCCACAAACTATTCACCACTGGGCAGTGTAAAAAAGGCAAATTTCGAGCGACATTGCCCCACAAAGTCGCATAGACGTGAATGTTGGGCAATATGTCTCCGCGACATGTCCCCTAGAGAAAAAGTGTCATTATACATACCTGTGATATGATGTACCTAATACACATTGTTTCTTGTACACATGAGCTTGATGATATCTGCATTTTTTAGCGCTCCCCTCGGTTTGCGCTAACTCTTAGTAGCAAAGGACCAGGAAGTGACAGCTAAGATTATGTATAAAAATATTATAGGTAATATTATGTAGTATATAACTTTAAATTTACATAGTTGGATATTTAGCCTCAACGGTCAACGATCTCTAGTTGCGATTCGGTCAACACAAGTCGTGATTTGAGAACATAAAATACAAAAAATCTGTGTTTAGTTTGGACATCCTTAGCTACCTATCATAAAAATCAACTTTCTAGTCTAAACTTGCATACTGTTAGGCTGGCGGGGTAAATGTATTATCAGAAACACGAAATAGTGATAAAAGAATTGAAACATTGACTACGGAACCCTTTACGAATGTCGATGGGCTATACTAACGGACATAAGATTCATTTTTTTTAACACAGCAGTTTTGCCATTAGTGTCGAGAAATATCTAGTTTCTATTATAACAGGTTATTGCAATATTTTTTAAATAACGTCTATTTTATGCTAATGTTTAATTAAACTGCTTAATCCGGTAATTTCGATAGTAGGTAGCAAGAATGCATTTTTTATAATATATGTGCATGCGCAATGTACGTCGTAGGTAACGGTTTAAATTAGCATTAATAACGGACAGCTCGCATCACCGGTATCGTCACGATTACCTTTAATTGTGATACCTAATTAAACGGAATATCATAATAATTGCACGCAGCTTACACCAGCCATTCAACCGGCAAATTACGACGCATTCATTTGTTAACTGAATAATTAAATAATGCATAAGTCAAAGATTACATAAATTAATATCACTGCCAGAGACACTACCATACAATACTAGAAGACGCAAGTAACCTACGATTAATATTCAAGTAAACTAAACATTTTTTGATAAGATAAATAAAAGAACTAGATATATACTTACAAAATATTTTTTAATTAGAAACATGGTCATGTATTGTGTCTAGCACAAACATATTTACAACAAACTTAAAATGAACTGTACAATCAAACTGGACTTAAGGTATGTGTCTTACACATATAAATATACTTCTTATAACACTGATTAATATTAAAAATAACTTGTCCACAAGTTCATAGTCAGTAAACTAAACGTATTATACATAATTGCAGACAGCTAAGGCCCATGTAGCTTTGTCAATACAGATTCTATATCAATATTCTGAATATTTGAATGAAATAAATATTTAGGTTCTGGTTTTATTATTTTACTTTCATTAACAGCTTCTTCGGAGTCTTTACTACTTAGCAATCGTTTTTTCTTTTTATTTTCAATTTTATCCCTACTATCTACCTTTTCCTCTTCTAACACTATTTCAATTTCCGTAACTTTTTGTTCCATGTGTTTTGGACTGTTTAACTTTAAAGGTGTATCTAAACTTGTCAGAGTAGAATCAAATATATCAAAGTATTGAGCTTTGTTATCTTTTAACGGAGTGTACAATCTTTCTATATTTGATATTGAACTTACGGCTACTTCAGTTTCCCTGAAACTATAACCTAATTCTGCTTCATTTTTCGGAGAATTATCAAATAACATATTAAAATCTGTTGCTCTTAATCTAATGGCTACGCCGTCGTCTATGCACACTTCCATACAAAACTTATCTTTTAATTTTGTAGGCGGTTCCTTTGATATATCTTTGGCCTCGCGTGTACATATTAAATAATTATTGCTTTCTTCATGACATTCATAAACCGATAATTCAATGTCGTCTTCTGTTTCATCATCTTGCACTATTTGTAAATCATTTGTACCACTAGCATCTGTCTCAACACTCTTTTCTAATGAAGCTCCTTCTTTTTGAGATCCCGCAACATCAACATTTGCGGGTCGATTTGTCTCCGTGTATGGAGGTGTATCAAGCAAATCACGTTCGATTATTTTTGCAGTTTCGGCATCGAATCCTCTTTTAATAAGGTCAACGTGCAGAGGTCCTGCGTTATCACTGTATTTGTTTTGGCAGTTCACGGAAGTCTCGATGTACTCTTTTATTTTTGATATATCTTCACTTTCGCCATCCTTTGCTTTGGCATCTTGCGAACCATCATCGGACCATCGTAGCGCTATGTGTTCTGTATCAGAATCATTTGTAATAACTAAATTCGGACCTCTTGTGACATTCTCTTTATATACGACAGTTGCACTAGCATTGTTTTCCGGTGATTCGAGTCCAGAACTTTCCGAAGTCAATGGTTTAGTGCAATGAATTTTCCTAGGCGTCGATGATTTTCTGCGCGATTTTGTCTGAGCAGGTACAACTACAGGACTCACATGTGTGTTTTTTTCTTTACCTTTTAGTCTATCATTATGTTTATTAGATGAACTATTTTGCGAATAAACATCTGTTTTTCTTCTGGTTCTTTTATTCTTTTCTTTAGTTGGTGTGGGACGTCTAGGTTTAATTTTCATGAATGAGTTTAACTTATCTTTCTTAGTTGGAGATTTACGTTTTTTACTTGAATCTAACCGTTTTTTAGTTTCAGACTTTAAAGGTAATTTAGATTTATTTACTTTAGGTGTGTTTAATGCAATATCCTTATTTTCAAAAGAACTATTAATACTTGTTGAATCACTGATATTAGAAGAAATTTCACATTTTTCATCCACAAGTTTTTCTTTTGTTTTATTACAAGTATTAACATACGATACATTTTTCGTACACTTTCTTACAGGCCTAGAACTTCTTTTACTTGAAGTAGCCGTATTTACTGGGATTTCAACATGCGGTTCGTCCTTGGATGATGTGACAGGACACTCTATTTCAGGGATACGCAGATAATCTTGATCATCAGGTTTGTAATAAGATCCTCCACTAGAGTAATCAGTAGGCCGTGATGAATAAGAAGACGGTGTAGCTTGTGCCGGTTTTGGAGTATCAAAGAATCGAGGCGTGGGAATATTCATAATTTTTATATCCGATATTGGTTCATCTGGCAGAACAGATCCTAAAAATTTCGGCGTCTCCATTTGTATATCATATAGCACTTGTTTATAAGGAGTTTCTAAGAATTCCGATATATTTAATCTTGAACCAATTTCATTTTGTAAGGACAATCTTTCTGCTTCTGGAGTTTCATTATTGTCATCAACATTTGATTTGTTTTCATTGCTTTCAGTACCCTGTTTGTCTTCCTTTTGCGGGTATGGAATTTCCCCAGGCAATACATTAAATATTGGTTTAACTGAAGCTTTTGTTTCATCAGTTGCAGTCGATTCTGCATATTGAGCTTCCTCTTCTTCAAGCTTCTTTTGTTTTTTTGATTTCCTCACTTTAGGTGATAATTTCCTCTTAGCGCGAATCTTTTTTTCTTGTGTTTTATCAGTCTCTTCTTGTTTTTCAACCGGAGGTTCTGCAGGCTTCCTCGGTCTTTTAGTTTTAGGTTTGCTTTTAGTTGGTTGTGTTTTACAATTAGTCTTGTCCGTCGCTATTGCTAGAGCGCGTAAATCAGCATCCCAATTGGTATTTTTTAAAAATGGTTGTTGTTTAATATCACTCTCCCTTGTTATATTACTGATATGGCATGTTTCTATTTTATGAACTTTGACATTTCGCATATCAACAATGTTATTTTCACTGTTGTCAGTACCTGAAAAGATTAAATTAGGACCTCTAGCATCAATCTCAACAGGTTTGTCACTTGTTTCGTTTGTAACTATTTCATTGATAGTTTCATGTAAAATTCTTCTCGGAGTAGTAAAGTCTAATACTCTAATGTGTGAATTTCTTCGAGGTGTGGATGATGATTTCCTGACGGGCGGAAGGACTTGAGGGGTATTAGTTTGATGTGAACATGTTATGACATTATCTTTTGGAACTGATGCATTCTTCGTATGGTCTACTGTTTTTACTAAACCTGACTCTATCGCTGTGTTTTGTGGGTTTGAACTTGCTTGATTTGCATCATCTTTATTACTTGGAGCAGCCTTAGTTGACGTGACATCTATTATAAGAGGACCAAGTATTGTAGCTGATGAAACAGTTTTCGTTTTATATGTTTTTTGTGAGACCACAGGCTTAGATTGATTCATTGACGGTGGGGGACCTGTAACATTAATATAAGAATTTAAAAATCAAGTAATTAAAACTATTTTTGCGAATACATACATGTACAAATATGATATGCTGCAAACTCACCTGATACTGGTACAACAATAAGTGTAGGCATAGCCATAATTTCATCTTTCGTAAAATTGTTGCTTATAACTGGATGTTTCTGTTTATATGCAGGTGTACCATTTATCACAATAGTTTGCATTAAAGGTGTAGAAGTAGCGTTATTAAGATTAGTAAATGGCCTGTCTACTTTAATATCAGAAATTATCTTGATTTTTTGGTCTTTGCATTTAGACTTTATCCTAGGATATGGATAATTGTTATAAGGCCGAAGTTCTGAGTCCTCAATAGCATTTTCTGGCACATCATTTACATCACTACAGGTTTCTCTATTGGTGTCATTGGCTGCTAACGTCCTAGAAATATAAAGGTTATGTTACGTTAGGAGGAATGGATAAAACGGGGCTATTTCTTGCAGTGAGACAATAATGTTTAGTATATTGTTATGATCATATAATAGTTTAATTCTTTACCTGTATGTTTCCATACAGTAAAATAAGAAATGTTAACAAAGTTGACTATAGATAGAAAAAGGTGTAAATAAACTTACTGAATAACTGAGTTTTCTGATGTACTTGAATCGGGCACAGGAACATTTCGATTTTCACGACCTTTAGTAACAAAACAAACACGTAAGTAACAGAATACCGTCAAAATTATCATTAAGAATGAATGATTATAAAAATATACATACCACACACTCCAGAAGCAAATTCTTGGAAAGTACTTTCATTGCATACACTTTTGTGTACATTCTCTGGTTTAGGTAAAGTAAATATCCTAGTATCTTCCTTACTTTTATTATTACAAACTTTATTCAATATACTATTAAATTCCTCAATTTTTTCTCTGCATTCTGGTGTATCCGCAACCTTGACCTGTAATAGATCATAGATAAGAATCAATTCATATATACAAAATAAAATAATGTGCAAACAAAGTGTTTGAATTTGAAAATAATACCTGTAGCTACTGATAAAACATGATGATATTAAAACATGTTAACAACTAATTTTTATCACCAGCAAATAATTTAGGTGTTATGAATCACAGGGTAAAATTACTGCTTTTACAAAATAAACCATTTCTAGATTCGATTTATCATACTGCATAATGTGGTTATGCCATATTTCAAGACTATACTGATACCAACAAAAAAAACTTGATTATTGCTTTCATTTAAACGAGAAGAGGCCTTTGCCCTGCAGTGGGACTGTGTGCCTGTTATTATTGATATTATTTTTTATGCAAAAATAGTATGCCAGGATCGTAGCAAATGGAAGTCCATGGTCCCTGCCTACCTCTCAGGGAAACAGACGTGACTTTATGTATGTATGTACTATTACTTTCATCAAAGATTTATAAAAAAGTTTGTCTTATACCAAAACAACATGTATAACTATGATAACACATAATTAATGTAATAAAAAAATATAAAATCACTGTGTTATCATTTAGTCGGATGGCCCTAATATCACATTTAGTGGGTGGTCCTATCACTTTAGCAACATACATAATGTATATTCGCAACGGCAGCAATAAAAAATAAATGCCACTAGGTTATGTAAATGAGTCTAGTTTAGATGTTATAAGACTGGATGTTTAGAAAACTGGATTTTAAATGTAGTGCTGTCTTAAGCAGAAGCTGTATTTACATAAATGTATGCAACTTTTTCCCTTTCTGGCAAGAGTCCAAACTTGCTATTGTGCAATAATATACAAATAGTGGCAGAAACCCTGTTGCCTCACAACCACAACCCATTTTACAAATGTTGGAATGGGCAAGAACAGACGTATTTATTTTAAAACGAAACATATAAGTAATAAATGAAAGATTATGAAAACTTTAGCAATAAATATCACATGTAATAAAATTGGAGTGTCTGTAGTAACATCAAAATAACAGTGTTTTACTCAATGCATTTAATAGTATACACAATACATAGTTAACAAAAATGCATTTTTTTTGTCTGCCTGTCTTTGATCTAGCTAAGCTTCAAAACCGCTGGACCGATTTTGACAGGATTTTTACTGGCAGTTAGCTGACAGTCTCATCTAGGCTACTTTGAAATTCACAAATGTTGAGGGTTCTGTAGGAAAAACTCGGGAAATTCGCGATTTACAGCTTTGCCATAACCTCTGGACGGATTTTGGTGGGACTTTCACTAGCAAATAACTTATGTTACAAAGAGTAAATTAGGCTTCTTTTACCTTTGAATATTCTAAGGTTCAATCTTTAGCATCAATTATAATCAAATTAGATACTATTGAAACAGTTATCGCTTATCGTTTCACCAGTCATACACAATGTACTGAAATATTTGTAATCCTTTAGGAATTACCAATGTAATAGGAACAGGTTACTCAATATACTTACAATTGCACTTAGACTTGATGAAGAACTTTCATGCAGTTTGATTTGAGAATTTTGTGAATTAGAGTTCAATGTTATCAGCCCATTGCCACTATTACTAAGGGTATTTGAAGATTGCTTTGTACTTTCGCCTGAACATATAAAGGACTCCAATAAAGTCTCCTTTTCAAGTACTTTGACATGTTTTTTTCTAGTGCCATGGTTGCCTGCAACAAAAACAATAAAGATAACAATGTCCAGTGCTTGCCTCATTATCAAGCTCATAATATTATCCTGTGGCTTATAAAGTATGCAAGATATTACTGAAATAAAGATATACCTGGTAAATCTTCTAAAGCTGTGGTCTCAACAGACTTATCTGGGCTGCTTATGTTATCATAGGTTGGCGAGTTAAAACTTGTCTTTTGTTTTTTACATGCACAGCTTGACAAATTCAAAGAGTTACATACATCACAAGCACTTTGCTTAGATAATGATGTACTTTGTTTTGCATGGCTGGAAGAAAAATCAAGTAACATTCAGTGAAAATCTATTTGGCCAGAATTATTTAAACATAATATAACCTAAAATTCAAATTAGAGGAAATGTGACAGGTTTTTATCATAGTAACAATTGTATATAGTACACATATTATTGGTTTGACTTCCTTTCCTCTAAACCAGGAATGAGTAAGGGAAACATTTGTGATAGATAAAATAGGATAAGTAAAAACAGTTACCTAATTTTCTCACTGGAAATATCTTGCGATTGAATCTTTTGTATATCAGCATTGTTTGCTAGATATTTGACTACATCTAACAAATTGGTACACTGTACCAACTTCTTCCTCAGAGATAAAGGTTTACATGTTTCCACTGAAAGGTTAAGATTCCATTTTTAAATTAATACAATGCTCAAATCTAGGTGATAGTCTAGGTCACAGAAAAAGAGATTCCATGTCACAGATATTGTGTATGATTGAGTAAAAACAACATATACATAATTACAGGAGGATATAAAGTCAAAAATGATTGTATGATACTATTATTATAAAAGAGAAAGGCAAAGTTTGTGGCAAATTAGCAGCTAGTAACTGCTTCTTCTACATAAACAAACAGTACTGTAAAAAAAAGATGTGTATAGCCAGTAATCGCCAAAACTAGCTTATCTGTTTAAAATAATTAAGGGTAACCTGGGTCACATTTTAATTACATCCTTTTAGTGACATAACAAGTTAAGGCTTTAACTTGCTTTCTAAGTGGTCCATGACCTGTGTTGTTTATAGTAAATAATAATAACGGTAGTGGTTTGTAAAAGGGAGACCTCCGGGTACCAACCGTATATTTTTACAGCCCTATATTCTGCCAGAATATTCTTGAGTGATGTCATAAATATCCTGTCATATTCGTTTCTGAGTGCGTCTAAGTATGGACTTGCTTGTAAAAACTCATCATAAGCAGTCATAAGCTGCTCTTCAGCAAGATATCCTGGAACATATCACAAAGAAAACGACCATCATTCATCCTGTCCGTTAATTGGGATCATAGTGTTCCCGCCAAATGACCACATACCAAGCACTAGTTTGGCTAAATCTTGAGAAGGAAATGGTGGTATAGTCATTTTAATTGATCATATAACACTGCAAAATTCAATTTGATATGAATAACATGGAAATTTGCACGCAACTTTAACAAAACCACAAATAAACACTTCGAGCACAAACACAAAACACAGATACAGAATAATTCATACAATAACACGCAACTGCACGCAACGAACATTTATGTGTTACCAACATTTATAATAGTCTTAGTGTGGACCACAAGAAGTACTCTTCATATACGATTCCGCGGGAAAATAATAAAAACCCATAAAATCGTAAACAAACTCAGATTCAATTAAGTAAATCTGCTTATTGCAGCTATGAACAGTCGGACTAGGTAATTTTAATCCATGTGGACGAAGTTCCAGACATAAGCTAGTATTGTAGGAAACGTTATTTGATTTGTTAACAAACTATGCAAGAACACTTATTGGTCGAGTGGTCGCAAAACACGACTGCTAATCGTGACATGGTGGATTTGAATGCAAGGTGTGTCAAAATGTAATTGAGTTTATCATAGTAGCTATACCCTTTAGATTTTGTGCCCGGGTTATGACATCTTGGGAGAGGCCTGTGTTCAGCTGTGGACCGCGTTAGACAGAGATAATGATGAATAGTAAAATACTCGCTCCCAATTGCACCGTAACCCTTAGAATATCTAGTAAACACCTTTGCTCACTTTATACGGAGAATGAAAGCGGAAATCTAACCTCCACTCTTAGCGTAATGAACTAGACAGTTCTTACTGTTCTAACCAAGTTATTAACTATATGACTGCATTTATTAGTCGCCCTCGGACTTTGCTATTTCAAATAACTATTCTTTCAATTCATTAATGCGATTTCTGTAGAGAATAGTCGATTTACAATTCCTCCCGAGTGACAGCTGACAGCTGACATTTTTAAATTGTAAGTGTCATGATGGTACATGAAATGGTAATGTTAAATCGCCATATTTGATATTGGAAGCCATTTTTAAAATTAGTTGTTTAACTATTTATGCGTTAGAAATATTATAATTGTATAAATTAGTGAACTGTTATCTTCATTGTATTTATTGTGTACCTAATAATATTGTAATTCATTGATAAATACCATGAGCAATACGGCATCAACACCGCTCTTTGCGTGTTCACGCTGTTTCTCGAGACATCCTTTCGAGGAATTATCAACTGGCGAACAACTTTGTAAGGTAGGAACTTTGAAATTAATCTGTGGATTATTAATTTTATTCTTGGTTGTGAATGAAAAATTGTTAAATACGTCATTAAATATTTTACTGTTACTTTGACGTCAGTAAGTGACGCGTCTGTTGTGCGATTTTTCAGGAATGTCGCGGTTCATTCCCTGTCGTCAAGTGCACGTATTGCCGTTCTGAGTTTCAACAAACAAGGTCAGTGTCAGCTGCCAAGGTACTTGCATTAGTATTACGTCAAAGGATTAGGAAATAAGAGTATTTTTATTGCTATAAGTTCATTTATATTGTTTTTATTTTAAAAACATAAACAGCTGACTTGTGTCAGTACAGTATTACTATCTTATCAACTTACATCAGCTTATAATATTTTCGCAAATTGATCATATTGTTGTATTTATGAGCTAAATAATATCAGATATAATTTGTCATACCAGATCTTGTTTCAACTTGGTGTATTTATTGTTTTTAGCAAATCTAATACTTCATCAATTTGTAAAAAATGTGAGGCCAATGTAAAGGCTTATGGCAAGCCTACTGCATGTGAATACTGCAACATAATAGCAGCTTTTATTGGTAAGTAAATAAGTACATAATATATAGGAAATGGTTCTTATTGTGATAATATAATAAATGAGAAAGAACCTGTAATGTTTTATTGTTATTGTAAGAAAACATTTTATTACATTACTTGTAGCATAAAAGTATACATATATATTGATACTTCATTAAAATTAGGTAATAAATGCCAACGATGCGCTAACTCTGAGCGCAAGTACGGGCCAGCTGTCACATGTGAGCAGTGCAAACAACGCTGCGCATTTGACCGCCATGACGATAGCAAAAAGGTACATTACTTATCTATTTTTTTTTATTTTTTTATTTAACTTGACCTTTTGTCTTACTTTCTAAAGTTGTGACACTTGCAATGACTTTTATGTTATTACCTTATGTAAATCTTTCATAGTATCTTTCCCTTTGGTGAAACTTGGTGAGGTTTTGGACTAACCCCCTACCCAACATTAAATTATGTATTTTTTTGGTATAAAATAATTTTCAATGGAGAGCTTGTTCCTTCAGAGTTTAGACAGTCAGTCTTCGTTTTTTTCGATTGATATCGTCGTCGTGCGTTCATGTAATAACCTGATATCTCACTACCCCTACCCTCTTATGATATTTCGTGTTGTTTTTTAAGAACCCCACCACCCCCCTTTTGAGCCTCAATTGATTACTGGACAACCTCTAAGTTATTATCCTCCGTAATTATGGCTCGAAATTTCATTATCATTATGCTGTATGAAATGCCATACTATGTTCATTTGTTCGTTTTTAAAGATTCATGTGAGGTTCTGCAATGATAAATTAATTTAATTACCTTTGTGTCTAGAAACAGTGTCAAATAAGGAAAATAAGTTCACAATTGTTATCATTGTGGCACATATAACTAGTTCCTAGGCTTTGGTAATAAAGGTGGTTTAATACAAACATCACCAATTTCACATATTTTAAAGTCATGTTATAATAGCAAAGAATCCCAAACGCAGAATTCTCACGCTCTCATGCACACAGGCATACTATTACAATAACATCTTCAGATCGTATTATTGTATGACATCTTGAGAGAGGTGAACTTTCAAATTACAACTTCACTCTTTCACACTTAATGGGATTTTATAACATTGCCTCCACTCAGTTCTTACTGTATTATGTGGATGAAGAAGAGCAGTGGTAGTCCTAGATTTAATTATAAAAACAAGTGACAACAAATATTTGTATTAAGGGCAGATATGAGTATATTTTTTATACTTACGATAAATTTACTTTGTTCCCGTTCCTATTCCCTATCATAACTGAATGTAGTCAAGCAGAAAGAATCCAATCCACATCGAACTAATTTTGGGATATTGGGAATTTAATATTTAAATTATGGAATTAGGTTTACTTTTTTACCTCTTTAGTATGTCTAACTCATTTTGATGTTGGTGTGGGATTTCTTTCTGCTTACGTCCAACTGCAAAACAAAAATTAAATGTGGAAAGAAGGAAGTTATTAAAAAAGTTTCAACAAAGTTCATCAACTGTTGGCTTTATACACAAGCATGTTGATTGTAAAATGTTTACAACATGATAACATAATGTCAAAGGCATTTACAGTGTTTAATAACATTGTTTAAAGTCATAAATAGAAACGTTTGTGTGCGCAGTTTTATGTACTTGTTGACCACATAACTTCTTGAAAATTATTCGATCTACGCAAATTATTATTCAAGGAATCACAATTATTTATCGCTAGGATTGTTTATCTTTAAGTAAGCTTATTTGTACTTAAGTACCATGAAATGTATTTAATGTTATTTTTTTACGTAATATCCATACATTTCTGCATGAAAATACTGATGAGGTCTACCTACTTTGGAAATACATAAACAAGCTTATGTTTCCAAACATTCATGCACTTCGTACATACAATCTCGCATTTGCGAAATGGTCGGCAGTGATCTTCAGGAGTACATACAACAACATTTCATGGCTCATTATAAGATCCGTGCATTATGCGTCGAGCCTATTAGCTTTCATCACCATTAAAAAAATATGCGGCAGTAAACGTCACAAAAATTTGCTATCGAAGTTTGTCTAAAATTGTTGCAGGTCGATGGTAAGCTCTTGTGCTGGTTATGTACTCAGTCGCTCAAGAGAGCACTGGCCAGGACCAAGCAGCATCTCTCATCGGTGGACAAACATAAGCACAGGGCCCACAAGTAAGTACTATCTAGGTCTATGAAAATAAAGCCAATAAATGACCAACTGCAGGGCAAAAGCCTCTTCTCATTTCTATTGATCACTACAGTTACCCACTGCGGTTTGGCAACTTTAGATGATTAAATTCAAGGTGAGGTATCATCAAGATGGTTGTGTTATTTTTTCCTCCAACCAATATGACACGGAGACTGCAAGTCAATTCGGAGATTTCCAGTGAAATCGTAACTAACAAAAGAAGGTCACACTTTCTCATTTCCTAATCATATCGAACTGTGTATTGCAGATTAACTATATCCGTTCAGGCGACTAATGTCGTAACAGGCTTACAATTTATTTTTCGCTTCTTAACTATAACACGTTTTAGGGCCAGAAGTCACAAAGAGAAACGCAAGTCGGATATGATGAAGTCGATAAATTCTAATGATATGTCACTGAATGACTCGCAGCCGACTGAAAAGAAATTGAAGATGAACCCCATGCAAGGTAAGCATTGTTAGTATAAATCACAGTTTAGCCCCCTTAGCATGAACTCTTAAAGCAGGATAGTTCAAAGTTGTATAAGCGAGGCGCCGCACTGTAGCGGCGTCACATTCCCACATCGTAAACTGCCTGTTTCAAGAGTTCATGGTGAGGGGATAGAAATATTTTAGATACATGCATTCTTTCTTTTTCTATTCAATTTGCAAAATAGCCATTCATCTTTTTGAATCCTTTTACCTACTGTTATCAAATCATGCTTTACCAATAAATTGTGTTAAATACTTCATTATTTCCAAATCATTTAAACAATTTTAACCAAACCCTCATAAACTGCCAAACAAGCTGTCTAATTTAAATTTAGATTGTTTAAATATTATAGTAGTATGTAGTTATTTCTAAACAAAGTACTTACAATAATATCATCTATGGTTGTGTATGATGTCCTAACATTTCCAAGAGAAGACGACGTAACGGCTACGTATACCTATTTGTGTGTAGTGTCTAACCTTTACTAAAGTTTTTTTTTCCCACTGCTTGATTGTAGCTTCCTTCTACTTTGTAGGTGAACTGGACCCGAACAGCTCGGACCACGTGGTGGCCATGACTCAGCTCAAGGAGACGATCGCTAGCTTACAGAAGAAGGTGCATCAGAAGGATAATGAATTACTTTCCAAAGATAAATTGGTATGTGTTTTGTTTTACTTCTTATTGTATTGTTATTATGTTCTTAGAATAATTAAATCATCAAATCTTGTTTCTAAGTTGGAACAAATTATATGTATTTGAACCATCTACATACTTTCGAAAATCACAGAATTACTATAATAACTTTCGTGAGTGTTATCCATATTATCTGCCGTATATGCCGGTTATACTCACGTCAATATTCGGTAAGTTCGGCTCGCGACCCCGCCGCGTCACCAGCTTTAAGTTTAGTTATTTTATTTTAAGAGCCTAAGTGTAGGTAAGTAATAAGAAATATATTTCTAGATAACGGAGCTGAAAGCCCAGCACCTGAACAACACACAGGACCTTAGAAATGAAATGAAAAACAAGGAGCGTCTCAACGAGACGAAGTTCAACCTAATGAATTCGAAAATACAGAATCTGTTGAAGGAGGTCGCCACGCTCAGCAAGTCCGCCAAGAAGAACAATAAGAACACCAAAATAGTACTAGCTAATACTGAGAACAGCGGCAGCGGCACAGACAGCCCGAGCACCAACTAGAACAATTACTACACGATCCACTTCTAGTAATATGACACAACAAAACAATGGGAATAGCTTTCCTCTTATTTTTTTACTCTACAAATGATTTTATTTGTAGAATTTTATATGATAAGCGTAAGTAGATTTCAATTTGATGACATCCTAGTTTTTAACTTATTAAACATTTAGCTCTGTTTTATCCTAAAGTACATGAATGTTAATATATCCAGTAGTTGTACGTCATAAATAATGTTACGTGAGAAAACTGATGCGGGTTTCAAGGTATTAAAGTATTAACTACTCTGTTATCAAATGATGATAATGTTTGGAGATTATTTTTTGTACATTTTTTTCATTACCTTCTCCATCTGAGCTTTTATTTAAATACGCAGTTGTATCATACATCAATCAATCACTCGTAACATTTTGTTAGACACAATACATAACATACGTTAGCACAATCTAATTTTTAGGTTGTCTTTAAAAATACTAGATATCGCATTTTTTTATTTTTGTACCACTACAACCTTGTGTATTTATTTCGTCAAGTTGTACAGTTTTGTAACAATAATGCGTGTATACCTAATAGGTAGATCAGTTTGTATTCTCGAATACATCAAATAACTTATTATTAGTAGACATATGTAATTATGTATGTAAATTGTAAGAACATCTAATTTGTGTATTTTATATTACAATTACGTTAGTATAGAATTAACAGTCCGATAGAGGGAAAGGGGTTAGGTGCCTTCTGAATTAAGTATTACCATTAAAAAAAAAGTTGGTAATCATAATGATTGTGTATATTAACATCAACCCCCTTTTCTTGACTGCGTGCTTATTGCATACAAGCAACTATCTATCCCTGTGTCCCAGCTAGTAGCAATGAGTACGAATTAAAGTGATCAAATCTAGTCGGACTGATTAATCTTTCATATCAGTGTTACAATAATTTTGATTTGTGATTATACTGTATTTAATTAGAATTGTCTGTATGTGCGTGAAATGTGTGAAACTAAACTAAAATATGTTGAATGCGATACAAGTATGTACAGAATCAATCAAGATTACATTGAGATAATTTTCAATTATAAATATAGCAATTTTCAATCTGTGCTGTTATGGTGCTCGGGATCTGCAGCCAAAAACAATTTTAAATATTCTTAATAGTCTTCATAACAATCTTAACTTGGATATCGGCGCGCCGAGTCATAATTTTAAACTGCAGGGCATATGTACCACTATAATTAATGATAAGTTAGTTAAGTAGGACAATGATATTTCTGTTCCATCTATGAGCGAGAATTATCTCTTATATAATATAGTTTTTACAGAGGCACGACCTCTGTTTTTAAAAGTTCTTATTGATAAAATATACGGCAAGTAATTGAATCAACTTTTATTATGGCCACGCGAGGCAACGATGGCACGAATTATAAATCGTTTTATATCATGAAATACAATAGCTGTAAGATTAATTTGTTTTCTATTCTTATATATTTCATGTTTTGACCGTTAATGCAAATATAAGTGATCTAATGCAACACGTGACCCACTGGCGATAAATACTGTTAGGTTAATGTAATACGCTGAAGATTGATATCCATTTTCAGTATTTACTTTGTAGGTTTTCATTACGTGGAAGGGAGTCCACGCAATCGTATATTTTAAAGGTAGTGCGTGTGCTCCACGATACTAGACTTTTTGTTACATTTATTCAATTTAATCCCAATTTTCAATGTACCCAAACATTTGAATTATATTTGAAGTTGTATTTTGCAACCTCACTTTCTTCATATGATCTCTCAGTCTCAATATACTGTACAATGTAAATAAAGTTTCGTGAACGACATTTAAAAACGGCATGTTAATTGTTAGTAAAGCACGCATGTTAACATATCACCACGGCTTTTCATGGTAGGCAGTAACTACAGTTTAAACGACAGATATTAATACGTTTGTATTATCAGTTGCGTCGTTACGTCGTATATCTTAACTGTAAGTCCGTTTTGATGTCGTTTATATTGTGTCTCGCTTTTATACATTATATGTATAATAATATTGCAAACATCACTAAATCATTGTACATTTTAGCATAAATAAATAAATGGATGATGACGATATTTCAATACAAGCAGTTAATATATAATTTATAACAATTACTTTAAGCGTAGGCACGATTTTACTTGGTTGATTTTAAACAAATACCTACTTAATTATTATATTTAATCAATCAAACCAATTACCATTTGTGTTTGATTCCGTCTGTAATGTAATATATCCATATTGTATATTGTCACGTGAGTCTTAGTGTTAAGAATAGATGTAAACACTTCATACAATCGTTCACAAAATGTTCGTATTGTAAATGATTAAGAAATTTCTTGATGCTGTGGAACAAATATTCCAATAGAATTATGACATGAGAAAAATAAGTATACATGTTAGTGAAAAATAAACGAAATAAAGTGTAAAATTGTAACTATTTGGTTTTATTTAACTGTTTACAAATTACATACTAAGCTTTTGAAAGCCCATTTAGCATAGTAAATAATAGTTATTTTACATATTTTTAAATGCAGTAAACAGTTTAATAACAATAGGTAGATATGATATGGTGCAGTCTTGCTGTGACAGTGACATGATAACAAAAAAGCAGCATAAACATGTTTTGAAATAAGTTCAAACAAAGATACCCTTTATTAGGATAAACAACACGTCCAGGACATTACGAGCTAGCACGCTGTCCATCTTAAGTCGTCAGTCAGTCATTCTCATGCGTCGTCAATGTAAGTTATTGTTAGAAACCCCGTGCAACTGTCAACTGATATGAGCATAACATTTTAACTTTAAATAGGGCTGCAATAAACAAGTTATATCTGTATTATTTTTCACGCTGTCATTTTTGGCTATAACATTGCAGTATATTTCTCTAACCGACGTGATTGGACACCTGTATAAAATTCCTGCACGAAAAATATCGTAATCAAGCATAAAACTGCGTTAATAATGGGTCTGCATTTCCATACAAACTCAAATCACAAAAAATCTGATCTCGTCATAAAGTTATCGCTATAAGTGTGATTTGTCGCGAACTACGGTGTTCTTCTAAATCATGCATTATCACATGAGATTGAATGAGAAAGAACACAGTCGGTAGGTACTTACTATAGCTAGGATACAGACGTCACATGTGATTGTTTATGAAAACAAGTTTCAGTTCGTTCTTAAGATTTGTATTGATTAACGCATAGGTAGGCTCGTTTTTTGCCAGCAAAGTGCAACTTAACTTAGATGAGTGTCCAACCTATATAAATAGCAAGAATTGGTTTCTACTTTTTAACAAAAGAAACAGAATTTAAACATCACTTATCAATTGTGACTGCTTTTATTAATTTATTTTATTAGTACCCAAACTTTTTGTGTCTTACTTATCTATAGGCTATTAACACTAACAAAATACTTATATTATCGGCAGCCCTATTAATGCAAATATAATAGCTGTCTTTTATGAGCTATTAGAAATTTTTAGAGTTACCTTAAACGATTTCGAATGTGTTTTACTACAAAGATCACAAGTTACATGTTATTTCAGTTAATCGGTGTTCAGCGACTTGGAACGCGGTGGTGGGCTGTTTCGCAGAAATAGGCTTCTATGAGGAAAGAGCACTGTACCTATCCGCTGCAGACTCATCTCGAGAAAGTCCAAAATTTCTAACAGATCAAAAACTATGGTGTTTTTAATTTAGGTCATAAATTCCCGTTCTCTGTTCCTACATATCGCAGAGATCGATTGATTTAGAATATAGGCGACCGGACCTTACGACTACTTACCTACGACACCATAGTGAAGCACCTACCTATCGAAATACATACTAGCAGGTAGGTACAGTACTGTAGTGGGTTCTATATGCAATAATTTTAACTTCTTGGTAATATTAAATGCACGATTAAGTACCTAGGTACACGAAATGTTGGGTCTGGCTTTTGGGCTTATGTAGGTATGTACTTGGAAACCTTTTTATAAATCAAATTTGGAATCAAATTTTGTTGTACTTATTACCTCCAGCATATAACTGTTTGCCCGCTTGAATAGCATCTTTAAAATTTCTATTAGTCATACGGAACCGTGCACATTATTAGACAAGTGTTTGAATCACCGTTTTGTACTACATTTGTCGTACTAGGTATATAACTAACACAAGTGGCAGTGTTTTACAAGCAAATCTCAGACTCGAATTTGTCGCTCCACGGACGGTAGTAGCCTAATATTCAAACAATGGAAATTAATGTGTTCTTTATTTTGACTTTCTTAACTATCGCACAATGCAAATGTTAGTCCACGTTATCGATACCGCTACTTACTAATCGTTGTTTGATTTTTAAACGTTTTTCATAACGAGACGTTAATTAAATTTTTTGTTTAAGTTAGGAAAGTGCTAATTTTTGAAGAGCTGCTATTGGTTTCAGTGATACCGTTGTCATGTCTTCAAATTCGTGCATTTGTGGATGGGCACAATTCGAGGCGGCTTCTCTTGGCCCAAGGCAAAATCCCGGGCCAACCCGCCGCATCTGAAATAAAAAGTGTGGTATGTACCTTAATATAATATTTAAGAATCTCTATCTAGCTATGACTTAATAGAGTCCTATAATTTGTACTAATAGTGATGAATGTTCTCCTGAACGAATTTACGTCACGGCGACATATCTCATCTAAGAGTAGCCAACTAGGCAGGAGACATTACCTATACTAAGTGCACAAGTATGCGAATAGAGAGCAAGGGAATACAGAGTGCACCTGTGTTTGAGACTCAAGTGCACTCTCTATTCCCTCACTCTCATAGTCCGATGGCAAGGTAGACCGACTCGACCGGAGAGAGATTAGGCGCAGGACGTTGGTTCTGCTGATGGCTTAAGACCAGGCTTAACGTGCCTTCCGGAACACGGAATGGTCTCGACATGTGAAGACGGTCATCCATCATAAGACTGACCGCGGTAAGCATGTCTTAACGTCTTAAGAAATATACCAGGAACAGCATATACCTACACCAAGTAAAATTATGTTATGTAAAAGCAATAATAAATACAAACTAATCAGTGGGTTTATTGGCATTCCCTCATTGTTCCGTTGCAATAATTAGTCTACAATAGTTAATACATAGGTGCCCAAGGCGATTGGAAAAGATCTTTAAATTCCGTATTCCTGGAGGCCTTATGTCTTAGTTCTTGCTAAAAGACTGGTTCAGCATTCGAAACTCTTCAGCTTTATCTGCGAGAAACAGCGTCGAAAACTAACTACCTAGATATAAGTATCTAACTATCTACGTACTGTGCAGTGACATTGTAAGCCAGGGGACAAGGGGGCAAACAAGTAGGCGGCTCTCTGATGTCCTAATACTGCCACAAACATCTGCAATTACAGAAATATTATCGCTCTGTATGTTCCTTTATAGCCTTTTAAGGCCTTGTTGGAAGTTGTTTAGTTGCCTTTTTGGAAGTCGAAGAACACCCTGTAATCAAAATTCAATGTTCGAGAAACAATTATAATGTCAAAAACTTTGAGGAGAAACCACCCACCTTATAATAATACCTTTATTAATTCCTAGGTTTGGGACGAGGAGTTACACTCTAAAGCAGCTAAATGGGCAACGAAAAACTACAACTACCACAATCCGGACAGAAGTATTGGTAAGTGCTAACGCTTTGGATGTTCAGTGTTCACCTTGTTATTGCCGCAGACTTGATTCAAGATGGTAAAAACCCATTTGACTAGATGATCTAAATAACGACGAATAATTAAGTGATATTTTTATATGCTAGGTAGAACTGAAATTTGTCTTTTTGATTAAATAGAGGCGACAAAAAGGAGTCACACTTTATCTCCACACTTTATAAGATTGACTAATTGGCCATGCTCAAAAATTACACTGCCCTAAATACCACGCTTACTCAATGTGGTAAGCATACCGATAAAACATAGTTCGGATTACCTCATAAGTCCATCGGCTACAATTTCACAGTTAAACCGATTTTCTTATCATGTCAATGGCCATTCTGTGTCACGGTAGAAAAGATCCATTATACATCCTCTTTGGTGCTATGGTATTTATAAATCCTTTTTAGGGTTCCGTACCCAAAGAGTAAAAACGGGACCCTATTACTAAGACTTCGTCGTCTGTCCGTCCGTCTGTCTGTCACCAGGCTGTATCTCAAAAACCGCGATAGCTAGACAGTTGAAATTTTCACATATTATATATTTCACTTGCCGCTATAACAACAAATACTAAAAACAAAATAAAATAAATATACAAGGGGGGCTATAAAATATTTAAGATACAAACGCGATTTTATTGCTTTATATCAATCACCAGGACAAGAGAAACTAAAAAAGGTTACAATAATTATGAAATTTGTTGTTTACCGAGTCAATGGTAGGGAACCCTTCGTGCGCGAATTCGACTCGCACTTGGCCGGATTTTTATACTCATTATAGTATGTGGAACTGCCTCTTTGGTTCAGTGGTCCTAATGTTAGGTGAGGTTGTTAAGTATGAGGTCCTGGGTTCGATTCCCAGGTAAGTGATATAGCGATTTCACCTAATTTTTAGCTTCTCAACTGGCGAAGTATGGCTACAACTTTATCTTCCCCCCATCAGGATTAATAATATTGTTGTTTTTACTTTATTGCACGCGCAAGCGCACATGTCATGCACACATGACACATCAGATATTATTCTAAATGAATATATTAGTATATTTACTGGTTGGTCTAGTGATTGCTAAGCGTGACTGCTGACCACGAGGTTCTGGGATCTAATCCCGAGTCGGGCAAAGTGTTACTAGGTTTTTCCATTTGGTAATTCCATAATCAGTAGCAGCACGAAGTCTGGTCTTGGCCCGGTTGATGGCAATAGACTCGCCCCCAATTACATTGTGTGCAGTGTACTGTATGTGCACCTCCGCATTATTATATATTATGTTATGTTTCAGCGTCTGGAAGATTTTCGACAGGTGAAAATTTATATTGGTACTCGACAACCAATACTAAATACGAATTAGACGTAAACAACGCCCTAGAGTCTTGGTTTAGCGAAAACGTCAACTATACATTCGGTCCACTGCAGGCCAGTGACTTTGACATCTCCAAAAATTACGACATTGGCCATTATACTCAGGTTTGTATAACAATAAGAGCCTATTATATCACACTGGGTGGCAATAATTTCAGACCTTCCAGCAGAAAATGACCTGCAATGCAACCTTATAGTACACTAGTAGTTACTTAACTTCATCGTTTCTTCAAATAAGACATTCTTGACAGAAAAATATGTTTCATGAAAATTATTTATGATCTCTATCTGAATCTCTACATAGTCCAATAAGAACCCTATCTATTGGGGGTTTGTCGCACAAAGTAAAAAAGTTGTTAAACAAAAAAAAATTAAACAGCCACGATTGGTAACACTACAAAAGTGTGTAAGTTTTTTTTTTAATCAGTGTTCACTTCCAGATGGTGTGGTCTGACAGTATCTACCTGGGCTGCGCTATGTCACAGACATTCAAAAACGGGTGGAATAAATTTTACGTTGTCTGTAACTACGGACCAGGGTAAGCTCGACAGTCATTAAAGGGCCCCATACGGTACGATGGACCGTTTCGATCAGTCGTGACGATCGATCTCAAGGAGCCATATGATGGCTATATATCGTTTGACAATCTGATTGGCGCAGTGGTTATCGATTGGACAGCTTTGCTAAGGGTTCGATTCCCGCACGGGACAAAAAATTGTGCGAACCGCAGATATTTATTTCGAGCCTGGGTGTTTGTGTGTGTAATAGTTCATGTATGTATATTTGTTACGATATTTAAAGCAAAGCCTTTTTTTGCCATAATATCCGATCGTTATCGGAGATCGGGTCGCTACGATCGATCGTAACGACGCGACGGACTATACCGTATAGGGGGCCGTTTTTAAGGCCCTTAATATTATTTTAGTAGGGTTTTAAATATTATTTTTTGTTATATTTTGTTCCAGTGGAAACTATATAAGAGAAAAGCCTTACAGAACGAGCGGTGGCTCCAGCGGAAAGTTAAAATGTGTGGCTAAAGACTGCGCACACCCATACGGGCGTAAATGCAAAAAAATATCATAATAAGATTAAACTTAACGTACAACATACCCTAAAAACAAACAATAAATGCATAATTACAAATTGGAGTTGTATTTTTACACCACTTGATTAATACCCAGAAGTCTAGTCTTTTTACGGGTGAAATTATAAATAGAATTAGTACATATATATTATATACAAATAGAAATAAGATAAGTCCGGAATACATAGCCTCCTTTTTTATCTAAACTATGTATTACTACTGACTCAGAGATCTTGACAAAAGTAATTAAGTAGCATTTTTTTCTACATATAGTAATGACAATTAGACGTAAATAGAAAAAAAATATTAATTAATTATTCAGAAAGTCGGTAGCGATTTAGCGAGGTACACTTTCCAGGGTGCTCCGTATTGTGCTATGATTATATCAGGTTGATGGCAATATGCTCGCCCCCTATTACATTGGGACCTAGAACATAACTGGCGAAATATGGGTGTACTTACACATCTGCCTAACTGTTCGAGAAATACAGGCGTGATGTTATATTGTACTTAATATACATGTTTACATTCATTGGTGTTTATATATTATGTATTGAGAAGCTCGTAGCTACGTGGCTGCCGCGCTGATCAGTCGATTTGCAAGGTTAAGCCGTGCTCGCCGCGGTCAGCCTTGTGATGGGTGACCTTTTTCATATGTCGAGACTCCTACGTGCTTCGGAATGTGATGTATGTTACGCCGTTGTTTCTGCGCCTGATCTTACCTGTCGTGTCGGTTTACCGCTTCATCGGACTATGACAGTGAGGGAATAAGGAGTGCACCTGTATTTACGCGCATACTTGTGCACTATAATATATCATGCGTAGTTGGCTTTTCTCAGAGAATGAAATTCGGTCAGGAGAACTTTATACATCCTAGCCCAGCTAGCTACGAATACATCTGCATAAGTTATGGTAAATAAATGAAAACTAATTAGCTATAGAAACTGATTTCGATTACCGATAGTAAACAGACTATTATTTTTATCATTAGATAATTTTTATTTTAAAGCCTCATTTCGATATTTTTTTATGTTAGCAAATAATTATTTTGAATATTAAATTATTTATACTTAGGAATGCAAGTTGTTTTATTTTTCCTATTCAATTTATCCAATAAAAAAAAATACAGGGTGTTCTTATTATCTCGGACTGTATTCTGTGTTTATATGGGAATTTCCTTCCACTTGTGGGACTCAAACGGAGTCCTTATTCGCGACGAGATCGCGAGCCAAACAGCTCGGCGGAAAGCTCTCTCTAAAGAAACAAACGGCTAATATCATAACATCACACCTGTGTTCCCCGAATTGGTACGCAGACGTGTTCCTATAGTAGTACACCCCCATTTCGCAAGTTATGTTATAGGTCCCAATAGGGGGCGACTGGTCAGTCTATTGCCATCAACCGGGCACAAATCGTGACTCCGTTCTGTGAAACTTAATAACACTTTGCCCGACCCGGGATTTGAACCCATAAGCACCTCCTTATGCTTAGCAACCACTGGACTAGCGAGACAATCACTTATAACAACATTTCCCAAAAACTAAAGTAAGTTAAGTAATGCATTACCTACTACTACTATTGTCCACTTCAAGTGAAAAATTCTCATATTGAAAAGAGATGACGCAAGTTGACAGCAAAATGGCGATTTCAAAAATAACAGTTGCTATATTAAGATGACTGTGCCAAAAAGTATTTTACTACCTCCCCTAAGTCCTAGCCGCCCGAGCCTCACCCGCTAAAAGACCAATGTGTCATTCTGTCGTGACTACAAGCAACCTGTATCAGCTATAACTATATTA
Source organism: Abrostola triplasia (assembly GCA_946251915.1). Lineage (NCBI taxonomy): Eukaryota > Metazoa > Arthropoda > Insecta > Lepidoptera > Noctuidae > Abrostola > Abrostola triplasia. Next base: position 8,567,811 of record OX276428.1, on the reverse strand, counting down.
TAATCTTAATCGTCTTTAATGATAAGGATAAGCGCCCTTCTTTGCCTAATCAAACATTTTTTTAGATAACTCAATTAGGTTAACAAATGTGGCTGTAAATATTCGTAAAAAATATTTTAAAATGGTGAGTAAATATTATTCAATGTCCTTTTATTCCTAGATTCAAACGACGAACTAATATGATATGTTTAAATTTTGATTAGACTAAATCAATACATATTAAATTAAATGCCTAGGTATTAACATGATGTAGCATTTATATAAGCGGCGTGCATAAATCTATTTTTTACTTTACTTGTCCCGTGTTCTTAGATTGTCTTCGTGCTGCTTATAAGCTTGTTTTTGCCGTCATGGGCGAGAGAAGCCCAAGTAATAAAGACAAGCCTGCACTTCGAGATGCCGCCTCCCGAAGAGTCCCAAATAGATGCCAGAAATGTCCAAACGAGCTGGATATCGATGCCCATCGATCACTTTGACCCGCAGAATAACCAAAATTTTTCCATGGTATGTACCTAATATAAAATAGATGAGGCTTCGAGCTAATTAAAAGGATTTTCGGGATAAAAAGAAGCATAAGTGTTAATCCAGGGTGTCAGCTACCTCCATATGAAATTTCATTAAAATCCATTCACTAGTTTTTACGTGAAAGAGTAACAAACATCCATCCATGCTCACAGACTTTCACGTTTATAATATTAGTAGGTATTTAAAGAGACCACAGGGATTCCACTTTAAAAAAATTAAGAACTTAGTATCTACAACAGATCACCGAAGTAGTAAGTTTCTATAATAGGCCTAGATATTATGTAGGTTGGTATAGTTTCTACTACAACTTATACAGTATAATAGCTAGGCCTATTGTTTTTTAAACAGTACATCACCGTATTTATACATCCTTTATTTATTTAAGCGTTTCATGTACAATGAAGAGTTCTTTGGCGGCAATGGCTCCCCGATATTTATACTTTTCGGCGGAGAATGGACGATCGTTCCTGGTTGGTTAAGGGCCGGAAACATGTACGAAATGGCAAGAGAGAACAAGGGCTACCAGATCTATACGGAGCATCGGTATTATGGAGCAACTATACCTTTCGAGTAAGTATCAATATTTGTATCTAACTTACCAGAGTATTATTTTCTTGCCTAACACCGAACTCTAGAATCATTATCAGCAGGACGACTTTCACTGTTTTTAGAACACACACAACGGCCTTCCTTCACTCAAGAATAATTTTAATAAAATAGTACCTAGGTACTTAAGCACAGAGAGCGGATCCTGCTCGGAGACGGAGGTGTCGAGGACGGCAACCGACTCGACAGTCAACACGCCGAAACCCCGTCTAAAAACACGACAGACGGGCCTTTGGAGCTGCGGGCGCACAGAGAAGGGAACTCTGTTAGCCTATATAGCGACTCCAGAGAAGACGGCGGCACGGTGGTCACGTGCCGCCGTATACAGCGATGCTAAGGGGAGACCCCTTTACAGTCTCCCCAGGGATGTGCCACATAGGCGTTGCATGGGGAGGTTCCGGAGTTGTTCTTTTTAGAGGTCCCGGGACTTCCCTTGTTCGTGCAGATGGTGACCACCGGGGTGGTTTTAGTGAGGTAGAAATCCCACACTCCCCAGTCCCTACCCCATAGGGGCCGGGGGCCTTTTGAAGGTTTCCCCCCGAAAACAAAAAAAAAAAAAAAAAAAAAGGTACTTAAGCACAAAAGTTAGATTTGTGGCCGACTTATGTAGTAGGTAGTCTAAGAAAACGTGCATTCAAAGTATCATAGATATTATATCAGACCCTAAATGAACTGCGTGTTATACATAGAATGTACCGTAAAAGGGGGTGAATTTTTTTTTATACTTGTTTAAAAAAAACGTCGCCCCACACTAGGAATTTCTCCTGTATCGTGGGTGCGTTTCACAAACATGAAACATCACATACACAAACACCCAGACTCGGGACAAACATGTGTGGTTCGCACAAAGTTTTGCCCCGTGTGGGAATCGAACCCGCAACCTTTAGCGCAGCAGTCCAATCGCTTAGCCCCTGCGCTAATCAGGTCGTCCAATTGAAACTTAAGGTTCAAAAGAAACAAAACTTTGAAACATATTTTATAGCAAGAATATAGATATATAGATTGTTACCATAGGACTTTAAAATTGTACTATAGACATCAATCTATAGTCATTTTTTACAACAAAGTAATAATTTAATGTTAAAATCAGTTCCAAAGTTACGTCTCTATTCACCCTTAAGTTTCGAATCACCAAGTAGGAATTACACAGTAGTTTTTATATTTCGGCCGTCTCCCAGTGGTTATTTTTACATTTACAGAGAATATACAGCCGAGAATTTGCGTTTTCTCAACATCGACCAGGCACTTGCAGACCTCGCTTACTTCATCATCGACTTAAAAAAGCAGCCCCGCTTTGCTGATAGCAAGGTGATATTGTACGGAGGGTCGTATGCTGCCAACATGGTGATGTGGTTTAAAAAGCGGTACCCTCACTTGGCCTTAGGCACGGTCGCTTCAAGCGGTCCTATTCTAGCCAAAATCGACTTTACCGGTGAGTGGCTACATAGCTAAGTAAAGAGAAAAATTGGTCCTATTTGCCAAAATCTTTTTCTACGTCAGCTGCGAGTATAAAAAACTTAACAATCAAGAGATACGAAAAAAACCTTCCATATTAGAAAAGTATGAAGACTGTCCGAAAATTCAATGAATGGACTGAGAAACTAATTAGATTTACATTTCAGGATACTTGGAAGTAGTTCATGAAGCTTTCCTTTTGGAGGGTGGTGAGCAATGTATCAGACAAATCCAACAAGGCTTAGATGACACTATTGCCGCTATGCAGACCGAGGCGGGAAGGCGATCCTTAGAAGAAGCATATAGGTAGGTAACCATACCTAAGATATTACATTTCAAGCGCCTTAGTAGACTTAGACACTGGTAGCCTCGGAGAGGGTGGTCTCTGTGTCACATTAGGGTTACTAAGGCAGTGTTAAAAGCATCTTCATTACATCTTATGATCACATGATCCCCAGTTTATAAGTACGCTACTACAGAATAATTTCTTATCTTCCAGGTTATGCGATCCACTCGATTACGACAACCGTTATGACGTCGGCTACTTTTCAGGGATGATTACTTGGACTTTCTCTGGTTCAGTACAGACGGCTAGTCCTGGGAGTCTGTTAGCGATTTGTAATAATTTCGCCGACGATACTTACGGTATGAAAATGCGTGTTTAGTACCTACTCTTTTTACTATAGACGCAAACGAAACTAAGTAGAGACCAATTATTTAACGTGCAAAATGTCTGTTGAGTGTAACAGATTTCAAGATGCCTATTGCTTCTCTTTACTTATATTAAAAATATATAACCTAGTATAGTTTTAACGACTGTGATAAAACAGTAAACCTGTAAGCTGATATTGCTTAAAATTGGTTTAAGGATTTTCTTTTTCTACGACTGTCGTAAGAGGCGACTGAAGATTCGATTATATGGATGGGCAGCTGCGCTCCCCTGTGTCGACATCGTTCATCACACCGTGGTTGTCAACCCGCCTGGTCAGCGTGGTGACTATGGGCACACCCCCCCATGAACAGTGGCCAAAGAAAATGGCCCTCAGTCCCCGGTCGGCCTACTACCCCAAGGGATATCTGAGCCAATGTGGAGGCCACTATTGCGTTATATTCCACTCTTCAGGTGGTACCAACAAACCCGGCCCTTTGATACGTTAGATACTTATTTTACTGGCTATAGCTATAGCTGGTACTGGCTGGGTGGCGAAAACGGGACAGCTGGCTTTAGGGTGTACCCTAGAGGAGGCCTGCGTCCAGCAGTGGACTGCAATAGGATGTGAATGAATACGAGGGTCAAACTGAAAGTTCTTAGAAAATCAAAAACTGATTACATTAGCCAGTTATTAGTTTTATTATATCTTTTCAAAATATTGTCCATTCACGTCAATACACCGCTGCATGCGATGGAACCACTGGGAAAAGCACTTTGCCCACTCGTCTTTAGGGTTCTCTTCAATGGCATCTCGATACGCAGCCACCGCTTCTTCAGCATTCATAAACCGGTTTCCCTTAAGTTTTTCTTTAATTTTTGGAAATAAATAAAAATCACAAGGGGCGAGGTCGGGGCTATACGGCGGGTGACCCAGTAATTCAACGTTTGATGTCGCCAAATAGCCGATCGTTCGCTTAGCGGTGTGCGACGAGGCGTTGTCGTGGTGAAGGAGGATCCTACTGCGAGGTCGTTTCTCTCGAACTTTTTCCAAGACAAGTGGCAAACAATTGGTAGTGTACCATTCTGCAGAAACTGTTTTTTGATCCTCTAACACAATTGTTGCGAAATGACCTATCCTTCCAAAGAACGAGGCCACCATTTTTTTTCCCGCACTTCGATCTCTCTTCACTTTAGTTGGCAACCTCTCGAAAGGAAACACCCACTGAGCAGATTGTCTTTTGGTTTCAGGATCATAACAGTAAATCCAGCTTTCGTCACCTGTTAGTATGTCGAACACAGCATTTGAGTCACCTCCGTTAAATCTTTCAATCATTTTACGGCACCAATCCACACGATGGAGTTTTTGAGCCTCAGTCAAATTATGAGGTATCCACCGGGCGCAAAGCTTCCTGACTGCTAAATGTTCGTGGAGGATTTTGTGCACTTGACTCATACCGATGCCTAAGCTTGTCCGAATCTGCTGATAGGTCACTCTTTTGTCAGTCTCTATCATACGCCGCACAATACAGATGTTATCTTCAGTCGTCGCCGTAGAAGGCCGTCCCTCACGTAAATCATCAGTGAGATTAGTGCGACCACGTTTAAACTCATTAAACCAGTTGTAAACTGTCGCACGAGATAGGGCTTCATCGTGAAAGGCCAATCGTAGTCTATCATAACTTTCTTGTTGACTTAAATGACATCGAAAGTCATAAAAAATCATTGCACGAAAATTTTCTCGTGTTAAATTCATGTTGACGTGACACAGACAATTTTCAATTTGCCGCCAAATCGTAAAACAAATGACAAATTAATGAAATATATACTCAGTAATATTGGCAAAGAGTTCTATTTTCAAATTTTAGAATTATTTTTTTATTATATTGTTTATAAGTGGCCAGTTCTAAGAACTTTCAGTTTGACCCTCGTATAATATTTATGATAAATTTCACGAATCACGTTGTAGGAACCACGCCAATGCAAAAACTTGGAGGATACATAGCTAGAACCCAGGGGCTTGTCGCCGACAGCTGCTGGAGAATCAATTATGACATTTTTCTAGCTAACTACAATTCTACCTCCAATTGTAAGTACCAACCTACTTACCTAAATACAATATTGCAGTGTACACATTCAAGAGGAACTTGTGTATTTGACGAACACCTCGATTTTGTTAAATCTAATATAATTTAAGGTAGGTACCTACTTAGTACTTACCTCTTTCTTCACGAACGTAATGGTTAAAAACGGAAAAGGAGGCGTCGGGGAGACCAACCGACTGGACGGCTAACACGCGGAAACGCGGTCTAAAAGCCCGACAGATGGGCCTTAGGTTTCGGGTGCACAGAGAATGGGACTCTGCTACTGAGAATGACCTAATTGAAGAACCCAATATCACTATACGCGACTCGGTATTCGCACCCAGGACCTCATGCTCAGCTATCGCGCTCAGAAACCACTAGACCAACGAGGCACTAACAATGTTTGTATATTTTCAGCTCGCGCCTGGTATTTCCAAACATGTACTGAGTACGGATACTTTCAGACGGCTCCTCGATCAGGCACCGTGTTCGACAACTTGAAATGGCTTGATGTAGATTTTTATGTCAATGTATGCAAGCAGATTTACGATGAAAGGTAGGAACTGATTTTACTGTAGGCAAATAATAAAATTAGAGAACCATTATCTTGTCAAGTCTTGAGTGTTACCATACTTTATTCAGCGGTGGATACTAAAGATAGGATGATTAAATGAATTTACATGGGCAAGCAGTCGGCATCAAAGCTTTGTCATTAATACCGTCGGCAACAGAACTTTGAGTTGCGACTGTATGTTGAAAATGTGTATTCCAACAATGGGTAACTAAACATAGTATGTGCAAAACTGTATGTTAACCGCGAAAGATTGCGCACTATCAGTTTTTGCGGTTTTATTAAACAATAAGGAGTAGGCATACCTACAAAACCTACATTTATCCCGTTATGTAATAGGGGCGAGCGTCTGGCGCGAATTTATTCGACGTTACATGTTTTAATTTTGCAGATACGACGAGAAATTTGTTTTCGCTGCAGCAGATCGCGTGAACCTAATTTTCGGGGGTCTGAATCCTGAAGTGAACAACACAATAAATATTCACGGATATATTGATCCGTGGCGCGCACTCGGTGTTTATGACAAGGATATAGCAGAGACTTCACCTACTTACACCGTAGACAGGTAAAATATTAATCGTAAACTTGCTTTGTACTGTACGAATGTCCTCTCCCTTACACTCTTAGACCAATGGGACGGTGGAGTCGACGACCTCAGGGACATTAGGCTCAAAACCCTGTGCAACGTGCCTTTACAAGAACGACCCCTTTATGCTTTAGAACAAAATACTCTCTAAATTTATGTACTTATTTGAAACTCTATAAAAAACGGTTTTCCATAACCCAACACTAACGGCGACGAGCACAGCAATCACAATGATAAAAATGTACAATTCTGTGCTAATGCTATGAAGGAGCCCCTCAATTAGGTCTGTTTGAGCTAACGCGGAGACCACTATCGCGTTGTGTTCAGCTCTTCAGGCGGTTTCAACAAACCCGGCGTTTTGATACGTTACATATTTATTACTAGGTATATTCTACAGAATAAAAATAATTTCATTTTTTAAACGTAATCCTTGGTTATTATAATATGGGTCTTCGGTTTGTAATATGTCATAACAAAAAAATGGTCACATTCTTTAGGCCTTGTCCAGAAGGAGCGAATTCATACGCGCGTTCAAAGCACACACACACACACCACTACGACGAGCGTTGGAGAGGTACTGGTCGCACAAGCCTCTGGCGAATACAAAATACGCGCATAATCACGTATACTACGCCAGACTTGTCACGCGCGTGATACGTCATACATACACTTGTAGGTACTGTCCGCGAATCGAGATAGTAGAATTCAAAGCAAAAGCACGTCTAAAGGAAAATGGGAGCGCCAAAATTCTAATACGAAAGAATTGTTTGTATCTACCCCAAATGCTCTGGCGTTGGTACGCTCCTTCTGGACGCTACGTACGCGCGAGAGAATCGCTGCAAATTCGGTCCTTCTGGACATAGCAAAAATGCTATCTCCGCAGAACGTCACAAATAAGAATCAGCTGTGCTATGCTGGCCATCACTTACGAACTCAATTCTAAATCCGCGGTGAGAGTTGAAAATAGCGCATAGCAAGGTGACGTGCAGGATGAAGTTACAATATACATAGCAGCAGTAGGCAGATTTACTTAATTGAATCTGATTTCGTTCACAATTTTCTGGATTTTTATTATTTCCTTAAATATTTTCTAAATTAAAAGTATCCTTAGATACTCCTTGTAACATCAGTTAATTGCCAGTGAAAGTCCCTTCAAAATCCGTCTAGCCATCGCGGTAAAGCAGTATCCCACGTTTTTCTAATTTTCCTGCACAGCCATAAATATTTTTTAGATTCAAAGTAGCTTTTATCAGACCTTATAACATCATCATATGCCGGTGAAAGACCCGTTAAACCGTCGCGGAGCAGCCGTAACACGCGAATTTCTCGCGGAACCCTAATTATTTTCAAAATTCTAAGTAGTAGTAGTGAATGCCCGTCAAAATCGGTCCAACCGTTTCGGAGATTAGCCGGAACAGACAGACAATTCTTTTTTATTGCATTTTTTGTGTATTTCATATTGATTTGATACAAACCTATTTGTTTTCAGGGCTTCCCATTGTTTTGATATGCGTGGTTGGTCTCGATCAGACACCATAACTATGACAGCTGTGCAGCAAAGAGCAAGAAGAATAGTAGCCTCTTGGCTTGCTGAGTAGACAGACTTAGCAATATGTGCATGGTTTGAGACAACCTAGTTCTAAGTACACAATTACTGGATAAAAAAAATAAAAATGCAAAATAAATGTTATTTCTTTTCAAACCTGTAAAGTTTTGTAGTTGTCTGATTTAGGTACATTCATTGAATTTGACGACCTGATTAGCGCAGTGGCTAAGCGATTGGACTGCTGCGCTAAGGGTCGCGGGTTCGATTCCCGCACGGGGCAAAACTTTGTGCGAACCACAGATGTTTGTCCCGAGTCTGGGTGTTAGTGTATGTGATATTTCATGTTTGTGAAACGCACCCACGACACAGGAGAAAATCCTAGTGTGGGGCGACGTTTTTTAAAATAAAAAAAAAAAAATAAAAAAAATTGAATTCTATTCTATGTATAGGCCTGTTATTACACTTAGATTAAAAACGCAGCAACAAGAAGCCAAATCAGTTAATAAACATCAAGACCTTAAGAAATCAGAGCAATCATACGATGGAACTATTGACCCTCAACATACGACATAATGATAGGTTTTAGCAATAAGACCATTTAAATAGCTTAGTTTGTGTCGGTACGGAACAGAAAATATGACAGTCTGCCTTGACCTTTCATTAAATTACTTCCATAATGAATAAATGTACTACACTGGGGATTATTTTTGACTGCCTCGTTGGTCTGGTGGTTGCTAAGCGCGACTGCTGAGCACGATGTCCTGGGTTCGAATCCCGGGTCGGGCAGTGTTACTGGGTTTTTCCATTAGGTTATTCTCAGTAGCAGCACGGAGTCTGAATTTGAGCCCGGTTGATGGCAATAGGCTCGCCCCCTATTACATTGGGAGCTAAAACATGACTGGCGAAATGTGGGTGTACTAACGTGCACCTTTGCCTACCCCTTCGGGGAATACTGGCGTAATGTTATGTATGTACTGGGGATTCTTTTCTTCAGTTTTTGTCTTCCTTATTAGCTTTTGAAGTCACTGCGACTTAATTTTTTTTGAGAATACGGACCGAATTTATATCATTACACATTTTTTATCCTAAATGCCAAGCAGCCTGTATCAGCTACAACTGGGCACAATTAATTGACGATTAATCACGTAGAGTAGTAGACTCTACTAATTCTATAAATAAAACTGTTTATATTTACTCCTGTTAGTACTTCAGGACATAATTTTATTAAGTTTAAATTTCACAATTTGTCAAATTGATAATCCACAGAAGTTAATCAGAAACTTTTAACAGGTCGAAGTTGTAACAGATCAAAAAATATATTCGGAAATACTCACTAACCGTCCTAAGCAATAGTTAAAAACTACGTTTATTCCTATAATGTCAAATGTACGGTTAGCATTTCGCCTAATTAAAACTATCGGCAGAATTACAATTAGGAGTAAATGCACAGTGCACTACTGCCCTGGTCTAGTCGGTGTGTTTTTAAAATGGCTCTTTTCCACGACAATCCTTTTCAGAAACACAACACAAAATGTGCTACGCGGGAGATAATTACCAATATTCTAGATTACTAACTTTTCACAGAAAGTAACTTGGAAACTTTTACAAAAGAACCTCCTCCTTTTTTGAAGTCGGTTAAGAATGTAAGAGGGATGTCTCTACGCAGCAGCACTATATTTGCAGTGGAGCGAAGGACAGCGAAACAACTCACGTCGTTCAACTGGCACTTGTTTCACTGTGACGCGACCAGAGAAGTAGTCTACTCTACCAATAAATCGTAGCACTTAAATTGTTAAGCGTACAGTGAAGAACATTCGAGCGTAGGCAGTCCATAATTTAAGTTGTACATAATATATAAAATCATAATATATCTTATATGCACTGGAAAGTTCATTTACTTAACTATACAAACAATTAGGCAGTGTAAAAGCAAACAAATTTATTTATAGGAAATAAACACGTAATCTTAAACAATAGGACTGCCTTTAGAACCCCTGAACTAACTCAAATTCAGAAATGACGGCACCATGTTAATCCTATGTGTCTAATAATCTAGAGAATACTTAAATATTAAAGTGAACCTCGTAAATGCAACCGTCATATGATCGTACACTGTCGCAAACAGTTCCACTGGCGAGGTTCAGTCACGTACATATTAATGTCTAAAGAGAGACATCAGCGACATTCCCTGCGCCCTCGCTACAATTACACACGTAGATTAAGTGTTTATAATATACTGGTGAAATATTTACAATGGTCTAAGTGCTTAAGTTTTAAGTCATTCTACAGCCAACGGTTTGGGATTCTCCCATGGAAAGCCTTCTCGTCCGAAGTGACCGTAAGTACTGGTTCTCTGATATATTGGTGCTCTGAGGTTCAATTCCCTGAAAGAAAATTAAATAAGTAGAGTATATTTATGATTTCAACAAAATATCTATGTACTGTTATTGTTTTTTCAATTAGGTAGTTCACAGTAGAAATCAGGATGTGTGGTCAGTTATGGCAATAGGCTAGAGTTAGGCCGGTAACTAGCCATAACTGGCGAAATATCTAGGAGAAAGCAGAAGTGTGGCACCACACCACAGCCTACTGCCAGCCAAAGAATACACAATCATATTTGTTACAAATTATGTACTTACTTGACAATTTTGCCCGGTCGTAAATCAAAGTTATTTTTTACAATAGCAAGAAGTTGTTGTTGTGTCTTGTGTGACGTGCCATAGTCGAACACGGTGATAGACAGCGGTTCGGCGACGCCAATAGCATATGCGACCTGTAAAACATCATTATAGGTATATTATAAATTGTTTTATCAACCTAGTCTCATTTGATAATATACAAATATTCGTGATGGAACTATAATAAAATTATAATTTAGGTATAATAACATAATAAAGTCACATTTTCATATGAATATCTTCAGTTACTGAACTATATAGTGCAATATATATTTCAAAACTAGTTCAACTGTATATATGTCGACGAATTTTAAACCTTCCCTCTTTTAACTAACCTGGATGACAAGAAAATAGTTCGTTTTTAAATCTTACATAGCTACAATTTATCGTATCCAATGGGGTAAAGCATATTTTCAGATAATATGTATATTAGGAGAGAAATATAGGAAGAAAATCTCAAATAGATAATAAAATTCGAGATAGTCATGAATATGTAGTATTAAATTATAAGACGCATATAATATAAAGTCCAAGCTAATACTGAGACCAGGGCACGTTGTCATCGTGACGACATTGCTCGCGCATACGTATGCATGACGCATGAGTATAAATCGTGCCGTAATAATGTACAACATTTATACATATAGCCTTTTATACAATTATTTGGTGTGCATATTGTAATACTACAAGACGATGTAAGAAATAATTAAGGTTTCTTATCAATGAATTGTGTATATAGAGATATATGTATACCCAAAATATTTTAGTAGATAGTTGTTTAAAATGGTACTTTAGTTTGGCAAGTCTTACTCCATAATTCATATTGTTCATGTATTCACCTAACCATTGAAATTTATTATATGGACAAATGCTTTCGAAGGAAAAATAGTTATTGTAACATGGGTGTTAGTGTTTTTAATTGAATTGAAAAAAAAAAATGTTTTTGTATTGTCGGTAAGCACTCAGCTACTACTTTGCCATTTATTTTGTAATAAAGTGGTATTTCCATTTAGCTTACCTGAACCATGCAGCGGCGGCAGAGCCCGGCCTTGACGAGAGACTTAGCCACCCAGCGCGCGGCGTAGGCGGCAGAGCGGTCCACCTTGGTAAAGTCCTTGCCGGAGAAGGCGCCGCCTCCGTGCGCGCCCCAGCCGCCGTAAGTGTCCACGATGATCTTGCGGCCCGTCAGGCCCGCGTCCGACTAACACACAAATAGCGCTCTTTTTAAATACATGATATCAAACCGAAATCCAGACATCCGTCATTCTATTGACACTGAAGCTGTTTTTAGGAGAATCGTGCCCATTTCATTATGGAAGTAGTAGGTACAAATATCGACACCTGCAAGGAGTAACATTGTAACTAAGATTTAGCAACTTTAGAGTAGAGCGCGTCAAAGATTTAAAAAATTCTCACTGCTTTCATTTTAGTCTTATTGCCAACCAACTTTGAAATTGTACGTCAATGAGGGAATAGCTACACTTGCGTATGATTTTATTATTATATATAGGTATGTGTTAAGTATTTTTGTGAGTTACAATGAGAATCCACAACATATACTGTATAAAATGACATTGTAACTCAGACATACAATCGCATAAAGTACGATAATAGTCTTGTTCTTGAAAATTATAATTTTCAAGAAAAAGAGTGTATCTTGTATTACAATGTAATATTAATAATGGTGAGCATAAACAATGATGATGATGATGTGTAACTAAATATACCCTTTTATTAACTACAGTTGACTCGCACTTACAATGTTTTTACACTATAAAAATCTTTACATAAAGGAATTTAGGCGCAGGTGTGAGTGCAGAAAAAATCTACGTTTTTTGTACAGCAAGAATATGATTGTAACTCAAAATTGCCTAGAACTGAGTTACGATGTTATTCCTTGCAGGTGTCGATATGTTAATTTAGTAAATTGCTTTTTCAGTGGATAAAGGCATGAATGTTAGCTAGTTTCTTGGCTTTCACCAGCAGATAGCTGATGGTACAAAGTCTAATACAGGCTACTTTGAATTTCGATAATGTTTAGGTTTCCATGGAAAAAAATAAAAACGCGGGAAATTCACGGGTTACATCTTCTCCGCGACGGCTTGGCGGATTTTGTTGGAACTTTCATTGACAAATAGCTGATGTTATAAGGAGTAACTTAGGTTACTTTTAATTTTGAAATACCCCTGTTTCCGCAGGAAAATAATAAAAACCCATAAAATTGTTAAGGAATCCAATTCAAAAACGTAAATCTGCTTACTGCTACTACGTACTGGTTTTTAAATCGAAATGTACAGAAACGAACACGCGGGTAGCGTAGAGCTAGTATCTAATAAAATATTTAACTCTGATAATCGTTCTTACCTGTGGTCCTCCAATAATAAAGAGCCCACAGGGGTTGATGTGAATCACTGTCTTCTCATCTAAATAGTGGGCTGGAATAACTTCCTTGATAACCTTCTCCTTGATCTCCTCTCGCAAGGTCTCCAGACTGATCTACAAATTTTAGTAAATTATTAACATAGTTTATTTATAAGTCATCATAGGTCATGGCACAACAGATTACAACTGATTCCTTATTATTCGAAAAACATGACGAATGTGTAAATACATATTACTTTATAAAGCATGACGTAATTATACTAACAACGTCACCTAAGAACTTATCTCCGTGAAATGAATACATTAGTGATGCTATGTTTCAGACGTGCGAAGTTTTATCAAGAAAATTACTCGTGTGCTAAGAAAATTATTCACACTTGATAAAACATATGAATAAATATTTAATAAAAATTGCTGCGGTATGAACGCGACAATTGAAATAATTGATTTTGCTTTGTTGCGTGACTTTTGATTATGATATGATATAAGGTAGGGTTCTTTTTACATAGTACATAACACAAGTTAAACGTATATAAGTGATGTTTTACCTTTTCTGAATGTTGCAGAGAGACGACAAGTGTATGAACTCTTTGTGGCACGGTCGCTCCACCGGCGAAAACGTACTCACATGTCACCTAAAACCAATCATTTATGTACTTAAGGAAACTGCGCCATTCGTAATGTCTGGAAGTCGAATTATATCTAACGAGTTGTAAGTGCATTATGCTCTGAAGGTCTCCAGCATCCTGCATTGTAATTTCCGGCTAAAAATAACCCGCAATTCGAAAAACATCGTTGGCTATGTTTTTAGGAATACAAACAATGTTGACTGAATGATTTTAGTATGAAAAATATACTCAAAGCCCAAAAATGTATAATTCAGATACCTACATTGGCAAAATCTAGATTATAATTACACTAAATCAGAACATTTGCACCAATTATAATAAACGATTATGAAGATGTAACAATTGTTTATTAAATGGGCATTGTTGGCAAACTCGACAAGAGGAGCATAATAATTTATCCTAAAATAAATTACTGCATAAATACCTGTGTAAAAAATTACATTATTGTGTAGATATATATATTATATCCTCACAGAATGAAGCTATCCAATGTGTTGCCAGCGAGTATCAAAATGACCGATCTCAAATGTCGCTTGACACTGGTGTCAGTTTTATCACTCAGTTATTAAACAACAATTGATATATTAGACATTGATTACGTCATGCGATCTTTGAGAACAGGAACAACATTGAAATCGATATTGCACGTATCGTTATACCAACATGATAAACGAACATTCATGGTGGTTCTATTTTGTTGATGACAATATTATTATATGCTTTTAGAAGTTAGAATTTCTTTACAACAATACCAATGGACTACAAAAGACATGGGAGTGAATCAATCGACTTTCTTGTTACCTCAACTATGCTTTTGACGACCTATATAGCGTTGGTCACTGAACCAATGTCCTAATTAACATTTCTTTCTGTGCTGTGATAGAAATTAAATTTGAACATGACAAAATATATTTTCCATTGAACAAGAAAACTAATTGGGCATAAAAAATAAATAACTATGTATTACAATTGATAATATTATGTATAACCTATACATGTGCACAGTCATGAGGGTTAGCATAATAATTTGTGGCATCAAGACCAATATGCATCAATCAAAGCTACTTAGCAACTAGCAGAATTGGGGTTAAAGGGCAAGACAGTGTATTGTTGCAACTGATTGTTAGCCTGACTATTGAAATGACCCAGGGGTCTACTCATAATGTGCTCCTACATACCATCATGCCGGTATTTCCTGAAAGGGTAGGCAGAGGTGTACAGTGCACCCAATTGCACAATGAAGGGGAGCCTATTGTCATTAACCAGACACAAGTTCAATTAATGCTGCTTGTGATGATACATAATTTAATGGAAAAGCACTATAACACTGCCCAAACTAGGAAATGAACCCAGGACCTCATGCTCAGCAATTGCGCTTTGCCACAAAAAAATATATTCTGTATAACTTAGGGTATAAAGGATAATTTCCTTTTCTTCTAATAATCTCACAATTCTAAATTTAACTTTTTTAATGCCCAAAAATAATTATTTAAAAAAACGATACCTACCTAAACATGAACTAGTTGATTATTGTTTCATAAAGATAAAACATGAGCCGAAAACTTCTCATTTAATAACATTTAACCTTTGGCATGAGTTAGCATTCCAAATAGTTACAGAGGTCAGATAATGCTATCAGGATGACTTATTCAGACTGTTCAAAACAAATATTTATATTACAGTAATTAAATTAATACATACAGTTGGATTATATTGCAAATGTCAATGCCATATTATGTTTATTTAACAATAAAATGCATACCTTTATGGTAACAGAGTATTACTTTGCTAATGTTAAAGAACTGTTTAAGTTAAAAATTACCTGGGTCTTAGAATCCGGGCGCGCCCACCAAAACTCGCCATTTCGCCTCAGCTCAGCTATTTTCTGGTTTAATCTGTGTGCAAGTACCACTGTCAATGGCATGCATTCTTCAGTTTCATCGGTGGCATAGCCAAACATCAAGCCCTAAAAAGAGTATGAGTTTTAATTAACTGTAACAATTTTTTTTTGTAAATCCAAATGGTTTGTTTCATTAATGATAACTATACAAAATAATGAGAAGGAAACATTAATTAAATTTTCACAAGTAGCAATACATACTGCACACAGAAATTTCCCAAGAAAAGGAAAACATTCAGTGAATCATGCTTATTCAAGTGTAGGGATATAATTATGACCAGTCAAGTGATTAAATAAATAATGTTAGTTTTCAACTGACACGAAAATGGTCATTGCAAGTACCCTTTGATTCTAGTTGTTTATACATGTATTTACTATATAGTTCCTCTTCATAGTTTTGAATATGTACCAAACTAGGTTTGTCATATTTGAGTAGTTAATGAAAAAAGTTAGCTCAGCAATATAATACCTATGAGTGATTTACTAATGATATCCCCATTGTTTGCAGTAGTTAACTAGGCATGATAGTTAAAACATACCTGATCGCCAGCCCCAACTTCATCCTCATTTCTGTTCTCATGCACGCCAGCAGCTATGTTTGGAGACTGCTGGTCCAAGGCAAGCATCACGCAGCATGTCTTGTAATCAAACCCTGATCCCAACATGCTTATTTTAGTACCAATGAGTGGCAAACTTAAATCTATGATTATATAGAATCTTCATGATAATTATTTTTTACAGCTTTGAATGCAATCGGCCAGCATCATGATTTAAAAAAGGTTTTGAAAAATACATGCAACATAATTGAAATAGTCTGATTCTTGTATGCTGTTCGACTACAATTACATATGACTGCAGTGAAATGGAAACCCATAGGTATGGTCATTTTTCATTTTGTAGATCATGCAGAATGTACACCCAATTTAGTCCTAAAGCCAAGAGACCCAACAGTTTCTCCGTGCAGCGAATTCTTATACAATTTGTACCTGATCTCCTGCCCCAATATCTAATTCCTCTCTTTCTTGATAAACTCCATTGGCTATGTTTGGACTTTGTTCTTCAATTGCCACTAATAAATTTAGTGTTCGCCAATCAAAACCTAGTGTGCACGGAATAATATTCATCTATTACTATGAGGGAAGGCAAATTAGATTTTGTCTATATTTTGCTGGCTTAAAGCCAAGACACTGCATCTGTATATCTGGTAATGAACACTCATTCAAGGATATAATGTAGTAGATGTACATACCTTTGGAAGAATCGTCGTAGCCAATGTGCTTCACTGTCTCTCTGACAACTTTCTGATAGTCAACATTGGCTTTGGATGTGATTTCACCGCACAATAACACCATTCCGGTTTTTGTCACAGTTTCTGAAGATAAAGCATTAAAGTTAGCTAAATGTATCACATTACAGGAATGATACATCATTATGTCAAGATTTAAGACCACACTCACCGCATGCTACTTTTGCGTCAGGGTCTTGTCTTAAATGTGCGTCTAAGATAGCATCGCTTATTTGATCGCACATTTTGTCTGAAATAAAACATTGTTATTAAATATTATAAACAAGTTTATTATATGCAACTAGCTATATATGTGCTTATATCTAACATTGTTTGATTCAGACCACGTGTTGCGATTATTTTGACAAATGTAAATTATGATAATAACTGCGAGAACCATGATGTAACAAAACATTGTCATTGAATAAAGCATGCTGGTCTGTGTGTAATATTGTCGAACAAGTAATGATTTTCAACGACTAGTACAGATAATAGTGTAAACAAAAAGAATCCTATTAATACATTATCTACGCACATGCTAAGGCGGCCATTTTTCGCCGAACAATTCTCTGCATTAGCAGTATTATAGGAAACTAACCTGGGTGGCCCTCGCCGACGGATTCTGATGTGAACAAAAAAAATGATCCATCTTCCATATCATAACTGTGTCCATTTGTTTTTGCATATCCATTCATTTTTGAGGTCTCCGGCATTCTGAATTTAGAGTTAGCTCACAAAAATAACCCGAAAGAGTCCCCTTGAATTAACACTGTGGAAAAGAGGTCTGGTTAGAGATCGCGCCGATATTTATAAGGTCGGAGAGGCGCCACAGAGCAATTCTTATTCACCAATCAGAATACTCGCAGCGGATGGTGCTGAACGCTACCATTGGTTGAAATATATTGTTTTGATTTTGTACAATCTGAAATGTTGACGCGGTAAGTTTTGAATTTACGCTTATTGCGACTAATAAAACATTATTTTTTTAGTTAAAGCTTAATATTTTACAAATACTTATTTAATATTTCTTTAAATTATACTTCACTAAGTTGTGTTGTTGTCACGAGGTTTTGAAGGTTTGTGACTGACAAATTAAAAAAGACGACCAAATGTTTTGTACTCTTTGGTGAAAAATAAACACGGAGTAAAAAGGTTAATGAAAGCCATAATTATAATTTCAGCCCATAGCCAACTTTTTCTACTACTTTTATTTATTTATGCAAAGAACAAAACATTTTTATTTCATTTTATGTTTAACTTGTACCAAAGGCATTTTCATATTCAAATCTTCTATGTTTCAAGTAAGATTTATAAAAATACTCCAAATATTGACCTTCTTTAATATTAAAAACCAATAAATACAAAATAATAAAAACCAAAACCCAGTTAAATTCTGGCGCAAGCGAGGTAATGTTACAAATATCCCAATCTATCACTTCGTTAAAATTGTTTTAATCATTGCACTTAATCCCTAAAATACTTATATAAGTAGCTAAACAATTCAAAATTAACTTTTGCCACGAGAACTATGATATTATATATAAACAACTAAAATAATGTCGACTAGAAATAAAATTCTTACCTTATTTCAATTAAAATAATATTTAGCTGTTTCACAACGAATATCTAAACGATTCACCACTTTAGAAATACTAGGTATTTTGTACTTATTGCTTTATAACGCCAGGGTAGTTTACCAGAACAAATCTCGTCGTCAACTGAGAGCAAGTATGTTGATTCATGTTTACTTAAACACTAAGTGCACTTACTGTTTGTACCCCGAACTCTTGTCTAAGAGCTCGGGATGATTTATCGTATCATTATGTTAGCTTTTGTATTTCTTAACTTTAGTTATCACTTACTTATCAATATCATTTTATAACATTTGCATCTCGTTTATGTAAATACAAAAAATGTGCTAAGACTTTTAATTCCCTAATCTCGCCTAGGTATACCTAATTTTAAAGAGACTTGTACATTGGTAACGGCGCAGATCAATGATTCGTCGTTGAGGTTAAGAAGCGCTTACCCCGGTTAATTTTTAGATGGGTGACCGGTTTCTATACGCCGAGACTTTGTTCGGAAAGCACGCCTAAAATTAGGTTGGTCAGGAAAATGTTACTATAGACAAAATTTTCATGTGACAGTGCCCCCCACGTAGGACAATTAGGTTTTATACTTATTTAGGAATATGCATATTATGTAGATAGGTATTATACCTATGTACCATCTCTCTTATAACATTAGTTTAAAGATAATTCATGGATCGAAGCCACCATGATAAACGCTGATGTAATTTAGACATTATTCTGCATAATTTGTCGCCGTGTCCGTAGAGTTCAGCTATTTTAATCAGAAGTTACTATTTTAAAAGCAAAACTTATTCTGCCCGTCTGTTACTATTACGATCATAATAAAAATGAATATGGAGGAAGTAAAGCTCCATAAAATACAGACTAATTCCAAAAAAAGTCATGTTAATATATCCAGGTACCTATCGCAGCCATTGTATCTTTTCACGGTGAAAGCACAAGTCAAAGGCAGCCGAGTAAAGGCACACGCGCCAATTTGTACAAATGAGCAACTGGACACTCGAAGTTCTGGTCTCGATTGTTTCTGATAGTCACTCTACCTGTGTAGATCCTGGCTAACAGATGTTACCGACATAGGTTGTGTTGGACTTTGCTCTGAACCAAACTAAGTTTTGCTTAAGTAAAATAAAAAATCTTCGTGCCAGGAAATCTGCAATTTGTGACCATACGCTTGATCAAGCCCATCATTACATCAGATTTGTTCAACCACAAATCATTGCCTTCCTAAGATAAAACGCCAGACTATTGAAATTAAGAAGCGCCCAAATATTAATAGAGAAGATTGCTGGGTCATACTACCTGCTTGGAACCATCATGGACTTAATTAAAGTCGAGTCCAAGCGTAAAAGCTCAAGACCAAATGACACAGTGACTTTGCGTTAATCCATAAACACCAGGCTGTTGTGGGTTACATCAATTGAAAATATAAAGAACTGTATCAAATTGGTAACGAAAGATTCAAGAACCTGAAAACGTTGAAATAGGAATATGATCAGTCAATGTTCCATGCGCATTTCTAAAAGGCATTAGGTATAATATGTTTATCCTCAAACAGAGAATATCCCGGTAGGTACTTAATGCGTCAACTGTCTTCTAGTTAATGACTGACTATTATAAAAACGTTTACAGGAT
This sequence comes from Abrostola triplasia, assembly GCA_946251915.1. Lineage (NCBI taxonomy): Eukaryota > Metazoa > Arthropoda > Insecta > Lepidoptera > Noctuidae > Abrostola > Abrostola triplasia. The sequence continues at coordinate 8,547,691 of OX276428.1, read as the reverse complement.
GACTGTTCTTTGACATGGTATGTTGTAAGTCTCTATGTGATTAATTCAAAAATCTTTTTTTTAACATCATCATCAGCCGGAAGACGTCCACTGTTGAACAAGGCCTTCTAAGGGAGAGGTCCCTTAGAACGCCGCAATGAACGACAACTTGCCTACGTTTTTTATATTAATTAGTATTGTTATTGGTACCTACTTTTGAAATATTAAACGTTCTTCATTCGCATTCGCGTGATAAAAAGTATCATAAAAAGGTACAATTATTTACAGAAATATAATTCGTAAATGTCAGAAAATGTAAATAGGTACTTAGTATCTACTTAGATAGATCGATATTGTACACAATTAATCACATTATACTGATACCTAGAGTCAAGTATTTAATTCATAAAAATCGATTACTGTTTTCAGGTACCTACCTAATTTTTATATTTGGACTATACAATTATAAACAAATTAATCTTTTACTTTTTACCTTTTGATAAATGAGTAATAAAAGGCTTAATGAATCCTACTAAATGGCCTTTAATCAATGTACAATGTCAATCGAAGAATATTTATAGGCAACCTGTAAATTCATACGTGTTACCTATTATATGTTTTTTTTTAGGAAGATGCACAATAAATTATCTATGATTTTTTGTGGTCACCTTAAAAGACACTTTCGGGAAGAAAATGAGAATACTCCTCTAAACTATAAAGCAATGCCAATAAAAATTGGTTTATAGATAAACGCTAGCAGATAACGATAAACTTTAAACTTTTCAACAAAAACCTAAGTATCATAATAATAATATTTTGATTCTGACGCAAACTTTATTTGCTATTAATAAAGATAAAATGTAAACTGGTTTCATAATTATTATATTATACCAGTATCTTCCTTGAAGAGTTTTGGATCGTGGGAGAGGTCTAATTTTATTAGATTGCTCAGATAAAAAAATCTTACTGCAGAGCCGCGGAGGCGGTCATTTAGTACCAGATCCACGTTGCATGACAAGCTTGAAGTACGCTTAAACAACATATTTTTATTTGCTCTAAAAATCTATAATTAATATACTTAGTAAGTACGCTATACCTGAAGTGTATTTTTTGCATCGTATTATTAGTGCCTCGTTCGACACATTTTATATATAGATAGGTAAACATGTGTTTCCCAAATGAATAATAATTGAAATTATCTTGATTCTTCCAAGATTTAGGACCTCAAGTTACGGGTTTTCCCTAAACCTATATACGTGTGTTCAAGTTGTTAGTTATTTAATTATATATCTAAAGTGTCTTTACTCGACTGCCAATGAAGGGTTATTATTAAGTATTTAAATTTCTATTATATAAATTTATTTTTATATATTAATTGCAAGCAATTTTTATTGAAATATTATTTGACACGTTGTTTGTTTTAAATAACAAATAATTCGAAATTAAGTTTCAACTTTAAAAGTAGGCAGATATTTAAACACTTAGGTACCCCGTTTATCTTAATTTCGCATGTTTGTGTAAAAGTGGGTGGGTACCTAATCTATGAAGATTACCCTGTGCCTTATACACAATTTTAGTTACCATAGCAACGATTATTAAGATAGATTTAATCACTGATTTTATGCTCTATCTCTCGTGGCTGCCTTGAATCTAGTGTAATAAAACATTTTACATAGGTACTTATTTAGTTACCTAATAATATATTTATCTATTAGATGAATTATAAATACATTCAAGTATACGTTCAGATAATTGGCAATAAATACAATATTTGTTTGTTTGTAACCTAGTTTGTCTTTAAGCTCAAACTATTAAGCTCAGATGTAGAGCGAACTAGTATTATTCAATTTCAGAATTTTATGAGTCTACTGTTAGTTGTGGTGTACCCATTATTTAACGTAACATCAGCAACCAATTCGGCAACTGAAAAAAGTATCAATTCGGCAACTGTACTTTAGGTGTTAGTTCTTCAATTCTCTACCGAGGTCTGGCATAGTTTTCTGCGTTTTATAGTTAGGTGACACACTATTCTGCAAAAGAACATCAATCATTGTATGCAAAATCGGTAGTTGAGAAAATGTTACGTTAAAGATTCAACATTTCCTTTCAAAGACTTTCGTACCTTTATCTCTTGAACAAGCAAACAGTTGCTGACTACTAGTTTGCAGTTACCGTTTATATATTTGGAACTATTTAAGCAACCCTTTATCTAGATCCAATTAGAAGTAGGTGTACAAACAATTGCGATCGCAAAGTATTTCTAGGTTTTCCAACAGCAACAATGTTACCTACAACCAGTTGTCGACAACATTGATAAAGAGCCATATTTTTTTGGAACGTAGACAATACACGTTAAGCCACGTTATTCTGGTTTTTCCTCCATGCTATCAGCGCAACATTTCAAGCATTTGGACTTGAAGTATACTTAAACATATGGATAAATTAATTATGTTACTTACTTCACATTAAAGAAGGCTATCAAATTGATTGTATTGTTGTTCACTGTTTTTACCTTCCTACTCCTCCTATATATTCTTTTATGCTGAGTTGCAATGATAGGCGCGAGTGGTGGGCTTGTCCCAAAAGAAAAAAGCTTTTGTTCATTGTGGCGTTGAAAAGAGGATGGAGGCCTATGTTCAACTGTGAACGTCTTCCGGCTGATGATGATGATGATATAAAATTCATTCAAAATTGTATTATCAAGTAAATAATCACATGTTTTCACATAATCATCAGCCTATACGTATTCACATTATGTAATATTGCTTTTACTTATCACTTTAAATGTTGTTGTTGCAAAAACTGTTATGTTATACTAAAATAATAATATTATATTACATCAGTGTCGTCAACTGCTTATTTCTCTAGGCTTGTGACGGGTACTCTAATCGTATGTTCTCTTATGTATAACTATGATATTTTTCTACATATAATTATGACTTAGTTAACATTTTTAAACGTATTATACATACACATAAAAACATAACTTCACGCCTGTATTCCCCGAAGGGGTAGGCAAAGGTGCACATATAGTACACCCACTTTTCGCCAGTTATGTTTTTTTTTTTTAAACGTATTATGTCTATTATATTATGCCGTCGAGCCGTGAAAGTCATTGAGCATTCTTTTGCGTTTATTTTTGATCGGCTACAAAACTTTCTTACGGCCTGTTAGACTACGAACGAGAATAATTAAGGAACAATTTAACCCCGGCGCTTGAAGACTTGGTGCCACATTGTATCAATATTCACAGCCTTGTCAATATATTAACAACGACCAATTGTAACAATTAAGGTTATATTCATATTTACGTAATAGTGCACATAACATGTTATGCACGACTGTTGTATTTTAATTACTTAAAGTCGGTTGTTTTTGTAACTCGTCCTATGAACAATAATAGCTGAAGGATTTACGTAAGACGCGACGCGACGTACGAAAATCGATATACTTAAATGCTATATATACTAGCTGCGCCCCGCAGTGTTACCAGCTACATTTTTTCGGGATAAAAAGTAGCCTTTGTGTTAACCCAGGGTGTAAGCTACCTCCATATGAAATTGCATTAAAATTCGTTCAGTAGTTTTTACGTGAAAGAGTAACAAACATCCATCCATACTCACAAACTTTCGCGTTTATAATAATAGTAGGGATATATATATAAATACATATGCAGCTATAATGTATTTGTTTGCACAATGAACTTATAATTTAATAGTTGTGCTTGTAATATTTTTTTTTATAATTCTTGAATACGTTAAAAATAAGTACATAAGTAGTTCAATGTTTATAATAAACTGTTAGTTAATATTATGTAACTATGTTTAATAATTACATCATATCTTTAGATGTTAAATATTTTTTATATGTAAGTGTAATAATAATAATTGTTGTTAATAATAGTCTGCATTTTACTGCCTTGCTTAATTTTCTTGCTACGAGCCTACGGCCTACGACGTTGCTACACAACTTCACCTCGATATTGTCCTACACAAAATTTCTAATTGTTATGACGCTTTGAAATAATCTATAAGTAAGTAAGTATTACTAATAATAATATATAAGTAAAATGGAATCAAGTAATTTACATCCTTACCCAGTTTTAGTAGAACATTGATAAATGATCCGTGATCTACGAAGAAATATTTACAATCCGTTCCTATAATAAATATGCATATGAACAGATTTGAACTACTTATCACAAATTGAAAAAACAATATGTAAATATTTTGTTTATATTGCAATAATCGATATCATTTCAATACCGGTAATTATCGTGTTTAAAATATACTTAAAGAATTATTACTAAGAAGTAAATTATAAATATCATTAAATTACGTTATCAGTGCATAATATTGACATTACCTCATCCTTACCTACTACATTCATATATACATTTAATTCACATATAGATACTGTTTACTTCGTAACTATAACTGATCCTTTACCATGACCTCTTAAAGCAGGACAGTTTACGTTGTGAAGGCGAGACGTCGCATTACACTGCACGTAGCGGCGCGCGTCTCGCTCCGACATCGTTCTGTTCTGTTTAATGAGTTTATGCTACTAATACATTTTTGTCACTATTACCGGACCAAAACCGTAAGTATCATTTAAACAACTTAAATCCGCACAAATGTATGCTGACGGAATTTTATAAGGGAATGACAGACAATAAAAAAAAATGGCAAGTTGTCTTTGATTGTGGCGTCCTAAGGGCCAAGGCCTTTGTTTAACAGTGGACGACTGGACGTATTCCGGCTGATGATGATGATGAGACATCTTTATATTATTCATGGTAAAATTCCACAATGTCTAAGTCTATGACTCACCAAAATATTTTGTACTTTTACGGAGTATCTACCATGTTCATGTATAAGTTTCACGTAAATATAATTTTAGTCTAATGAACAATCAATCCGATCTGTTAAATGCTTGGGTAACGATGTTCGAAGCTAATTACGAAAGGAAATTGAGATAGTGTTTTCTTGTATGGTAAGTAGGGTCAAGGGTTCTTTCTAACACGTGTCTCTGTTTTGCATTTTATCTTTCAATAGATAAGGTAGGCGTCTATTCCTATCATAGCTCTTCTATTTTCTATGCTATCTTACAATAGCGATCTTAAAGCGTAGTAACTTTATAACAAAGTATCTTCAAAGTTGCTGATGGTTAACAAATGTTGCGTCAAGAACTTCGAGGTTTTTCTAGCTGGTATCTACTGTTTCATTATAATGAAAATAACAATGAGTATTATCAGACTTCCGATCTGGTTGAAATATAAATAGTTCTACGTACCTAGTTGTGTACGTACACCTAAATATAGTTCTATAGTTCTACAAAATCGATAAATTATGCAAAGCAATCCGCTGTTGTTGATTCAACTTAAAATTCCTCGAGGTAACCTGCGCGTTATCGCGATTTCCAACATAAGTGAATCGCAAAATGTATGTAGTGATTGATCCAGTCACACTTTTCAGATCTAGCGCGTAAAGTACATTTGATGTAGTCAAATAATGTTATCTTGATAACTGTTTAAAAATGGAAATTATCAAGGCGATGTTTTGCGTGTATGGTCTAAAGTCTAAGGACATATTATACATAGTCATAACTTATTTATGCAGCAGGAAAGTTTACTAGCCTCAATTTATTTTTGTTAATAGACACTTTTTGGCTGTAGCTCTGTACCTAGATAGGTATACAAGAGTACCTAGGTAGGTATAAAATCTACAAAATTCAGATACTATTGTTTGTATAATTTTGTATTAAGTATTATAATATTATTGCTTGAATATGATTTGTAATTGGAAGACGTTTGTTCTCCAGTAAAATCTATGCTTACTATCTACCTAGCACCACGTGACCCTATTGTCAATGCGAAGAAGATCATGCAACTTCTCATCATCAACATGCATCTTCTCATAATCATCATACAATATTGGAACCACGTTAGAAAAAGGTACCTAGATGGTACATTCCGCCCTTTTGGAGAGTAGAGAGAGATTTCATGATTTATTTCTCGACCACTACGTTATAAATATTACGATAGGTAGTCAAGTATCCTGGTATTAAGACTAACAGGTAATAGAAGGTTGTTATCAATAATTCCACAGCCAAAGGATATTTTTTCATGTATAAAATGTAGATAGATATTCTGTCTAAATTTAACTATTTATTAGGCACAGTTGTACAGCCTACTGAAAAATAATTAATCGAAATGTGTACCTCGAGGTCTTTTAGTGTGACTAGTCTACGTTATTTGTTATCATAATTATGATGAATAATGGCACGTACAGTTTATCATTCAAAAACCAAGAAGTCAAGACATTGACCTCACTTCAGCAAGGTCATTATATTTTTTTACTGATAAATTGATAATATAACTCCTGTGATGTAAGAATTTGTAGGTACCTACGTACATCATGCCTTCCGACGAACTTTAATTTATTAATATATCCACTCTACCTTTTGAGAAAAGATCAGTCACATTTGGTAATGTGGAGATACTATGGAGCTTCGTAGAGCTGGTAGAGCGTGAAGTTTTTTTCTGCAGAGGTAGGCTTCATTTTCATTTTTTAAATTCAGTTGATAAGTTTATTATCTTTGCAGTAAAACGTTGTCTGCATGATTAATAGATATCATTTAAAAACTGAGATTAGATATTGACGCAAATTTGCTAAAATCACGATAATTAAGTTGAATTTTATTATACATCTGTTTGGTACTGTATGTCATTTCTACATTAAATATGTGAATCTTTTATCAAAGTTGGGTTGCATAATTTATGTAAACTGAGATAACATTTAGGTACTTATTTTAATACTTTAAACATAACATCCTAAACAATACCACCGTATTTTTAACATGAATAAATCACAGCCCAATATAGAGATAGGTGTATAATATAATGTGATTAATCCATAGTTATCAATTGATCGTGACTGCAGATAATTTGTAAACAGTTGGTTGTTTGGCACAATAATTAGTACGGCTGTCGCCACGAATCAAAATACATTCAGTGCCGAAGACAATCAACAAAGCTGTTTTGGATTTTCCTCGTGCCGGAATGTTTGATGCTATTCAGTTTCCAAACACTTTCGCGGAGAGTCTTGCATAGTACCTACCTACGAATTAAACGGACATTGATTATTCAAGTGTCGTAATTTTATGTGTGACAGTGGTATAGATTATTAGTGATCTAATAAATATGTTCTACGGCCGCCAAAAGAGTGATTTATGGAAATTATGCCCGAACCTCATTTAGTAACAAAATTAGTTCATTATTTCACATGGATTCTTCTTTTGTACGGGACTCAGGTATTGTCAGATGCTTTATTTTAAACTTTATTTATGAGAATAAACCTGTATTTATTGCTACTCATTTTTATACGTTAACGTTTTTATGTATTTACGTGTAGGTAATTTATAGTGTGTGTACATATTAGCGTTGTGAAAAACCATTATTTTTTCAGACAACTCTTCTGAAGTGTTAAGTTATTTAAAAAGTAATATACGGATGGCATGGAAATGACAATAATTAATATGTCCCTAAAAGATAATTGATTTTAAACACAATTACTGGTAAAGAAGGTATATTTAGTAAATTAGTGGACACATTTATAAAAAGCTGATAATTATTGCAACGCAAAATACTATAAACATAACCCTCCTTCTGGCGCAGTCGGGTAAAAAGATACATTCGTATTTAAATAGAACACAAAAAAACTGTTGTTTTACCAGGAAGTTTGTTAACTACACAGCTACACCATAAGCATAACCCGTCAGGCGCAGTCGGGTAAAACAATTTGAAATAGTTACGTCTACAAAATATTTAATTCTTTTTCTAAGAAAAGCAAAATTTGAGTCATTCGTGAACCGGGGTCTTCTACCCTTTAAAAAAATTTGTGTTCGAATCAAAAACTTAATCGAAGAGATAATGAAGTCTTTATAAATAAAGTTTATCTTCATACAAAAATCATTATAATTGGTGATAATTATGTTAGATAGATAATGTCCCGGCCAATAATGCGTAATAACAAATTAATTGATTGTCAGGGCGTGTACAGAGACGTTTATCTATTTGCATTATACCAACACAATCATAACTAATTATATCCACATTTAGTGAAAAGGTAACGTCCTACTTTAATAGTAGGTAGGTACCTGGTCCATCTCCAAAGGTCTCACCAAAATTACACGGGGCTACCTCAGAAGAATATGAACTCTTTTGAAAAAATAAGATATAAGAAAAATCAACATCGAATTACCTTTCACAAAATCGCTGAATTTTTTTAAAGGTAACCTAACTATGTAAAACGTTATATAAAAAATCTCACGTTCTAATATTGAGAACCTTCTCATATTTTTAGGCAACAAACGACTTGTTCCTTTTGACAACCTTGATAGATCATTCTTCAAATATCTTCCAAAGTAAACTTACTGAAGTTATTTGACGCAATCGTAACACAGAACGGATGTGTATAAAACGCACGTGCTATTGGGATCCGTTCAATGCTACCAATAAGTATGTCAGAATGTGCACAATCCAAAGCAAATATTTTACTTCACTCTTACCTAGTGTAGCTAGGTAACTACCACTTTTAAATTATTAATTACTTATGTCTATGGAAATCCGTGGTCTCTGCCTATTATCATGAAAATAGGCGTGACTTTATGCATGTCTGTACTTATGTAGAAGCCTCGAAAATGTATGCAGGGTAAAACTTTAGTTTTATTGCTTCAATTTCTAAGGGCTTGTTACAATAATGATGTACTCTGACGGATTGTCTCATTAGTTTATAAATTGCAAGCGCGTCTGTTGCTAATTAAGGTTCGATTCCCATGTCGCGTAAATTTTTATTAGGTAATTCTTAGCAGCAGCACGGAGTCTTGGTTTGTGACAATTGTGGTTCGTTAAATACACTCGTTCTTTTAAAACATAACTTATATAAACCATACTAGCCCTTTAGGGTATACACTATACAGCCCCCTAACCATGAACTCTTAAAACATGATTTCCTGATGATGTGGAAGCGAGTCCGCTTCGTGCGGTGTACTGCAGCGTCTCGCTTCCACAACGTAAACTGACCTGCTTTAAGAGTTTATGGTAAGGAAGCAGGCATAAGTTTATGTAATAATAGCCTAATATGACCCACTCAGGTTTCATTATCGAACCGGTATCGAATCCCCAAAAACAGATCCTTGACAAATGTGTCAGATGTTATCAAGGGTTATCAAAATCATTCATTTTTCATTCGCTTAACATTGCACGTTTATCATAAACAAAATAAATACACAATGCAAAAACCTCTAAAGCTTAAGGTGGAGTAGACATCAATGACAAATTAATACAAATTTCAAAGATACATGGTGCTGTAGCATTTTCCTTTCTTTGGAAAAGGTCGATGATCGACCCTACTACTTTTTTACTTAAGTATTTTGTTGCAAATTTTGAAGCCTGTTTTCGTGAGTAGTTATCGTAGGCTGTCCCGCACACCTTATTTAGTCTAGTGTTCTTTTGATAGGTAAAGGAAACAAAGTTATTACATCTGTTTATCGCAAATTAGACATACTAAACCAAGACTAAGAAAACACTAACACTATTGTTTGAATTGAATGTTTGTTTGTTGATTTGCCTACTAATCAACAAACAATAGGTCGTGATACTTCACCAACCTATTGTTTTAAACATTCATAACTATCAAAAGGTAAGATAAAATCAAAACGAAGCAGCTGGGTCGGCTGTTCCAACTTTGTAAATATAGGGATTGACGATTTATGAAAGAACTTATACAAGATAACAGTAAAAATAGAAGTCGGTTAATACAATAAGCGCTCATCGGTTTCTTAAACTTTTTACGTAAAGTCGGTTTTTGGAAGTTGGGTACCGATCGGCATAATAAACTGCCTGCAACGGCTGTCGTTGATCGACTGTAACTATTTTCCGAAGCGTGGAAAATTCTAGATGTTAAACGAACGACCGCGTGAACGTTGTTTGACCTTTTATATTGATCGAATCGTGCAGTTGCCATGTACGTACAGGCTCTTGTAATACAGTTACAGCAAACCCTAGATTTTTACTACCTAGGTACTATTTTCTGTTTTAATCCTTATAAGTACCTTCTTACCGTCGATATAACATAGAAGTATTATAAAATTACACCTAATTCCTTTCCTACATCTTTGTAACTATTAGTATAAAGCATAGTTAATACGTTTTAAAAATGTAAATTTACAGTTTTTCTGTTGTCAAGCGATACTTTTACTTTGTTAATGTACTTATATTATGATATTAAAGATTTCCATTTGCTACAGCTCTTGGTATAGTCCTTTTGTCCTCCTTACTTCCTTTTCTTATTCCTTTCGTTTTTATATAGACATTAGACACTTCGATTTAGAATACCTAATCCTAAGCCCTAACCTTTTTTAGTACCGGGCTGCTTGATCGGTTAGCTCTTGTGTGTGTGTTAATCCTTACTTTAATTCTGGTTTCCTGGTTTTAGGTGGGAGCTCATCTCAAAGATGTCCTGAACCCAGTAAACGTGGACTTCGATGTATGGCACCAGCGCGACACTCGGGTCGCCATCCGAGCCAACGACCACCTTGCATGCGAAAGACCAAACATCTACATTTGTGAGGTACACATTAAAAAACAAATTAATAGATTCGACTTTAGGTGGAAATCAGCTGAAACGAAATAAAAGCTTGTAAAACAAGTATACATTCAGATGTGATGACTAAAAGGACGCTGCATATTTCACAATATTTTTCAACAGCGCGTATAATAATTTAGTCATTTGGTTCGCAATAGTATCCTATACCTTTGCCTATAAAACTGTCGTTATCAATCCATGAAATAAGTGTAAGTGATACATAGACATTTAATAACTTTTCAATGTGTTAATCACGAGGCAGAAAACCATCATTGAGTAAAATTAGGTAAGGTTAATTTATTACTAGCCTAGCACAAGTGTAGTGAGTAAATTAGGGAACAGGGATAAACCTACGCCAGTGTCACACATAATTGTAAAGTTAAAACCCAAGTTTTTATGTATGCATATTATACATAAAATATTTATAATGCATTTCAATATAATAATGTCGTCCGTTACGGTGCATATTCCAGTGGCAACCATTTGCAGCCATAATAAATTAAGATCATTGGGTAGGAGACGAGACAAGCTCTTGACATGATTGATTGTTTGTAAGAGGACAGACTCGCAATTTCACTTACATTGTAGCTATTGATGATTAGGATACAAAGTCCACATAAATTGAAAGCACTTGAAACACTGAGAATAAATGTTGTGTAGCTAGGTTAAAATTATGACCTAAACGGAACACTCAATGATCCTTTGTAAATGGACGAGACAAGACGACCGACGGCGTCGTGATAAGTACCTAACTATGTAGTAAGTATATTAATCAATAATATCATTTGTTTTCGCATGCATCATTAGAAATTAAGTTGATAACAGTAATCAACCTACTACAAAATTGACAAGTTTACTTGCTCTACCACCTAAAAATATATTTTTTTTTTATTATTATATCTTTTGCTTAGTTATTAGAACTTTCCGATAGCAGATAAAATCAATCTTGCTCCAGGAAATAAACCGTCCTTGCCGAAATAGTAGTAAATTAGCTGCGAAACATTCGTAGACCGAAGTAGGTACTATTTTTTAAAACAAGGTCCCATGCTTGCCATGAATAACTCCTTTATTGTAGATACTTTGAATTCGCATTCAGCCAAAACTCCGATTTGCGAGTCGTAATTATTAACCGTCAGGCGTCTCTAAAAAATCTTTGTAAAATTGGCTAGTAACGGGTCGAAGCATCTCAGGATTCCTATTAATATTTTTTTCAGGAACCGCCAGGCACTATACCACCTGATGCTAGGAAGACGTGCAACTACCGGAATGTCCGTTACCATGAGCAGGTGTACCGTTGGGTAGCCGGCCGTGGCTGCCTCTACTTCACGCCAGACTTCCTCTACGTGGCCGGCTACAACACCATCAACCTGAACGCCGGCTGTTTCTATGGACACTGGTTTGCGCCCTGCTTGGAAATTGTTAGTCAGACAGTTTTATTTTGAAGTAGTTTTGCTTCGGAACTTTGCCGTGAATCGACTTGTTTAGGGTAACAGCGCCTTATTTGTGTAAAACCGACTTAAAAAATGTAGGAGATTTAATTCAGTAACAAACAACACACAAACGTGAATTCGTTGCTAACCGGTTTCAGATCATGATTATTTTATATTGGAGTAAGTACCGACTACGCTTTGCTTTGCGACTATGCTTTCGAAATGGTCCCATATAATATGTATAAAAAAGTAGGTATATGGACGACATTTAGACAGATACTTAAAAAAATATATATTTTTTAAATTACAGTAGTTAAATAATTAAAGATTACTTGATAACCAAACTATAAACGATTATCGTTAGGTATAGCAATAACCAATTACGTAAATCCATGCTCTTGCGCATTATATTTGGCAAGAATCGCTACGAATAATGTAATTAGCAGTAAAATCAAAGTGGATTCACCAGTAAACATTTACGAACAGTAGTTAAGAATTGTCCTGTCAGTAAAGTTGGTACAAAATATATTGGATTTTAATAAATCACAATGTGTAAGTCATAACATTAATATATTGTACCTCTAGAAACGATAAAACTGATGATTATCGGCGATAGCGGATCGTTATCGGCGGATACAAAACCATGATCAATTGCGATTATTACAATTAACATTGTTATGCACTTGATATGACTTTCTAAATCTCGGTAGGCTTCTATCAAGATACTTATAATATTGCCGTTTTTATATCGGGCCCAATGATCTGGTTCTCTATTTATTACATGGGACTTAAAATAAGCAAATCCTTGATTGTATAGACTCCTGATTAAGAGCCAAAGCCACACACTCTACCTATCCTAAGATAGGCATTGTGTGCAAGTACGAATAGGAATTGACGTAATTAGCGCATTCGCAAACTACACGTGTAAAAGAAACGCTCAAAACTGAGAACAATGCCATAAGGAATAGGGAGGTCTACACCTAACAGTGGGTGATACCGGGCTGGAATGATCATGGTAAATGCGAAAGGTATTTGCCAGGATCGAGGGAAACAGGCGTGATATTATGCAGTATTATTGCAGGCTAAGGAAGACGGATCATGTGGCTGTTACCCGTTCGACCCTGGTTTGGAGGAGGTGGCCGCGGCGGTCCGAGATGCTCTGATACCGACGGCACAGGGGCGATGGGAACGATGCTTCTATGCGGCAAGCGACTGTTGCAGTCATTATATGCCTGACGTCTTCAACACCACAAGTAAACTACGCAATCGATCGCGGCTTTTACTTATAACTGAAAAAGTACCTTAACTATTAACCTTGTTCGTACTGCAAGGTGTAGTCTATTTTTCTATTAAAAAAGCTACACACGTTTAGTCGCCACAAATATTTTGGTAAAAGTCCGTAGTCTATTCACCCTGGAAATTAAATACATTTTGTGGTTAGGTTATTTAACTAATTTTCTATAACTTTATAATAACATAATGTTTTCTACGAATTACCCTTTTAGATCCAGATGAATGCGAAGCGACGTTCGACGCATGGACTTGCTGGCAAGAGGCAGAAGTAGGCACTATAGCTACCGAAGTTTGTTCCGAATTCGCCTACTCTACTCACACTGGACCGTCATGCCACCGTACGTGTATTCAAAATATATCTTATAATGTTGCTAGATAACATTCATTTTTCTCAAAGTACCTGCTAAATAATTCGCTATAAACATCTGTTTACCCTAACAATTTGAATGGTAAAAGTATGGATTTTCAGATTTTAGCAGCAAACAGTGCCATGACAACGGAACATGGGAGCTGAAGACAGACTACACCACTTGCAGCATCACGCCCCGCCTCGTCCGCAGATACCAGCTTCACATCGCCGTCCTAGCGTTTTCAACCATCGTCTGTTTGCCTGCAGTCTTCATCTTCTGCTTCTACAATCGTCTCAGAATAACAAGAGTCGCGTTACACAGAAACCTACTGATCGCTATCATAATAAGAAATGTATTCGTGATTGTCAGTAGAAGTGAGGTAAGTCTTGCAGAACAATAGATTGACATCATGGATTGTACTAGCATATGCCTAATTATTTTGATTGTAACATAATAACAAAATATTTAGGCAAATGCTATTGTGCTGCTGTAGAATAGTTTCGTACGGATGATTTATAGACAAAATATTGTCATTGTTTTGTTTAGCTACATACATATTTAGTTATTATGATCGATGTACCTAAATACAAATACAAAGCTACTTATTTCTTCTGTCTTGTCAAGTGTCAACATAAATTAAGCTATACAGTCAGACTGTAGTAACCTGATAACTAGAAAAGAGATGTACCCTATGACGTCATATTTGAGTGAGAGAGACGCTATTAGACCTACTTTGGGTAAGTAGGTATAATAGCGTCTCTCTTCTTCCTTGGCAACGTCTTGTTCCAGTGTTGGTCACACCTGCTTTATTAGTATAAGCTTTTACAAATCTCCAGATCTACATAGACGAGCTGACAACAGCAGGTGAGACCACGATGTCGAACCACGGCGTCGCGTGCCGCGTGCTGGCGTTCGCTGAGCGAGTCGCGGGGAACGCCGTGTTCGTGTGTATGCTGGTCGAGGGCGCCTACCTGCACCGCGCCATCGTCGCTATCTTCAAGCAGAAGCTCAAGATCAAAATGCTTTACGGGATTGGAGCTGGTTTGTATAATATTAACTTATTAGTTACCTTATTGTAACCAGTGATTAAACGCCTTTTAACATAAGAGTATTTAAAACATGTTGACATGTCTTTTGTCTATTCATTGATATGCCAACGATAGTCGCAGATACCTAAAATTTAGATATATCAATGATTAAATGGCCAGCAGTCGACTGCAACAGGCTGATGATGATGGAACTCCGACTCAACGATAAAAAATTTGAGGCAACTAAGTCGTGATGGATTTGGTTGAGGTCCCCAAAGGAGATCGAAAGATCTTTTAACCAGACGATGTGTTCCTTGTGAGCAATGGCACAGCACCCCACTTCCCGAATCGAAGCAACTGTATACGTTTTAATTGAACCATTTGTTTGGAAACTCATTAGTCTTCTGTTGTGTACAGTAATAGCCCTGCTTCCTGTGACCGCGTGGGCAGTAGTGATGGCTGTCTTTAACGACCACTCGTGCTGGCTGGTGTACACCATACCCCACGTGCAATGGATCCTGGACGTCCCTCGTATCGTCATCCTGCTGGTCAACACCGGCCTGTTCATCGACGTCATGAGAGTTCTTCTCACTAAGATCAGGAACTCGGAGAATACTAACCAACTGTAAGTCCGGTTATAATTATTTCACATATTCTGCATTTCTGATCAACATTATTGGTACCTAGGAAACTGGGTAATTCGCAGTAAAAATCAATTGACGACCTGACTGACGCAGTTGCTAAGCGATTGGAATACTGTGCTAAGGGTTGCGGGTTAAATTCCCACACGGGGCAAAAATTTGTGCGAACCGCAGATATTTGTTCCGCAGATGTTTGTAAAACGCACTTACGACACAGGAGAAATTCCTAGAGTGGGGCGACGTTTCTAAAAAAAAATATTTTTTTGGGTCATTCTTGAATCTGAAATAAAAAAATTTGGTAAGTGCATTTGTATTTTAAAGTAAATAGAAGATGTGTGCGGCGTGTATTAGAGCATAACTTTATTCAGTTAAAAATACCTCGGTCTCGAAAGAACACCGGCGAGGAAATTGTTGATGAAATTATTAAGCGTCTACGTATGTCACCCTAATAGATACCGATGAAATAATTCACTAAGTTTTATCAAATCAATCATAAGGCCTATCAAAGTCTGGAAAAAAAATATTCATAAATGAGAGCTTAATTGATTAGATTATTTTGATAGAGGAAATTGTTGATGAAATTATTAAGCGTCTACGTATGTCACCCTAATAGATACCGATGAAATAATTCCCTAAGTTTTATGAAATCAATCATAAAGGCCTATCAAACTCTGGAAAAAAAATCTTCATAAATGAGAGCTTAATTGATTACTTATATACTGCTATACTTTTAATGTTGCCATGTAATATAAATCTTAGTCAAGTTGCATGAAATGCTTGGCTTTACATAATGCATTAATATACTTAGGAAATGCATGTCTGCATTATTAAATAAGATTATTAAATTAATATTTATTTAAGTAGGTTGTATGTACCTACCTATGTTTCATGTGGCCATGTCCATGTGGCAGACCTACGGACATCCGGTTGGACTTAGTATCCTAAATACGTAGTCCGTAGATTAGTTTGTATTGAAAATGCATTTCTATCAATGATAGTTTAAGTGATAAGTAGGTATTTCTTTTTCGATTAGTTTGTTAATGACAAGACATAACCTCTAAAACTTCAAACTGAAATATCTTTAATTCCTGACTTCCTATAAAAGTATAACTAAAGACAAATCTGTTCAGAAATTCAAACTCTATACTTTTAGATATTTTTCATAGGCAGACGCAAAAATAAAATGTCAACAAAAATTTGTTTGGGAGTTCGCCGGTGTCCTTTCGGGCTTCGTTATGTAATTTTGTCTACTTATTATACGAAGATTATTGTTTTAAATCTATGCAATCATACATTAACCTCGCTTATTTCAGCAGATACAAATAGCGTTTACGTACACAATCTACATTAAGTCGATAAATAAATATGGGTATTTGTTTAGGCCATTTTAACCTATATTTTACAATATTAATTATTATAGGATTTGAATTGTTTTTTGTCATAATACTAGATAGTTGCCGCGCTTTGTACACTTCGACCGCTTAAACCTTATTTAACAAAACATAATGGTTTTATAAATATTTTTGCTTTTATAAACAGGTCTATTAATGTAATATTTGATAAACACCCACCTACCACCTACCTATATATGAATGTGTTTAACTATAGGTATACCTACCTCTTAAATTTGTTTTTAGGAACACAGCAAAAGCGACATTATTCTTAATGCCGCTATTCGGAACACAGTTTCTGCTGACCGCACTAAGACCGACCACTACTAACTGTACGCAAGAACAGATATATTACTACGTGTCATACACACTTGAGGGGCTGCAAGGATTTATTGTAGCTACACTATACTGTTACATAAACAAAGAGGTACAGTACTTAATTATCAAGAACTTAGACATCTGATCACAATTTATCAGTCCAAAAATAACTATCCAATCCTTAAATTTTCAGGTCCACTCTTTAATAAAAGCAACATACAGGAAAACAGAAAACGCTGTTGTATCGAGAATTCGAGGAGATTCATCTTATCCTCGAATGAGCATGGGTCCAAACTCAGAAAGAAGAATCACCTACAGTACCGGCCTACACTCCAGCCCATCGGACACCTCAAAAGATCAGTACGCGACTATAAGGCCGAAATTACATGTTGCTGAAATAATATCGATCCAAGCAAGCGAACGGTTGGCGGAGATCCTAGAACCTGTTTATGAGACAATACAAAATGGCGTCACCAACGAAGGGTACGATTCCTTAGACAGGTCCGACTTAGATAATGATTCGGGCTTCATTCCTAACAGAGAGTTCAAAGTAGAGGACTACTATGGCTTCACAAACGCATCCAGTATTTCAATAGATTGTCAAGACTGGATACGATGCGTATCGTCCCCTTCTAGCAGCGTTTACAATAACTCCTTAAACGATTACGAATCTAAATATTTAGAAAAGAAATTTCCTAATCATCCAAAACTTCGTGATATCTGCGAAGGTCGCGAGAAGAAACTGGATCAGAAAACCGCAAATGGGGATTGTTTAGCGCAAGCAACTAATGACGTTATTATTATTAAGAAAGAGAACGGCTCTGATAAAGAGCCTGTCACCGTCCAGACGAACGATGAGTCCGAGTACGACGACTGTGAAAACATGCTAGATGAGATAATGCAATACATTGAAACCACCGACAACACCAAAGTCACTGTGGACACAAACTGTCTCTCTCCAAACAGGTGTGACCCAGATAAGGCTATATATATAAACGAATAATATTTATCTAGTTATATATGTTAATTTTTTTGAGTCATAATAGTATTCACCTTGATGTGTATATGATTTACGGGAATATCTGAAAGCTTTCGTAGGACTTGTGTCTAATTTGTCGGCCGTAAATCGAGTATGCACAAGAGTAAAAATACTTAATAGACATCTACTTTTCGTCAACGTCATTTAATTGCTGTTTTTATATTTCCATATAATTGAAGAATACCTGCTTTTTCTTTTGAAGTACTTAACATATTGAGATACAAAAAATATCCTCAGTACCTAGGTATTGTCTTATTATTGCCAACTCAGTCACTGTTCAATGTTCATACTTCCCTAAGACTAAAACTTTCAAATTGGACTTTTAAATACTTTTACATTAAGTTAACAGAAATAAAACGTTAATCAATTATGTTTTAAGTATATAATAATTGTAATCCTGTTGTGTCAAGGGGATAAATTGAAAAATATTATTCATTGATTTGACCAAAACAGTTTTGGAGTAGCGGCAGCTTCTGAGTGACACCTAGTTAGTATGTAAAATAGTAACCATTTAAACATTTGTAATAATAAATTATAATAACTAGAAAGATTTTTATTTCATTAAGTTTAGTATTTAATTAGCGATACGGCTATTCGGGCCCACGACAAACATCTTTCGAGAAAAATTAATTGATCTATCAATTTGTACAAAGATCTAGATACTTTCAAATCGGCTTACAAAACTGAGCGCAGCAACTTACTCACGCACAGTCGAGCGCGAGATCTGCCGAGTGTTACCTTCCAATTAAAATGTACGGCCTGTACCCGGTTAAAATGCTACCAAAGTTCATTGTAGGGTTAATTTTGTGCTGGGGTGTGTATAGTTTCCCGGACGGAGCGCCTATAGACACGTGTGTGAAGAACCGTGCTAATCAGCCTAATCACGGTCAGCACAGGACTCAACCCTTGTCCAGTCTACCGTACAGGGTCGCCGCATCGGCGTTACTTTACGGTCCAAATACTCCGGTCACAGGTGAGCACGAAAATACATTATCTAAACTCATACCTTTTGTTTATGTACCTAGGTATACACCTACAAACTTAATCCTTGGAAAATGGTTACATTTATAGTAGAGCTGCTTTATTTATGAACTAAATAGATACCCGGCATTAAATACTGTATCATCAACAAAATCACAACCTTTGTTGTCAATTACTTTGGGTCGGCGCAAAGAGTACAGTTTTACATTCATCCCTTCTACAGGATATGGAAATAAGATACATTACTTGCAAGGGGTTAAAATAGACTACGTTTGCAGCTTATTTTGTTCCATGGTACCACGCCAGAAACTCAATTACATCTGAGTTATTCGACATTTTTGATTTATGTAAATCATACGGGGGAGAAAGTATTTTTTTTACTAAAATAGTTAATACAGCTATTTTAAGCAAGGCTTGACACCAAGTTATTTGGAGAAGTAAAGTATTTCCAAACATCTGTATTCGTTGCATCTCACCAAATGAAAAACATTGAAAGAAACTAAATTCATATGTTATCTGTATTGTAACATATTCTTGGAAAATCCAAATTATTTAGGATTTCTTTTCCTGAAGTCTTCAATAAACCCGAACGCCAATTTTTAAATAATAAATTATATGATTTATTTATGTCCCAATTGATTAGAATTCAAAGCTTCTCATAGCCAAATAAAAGGGTTCATCTTTTTGTTATTTAGTGATGCTGATCTTTTTTTATTTGTACATTGTACATTATCCTTATACTGTACTTATGTTTATTTTTGGTGTACAATAAAGAGTAATCTATCTATCTATCTTATGTGCTTCTTTCACGCAGCAAGGGAGAAAAGGATAAATGTAATTTATAAATGTGTTTGTGGGCGAGGGGTCTTTCATCTCGAAAAAGTGCACGGTTCCAGTAAGATAATATACAGTTTTGTTTTATAAAGCCTAGGCGTCAGTCATACGTAGTGTAGGGCGTCCTCCAGCTAAGTGGGGCGACAACATACGCAAAATGGCTGGCAGCGGTTGGTAGCGGAAGGCCGAAGACCGAGCTTAGTGGCGTGCCATAGGAGAGGCCTATGTCCAGCAGTGAACTGAGATAGGCTGATAATGATGATGATGATGATGAATGCATTTGTCACATAGGTCCACTATTACTTAAGGTTCTTTTGTGCATACATAAAGCATACCATAAGTGTTACACCTCTTTTTCCTAGGAATTTGTATCACTGTGTGAGGAATTCTGACGTGATATAATAATTCATTATTAGGTGGTGGTAGTGTGTTTTACAAAATAATTCATTAGTATATGGGCTGTAGAACGAACCTAATTATAGTATACACATAGCTATACCAAAATACATTTAGCAGGTGAGGGTCGTGATCTGTACATTCACCTTAATTTTCGCAAGCATGCAATTGTTCTGTTATGTAGAAACAATGCACGATACAAGCAAATTATACAAGTGATAGACCGCAATTAAATGTACACTGCAATATAAGTTCATTGATAAAATCTGGCAAGCCGTTCACTAAGTGCGTAATACTAGTAAACTAGCAACTTCGATGACGCAAGACACATGCGTATGGTATTGTAGGTCAGTCGACTTATGGTGGTTGAACCGGTTCGCCCCCCAGACATAATGCAAGACCTTGAAAGGTTTCCCATGGGTTGATGCAAATTTACAGGGGTGCATAAGAGCGCAATAATAATAATGCAGAGAGGATATAAAAAATAACGCTTCAATATTTTATCTCTTTTATATGTATTGAGCTAGTTTACAAGTTCTACTCCATAGATATGAGATCTCCTCTAGAGAGTAGACTTAAATGTTTACGCACTTAAAAACAATATATATAAAAATAAAATGGAATTAAAAACATCAAAATATTCTTCTTCATCGTTGTCGCACTCAATAAATTTATGACTTCTAAAACGTAACTTTACATCAAATAAAGTTTTGTTAGTCAGCGAAATATCTAATAGAAATGTAAATTGTAAGTTGTTTTTTTTATATTTTTCTGCATAACCATGTAACCACATCCTGATAAAAATATTAAAACATATATCCACATTAAGAACTATGTTTTATTTACGAATTAACCTGCCCTTTATACAAGCTGCGAAACTTATTTTGAAACCCAATGCTTAACTTTCAGTAACAATCGAAGGAACTGAACCGTTTAAGGGTTTCTTCATACAAGCGCGGTCAGTGGAGACAGACAACTGGATCGGAGCGTGGGAACCCGCGCCAAACACAACAGTGCATCCAGAATGTTCGTCAATCACACACGGCGACCCTGAATTCAAAACTAGGGCGACACTTTTGTGGAGAGCACCGGCCGATGCCCACGGCAAGGTCTACTTTACGTAAGTATATCTTTTATTCCGAAATCAATAAAATGCTATTTGAAAAAAAAATTAAGTCGGGGCCTTGGCAAGCATTTAACGAGGCAAACCGTGTGTTGGTCAAAACGAAGATAGATATAGACTTTATCAACTTGCCAGAACTTCTGAAAGTTCTAGCGCTGCACGTTTCATAATTCTGGGTATTTCTTTTGGATTTACTACGCAAACGTACGTACGAACCTTTTTGTGTCTTGTGTCAGATTAAAGCTCCCAATGAATGTTAGATTTCTATATACCTATCCAGTATGAAACTAGCCGCTGCCTGCGCAGACGTAAATCGCGGCTACAGGACACAGCAATTACTATGGTTTCCTGTGTTGGTGTGCCCTGTCGGTAAAAAAAAGTGTCTACGTTTGAGCAGGCTAAGGCTCTAAATACAAAGCAGCTCCTTTAGAATCAGCCTACAGTCGATCATAATTATTTTAAGTAAACACTTATAATAATATTTAGCGCAGTGTTCATATAACGTACACACTACTTATTAGATGAGATATTAAATTGCAATTTATTTTAATAATAATCGTCTGTTATTTTATATTTTGAGTATTCAATGCTGCAATGATTTAAAACATAGTTTTTCAGTAGGTACTTCTGGTAGTATACTGCCTAGGGGATACATAGTTTTTTTAGGTGTCCCTAGAAGGTCCTAGATGACGTTGATGAAGGTAGAGCGTAACAAAAAAGATTTTCAATAATATTATTAGTGTGTTTCACTCAACGACGATAATTTATGGTTAACTTAATGGATAATTGAGACATAGCTTGCACTTAATAAAACTGGGCTGTCTGCACCTATTTATCCTAGTCTTACCAAATACCCACATGATTTAATTATAGCTGTTCTATGACTCAAACAACCTCGTAAATTGGTTCCCATACTTGGCACTTGGATTTTGAGTCAAATCTTGATAATGAGGTCGTCGACCCTTGCCCTAATACCACTACTCCTTTCACTGCGACGTACATATGTGCCAGTTGCGTAACATCAATGAGCTGTCATGATCATGCATGAGTTTGCGTAGACTGACCTTTAGATAAACTTCGGTTACGTTTAATGGTATGTACCGCCTGACAATGATCATATAAATAAGTTTACGCAAAATCATCCTAAACGCGCTAACAAATGAAATAATTAATGAAATAACTAAGAATATGCAGTGGTATCGCTCGCGAGTTAATGTCGCAATTTTGTCGGCATATTATTATTCTTAATTCAGTAGGAGTTATCTAATAATTTGAATCTTAACTGTTCATATTACCTATCATCATCATCAGCCGGAAAACGTCCACTATTGTCCAAATCCCTCCCCCTTAGAACGCCACAATGAATGACAAATTACCTAAACTAGTTCTAACCACGTGGTTTTGTATCTTTCAGAATTTACAACACATTATTGTAGGCTAAGGTTAAGTTATTTTTATTTATATCTGCATATTTAATTACCTAATTTGGTATAATGGTTACACAATAAATACTCGTTTATGACTAGTTATGTACAGACATTTTATGTTTATATATGTATACATATGTACATGCCTATTACTTTGCAATAATTATAATATTATGGAATTGTGATGTCGGTCATCCGGTGACTTGCACGTTTAAATTCATAACATGTTATGATACCCAAAAGTTTCGACATATTAATTGCTAATTAATCAGCTATTTCGACTACTTCTACTTATGTTCCATCCGATAATGAAATAGATAAAAAATTCGCAAGCTTTTAACATGAATTTGATACTGTCGTAAACTGGGGCAACTTATAGATCTACCGTATATTTTGAGCTCTCTAATTAAGGAGAGAATTTTGTTTACGTCTTTCACGTATTATTGTTTTTATATATTATTATTATTACATTACAATTACATATCTTATGCACGAGCAAGAAACAGGGCCTAGCTCCTGGAGTTTTAGATAAATCATTGCCTACTAACGACGCAATCGGTCATGATTCAGCATGTAAGCTGACGTATATTAATTATGCAGTTACAGATATTGCAAGATGATTTGCGATTTAGGCCCTAGGAATGAGCGATCATTCCATCGGCGATAGAGGATTATTGCTAGTTTTTCGATGTTATACCGAAAGGGTAATAAATCGCGCAGGTATACAAATGAACAAAAACGAAGTTGTGTTATTTGAAGCAGTCGTTTTCGAAGAACGTCAAGTCCTTGAACTCCGTTACAAAATGTATTGTGAGCCTTGGCCCTATTTACTAGGAAAGTGTATCTACTTAGTGCGTACGTAATCAGTTCCAGCCCGTAATCAATAACGTCTCATTTTCCTGTTATGACGCACAAAACTGTTGTAGGTTTTTACAGAATACCAGAACCAGCCTACACGCTTCTTTTAATTATTTTACTATCTGTTTTACAGTGGCACCGTCCTGAAGAACTACGGTACTTTTTGGTCAAACCTCGTTGCAGAAGCACCACAGGATCCAAGACAACTACAAATACTTGGGTGAACAGGAATTAACGGCAAACAGTCCCACCCACTGGTATCCCCAAGAGAAACAACAACACAAAAATGCAGATATCTCTTCGAATCCAGTGATATAGCCCTAAAAGTTGTTTGTCATATACCAGTCTAAGGTTAAAAATATTTGTAAATAAAACTAAGTGTAAATAAATATATACGTGTATTAGAATACATTGAGTAACATAAATGCATCATTTCATATTGCGATCAACAAATACATTGAGTGAATCTCTGTAGTTATCATAAATTAGCAAAACGTGTTTAAAATCATTATCTCACAACGTGTTAAAACCTCATTATGCGGTCAAATGTCATATATACATTTTAGATAAGCTTTATAAAAAAATAAGAGTTTCTTACTTCAGTTAGGTACACATTATGTTTATAGCATGGTGTGTTATATCACATTAGCAATTTAATCATTTTTCTTAAGCAATAAAAATAAGTGTAAATTTAGTCTTTTTTTTTAATGCTAAACAGCTTTCGAAACTGGTACTTGATAGCATTTCATCAGTTAGATACCGGCTTAGTTATTATAAATTATTTGTCACGGGTAAAGATGATTAAAA
This sequence comes from Abrostola triplasia, assembly GCA_946251915.1. Classification (NCBI taxonomy): domain Eukaryota; kingdom Metazoa; phylum Arthropoda; class Insecta; order Lepidoptera; family Noctuidae; genus Abrostola; species Abrostola triplasia. The sequence goes on along the minus strand of OX276428.1, from coordinate 8,523,147 downwards.
ACTGTGACGACAATCAGCCAAGCGTTCCTGTCTTCCACGCACTACATCTCTAACAAGCATTGGTTAGCGCTTACTAATTAGACATTACCCATTTCTTTATCAGATGAGATCATTCTGGGTCAAATTCGCAGTAGTAGAATGTTGCATTATTTCAGGTAGTAAAAAAGTTGATAAGGCCTTACTATATCCGGGCTGCGTGTAGCCATCATTTATACTGTGACGGCTACTATCAAGCGTAGATGTTGCTACAGCGATAGAGTATTAGAAGACCTACAGTCTTACGTCGGCTTCTGCTTCATGACAGGTCTCTTGATACCTAGAAGGTCGCACAGCTCGTTCCTGATAGGCCTAAGTTCCGAAACTTCTTGCTCCCAGTCCGTTTCCGCCAGAACTGTCAATACCTGGTAACAACGATTTAGTTTGTTTTAATTTGTTTGTGAAAGGATACAGTGATATTTTATTTTTTATTAGGATTTTGTATATTATTTTTTTTTTATTTTAGTAAGTTGTTTTATATTTTAAGAAGAAATATTGTGTGAGTGATATCGTCTCGCAAAATGATTTTATTGTGCAAGTGGATATTAATTTTAAGCCTGATTAACTTTTCATCGAATTCGATGCTGTAATAACGTCGTTCATTGTAGCGTTCTAAGGGGGAGGCTTTTCTTCAACAGTGGGACGTCTTCCGGCTGCTGATGATGATAATGTCAGTGTTTAGCCTCTCGAACCCACACAATTTTAAATGGGGACTATTAATTTGCTAAATATTGGAGTCTTGTTAGCGGTAGGGTAGGGTTATCCTTATAGACCTGGTCGATGTGTTCCTGCGGCACGGCGGCGGCGTCCCCGTAGAGCGTGAGCGCCTCGTACAGGCGCGCGGCCCCGCAGCGCCGCACGTACCGGTCGGCGTAGCACACGTAGATCACCAGCTGGCCCAGCGCGCGCGCGCACACCGCGCCGCCCACCTGCCCCCCACACGCAACACATCATATTATACTGATTTCATCCAAATATGGATAGTCATTAACGTATAATTCAGGATACGCAGTTGCGAACTGGCAATGTCGCTTTTTAGTAATTTATAGATATTTGATAGGTGGTTTTTATATAGACAAGGATGATTATTGATAGCCATATAAATTGCTATAATGATGGATTATTATGATATAAAAAAAAATGATCGAAAAAGGTATTCGAAAATATATATTCTTTTAATAGCAAAAATAAATTAATTATTTCAAAAACATGTAACACGTTACGAACAAAAACGACCATTTCAATCAATTTTATTAAAATACCAACATCTACTAAAAAGCGACACAATCAGCCAGCAATCTTTTTTGCCTCTAGCACACCGTTTAGGCGTCGAAAGTTGAAATATCATCGCAGTACTGCAATAAAGTTAATAGTATAATGCTACATTCAAACCACAGGAATAATTAATCTTTAATTACCTGAATCAACTGACATAAAACATTGATCGAATCCAAGAGTTTGTATATATTCTTCCCTCCTCGCAGCTCCAGCTGTAGATGTTTCAATATATCCATAGCAAAAGTGGAATCTGGATCATCCAGAATCGGTGAAATGGAACCTAAACATATCAACAACATTTTCTTTGTTAATATAAGTCAACGATAGTCATCAAACGTATTTAATAAAACATAATATAGTATACTATAATAACTTTCGTGAGTGTTATTCATATTATCTACTATATATACCGGTTATACTCACGTCGATATTCGGGAATGCCCGACTAGTTTCAGACTCTAACGGAGCCTTTATTCATGAGCAGGTGACGCGGCGGGATTGCAAGCTAACTGTTCGGCTTGAAACTAGTCGGGCATTCCCGAGTATTGACATGAGTATAACCGGTATATATAGTAGATTTATTTATTTATTTATTGATAAGGCAAACCAACGACATATTTACAATTACGATTTGTGACATTATTTCCATAATTTATGTACAGTGTAAATACGTCACTTACAGGTCTGCACACCATTTACAGTATACTACATACAAACATGCTACAAAACAGATATTAAATAACAATAAAGTAGTAGTAAAAAATTAAGTTAGCTTCATAGTTACATATAAATAATCAAAAAATAAGTAATTATAATATAATTAAAATTGACATTAATAACTTAAAATTAGTAAAGATAAATCAAAATAAAAATAAATAAAAATAAAATTAATCCATATAAATCTAAAATTAGAGTAAGGCAGCCGATCACAAAGTAATATTTAAATTCAGGATCTTAGCTTTAAATTGCGACATTGTGTTGAAAAATGTATAACATAATATAATAACTTACCCGAACTTAATAACCTATCTAAGAAATTAAAGATAGGTCCCGTTATCCTTTTAACGTGTAAGTTGTCGGCAAACACTTTAATGATGGTGTCACAAATGGACGTCAACATTTCTTTGTCATTATGCAGCGTATTCAAATATGCGTAGAGAGACTGGGTAGTGTGTTTTACCTGTAAAAATAACAAGCTTTAATTAAGTGCGGAAACTACACTTTAATAAAAACTACTGTTACATGTTTGATCTGTTTATTGTGAGGCGTAGTAACTAAGCAGAGTATCGCTATGCAGTTTTGCGAGGTTTAGAAATCATTAAGGCATGTTTATTACTTTGGATTTATTTCAATTCAGAAAACTTCTAAAAACCGATGCCTTCCTAAATGTAATCCAGGTCTTTAGAATATTACTCTGCTACTAATACAGTTCCCTGTCTAACCCTGAGAATCTAAGTGTATCGAAACACTCAAAGGAGGTATTTGTCCCCTAAATAACATAATCATTTAGAACAATTACATACCAAACTCTCAGTTAATTCCCCAGCGCTGACAACCAAGCCCTTAATAACATTGTATCTGTAGTCCTCATAGTTAAGGAGTTGCACAAATCTAGGCATTGTGTGTCCAGGGAATAGCCAGAGTACCACGTTAGAGTTCTCACTGGTTACAGGCTGGTCATTTTCATCTACCTCCTTAGAAGGCTTCAGTTCCACTTCTTCGCAAGGGAATATACGTTTTAATGCGTCGTGATGCGGTATGTTAGCTATCGGCGGATCACTGGAAAGAAGATAGAAGAAAAGGCGTTTTTAATACAGCACATACCGAAACGAAAGATAAATGTTGTCATTCAACATCAAAATTTAAGTGAGCTAGATTCAACTTAGGAACTGCAACCATTCAAGCCTCCTTGTAAGTAGTGAGGTACATACTAGAAAAATAATAGGGTAACACAGATGATTTTCACTATAAACGTATACAGTCACGTCACCGTTCGTTGATTTTCAATAAAACTAAGGTACAACTTACTTATAGATCAGTGAAGTAAATATTCTGCCTGCATGCGCTCGAGTCCTATCAATTTTCTCGACCGCTTGCTGTGCGACGCCGCACATAATCTCCTTTACAATATGTTTCGAGTTCAGATGAGGCGCCTCAATGGCACATTGACGGCAGATAGATAAAAGACCTGTAGAAATATTTATCATATAATAACAGTGGACGACTTCCGGCTGATGATGATGAAACATCAGAGTTCAAAACTAAACTTTATAGGTATGTTGTATTAATGGAATTTAAACAATTTTGAAAATTTGGTCTGATACAATCGTTTTAGTCTTACCCTAATCTCAGATCCTTGACGTTGCAATGATAACGTTTTATAATCCACTGATTATGATTTGCAAAATTACAAAGCAATACATTTAAAAACAGGACACTATGCCTTTCGACCTAAAGCGCAGAATCCAGCAATCCGAGTTGATCCAGAATGAGATAACTTAATAAGCTGGATTTACTATCTGTCCACGATTGCCATAGACCATTAAGCATAGAGATGGATGGTGGGAATGGTTTTATCTCATTATAAATACTAAAAATAACCACTAAAACCGAAGTAACAGGTTACTAACCTGTCATGCTAGCCTCTCTGACCCAAGCGCCGATATCGCCTCTCATATCGATGGTATATTCGGACAAGCAGTCCAGTAGAGCGGCGACGATCTCCCCGACATACACGTCCACGCCCCCCACAATGCCTTGCGTCTGACACACTTCGGTGAGCCCTACTACAGCGTCACGGCGGGCTTCGGCCCACTTCTGAGTGCCTTCATTTAACTTAGTACACTCGATTAAAGATTTAATCACGATTTGTAAGTGTTCCGTTAACACGAATTTTGGTAGGGAACCTGTAAAGAAGTTTTGTTGTGTTTCAGGTATTAGACAATCACTGCCGTGATATTCGGGCAGCTCAAATAATAAAAATGGTGTATTTTTGGAATATCTTTAGCATAACCAGCATAGTAACTAAGAGTTAGACATGTGAAGCTCTACTAGCATTCGAAAATCTCGTTAAAAATCTGATATTTTGGATACAAATTTACCTGTAAAGTTAAATTGACTATACATAGATAGGTTCACGGAGTAAGTCACTATTTATCTACCACTTTCATGCAAGGTGCATAATTACAGTTGATAAGAGAAAAACATTAGTAAATATAAAGTCATAGAACACTGACCCTATCTAGAGCTAGAGCAAACCCTAATAAATAATACGATAGTGACTTACCGACAGCTCTAGCATACCCCATCCTAAGCACCAGACCGTTAACGCCAGTGTTGCTCAACTGATTACAGTATTTCTCTATCAACTGCTTGCGTTTCTCCTTAACTGAGACGTCCCCATACTTTAGGTCGTCATCACACAGGTACTGATCAAAGACCAGAGGCAGCGCGTAGATCGCCTTCTCTCTTATTATTTGAACCTCGTGTGAAAGACACTCCTCGATCAAGTTTAGCCAATCGTCTGCAAATTACACATAAAAGAGTATTATAGATAAATACAATTTTTTTACGTCATAATCAGCTGCAATCTTTTTTTAGAAATTATATTAGCCTACAAATATTCATTTTACTATCGCATCTTTGAAACTAATAAGTTTATGTTTTTATCAAGATTATGTGGCCGTAATTATTGATGCAAGTAGCCGTAAATCGTTATCATGCATGCGTATATGCATTAACTGTAATGCCCACAGTAGGTAGGCTAAAGATGATTTCCTTCATCATGAGTTCATATACACAAATAACGCCGCTCAAGGCCCATAGCGTGCATATTGCCATCTATGTGGGCCACACCTATGTAGTACTAGTGTTAAGTGGTAGCTTACCAATGACGCCATGTCCGTGGTAGGGCGCGGCCGCCAGAGCCAGCGAGGCGATGCAGTGGCAGCACGCCTGCCGCATGAGCTCGCCGCCCAGCCCGCGGAACTGCTGCCGGGAGCGCAGCGAGCCCACCAGGGAGCGCACCGCTAACGACACCTCCTCCGATATCAACGAATCGGCTTTCTTACCTGCACACAATAACTACAATAAATGGGATGACTCCAGCTGTCTGCTTCACTTGTTGTCCTTTCCTAAAATTTTCAGTAGACTCCCATGGTGCGTGATACTGAGGATTATCACGCACGGTCGACGACCACGGACACTCACGTACCTCACCATGGGAAGGCAGGACAGATATGAAGCAATTTTGTCATTCTAAAATGCTTAGTAAAAGGGATCCCGCGCCGTATCTATGAAATTATCGCAGATCAGGCGCACTGCGACGGACGTGTCTGCTAATACAAACGATACTCTTACGTATGGTGATGAATTGGTGCGGACTAATCCGCGTTCGTCTGCAATATAACCGTGAGAAACCTGCTTAAGAGGTTCTAAAATACATAGTAAATAAGTAACATATTATAATAGTATGTATGTACATACCGTTAGCCAGTTTCGATTGCGACAATGCATAAATAGCTTCACCGATGGCAAGGATGGCGCCATGTCTCACATTCAGATCTATGGACTCAGTCTTCTTCACCAGTTTCGGAAGCACTGTCGTCGCCACATAATCAGGAATCTAAGATAAGATTGAGGACAGTTATTTTTATTGTTATTTCAGCCATGATCCTCCGATTGTGAACAAACTATCTATTATTACTTAAAGCAAAAAAGGAGATCTATATTTAGTCCAGAAAAGAATTGAATTATCTAACGACACATTGCGATAGTAGTTCATATTAAAGAAGGAAGTACGTAAAGGTGTCAAGAATATAGATAATATATATTATTGAGATTAACATACGCTAACCACTAAAAATAATGTCGATCGTCACTATACAAACAAAGAAAATACGTCATCAAACTCACTTGAGACATCCTTTAATTCCCAGGTGACTAAAATAATATACTAAAAGGTATCTGTAGTACGGCACGATACGGTAGTTTGAATAAAACATAAATAGATAGAAAAATTAAATATAAAATTAAATTAAGTTAACCTACTTAACCTAAATCGCACATGGATATGTACAGAAATGACAGAATATTGTCAAGTCAATCCAAATTCGAATATTGTTATTTTTTTAAAGTGGCCATTTCACAAACGGCACAAATATCTTTTCAAACCTTATTGATAAAGAACCTCAATGAAAACTAAAAGCAGGACCGAAAAAATACCAATTCATGACATCTGGATCCCTAAAACGGGTAAACAGAGGTGTATACACCACGTATAACGTGAGTTAGGTACATAATAGGTCTTACGCTATACAGAGGAACGTAATCATTATAATTAAAAAAAAATTGCGATGATCAAACAAGCAGAATTTTAATTTACTAACCTTGTCAGTCAATTTATTGAGTGCCTTCGCAGCTATTTCGCGTATCGCGCAGTCCCAGTGTTCAATTTTCAAATCAACGAGGTGGTCGACGAGGGGTTGGGTGTATTCTGGGAAGGCGGCTACTTGGGGCGCGATCACTAGGTACGCGTTGTTTCGGGGCCCCACTGACTGGAAGTCTGCCGTGGTGAGGACGTCGATACCGTGCGGGAATAATCCGTGTCTACCGACATTCTCTTGGTACGCGGCGGATGCGGCTCGACGACAATTTATCTGAAATATAAACAAAAATATACCGAATGTCGTTTGTTGTTTTAGCATGTTGAATTATTTTGTAAGTCGCGTCACATAGGTAGGTCGCTGGCTCCCTCGCCGCCCGCCGCGTGGAACTCACCTCGCGGTCGAAGCAGGCGGTGGCGATGAGCGCGTTGGCCAGCTGCGCGGCGTGCGGCGCCAGCGCGGGCGCGTCGTAGGCCCGCGCGAAGGCCCAGGCCGCGTGGCAGGCCGCGTCCCGCGCCGCGCGGCCCCCCCCCGCCGCGCGCGCCTCGTCCCGCCGCAGCGCGCGCGCCGCGCCCGCCACCCCGCCGCGCACCTGCGCCGGGGACAGCAGCCCGCGCCGCGCTGCCGGCACACGGGACTTATTAGCCGCGGACGTGGGACATCGTAACACATACATCATGACATATTTCAAACAAAAGTAAATATCTAATGATTGAAATAATATTAATAGTAAAAATAATTATGACCTAATTATCACATCCAACAATTATATTGATCGATCCCCTCAAAATTGACGACCGGTCGCTGCAATCAGCTGTCATAATTATTAAAACGATACAAAAGAGACATTTACAATATTACATAGGATTTTGTTAAGATCTGCACTTGCGATCCGTCACTACGATCGGCGTGTTACGTTGAATCACTGTAATACTGCAATATCACCCTGTATATGGCGCCCTTAATATACTAAACATAAAAAGTAAACGATACTTACCTAGTTCAGCCAGCGCCATACAGCCGCCATGCCAGGCCGTCTCCCGCTCGTTCTCGGCGAACAGCGACAGCACGCTGTCACACACGTCGGCCGCGGCCAGCGCGGGCAGGCGCGCGCCGATACGCCCCACGCCCTTCGCCGCGGACCACCGCACTACCGTGTCGTCGTCACGGAGCGAACATAGAAGGAGCTCTACTACATCTTCCACCTATAAATAAAATAAAGATATTAGTTATTTGTCTCAAAACTTAGGTTGGTTTTGATAAACCTTGTGATCAAGCCTTAAGAAATGTCTGTGTCAAACCACCATTATGCGCAATACTAAACCTTATTTGCATGCAAACTTTTTATTAATTACTGGGACTGTCCTCCTCTTACTAGGGCGAACAGATGGGTTACAGGCTATAACCCCAGGGTGTCCTGAGTCCTCTTAACTACCTTAGGTCGAGGGACGCGGGATCTGCATAAGCTGCACCTCATCCCTCGACAGATCACGACCCACCGTGATGAGGTGTACAATCGCCTATTGTGCTATACATGCCATTTAAACATACTCATACTTTAAATAGTAATATTATAAACCTATACAACGAGAAGAAATAATGAATTTTCTATAAATTATTTTAATTATTAAGTATAAATCGACATTTTTAATCTTATAAATAAAAAGACAAGCATAACATACCTCTTGGGGTATGTCATTATCATCATCATCAGGAGGCGAGGTGATAGGTTCAGTGTCACCGGCCGCGGCGACTCCTCCCAGTGTCACAGCGAGTGAGCGCGAGCCGCGAGTGTAACGCCAGGACACCACGCGCGGCCGAAGGAATGTTAATCCTTTTTAGAAATATTAATTTCATGTAATAAATATCAGAATAGAAAAGCGGATCAAAATTAATAATAATAATAATAATAATATTTATTTATTTATTTGACCAAATATATGTTACAGTGTAGAATTTTAAACTAGATCTTATAAATACCACAGTTCTTTTTCTTCTTCAATTATACTTAAACTAGACTTGTGTTAAACTAAACTAATATAACATTTTTACAGTACATATAGTATGATATGGTTCATAAAGTATTAATTGCGGCCAGCCTGAACTAGGGTAAACCTGTGTTTCAGGCGATCGCTTAAGGTAACTATTTAAATAGGTCATTTAAAATTAAAGTAAAATAATAATTAAAGACTACATAGTATTCGTTAACAAAATAATACGAGTTACAGACTATCAGGAAAGGAAATTATCTATTATTAATGTTCTCAGTCTTACTTAACAATTTCTAGTATTTTTTCTGTGTCTGCGTAATTCAATTTCCCTAAAAACTGGGTTAACATGAGCATACATTTTTTATTATTTAAACTATATATATTAAGTTTTTTATTAATTCTATTATATAAAAAAGGTCCCAAAAATAAATAAAACCTGTTGACAAATTCATGATTAGCTTGAGGTCTACTACAGACTATGTCCTTCCTTCTCTTGTCTGTTGCTAATGGGATAAAAGGAAGATCAGTGTGCTGTTTTAAAATGGTGTGCAATAAAAATAATTGTCGGACTGTTAGTACTTTGCATTCCCTATATAGCAGCTCAGTAGGAAATAGAAAAGGTCGGAAAGTTGCTACTTTAAGAATTGCTCTCTGAGCGCGTTCTAAAGGCAGCAAAATTGACTTAGCTGCCCCACCCCAAGAAGTTATGCAATAAGTAACTAAAGATTGACACAAAGACAAATACACTTGCTTTATTAATCGATAATCTGCTATATTGCGAAGATTTTTAAATAAATATATTAATTTACGTACTCTGGAACATAATAAGTCAATGTGTTTGCGGAAATTCAAATTCGTGTCAAGAGTTATACCTAAGTATTTGATGTCGTTAGTATTTGCTAAAGCAGGGCAGGTACAAGCGATGTCAGCGAATATTTTACAGCTGTGTGCATATATGTTTGGATTAAAAATGGGTATGTTTGTGTTTCTCATTGTAAATAGAATGTATTTGGTTTTATCTGCGTTTAGGGTTAGTAAATGTTTGTGTAGCCAGTTAGTTACCATATCAAAACCCGTCTGAGCGTGCTCGAAAACCTCCTGCCGGGTATTTGCCGTAAATAATAAAGCGGTATCATCCGCATAAGATATTATAAGACCATTTGGAATTTTTAAGCTGCAGAGGTCATTTATATAAACGAGGAATAAAGTGCAGCCTAGAATACTACCTTGAGGGAATCCATAGCCAGTATTCTGTACTTCAGAACTTAAGTATTGACCAATTTTAACATATTGTAAGCGATCAGAAAGGTAGTCAGTAAAAAGACGGAGTTGTGTTCCTCTTATCCCAAGTGCTTCAAGCTTGCGCAAAAGTACGGAACAAGATATGCTATCAAAAGCTTTGGCGAGGTCTAGAAATATCCCTATGGTGGGTTTACCCTGGTCCAAGTTGCTAGTTATATAGTTTGTTAATTGATGAAGTGCTTGATTAGTAGATCTTTTTTGCCTAAAGCCATATTGGTTCTGTGAAAGTATTTTGTTGTCTTCAAGATATTTGATTAACCTATTGTTTATGATTTTTTCCAAAATTTTTGAAAGTCCTGATAATACTGAGATGGGCCTATAGTCATTTACACATTTTCTATCTCCTGATTTAAATATAGGGGTCACCACTGCTTTTTTAAGGGATCTGGGGAATACACCTTCATCTAAACATAATTGAAATATGTAGGTTAACGGGGGAGCAAGTAAATGTTTGAGGCTTTTCAAAATAGTATTGGAAATATTATCCCATCCTACAGCACAATTTTGTTTTAAACCAGAAATAATGCTTAATACTTCATCTATATCCGTATTTAGTAAAACAAAGGAGTTCGCCGTAGAGGAAGTCATTAACTTATTTAGGTCGATACTGCCTGCTACTTGCAAGGTTTTTTCTGCAAGGGTTTTACCCACGTTTGCAAAAAAGTTATTGATTTTGTTAATTGCTTCGGATGGGCATGTTTCGCTAAGTAACAAATCTACAGGAGGTTCTGAGGTTTTTGACTGGAAAGCATTTTTTTTAATAAGTTTCCAAACAAGCTTGCTATTATTACCGGCCTTTTGTAATTCATCCCTTTCGTGTTGAGCCTTCAATTTTTTTAAAAGGTTATTGCAGTAATTCCTATACCTTTTATAAGATATGCAAATAACTGAGTTGTCGGGTTCTAATTTCGATTTTTGATGAAGTTTGTCTCGATGTCTAATGCAACGTACGAGTCCCGGTGTGATCCAAGGTTTTAAATTTCTATGTTTTCTAGGTATCATAGTTGTTGTAGTATTTTTTATAATTGTTTTTTGCAATAGGTTAATAAAATAGTCTAAAGCAACATTTGCATCGCCCGCATTATAAACTGGTTCAAAGGTATTATGTTTACTTAAATCGCGTTCAAGGTTTTTCATATTGACTTTATTATAGCTTTGCTTGCAGTTTTTTCTCGGCAAGGATACTTTTATTGTTAGTAAAATAGTTTGATGATCGGTAATAGTGGAGTTAGTAACCAATGTGAGTGAAGGTTTATTAGCTTTTATAATAAAATGATCTAGACAAGAACCACTTTGATGGGTGGGGTAGTTGTGCGCAGGTAATAGTCCGTGAAAAGAACAAATGTTCAAATAATTATGAGCGTTAGTGTCGGTGCTCCCAGTAGCAATGTTAATGTTTATGTCGCCAGTTAAGATTATATTTTTATATGATGATAGGGTTCTTAAATGCATTTCAAGCGATTCTAAAAATAGTTCAATGTTTTGAGAGGGAGGTCTATATACAGCAATAATTACTGTATCGGGGTTTAGTCGAATTAATAAACAATTACATCCCTGTAAAATGGGTTCTTCTACAGTTACATTTAAGGTTCTCTTTATATAAATTACTAAACCATCATTTTGGTTTAATAATATATCGGTTTTATGCATTAAATAACCATCAATAGAAGGTAAATGGGATTGTTTGTCAGAAAGCCAACATTCTGTTAGAACGATGATGTCACTACTTATGTCAAGAGTATGGAGCAATACCTCAAAGCCATTCATGTTTTTGTTTATGCTGCGAATATTTTGATTGATTAATGTAAGACAGGATTCGGAAGTCGGCAGATATTGTTTACAGTCTTTGACCTCGCAACATTTAGCTTCAGACACAGTAAAATTATCTAGGTCATCGATAAACTGATTAGTCATAATTTGAATAAATTGAATGTGTTCTGTAACTTCACCACCAATATTCCCAAGCCACTTCCCAAGCATGGGGATTATGGCAACCTCTCCCCCCGTTACCTAAGGGGGAGGCATTTGTTTAACAGTGGACATCTTTTGGCTCATGATGATTATGATGACCCAAAACATGCAAATCTTACCTATTCTTTGCACAATCTTGACTCCATATTTTCTGACCAGCATAGCATTATGTTGCTGGTAGTTTTGCTTGGTCACCCACTCTAGCAACTTAGGGGCCAATGGCAAAAGGTCATCTCTTTTCCCATGCTTCAATACAGCTGCAACTGCTGCCAACACACCATAGTGAATTGTATCCTCTTCTTGTAAATTGGAATGTAGATCACAAGCCCAGTCAAAGAAAGCACCCATGTATAACTCTTTTACATCTGATCTGTAAGAAATAATAATATCAAAGATTAGTTTTTTAAATAACATCACACTGCATATTTTTATAATAATGGCATGATGCAATAGATAAAGTTCTGTAATGAGTTCAAAAAAGATTCATGCAACTATGTTGTGATTAGTCAATTAACAAGGATACAAATACAAATACAAAATATATATTGTGGTACCATAAAAATATTTATAACATTGATTTGTGATTGGCGCCTCCTTTTAAGCAAATAAGGCATGTGTCAGGAGACGCCGCTCCTTCATATCTAGAGTAGGTTTATTATACATATTTTCTTGAAGAGGGGTTACTTATTTATTCTATACACATGTAATTATTGATATTAATCTGTGTGCGAGTGTGTGCGCGCTTGAGCGTATGTGTGTGTGTGTATGCGTGTGTGTGTGTGTGTGTGTGTGTGTGTGTAATAATAGTAATGTTGACCACCTAGGGTTAACCAAACATTATTAGGTATTGTAAATTGTGGAAGCTCTAATTATACCCCACCTATTATTAGTGAACACCTTAGAACATAATTATATGCATAATTCACATTAGTGTGAAAAGTTGTATATATCAAACTATTACCTTATAAGGAACTTTGAAGCTAAATAAGCACTGGCTTCAGCACACGAGTCTTTACATAATGCATATGTTTTACATATATTAAAAATTCTCTCCATGACTGTAAGCTTCTTTGATCCATCGGCGTCTGTAACAATTATATTTTAGTTAAATACAATAAATAGAAATAGTAGGCCTTGAGCATATGTATGTCAACATGGGAGTGGATAGGACTTAGACCGTCTTATTTATATGTATATAAGGATCTTACCAGCATTAACTAAAGCCCATATTAAGTCTATTGACATCTCTGTTTTTTGATATGCATACAACAGTGACAGGAATATTTTTATACTTCATTTAAAATTGGTTTTTTTTTTATAAATTAGGGAAAACCCTGTCCAATTGGATAGGGTTTTGTGGAGGAATAATGGGAAAGCCTTTGCCCAGCAGTGGGACACCGATCAGGCTACATTAAAAAAAGGGAAAAACCATAATGCTAAACACTTTCCGTGTTACTACAAAACTAGGACAAGATTTTAATTAAATGTTACAACAACTTGTTCATAATAAATTCAAGAAAAGGATAATTAAATAAAAAAGAAACTGAAAGTTTGGTTGGATACTATTTATAAATCATTCAGCACCATATAATTTATAACCAAATTATGTTAATAACATAACAAATGTAATAAGTTGTGTTACAAGGATACTGTTTCTTATTCCAACATATTACCTGCTTGTCCTGGAGCAAACCCATCAAGCCTGCTCATATGGAATGGAATGATCACCACTATAGACAGCCACAATAACAGCACAAATCTACTTCTCCATGTTTCCTTATCATTTGGGTCTTGGGCCTCCAGGAACACTAATACTGTCAGAAGATCTGTAACCTGCAATTATGCATATTAATCTTTATAATTAAATTGGTGACAATTCATGCAAGTAAAATACAGCACATTGATTGTATTTAATCCTTATAAAGAGTTTATTTGTATGTTAATGTAGGTAATAGCAAACTGCTTTTTTATTATTTGTTGTTGTTTAAAAAGTAAATAATCAATTTACCTCATGAGGAAGATGCCTGATAACGACTTTGTAGCCCCTTACTCTAATTATTTGATACATGTAATTAAATGTCGCATGTTTCAATTCAACAGGCGAGTCTTTGTCCTTAATAAGGGCCAGAAACTTCGACAACATCTTGTCCAAGTGGGGGTCAAGCAAGTGCGGTTGCTCATAATATTGCTTCAGAATTCCGTAAAGTTTATCGTATTCTGCTTCCAAGGATGGCGTATTATATATATTTTTGACGTTATCGATCATGTTTAACACATCTTCTACCTCCGAAAAGTGCTCCAAGGCGCATCCCAAACCAATATTGTCACATTCGTCATCCCGGTTCATGTCGGTATCCAGTCCAACCATTTTGATAAAAATTACAAACTTTTTACTTTACAAATAGTACTATATTAAACCAAATAAATGTTTAAAACAATTTAGCCAGAATTATATATCTTCGTAAATCAGGTATTATTCAGAATTAGTTAAAACAAAAAAATTTACGACCACTCACGTAGCGCTATTAAAAAACAATTTGAAACGATGCACAGATGATGCTTTTGTTTAAATTGACAACAGAATAAGTATATATCATTTAAGTTAGTATAAGAGAGATGGCAATAGAGTCATGCTTAAAAATAGGTACTTAGTAGTGAACGAACAAAAATGAATCGAGAAAGTACATTGAGAATGAGAAAGTACAAAAGCTGTGTTTCTCCATAGACAAGTAAATTACAAAATGTCATGCAGAGGGCTTAAAATGCTGCGGTTAACCAGTAGACTATATATAGAGTAAACTGCACCCATATAATAATGCACCTCCTGAGATGGTGTGCAAATTTATCAACCCACACGCAGATGTTCTTGTTTACAAAAATGTGGCACACTGTACTGCCCTCTCAATAATTTTTAAATGACCTAAAGATTGAAACCCTTTTTAACATCACGAGCGTGTGTATTACTGCTCAAATGTAGATAGACCACATGAGTAAATATTGTATATGCACTAGTTCATAACAGACTACAATAAATATGAATACCCTCTTCTAATACACTCCATGCCTGCCCCTTTTCGGAATACAGGCGTGATTTTATGCATACAGCCACGGGAATGAACCATGTCAGAGCCTATGCCCTGACATGGTTTATTATGGTAAGGCAGAAATTAGGGTTTAAAATAATAAAATTAACCTGCATTATCGACTACTGAACTCGAATCCTGAGCTGAGCTGGTCCCGAGTTCGAATCCCGGGTCGGGCAGTGTAACTGGGTTTTTCCATTAGGTAATTCTCAGTAGTAGCACGGAGCCTGGATTTGTGCCCGGTTGATGGCAATAGGCTCGCCCCCTATTACATTGGGACCTAAAAACATGACTGGCGAAATGTGGGTATACTATATGTATACCTCTGCCCACCCCTTCGGGAAATACAGGCGTGATGTTACGTATGTAACCTGCATTATGGTTAATTAAATTTAAAAAAAAAGATATGGTGACAAGATCAATTTTATTAGTAATTTTTATAATACTTAAGTCTATACAGATATGCACATCCTTTATTGTTCCCCAGTGCCATATAACCACTGTTTGGTGAAAAATTCACCACATCTACCTGATGAAGATTGAATTGTGGGCTGGGAAAATTAGCAAATACATGGTAAGATGGAATATGCACAAGTTTCACTGCATTTGGATAATATGCTGATGACGCAGATAATATTTCTGTTGTTGCATTGAATTTAAGATTTGTTATTTTTGTAGTCAAATTTGATATTACTTTTAATGGTGTTGGTTCAGAGATAGTCAAGTTTTCTGTATTGTATATGTTAACAATGCCTTCGCCACTTCCAGTAGCCAACAATTTTCCACAAGGGCTTGTAGCCAAGCAGGATGCAGTCACACAACCATGATCATGGAACTTTTTTACAGGTCTGTAAGTTGATAGGTCCCATATAGTTATTTCCCCTTCCATACCATAACAGTAAAGTTGTGTACAGTCATGGCTAAATGTTACTGATACCACGTTTGAGTTATTCTTCAATGATTTCAGTAGTTCTTTAGATGCAGTGCAAATCAAGTATACTTCTTCAAAACCATCTGATGTTGCAATGTATTTGCCATCACTTGATATTTTAAAAACTACTGGCTTCTTTACCACCCTTGGCAACTGAAACAATTTGGATTCAGCCTTCACAAGGTTGTATACACAAAAAGTGTGGTTAATTTTTGATGCAATTAATGCTTCAGAACCATCAGGAGTGAATTGTACAGCATTTATTCTCCATTTTTTCAGTTTGAAACTATGTAGTTTAGTATTTTCATCACCACCAATGGAGAACATTGACACAACACCAGAATGTCCAGCAACAACAGCTGCACTTATTTTAGGATGGAACTCCACACAAGATATAATAGACCCCTCATTTTTAGATACAGCGTTTATTTTCGGAAATCTTTTTATTTCTAAAAAATCTTTAGGAAGATGATTTGATGTCTTCTCATGTAAGTGGCCTACAGTTCGTAAAATTTCATCTCCGTTGTCATCTTCATCATTATTTATTTTATTGAGCTTGGCCCAATTTGGTGTTCCCATTAATGTTTCATATTTCTGTTTCAGTTTGTCTGTGTACAAACTTGTACTTTTTGTATTTGGTATAATATTAGCTCCATAGTTATCATCATCTTCATCAACCCATGCAGGTTTCATATCAGGCCCAATATCTTCATGTGATTTTTGATCCAAGCTATCCACAAGTTTCTTTGATTTATTGAACAATAGTTCTGAAACCCTGAAAATCGATTTTGTATAAATAGAACAAAAAAATATCACAAGTTCATTCAATTATGAATTAAAATATAAGCATACTATACCAATATAAACATAGTGCATTTTAGCACAAAAAGTACTAAAACGCTTTGTTATAATAATAATTGAATACCATAACTAAAACCATGCAATTTAGATTCAGTAAAGTAATGTTTTTATATGATTTAGCTTTATGAATGTTGTCGATCTGAAATCAGCTTATTAGCTTAGTATACCAACCTGGCTTCTTCATCGTGTAGTGCTGAAGATTTTCGCTTCATAATACTCAACTATATGACCAAGGACGTAAATAATCTAAATTTTATTTTAGGTTAATTGTACAACAACACTAACTTCTGATTTAAATGTTCACACATGTCCAATGCGGAATGCGTATTGATTAATGTTTGGGTGTCTGTCACCTGTCAACGTCAAGTCACAAAAGTTGTTGCCAACCGTCATTGGAAATTGCACATCATCTAGTATTATAATGATGTTATGGAGGAATCCTGCGATGCATAATTTTTAGAATTTAATTTGTACATATTATGATATATCATGTATATGTTATTAATTTTGATGTAGGTAATATCAGTGGATTATAATTATGACATTGTAATGGTAAATGTGGTCTTTATTTATTTTACATATTTGTACCAGGTAAATGACAATAAAGATCTCCCACGACGGACGGGGTGCACCATACGAAAAAAATATTGTGTGTGTGTATAATATAAAAGCTCACATCTGCTTATCTATTCGGGGAATACTGGTGTTATATTTTGACATTATTGATTATATATTATAATTTTTTTTCTTTACCTCAAACGATTTGCTGGTAAACTTTATGTTTGGTTTAAATGATCATTTATTTTTTATAATATATGAATTTTACCTCATATCGGGAAAAACACAAGAATTTGGCAATACTAAAGAATAAGCTTAGAAACTGCCATTATTGAAAATTATTCGTAATTAAAATACTTATGAACTACACGGTTGTTTTGATGAAACACGCGGTTTGTTTTATTTGCAATAATAAATTAGTCAACAATTCTGAGCATATAGCGTTGGATACATAATAAATGTATGACATCAAGCTGTTAATCTTTAGTGTGGTCAGCGTTTCTTTTTTTATGTTGCCGTGACTGAAAATGCTAGAAACTACAGAATTTAAAAACCAAGTAGAAAAGCTGGATGTTCGCAATTTGTATCATGATAAATGTACAGATATCAATAATTGAAAATGTTTTTTCCCTGTTCCATGCTTATTAATGGTCTTAATAATGAAAACATAATATAAACGAGAATATCGTCGAAACTTTGTCGGTAAAACAGAGAAACTGTGTTTCTTATTTTTCTCATAGATGTCTCTCACACCTATAATATTGCGTCCTTTTTACTCCAATGGTAACCTAATACGAGATAAGAAAGAAAGAAGTGAGTTGTGAATTGTGATTTCATGTCTGTATATCTATCGTGTCGTATCGTTTGTGTGCAAGTCCTTTTCTTTCATTCGTTATTTGCAGTGTTTCACTTTGTTAGCATCGGATTTTGATTGTGAGTTATTAGGTCTGTTTTTAAGTGCAATCACGCTAATTGGGAAGATTCAAGAATTTTGTGATCGTATTTGTGAAAGACGTGTTTGTAAAGATGAAGCGAACACTTCTAATTCTGTGACCTTTTCGCATCCTAGAACTGAAACAATATGTGTACCAATGAATGACATACAATAACAGTAGTCAAAGTATAATCTACCTGTTTTATTGTGAGGTGCCGTAAGTTTTACAATGGGGCCCAAAGGGGCTCCGCCATAAAAATATTAGTCGGTCATAAAACAATTAAACAAGATTGATGACTCTGGCACAAAAACCGAGTTGATAATGGTCCAAGGACCTCTGTTGAGAAGCAGGGCACCGAGCGATGATACGAGGCTGGTCGCAAGCGATGCCAGGTGGAGTCACGTCAGTAGATCGCGTCACGGCGCGTTCAGCTAGTGAGGAGCAAAGTTACGCGGCGTGTGATGTTTGTGCGCAATGTCAGGCAAGCCCGCGAGTGTGGGCGCGTCGCGAGCGGGCGTGCCGGGCACTCCGCGCGTGGTGGTGTACGTGGCGGACCCGCGCCAGCTAGAGCCCGGCGCCGCGGGCCCGGACCCGCCGCCCGCTACTGCTGCCCCGACTGCGCCTGCCAGTGTTCCGCCGCCACCGCTGGATACCCTCTACATCCCTGAGAACTTACATCACCAAGTAAATTTGTCAAGAAGTACAGTGTACAGAACACATATTGATAGGAATGATCAGAGAAACTTGCCTGGTACTGTATTCTACAAACATTTGAATGATAATGATAACAAAGTTGGTGTTTATGGCACACCCGATAATGTTACACAAAGAACAGATTTCTATCCAGTTCAACAACAGTATATTAAAGAAACATGCATTAAAAGTGAAGAAAGGAGTGACCATCCAGGTAGTTCAACTGTGAAACAAGACTGTTCAGAACAAGTGGGTGCAGATTATAACAGCGTTGAAAACTATCATGCCAGAATACCAGTAGAGTCTGTAGATCTGTCAACATATCAGGCAAGATGCTCTGGCCCCATTGGTGCAGATAATACTATGACTTCCATGCACCCAGCTGCATTGCGTCACGGGCAGAATCAGTACAGTGAGAATGTAACAATTCAGAGTGGTGTTGAGGGATCAAATTGTAGTGAAAGAGAGTTATCTGTGTGCAAAAGTTTTGTGAACTATCAATTCTTAGAACAGAGTGTATCTCATCAGTCTATAGTGAATCAAAGTATAAGTATACTAAATCAACAAGTAGGAGTGAATCGAGGAATAGTAAGTGAAGGTGATAGTGGAAGTGCACCGCAGCTAGTCCGGACTGCAGATGGTGTGGTGCTGGCTGTGTTACCGGGACCCATTCTGTCCCACCCACCTGACAATCCAGAGCTAGGCTCTAGGACAGTTGTGCAAAGTGATTCTCCACAGACTATAACAGTGCCTCTGGGTTGGAAGAGAATTATAAGTGGAACTTCAGTCCTATATGTTAGGTAAGTTGTGAAATACTTATTTTATTTTGCACAGTATGATTATTTTGTATTAACAATTTAAAAAGGTACCTATTTACACGATAGTAGTAGTACAATTGTCTGGATTTGTAAGGTCATTATAGTTGATAGTAATGCTGCATGATTCTCAAAATGTTGGACTTTTACATTGATATAAAATAGGAACCAGATAATTATATCCACTGTCTAATTAGCGGTGGTCATCTAATCTTGCTTTTACCTATGTACCTACTATACTTGAAATGACAGAGCCCTGGCCTGTGCCTAATTATGTGCCAATGTAAGTAAACTACCTTTTGTATGAAATTCATATGAAGAAGATCCTTTTACAAGCAGAAAGCAGTGTTTAAAAGCAATAGATTATCCAGAAAATTATGATAAGAAAATAATTGTTCCACAATAGTTATTAAAAAACCTAGCTAAGTCATGTTACATAAGTTAGTTTGTAACAAGGTCTACAAGAAGCTAATGCTTTTTCATGTTGAAAATTATATTGAATTTATATTGAAAATAAATTAAAACCTATAGAAAATATGTTCAATAGATACCTACTTACTAAGTTATTATGAATGAATCCTCATCTCCCATGAACAGTTAGTGTTTTGTTAAAGCCAATTAGCCATTATTTACTAACCATGAATTTACTTAAGCAAGTACCTGCCTAATTTGAAACTTGTTATGTTAATAAGATTTATAATAAAACAGGATATAGAAACTTAACTACCTAATTGTTTGATAGATAACACATTTAAACGAGCAGAGTAAAGTCGGACGCTTTGTTTCGCCTTCGCATCGAATGTCGCAAGTTGATGTACAAGAAAAAAAACATGACTTTGATATTCGTTTTATAGTCTGTGTACGTAAAATACTTGTTTGTAAACACATTTTTACATTTGTTATGTTCCAAGATAATTAAATGAGCACGCATAAACGGCTCGAAGTGGCTGAATAACTAACTGGTTTATAAAAAGATTTTATTCGCAATAAATTTGATCTTACGACTTTTTGCTAAATGTGAATTAGAAATCCAAGTGCATATCCACTTACGGATACATTTAGATACGATATTTAATTAAAATGAAATTGTGATTGATGTGAAATATGAATGATTAAAATTTAAATGAAAAATTAGAAATGTTAGGTATTTTGCTAATATCTATAACCACCCATGTATTAGGTTCATATTACGCCGCTTACAGATTGATTAAGACGTTAGCGCAGTTGCCGTTATATCGTTCAAAATACGGCGTGATCATGAGATCGAGTCAAGTCGGCAATACATGTAGTATCAATATCGTATTATAATATAAATTAATTTTATAGTACCTGGGTAAAATGAATATTTAAGCTATTATCAGATTATAATATATTTCATTAGGTACATTATACTTAATATACCTACCACATGTTTTTCATAAAAGATGACAACTTATATTAATTAGGTATTTCGTATCTATGTGTAATATCACGCCTGTTATTTTCAACGGGTGGCATAGGTCTTGTAAGTCCATAATTATTTAATTATTATAAAACAGGCCCCACGAAATAGGGGCAGGTTTATGACCACTTACCATGCACAATTTTTATTAGAAAGCTCTCTGGGTAAGGGTATTTTGGTATTCGAACCTAGTCCCTTACGCTCGGTAGCTTTACTACAAACACGCAATTAATTAATACGGACGTTACAGATTTAACAATATCCCGTTTGACTACAATTTAACCGTTGCAGGCGACTTTAGGTGTATTAAAGTAGACCGCTGCCTACCGACTTTTAAGATCACAACCGTGACGGTTATGGTCGGCGATAATCTACTCTAATAATATAATTAAACAATCAATGTTCGAGACGGTTGGGTAGTAATGAAGTATTGGTCGAATACAGCGGCAAAAGAGCACCGCGGATCGTGTGTTAACGTTAAATCAATCCGGCGCAAGTGGACAAACCAGTCCGGCAGCTGTGCGGACTCGATGCAAGTGAAGAAAGTTACTCCACACCAATATAACTTTCTGAGCATTTGGACCCGACACAAAATACCTTTGGATGGTAGCTGCGCCCGTTAACGGAAAATGTTGACCTTTAAGTTTACGTAGTATATTCGAACACCCATTAGACATCATTTTGTATAAACATTGAACATAATAATATATCTTTGTCATGAATATGTATTACATACTAATAAATTGCTCTGAATAGGCCCATTAACTTTGCTTTTCCAGTAAATTAATCGATGTGTCCATTAAATTACAGTAAACCCTACATCAAGAACTAAAGCAACCTTGCTCTTAATGAAACGACCAATTATGTTTTTTTTTAAATCTAGTAATGACGTGTCGTTTCAAAAATTATCGCTAACTCCCGTCTCTTAAACCTTATGTGGAAGAAGTCTTGTTATGTCTGCCGTCGATGACCCCGGTATATTGCGTGAAACGACGCCGTAAATTTGTTAAAATATCATACGGTAAATATCATAATGTGGTTAGTTTTATTTGAAACCTGTAATCATAATAATGTTACTACACATTGCTTATTTGCTTGTTTGATGTACCATAATTGCAGTACTAATAGTACTGTATCCAAGACGTATGTACCTACTTACAATTTCTAAGTCGCAAAACTTCAACGTAAAGACAGACCAATAAATAAAGAGACTTTTTTCCCTTAATTGAAATCTGATCTTGTTAACGACTATTACAATTCCAGAATTTAAAACGTTGTTACAAGAACTTTAACGTTAGATTTTTCAATGAGGTTTAAGATTATTTTGGCTTTTCAAATTACGAATCTGTTGAATGTTGCCGCAACGATAATGGTTGCGTTCCCTTCCACTAATTGAAAATGGGCTCTTGCTCTAAATGTTACGTATTTGGGATTTAATATCCTCTTGATTTTATAGTGAGTTAACTTTTGCCCTTAAAATAGTTTGTTAATTATAAAACAACACCTGAAAACTTTGTAATTGACAAAGATGTTCTGTTGAAACTATATTAAGAAAGAACCTTGTTTTTCCACCTTTAAAAATATGTAAAATATCTTAGGAGTTATAAAATTTAAAGCACACACGAATAAACCCATTACAAAATTGAAGCACGTTGGGGAGTGACATTGCTACAATTGCGAAGAACACCTGGACAAGAGACGCCCAGAACGGAGAAGGATATCAAAAGAATTTGAAGCCCCTGCTGTGGGTGATAACGGGCTAAAATAATATCGAAGACGATGACAGAAAAACAGAAGCAAAGGAACATTTACGTGCACTATAATATAACACTAAAGATAACTGAACTAGATTGACTGCTGAAAGTGTTTAATTTTGCTGCAGGCAAGTAACTGATTAATAGTCATCATTTATCGTGGCCAGCTGCATTATTTTACTGTCATAGAGAATAAACACGATTGCTCCAATGTAAGAAATTAGGTCGTGATCCCCAATGCATGAGCATCTGGTTGCAGTACGTCCGTTAATTCAGTATGTTAGCTCTGTTTTTCGTAGTTTTTATCTTGTAATCAGCATTGTGAAAATATTTATTTTATCTCCACTCGGGAATTATTCCTGCAACCCCTAGCATAGCTAGCTTAGCTGGCTACTATTCGGTGTTATCTCACACAGTCTGAATTATATTAACTTGGTAGGTACTTTTACATAATTATAAAGATAATGCTGATTTGGTTCTTAACGAGCTGTTCTACGGCCTACGCAAAATGAATCGAATTTTTGCTAATAGACTATCTATCTTGTTTTGAAATTATCAATGGTTTAATTTAATTCAAATATTTTGTAGTAAGTTCTACAGTTTGTCTCTGCGCCTTTGTTTGTTGTCGTTGCTGTATTATTTATTCATTAGTTTTCGACATTTTGTGTCGTATGTGCCATCTGTTTAGGGATTGACAGTTTCAAATCTCATATTGTATCTATATGTATAATTACGTATGTACGTATTAATTATTTCTCATGTAATTAATTAGCTTGGTCACTAGGCAGCAAAAATTGGTATATTGTTCAGTTGTTTCTTAATTATCAATTACTTACGCCTCAGTCAACCTTTCATTAAGATTAACATGTTAGACATAATACTTAATTACGATTACTAAATAATTGAATTTGAAGTTAGTCAATTGAAGAATTACTTATTATTAATTAAAAATGCAGATTTGAATAGCATTGGCATATGTTAATTATTATTGATATAGTTATATAAAATGTCGTCTTTCTTACCAAATCGTTCTCAAAGCCAATATCGTATCAATGTGTCGTAAACTATAATATTTTCTGAATGTACCCACCTATTATAATTATTTTACCTATCGAAAGCTAGTCCCTTTTACTACGTGCCGTATCGGTAACTCGACTGACTTAACGATAGGTTTGAGAACAACGGATTCTATTGTCGATCGCCTGTGCGCATTGCACCTCCCTTATCTGTCATTGCAACAGGGCACAATGCCGTTACGAATCCCAACAATACCGAAACAAACACTTAAGTGCACTACGTACATACGTAGTGCGGTAAAGCCTTGTTTATAAATAGGTTTACGTCTAAAAGCCACCTTGCTTTTGCGTTTTATTTTTTTTCACGAGGTGAAGTAATTTGGACATTCACTTTTAGCCCATGATGCAAAAACGTAGTAACTAAACATACCGATTCATTTTGCGTCATGCTACTGAAGTATAGACCGAATAGTCAAACTACCTCATCCATATGGATGTAATTTGTTTGGCTAATTATGATGCTAAAATAAAATGATTCGAATGTATACCATAAATGTACTTACATTATTTTGTTTCTAATCATTTTCGTGATGAATGGAAACGAGATATAAAGGCCACCGCTTTAGATTTCGCTTATTTCTGGATTAACATTAACTTTAATGAGAACTTAATAAATGGGAATGTTATACATGGCACCAGTGGAATGTTTACTTATATTATTTGTACATAAATATACAGTATGAAATCACTGTATTTCATCTTTAAGTATGAGTAGATTCTGTAAGTTAAGTACAAGGAACAACTTACTAACCGGTTAACAAAAATCACAAATTCTCATTCGTTTCCTACAACGAGGTTACAACTCAAACAGATGTTCGACGGTCGTAAATTATGTTACAAGAAACAATAAAAAAATCTTATTCTTACAGTTTTCTTTGTGTCAATTGTCATTGTACTTATTGACGCTGGGATAACTATTGCTCAACTGATTTATAGCCGCCATCACAGGCGAGGTAAAGAACACCGGCTGGTTTTTTTTCGAAAGTCGCATTGTAAACGCATGGATTTCTCTGACCCTCTTTGTGAGGTATTGCACAATGTCGGGATTGTCCGTCTTCAGTGCTCATACGGCTCGTTTCAATTGTTTCGACTTTTAGATGGGCGTCACCAGGCTAGGCGTTCTGATCCGATTTACAATTCGTTCCGACTTTCTTTTAGTGTGCGTTTACAATGACACTGCATGCATGCATCCATGTTCTTCGTTGATGTTCATTGTGTAAGTATTATCGTGGAAAAACTAAACAGTATATTTGAGGAAGGTTATGGTGTCTTGGTAGCTTTAAAGGCCTTCGTATTGTACGACGTTTAATAAATCACATAATAGTAGTATAGTGTTATTGGCAACAGATGACTAACACAATTCTTACTCAAGTCTAGCAATTTTCAATACATTAATGAGTCTATATGTAAAGAAAAATTAACAGTTCTAGACACTAATGATGATTCTAGTAAGTGGCAACCTAAGTTTAGTGGTACATTAATGGTTTTTAACGTAGAATTACGGTATATAAAATAAGGCCATTATATTTTTATTTAACACGCTCGTTTTGTTGATACAAAACTATCTAACATCAGATCTATTGATTTTGTTTGTATGTTCAGGACGTAATTTAAGTAACCGAAGCATAAACAACCTCACCGCCACAATTAATACTGTCCTCGGCATTCCAATCGCGGTATCTTTTACTAATGTTATGTAAATGTTACGTAATGTACATACATACAGTCTATTTTATTGCTTCAAATACTCAATTATATCAAATGTATAATTTATTGCTGCTAACGTAGCCCCGTAGGTGGGCGAAGGTCACGAAAATAAATTATTCAAGAAGTAGGTACCTAAACGTGTTCGCGAAATATCCACTCGGCACTCACTAGCCAAACTCCAGTCCTACTTGAGTTCATAATGGAACAATTTATTATCACTAGGTACTATTAAGATGGTACATTTTTATGTTGTTTTTGTTCAGAGACTAATTTATTGGATTTGGTATCTATTAATTCAGTATTCATTAACTGATGAAGTACCCAACTTGACTTTAATGACTGATATTCTTCATGAATGTTAATTATTAATTATTATCATTGATGACATTGATATCTATAACTAATTCACTGATTATCAGATCCGATCCGGCAAAATTGAATAACAAACATCTTAATAATGATATTGGCAAAATATACAATCTTTCTTATTAAAAATAAAATTTAAGTATGTGGTATATCTGGTAAAAGGTTTTGTAACAACAGTGACAACGAGGCTGGAAGGCATGATCATACGCGCGTTGACCTCCGCATTGGCTTCGACGCGGAAATAATATGGATTACGTAAGCACAGTCGAACATTTTTTATTGCTCCATTAAATGAGGCACGCCGTCGACTCTGGGTGGAGAGCGTCTCAACAACAAATAAACGAATTTAACAGCCATGATACGGCCATTAGTCTCACTATTCTTAATTGCTAAAGTTAAATCTGGACTGTTTGAACCTCGTGACATGTCATTATTCAAAACTTAGTGTAACTAACAACTTATTGGCTATTTTTAGCACCATATAATTTATCTAGTTACTTGTTGACGGGGTACGTATGTCCTTTAGTAATATCCTGTAATTGAGGTGTTAACTACCTTCCAAATTGGATAGTGAATACAATTTTTATTTTCTGAGGGTATTTTTGTTTGATTATGTGAGATAAATAGATTTGTCTAGCAATTTATGAATTACGATACAAGCGAAATGCTTATTTGCGACCATTTTGGAAAAGACATGTAGTATACACAAACGTTATTGAAACCCAATTATAATATTTAAAGAACACTAAAAAAAACGTAATAACGGCGTTAATTAAACTTTGTTTATTGCTTACTTGTCATAAGTGGACATATCGTAATTAATAACATGTACTAAAATTGTGTTGCCGTCCTAGTACTCTATATATTATTAACCCTGCCATTATCTTGTTAAACAGTTTTTATTACTGTAGAAATTCTTTAAATTACACGTTTGGTGCAAAAACTGTTTTACTTAACGCCTTTCTTTTTGTGACTACCTTCAAGTACGCCATACGTTCGAATCATGTCATGTTTCTACGACCCTTGCTCGGAAAACCCCTTTATGAACCATATGCTTCATGCCTTTTATGAATCAGAGGACGATACTCTCTCCATATGTAGGTAGTTCACCATGAAAGGATCTAAAGAGACAGTAGTCCTACTACCACTACTGATTGCCTGTTGTTGGGCCACTCTTTTAATTATAAATTTATGAAATACCTAGTTCTTTAATATTGACGAGCCGTTTTTTTAATTTTTGCAACTTATATGCGTCTTTAATTGCACTATGTTAATAATGCTTAATCATATCAATTAATTTTTTACGTGTTTGTGTATCATCGAATGTATATAAATAACCCTTTTCAGTCGGTCGACGTTTACTACTTGCTCAGATAAGCAGATAATACCGTCTACATTTTTTCACTCCCAGATTAGCGTGAAGCATTTCTTATACAGATATTTGATTTTAATTGCGCTATCATCCGTCTTATGAACACATCTAATTACAATAATAAAAGATCGAGCACGGGGCACATCCCAGTGATTCCGTTGACCGATGCATTTGTGTAACCAATAAATGGTACCTAAATAGACACAATCTTTATTTCTGTAAATAACCGTATAATTTGGTCTTCTTGCTTAAGAGACACATACTCCTTAAATGCTGTTTTACGCTATATTATACTTGTAAGTAATTTTATTTACGTTATCTCATGGAATTAATACAGAACCGAGCTTGATAAATAAACATGAATGCCGACGTATAGCGTACGACCCTTGCGTGAAGTCCGCCGGATGCGTCAGCTCACATGGGCTCCAGACGGACGAAGTAAATGAAATGTGTTCTCAATCGTTCCCACAGAAGCGTAGCCGAGGGGATCGAGTCAAGGTTACCATGCGAATCTAAGAAAAACTGTTTGAAATATGCCTCGCAAAAACTAGGCGACGTTACACGTCCTGCAGTATCCAAGTGAATTTATTTGCTTTTCGATGCGGCGCTTGGCTTCGCTTGGCATGTGGCAGGTGTTACTTGCAAACCTGAACTTGACTGGACAACATTTTATTCACCTTTGATATTGTTTTATTTTAACGTGTAATTATTTATCTATGCCTATATGTGCAAGAACAGAACTTGCTTGAGGTTAGTGATTTTTTATAAACAGCAATCGTTATTATCGTAATAAATCTTGTTACGTTAATTTATTACCTGTATTTGTATCTACACTATTTATTGGATGTATTTCACTGTATTACGAAACAGCATTTAGACTTTTAATGAAAAATCTGTTAAATTAGCATTAATACTAACGGTACCTAAGTTAAATGATTACTGACTTCATTGGTTCTGTTGATTTAAGTATATTCATTTTCATCACATTACTAGAGTACAGTAACAGAAAAACATAGCAACTTGTAAAAACATCCTTTTTTCTCATCCAAATTTCATCATTGTTCTAAATAATTGATAAATCCAAATTGTGCGTGATAGTCAATATAATATTTTAGTTATAAATACAATAAGGCCGAGATGATATTAAAGCCATGAAATGTTGAATTAATGTGGGTAAAATGTTCGCTATCCAATAAAGGTAGTGGGAGTTGATCGCTTACACGTAGCAACGAGTACTTGTCGCTATGGCCCGGCCATTCACCTGTAGAATACTATACCAGATAAATGTTAAATAATTTATAGTGAAATAACATTAGCAAATGCGTCAATGGTTATTTAAGTAGTCAGTAATCTAATTAGAACGTTATTTAAATTTCTAACACAAACTAACACGTAGTTAATTATAACTGCAAATTAGTTTCATATTCATAAAGACGTGTATTATACGTACCTCTGGCTAAAGGGATAAATTCTTAATCTCTGAAGTATCAACATAAAAGGCATACATGGGTACCCATACCTTTATGTTGCTAATCCTGAACGGTAATTTTTAAGAAATTTATAACAACAGTAAGGTTATCCGTACACAAATGTTTTGTTAACAAGTTTTATTGGCGTTTGCGTAATATAACGGGTTATGAACGAGGTGGGGGCTGACTTGCAGAACATCCCCTATTTGGATAGTGATTACTATTATTGTATTGTATTAGTTTGTAAAGTAAAGAAACCAATGTTATTTCAATTTGAACACACCCTAGGTACCTACTTGTAAAGTTTTAAAATTGAAGATTGAATTGAGATTAAGATCTCATGCGTATGAGCTCTGAGACTATTTGGGACAACAGATCTGAGTTTCAATGAGCAACTGTAAGGAAACTTAATTCCTGGAAAACTGAAAAATCATGTCTTACTAATTTCTTGAAAAGAATTCTTGGAATTTTATATTTTCCCACAATAACAACATTAGTAGACAATGATAATAAATATGCTTTATACATAAGCATTCTACGTCGTAGGTATGTATGATCAATGGTGTCGATGTTTCGAACACTGTCACATAATCGGTTTATATTCTACTTTCATATCAATACTTCAGTTCGTATATCAAAATGTTACGTATACTATACAACACTATATATTACAGCTATATTTACGCTACAAAACATACTAGTATTCACAAAATACTATACAAATTATGTGACCTGATTTAAAATGATACTTTGCTATGTAGTCATTGATTTGCACGGAATAATAAAACGTGGAATCCTTAAGCATCGCGCTAAAAGTGTCCTTTATGGAACGGCCTCGACCCATATCAACCTCGTTCCCCTTGCATGAATAAATAAAAGCTCAATTTGTAGCTTACTCGTTTACCGAACTCATCGATATACATGTTTGCTCTGAAATTATTTCCCCGTTTATCGTTTGCAATTTATTCGACCGAATACCAGTAATGACTCTGGAGAACGGGTGTTGAGTTTTAATTATTTATCCCTAGCTTTTGCCCGCGACTTCGTTCGCGTGATGTGGTATTGGACAAACAGGTATTTTAGCGTAAGGACGGAGAAAAAGCGAAGAATTCACTTGTCGGTTTTTTAACCTACGTAACTCTAAGGACTTTTCTCAAGGCATTTTAGTTATTAGGTTTTAAAACTAATCTTTATTGGTAAAATATTTCTGCCTCGTAAAAAATGCCAGTATATATATTTTTTTAAAAGACCCCAATATTTTGATATGCAACCCAAGCATAGCTGACAGCTTTGTTCATGAATATTGTTTAATTACGTGGTTATAAATGACTGCACTCAGCTGCAGGTGTAATAGCATGGCACGCAACATTAATGAAATCGGCGTGCTTCTGTCACCGTCTGGGCGTTTCCGCTTATAATAAGATCCTAATGATATGTGACGTCTACCAAGGTAGGCTTGGCCTTAGTGAAATGGGAACTGTTGAGAACTGAATTATTATAGATATTTTTAGCTATAGTACAACCACAGTGTATGACTTACTGCAATTCCAGAATTGCGGTTAGTTAAATCGGTAATAATACACTGAAAGCCTAATAGTTGTTGAATAAGCATTTAAGAAAGTTAAAAAATTTTAAACATTGTCCCAGTCCTTTGCAAGAAAGAAAAAAAATATTTGCATACAACTTACATTCTTTGTCAAAGAAATTAAATGAAGAAGTTTTATTGTAGTCGTCACATATAGACGAGAGCAAACACACAAAACGATAAATGGGCAATCCAACACAAAAATATTTTTTCAATTCGAAGCAGTAGTTCTGCAATTACCCCGAACATCCAATCTCACAAAGTACCTCCGTGTATACTACAATACAGCTTCGATGTAAATCATTTTGTTATACAGATTATTTACTAAACAGATACTTGACTCATAATATAATCTTTGCGGCCTGACTAACGATGGGTGGGTTGCGTGCGTAGTTACGTACACATCGCTTGTTTACATGGAATTCGACTGGTGCGTGTGTCAGAGTTCCAGCCAGCCCCTATAGCCAAGTGGCAAAACTTAAACTAAAACTTACTATTTATATGTATAGGTAGTTATAAAATAAGTATAATAAATGGTATACATCATGTAGCACATACATTATTGACAAATTCCGTTTTTTGTATTACTTTTGCCACTTCAGCACATCAAATCAAATATCAAATATTTTCGAATTCAATACACTGTACTGTAAAGTGCATTTGAAAGAGTGACCAGAATACCGGTAGTTAGTGCTGAATATAAAAAAAAACATTTTCATTTTACACCTATTAAACAATGTGCGTCGCAAAAATAGTTTTGCTTTTTTCCAGCATTCAAAATTACCCGAATGTTATTCCGATTCACGATACGGCGTAGATCGGGTAGGTCGCCAATGAGTCATTCAGGGAAACCCTTCCGTGACTCAACTTATTATCGAGCCGGCGGCATCGAGTCGACACTCACCCTGTTTATATTGATAATGTCCTTGTTGCCGCAATTGACGCATTGTTTGAAAACAATGTTTCAATTGTGGTGTGGTTTCTCGAATGGCCCAATTGGCATTAAGTGGCGCTTGGCTTTCTGCACTAAGAATGAGGTTCAATTACAACACGAAACAAATATTTGTATGGCCTACAGATATTTGTTCTTTGAGTACAGGTGTTCGTGCGTGTGAGATTTGTGCTGTTAACTGCGCTCATAAGCGGAAGAAGCACTTAATTTTATTGCCTTGCGGGGCTGCAAGCAACAACTGTTCGTTGGTAGCGAGTGTGGTGAAGATCTCATTTTTAATCTACATGATATTGCACTACTTTGAAATCTATTTGCAATTGGTTGACTTATAAATAACTGGAAGCATTATGTATTTTTATACTGTTTTATACATCGCTTGGTCATAAATACAAATACCAAGCACCACTGTGCTGCACACTTTTGTTACAAAATTATTGGACAATGTAAAAACATGAAGAACCAAATTGTAGAGGGAAATGTATCAATCTTGCAGCCTTCTTCAGTATCTACAACACCTATAAAATGTTTAACTCACTCTTTATAGCATTTTTAACTCGGTTATTATCACTACGGTATTTTTTTGTGAAACAAAATGTCGTCATGTGTTGTATGGAGGTGCACATTGGCTTAGCGCCAAAATATTTCAACCATTATACATTGCCCCGGCGGTCACAAAGGAAATGAGATCAATCACAATACTAGGGGCCAATAATACCGATGTCCGTTGAAGATACTACTATCGGCGCGGACACATTACTTTTAGCTTTGGCAATCAACAACTAAGTGGTTTTGTGCAATAGTATGCAGCGATTAATCGCTTGACCGCGAGCTTCCCATATGTTGTAGTGCAACCTATTAATTCCAAATCTTAGTATAACGACGCCTTCGAAATGTGTTGAGATCCTAGGATACTATCGATCTTTGTCCAGAGCGTGCGACCGTACGGTATGCCTGCGCTTGAATTGTCCGTTAGCATCGATACAGTTGCGAAAACGCACGATTTCGATACTGCTACTGAACGCTGGGTTTCCGCGACGCAATAGCAAAAACCCTGGTTGACGATGATGTAAGTATCATTAGCTCACGTGGCGATCGATATTAACTGATGCTCTCTCTTGTTTGTTCGACTATAAAGGTATGAGACTGCAGAATAGTTGTCTAACTGTCTGATACCAAAGTCTGGTGATTCTTGATAATAATTTGTTATATATTTTCACAAAAGCAAGAAGCACGAGCTGTTAGCTCTTGTATATTTTTTGCTCTGATTTAATAAACTGCTTCGCTGGTCCAGTGGTCGCAAAGTGTGACTACTGACCATGAGGTCTTGGGTTAAAATCCCAGGTCGGGTAGTGTTACTGGATTTTTCCGTTAGGTAATTTTCAGTAGCGATCTAACAAGGAATGTTAGAGATATCAGAAAGGTACGAGTGTGTACCTACTATGTTTATACGTTCAAGATAGTTTTTCTAAAGAGATTCTCAATACTTTTACTTATTCCATACATAATTAATTAAACCGGCTCTACTTGCTGGTTCCTATTGAAAGCTTAGCTATTTCCCTGTTTGCGTTTGACTGAGATTGTGTTCAGTTAATGTAAATTAACAACATTGGCAGACATAGTGATAGGTTGGATAATTGCATTTTGCTGTATGCTAGGCAGTTGAGCACGCTTAAGATATAAAACGTTATTAAATGCTATATTTATTTAGGAAGATATAATTATTAATTATAACACTAAAGAGTAACTTGAGATTCAAATAAAATAATTAAGTTGAACGACGAACGTGTATCTTATTTTTATTATCTGTTTTTATGTTTGTCAATGAGGATAAATTGTACAGCGAACTACGATTAGTCATAAATAAGTATTTCTCAAGGCTATGAAAGATGGCTGTCTGCATAATAACAGACTTGTGTGGCTTGTTTTCGTGGAACGTTTTGTGACACATTGACTTTAATAGGATTTATGTTCAAGTCATTTATTTTATATATGCAAATGAGGTGATACTTTTACGAAACTAAAGAGAAACTGTGCATTGTAAATTAACGAACACGAAACCCATTTGATCTTGTTGGGTCTATTTAGAAATACATTGTAAGTTCCTGGTTTAATCTATTTGTTAATAAGTGAAGCGAAAAGTTAGGGTATCTTTTTGCGTAAATTAAGTGGACGTACGACAGATTTGCCACATTCAATGTTTATATCCAAGAGGACCGCAGAAAGCATAAGCATAATAAATATTGTGTATATGTATTTACATAGGATAAAATGTAATTACACACACTACTAGCATGTGTTTTACACTCACACATATACAGAAACATTATTTATCCAACACATATCTTATACGTAATCTAACTGTCAATGTAATGTTTTTCTTTGCATAAAGTCTATGGTCTAACTCTGAAAAGATTAATATTATTTATCGTTATTCTTCAAAGTTTATATGGAGAAAATAATATTTTGTTCCAAAATTACGGTCAAAATTGCATCAATTGTCATAAATTCTAACCTTCACCCAATATGTTAGGAAAATAGTTCCACATGCCTTATAAATGATATCTTCCAAGCTAGCGTGTTTTCTCACTATCATAGAAATAGTGTTTAACCACGCAAGCCTTAAGAAAACAAGTTCTATTGTTCAAGTTCGATTTGATCACTTAGATTAAGTTATAAAAATTGTAGGCAGTAGATCCATAACTGCGTAGGTTAGGTATTCAAGTTAATGAAAGTTTTGCCAATTCTAAGCATTATTTATGCAACCTTTAGAAATATGTAATGTGTGATGAATATATAATTTGTTCTTCGCAAAGGTTGCCGTAAAGTTTGTCCCAAAGAACAAACAATATTTCTTTCGTTGGATTGCATTAAGATTAATTGCATGAAGCACTAGCAGGCCTTCATACTTACTGCATATAAATACAATTCGCCGCGGCTTGTTAATTTAAATTAAGCGTGTCACGTCCAGCGAAGATAGCGTCAAATATCATCTATCTTAAATCAGATTTCACGATATCGTTTACCTACCATACTAATGAGCAAACCACTTAGCCCGCCTGTCTTTCCATCTGTCACAGAAATGTATCCCGATATACTGGCTTAGCATACTAAACTTAGTTATCCAGTTATACCATTATTGTAATTTTAGTTCATGTTTTTTATATCATTAATCTGTCAGGAATTCTACGTACCTACCGTTATTATAATAGCTTCAATAACATTTTTCTGGATGACTTGGTGCTTTTTGTCGATGTGATTAAATAGACGGTGTAATGGATATTTAATGTCCATTTTTAGAAATAACCTATTTACAAACGGGCAATCGTCACCGGCTTGGCTGCCATACTTGTCATTGTTACCATTCTTTTAGATTTAAGATTCCGAACCACCCTGGAGGTGGTTCGGAATCTGAGCTTTTGCGAAATCTCGAACCAAGTTTACACGTGGAGTTAGAAACTCCACCTTCTTTTCGTAGGTACATGAGACTGAGTAATTTTATTGTAAAAAAAATAATAAACAAAATTATTATATTGTTGACTGCCTCTTAACCATAAACCGTACCAACTCGCATAGTACCTATCTGATTAGAAAAAAATAATTAAGTAAACATAACACACAACAACAATATCACACCTGTATTCCCCGAAGCTGTACACAGAGGTGCACATATAGTTCACTCACATTTAGCCATATATGTTTTTTTTAAGTAATAAACAACATAATGCAATGTAATGTCACAATATTGTGATTTTGTAATTATTTAGGGCTTAAACTGACGCAGTCGATTTCAACAAGTAAATGGGATAGTAGCGATAGCAAGGTGCGAAAGGGTTCGTGTGTTGAGTAATTATTATCGGCAGCTGTCTACGTACACGCTCCCCCAAACATGCACGCGATCGCAAAAAACGAATTTCCCCGTTTACTCTCTACCCGACCGCGAACACCCCGTATAGTGGTCAAAGCCGCAGACTCCGCGCATGAATAAAAAGCGGGTAAACAAAAATCTTTTTTTGCGGTTGCGGTTTACCTTTACCAAGTGTACCAGACCGTGAACAATCGGCGTGAATTATCATGTGGAGCATTTATGAAAGAGGCTGTTTGTAAAGCGAATCGAGGTGTAATAATGCCGGCAAGCTATGCTCCGAACTGTCATCGTAAAGGGATTGTGTTGGTTGCAAATTGTTCGTAATAGCCCGTAGGTTATTGCGTGGTTATGTCGCTTCAAACGATACAATCTGTGGTTATGTTACGTCACAATTTAGACTAGGTGTTATGTGGGCAATTTTTACCTAGCTTACAGAAACGTCGTAAGGTTCCTTAGTTTAACGATGTATACATATAGAAGCTGCGCATAAAGAGATTTATAATTGAAATATCATTTGACCGCACCGAAGTCAGTTAGCCGCATGATTAACTCGCTCGAGCTGGGGCGCAAGCACGCTTGACTAGAAGCTTTGCATCGATCGCTTTTAAATAACATGGCTTAATCCGTTTAAGTTCTTATTAGTATTTCTCAAGAGTTTCACAATGGAAAAAACACTTCATAATGTTATCAGTATTCAAGTTCAGCTGTTCTCAATCGCTGGAACGGTATTTTCAGATACTTTTCTTCTTATAATTGTTAGACATACTTAGTACCTCGTTCTTACATGCTGATAAACTTAACGCTCATTAGGATTGACTATCAGTATACCACATAATATTACTGGGTAAATGTTTTTAAAACATTTATTTTCTACTTTACTCAATAAGTAATATCGGTGATTTGCTGCGATGCCGTTTTCTGTCTCTGGTTTATCTAACATGCATTACGATAATCTTAACTACGTAGTTTGTCCTGCGTGTTTTATTAGTTTTAAGCACTATATATATTGTCACTACACAAATTATTTTTAATCACTAAGAATATTATAGCA
Organism: Abrostola triplasia; assembly: GCA_946251915.1. NCBI lineage: Eukaryota > Metazoa > Arthropoda > Insecta > Lepidoptera > Noctuidae > Abrostola > Abrostola triplasia. The sequence goes on along the minus strand of OX276428.1, from coordinate 8,486,671 downwards.
ATATTTCTTGCTGTTATATTAGGATTCATAGCAATGTAGTAACAAGTCTGTTTTTCGTTTTGTGTGTATTTTATAGAGGGTGTATATCATACTGTAGGAATGTATGTAATTATTAAGAAACTAAAAATAATAAGTTAGTGTTCATGTTTATCTTATGTGTAATGTTTGTTTGTTACAGTCCTAGCGGTACGGCATTGAGTACTCTAACACAGTTACGGGAATACCTTCAGACAACTGGCACCTGTAAATGTGGACTCCCTTGTCCATTGAGACCGGAAACCGCCTTCAGTTTTGATTCCAAGGTAATTTAATTCAATAAATATTATCAATTATTAAGCCGTAAAAACAATTCCACGTTTAATTAATTAGGATAGTTGATAAAAGGGGCTTATAATGATAGCTGAAGAAACGTTCATTTCAGTTCCGATGAGTTTCATCGATACATTCCATAAAGCAATTCATCGACAAAAGGAATGCCTGTTGTCGAGCCGTTCCACTTTTTCTGCTCTGGGAATGTTTCGATCGCAGCCGGTTACCGAGTTGCTTTTAAACTTTTTACGTCCTCTTGACGATCTTACTAAAGCGAAAATGTGTCATTTATATCCATTTATGAATGTTTATGGTTCAAGTACAGTGAAAAGAACAACCATTTTGAAGATGATATTTACAAAGTTGGCTGTTTTTAAAATTGTATAGGTATTAAAAATTATTTTGTAGTTATAGAATAATTTGTCAAATACCACATTTTTTAAGTGAACAAATGAGATATTTTTGCCTTTGTAAACAATATTAAATTGAACCTATATTTATCTAAACCGTAATTGACAAAATAATGCAAAATAAGTTTTACATTACAAATACGCCAAATTCAACCCTCTATAAATAAATAAAGAAAGAAAAAAAAAAAATACGCCAAATTCAGTATTCATTATTAGAATTTATTGTATTATTATCATCATATCAAGTGTATTATTATAGAGTGAAGGGCCGACTTTGCACAGAAGGCGAGGCGAGACATTCATAAATTAGGGCAATTATAATGTCAGTGTCACCTTGACATATAGTGAGGACGATAAAATATGATGTGATACAAGTTGTAATAATTCCACAGATTTATTATTTATGTCAGTTAATTACTGATACGAACATAAAGCGTTTTGTGTTTACTAGAAAAGTAAGTATTTGGTATTGAATAAAACATAATATATATATATTACTAGCTGTTGCCCGCGACTTCGTCCGCGTGAATTTCGTGGTATGAAAAATAGATGTTGGCCGATTCTCAGACCTACTCAATACGCTCACAAAATTTCATGAGAATCGGTCTAGCCGTTTCGGAGGAGTATGGGAACGAAAACTGTGACACGAAAATTTTATATATATATAGATTATGTGTGGGTTTTATTCAATTACAATAGTTAGCCATAATATATGTTTTTAATTTGGTATTCAATTTATGATACTAGTTAACAAGTAATTTCAACGTATTTAATTGTTTAAATAAATTACCATACATTAAGCAAACTTTGTTGTTACATTGGTTCGGATTAACGTCGCATGTGAAGTGAAACGTATAATTATAATAAATAAAATTGTCACCGAATACATATTACTAAAGCGAGGAAAGAAATAGATATACCTACTGAAGAATAACCCGTTTATGAATAACCAGTTTATTATGTTCATATAGACGAGGTATTTATGTGAAACTATAAAGTGTGACTATTCAACACTGATGATACAGTATGTATGTGTTTAACTACGGGGATTTTAGCGAAAATCATTAACAGAGAACATGGTTTAGGCTCAGCATTTTCACGTATAGCGAATACGTGAAAACGCTTAGACCATGTTCTCTGAGCGTAACATAACAATTATAATATGTTGAGATTTTTGCGTTAAAACAACGAGATTATATTATGTTTCTGACTGTATCACAGTTAACAAATCATGATATTATTTTAATGTTTTTATAAAAGACTAAAAGCAGATTATGAGCATGGTTAAGATTTAGATAAGTTGGATTTTCAGGTTTCGAAATATATTTTTGCCAAACCTTACCAAGATGCATTTATCATGGCCGTGAACCAATTAGTAAATCAAATTAATATTATGATAATTATCTGTACGCAAACAAGACTCAGAACTATATCATAGCTGTAATCCGCTAAATATAGGTGTTTAGGCAAACCGATTAAGAATTATGATTTACTCCTCCTCCTATACGAGCAGAATTACCATAATCGTTCGCAGTTTTTTAGATTTTCCACTAATACTTTTCTTTGTATCGTTTAGTGTGTGTGCTCTTTCCGTTTTCATCTCTTCCCATATGACAACTATGCTTGATTTACATTAAAATATTTATTATACACATAGACCAAGATCCACGTGTTGTCGATAACAAGAAGAGCATTATACAGAGAGCGGCCACATTATATTTATTCAGAGCACACTACCATTGCCTAACAAGTGACTCGTTATTTTACTCTAGTTTGTCCCACTTTGTTTACAATGGCCTCGTTGTGCAATTTTGGCTATTTGCATAATACTCTCCATATCTATTTAATTAAATGTAGAGTTGTGTATTAAATTAATAAATGCGGTTTTACATGTAACATACCTTAATTTCAAAGAAGTCTATTTTCTGATCTCTGCACCTGCACGGTTTAATCCATTGATAATCAAATTCTAATTATTCAGATGTAACTGCAGCCGAGATACATTTAACATTCAATCTGTTAGTGCCGGCAATCCAATAAAGGTGAGTCTCGCATTCACAGTTGCGCTACGGACAAGTTAATTCTGTCAAAGCTTGCTGCGACCTCCTCGTATCGCCTTTGTATGCACTTGAAATGTACAAATTGCACCGCGGCCCGTGGGGGTGGGGGGGAGGTCGGTGCACTCGCTTGTATCCCCACACTCCCGCACTCTCATCGATTCCTCTTTGTTCCATGCATTCGTCTTGAGATACAGTCGGTGAGATCTCGATATCACATTCATTTGAAGTACTGATCCTCTTGTGTCTGATATATAGTCGATTAAGGGTAACGATAGTCTACGTCTGATTCTTAAACCGAGATGAAAATTTAATAATCTAGTCTCGTGACTGTAAGATTTTTAGGTGTCAGAAAGTAGTAAATAATGACTTAAAGTTTATAGATTCTATACCATTTCAGAAGTAAATTGTTTAATTTTACTATCAGCCTTTGATCGTATAGAAAGAAGCTGCGGTTTAAACAATGTTTGTTCCCCTTGAAAGAACGTTTGTAAACATAAAAAATCTCCAGCCGGATAATTGCTTAAACAAAAAACACGAAATAAGTCAAGGTGAACTCCCCACTAACTACTAAACACTTAGTTATGACGTTAGGTGTATTTTATATGTAATAAATAAACGCATAAGCTGTAACGTGACTGACTTAATTAAAAACACGCCAGACTAAACCGGATAGGCTTCTAAAATTTGGCGGAGATTATTATGAAAGAAGTTAAACATAAGCTTTCTTATTAACTTTAGTATCTTTACTCACTTTGGAATCAATGAATTTATATAAAACATGAATGAGAAAAATATGTAAACGATATTCAAGGATAAAATACAATCCACTTCTACTGTTTAAATAACTGATATTACCTATATAATCATATATAGGTACTACGTAAATGCGCGAGTTTTAGATTTCATTAATTTATTCGAATCCTTGCTTTATTTTAACGTTCTCTGATTTATCTCATGCAAACAATTCAGTGTCTTTGTCTCCGCATGTCTAGATATAGGACTATTTATGATAACTACCTGTCTAGTAGCCGGCACGTCGTCGTGGCGCTGGATTCAGCGATCCGCGATAACGAGATGTTTTAATCGATTATTCAACTATCTCTACGTTTCTCGTTGCTTTTTGTAAGTTATTATGGAAAAAGGATAAAGTAGCTGATTTAAAATTCCAATAATCGATAATATGGCTTTGGTTTTGTAGATTTTTAAGAAATTCCTTATAGTGTTATATCATGAGCTCAAAGGAGGCAGGTGCTGTACTCTGCCCTATCTGTGGCTATCCTTCAGCCGTCAAGTACTGACTCATAATAGAAAATGAAAAACTTATTAAACATGTTGACTCTTAGCAAATTGAGTCTCATATCTCGGAGCTGTGATGCTAAAATTCAAATTTCGAGTAATATTTTGAGTCCGTGCTCACTCTAAGCTCTATTGGTCGGACTGCCCGCGGATCAGTTCACTACAAGCAATTGAAATCGATATCTCGAATGTTCAATCAGTAAGCAAGTCGATGGTTGAGTCGACTGCCAACTTGAACGACGGCGATTCGTACGATTGTTGAAGCATCTCGAAATCGCGCATCGCTATGCGGCTCTCCAGTCGTGAGGTGGACGCTGACCCTCCGGCGCTGACAAAGATACTATCGCGACCACACTTTCAGCTGTTGCTAAGACATTTATAGACCATTATGTTGATATTTATGATCACTCGATTTAACCATACACTTCAAATTATAAGTTGTTCTTTTTATAGCTTTTCGCTTGTTTAATCACATTTTCGAAAGTATTTCTGAACTTGAACACTATACAGAGACAACGTATACCCTATACGTTACGTTCACGTATGACCTTAGTTCTAATTCCACAAAAAACTTGACATTAAGAACCAAAACATAAGTAATTTAGGTATTTTATGAAACATGACGATGGGATAAAGATGACAATAAACTGAAGTGTACCATGACATTTAAAATGAAATATTATTTATCATTGCAGTCATTTCTGATTGGTTGGTAAACATACCTGATTTATAATGAAAGTTAACCTTAATGCGATAGTGCCTCATTGTTTTGACTTGTCTTCATCTGAGAACAAAGAACACGTCTCTTCCGCGTGGCAACTGCAAGTGACATTTAAGCGTTTAATCGAGGTCTTGATACTTATGTTAAATGTTATGCCATTTAAATCACTACTTTCAATAGGTTATCGATACATAGTTTATTTAAATTTATGATTACCATAATTATTAAATATAGGTACTTTAAAACGATTGTATCAAATCGTTATTCAGGAAATCGTATGCCTTCACCTTAATCACCTATTATGTAGATATTGCAAATAATAATTACAACAGCAAGTGCATAATATATCATATTGTGCGAGTAACTTTTAATAAACGTTTAGTCGGTCTAACCGCTGCCAACTTTCTAACAGTGAGGTGAAAGTGGCGACCGTGCAGGGCAGTACGTAACATTCCGATCCGATAGGAACCTCGTTTGGAATAAAGCGAGAGCTAGTACGTTAAATAAATTGTATTGGTACTCTTGCAGCTCGGTTTTCGCCAATATATATTAAACTAGTATGAGGGGTTTAGAGGAAATTGTACCCTAGAGCAACTCAGAAGGTATACTTATAGTATAACTATGTATATTTATATACTTGTATGAAGTTAATCAAATAAGTTACGTACTGTTCTTTGTCATCACTGACGAACTTAGTAAACTTATTTATTTTTTGTTAGAAGTCAAAATGAAACTGAATTGTATATCTATAAATCATGATAATGTTATTTTCTTTTCTAATAGATTACCGTGTAGGAATAATGAAACAAAATTAGATGTCATTTAATAGGAGAATACCATAAAGATAATTTATAAAAATTTCACAAATAGAGTTTTGTTATTCGGTTCAATATCTTTATTATAATCTATTCTATAAAATTCAATTTAGAATCGAATTTCAGTCACGGCGGTCAATTTCAGCCAACTAAGCAAGTTACAAGAAAAACAGTGGCACTCCCTACTCTACACCCCCTAACACTCTTGACGTCCTCTATGATTTATTCACTTTGACTAATTGATTGCAGTTGAATAAATGTATGCATTCTATGCAATAATGCCAGGCTTACTTCTACTCAATGCGCTGGCTATGTGAATGTGAGTTAACATGCGTGCATATGGGACAATAAAATGTATTCACCGACAGTCGTAAGCGACACGCTTCGCCGCCCCGATCGCGATGGTGAGATACGGCTAGCTAGCCACCGAAGCCGGCATTGTCTACAGTCTACGAGCTTTGTTTATTGACCATTGTAAACCCCGGGATCAGCTCCCAATGCAGAATGGAGCCATATACTATGACAGAACCAAGTCGTCCGTCTTATTTACGTTGTTGCTTATGTTAGACGTTAACTTTGTGGAATTATTCAATGTTCCTTCGCAATTTGCACATTTTACTGAAAAATAAATGTTTCACTTTAATACATTACAAAAACCCATGGGAGGGTGTCTTTTTGGATTTTCCTAAATAATGATTGGTATAGTAGGTATGAAATATATGATTATCAGAATCTTTTTTTACGATAACAAAATAAACTGCGACTCATAATCTGTTTTCCAAGCGTAAGGTTATGGTAATATTCCCTACGACCTGTTTTTGTAGCGGCCTATTATGTTCAACTTTGCACGTCTAAGGGCTGACGTGTTGACTGACGTATTACCTTCCTCTTTGTTGAATGACAGCATAAATGTTTAATGATGTGTCGAGGGGATTGCAACAACCCCTGTTTTCGCTATCGGGGTCAAGGCTATCGATATTCAATACACACGCAAGGATAACATAAGCACTTCCCTCACCCTAAGTGATGTGTCGTTTGTTATTGGATTCGATCGTAGGGAAACATTAATGCGATTAATAACTGACCGGTAATAACAAGCATCATATTGCTTATTAGACAATAAATTCATTGACTACTAGCTGAGCGCCCCGCCGTGTTGCCCGCTACATTTTTCGGGATAAAAAGTAGCCTATGTGTTAATGGGTGTCAGCTACCTCCATATGAAATTTCATGAAAATCGGTCTAGCCGTATGAGCGTGAAGAGGTGACAAACGTATAAACACGCTCACAAACTTTCGCCTTTATAATATTAGTGTGATTTAGTTATATTCTTGCAAATTAAACTTGAATTGCACGACAGAAGAGTTTAGTACAAATATAAAAACTAAAAAAACAGCTTTATTTTTCTGTATACATAATGACAGTATTATCTATCTATCTATATAATATATTAATAAAAAACTGTTTTGGTGAAGTTTTCAAACGATTCGTGATTTGAACTTGTACAGCGATGCTTGTTCAATAGTAGTTTGCCTGCGAAATAAGAACCTTCATTTATAACCTCTTAATACCGTCAGTATTATAATGTAAGGTTTGTTGTACCCTCTACAAAGAAACCTCACGAGGAGACTATATATATCTGTTTTTACAAGAGTTTGACCCAAATTACAGAAGGGTAAATCCTGCAGAATGGGACCATTAATTTACTTTTACGGCCGCTCACCTACCGTTCAACGACAAGATAACGACTCTAAAGCTTGGCGTAGTGAATTGTCTTCTTATATGCAAATTAAATTCATTATGTTGTATAATTTGTTTATTACGTAATTAATGTATTCATTATTCGCCGAGTTCCATTAAATGGTCACGCAGTGGCAATGTATTTATAAACGGTCTCTACCAATACAATTCCTATTTGGCAATACAATAACGCCAATAACCGGTGGGGTGTTCGAATGTAATAATTTATCCCGGCTGACGCCAGCACTAACTTTGCATAGAATGCACTGCTGCCGCCGCAAAGGGGGTGTGGAAGCGAGGGAGCCATGTTGTACCGATACAGGCAAGTTTGGCAGCCGTAAATGTCCCCGTTAATTAGTGGCGGGCTCTCGACAATACGACGACAAATTACTTGACAGTTGACAGACTCAGTTGCCGGACGCAAATACCGTGTGCAATCCGTTGTTTCATTCTGTTTCTGTAATTCTGTGTTGCAAATGTCAAATTAAAGACAATAATATTAAAAAACAGTCTGCTATTTTCTTTTATTTAGTTAAACAAACAAAAAAGTCTGCACCTATTAAACGATTTAGAAATAATGATTTCTACTTGAAAATGAAAAATTGGCTAAGTAATATCCCTACTAATATTATAGGTATAAACGCGAAAGTTTGTAAGTATGGATGGATGTTTGTTACTATTTCACGTAAAAACTACTGAATGGATTTTAATGAAATTTCATATGGAGGTAGCTGACACCCTGGATTAACACAGGCTACTTTTTATCCCGAAAAAATGTCGCGGGTAACACTGCGGGGCGCAGCTAGTATTATATAAATGTACCTATTTATTAGTGAGGGATCAGTATCAAATACCTCCATGATTATTCCCTATCTACACTACGCATCTATTCAATTCTCACTATTATTCAGACTTGCAATTAAATCTATTAGTTCTTATTGGGTATTGAGTAAAATGATACATTCAAGCCAGTAAAGATACAAAGCTATTAATTGGTGTCCAGTCATTAGTTAGCGCGCCATGTTCAGCCTTCAGCCCAGGACGCGGCGTCACAACGAACTCACCGACTCCATCACGTTGATTGGTTTCAAATTGTAATGACCAGCTGCATTGTATTGTACACGCTCGTTTATCTGTGCCATAATACAGACCGACATCCCATTTACGTAGATTTGCTATTATAGGTACTTACAATTACATTGTTTTAACAAAGAAACGGTTGATGGACTTAGGATGTATTCATATAAGTTTTAGCGCTTAGCATTTAACATTCAAGTAAAATTTTGAGTATTTGGTATGCTCGTCATGTGTCTGGTTGTGAAACGTTCATACGTAGAGTAGCTCAGTTAAGCTGTCTTAACAAGCCAAATATACTAGACATGTCCTCATCTCTAGCAACATAACCGATCGTTTATGACATGTTTGCGCAACTAACCACTCATTTCGTGAGCGTTTATTTCTGAGACAATTATTACCTATATCAGACAGGTTTGAATTAACATTGATTCGACAGTAAATAGTACTTAAATATCGTTTAGGCGTTAATCTTATAAGAGAATTTTATAGGCGTAATTGCTATTCTACGTGTATATAATATTGGTGCTAGGTGTACAATTTGCACTACATATTTTACATATTTATTCCAAGTATTTATATAAGAACGGTAATAAAAGACTAACGACGTGTAAGTTGTGCATTGCAGTCATCAACCACCGCGACACAGGCCCCGCCCCTAGCCTAGTTATAACTGTTACTTCACGTGCGACATACAGAATGGAAATCGTAAAGGAAGATTACGATACGATAAAGTACCTGTAGGTCTATTATATAACAAGGCCTTCTAACTCTAAAACTGTGAGTGTCATTCTATCTAATTAATTCTGTAGGTAAATCTTAAATCCTGCTTGGCTCGTTCTACAAAAGGCGAATGCAGATGTTCCTTACAATTCTCTCTTTCAAATGCTAGACATTAAAACTAAGAGACATCGGCCTTTGTCTTTGTTGATGCAAATAAAACAAGTAGACAAAAGGGAGATGCTTTCTAGATGTTAATACAATGAGTTCAATCAAATCCTAAAACCAACCAAGCCGTATAAATAATTGAATTTAGCACTGTCGCCATGAGACAGAGCTTGATTAGTGCCTACCACGTACCTGTGTATATTGTTAAATATTGACGGATAATCATAGGCAACACTATCTAAATTCTAAATTAAATACATCCGAAGTTTCACAAAATTATTTACGACTCACACAATATTAATACCACTAATTTAATTTCCATTCTATCTCACCGTATACCTATAGAATACTAGCTGTAGAAATAGGACAACAGAAGTATAATTAAAGTCAATTAATGTTCTAATGGGTTGCTAGACATGCGTGTAAGCTATGAATTCTATAAGTCATAATTTGACGTTTAGCTGCAAATGTGATTGCACGCTAACTGGTACAAGGACAGCCACGACCTTCTGTTTGCGCCGCATGAAGGTACTGTCTTGTTTATGTTAATTAAAAACTTAACACAAGTGAGACACCGGATTATACGCAAATATTCCTAACTTGGTTTTGTCGGTTTAGATTACAGGTGTTCTCTATCATAACCCCTATAAAATAAGAGTCCAGGCAATGACAATCAATAAATTTCTTTATAAGACTGGAATACGAATTAATGTACTACTTGCTACTGTTTCATTAGAATAATGAATCTTTGATGTCAATAATAAATCTTTATAGCTAAACCCAATATTATTTTTAAGCCCCTATGCGTCTTCTCTTACTTTATAATGTTGTTTAGAAAGTATTATAAATACAAGGTTATTATATTAATTCGCTTTCAAACAGAATCGTAATAAATATAATGACTGGTTGCCGACCCATCGCCTTACTAAGTACATGTTATAAATAACCTTTTGCCTCAGACGATTTCTACAAGATAATATGCAGCTAATACGATGTTGATTTTGATTTTGTTTTTCCTCCTGAGCTTACCTTTGCGTATCAAAATTTCAGTAGTACTTAAGTTACCGGCAATCTGTATATTCCTGTATTCTATACAATACCTAGGCAATGTATAAAATGCCTTAAATGTTCAGGTAATTTATGATATATTATTTATTTTATTATTTGCCTAGGCATTCTATACACTGTCTAATAGGCAGCAGGCAATATGTAAAATACAAGAACAGGGAAGGAGAATTGCCATTGCAACAATATTATTCATTTATGGCAGTCATAAAAACTAAGAAAGAAGATATTATGATATCATTGAAATAGACACATTGCCTTGACGCGCAACCTTGTGCACATGAACACGGCATATAAAATCTAGAACTACCACCACGGCTTTAAGAATAAATCCAATGAAAGATCACTCCAGCCATCTATTCTAGTCATAACCTGATAAAGATATTTTATAAAGATATCATTTACTTTCAAACAAACCCATTTTGAAGCATTTTAAAACCTCCTCTCATTACCATAGTAGTGCTAACACACCAGTTACTTAGAGCCGCGGGAACGAGAATTTCCTCGTTTTGTACAAACATTGGGTACAACTCGTATGCAGCTGTGTCAGCGGGCGAGCGTGGAGCAATTTGCGTGTGCAGCCGTGCACAGTGGGCGTCCGTCCATAATGAATGGCGGACGTGTTCGCAGATCGAGCACAATATTATCGCAACCTAACTGTACTGAACTCAATGCATACTCTGTTGCATTGTGAACACAGCTTAAATCAAACAATGACCACATAATACTTAAACGTGATTACCAAACATGGCAATGGATTACCTACTAACACTCGTACACATTCAAAATGGGATAAATTGAAGGTGGAGTTGGTATTGCACTACTGTCGATAAATCATATAATTTATTCTAGTCCAACCAGAAAGTATTTTGTGAGAATTACTTTCGCCTGCGACTTTGTGCGCGTGATAAATTTTAACTGTTGATTTCGGGGATAAAAAGTAGGGTTATGTGTTAATCCAGGTTATTAAATATCTAGCTAAATTATCTAACTATCCAATGCAATTAAATTGAATTTGTCACATTTCGTTGACGGTACTTGGATCTTTACTGAACAGCAACATCGCACTTATATCGGCATCGATCGGGGAACTTGGATGGTCAGCTCAGTAGGCGACATTTGATAGAGATCAGGCAGTAGCCTAACATATTAAAAAAGAATTGCACATAATAATCATTCAAATGTCTTTAAAATTGCCGGGAAAAAATTGCGTTCACGTTCTTTCAAGGTATTAGGTGGATATACCTAGTGATTATTGGCAATTCTACACTTTTCAAATCGCAAACAATATACTTAAAGCGAATCTCAGTGGGTTCTTATCGTACCAAATATGAATGATGGTCCTTGGGACATTTTTATAAGTACATACTTGTTTTGAAGAAATACATCAAAACAAAATCTTTATTAGTGAACCCTGGACAAAAAGGACAATCTTGGGTCATGGAACGTCTTTGTATTGTTACGGCTTATAACTTGATTTGTTATTTACTTTACATACACCAATATGTGTTACGTAGATCTGTGATCTAGATCGTAACTAGCGGTTGGTTGGCGTGAAATCAGGAAATGCAAGGCTCTATGATTGGTTACACTCACCAGTAATGCTGAAAGTAGCCTAGTTTCAATCGATTCCGGTTATTAACTCGTAATGAAAATAATATTATGTTTAATTACCTTTCCATTGTGTTTTTGTTTGTTTATAAGTTAATCTCGTGCAACGGTAGACAGTATTGTTGTGGGTTCGGTGCTTTAATGGAAACCTGTTATTATATGCAAATGTTGGATGCATTTACGTTGGACAAACGAAATTGATGGAATCAGTTAAAAGTTCCTTATAAATAATCTTCTAATTGTGTTCTATTTATATAATCTAATATTGTTTAGGATACTTTTGATGTGTTTGCTTATCATTAATTTTGTTCAATTATTTCTCAGGTGGCAAGTAAACCCTACCAAGCGGCGTCCGGTGCGGAGTTGACAAAACTGTGCAACCATAAGCGGAAACTGCTGACGACGTTGCAAGCGCGGGCACAGTCTCCGGCCACGCCTCCACCACAAAACATAGAACAGAAGAAAGGTAATAACTACTTGATCTTCTCATACTACTTACCTAAACAGTGAAAAGAGATAGGCTCATATGGAATAATTTTTTCATCATAAATGAAATATATTCTTAAAAATAATATATTTGGGATTCCAGATTTATAAAACTATATTTTACATAGTGTGTTTAGTAAGAACTGTTCACTACCATTGCAATAAAAAAATATTGGGCATTTCAGTCGTTAAACTAGAAAGGACATAAAATGAAATTGTTTACGCAACAGTATAGGGTAGTTAATTACGTAGGTTGAACGTCATAACAACAACCTGCATAATATGCTAGAATACAAAAAAATAAAACAAATTTCGTATCGTATAAGATTTTTGATTTCTAACGTCTTTCAGTCGACTTTCAGACTTGGGTTAAATTAATGAATCTTTAGAAGGTTCGTTGTGGAAGTAGCACATTAATATACTTTAGAAATATGAACGGTTGCCTACTAAATTGATATTGGTTCCTTAATAATGTTGATATTTACGAAATACAATACCCATATGAAGTACATAATTTGAATTTTTAAATTAGGAAAGCCAACTTATAATGTTTTTATGGTTAGTAATGATTTTTACTACTAGGTACTGGGAAAAATAACAAACTTTATAGTTGTGTTTACAAAGGTGTGTTCAAGTGTCGCGTGAAACATGGACTCCGTCGCGTTGTTAGAACGCAAAATGTGCCACCACCCTCTAGGGGCATTTACCTCTAAATTAAAAGCTTTTGTGTAACTGTCGCGTCGACTAAGCTACCACTGAACGAACTAGATACCTTTTAGATCTCTTAAATGTTCTTCTGATTATGCTACCTAACTGGATTTTAAATTAAACTCACATTGTTGTTAATGTGCATGTAGTTAGGTGTAACAGTAGGTTCATCGGGGGCATTATTATCCGATTAGCGGGCGGGCGTTCTGGGCACAATCTCGGCACTGGGCCCTCCTTCATCCAATTACATGAGTGTGAACCGAACGGGATTAGCCGGGAAAATGCCGGCCCGCGCGTTACCGGCCTCCCGTAACGAGAGTTGGCACATTGATACTAACTAGGTTTACCGGCTGACGTGGTACACAGATCACCATTAAGTGGTCCATAGGAGATAAGTTATTTGCATACTATATTATTTTCAGAAAAGCAAGTAAATAAGTAACAACGTAGTAAGTAAATAACATACAATCTGTAATGTAATCATAAGTTTGTGCAAATCTATGAACCTGTAAGTAATAAACATAAACTTTTTATATCTGAGTTGTTGAAGTAAATAAACATTTATAAATATAAATAACTATTTAAGTTGATAGTAGGGAGTATTCAAGCTAGATAAGTAAGCAGTGTCATTCTACGTCCGCGTCGGCACAAGCTATCTCTAAAGGACTAAACTAACACTGAAAAGTGGTTGTTCGTCGGACGGAGTTGTTTCTTGTAACAAAGAGGGTAGAAGCGGTCTCTTTGTTGTTAAGTGGCAGCAAGTGGGAGGGGAGCAGGGGTGCGGGGCAGCGGGGGTGCATTTAGTGTGGCATGAATAGCGGGTAACTGCACTTCGTCAGCCGTCCGTCCGGGAGTAACAACCTGCAGAACACCCGACACCCCCTTACAATTCACAGACTTATTCCCACCTGTGTTTCTACTACTTCAATTATCATATCTTCTTATGATACATTTGTAATTAATACGTTGTTCTTGTCTTATGTTAACACGAATTAATATTCAATCTTCAGTCGGCGTCTTATGCTAACGAGCCCCTTTTGTTGTTCTAACAATGACTCTGGTGAAGTTATAATCGACCTAATTTTATTCACTTACTTTGACATAATTTCTTGCCATTTCAAATATTGCTGGGTATTTTATGTTGCCAAAAAGTTTGTGCTTTGTTATTAAAAATAAAAAACTTGTTATTTACTAAAAATTTGTACATTAATACCATTACAGTCATTTGTTTCTTAATTATTGGAATAGGAGAAACTACACTCTCTTTTACAAACTACTTGTAAAAACCTTGTTTTCTTAATTAGTATAAAGATTTTCCTTGTTCAAGCTACGGGCAGATGTTTAAACAATTAACTGCATTCTGACCGAATCAAAAAATCAGTACGGCGAACCGCAGAATGCGTAATAACCGTAAAGGAAGTCGGTCGTTTAGAGTAAACAAAAACTCGGGCGACTCGATCAGTGGCGGGAACAAAGGCGGGTGTAATTTGAAACAATCGGCGGTGGTGCAGAACGGCCGGTGGCGCGGGCCCGCGCCCCTCCGACTATTGATCTGACGAGTCGCGCCACCCTGCGGCCCGCGGCCCGGCGCCTCCCGCCCCGTCCTACTGCACCCTGCGCCGGGGATACACCCTCCACTCGCCGAGAGCCGCACACAACCCGTATTTTAATTGCAAATCTGCCAGATAATGCGCAAATAGATAACGGCATTATACTTGACTTGCTGACTAATTATGATACACTATCGAATTACCGTTAAGTAAAATTCTCGCTTCAAGTTAACTGGGAGACCTGTGTTATTATAATCATATCGTTATGTAACCCGGTCGGTTGTTGCGTAACATTAACGATGTAAAGGTATTGTCTGTATTATGGATTGACAGTTTTGCTGTGAGCATTTATTGAACGTAATTAAACAGTATTATGTGATTTTTTAACTGTAGTGCGTCCAAAGGTTTTAATATTATCGATACGTTAGTTTGCACAGACTATATGACTTATTAAAACGTGTAGCAGTCGATTAAAACTGTAGGTTAATTTAATTTATCTGATTTGATGAATCATAATAAACTTCTTTTGAAGCCATTATTATAAATTATTCCATAAATAAACCTATTTTATTATTAAAATCTATCGATCTTGGCATAAAGCAAAATATTACGATACTTCGGCATAATAACCATAAATTATAAATCTTTTGTGTAATAAATAATAGTTACTCAAACTGAATACAAAACGTATATCTTGATTAGCTGGATAGCTTCGCTGCATGTCTCAACGTCAAATTCTTTAGAGCCCGGAGCTATAGAGTTCGACGAAGAGCGTTGACTGCTAATTACCGTTAATTGTCTGTGAATGCAACAAATACTAATTATTATTGCATTTATTGTGGTTTAACTGGTTAACTTGTTTAATTTTTGCTTATAGACTGGGATAAAAAAGAAGCTGATAATACAATAAAGCTCAATATTTTTACTATTTTAGCAAAACTATGCAAACGTAAACCAATAAAGGCAATTTAATAAACTTGCACGATATTGCCCGTGAGAGCGTTATTGCGAATGACCTGCAATAAGGTCATATGACGTATCTATGCAGTATTCGCAACCTTCGTGCATGAATATAAAAGCTTGTTGCATGAGTGATCGGTAAAATGTTGAGGATATTTGTAGCTTCAGCCTACTCTCTTTAAAATGATATGTGATGTGATTGATATTATTTGGACAACTTTTTTTAATTTAATTGGTTTAGCCCTTAATCGATATGCACTTGTTTAAGCCTCCAAAGCTTCCAAAATCAATTAGTCGTCTAAAAATTTCTAAATCAATTGAATCGTTTACCTTATTCGGTTATATTATTATTCGTAGACCTACAATCTACATAGTAGGTATATAAAAACAATTGTGAATAAATTCTGCTTTTTTTTTTTTTTCGAACTTGTCTCTCGCAGTTAGCTCTGAGGGAGCTCTTACTGCTTAACCGGTCGTTTGGCGAGACCTAATAAAAGGCCTCCAGCCAGGAAATAAATTCTGCATAAGTTTTTTCTACTTAAACCTAGAAGATTATAATTATTATGAAAATAGATAACATTGCAAACTAAACTTAAGTAATATCCTAATGCCCGGTGATCGGGTAACTTTAAAGGCACCCTGTAAGTTTAAAACGCGCTGTTAAATACATTTACTTTGTTACTTACTATGAGAAATGAGAAGCTACGAATGCCTTTTCTTTTATACCTTGTTACCCGACTGTTGGAATCAGCGAATGCCTTGGAATCGGAATTAACAGCTCTAACGAGTACATGGTTTTTTTCTGATTGGAAAATTGTTACCCAGTATTCAGCTGAAAAATAAATACCTATGTTTATGTAAATTTAATCAATTATATGAAGATTTTGATAGCATTTAGTATCATTATTGCTGAACGTTTATCTTTGGTTAAACGATAGATGAAGAAGAAAAACACATACGCGGTAGTAAGTTAGATATACAGCAACAACCACACTAGAGACTCCGATATAATTAGGGAATAAAAGTTCCTTAATTATACATTGTAATTTATTTTGTAAATGTTAATTTGTTGTGTTCGGTTCTTTCCGAGGTGAAGTGGTGTGGAAACCCTTCTGGGCTTTCTTCATTCGAAGTTAACTGACATTAGTCTTGTTAAGTTTTAGTAGCTCACATTAGATTTGTATGATTATGTAAGTACTTGTCCTAGTCATATCAATATGCAAGGTTATTTTATTATTAGTCTGACCTTAATATTTTGTAAGATTAACTAAATTGGAATCAGGATTATTTACCGAAAAGCAAACATTTCTAAAGTATTTGCGTAAAATAAATCACTCGTCCATGTTTTAATCAAGATGTTACGATCAAACTCAGCAATTCTCTTATGAAGCTCTTACTTTTTATTCTATATATTGTATTAAATTATTAGGTCGTCTGGAGAGCAGATCAAAGTCACCCGGTCGGTCTCCCACTCCTCACCTCACTCAATGACTTTGAGTACAATGTTTGTTACGTACTCTTCTATTTAAACTCTTTATCAAATCAATTTATGTTGACTAAATTCAAGATCGTTAGAGGCGGTTATATTATACATAATATTACGAAACATAGATATTGTAATGTATTATTAATTCAACGATGATGCTAATATAACGTTGACATTATTTCCAGTATCGGGCTCTGAGGTGTCCGTTTTAAAGAAAAAGATGAAGAAACGGCCAGGGTTCCCAGCAAATGTGAGTGTGTCACAATTGATGGTGCAGAGGGAACGACCTCTCAACGAGTTTAAGGTACGTGTATTCTTACGTATTCATAGGTATGATAAGAGCTGAAACGTTGCCAGCGATGTTAGGGACCTACATATCTAAGAACATTCTTTATTTATTACGTTCCTATATAATTTGTCGACGCCGATAATTTGGTTTTATGGTGAGCCTATGAATTAAATTTTATTAGAAAGGAGGCTGCCACTTTGTTTCCCATCCTTTAATAGCAGCATGTGATACATCGTTGTTTAGGTATTTTTGAACTGAACATTACTGACGATGGTGCCAAGTTCAAATCTTAATCCGTACAGAGTTAGTATTGTGACTATTGGATTTACAGTTACAGAGTGGCTATTGAAGGGTGGGACCAAAGTTAATAGAAATCCTGCCATCTTCCTTTAAGTAAAGTTGGAACACTTTTAATTATTATTTTCGATTAAATTTTACAGGCGCAGGAAACCGAATCCAACAGGGAGAGTTCATCAGGAATGGGATCACACCGTTCTGCCACCGGTCAGCCTTGTCTGCCTCCGTACCCATCGGTGCAACAGAATGTATTAAATACAATGTCTCAGGACACCGAAATTAAACAGGAGACGCACGTTCAAAGAAGTTCCCATTACCTTACTGTCAACAGTGGCTGGATATCACAACATTCACAACACGTGGAAAACCATGAGACTGGACAAAAGCAAATTCCGGCGACGATTATGAACCCCGCTCTCAGTGGGGGGTTACCCGTGTTAGGAACTAATGGACAGATAATTGGCTTGAACACAGGGCCAAGTAAATATTCTTGCTATAAAAACTCGTCAAATAAGGCTCAAGGTGCTTCGGACCAAGAACAAAAAGATGATAAGAAAGATTCACCAACTATGCAGCAAAATGTCCAGGCACCCAAATATGCTCACAAAGAAGAAGAGTCACAAATGTTTTGTGGCTTAAATCAAGCGTTGACCCCTGAAGTTATGCAGAAAATAAATGAACAACAACAAATATTTATACAACAAAATCAAAAGCAGATTGAAATGGCTATGAAAGGATATAGAACACAATTTACTGAAAATATCAACCAAAACAAGTCACAAAATCAAAGTCAATACGTGCCTCAGGGACAATTGGTAATACAAAATGGTACAGTGGTAAAAACAAATCCAGCTAAAACACCTCCTTGGCAAGTCAAGCGCAATGAACCTAGCGTACCTAACCCTATGACTAGTCCTAGTCCAAAGCTACTCAAAGCAGAAAATGAATATGAAGAGCCAAATACCAGTATATCAGAGGATTCATCATCTTCGTCGTATAGCTCTTTTTCGAGTAATGAGCAAGTTAATAACCAAGTAATGTGCTCTCGCGTTCCTCCTTTACCGCAGCATTATAACATGATGGGTCAACAGTGGCCAGGTGTCGATACAAATAAAAAGAAGGTAAAAGGTAATAACACTAAAGGTGCTAAAAAGAAAAATACTCCTGAGAATAAGGTTCTTACGTATGGCAATAACGGAATGAGGATGATACAGGATTCAAAAGGTGCAAGTGATGAAGTACCAGTAAATAATGTTCCATCGTTTATGGACGATCCGAACGGATATTTGGCACAACAAACAGTTATATTAAATAACACTATCTCTAAACAAGTCGGAATGAATTCGTCATATGCCAACCAGTACGATAATTCTAATTCTGTCAATTGCTGCGTTCCGCAAAACCACATCGATAAATTGAAGTCTATGTCTAAGCAAGGAGAAATATCTAATGCATACAGAAATAATGTGTCAAACCCATCACTGTCACCGACAAGTACGCCGGACAGTAGCGTTTTGTCTGACAAGTCTATAGATAATACTATCTCACAATGTTGTAACAACAGTCCAGAATATTCTGACAATCAAATGCGGCTCAAATATATGAAACATCACATGTATAAGACGGAACTGGACAGTAATTCAGCTATGTCGAGTCCTAAACATGGATTTGACGACAATCCAGTGACCTCATCAACGTTTATTGAGAGGAGTCCAATGATGAATGACAATTGTGGCCCAATTCAAGCTGCGACTGTGAGTACTAGTAACGTGTCCATCACAGAAACACTCCAGCCTCCCGAGCAGTCGCCAACGTTGTCTAACAGTACGCGGAGCACTGACACGCCGCACAGTAATGGAAGCAATAACGCGCAAATGCAGTCAAATTGCAACTACCCCATACCCAGCTCAGCTTACTCCAACTCTGGTGCATGTAGAGATAATTATAACATGAACACTTCAACTCCGAGAAATAACCAAATGTATCCCTACAACACACCTGGGCCAGTTAACCCTAGTCATACTCAATCAATGACAGGAACTCAAGTGATGCATTTCATATCAAATCACAATGTTAATAAAAATCTCATGGAAGTTGACAACATATCAATGCTCGGTGTTAAGCCTGGTATTAAACCATCACAAGAAATGTGTAGGTTGGAGCCAAGAAGACGAGTAGAAAATGCGATGCCTGGGTACTGTCCACCGCCTCACCTGGGCGGCGGCCCCGCTCATACCTTGATACAAGCATGTTACGTGCAAACGTTTGTGACTACCATGGCCAGTGGGTTTTCAGTCACTCGGGATACGGTGACATCAGTTCTAGCCGGAAAAGCCAACACTGCTACAACATCAATTAACGCATCTCAAGCGAACTTTATAAGGCCACCCCCGCCGCCAAGTGTCAATCTTGCTACAACCTATGCCATCCCAAACAACCAGCCAGATCCATTCATTCATTCGGTTAATTTACCAACCAGTTATCCATTGCATATAGCTGGCACGACCGCACAGAATATGATTTCCAAGTCACCCCTTGAAATGGTTCAGAATGTAATTGGTAATTTGACTTCGAAGTCAGAGACGAACGGTGCACATACATCGTCTCTATCACACTTGAATAGAAGAGCGTGTTCAACAACTCCAGGCCAAATATTAATATCTTCCACCGGCCAGATTATGGTGTCGAGTAACCAAATGCTTCCGCCGCCGCCTAAAACGTCAACTACTGTAGCTTCATTACAAGGCAACGTGACAAATGTGACCACATCTATGACTCAAGTAGTGCCAGCAGTGGGAGGCATGCAACCGCTTGTAAACCAACCAACAGTCGTAGTCAACACACTACCAGCTCCATTTGTTATCCAGCCACCCATGATGGCTGTTGATGGCCAAGTTATGCAACAAAACCTACCACAAATTGTAGCGGGGGGCATTGTATCTGGACAGTCACCAAACGACAACACTCGACAAATTGACATGAAAAATCAGCAAGGTTTCGTACAGGGCATGGCTATGTTATCACCAGAAAGCCTAAAGAAGAGAAATAAGAAGAAAAAGAATACATCTAACATCACAAACGTTTTACAAATTACTGCCCCCCAACAAAATACTAATAATATTATGGTTCATCATACTTCGCCTCAGCATAATACTAGTCCTCAATTTTCGCCACGTGGTTTTCAATTATCTCCAAATAATAACATATCACCAACCCCTATGCTTCAAGCATTAACAATAGTTCCCGGGAAATCTGGAACGCCGGCTCATATCGTTATGAACGGTCAAGGGAACACTAACAACTTTGGATCTCAACAGATAATAACAAATACTTCACCATCACAGCAAATCAATTTGCTCCAACCTGTCAACTTAATAAATAACGCTAGTAGCGTGGTGCCAAATTTTCCGGCTTTTCAACAGTTTATTGTGCCTAATCTTGGCGGGATGATGATGACGGCAGATGGAACTGCCTTAATTCCAGACAACTCGACCGGGATGCCTGTGCAATTACAACTGCAAACAGTGAATGGGCAAAACGTATTGACCCCGGTTCAAAATTCTGGAGTATTTGCGACGAGTACAAATGGTGGAGTAGTCTTGCGAACTCAAAATCAACAAAGCAAAATAATACAATCGCAGCATAGCCCGGGGGCTCAATTTATATCTCCCAATAGTCAAGTTATGATGAATAGCCCTAATTTCAATGGCCAACTAAGTCCGCTCCTCGCTAGTCTGAGTCCGACTAATGTAACTTTTAACACCAATCCTCAAGTTAGATCGGGTAACGTACAGACTCAAGAATTTATACAAACAAATCAAATGGGTCAAACTCTAATGGTTCCACTATCGCCAAAACAAGGCTCCCTATCCTCCGCTACAAGCAATCGAAGTAACTCCACGTTCGTTCAACAGAACACCACTATTGTGCAACAGCAAACCACACTCGTGTCGAACTCTCACAACTCGCAGATGTCTTCAATAACAACAAACCTGCAGGGTGGGAATGCGTCAAGGCTGAGCATAGATCCTAACATTCTGTTGGCCAGCAAGCAGATAACCAATCAAAAGGGAAGGAATATCGCCGAGTCTCCTCCGCAGAATATTCAACAGGAGGAGGTTATCGAGCTAGATAAGCACCGAGGGGTCACGTTTAGCCGGAGCCAGGCGGACAGCGAGATGAAGGCGGAGTCGGAGGGCTACATGAAGTTCATGGGCTCGCTGCCGCTGGGCGGGCTATCGCACGTGCGGCACTCAGTGTCCACGCAGACGCTGGTGAATGCGGCGCGCGGCAAGTCGCCGGGCGCGCCCGCCGGCAGCCCGCCCGACACCACGACGCACTCCCCGCTGGGCCTGGAGCCCGCGCCCAGCCCGCGCCTGCTGCCGCACTACGCCGACACCACCACCACCTCGCCCGAGCCCGCCGACGCCAGCTCCTCGGTAAGTATGTGTGCATATTATATCACGCTTGAACCACACTATATACATTCAGTCAGTCATCGCGTTTGATGTTCGACGTTAAAAAGGCGACATCGTCTAGAGTCTAGACAATGTCGGCTGTGTCGAAACTAATAGATTTTGAATTATATATAATCGAATTCTGACATCGAATTCGTATTTGGAAACCGTTATACAAAAAAACAATAATATATACCAATAATATATACCAATACCTTAAGTACTGAAAATTCTAATGGGAATTATACGATAATAATGCGAGAATGTTCCAGTGTTACAGCACATTTGGTATGTACCTTTTTTAAAAGTAGGTAATGTATTACTATCAATCAAGCGTGTAAGCCCAGCTAGGCAGCTCTCTAACGACTAACGTTGACACAAGGTCGTTCGGGAAGTACCAGCTTCCGTCGCACCGCACACTGCACCGCACGATTGCTCTTCCAAGGGCTGACTGCATGTGTATAGCCTGCTTGAATTGCCACAGGAAAGCTCCACAAATTTAGGGCACCATTTTGATGCCTTCCTATTTAAAAACCTGCTTAACTTGTTAATATAAATAAATGTCTTCATACATTATGTTAGTCACCCACTGATTTGTCCAGATAGGTGGCAACGGGATTGACTTGAGAAATGATTACATATAATAAGGATTATAAATCGAAAGTAACCAAACTTCAATGAGGTCCACATTGTTCTAGTACTCTCTTGAACAGCTTACAATGTTTTTCAGTGATAGTCTCGTATATTCAGGATGCATAACTAGGTTGGAACTTTGTCTACAACATCCTCAATAATGTAAAATTAATAATTTTATTTCAGGCGATGGTGCAATGCGTGTCCAGCAGTGAACAAGACATAGCAGAATCACGTGAGCATGCCTGGCCCACGACACGAAACGACTTTAACTCCGACACGGACGCGCATAGTAAGTCACTTTATATTCGCAGTATAATTAATAAATACAAAAAAGCTGTCTACCACCTTTATTTTTACTAGACTTTTACGTAATCTGTATAAAAAACGATGGTACATAATTGCATTCTAAAAAAATACTATTGATTACCTTCAGTGATACACTTTTGTTAGCTTACTGAATATAATCATAATAATTAATTTATTCAAAGTTAATTGATTTAAAAAATACCTAATGGTATATCAGTGACCGACATTTTGGTAAGCGACCACTATTTCACATTCCAGGCATAATTTCAAACACAGTCCTGATGCGTCAAAATCGCTCGCACAACCCTGTGGAATCCACCGATATGCATTTCAATCAGAACATGAGTTCATCACCAATGAACCAACCAGTCATGCCCATGGCTTCCAACTATTATGAAAGGCAGACATATAAACGAAAAAATGATTTTGGTGACGCGTCCACGTATAGACCGGACAAGATAATGCGGACGGCCAGCTATAATATGGTTCATGGCATACCAAAGGAGGCAGATTATGAAGCTATGGGTATGAGTTCTCCAGATAAAACACAGTCAAGGCATTTCCCCCTTTCTGGCACGAGCTCAGAGCCGTCATCTCTGCCGAAAGTATTTGATAGACATAATATGGGTTCCGGCGATGGTAAGTGCAAGTTCTTTTAACCTTTCCCTATGCTAAGCTTGACTCTTCGCTATTTGTGTAAAACTGTATTGCCATTGGGTGGAAACATCTATATGTTGTCTGTTTGTGTGCTCAATATACATTATAAACTATTCAAAAGGTTATTGTCTTTATATCAGATCAACTAGATAAATGTTTTTATGTAGTATGTACTTTTTTCTGTAAATAGTATAAAACTTAATGTAAGTCGTCTATTTGACCATTCCAAAATCTTCCTAAGTGTCGATGTACTTAATGTTTTATTAAATTGATAAAAAGTTGTTATATTCCGATAATTGTGAATTATTGATCTCTAAATTAATTCCGAGCCAGTTGTTTTGAATGTTTGTGTGCTTTATCATGACTCTTGTTGAATACAAATCTTTATCTAACTCACATAATCTTCACATATTTGTCCGACTGCGGGGTCATCAACCACGGTACTAATATGTATGTCCAGAACCATCTCACGCTTAAGTCACTGCTAACAAAATTCTAAATTTACCATAATGTTGTGTCTTGTATTGGTTTTGGATGGACTCTCTGCAAGCGGATTCACTAAATTGTATGTTTGTAGAGTGTTTATCAACGAATACGTCATAATGATGTGTATTGTGGTATATTTCAGCTTCTACATAATGCGATACTATTGGTCATTGGTTTTCTTTTGGTTGGGTTAATACAAGATACAGCTGTTTATAAAGGGTGTACTGGAAACTAATCAGAATAAATCAGTGATGTGCAGCGTTCAAACGTACTCACCCGGCTTTCTGTCGCTTTCCATTGCACCATATTCGAAGTAACAAATTGGCTCACAAATTGGGATTCCATTACTAACGCATCATTGTAAAGCCATCATCATTTCATCCGTTCATTCTTGTAAGTAAAACACGTCTCATTATTATTAAAATGTGTGATTTCTGTATGGGTGTCGGGAACAACTATTTATTATTTGCGGTAGATCTTAAATGTTCATTTGTGCGATACGATTTGTACTGTTTATTTACATGTCGTTAAATTTGAATACAATATACGTATTTAAAACACTTACTCCCTCTTCCAAATTGTACTCGACGCATACTATTTCGAGTTGACTCTGTGTCGATACGGATCGCAAAGGCGCGCGTTAATGAATCTCCGCAAACAACACAACCGTCGGTGGCGGCAGCTCGGTGGTGGTCGTGTCGCAGCGCGCCGCTAACCGGCTGTGATCGCTCGGTAGATGGCCAGAGCTCGGACGGGGCGGGCCGGCGGCGCTTCGCCGTGGGCGACCTGGTGTGGGGCCCGGTGGCGGGCTACGCGTCGTGGCCCGGCAAGCTGCGCGCGCGCGCGGGCCGCGGGCGCTGGGCCGTGCGCTGGTTCGGGCCCGAGCGCCGCGCCGCCGCCGTGCGCGCCGAGCGCCTGCTCACGCTGTCTGAGGGGCTCGAGGCGCACCACGCCGCGCGCACGCGCCACCGGAAGTGAGTTAACACCCACCACCACCCACCACCCACCACCTATCGCACCGCCCTCTTATTTGACCAGGGAAATATATTCCGTAGTTTAGCGTCTCAGACTCGATAGTTTTCGATAAACAATATTTTACATTTTTTGTCTATTACAAATTTCATTTTGTCAGGATTCTTTTACATGTAATATTAACCCAACCTTAAGTATTAAATAAATATATCGCGTGAGAAGGCTGTTGATATCCACAATACGGTTGCTTGTGTGCGCAACTCATTAAATAATTATTTACTGAAACAGGAGTAGAAAATTGAACACCCTCCTCGAGAATGCAATTCAGGAAGCGATGGCGGAGCTCGACAAGACAAGCGAGAATGCGGGCGAAGAGGACGACAGTGGTGAGCCACTCGCTGGCGTCGACGACTACGATCATGACGACGACGTGGAGGCGCCGCGCCGCACCAAGAAACACGACAGACCAAGGAATACTAGAGACAAACACAACAAAAAAAATGCCGCGAAAATTGCACCCAGCACTAACACGTCGGGTGACGGCGCGAGATTGCGCAGCTCACGATGACGACCGAAGCTCGGACCTACACTGTTGGAGCTCCCGTCCTGAATCGGGCGGCCTGAATATTTAACGTAAGCAGCTCGCTTAATCTCATACCACTGTTGTTGCCGGTGACGAACAGTGTTAGTTAGTGCGGAGTTGATAGTTCAGTGCGCCCGTTTATTCGGTGTACGGATGTGGTACAGAGTCCGCCTTATCAGACGTTATGTAGATTTAAATATTATAGATAAAGAATATTATAACGCGAGATCTAAAAGTTTGAGACTGGCTATTTCGGCATGACGTAGCAAAATAACACAATAAAGTGGTTTTATTAGCAAAATTACTTCTCATCACTTAATGTACATCACAACGACATTTAATTTTACATTGTTAATTTATAAACTGTAGTTAGAACAAGGATGTTGAGATTCGTTATATTAAAGACTTGAAGTTTTATTTCCAACTTGTATATTTAATATACCGTTCAGTGATTATATACCATTCCGTATTACCTATCGTTTAATTGGGATCACTGTATATAAGATTTGTGTTCGAAATGTGTCATCTTTGGATCAAAATTCCTTCTAGACATTAGATGTTCCTAAAATTATGCAAATTATTTCATAAATTGTATTGTAATGACAAGATACACAGTGATTTATCACAGTTTATATTAAATTATAAATGTGCATTGTTTACGTGTAGCAATATTGATTTAAAATCATTGTTGTTTCACATTAAATGTATTAGAATAAGTAAAGATCATACTTTAAGTAGGTTTCTCTCGATATTAAAGAAAATAAAAGAAATTCCACTCCTGTCATCGATGTATTGTACAATTTTAGTGAACTGTAAATTGATAAGAAATTATGCTATATATCTTGTAAATTTTATGTGTTTTGTTAGAAAGTAATAAGTATAACATGATTTCTAGTCAAAATATTGAGCATATTGAAATGTAGATATTATAGATGAGATAATTGACAATAACACAGGCCTGGCGAGTGTCGGCGCACGCCGCGCCGGCATTGTTTCGGTTGAATAATGAATAAGTACAGTACATAATTATTAGTTTCGACATTGTGGTACTTGTTTGCGTTAATAATTTTATACTTTTGTTAATATTTTAGAAATAAAATATTTTAATGGGAAACTCGACAACAATTTTGATATAGGAAACAGTCAGATTTTTATCTATATAACTGCAATGTTGAATCATATAGAGGTACATACTGCAGAAATATTTATACGTTTTGTATACAAATTTAAGAAACGATATCTTGAATTTTAGTAGGCCTACATATACAAACATAGTATTCATGTAATGAATGGCATTCGACGTTTGTGTTACATCGATACTAGACATCACAGCGACAATCATGCGATAGCACACGTTTAGAAACTAATCTCATCATCTCATAGATTTCTGTTTTATTTACATAAATTTAAGATATCTCTAAGTGTCGCTTAATTGATAAACATTTGATTTTCGGGTACAAGGGAGATTATTTTAAATAATTTCTAAAATGCTTTTTAATCACAATAATTTTTAGATAAGAGAAAGTTTAAAAAAATCTAGGTAATGTTAACTAATAGGTCATGCCATGAGTACATTTTGATAGATAATTTGTTATCAACTGTCATTGTTAGATTTATCAATGTGCAAAATTACTTTATGTGGTCTTTGGATGTCCGATGAATATATCAAGGAATTATCATAGCTTACTGTTTTATATTATCTATCGTATTTTATCGTAATCTAGGGATTCCCCTTAAATTTTCCTAACTAATAAATGTGACTCCAAATATCGACATAGTATTTAAATGTTATATTGTTTATTATATTATAGTCTGATAGCACTTCCCTGTGAGATGGTATTATGTACATAATCTTGATGTAGTTATGTATAGTATTTTATTTCAATGAAATTAATGTTTTATAGACTAATATACAACATAAGATTATTTATTTGTTTTGCTGTGTACATATTTTTTTCAATAAAATGTACCTGTTTTATTTAATGTTTATTTTACTTTCTTCGGGGCTTCGATAGTTTTACCCCACTCCCAAACTAGCGTTGGTTCCTTTATTTATTTGGATTTTTGGGCCTAAGATTACAAAACAAACATATCACTGTCATTGATTGTATCTCCTCGCAATTCACCACGTAGAATGATCAGTCCGGTAGCAATCCTATCAATACACATTTTCACGTAATTAATCTAATATGTTTAAAGCATTAGAAGTTCTATAGTTATATATTTACACCTGTCGCTACTCAGAGCTTGATGCGAGCCGGGATCAATTATAACTACATAGGTGGAGCCACAAGCCACATGCGAGCGCATGAGCGCCGCCAACCCCAGAACTGAAGCAGTCGCTGTGGCCGAAATCGGCTAGGATATCATCATCATCATCATCATTTACGCCTGTAAACCTCAAAGGGTAAGGCAGAGATTTTCCTTCAAGAGTATACTCGCTGGTCATAAATTTTTCCAGGGACTATTTGTTTAATATACCTAATGATCGTTTCACAGATTTTTATAATAACTAATCAACGAAATCCATAAAGGCGTATTCACCTACGGTTTATTCGACAACAATTAATTAACCTAAGGTTGATCGTAATAATTGACTACCTACATCACCTACTTTTGATTTATCTCGATATTTATCAATTATGTACAAGTCCTAAGACACAAGTCATGTAATAATGCACATGCTGGTAGCGTCTGAGTCTGTCAAAACTCACTTTAGTGACAGATAGGTGGCATATTCGGCAAAGGCTCCTACATGAGTCCCGAAAACGACGCCCAAGTCGAATTTAGCAATAATCAATACGACCGCAGTCTTTTGAAATTAAAATATCTAACAAATTATAGCTTTGTAGAAAACTGATAATCCAGTAACCACCATAACATTATAATGTTATCGTTTTAATATCGTTCTACCTACATAGGTACCGACCCACATTTACCCATGAGTAAATGTGAGAGAATTTGTTATCACAATCTTGCCACACATGCAAAATGGCGAATTTTAATTATTATATTCCAAAATTTTCAATAATTAATTATGCCGGAAGTAATTATAATGTCTGTATCATACCTAACAGTTAGGAGTTTTAAAGCCCGAAGCAGTTGGGGCCTGGACAGTCCATCTAGAAATTAAAAGCATTGATACTGTGTAGGTACATAATTAATTGTACACCTATGGTTATAGACGACCAAAGATTACAAACAAATATATGATCGTAGAGTTTGATATCCCAATATAATTGCAACAATATATTTAATTTGTTACTAATTGAACTACCCAAAGATTACCTTATATGTTTTTCTATTAGATACCTACTATACAATTCATATACTTATTTTTAATACCCAAGATCGTTAGATTACTTAGTTGGGTAAATAAACTTTATACGTGATGTAAACTGCTCATAAAGTTTAATAATTATTGTGAATAGAACTTTATTTCAATTTACCTCGTAAATTTATTCATTTTTTTGGTATTACAATGGCATAGAAAAAGCTCTTGCCTTAAGATTCAAGAAAACCTAAATTAATTATAATTTTATAAAAGCAGTAGGTAAACATCGTTGTAAAGTTCTCTAGATGGAGGTAGTTATGTTATAGAAAAGGAAGATCAAAGCTACTAAGGCAAACTGTCTTCTGCCAAAAGTTTCGCCGCGTCAATAACTCGTGGAAGCAATAACTACACGGACCATAGCGCAACCAGTTCACGAGAAATGGCCGAGAAAATGTTTAAACTTACTAACCTGATTCTGTTTCCTGAAAGTATCTACCCTACAGTTATACTTTATTATACCCACTTAAAACTACAACAGTACTAAAGATGGAAATGGAAAGTTAAAGTGCTTTGAAGAATAAACGTTTGAACAAATCTTGATGTTTTTTGGAGCAGCCTATATCAGCACGATTGTGTAGGCTCTAAAAAAACCTACTATTTAACCATAAGGACAAAACTGAGGTAAGAAATTCCTATCGAAGAGGAGATTATTATTTCCCGGCAACTTAAGATACTATTGCTAAAATCGAGTACCTAGTGGAAAAAGGATGAATCATTCTGCAGGATAGAGAAGAAGCTGATCGCCCAGGGTACGTCGACGCACAATTGAGTGTTTTCGATTCTTGACGGTTTTATGATAACGGCTTATAATTGTCTTATACTTACTACTTCTAACCACCTGTAACGGCTGTTCAAGATCTACGAATGAAATGGATATTCACCCATTCGCGGAGTTACAACAGCTATCTCAGCTTAGCCTTGATAGATCGTGTGCGGAGGGCGTGGGCGTTTACAAAGCCACGAGCCCCTTTATCTCTTTTAATAAAATAGTTCCAAAATAAACACGTGTCTAGATAGCAGTAAGTTTTATTTCAGTAGCCCATATCAGTAGCGCAACTTCGACGCATTAGAGTTAGGCAGTTTAATAGAGGAAATATTTTGCCGTAATAGTTTTTATCTTCCTTTTCTGCTTTTATTTACTACTTTCATAAAATTATAATTTATTTAGGTTTTCTTGACAATCTTAGGCGGCATGAGCATTTTCTATATACCTAACTAAGTAACCCTAAATTCATGGGTTTTAATAAAATACGAATTGGATAGTAAGTATCTTATATAAAAACCTTTAAGATAATGTTTGGCAAGTTCAACTAGTAACAAATTCATTTTTGCATATTAGGTATACAGAGGCCTATGTCCAGCAGGGGACTAATGGGCTGATGATGATGATTTATAGCATTAGGGCATTGGGTAGGTCATATATTTTATGCAAGATTAGGTCTTCTAAGACCATAGTTGTACAATTTATGTACGCAGTATCGATGCTTTAAAAGTTCAAACAAAGGGAACGGACATTATTAGTTACCAAACATGCAACATTGCACCCTGTTCGCTAAATGAGTGATTCGGCTTACAAAGTTCACCCGGCTTCAGTGTCACAGTTTTCAGTATTGGTCCACAATATTTGTAAAGTCAGGCCTTAAAGCGGTGCATTCAGTATTCCGTATGCTTTTTGTACATACGTGTGCCGCGTATCAAATGACTTATTCCCATACAATGCTAGTTTTATTCGAGTTTCATTATTCGAAGACTCCATTTCAGAGTCTTTATTTTATTCGATTTCGGATTCGACGCCCTTAAGGTAGGTATATTTTTGTCGAGATTAGATTAGGTAGGTATTTGTTGAAATTGTTATTTTGATGCAACATAACATTTCAAAAGTTTG
Organism: Abrostola triplasia; assembly: GCA_946251915.1. Lineage (NCBI taxonomy): Eukaryota > Metazoa > Arthropoda > Insecta > Lepidoptera > Noctuidae > Abrostola > Abrostola triplasia. The sequence goes on along the minus strand of OX276428.1, from coordinate 8,455,590 downwards.
AATTTTAATCTAGGTTTCTTTGCTACAAAGAACTAAACGTCCCTATATTAAAGATTTCCAAATCTGATAAGTTCCTGGTTCTCATTCTAGCTAGCTAACTTTGGTAAAATGGTAACTACCTTTAACTGCTTAAAGTTTTTAATCTTCGAAACTTGTTTCTAGGAGTTCTGGAACTTCATGTAGGTGAGTAGTACCTACTAAGTTACAAGTATTGAGTGCTTTGCTCTAATTTGTTTCCTAATTAGTTCCAGAAAAAGGATTCGAGTATTATTATATTTCTAGTAGCTTCTTGGAAATTATAATAACATAAGTATAATGAAACTAAAATTGCACTAACCTAAAGATTAAGATTTGATGATAGATTATATTGTAAAGTCTTCGTTTTTATTTGTAGCTGGCAGTTTCAACACATCACTAGCGTTGTACATCACGTCACATCGCAGTGCTTTTGCTCTTCTATTCAATGCTCCACAAATTCACACGATAAACAAACAACATGCTATGAATGAGCGTCCTAGAAAAGTTTCCGCCTGCAATATGGTCGGCTTACAAAATATTGCGTTGGTTTGTCGACAAATTGAAGTTGTCGGCATGTTTCGTTGAAATAAAAGAATTGAAAAGTTTTGTGCGCTTTAAAAGAGTCAGCAGCTTCATTGGTCTGCTTGTCGCAAACATGGCTGTAGGGAAGGAATATGTTCCTAGTTTATATGAATGTATTAAAAACCTTTAAATTACAAGTCTAAGGTTTAGAATTAGTAACAGAATAGAGCTCCTATAGGTATAGACTGTAGGTACTGGAGTTTATATATAACAACATTTTATGGAGAAAACTAAAATCTTCATGGCTTCGAAGAAAAAGGTTTGCATAGAAGTTTAAGAAATAGGAATTTTATAGTAGGAATCCTATCAGTTAGTACCTAAAAAGAGAATTGCACAATCTAGTGGTGGCCAATGCCAAAACTACACGAATCCTCGTCGGTCAAGCACTTGGTTCATACGTAATAATACAGATGGCGCTGTTAACTTAATGTGAACCTGCCATCCCTGCAAAAACTACCTCCTTTAATAATATATAGGATGTTCATTAATTGAAAGTTGTTGTTTAAGTATCAGAGATAAACTCATTCAGTCTTGTTCACTTACTACTTTCTGCTAAAATATTATATTGTATGGCTAGGTAAACCTTGGAACACGATTTAGCACGTATTTTTGCGCGCATAGAAATGTAGGTGTGGTATCCTGCCTAGAACTGACCATCCCCTTTCCTCCTGTTGTTCAACAGAAGACGTCTTCCGGCTGGTGGTGATGATGAATGTACCAACCTATACCGTATATGTTAATTGTAACGTACTTACTCACTCGTGTTCTTAACTCGTAATCTCATTGCTCTTTTACCTATGGCTAATTGAATTCCAGGAACTACGCGTAACATTTTAGGGATACGTAATTAGTCTGGCTGAGTTTGTTTCGACATTACTTCTCAGAGGTAGTCAATTAAGAAAATAAATATGTAGGTATCGTGGGTGCGTCTAACAATGAAATAGCACATACACATACACCCAAACTCGGAACAAACGTATACGGATCACAGAAATATTTGTCCCGTGCAGATTCGAACACTTAGTTACTGCACCAATATTCATTATTCGATAAGATATCCCCTGTTACCGCTTGAGTTAGCGATGGCGGCTTTGTCAATTGTTTCTAGGCTGATGATTTTATCCACCTAAGACAGTATTCTCAACTACTGTCTGACTCTGGACATTACCAGTGGATTAGGTAATCAATAGCTCTCGTGATATTTTATTTAGTTATCCATTTACTATTTCAAGTGATTTCTACTGCTATATACCTTTTCCCGACGAAAATATTATAAAATAAATCTTTATTTAGAACTTGAATTTTACACGTTTCAATTCTACGACGTGTGTCTGCTTCTAGGAATTTTCCATTTCCGCCAAGAGGATTAACAGGTAAATCGAAAGTAGGTACCCTTATACATATTGCATATCGCAGGAAATTTGGTAAGTGTCAGAATATATTATGTTACGTTCCTATAAAAATATTTGAATAGATTAGGCTTATAGGAAACCAAAATAGCACACACTTCGACCTATATATTTAATACGTGTACCGTGTACGTACGTCCGTAGAGAGGCGGATTAAGAAAACAATGCCCTACTGTCGCCGAAAAATCGAGCAGTAAGAACCGATGGAAAGGAGACTTTTGCCCTGCATTGGGTCGACCATGACTGAAATAATAATAATAAGAACCGATGAATCCAGCATGGACACGATTAATGACAATTTATTCACCATATATATATCCGAATATTCTACCTAATCCTAGATATTAAACTAGAACTCTTCTACCTAATCTTACCACCATGTCCTTTGCTTAATAACAGACTGAATGGGACAACCAAGTCTTCATAATAGACACGATGTATGGGTGTCAATCTACAGACTGTCTAGGAATAGGTTTGGCCTATTCACTCGTGGCGTTCGATCTACTTGTCGATTGAGATTACGTAGCACGGTGCGTATGCCTACCAGCCTTTGGTAATTTTCGGTCCAGTAGATATCAATACTTGAATTTACTTTGATGTCCTTGACGACGTTCCACAATTGAGATCAGAATATAAGTATGGATTGAACGTATAGTTGTGTTGGTGGCAATCATATAAGTGACCAAACTACGGTTTGAAAACAGCAACCATTTTATTTGTATTGTGCAAAAATATTGAGAACATACTTAAGGTGTTTTAGATTTAATGCAATTCTTATTACATTTTAAAACTGAATTTAAAGAAAACTTATTTGCGAGTCGAATCATAGACTAGCCAGATGCGACTGAATAATAGTATTTTACGTTGAATGGCTCTATCCTTGAGATATCGGTATCCAAAGGTTAGAGCGGGTGTTCGATTTTTCCGGGTTTCTTACTATCCGAAACGACTGTCATAGATAGTGGCATGACAGCTGGGACTGACGTCTCGACGTGTTCTCCGGGGCAGGAAGGGTCGATGAGTTAGCAGCGATTACCAATCCTAGACCTGCCTGGGTCGGATCCATTGATCTACGCGAATTGCTATGGCCATTAAGCATTAGTAAGTAACCTGTTTATATATATCTATATGTTTCTTCGTATTTCCCTTTTCATAGGCTCAGGCGAGGGCTGAAAATCGGATCGCCATTAATCTATCCGGAGGAGAGGCGCGTGGCCGCACCGATCGCAAATGAATGGTCATTGAAATGAAGACGTATGGAGCAAACATATCACTCGGACATTTTATTTCATTTGCCATCTGCAGCCTGTCCTGGATACTTACTACCTGGATACCTAATACTACGAAAGACGTTTGTTTAGTTTAGGTTGAAACTACTTTTCTAGTTTCCCGTGAGGCTAATTTTAAACTTTCTACCTCGGAGCATTTTTCTTTTAGTAATTGCACGAAATGGTTGGTATCTTGCTATAAATGCGGAGTGTCGAGTTTTATGCATTTTTTAAAGGTTTATATCAACTTTATATAGATAGTAAGCATTGAAATTTTTCCTTGACATAAAGTAAAACTCAATGGTACCTAACTACCAATAAAAATTCAACTTGAACATGTAGGTAGGTTTAATAACAGTTAATCAAGTAAGTAGTTTTTAGGGATGTGCGATAAAAATAGGTACCTACTTCCCGTTCACCCGCTGTGGGCAGACGTGCTTAGGGTACATAACAACCTCTTAAACAAATAGGCAGTCGTTATGTATGTGGTAAGTAAATGGAGTGTTATCTTTTTACTTCATAACGTGCCGCTAAAAGACACAATAATTTATCAGACTGCTTCTGTATATTATTCGTCTTATCGGGTGATTGGTAATTAATCACCTAGTAGGTACTGTTACTAGAAGAAGATTAAGTAGGTACTTCAAGAAATAGATTATAAACCTATAAACTTTTGTGAAAGTGAAATTGTTTAGGATACTATGGGACTGACGTACCTACGTTATACGTCAAGGACCCTATAAGTAAATAAAGAAAAAAAATCCTATAAATAAACCTTTACTTTGCAGGTTAACATTTTATTTATTCTCAATAAGCTATACGTGTGACCTCTACGGTCATTCTATACAAGTAACTGGTAGATAATATAATAATAAAGCTAATAAAGTTAAATGGCTATATTATTACACTGGTAGATACAAATCTATAAATTTAAGTCCTGGCTACCTCACAAACATAGCATGCGGCCCCATTCTCTTCTTATTCTGTAGAACAAACCCTATAAATACCTTTTCGAAGTTAAAATCTCCAGCCTTTAAAGCTTCTATTTCTGTTATTTTATGTACCTACTCTTTAAATTAAGTATAAGATACTCTAAAAGGATTATTTAAATGTTTCACTTCGTTGGCTCTGATTAATTTTATATGAAATTGGTCCAACATTACACTTTTGTGACTTATAATCTCACCTCTAGGTATTCCATTTTATTACTAAAGTGGTATCTTTTATCTATGATGTTTTATGTACGTACTTAGATATCTATTTACACTTTGCAATGTTTATTGCAGTCTGCTCCCTTACCATGAACTCTTGAAGCACGATAATTTACCAACAAATAGACCAACGAGGCAGTCTACATACAGCAAAGATAAGAAATACAAAAGACACGAGCTGTAGCGACCAAGTGGACTGATTCGATCGATGTGACGGACTACGTAATACGTATAAAGAAGTCTAGCAACTTAGACGGATACTAAATACGATCACTAATTGCGTACGTACAATTAACTAGACCTAACTTGTTATGCGACTTACCTCGAACTACATTGTTACTATAAATATATTGTTGTGCAAGAATAGGTTCTACTTTCTTGATAAAACACTAACAAAAACCCAAAAACAATCAATGTTATTTTCATTAGACTAACTTAAGCTTTGATCGAGCAGAACCAAGTTCTATCTAGATGTAGATTAAACAATTTTAGTACGTCCAATTTAGCAGTGTGTTGTAATGTCCAGGCCATCTGAATACTGAAGACTAGTCCAATATAGAATGAAAGTATTTTTATTAGCAAATCAAAGACGATTAAAAGCTTTCTCATGTCAATGGCTAATTAATTGGCAGTCGGCAATGAATCACCAATCAACTAAAGAGCGAGTGTTTAAATCTAACAATGTCTGGTCTGCCTATTGTAAGCCTTGAAAGTACAGTCGGCATCATAAGTAGCTTAACATGTTAAGAAACCTTATGTGAAATAATTGGATGAAACAAACACAAATTGAAGTTATTGTTTCAAATTCTAGAACAGGTTCAAGTTTATTTTGTTTCAAATAATGCTTTGTTATGTAAAGTATATTTTAGCGATTTGTTGCAATTCTGTACAGAATGGAGTGAAAACTACATCTTACTAGCTGCGCCCCGCGGTGTTACCCGCTTCATTTTTTCGGGATAAAAAGTAGCCTATGTGTTAATCCAGGGTGTCAGCTCCCTCCATATAAAATTTCATTAAAATCCATTCAGTAGTTTTCAAGTGAAAGAGTAACAAACATCCATCCATACTTACAAACTTTCGCGTTTAAAATATTAGTAGGGATGTGCCGCCGCGTATGTGTTAGTATCCATTGAGCGCTACCTTAAAACAGCCTCTGCAGTAAGGTATTTCCACCAAAGTTTTGACAACCATATGTACGTACTTACCTACGTAAAGAACAGGTAAGCTACAAAAATATTTTATGAAAATTATGCTTCACCGCAACTCTTCAAGACGTGAAGTTGGTGAAACTTGCTATAGAAACGTTCGTATAAGATTAGAGTAATAGTTTACTACCACTTCGTAATATAAAGAGAAACCTGAAATAACTTGTTTTCTCACGTTTGTTCTATATATAGCGTAGACTGTTGGGAACATTTTGCCAATTGTTTTTTATCTAGTTCATATTAGGAATACCAAATGACTAGTCTACAGGCTAATAACGATTTATAAAAGCTTTGCTTTTTAAATAAATTCTGGCTTTGATTTATACCCTTGTTGTGTTGATTTTGAATTTAATTACACATGTATGTATATTGTACCTACACAATCGATAAACACGTGTATCGATTTATACACAAATACAAATTTAACACCTAATTATAACGTTGTGGGCTTTTGTCTTGAATTATTATAAAAAAACCTACGTTAGTTTGTGTTAGTATTTGTTTAAAAGATATTTGTAAGTACCAAGATTCAACACGTGAACAAGTTACACGATTTTCCAAACAAACTTCAACACCTATTTTTAGTCGAAAAGGTTGACTTACGCAAAATCTTTCTTCAAACTTTTTAACTCCGTAGAACTTATAATACGTCATATTTTATCTTTGTTTGTCTGTTTTGTGATTACCCGAACAATAATGTTACTTATTGTGTAACTAACTAGGTATAAAGAGAGGTATACATACCTATATTAAGATTTCGCTGATTAATGTGTCGCAATTGCGCAAACCACAGACAGCAAAGCCTTAGCAAAAGCATTAATTAGTATTAATTAGATGATTATAATATGTTAATGAGGTATGATCCGACTGAAGATTAGCTTATGTCTCATTGCTTCGATGTCCTCAAAGTTCTTTTTCTTATCTAGCGTTTTTCTTACCTAGTATTTTTTATTCTAATCGATTTCTACTATAACGTTTAAATAGTAGAAATCGAATAGAATAAAAAATAATAATAAAAATTATTGACATAAGAGATCACTACACTTCTATTGAAACCCTGACTCTTAAGCTAGGTTAGACCTGTGTTACAGGAGTCAGTGTCTTCACCCGTATTGCAAAAAAATTAAGGGATTGACTTATTGTCATAGATTACCTATTCGAAATATTATGTCATACCCATAAATTTATCATTATAATCGACTTCTATTCGTCAAACATTTTGCCAGTTTTCTAGGGCCATTGTTTGCAAAATAGCAGGTTAGGTCTCATAGTAGTGAAAACCTTCCATGCCTATGTGGAATATGCAGTAAATAAACACTGGAATGTCACTGGTCACGAGTCACAGTGGTTCTATTGTGTTAATTTAAGTAGCCATCAGTGCAGTGGTGACGTGTCGTGGTGCGTTTACACTCGACTAATATCGTACTTAACTACTTAATAAAAACACTAAAATGTTGTGCCGAACTAGCTTTAGAACCCAGTCTAGTCGCAAACGAAATATCTTAATTTCTTGCATTAGGGTTGTTAGACCATTCGTGGTGCCGTCGTACGGGAACATGATAGGTAGATGAAAAAAAATTAACCATATTAACCACGGGAGTTAACCATTTCAACCACGCGACACACCTGTGAATTGAAATTCATTATTTTATGTTCGTTATTGTGAGAACACTACAAAAGCACAATGTACTGTCCGTGTGAAAATATAAGCTGCACGTAATTGTCACAATTTGACGTTTAGTACTTCAGTCTGGCCTCTCTAGTACAATATAGTAGTCTATGGTCTGGCCACGATCCCTGTAAGGCTGTAACGAATTCGTTAAAGTCGGATAATATAGAAGTGTGTCGAAAATCAATTACTGCGATAAAGTTATTGCCATTTCAGTATCCAGTATGCGCTGAAGTGACAGACATAAAAAAAATGTATTAGAACAGCAATCCAGCATATAGCCATTCAGTAAGTAGATCATACAAAACTATTTCGAACGCCAGTTTGAATAATATGAAAATAAATATATTTGGTTGAATTCTATATTGCTGGCTTAATGTTTGTTCAACTTCAAATGTAAACGCTCCGTAACGTTTCAGTGTGTCAGTCTAGTAAGGGATGGCGGCATCGCGCCCGCAAACCGACTCAACGATAAATGGCTTTGATGCTGAGCGAACGAGCGCTTATAGAACTACAATTTACTGTAAAATACGAGGCAGAGTTACTGAATCGACGATCAATAGTACCAGCGGCTACTGCCGACCGATATGGGCTTGGTACAATCATTTAAAATTATAGAGCACCCGGTGAGCCACCAGATAGTGCACATGACTCGTGGGTTCCGTTACATTGAGTTTTGTTCATATTCTAAATTTTATGTTGATTTTATTTGGTTTGAGCATGTTCCCAGACTGTTTCAATGTATTTATTTGTATCTTTTTGTCAAGAATAACGTCTTTCGAATGACGATCGTCTTTACAAGAATTTAACTTGTTTTACTGTGTACGGATTATTTGGTCTGTTGTCGTGACGTCGATGACGTGTCTGACGTCGTAGGATGTTGGACCTAAATCATATGAGTATTCAAATACATGAACAAGTTGGTTACTATGTATATATCTAGTAGGTACTAGATATAGTAGTTATCCATCTATAAACCGAAATGAAAAACCTAACACGGGCCTCAAACCACGTTCCAGGCTCGAAGTTTAGTATGCCTTTGACAGATGTTTTTTATGAATACTGAAAGTATGATACAAAAATCCCATCTATCATTTAGAATTTATTAATTGGCAAACTTTGGACGCTTGTAGGTCAGTGTAGGTTCGTGTTTGTCTTCTATTAAAATGTTTAAAAATAACATTGATACTCATGACTACCAACGTAGAAAAATCCTTATTTATTAATTGTATTGAACATGTGTAAGTACTATAGGTACCTATACCTATTTAAACCATTTCCATCCACTCATCATTAGTTCATGTATCGGAAGATCTATTGTAAAGATTAAATAATATTTTGAGTGTCTATTCTAGTGCAGGAAAAGACACGAACGTAACCAGAGTATTAAGTATACCTATCTATAGGTACGCCCAAATGTGTATCTAAGTACGATGGTCGTGTAGATGCGTCGTTCTTCCTGGGGAGGGATGTTATATCACAGACATTAGTTTGGCCCCTAATGTGGTGTTGCGCTGCTAGTGCGTTGGCACGCGCACCCGCTGTCGATGTCGCCGTCCGAGATTTATCTCCCGGCCCGCCCCCGAGCCGAGGACTCGCCTCGACTTCATTTTAACACAGACGATAGACTCCCGTTTTTTCCTTTAACTATTATGGACAGCGAAACATTCTTATTTGCGAAAATCGCTTGAAAACAAAATATTACTCAGATAGAACGAATTAAAGAAGACACTTCCCATTTGGAAATGAAATTAGTAATGTTTTCCAATATTGCAGCGAAGCGGCGACGGCGCGAGCCGTTGCAGAATTAATGCGACCAGAGGGAAATATTTTCACGATAGCATCTCTTTCAAACTACAAGTTTTTTGTTTTCAGGTAGTTGGTATTTGAAAAACAAAAACCGTCGTGAAGGCGGACGATTTTATAGTTGTCTGTGCAGGCAGCTAGCCTTGTATAACGTCATGAAAAAGTCGTAAATGTTGCGTACTGGCGTGTACGAGTGAAATTTTCTACTTGAGCAGGCGCGCGATCTACGGAACATGCAAAATTTTATGAGTCCTGCCTCCACTCCTGGGGTCTGTCGTTTTACCTACGGTTTCTATTTTATGACTTGAACTGTTAAAGTTATAGCTACGTGAGGTGGGAATCAAATTTCTGAATGTCGTATTTCATCTACGACTTCAATAAACTAAAACAACTTACGTGCCTACTTGGCAGTTGACGTGATCTGAAAAGCTTTGTGGTAACAGTTTAGTATGTAAGTACCTTTTTACTATATGAGAAGTTTAGTAGCGGTGACAGCGCTACATAAAGTAACATTAGGTACATTTTAAAGTGCGCGTAACATTGACAGAATGATACAAAGTTTATTGCAGTATAACGTGGCGTATCTGAAACAATAACTCTTTCCTTGTCGCACTAATTTTGTTTTAAACCCTCCAGTGTCACATGCAATAAGAAAGGTTCGGTTTCCTCCCTCACGATACTTTTTAATTAACGCAGATAAACTAGCGATGTCCTGTAATACGAACGGTTTTATTTATCAGATTGGATATTGGATCGCAAAACATGGTTTACATTGTTTTCTTACGGCAATCTTGTGGATTTTATAAGCTCGTCTGTTCAGTGTTGTATTGTGTGAAGACTGGTTTTTTAAACTTCACTGTATCTATAAAATCTCAAGCGTAGAGTTCATAACATGAATATGTAAAAATGTTAATTTTATTTTTGCCTCTTTCAGCATTTAATATTACACAAGTAGTACTAGGTTTATTTCACTGTTCTAAAGCCAAACATAAATGAAACAAAAAATATTTTAGTTAATTGCTAGGTTACAAATACCTACGTTTTTTGTTTGTTGCTTAGGTACATTACGCAATTACCTACTTATATGTAAATTTACTATGAATTTCCGGAGTGAAATACTCGATAACACTAAGCCGGGCCTAGGTAGGTAATCAACGCAAGGCATCAAGTCCTAATAGCGGCTACTAGACCAATGAGGCGGTCAATGTGCTATTATCTGCGATAGAACTGGTCCCTGTCGCACTAATTGTGAGTGTGGTGTATTTTAAAGTGCATCTGGAATTCTGGACGAAGTCTGGTATAAAAGTTGCTATCCGCAACGTTTTATTTCTAATTCAGCATCACGTGTCGCACTAAAAGCAATCTCCTATTTGTGTGAAGATCTAAAACTAGACGGATAAAACTTTTAGCTGCAGTGAGCTAGCTGGCCAGCAATGTTTGAATTATGTTAATAATTCAATTGTTTCTGAATTCCCAGTCCGACTATTGTATCTTTCAGAATGGACTTATTATTCCTTATTAGATTTTAGAAGTGTATTTGAATTTGTTTTTGTAGATATTAGCAGCTTTTTATCGGTTTTTAAGTCAAACTATACGAAGTGCAGGCTGCGTGTGTTGTGAAGCTGTGTCTGAATCTCAGACCAAGTATATGACTACTTGGATCCTATATCTATGGTCTGAATATAAAAATACATGAACGTAGTAACCTTACTGTGGGAACTCGGGCTATATCAGTTTCTCAATACATGGTTCCACATTCAAATTATGTTTTTTATTGCCTATCTGGATCTATACTTCGTAACAATATTCAACGTACTTCCATGTATAAGTTTGTAAGTTACATTCAGAATACAATACAACTGCTAACTTTGTTCACAGACTAGTGCTAATATTTACCTCTGCGCTCCGAATGTGAAATTTGAGCGAATCTAGGTTAACACAATAAATACTGTTGAGCTAACTCTGCACGTTTAGTTTAGAAAAACTAAATCAAATTAAGTATTTGACTACGTTGTGTATACACCACTGTGGTGGTGTCAAAGGCTTTGGACTTATAGCTATAGGACAGGCAGGAGTTCAATTAAAACAACATAGGTGCGGTAGACAGCCTAGCTCGGACACAAATCAAATTGAAAAATTTATAGGAATAGGTACATTTCATGTTATATAACATAACATAATATCACGCCTGTATTCCCTGAAGGGGTAGGCAGAGGCACATATAGTACACCCACATTTCACCAGTTATGTGTTAGATCCCAATGTAATAGGCGGCGAGCCTATTGCGATCAACCGGGCACAAATCCAGACTCCGTGCTGCTACTGAGAATTACATAATAGAAAAACCCAGTAACACTTTGCCCGACCCGGAATTCGAACCCAGGACCTCGTGCTCAGCAGTCGCGCTTAGCAACCACTAGACCAACGAGGCAGTCATGTTAAATAGTTTCGTTTAAATAGCCTAAACTGACATAAAACCTCTGTTTATACACCGTGTAAGTTTTTGATATGAAACTATACGAACACGTTTGCGCTTTTCTTTTGTATATGACAGATGAGCAAAAGAAAATCAAAAATGCTGGAATGTATTCTTCTTTTGTTGGTATACTTATAAACAGGTATCAATCAAACTTACCTCTGAGACAGAGGCTGTGTATTTTTAATAAACTCATCAGTATACGCAATTCTATTTCTGATCTCCTGCTACTAACCCGACACCTACACACAGACATCTTATTAAAATTTCAGTAACATGTTCTTCTTATCGCTTATAATATTTCAAACGCCTTTAAACAGTGTTTAACAAAAGGTCAGGTTGTGTAAGCCCTAATGATCTCTAAGCCACCATGATGATAAACAAAGTTGTAAATAAGCTAAGTTAAGAGAATAATGTTGTACAGAGTAGACAAAAATACGTTAGTTTCTCGTTCTAATAGTTCGCCACACACCATTAACATGTCTTACAAGTATTTTAATACAGTTATTTGCACTCGGTTTGGCAATTCATTGGCCAGTAAGTTTTTAGTTCTACTTTTTTCGTTTTGATCTCAGTAGGTACTGAGATCAAAACGAAAAATATTAGCTTTTAAAATTGAATGAAAACAATTCATTATGATTGGTATCGAAGTCCTTTATTATTAAATTACATTAAAAATTGATCAAGGAGGCTTGTCAACTTGACCGATGACCATAACAAAGCACCTTTCAGAATGCAATGTCGGCGTCCGCGCATTACAATGCATAGAGTCAAGTTGTGTTTAAGGACATGATCCAATCAAATAAACAAATCAAATCAACAAAAGGTGTGTGCACCATAATCCTCCCGCGACAGCACTATCCGCTGTCTAAATCCTTAAGCATAACTATTTTGATGACGTTTTAGCCGTAAACGATAACGTCACGTCACTCGTTAAAAATAGTTGTCGCATTCAACATAATATTTAAGCACAACCTGATACCGCTGAACTTTTGAACCGGCATTTAATGACGGTTTATAGAGACTATAATGGCCATATTATCGGCACATATCAGGCGCCATGTGTTGGCCAACGTCCGATCAATAGCACTGTTATTTCGTATGCATGTACTATTTTCATGCACGGCGTATTGAATTCATGAACCTCTGTGTATGGATAAGATTTCGCTACATGCTCAGACGCCCTAATTACATACGGGTAATGTTTCTACAGAATTTATAGTAGAAGTAAATCTTTTAGATTTACTGCTAATTACTGCTCCCAGGGTAGTCTAGTATTCCCGTGCCACTGTGCCCCGGATTTTGTAGAAACTATTATTTTTAATTACAACGGTAAAAATGACAAATTAGATAAAACTTTTAGAAATGTTTTTTGTCTTTTTGTTGAGTGAATATCCAGGTAGATGATAAAAGGCCAGTCGTCTGCGTTATATCATTAACTTTGTAGGTAAATTTACTGGTTATTATCTCACTTTTTTACAAAACTTTGGTAACAAAATCAGTCACTGGTTTAAAAGGTTGAAGCTCAAACGATATTGTGATTCTCTAACTGATCATATCTAGCAGTTATTAGTCTGATAGAAGAAGATTGTTTTTCCAATAGATGCTATTTTTTTAAAGCCACGCCAATTCCCTATAGCTGTAGGTAGAGACTTGACATTTAATTCAATTGTAAAAACCTCATTCATATAGTTATATTTTACATTTGTATTATATTAACTACAAACAGTATCAATTAACTGTAATAGATAATAATAATTAATTGAATTATTAACCTAATTACTTAGAAGGACGTAATTACTATGACAACGGAGGTATTGTTATCCATACGGCATACCTGCATACCTATTAGTAATACGAACAATAATATCTACAACATTTCATATAAATGATAATTAAAGCTGTGTGATTCTGCATTAATTAAATGAGTACATCGCTAATTTCCCGTTAGTCAAATTCTGATTGGGCGTGTTGTCCTTAGCACGCTCTATCGTTTCACAATACATCATCATAAATCTCGTTGGATGCTGAGCCTGATATTCGTAGTGGGTCCGTCTCGTGCTGCCCTCAATTGGAGTGACCGAGACTTGTGGCCCATATATCCCGAACCTGCACGCCCCAGATATGTTAAATCGACAACCGGTTTGCTTGCTTAGGCCGTTTCACGAATCATAAATGCTATCTCCATCAAACTGAAGTAGTAAGGGTAACAAACAGACCTGAAATCATTTGCTTTATATGTTTTTCGTTCACTATTGTGTTCATTTAAGTTCTTATTCAGTAGACGCAGGTGTGCGGGAGCTCTGCTTGGCAGGTAAATTGCTGCATGGAGCAATATTTATTTGTAGAGACTACAATTTTTGTTCAGTTTGATTGTTCATATCAGGTATTGCTGTACCTAATCAGTCAACAAACGATATTAAGTAGCTGACTTTTGAAACAATATAGGTATTATTATACTAAGATAACATAACAATGTCCTGGATGACATTAATTTTCTTATTTTTTGGAGATTTGTATAACTAAGCTTACCTGATCCATTTACACACTAGTTGGGAGTTTGGGACACAAACTTTAATTTAATTTTTGATAATTATTAATCTATAATACTAATACATTTCGACCGTCCGACGATACCCTTAGAGTTGCGGGCAACCGGTGGATGGAAATGGCAAGTTGTCATTCATTGTGGCCTTTGTTTAACAGTGGACGTCTTACGGCGGATGATGATGGCTAATACATTATTGTTAGGATTCTGTCATCAATTTACTTTTAAACTTGATGTACCTATCGTCTACCGGGCGAAACCCTAGGACGTAAACATATTTTGACATGACAGCAAACGTGAAACAATCTACATGTATACATAAGGGTTGATCGATTTTAGAATACAACAATTTTATCCAAGTGAGAATGTGCTATATTTTAAATGTAATGGGTCGGCCGTTTGGCGCGAATTGTAATAAATTACCTTACATTTATCCCACTCTCGGTTCAATTAATTGGCTGCATGTGGATACCATGCTCTATTTAAGTGGTATTGAAACGATTTTATCAAATTGGCAAACGTTTTCATGATATCTGAAAGCAAAAAATAACATTTAACGTAGATAGATCGAACATGGTTAATTGTACACCATATAAACGTAGGTTCAACGTTTTGGATACCTAGCTTAGAAAAGTACGCATGTGACGAATGTATTGGTAGAGTTGATAAAATGAAAGGTCGACGAAAGTAACTCAAGCGGAGAGCCTATTCAAAGCCCACTTAATGTAGTCAAGCGTAAGCAAGACTTTTTAGTTTTAATCCTTAATCGTCCCTAAGACTTTTTAGTGGAATATTGTACGCTGAAGTTTTCAAGAGTTAGTACCTACTTAACTAAGTACGAAATATAAGTAGACTTTGCATTTTTTAGACGAAAGGTTTCACGATAACCCTTAGAAGTGTATCCACGATAGATGTAACATGAATGCCCTTGAATTCAAGTTACGTTAATGACGACCTAAGTAGCGCAGTGGCTAACCGATTGGACTGCTGCGTTCTTGGTTGCGGATTCGATTCCTGCACGGGGCAAATATTTGTGTGATTCACAGATATTTGTCCCGAGTCTGGATGTTTGTGTACCTATGTGATTTTTCATGTTTGTTAAACTTATCGATGGCACAGGAGAAATTCCTAGTGTGAGCGACGTTAAATAAATGCACCGCTCTACGATAAAGTTTATCACATAAAAACAAAAAATAAAGGCGTTAAATACACAAATAGCCATAAACAACAAATAAAAAACAAAACAAGCATTAAAATAGTAAACAGTCAACAGATAAATGTATATCCCGACGTCGACATCGCGATTCGTAAACTGGTGCCACAGCAAAACTCAATTGACTCAGCATTTTTATATTCCCCTTATCGGTGATTTAGCTCAGGCTCTTTTCGGCTGTTAAATATAAATCTAACTTACGGATGTTGAAAAATCATTCTTCGCGTCATAAATTGTGCCGTACCAGCAGGGGTGGGCAACAGTGAAAAATTGCACTCGCTGTGTAATCGTTGTGTCGAAGCAGGGGTGCTAATGTTGCAAGTTAAATTTATCTTGTACTACATTTGTTAAGCCGAAACTACACTCACGACGGACTCGGAACCAATCGAGCGCAAAAAACGATCGACGATGCTTTATATCTAGATAAAACTGCAGTATCAATTTTAATGAAAAGTACTTTTTTTATTAACGATCATTTGTATGTCGAAATTGATCAGATTTTTATGTTACGGTCGCTATGAAATGTTCGGAGCCGGGAGATTACTTTTTTACGGAGGAAATTTTAAACCGGAACCTTGTAGGGGAATATTTACGAGTATTACAAACATAAAATAATAATAGTTACGCCCATAAGAAATGTAACTAGTCAAATTCTACGCTTCTATTTCTATTACTTATGGTTACTTTCATGAATTACATGATTTTGCATTCACAATACAATGCACAAGGCATAAAAATAAATAAACAAATACTGCCAGTATAAGAAAAAAATAAAATTGTTTAAACCTTTGAAAACCTATACATATTAGTTTTACCTAAAATTTGGCTAACCTTTAATATTATCTTCTTTAATACCTTGATGTAAACGACGTAAGTGTAAAATATTTTTATTAAGTAACTTTAAATAAGGTATTTATTTTAAGTTTAGGAATAAAAATATTTTAAATTACGAACGCTGTCATTAACAGCCACGGT
The DNA here is from genome assembly GCA_946251915.1 of Abrostola triplasia. Taxonomy (NCBI): domain Eukaryota; kingdom Metazoa; phylum Arthropoda; class Insecta; order Lepidoptera; family Noctuidae; genus Abrostola; species Abrostola triplasia. Next base: position 8,439,210 of record OX276428.1, on the reverse strand, counting down.
ATTCATTAATGCAATTTGATACCGAACCAAACAGTGAATCCATATTTTAACTGGTTATAATAGAAAAAACATCGATTCAACGTTTGTTAAAAGGAATAAAAGAACATTTGGTTATGGTGAAAGTATTTTCGTGCCATACAAACAACAAACAAATAGGGGCCCTCCTTCAGATGAAAACAATTCTTTCGAGTGCTTTCACAAGGTTCCCTTGGTTGTTTTGTTAAAGTTACGGTAGAACATCTTGGTCCAGTGAACTTCGATATTAAATTCTCATTTAAAATTCTTGTTTTAATAAACATAGTATCTAATAAATAGCAAAGTCGAGAGGTAGTATTTAATTTAGTTATAAGACTTTTTAAATACCTTCAAATTAATTCTGTTAATCTTTTTTATTGGTCTGACTGAGCATTTGAATTTGTCTGACATAATAGCGAGCGTAATAATGCTCCTCATATTTAAGTATGAACTTAAAATAGCAAACAAACTATTGAATGACAAACTCTACAAAGAAAAAAGTAAGGATATCTTTTGAGTTCAATTATAAAAGTTCTTCTAGGTTAAACTTCGTCTTCACGGTTGACTATTTTACAAGGAATGACGGCAAAAGCCTAAAGAAGCCCCGTTACACGTGTGGGCGCTCCTGTCGCGTACCCTCTGCGCACCCTCAAGCGAATTATAAGCCTACAGCCTTGGAATACTAAGAGGGGCGGATAAAAATTCACCCCTAAGGTAGCCACATTTAAGCCGACAGATAAGTTCGCCTTGCAACCGCTAGACAAGGATGAAACCCTAAAAGAACAAATCAATCCCTCGTCTGAAGGATTGGGAGATCAAGCGAACAGGTAAATAAAACTATACGATGGCTTGTTGATCCTTGACTAACAATACGACGCTAACAATGTTCTGTGTTTGGCTCCAATAAATCATATATTAGTTCTAATAAGGTGTGAGTAGGTACATTTTTTGTATATCAAAAGTATTAAAGAGTATAGCTAAAGTTTTCATCATCATCATCATCATCATCAGCCTATCTCAGTCCACTGCTGGACATAGGCCTCTCCCATGGCACGCCACTGAGCTAAAGTTTTAGTGGTATGTATTACATCTGGCTCTGAGTTTCGTTTTTAGCGCAAGATGAACTAAGAATTCCTGCCCCTGTTATAGTTCACATTGTATGTGCATATCTACATATTTCCGTAATGTCCGGGTAGTTTCGAATTCGATCGCAGCTCATTACAGCATTTCACACCGCGCGGCGCGGCGCTCGGCGAGCAAAATTCAAAAACTCATATTTACGAGCCGGACCAGTCGGAAACTAGGCCGGGCATGCCCGAAATATGTACAAAACTGTACATATACAGTGTTTGTTGTACCGAACTTGTAACACGATGGTTGGGCTTAATGACTGCTCGTTTGTGCTATAGTCTTGTAGGTGTGTTTTGGTTCAAATTACGTGCAGCTCGCGGCCTGCTTCCCGTCACGTAGACAAGGCGCAAACGAGTAGATACAGCAAACGAGCCGAGTGTGTCGTTGTGAGTTTGTCACGAGTGTCACGACACCAGCTGTGAGCATAATGAATGTCAACGGCCATTCTGTTGATGACGAAAACATTGAATCACGGGCACTAATTATATGTAACCGAAAAATCAATACAACAAATTAATATTAAAGAAATTGTATTGGCTATTAAAGTTCTTGTTTTACCGATTTTCAAAGTCTTACGTTTCATTAAAATCAGTTTATACCTATATTTAAACTACACTGCAACTATAACCAAGAGTATAATTAAAAAGAAACTTAGTTCCACTTTGCCTCTAGTGTTTAATTGGTCCATTTAACTGAATTCCGCCTCGTATACTTTCAAGTTGTTTGCATAAAAATACAAAGTCGACGTTTTAAAAGTCACTTGACTGCAAGACTGCCTAGTGGCGGAGAATGCAGCTATTAGTTCACAATGTTTCCACACGCGCATGTATCTTGTAGTACCTAAAATACATCCGGGCCAGAGGGTATTCTGTGTCCGGGCTACAGCAGAATTTATTATTTCAAAGATACGTATCTACCTACGTAATCGCCTTTCCCTGGGCCCGTTCTTCGTGACTGCACCGATAGCATTTTTTATTTATTTCAATTATGTAAGTATTACGTAGTACCTAGTTTTCGAATTAATAACCTTTAAAAAGGTCTAGGAATGTATATGGTATTCATATTCGCAGATGGATGCTGCTTCGCAACCTCTAAGCTTAACGGGCTGAGAAAACCTAGGAGATAGCAACAGCCGCAATCTGCAGCTTTTACAGCTAATCGGAATCCTGATACGACCGCGGTCAGTCAAAATTTTAATAAGGCTATTTAGCTGACATAAATAAGACCAGTGTCGACGACATGATATGACACGAGTCATATGATAGTGCGATTGAGTGTAATGAAAGATGTCATTCGTACATCACAGAGCAGTGTTACGTAGCGCGGGCTTCTACGGTTCGCCTTTCATCATACGTGTTTCCCCACTGACACAATTTCTTTGTAAAACACACGAAAATACGAAGCTGGAATTTTAAAACACGTCTGGAATAATTTTTAAATTAAATTTCCCGGCACGGTGGATATATCTTGTCTGTTCACTTTAAAAACTTTTTAAACGCAGAATGTGTTTACACAGAATATATCCCGATTTAGATAAACATTATACCATATTTTAGGTAAGCTGTGTGTAGAATATACGGCAAGTAACAATATATTACGAGGAGACTAGACTTTGTAGAGACTTGGGTAACTATATTCGAAGGTTTTATTATTTAATGTTAATGCTTTTGGAGTACAGAAATGTTATTGTTCATCTATTTAAAAATGATAATCGACTTTTTTTTATTTAACTTCATGCCCAAGTAAAAAAATACTTTTCCTACTTGAGTTTGCACTTTTTACTTGGGAGATGTGTAATGAGTATTCTTGATGCGCTTGCACAAAACTAATTGGCTCGCGTAACTGCAACGAAATAAAATAAAAATCCATTAGGTGCACCGCTCCACGGACCGCTGAGACTCTAGTGTTGTTCAAATATCATAACTCTTTGCAGTTTAACTGAGCAATTAATTAACTGTGAAAATGTCTACAGCGTGCAGACGGACGCAGAATTTAAAACCTATGGGAAGTTATTTTATTGAACCAACGGGGCAGCGGAATGAAGCTTGTTACGCGTTGTAAATCCGTTGAAATAAACAAGGTTGGGTCGTCACTCAAATAAAATAAATCTTGTAAGCAACACGTTTCAGGCGGCTCTTACCGGGATTACCAGTGTCGTATTAGCGCGTGATCGATAGTGTGTATCGTAAGCTGCAGGCCGCAGCACTAGCCGGCCATCTTGTCGGTCAGTCCTATCACGTACGTAACGAATGAAGGATCTCTGCAGCGACCCCGGCGCCCGGCACCGACGCCGACGCTCCGGATGCTCCGTCCGTCTTTTTACGCTGTATTTAAAGTGTGAGTTAAAAGCGCTTGAGGAAACTTAAGGTGACTCGGTTTAAATATAAATTCTGTGCGAGTCAATATACGACCGTGTGGGGGATATTTTGTCTGCCATCTACACTAAAAGAAGGTAGTATTTATTTTGAAAAGATGCTGAATGGTATTTAATGAAAACACAATAACATACTTTACTGTATAATCATCATTATCATCAGCCGAAAGACGTCCACTGTTGAACAAAAGCCTCCCCCCTAGAACGCCACCCTTTTCAGCTTAGTTCGAGGTAATCCTCATATTTTGTTTTATAGGTATAGGTTTCAAATCAACAATGTTCGCGAATAAGCATAATAGAAACAACATAAAAAACGAACTCTGGAATTCAGATCGAGCATGTTTTGCAGAACGTGAACCTCCAAAAAATAAAACTCATTACAATATCTCCACGAAGAAAGTTCGACGAGAGAAACCAAATATCGACTTTGAAATGGCACATACTGTAGGTAGTTGTTTTATCGGTACATAATTTTCACCGATTTTAAGTTATCTCAAGAAGCTTAATTCATCCTAGTAAATACATACTTGATAGTACAAAATGTCTATTTAAGTAAGTGATACCAACGACAGATTCAATAAACTCTTGACATTGATTCATTACATTAAAGGGTATCCCTATTTATATTGCGCACAAACTGTTTAATTAAGATCACTTCGTTCGCTTAACATCTGTTTCAGAAACTAATTATTTCAAACTTTTTCTTAACAAAACTTTAATTAGTGCGGGATTAGAGAAATAAATTTTATTTTGATCAGGTATCGTGTTACCGTTTGTCTGTTGGCAATATAAGAATTCAAGTCATTCTTCTAAACGCGTGATGACAAATGGGTAATGGACATACCGACAGGGGGACACTGAGAAAGAGATCTAAAAGTAGATATGAGTAAGAAAGGAACGGGGGTTACGATGACGAATAGGAGGGATGGATGGGAAAATATACGCTTTCTGCTGACCCTGACAGGGAAAGAAATAGAGACAAGATCAAAATAAAATAAATTGTATTTCTTTTTTGTGTAACTATTAAAATAAGGAGGATTGATTGAGGGAGCAGTTTTTAACGTTTAGATTTTGCGCCACTAAAATGTGTTGGTTTCACAGACGATGATTGCGAATAATATATAATGAAATAACATTATATATTATGTCTAGGAATCCGCGCATAATGATATTACTATGCATGATAATATTATTATAAGGCACAGACTCTCAGACTCGGAATAAATATCTGTAGATCATACAAATATTTGTCCGGTGCGGACATCGGATCGATAGTCGATGCTCAGTTGTATTACACATTACAATATGCACACTATTACTTCGATAGAATAGGATAATAATATTATCTTAACTCCTGTACTATGTAGGAATTTAGACGATACGGAAAATCGTTTGACGAAGGATAAGGCCACAACCACACGACATTAATCAGAATTCAATGGGTAATCACTGAATATGCAAGCTTTAGTCTCTATGTACTACATTGTATAGACGTTGTACATTAGATGGTTGACGTCCATTTAATTAGTGCGGTCCATTAGTGCCGGCCGTCGGAACAAATAAAACTCGTATTATGAATAGCGGCCGACTCGGAACTGTCACTATTACCGTGATTGGTTCTCTGAATGACGTGTTTACAACTCGGTGCGTTCGGGCCGGCCCTGTTTGTTTGTATTTGGCACACGGACAATATTTTTCTATATCAAAATTGCGTAGAAGTCATCTTTCTTATGTATTTGTATGTTTATATTGTTTACACACTGTGAATATAGATTGCGTGAGGCAGTTTCCCAACTTTGTTTTTTGTACTGTGTTACTCAATTATGTAATACGTAGGTACATTAAGACCCTAACACCTACTAGTGTATACCCAACGCATGGTTATTGAGTGCATGATAACTCGAGAAAAGTAATTTAATCGAGTACGTAGCAGCAAGCTACCCAACCATCCACATCCCCATATAATAAAAATAAAACATTTCATATAATTTACTGATCCAATCTTTCTACTTATAGAGTATTACAGGACAGTAATTGGTGCCTAAACCATCATAAAACTCCGATGAAAATCTTATATAACATAAATCCAGAAGCTTTATAATACATAAAACATCCAGAGCTTCCAATGAGCATTCGACAAGAGAATTTGTTTTATTGCAACTGTAGAGACCTAGTTAAGATAATATGCCAATTTTCCCGGTCATTGATTCTCAATAGTGAATGTACAATTTGTCATAAGGCCTCGCCATCTTCTTTAAAATATTGGAGTCGTCTACGATTTACGTCGGGGGAATAGTAGACATTATGTAAAAAAGAACATCGATGTTATCGAGTGCTTCGACTTCCTGAAAATTAACATTTATTTATTTAATCTGTACAGTAGAAGGTGTGCAGATGTCGATAGAATATATTAGTCTCGAAAAATCACCAGGGACGACTTGATTGCGAAATAAACCTTGAAATCACAAGAGCTCTCTTGGAGATCGTTTCGAACTAAATAGCCCAAGTTGACGTCGAGTCGCGGAGAAGTCGAGGGAATTGGAGCCCCGCTGTTAGAGCGCCGCGGACCTAAATTTGCTAGAAAAATGCTTCAGCTGTACCTACATGTCTCGAACACAGCGATGCACCTCCTGCATAACGATATTAAACAGTTATGCAGGAACGTAGGTAGTGTAAGAACGTTGAATTCTGTGAAGTATTGAAACACCTTATATTATCAAAGACATTGTATTTAATCTATTAAAACCTCATTAAAATACAATATTCACATTGTTCTCGTGTAATACAAAAAATAGAAGGCAGATTTTTGTTTATAATACAGGAAACAAAATACTAAGTCTCGTATTGGTTTCAAATTGCTGAACGAGTTAAAATGTTTTTAAAATCCGCGTGATTTCTGCGAACCTGCCCCGCGGGACACGCCATACGGATACAGGTACTTTATATCACTTTAAACCGGTATTGGTTATGAATTTTTAACGTCGCTGTTTTTGTAATCCCTTTGTGTAGTATTATGATGATCCTTTCTGTTTTTAGCTGAAAACATTACTCATGTAAATTGAGATTGAGATAATACAGCCACCCGTGGCGGAGGAATAGGTTAAGAACAGTTCACACCACACCAGGTTTAGAATAAACAGATTGTCCAAAGGATATCTCAAAGCAACAAATTATATAGCATGTTTCCTCTTTGGTTGAATGTTAGTGGAGTTATCTTAGCGCAGTGCTACGACGCTACGGTGCTACGAAGACGGTTCATGTGTACGAACAATGGAGTTGCAACGTAACCGAGCACGGCGAGCACACAGCCAACGTTGGCTGAAATCTTTTGAGCTCCCGTCAGACGGAATAGACACGAGGTTTCGTGTGCAAACTCTACTTGTTGTGTCAAGTGGTAACAAGTGCCTAATTTTGACGCAGGCACAAGGTTCGCTTTTGCAAAGCGAAACATTCAATTGTTATCACAATTAAAAAGGCATTGTTCGTGTAATGGTTGTTAACTAAACTGTTTCAATTAAGCGCTACGCTGAGGGGCTTAAAAAGATAGAAAGAAAAATAAATTCGAAATTTTCTTTTTACTTTCATTTTGATAAAATATGGATTTTCCGGCGGCGTTTTATGGAGTTAGGAACACTTCGTAATCTACCTTTGTGGGGATTAACGTAAAATCGACGGCAGCTAAAAATATTCTCCTCTGTATCGACGCGGCGCGGTGGTTAATTACTCTTGAATATTTATTGGTCGTTTGAATAAATCGCTGGCGGCGGATAAGCCTTTAACTTGTATTATATTCACTTTTCCTGACCCTAATTATTGGTTCCTCTTTAAATCAGTTTCAGGACAGGACCAGATGAAAATCATTATGAAATGTCGTAAAAATACTGTTGATAAAAATGCAAGTATCCAGATTTTAAAATGAAAATAATGTTCCACATTTTATGGCATACACTGGGCCAAAAGCGTTTTTTAGTAAAGTTTATGTTGCCAGCATCTGTTGGCCCTTTTCGCCGCTTAACGTGAGAGCCTGTAACGGGTTGGTATTGTAAATAACCCCTGTTTAGCAAAGTCAGAGAAGGGAATTACTTTCGCTGATCCCCGGAAAAGTTTCACTATTACGGAGCGCAAGTGTGATCCCTTTCGTATTACTTTTATGAGTACGCCAGCAGTTGACGGGACCTATGCAAATGTTATTGCGTTTGCTAAGGAAACAGCGCCGCAGGACTCGAGTACTACAGTCACTAAGAAATATAAACCGACGCTTCCAATGAAAACATACTAACGTGCTCACTGTTGCAATAAAAATAATTGAATATCAAAAGGATATCAGAACTGCTCTATAAACTATTTAAATATTGAATAGTAAGGCAATAACGAATGATTAAAGTAGAAATAATTACTCAATTTATTGTATAAGAACTACAAGTTCGGAATCCCTCATAAAATACATTCTCAGTCAATGATTATCTGAATGTATGCGAGTGGCAGTGGGCTGCGCGGAGCAGATAACTCGTAATATTGTGGGATACTTCGCTGCCGACAGAGAAAGAGGTCTGCGGCGCCCACTACTAATGAATCAACTTCGGTGGAGCCTGGCGCTCTGCCCGCCGAATTCAACTTTTAATTGATTTGACATTATTCCGTTTGTGGATCCCGAGCGATTGCGCTGCGCCCCTTCAATTATAACTCATCTCTCAATAAAATGATCAAATGAAATTAATTTAAGAAAGTTTAATGAAGTTATTAAAACCCTGCGAAGATGTCGTTCACCATAACAATTGAAAGGATATTAAACATGTTTTGGTACCTACTTACAAATGAAATAATGATTGATAAATGTATCTGGAGATACAGTGAAAACAATTCCAATTAAGTCTTGTATAACTAGTTATTCAAGGCACAAGATAGTTCGTAGCTTATGTAGTATTAATGATACCTACGTAGTACATACATATGTTCCTTCAGAGAAGATCCCTAACACAAACTGAGTGGGTACACTTACCGAACTAATTCAGGCAAGTAGCTCACCATAACATGTTCTACATATCGTGAATGAGTGGAAATTGCAAAGTTGCCGCCATAGCTGGCGAGGTCGTTCCAAACTTGCAAATGAAAAGTTAATGCGCAACTTTCTGACAGGCGCGGTCGCTCTTCGACCTTCTAACACCGCTCAGATGAATTTAAACTTTTTAATTATTTGTAGCGACAACTCCTAGATTTGTCATTGCTGTTTTAATATGGAATTCCTTTAAACAATTACTTTTATTAAGCAGTGTGAATATTCAGTTACATACATTCATAATGTGTTATATAAAGCTTGTCAGACGCTTGACTGTAACCATATTATGGGCTCGGGTAGTGATCGCCGACAAATTGTCTTTATAGCTATCTGTGCCCGTAACTTTCACGAGTGTCTAGCAACGTGTGACAGAAATTTATACTTGCGAATAAGCACTCCAACTTTCACAGGAGCTTTACGAAAGAATAATAGTTTTTATTTTCTCGCCCCAGAATAACGGAAACTTTATTTTTTAGGCGCCTGACGTTATTAAATGGATTAAATTTAACTGTTTTATGTTTATTGGTCTATCTGTGGGGTTTTATTGTAAAACTGTCTATGTGTGGATTATTTAAATAGGTAAATCATGCGGATTATAATAATGAGCTATTTAAGTGCGCCAGCAGCTGTTTTATATATGCGTTTTAATCGCTTAGTATGACCATATTTATGCAAAAATGTGTTTAATGGTATCTATACGTGTCCCGTAGCCGTAGGTACTTTATGCCGATAACCGAATTGCGGTGATATTAATAATATGAAAGTGCGTTGACCTGAAATTTCGGAAGGCTCAATTCAGGACGTGTTCTTTTATTTTCTCCCGACGGCTTTTGTTGAACGTGAACCTTTCAAACTAACTTAACGACTAGTTGCACCCTCGACTTTGTCTGCTCAGATATATTTTGAAGAGTATAGATTATATTGAAGGAAACATTTCGCTTTAAACGTGAGACTAGCCGTAATTTTTGCAGTGCTATTAAGTACAGTCTTCAGACTTGATTGACATTTGAAAGTATTCAAAATAGAATAGAATAAATTTATTTGTAAAGAATGTTGGTAAAATACAATAAGATGTTAAAAGTTCGAGAGTCCTTGTACATTCTACCTTTCGGCATACAAACATATATGTACGTATAAATAGACACAAGATTCGGAAAACTTACATTTCAGAATTATATATTTTGCTATGTTTATTGGTTTTAGCATATTGCTTGAGCTGACGAAACGAAATACCTATCGCATGTGTACCAAATACAAGTACCCTTAACGATTATGTAGGTACTTATAAGCTACTCAAATCGGAAGAGAAACGGAATCATAGCATTGTAAACATTTGCCCTAAACATTTGTTTTAAGTAGGTACGTTAAAACACTCCGGGGATGTGCCACATAGGCGTTGCATGGGGAGGTTCCGGAGTTGGTCTTCTCAGAGGTCCCGGGACTTCCCTTGTTTGTGCAGATGATGACCACCAGGGTGGTTTTAGTGAGGTAGAAATCCCACACTCCCCAGTCCCTATCCCATAGGGGCCGGGTGCCTTTTGAAGGTTTCCCCCCGAAAACAAAAAAAAAGGTATATGAAGCGATTGTTCAGACCGAATAGTAACTAGAGTTCATCAACTGTTGGTTAGTAAAGAGCTTAAAAATATTCCACTTATGTCCTAGAACATAGATTTTTTCTACTATCGCTAAACCTTTTTATAAAGCATAACAAAGGGTTCAGTTTACCTTGCACCGTCGCCGCAAAGCCGAAGCTTCTCGACGCGCTCAAATTAAACGCACGCCTAAGACCCGTTATAAAATTACATTAACTTTATAATACCGCAAAGCGTGGTTAGGAGTACTCGATTAAAAGGGCCCATATAAAGATAATTATTCTGCAGGTTATAACGTTCCCCGTGACCTCATTAGTATGATATCGGTGTCTTTATGTATCGCTTAAATCAAATTATATTGGACTGTGTCCGTAAATGGTCAAAAGATTTGAGAATCAGAATAATGAAACTAGACCGAATAATTTCTGCTTTGTAACGAGAGTAATAAATATTGTGAGTGGCATTTATGTTTATGGATGAAAATAGGATTACAGATCGGGTAATTTCATCGTGCGAACCTTTGTCCCACTAACTTTAAATCGTATCCCTACAAACGAACTACTCTTATACTAGGTACCTATTGTTACTAAGCTCCAGCTAACCTAGCTTTGATAATAGCGGCTTTGGCAAACCTTTATTGACGGGTCATATTTTACAAAACCATGAATATTCATATTAGCGCTTTAGTTCAGGAAGCGGGAAGAATATAGGTGTGTTCCGGGGCGATGCCGGTGTCATAAAGACCTAATAACGAGGGAGCCCGCTGCGGGTATTTGCAATTAATGAAACCGCAATATTCCGACGCTACCGAGGTACGCGGTCACCTGGCGTACTCTTTAAACTATCGAGACGAGGTAGTATTCTATATTGACATTTCCGACAGATGCAATGTCTACACTAACATGTTTTCAATACACATTTAACTCAACAAACAGTAAGGGTACGAACGAAGCACTCTTGAAATGAATATCTTACTCGTGGTTACAAATATGATGTCCAAGCGTCTGCGATTGTAAGCCAATAAATCAAAAGTTTGAGTATCCCGAGTCGGATTCCGAGCGGTGGGATATCTGGCACAAATTAAAACTTCCAACATTCAGTGTTTTCACTTCCACTTTTTCTATTTACTTTTCTATTAAACTTTGTTTTCTGTAGATACGGGATGAGGCAGCCTCGAGATTTATCTACGCGATACCGTTCTATTTGGTCGAGGGAAAATTCAATTTGGTTTTTACCTGAGGGTGCGCTGTGCGAACCCTCGCATCCTCTCTTTAATGTTGTTGGATTCTTCGTAAGAAAATATAATCGTGATATTTTTACTGCATATTGTATCTACTTACGTTTCATATAAGTGTGATTGGGATGCCACAGGGCGTGATAAGTAATAAGACTAACTATCAAGCTCATGGATGGAGGTATCTACTATTTGTTTCACACAACTTGCCTGACTGACCTTGCCAACGAAAATAAACAAAAGCCGATTATATAAATAATAGGTAGATATTTATTATTATTAAGAAAGAAGAATATTACCTACTTTGTAATTGTTTGCATCATATATATAGAATAAACTCCCACGCCTACAACGTCCAACGCTTAGAATGGCCCTGTTTTTGTATAATTTATTAGAATAATATTTTACAGCAAGGAAATCGCATTGTGTGCAAAAATTAACTTACCATTTCTTCTTTGAAACATAATACCTGTAACTGTCAGTTATAAATTCATTTTGTAAATTCGTAACCTATCATGACGTGATAGACTTTGTATTTAACGTTTTTAAAGGAAACATTTCTGAATGTCGACAATGGATGAAGAAAAACAGTTGACAAAAGCGATTTTGCTGTTTTCATTTACTTTCCATTATTCTTTAACTCGTTTGTCATTCTTTTCTCTCCGCGAGGCGTGTAAAGAAGAAGAATGAGGGCTGTTTATATTTACGCAGCTAAGTGACTGGGTAGAGAGAAATAAGTAACATTTGCAGCAATGATTTTTGGGGCGAAGTTTTATGCGCAAGCCATTAGCAGTGTCAAAGGAATACGTTTCAAATATATTTACAGGGCAGGGTCTACCTAGTAACGTTGGAGTCTACTTATCATTTTTTTTTCTATTTAATAGCTATGTAATCGATAGGTATTATCTTCCTATCGAGTCTATTCAATCTTATCAAACTATTTTTGCAATCATAGATATTTTGTGAGCAGGTATTAGGTACCTACCTAAACCATTGTTAATTTAAAACATGGATTCAGTGAATGTGGCTTCTAGTAAGAAAACGGGCAACAACACTTCTTCAACGAGCAATAACAATGTTTAAGTTAAATTGTATATATTTCTGAAAGCATTACAATACACACGAATAAGTCTGTAATAGTTATAAATGGGATCTGAGTCTCAAGAGCGCGCCACTCGGTACACTATCATTTCTCGGGGTTGGAATTAATCACTTAGTCAGACAAGCTCTCGTCTGACTGAGATATCGTTAATTTAACACTTAAAACGTTTTTATTCGAGCGGATAATTGCAAGAGGGTGGTCGTAATGGGCCACGTTCGGGCTCGGCAAAGATTGATGGCGTGCTGTTGGAACATTAAAATAGCCGTCTACATTTGAATAAGAAATACTTGATCGCCCGCGGGATTACGCGATCAAACGATCGTTTGTATTTTTTCGGTTCACGATTGTGAATGTAAATATTCCGCGAGTTGGGCCATTCGGAGCGTTTTTGTACCTAATGGTACTTTCCTCAATATAGTTACCAACAGGTATGTAAGATACAATCGAATTGAAAGAAAACATTTTCAGTCATTATTGTGTTGCTCTATGCAATTAAAATGTGCAATTGCTTCACCGCCCGTGAATTGTTCGAGGGTGAAACATATCGTCCAGTGTTCCCAAGCGTCAAACTCACATGCACGCGGTGCACCCCCAGTGACCGACGAGATTCCGACCACCGAGAGATGGCGGGAAGCCCCACGATTTGTCAGCTTTAATTACACCAATGTCGAATACAGTATCACAGGACTTAATCGACTAGGTAACATGTTAGGTAGTATTAGTATTAAAATACTTAAGTACCTAACCGTAAGTAAGTAGGTGCTAAGAAGGTACCTAATTTTAGTGTTGATTTTATAGGTAGGTAAAGGCCTACTATATTTTCAGTACGTTTACGAATTTTAAGGCTGGTTTACTAAAAAAGTGAACAATAATATGGATATTAATTCTATCTGTGTTCTGTGGATATATGTACATACGCTTTTGTCACTACTAGTCGAGTTTAATAGTCACCATTTTTTCTATATATAAGGAAGACCAAGTACTCCAACAAATAGCTTCACAATAATACTAGGTAAGTACGTTGGTCCATTCCAAAGATGTTAAATCAGGTAGAATTCCCGCCACGTCCCGGGTACTTGTTCCTGGTAATGTTAGAAAAACAACAATACATAAGGGGGAGAGTCGAGGGCGCTAATCTGATGGCTGAGTGAAAAGATTTAGTGCACACCCCACTGGTAATAATCTATTGCACTGTAGCTACATGTAACTCTGTAACCGAGTATTTTGTTGGCAGGGGTTCCTTAAACGAATTTGTAAAAAGCTTTATTGATTAAGAATCTAATAATAGTGATATTATCGCCAGTAGCCAGCGTTTCGGTGGCAATTATTAGTGTAATGTCGTCACTTATCTAAATAGCCCTCTTTGGGATTAAGTGGATGTCATAGATGAGTAAGCGTCCGTTACACATCAATACCATGCGTCATAGATAAAGTATAGGTCCGTAGTCGGCACTAATACTAGGTAGATAGTGATATTTCGATATGATATTTTTGTTAAGCTTCGAGGATTGTACCTACATGTAAGTTCCAGCCTAAACGTTTGACGGATAACAGATGACGATCGCTCTGTGTAGGTCCTATTGTGTAGACAAAAAAGGCCCTAACATATTTGTTGAAAGGCTAAGTGATGATATTAAAACCGATATTACTTGCTTTAGAGCTTTTACTACGAATAAAAGGCTATTCTAATGGAGGGTTTGATTACAAACGGGGAACGTCGTAACTTGTAACATATGAAACAGCAATAAGGCTATTGTCTCTACTCGGATAAACATTGGTGGCATCAGAAATACATTTTTTACAATTCAGTCGACAGTATTGCACAATATTAGCAATATCGAATGCGCGGCCAACCCTTGCAATGGGAGGCAAATGCCAGCAAGCGGGCTTACTATGACTATATTGCTATTCGATGGCGCGATGATATTGGAATTCCTATATGAAATAACATAAGAAATGTACAAGGGAGTGTTTATTTAAAGTGGAATTTGATCAAACAGGTTTATTTTCGAAACGTATCTTTTTCTACTTTGCATGCGGCCTTCGATTTCACCTGAATAGCAATAGGTAAATATGTGGTGATCAAGTAAGATGTTGTACTGTAGCAAAATTTTAATCTTCCGAATATAAATTATCCAGGATTAAAATTGTGTTCTATTAATAGAGAACAGATCCGATTAATCGCATACTTTTAATGTGCACAATGGCTGGGAGCTAGGTCTTATATGTATTTATGTATTTGTACGACACAAATATATGTAAAACAGCTTCGGGCTGCTTCAGCTTTGTTTAGGATTAGTAGTCAAACTTTTGGCTATTTAAATCAAGCACGGTCATCTTCAGGTTAAATAATCGTTGAAGAGATAGGGTGGCAAATAAAATAACGATGATGTAAATGACGTGTTTATTATTAAGATCAACTTATCGTACAATACAAAATAATTACAAATAACAGACATTTCAATCAGAATCATCTTCTATGACTATTTTGCGCTTCTTTTTATTACGTTTTGACGTCACAATTATATCGTCATTGTCTTCAGAGCCGCTGTCATCTGCAAATAAGTGAGATAAAGTTGATGTGACTATGTTGTTAATATTCTTCTCAATACAGGTATAAGGGAGCTTTTTATATGTATGATAACCGTGTTAATGGGAGTCTTTGAAGATTTTTAATTTACCATTAACTGGTTATCAATGTTTAGATTAATAGAATCGGCCGCGAAGGGCGAGGGGTAAGATCAAAGAGTGTTTTAAAATCTATCAAAAATGTATTAACCCGATTAAATAGTACTTAAAATAAGGAATATTAATATCTTCGTAATCGTAGATCTGGTAATCTTTTAAGGTACGATACTTATAAGGCTGCCCGCCCACGTCAGAGATTCAGGACCGATAATCGGCCCAACTGTTTCTGTCTTTTTATTTCTAACCGACTTTATGTAGGACTTGTGCGTTGCGTTATTGCAATCAACCCCTTACCACGAACTCTTAAAGCAGGACAGTTTACGATATGAAAGCGAGACGCCGCTACGTGCGTAGGGGGAAGGGGGCTGCACGTTCTATTTTACTCTTACAAAAATCACACCGATTTTTCGGACGCGGGTGAGCAGCCCTACGCAATGTGATTCTAGGTAACATCTGAAATTGCCCAGGAATGATTTTGCAATTGTTTTTCGGTTCGATCAGCAGAAATTGGATAGGAATAATCATTCCTTCCCAATTGTTTTTCGGTACAACCGGTAACCATCATCCGAAGCGTTATAATTGAAGATGTTTATCGCAGTATCACTGGTCACCTCGGAATTGTGACAAGCTTTCATGTATTTAATATAATTAGTACACGAAAATTCTGTTTTTAATGATGACCGAAACTATACGAAGAAATTAAAAAAAAATACGTGTATCTACCTACTTTATTAATAATAACACGTCGCTATTAAAATGACGTTACAATTTGCATACGTTGCAGTTTCTATTGAGCTGAATAATTTACACACCCGATATCTAGTACAGCTAGTATAGGGAGCAAACACGGAAGTTCCGCGAACAAACACCAAGACTGAGAAAAATACATATTTGCTCGCTTAACACATTACTCCCGTGTGTGGATTGAACCTTTAGCCTCGTATGTACGTAATTTATTAATAGCTTGTGTTAATAATGATTTTAAGGTACGTACCGCTGTTCGCTGTCGGTATAATGTCTGCGATTTCCTCGGTATCAGGGAACTCTTCGTGCTGCAGCGTCTTCTTAGCAAACGATAGAATGTCTTCTTCCTCATCATTAACGGTATTCTCTTCACCTTCGTCAATTTTCTGCATCTTTCCCCTACTATCCTCATCGTCGGAATCACTGCGGATACGCTTCCGATTACGTGTTATTTCATTATTGGGTTTTGTACCGCTATTTTTATTGATAACATTTTCCGCGTTATTTTCCCGCATTTTCCTTAAGTTGTCGAACAAATCATCATCATCGCTCGATTCGTCGGCTCTTTGCGTTGTTTGTGCGGGTGTTACTTCTACCGTGTCGCTGGTGTCTATAACGAGCTCCTTGTTTATAGCCTTCATAATTATCTCGCGTCGTTTTCTGATCGTCTCGAAATGTAAACTGCTTGGTATTCTCCAATATGTTTCCTGTGACAATGTAACAGATGGATTCCTATCGATAATGATATTCAAAACTTATGTTCTAATTAGTGTTTTTTAATTAGTTTTCGTTAAAGAACTGAGAATGTTACGATGGTTATCACAAGACAATAGAGGTCTACAATAATTTTCAGGATCAATTGCTATTTACCTGTTCATCACTTGGCGGCACGACTCCCACCCCTGACAGTAATTTCGTGAACAGCTGGTTCCCCATAGCGTCCACAGAAGCTTGTGTTATCGGCACGAGAGGAATGCCTTCAGACTCCGGGTCATAACCCTCCGCTTCTTGGTCCAACGCCACTTCTTCTAAATTCTCGGCGAGCCATCTGAGTGCCTCTGTCAAATCTGTTGTTCAAACAGATTTCGATTAAATCGACGAGGATAAAATATTGATATTCAGCCACATCTGGCTAGACTGGGAGCCAATATGCTTAGAATTAATGATGGTTAATATTAAATCGGTCTGGATAGCAAGCGGCACTGCGGGACAAGATGTCTTGTTCCCGAGTCGAGTAACGTATGTAGCTTATAATAATATGTAGTTTGGAATATACGTCGGTGAGTTTTATATCTTTAAACGAAAAAGTGGTATAAGTTTGGTTCTTCTAGTCTTTATGTGAGCTTTCAATTATCAAATTAAGTATCACGTAATGGAGAACGACCTTTTACCATTAACCGAGCACAAATCCAGACTGTTACTACTGAGAGCTACCTAACTAATATACCAATTAAATAAGTACGAGAATACTAGTAAAACTACTAATAACCACTGCGAAATTTGTTATAATTAGATATAGAGATAATAATATAACAAAATGGGTTGCTAGTTACACGGTACATAAAATAATGTCATTCAGCCTCATTTGGTTAGACAGAAGCTGACCTCAATACGCTCGTGAAGAGGTTAGGATGATGAGACATAATATACCTTAGGGTAGGAATAGACGAGCGAATAAATCTTATTATTTTATCAGTAGCAAAAATTGAATTTCAAATATTCATGTCAATTTAACATTACACTATACAAAATGAGACTCTATAATCGTAATTCGTCAATTATAACTAACCAGTCCAGTTTAAACCGAAGGATTATCATGAGTGAATAATGAAAATAATTGTATTTATTGTGTTACAAAAGTTTTTGTTGTACAAATACAGCCTCATTAAATTGTACCTATAATGAAGTAGGATAGTATATTATACTAGAAATTATATTAAAAATAGAAAAATAATAGTTTATTATTGTATTAATAAAAAAATAATAGTATGCTTTACTATTCTATTTAGCGGAGCTGTGCGCCCCTTCTTTTGGCTTAGCTTTAAGTTTAAGGTAATATGAATATCGTAGAAGTATAAAGTACATACTTGAGCCCTATAAATATCTCCTGCGTAGTTGTTTAGTCTCAGATGAGATACGCCGTGAACTAAATTCGGTCAGGAGATCATTGTTGAAGGAACAATACTTTGATAAAACCGTGTGCATGTATCCTAACTTTTAATTAAAACGTTGGAATTTGTTTCCTATAAATCAGTCAGGAGGTAAGTTCTGACTTACCGTTATCGACGGCTTGCACCATGAGCTTGGCGATCTCATTAGCAGTCAGCTCGATACGTTTCCCTTTTGATGCCTTCTTATTGGTTGGTTTAGTGCCCTTGTTATTCTTCGTCGGTTTCTTAACGGACGGCCGCGGTGTAGCATCGTCGTCAGTATCGGAATTATCCGACGATTCGGAATTGGATGAGTCTGCAATAAATGTTGATCAACAGGAGATTTTATAGAGTTAGAAAACTAAGCCAGGTAATAATTTTAATAATAGGACCTATGTGGTCCTATTAATAAAAATATTTACTTAGGTTGGTATATTACCTATTAAAGTTATAAACCTTACGTAATTTTCCTAAGTAGGTACCAAACTGCTTGTCTTAAATTGTAAATAATTTATTTTTTATCTCATACATATTTCATACTTATAACGGAGAATGTATAATCATCAATACATTACCTTCTCATTATGATTACATTGTAAATTAAGCCTGCCTCCGCACCGGGCCCCGTCAGGCGTGAACCGTACTTAAGGCGCTGTATACTGGTTCGCAGGTTTTCGAAACGAACATTAAACAATAGTTAATTTGCCATGCGGCGTATACAGATTGCGCGTAAGTCGTACATACATGTATCCTGTGTACTGGTGTACTTCTTTGATAGAATAATAATTATGATCTATGCATAAAAAGTCAGGTAAAGTTAAGTTTCACATTAAGCATGCATTTTTATTCTAAATAATGCGATATTAAAAACTTCGGTGTTTGATTTTCGAGCTTTTAGAATAAAAATATAATTTCAGAATCAAGTGTCAAATGCAGTGACTTACGTTTTTAAACTTCGAATAATTAAGTTCGAGTCCTTTAAAAACAATGAAATTACTTTTCTCTGAATTTTAAGATTATTATCTTTTCTGAGCGATGAAACCCGTGATTACTGGCACGAAAAACAAAACACAAACACCTGAACTATTCAGGTGGCTAGTCGATTTGTTTCGTCTCCACCTAAAGGCTAAGTGTAAAACTTAATCCATCTAACGAAATAAGAGCGGGAGGGACATACATAAGTATATATATCAAAGTTAGTTAGGTATATCAGTGCACTACAAAAGCTAAGTGAAGTTAACAGCAACTTACTGTTCGATTTATCGTCATCTGCGCCGCTGCTCTTAGCATTAGATTTCTTTGGTCTCTTTTTGCGACATTCTCTTTTGTCCTGAATCATACCTAACTCCAGTAATCTGTCGACGTAGCTACGCTTTTGACGCTTGCGAGGCATCCGAGGTATTATTACGCCCATTGGATCTGAAAGAACTCATCCTTTTATAACAACAGACAAATTCGGATAATGCGACATTCTAATGGAGTTTTTTTGACAGTATGATGCGATGAATACTTCATGTGTGCTGAAAAGGCATATAATCGGGGAATGAGTTGGTGTTTTTAGTCTATTGTGCTACAAATCACTTACCAGGTACATCTCGGAATTCTTCCCACAGCTCTTTCAGTAGTTGGTCTTCCTCTTCACTGAACTCTTTAGGTACCTTCTCTTTAGCCGGCTCTCGATGACTTTTTTTCGTCGGCAAGCGGAATATAAGACCTAGTTCTTTCAACTTCTTTATCACACCACGTCTGGTTCGGGTCTGGTCTATCAAGTTTTCCAAAATCCAGTCGATTACATCTGCGGAATAACATTTATTTGTACATGTCCTAATGTATGTAACTGGCACGGGTCGAATCCACAAGGAGTCGTTTCGTCGTACTAATGCATAAGTTTAATGCTTTGGATGCTCAGTTTATGCACACATTACGCGGACCAAAACAAGCAGTGTTTTCCTTTCATGACTGCTGAGATAATACGACTAACATATTTTATGGTAATGAGTTACGAACACTTCTCTCAGTAATTAACAGGTCGGCAAAATCGTGTTATATATTTTTTGATACACAAAAGCTCAGCCTAACAAGGTTTGTTAGTTTAAGTGTGTTGTGTTTGAGGACGACGCAACATAAACATAACTCTCGCCGATATGTGGGCTGTTGAGCTCGCACGTGTAATTACGGTACTACCTAATTATGCCGCATACCCTTATTCTAATTATCACGCTTTTGAAAATTCTAGTATGGCATTAATACTCATTTTAGTATGTTAATAATATTGCAGCAAGTACGGATACTGAATTGGTAATAGAGATGCCTTTACTTATTATATACAATAGAAAATATCTAAATAGGTTTTTTTGAATACTACAGGTTAAGACATCGTATGTCTAGCTCTTTAGTATTATGTTCGCAATGATTGGCATAAAAATGATTATAGTTTTTATTCAAGGAAATGAAAAAATCGGAAATGAATCTATGGAAATTGGTTGCTTTTAACTTACCTTTTTCGTTCTCCGGATTAGTTTGATTCTCCATGTACAACCTTCTTAGTTCTTCTTCTTGTTCTTCACTCCAGCTGCCTTTAGCAGGTTTGTCCCTGTTCGTTAATATTGATTGTATTACGGTCAAAGTGCACAGCAGCTTGGTAAAACGTAGGTATATAAATTAGCCCTCATAGAGAAGTGGCAAACCACTTGACGAATAGAAATCAAATAGAATGACAAATGTATGGGGATGACATACAAGTTTCGACTATGGTTATACCCATTTTTCATTCTATACGTCAACCGTTTTACCACTTATCTAGGAGGGCTGTGTGGTATGTATCGTAAGCGTGGTATAATAAGGATCTTTACTTTACCTGCGTTAAGTATCGTTTTAGTAGTCCCTTATATAATGGTAGTTTATCTAATACAAATACTTTAGAATTGAAATCTAAAATTCATCAAAACCTAACAGAACAAGTTTTAAATAAATATGATGTTTTAAACAAAACACAAGATAGTGGCAAAGTTACCGGCGGCCAGCATGTCAGCTGGCACTATCTTTGAATACATTAAACAAAGTTACAGGTGTCCCTGTATTTTGTAACATCTCTAGCGACGGGTTCACGGGAAAAACGTTAAATTTTAAGCTAAACTAGGTCATTTAGTTCTAGTACAAACCTGAAATTCAAGCATCTTACAAGCCTTGTTAAGGTTTCAACTTGGATTATCACGGGCTTTAATAAAACCGTATATTGAAACATGAAAATTAAATTGAAGTGAGCGGCTTTGATGTTTACAACGAAATGTTGTAGGAATATTTTTGTGTATAATTATAATATGATACAGTTTATATTGCGTAGGACGTAGGCACCTAAATGTATGTATTAAAATAGGTAACTCAAACTTCATTTTCGAAAAAGGACTTAAATACGTATTTAAGAAAATTGGTCGATTTTAGGTCTAGGCGCACCATATGAAATCAACGTTTTAGAATTATATTGAAAGGCATACTCCTGAACCACTCTTCAAAAAACGCCCTAAACCAATATCAAGCTGATTGCGGTCAAGGTGTACCTAAATGTTCGTATTACAATGCTGTATGTAGCAGTAGATTAAAATCTAACCCCTATCATAACTACAAAAATACATTGGACCTGTTTGGTAATCAATCATAGTTTAAGAGACGCGACCTATATCAACATTATCATGTCCAATTAGGGCGTTTGAACGTTTAGAAACTGTGAACAAAGATTGATGATAGTAAAATGGGAAATTTTGTTCCAAGCCAGTCAATAGACCTTGCTTTGGAAAACATAAATAAGTTACGGGTTATAATTTTAAGTCGTCAAATGACGAAGCACTTAGAACAAAGCAGGTTATGTTAGGCTTCACAGAGTGTTAGAAAAATTATGTATAGGCACTTACCTAGCATCGGAATACAGATCATATCCATATTCTATATCCAACGAGTCTTTCCAGTTTTTCCAAAACAAAAGTTCAATAAATACTTTAGAGTTTTGCGAGGCCACTTCCGTGAACTTCCGTAATATGAACAAAGCGAACTTCTCCAATTCCTGTTAATAATGTACACTCTATTATTTACTGGAAATATTCAACAGCTACTACTAAATGCAATGGTTTAATTAATGCATACCTACTAGCGCACATAATGTAATAGTAAGCAGAGATTGTAACAATATACCTAATTATATTATAAAACCTGTTAATTAATGTACTACATAGAATATGTAAGCGTTTATATTTCAATTTTTCATATTACCATAGCTCGTGTAACAATAAAACAATTTTTTTATTGCACGGCCCTCAATAAAGATCAAAGTTAATTTAGATTCTCTATACATTTAGAAAGTCCTACACCCTACTTGAGCGTCGATAAAATCTGTCCCCTGCCCCTCCACACGTCGTATGCACGACAGAGAAAAAAGCTTAAATTTGGTCACACGTGTGTCGTAATATGGGAAAAATATCAGGCTATAAAAACCAGTTCAAGTTAAGTTCGAAGAGAAAATTGCATTATTTTACATAACTTACTGGTGTAACAACGTGTTTTTATAAGGTTACTCTGAAACCTATTATAGGTTGTTTTTATTTTTTATGAACAATCTGAATTTAGTACGAGGACGTCGGCGCGGATGGAAAGCCATTAAGATTTTACTATGTAGTAAAGTGGGAAATTATATCAATGATGGTGTAAGTTCATAATGCGTTGGTTGCTCGCACGTTCAGCGAAGCGCCCCGGTGTGGCGGCATGTGCCCGGCATTAGCGATGCCACGTGCTTCGACGATTGCTGTACAGAACTTAGCTATGCTTGGCTTAAGCACCCAAGTAAAACGCGTGAGATTTTTAGTGCGGACGCTAGGTCAGCCAGATAGCCTTTGCATAACATTTTTTTTAAATAATTCTCTACCATTAAAAATAAAATTTGTCCAGTACCACTTTTAGATTTTACCCTAAACATACAAACACCCCCGTTTGGAATATTAGTATACTTTGGCCCGAATGTGTGACAAGTATTAGTCACGTGATACCATCCGACAACATAAGGACCTGCGTCAGTGTTAGTGCGCCATAATACACCAACGGTTGTTTATTTTGTTGAAGCTTTTGCCCGCAGCTTTGTCCGCTAGGAATAAGTTCAAGTTTATCTTTTTCATATCCCTAAAGAGCTCTCCGAGTAGTTATTCGATCTACCGGGATCACTGTCACAGTTTATTGTATGCAAAATTTAATGGAGATCGGTTGGACAGTCGGGCCATGAAAGTAGAACAAAGTAACTTTCACATAATAGTAGGTACAATGTAAGCCAGCACGGGTACCTACTCACGTAATAAAGCAACAGTTAATTGGTATTATGATAAGAGGGGATCGCGAAACCTGACACGATCACGATAGTGTTTATATTGATGATGGAATTAAAGTTTAACGTTACAATTTTGTCTTAAATCAATTTGGAGCTAACTAGAAGCCATTACTACAAGAATTACCAGCTATAAGAATTACTGGGTTTTTGAGAAAGGTTATTTGATAATGTGACCTTTAACATTTATAATGTCAAATTGTCAACCTATAATTTTCTGGGTAACAGTCGAACGTAATTATGAACGTTTCGAATTAATATTCTACTCCATCACCCACACATGAATAGACGATATTTAATAGCGCTAAGTGTGTCGCAGAACAAGCTTAGGTAATTGGGTAGTTAACATTATTAACCAATAGTTTCATGACTTACTTCTCTAAAAAATAGGTTGATTTTAGCCTTGAAAACCTAATCAATTTTTAGTTAACATAAAAATTAGATTATATTTTGCTCTGAAATTAATAAATAGTTACTGAATCGAGTTGCAAAATAGTGACGTCATAATTTAATATTACCATACAAAACCTATTGACGAATAGCGTTTTGACAGCTCATAAAAAGTACGTCAATTGATTGGTTGTGTCAATTACACAATTCAGATATCTTACCGTGTAAAGCACGTTTATAGAACTGTGTGCAATTGCGAAAAACTAAAAATAGTACCAGTTCATTACGATGTATTTATTATATATTTTTGGAAACATACCCGCGTGATTTAACATCTACGTAAAACGCAAAATTCTTAAATGTTTAATTCCATTATTATGGCTGTAGAAAGGCATTCAGCTAGATTAATACGTTTTATGAACGGGAAGAAGGGCTTAAGGCTTTAACGAATATTTAATTACTAGGCCTTGAGGTTTATTAATTAATCCCCTTTTCAATTTTAATATACTTTTTGCAAATAAGAAATACCGCAGTGTCTGGAGGTTGCCTACGTCATGCTCGAATTGGCAGATGATAAAACATTAAACATAAACGTAACATCACGACTGTATTCCCCGAAGGGGTAGGCAGAGGTGCACATATAGTACACCCACATTTCGCCAGTTATGTTTTAGGTCCCAATGTAATAGGGGGCGAGCCTATTGCCATCAACCGGGCACAAATCCAGACTCCGTGCTGCTACTAAGAATTTACCTAATGGAAAAACCCAGTAACACTTTGCCCGACCCGGGATTCGAACCCAGGACCTCGCAGTCGCGCTTAGAAACCACTAGACCAACGAGGCAGTCAAGTCGTGGCAGATGATATTTAAAATAAAGTATTCGTGAAGAGGTTATCTACGAGCAACATACATAAAACCACTGAAGTTTTAATTTGAGTAAACATACCTTCAATCTTTTTTACACAAACCACCCAAATCCGTTTAGAACCACAAGCGTTTATCCTCATAATTACTAACAGATTGTGTCACAGCCTCAAAGGTTTACATTTACCACAAACAGTATTGTACAAAGAGTAGTGTTAACAGACACGTACCTTGAATTGCGGCACTCGATTGTCGAGTATTCTTTGAAATATGAGGAATAATGAGGCTTGGAACATCATGGAGTGCCGTCTACAGTCCCACGCGATTCTGTGCAGCATTTTGATGATGCTGTGGTTCGTGTGAGGCAGGTTCTTGTCATACCGTTCCAGGAGGGTCACGCATGCGCTCACCACGCGAGGGTTACAGAATCTGGTGATGGTACAGACTATCATATATAATTTTTTTTTGACATTAAGTCAAAGTGATTACAAAATTCAACTACGGTATCATATATATAGTTTGTCTCATGATACCGGCTACGTGTTCACCTAATAGGTATCTCGGTTTAAAGAAATTTATTTTCTTATAAAAACTGTACAGTTCATTTAAAATAAGATATGCATAACAAACTCATTAAAATATAGTATGGTATCTCTAGCGCTTATTACTATTTATTACATATTCATATATTTTTTTAATTAAAATTAGTTATCCATGTTAAATTACAATTCTATAATAATAATATGTCAGAGTATTGATTGATTATCTAATAAGTAGTCCATTAGTAATGCACGAACAAACAAAGTAACTGAACTCAACGGGTTTACTTTAGGTATAAATGTCAATATTCTTAGCTTTGTAGTACTTGATATCACATTATTTATTTTGTTACTACGCATAATATGTTGTTTATATTTGTACAAGAATATTTACCTAATAACGAAGTCTTTGAAATCGAAGTCTGTTTCCACTACCGCTGTGTTTGTCTGTTCTTCTTCTTCGTCTGTATAACATAGGAATATATAACTTATGTAGGTAGGTACATACATACATATATTATAGAACGAATACAGTATTCAATTTGCGATATTAAGTTACACTGGCCTGCAAGACTAAGTAAGATTTAAAAAATTGCAATAACTTTTTTTAGTAAATAAACAGTTCGAAATAAAAAGGTAATGTATAGTTTACCATAGCTTCAAAGAAATTTAATAAAATTTGCTATATGTGACTTATAGTTAAAAAAAAAATTAAATTAGTAGAACTTAGTTTTGCAGGCCAGTGTATTTACTGCACTTAGGCAAAAACATTGATAGAAAACTTGCACGATACACAAGGTGATATTTAATACTTTTGAAAGTGTTTGACCTAGATATTCCTGCATAAAAATAAAACAATATAAACTCTTGTACTTGCCTTCTTCGTCATATTCTGAGTTTTCTTGAGTTTCCTCCACATCCTCGACGTTTTCTGCAAGTTCAAATAATAATCAAATCATTTATTCGTCTTAAAGCCTTACATGTTAAATTTCCGGCATGTTAAAATGCTTACATATTGTTAAATTGGTCAGCGGACCCCAAACTAGGCGGTGCCTCTATCTTGGGTACCAGCCCCCCTACACAAGTGGTTAACCCTTGACAAATAGAAATCGAATAGAATGAAAAATATGTGGGTTTGTGTCATCGATAACATAGTCGAAACATGTTGCATTTACCATTCTACTAGTTACGCCCCGCGGTGATATTAGTGTGATACGATTTCTGTTAGTCAGGCGTTTTACCATTTGTCTACGGGGGCTGATTGTATAAATAGCCGTAATTTATTCATATAGGTATTGTTCTACAACTTATAGGTAGAGTACATAAAAAATACACCTAAGTATAATGAAACCCAAAAATATAATAGTATGCGAGAAAATAGGGTAACTTTAATAACAGCCTGCTCGCAAAGTTGTGCCTTGTACCGAAAAACTATAACGTCAAAGGATGAAATATTTTGGCTACTGTTAATATCGAAATTACGTAGGTACACGTGATCAAAACACGAATAGATTAACACAATGTACACTAGGTATGTATGCAATTAACTATGATTATTATTTTTTTTAATTGATAAAGGGAAACTTGATAAATGATGGACACGAGCGAGACTCGAAACCGCGACAGTCGCCGTACCGTGGCGCCGCTCTGCCAACTGAGCCACCGGTTCGAGTCCCGCTCTTGTCCATCATTTTTCAAGTTTCCCCCTTAATCAATTTAAAATTTATACCTAGCATAAAAAATACAAAAAGTCATGTTTGATTAAATAATTACGGCAACAAAGATATATTTTTTATACACTTTTTTTTTATTGACTCCTAGATTCGATGGGTGAGAATTATTGTTTATTTATCTTAACACTTTGACTGCATGAAGCAGACACAATTGAACAATCGCCATGCCCCATATGTGGGGCCATTACACTAGGAAAGGGTTAACGAACGAGCACTGTTGCTGTATTGCATTACTATTGGAGCTACTAACCAGGTGTTTCCACTCCTAGGTCGGCATTGTAAACAGTTTCTAGCATCGTAAGTTCTTTTTCTTCAGTTATACCTTCAGTGCCGAATATTCCCTCGTCAGGCCATACTTCTCTGCGATAAATAACAATATGCTAGAATATTATTATTACTAAAATAGTGTAAAATATGTATATTCTATTCCATGTAACATTATACCTATTATAAAAAAAATACTTCTTAAAGGGAAAACAAGAATAATAGGTATAACGTTTTTCAATACGTTTAATCAGAAATATTATAATCACGTACCTCGCAGCTCTGAACATTCCGACAGCATTCTCGAATTTGTACCCTCTTAGCGACTTTTGTATATTCTTCATACAGTTTTCTCTAAAAGGGAAGAATAGGTTTTTACTTTTTAGGTGATAACACTTTAAGACAAAAAATGGAGAAGAACATGGAAAGCTGACTCCATAACAATAAAGCTTAAATGAATAAAAAACAAGTTAGTTCCCAGCTCATACAGAAACGGAGCGAGCTTCATTCACTATGCTAGCTCCATGCAGGTTAGTAATTTCAGAAGCATTCAACTTATGGAAAGGAATCATAGACGGCACTAATTATTGAACCCATAGCTCACGATAACTGTGTTTATTAATAAAACTATAAAGCGCTCTATACAGAATTGTCTTAAGAACAACAATTATTAAGTTCTAGAAATAGAACTGAATAAATGTACCTATGTAGACTACATACTACTTAGTTAACAGGGAATACTGTCATTGGCAGTTTGACAGTATAAAATAAACAGAAAATGTAAGTGTAATTTGATATACATACTTTTGTTGGTCGATGGGCACGTCTGAAGCCGCGTCAAACGGCGGGGAGTGTTCGTGGTCGCTGGACGTGAGTACTACAGCCAGCTGCGCCCTCACTTCCTCCCAGGCAGCCGGCGCGGTTTCACCGGCCTTCGCCTTTTGTATCACCACCTTTTGTTCTGAACCACATTATCATTTAGATACCATTGTTGTTAATTACTTTACGTATTCAGATTAATTCACTATTGAGAAGATTTTTAAGGCTATTTTGGTTTTGTAAGATCGTAAACTTACTAGATGTGTTTAATTGATCTTTTGATCATGTAAAATTTTTATATCGTCTATGGCGTGGGGGTATATAAACGTAAATACGAATATTTAATAATGTTTTAAATGTATATTACCTAAGTACCTAATAATAGTATACCTACCAACACATCAATCTATCTCACATGATAAATTTCCTCTTGGAAGTAAGTAAAAATACATAAAGTAACAAAAACAGAACTACTAAGAAAAGGTTTTCACAACGCCAATCTAAATATAGGTACACATACAATGATGTGAGGAGGTTCTCCATATATTTCTTTGATTTTAGTTTGGGAGTTCCATAAAAGCAACTCACAAAATAATATCTATGTATGTGATATTTCATGTTTGTGAGAAACGCACCCACGATACCGGAGAAATTCCTAATTCCTATGGGTCGACGTTTTTTTGAAAACCAGAATAAGAGTGTGAATTGATGAGAACTGCAAATGTCAGATAGCCTTGGTCGAAATAAACACGAAGAAATCTTTTTAGTATTTATGGCTATATTTGGGCCTTTTACGTGTAGGTACGCTAACACAGGATTTAGTAAAAAATACCCATTTGCTAACTACATTGAGTGATGTGCCAGACATGCCTACGTAGGTATTCTCTCTCGGGAAAGCCTTTTCCTTGCATCGCACATTTGGAAATGATGAAGAGTAATTGCTTTTTTCAAAGTACATGGCCACCGAGTGTTTATGACACTGTCGGACTGTGAGCCGCAATGCTCAGCTGGCAGGATGAAATAAAAGCAGATGCTTGGCTACGTAGCGTGTGCTATATTTTGAATTAGGTTCCGGCCGAATATTAAATTTGGATATCGAATATCGTTGTTAATGAATTTGCGTACCAGTACCTACCTAAGTTTTAGGTGTACGTTTCGATATACTGCTGTCACACATATTTGCACTTGATGCTCAGATATATGAGAAATTATTATCGTTATGTTAGGTACCTATTCTGGGCATTCATGTCGGGGTCACGACACATACGTCAGAAATCAGCGGCGGCAGTAGTCAATAGGATGCCATGACTACGAGCGCAATTAATAATGTAGGAAATTACAAATAGCGACTGCCTGTGTTCAACCGCTGGCGAATGAAGTGAGAACATCGTCAATCACGTTGCTAGTACAAAAGCCCACGTTCCTGAGACGCGTTTTATAAGAAAAGTTCGAGAAAAGCGGGCCTGTATACTATTAGTTATATTTTATTATCACTAAATAAACAACAACAGAATACCCCTGCTGTATGGTGGGCCATAGCAAGCTGGTAAGCTTAAGCGTAGTGAGCGTAAGCTTGTTATTGCCCATCGAATAGTTTCGTAAAAGCCGGGGCAAGATGTGACGCTAGTAGGTCGAGAGGTGTACTGTTTTGCATACTCTAGAATATATATGTGTGTGTAAATACTTAAGTCTTTTTGTCATGCCTACAACTAGTTTTTGTTGCATATATTTAGATAGCAGCTCTATTAAGATAGTTTATATTATCATATTCAGGCGGTATTGGATCTCTAATTATTTGCATTAACGTCTAATCTACAGTTACACCGACAAAAACTTAGGTTTTTAGAGTACATTCTAAGTGTAGAATATACGATAATGTGGAAGACAACCCTATTAGTGCAGTGGCTAAGTGGTTATAAAATATTTATGTGACCCGCAGACATCCGTGTCTGGGCGGTGTCTGTCTGTAAAATACATCTACGGTATAGAAAAAATACTAATTTAAGGCAACATTTCGAAGGTTAACAAAGCTTCGTAATATCTAAGTACCTATAGGTATCTACATTTTTACCCAATTTCATACAGCTTGATTCATGGCGCCGCCTATCGTAGTTACCAGCACAATGCACACATTTCGAATTTATCACTACCCAAATGACTGATTGAGGTCATTCTGATTACTCCATGTTATAACTTAGTTATTCATTAAAATATGAATGATTGAGAACATTCACAAACAACAATTTTATCTCGATTTTGAATAATAAAATAAGGTATTGTTGTCTCTTGTTAATGTAATACAACTTTATGAACTTATAATGTAAAATAATTGTAATAAAAACTTACTTTTAGCCTTCGATTTCTTCTTTCTCACTTTCTTTTGGACTACTAAACCAGTCTTCTTGCAAAAATGTTCTAACATCTTGAGATACAAGTGCACTGTTTCTATCAAATCCACTAAATAAGACCTTTAAAAAGAAAAAAGATTTTTAAATATGGAACAATTAAAAATAAAACAAAGAACAAAGTGTTGTTACATAACAAACCTCGGCATTTTGTTTTCGTCGTAATTCAGGAACGTAGAAAGAATAAATTCTCTATATTCTAACACGTAAAAAATATTGCTCTTTAAAACTTTCGCAGATTCCTTAACAGTAGGATCCGAGCTTTTGTCCATAGCTAGAAGGGTGTTGAGCAACTCTTTATAAGCTCTTAAAGCTAAGTGTAGCCTCCTCACCCAAGACGAATACTTTTTCTTTTCAACTTTAATCATGTCATAGTATTTCTCCATTTGCTGTTGTACGTAGTGAAACATTGGGACTGACATTGTTTCGCTGAAAGTTTTATATGATAAATAAAGTGGATATTATCGTGACTTTGGTGAAACGTGAAGCGAAATGTTACTTATTTATTATATATGAAAATTTAGGTATGAACAGTGCTTTTAAGTATATACCTAAAACTACAAATAAGTGTACACTCTAAACTATATTTGCAATGGCAAATTCATTGATTTTTCTGCTGTAGACAGTGATGAAGGCGGATAACGTGACAATTTTGAGATAACGTTTATTGCGCGCACCTGTTCATTGTACTCAGAGTTCATAGCCCCGCATGAACGCTTAATAAAAACCCTTTTTACACTCTGAGAATCTTTCTATACACGTGGAAACTTCTTACGCCCGATATTAAGCGAAGAAACCGAACTCTTTTCAATAAAAATCATAATATACCTAAATTAAATGGACTTATAGCTCAAAGGCTTGCTCCCTGAAGCATTACCGAGACCGCCTCTGATTACTACAAGTCTTTGAAATTGAGTTCTATGTAGATAGGTACAATCCAATTCAAGTATTATATTTTAATAAATGTCGTTGGGTAGTTTCGCGTTTATTAGTTTTTTACAACTTTTATGTTATAAATCCTCGGCATCAAAGATAATATACAAAAATCTGTTCATTTTAACTTACTGTCATTTAGATTTATCTAAATTATTTACCTGGGGTTCTAGGGATTAAGATGAATCGAATTTTGTAATGAAGACTTTCCTTAACAAAAATTTCAAAGCAATATCTCAATATCCAGAAATTCAAAATGTGTTTTGGAAAGTAGTGATGTCTCGTAAACAATATTTTACAGCATATATTACTTCAGCGTAATTTTCTTGTTAACACGCTAAGTGAAACCAGACCTTTGCTAACATTGGTTAGTAGTATCAAGATGTATAAGAGGCCTCTAAGTTGGACCCATGTATGTATACATGTAATCCTATGAAAATGCTTCACCCCATGTAAGAGGTAAAACATTTTTGTCTATAGAAAAATAAGATAGTCGGCGGGGACTCAAGAATAATAGAACTATAAAAAACATTTACGACTTCTTGATAAATTAAAACGTCGATTCAAGGATTAAATTCAAACATTACCTATAGGTATGAGAGTTACAAATAAAATGCGATGGTTACGAGTATATGAATCCAAAGACAAAAGAATATAATGGAAGTATTGGTGATGCATATTACGGTGGATCGTAACAGACAACGACGCTGTAATGACAGACATAAAATGAATTTTAAAGCATATAAAGCACAAGGTATTTTTAAAATCCTCTTTAAAAATAAATATAAAATTGAACCTTACCTTACCAACCCAACCTGAAAATTATGGCCTCTATTGAATTCCATAAAGAACTTTACCGCCCATAAATAATATGACTCGTCATTTTGCTGTGCTTTGGCTCTAACTAGAACGTCTTTTACGTAATGCATAAGTGGGTTGTACGAGCTGTTTAGGAACTCTATGCAGAATTCTTTGAGGAACAACCTGTAGGAAACACAATTGTAGTTGAAATAATCAGAAATAACTCTTACCTGGAGTGTGGATATCGTACAATCGATTTATTGATCAAATTAGACGTAGACAAAAAGTATTTTCCTTTGTATTTCTTTCTACGTGTCTAGTTCGCGAAATCTAGGCAGTGGAAAGTTGATAACAAGATAAATACAGTTGGCGAAGTAGGTATATATTTTTATTCATGAAATTTCGAGAATTCTGCCGAATTTGTTTCTTGGGGTTAACAATTCCATTGCCCTTAGTCATGGAACCCAATGCTCAACGAAGCCTACAATTTAAGCTCTGTGTTTAACAATCTTCATAGAAATTATGTAAATACGCCACTAACCTGATAGCAAACGCTGATCGCCTCTCTAATACACCACTCTCAACAGGTCTTCGATTTTTTGGCTTAACCAGCTTCGTCTTTTTACTTCCATTGAAGTCTAAATTCGATATTTTATTCAAAGGTTTCAAACAAATGATCTCATTGTCTGATAAGGATTTCATGTTTTGCACCACATACGTGCCTCCGAAACGAGAATGCCTATGAAAAATGACGTCTATAATGTAAGGTTTACTACTGCCTAAAAATCAATGGCTGGGCTTTTAATCAAGTTGCCACAAACTTGCTTAAACGCCCATAAGTGTATGGCCTTAAGCAATAAGAACTAGAAAGTAGGCAATGAAGTAAAACAGCACATAACAGTAAAATGATACAACATAGGTTATTGAGTGGCTGATGAATAACTATTGAATAACATACTATAAAATTAAAATACTAACCGTGTCCCAGAGAACTGTTTTATCTTATTGATTCGTTCTTTATTTTCTGACATCCTAATAGACAGCAGTTCTTGGTCATCTCTAAGTTTCTCATCAACACTTCTTTGTAATGCAGCATCAGCCAAGCTGCTTGGGTTTTGTTCTCTCAACAAATGTGATATTATTTCGAGTATATGCATAAAGTACTGTTTTTCGTTTTCTGATGACATGTACAGGATGATGTCTAGGATACCTGATTGATTTAGGGCCCATAGTACCTAAAAATATTGCAAGCCATAAATACATAGCAACAATTATTACACTACTTGTGAATAAAATTCTTCTAACAGAATAGTATGTTTACAAGCAATAGATTTCAATATTTTGTTGCCACTGACGCGGGATATTGGATGGGATGGGGACGATGGGATATTTACTTTAATTATCTATTATATGGGACATCAAGATCATAATACAAATGTTAGCAAATAACATTACTTACATTCACTTGTCTAGTTTGTTAAACTTCAGGCTAACATTTGTATTTAACTGGTATTTTTCCATATTTGGTCATCAAATTTCAAACATCAACAAACAAAAGAAATAATTACAAACTGACCTGGTCATGCACACTAGCATCATTCTCCGGGCGTCTTTCCTTATCTAAGTCAGCAGGCACATGCAGCACATTTCTTATAAGAATCAGAATCCTTTCTATAATAAGACCTGTATCTTCATCTCTTTCCGACCAGTCCTAATATTAAAAAAAACATAGTATCACAGACTATAATAATAAATACTCCAGTAGCATATAAAATCCTTCTGATAGAAATAAATTATATTACAAAATAACTAGCCGCTGTGATGTGGCTATCACATAACTGACAATGGAGGTTTGATTTCCGCTTTGAACACATTTGTTGCTAGTCTGAGCTAGTATGGGATATTTCATGTTTGGACTATGATACATAATTATGATACAGGGGTAATCAGGGTTTTATCACAAAAAATGATTAAAATACATATATACTAACAATTTCTAATATCTTAGCCAGTTTCTTGGCAAATATGGTCCAAGTTTCAACTTTGGTGAAAGCTTCTTCTTTGTAGGCTTGCAGGTGTAACAGGATAAGAAGGTAGTTGTGCCGTGCTGTTCTTTCCACTGGAACTTCTTCTCGATACAGCAGTAATGCTGGATTCGTTAGATTCACTAGTAGTCTACGAAAAAAATGACAACCAATTTAGGCATTTTAATATCAATTATAATGTCGTAAGTCATAAGCTTTTACTTCATCTCATGCTAAAGGAAAACAATTAAGGTGATTTCCTGACATGTTTATTAATAATAATATGTCAAATTAGACGTTTAACACCGTAGTCTGCCCGTGCCCATGAAGCTGTAAAGGATTCGAAACATCAAGACCTAAAATCAATTAAAAAACCGCGATATAATCCATAAACCTAGTTTTAATTCAATAATATGTTGTTTAACCCAATCTCATTATTCATTTGTTTTCATAACTTAAATGTTAGATTAAGAGAAATATTTTCATAAAAAGAATTGTATACAACTGAACATTTGAATTCCACATTTATAATAGTTAGGTTCTCTTATTTCTGCTGACATTATGTATGACAATTTAAATATTTGATTTTAAATTAAGTAGGTGTTAGCTGCAGTTTACAGTAGGTGCATCAAAGGAAGCTTAGTTGCTTATTGATAGATAATGGACATAATATAGAAGTAAATAAGAAGTTTACCTCAGTGTGACATCGAATAATTCAGCATTCTCCCAGTGGTCTATTAACATTGGCAGTAGATCGGTTTGTAACACTTTAGTTTGACCAAAATGCCGACGGATTTCATGATCCTCACCATCACGCCGCAAGTATCGTATTAAATCTTTAACTGTGTTAAGAGTAAAGTCGTCAATAAGATATTTGCCATTCTTCTTATCATAGGTTCCCAATGCATTGCATGTAGCAGAAAGTTCAGCAGATAGAAGCGATGTCATATTTAATACTTTTCACAGCACACACTAACGAAAACTTATTTAATTAATATACTTAGTTGCAAACACATAGTTTTGTGGAACTAAAACTGATAAAAACTTATTTCTCTGTAAAAGTTATAACTTTGTTTGAAATGACATTGACATTTATTTGACATCAAAAAGCCCGCGAAGGGATACGATCTGTACTAATTCGTTTAGAAATCCGACAAACTCATTGATATACAATAAAGTATAATTTTATCTTTTTCTTATAAATGCCAACATAGTAGCATTGACATCGACTACTATACTAGTAATTATAATATAATAACCAAATGATTATACATTACGCTTTACGGCGATGAAATGGATTTTCTACTTGAAGAATTATAAAAGTATGCCGCGATATTCAAATTATTATCATTTGTTCTTGACAGTAACATTCGCGAAGTAAAGTTAGGTCTAAAGATCTTATAGTTATCAGCAATTATAATTTAAATAATCTAGTTACATACGTTTACATAATTATCTTAAATATTAATAAAGTTGGTAAGTACTCATTGAATACAGCTACTACCATAACAAAAATTGTATATTATGTACCTGTTGTATATGTGTGTACTACCAACTACATAAGGGGACTTATGTTAGATGGGGATTTGTGTTACTACTCCTATTTAGCTATTTACTGAGCATGTAGGCCACACATAGTCCTAACTGCAGTCAATAACAATAAACTGGTCGGTTGGCGTCACAAAACACTACACCTTTATTATGTAGGTAGGTATGTTCAGCATCAGCTTTTTTCTTTTAAGTGTTGACGAATCAAATAAAGCATACATCAAATCATTTTAAAAAATAAAATAAGTATACCAAATTATTATTATACATGCAATCATATTTAAAAAATGCAGTGAATTAGAGATAGTGAACTAACATTTCTTGCTTATAGACTGACATTTAGATAAGCTGGTATCTATTACCTACTAAAAATATAAAAATAAAGTCTGTTTCACATTTTACTACCAAATTCTAGATCAATATCAGGTCATAATAAAAATATTTTAAGTATCAGCATCTAGAAAATATTGACAATGAAAATGTTGTTTTTCTTGTTAAATCACTTTGATAACTGGCATTGAATTTCTCTATATAATAACCAAATAGTCTTCAACGTACTTCAGTTTTTTTTATTCTGTTTATTTGTGTGGTAGGTAAAGGCCCTACTTGAAATAAACCGAGATTGTCGAGAGTCACAAGATCAAA
Source organism: Abrostola triplasia (assembly GCA_946251915.1). Lineage (NCBI taxonomy): Eukaryota > Metazoa > Arthropoda > Insecta > Lepidoptera > Noctuidae > Abrostola > Abrostola triplasia. Next base: position 8,402,796 of record OX276428.1, on the reverse strand, counting down.
CGAATAAGCGCGTGATTAATACTACAAAGGATTAAGGTCGAAAGGGTTGGCCATTTCAGGCTAGCGTTAGAGTACCTAAATAACATATTGTTCTTTAGTACTCGTATATAGGAACTTATGACGTTAACACTAAGCTAACAGTTTATCCCTTGGCGTTTATTACTTGTTACATTCTCCTTGAATTATTGCTGACGTCTACGTTACCTATGCTTAGGTAACGTAGATATATTGGATGGCATTAAACGTTCTCCTTCAACGATACATTTGTTTGCCTGCCTGTTGCAGCTCGTTGGGGCAAATCTATTAACAAATATGTACCTTAACAACCAGTTTAAGTGTAGTGAAATAATTTGGACAACTCTTTGTTTTCTTATTAAACGGTATTCTATATTTTAATCTATAGTCTTATCAACACTTACGTAAAACTGAACCCAGACCAAGCACATTTTGTTGAAATTTAAATGCTCTTTTACAAATGGTACATACCTACGTACCTAGTGCAGAGTGCTTGTTGTACTTTTGCAAGTGCGATAATATTCCTATCTTAATGTTGCTTTAGACGTAGCGTTGCTATCTTCTGCTAAGACTTAAAGCAAAAACTTAAGTGAGACTAACTAGCTAGATAGCTACTTAGCTAGGAACACGAGCGGGGTTTTTATCATTCTAGCTTTAAGCACTTAGTACTAAATACTTAGCCAATAAACTATGCTACCGTCTTAACACGTTTAAAAGTGTTTACTGGATCGTGGAAGTCTTCCCGTTAATAAAACAGGAAAATTATTTACGTCACTAAACAGTTGAAAGGAAAACACCGTAAACCTCTTATCTACTATATTACCTGTAGATCGATATAATACAAAGTCGTAAGGTAAAGAAACCCGTAAATAGAAGGCTGCAGCCAGCTAATTCTGTAAGAGATAATAAAAATAATGATTTACTTTTTCAGTTATATATTGCTAACTTTTGCTCGCGGCTTAGCCCGTGTTAAACAGCCTTTGCCTTTTGCTCGGGTCTTTCTATATGAAAAATTTCACCAAAATCTGTCCAGCGGTTTAGTCGTGAAGGCGTAAAAGACAAACAGACATAGTAACTTTCACATTTATAATATTAAGTATTTATAATATTAAATGTAATACAGCTCTATACATAGGTGCGTCTAGTTTCGGAAATACCCAAATATCAATATAGGAACTATTAACAGAGCTAATGTGTACGCACTAAATACGGGAGCGTAGTAAATCTTGTATTTTGCGTTGTAGCCATTGCTAGTGGGACGAGATAATCCGGACTATTGGTGTTGTGCCAGAACGAAGCCCGAGCATTGTCGGCGTGCTGGCTCCCCGCCAGGGATAATGGGCTTTACACCAAATGGATTTGCCTACCGAGGTCAACGTAAAACCTGGGAGGTACAGATTAACGAATAACGACAAATAAAGCCTTTCAACCTCATTTTTAATGCAATCAATGAACAACTTTAGCTTTAATCGACAGTAGATTATATTGTGTGGTAATTGTGGTATGGCAGTCTTAATTATATCGTATGGGTACTTACTACTATTGTGTTATTGTTACTTATCTAGCTTAGTTGTAAAATATACATTAAACATGACGTGTCCAACTGTCCACGACATACTAAGATTTCGTGAATATTAAGAGATTGTAAAAAAACTAAGAAAAGTTTTGTATTACGGCGAAGCAGGTATAAAAATACTCTAACCTAGATACCTAAAATCAAAAGCTTATCCATTTCATTAAATAAATACACTTAATTACTTTTGTTTGAATGTGGTTATTTACCTCCTTAAATCCTTTTTATGTGTTTTGAGAAAATTTTATTTCAAGCGTCCCGTGTAAACATTGCGTCCTTTTTGCCGAGCGACGTGCCAACAGTCTTTGATCCTTTTAATTGGCATTTGATAAAGATAACTTCCCCAATATACCTAAATCATATCTCGGTATAACTACAGATTTTCATACTTTCGCTGGGATGATATTGGTACTAGTCTAATAGGTAGTAAAATACTAAGAGTAGCTAGAAATCGCCGCACAGGGATTTATTTAACCACGTTTCTTCGCTGGTGATACGAAAAAGAACGCCAAAATACCAAAACTCGAACCCATTGGCAGCAAATTACATTACTCAAGATGAAAATAATAACACCCGGGGAATTTACCACCGACGACAACTATCTAAAGCTATTGCGTCAACCGAATTCAGCCCGTAATTTTTTCATTGATGATACAATAATATTTAGATAAAAAATAAGTACTTCCTTATAAACCGTGAAAGTGATAGCAAATATGATACGAACCAAGATAATATCCCACAAAAATATTTTTTTATGGATGAGCATTACAATAATCCGATTATGTTAGAAATATATCGTCTTTAGTTTAGATTTTTACCCCTCAATTATTATATTATCCTACTTATTGTTGAATATAAATATGTTATTTTAATATTAGAAGAGAGTAAGCTATTGACTCGTCAACTTACTGAAATGGAAAATTCATTTTCTCACAAGTTTCTTTTCTTTCATGTTACTTTTTGCAGTCGCAGAACTTTTTGCGAGAAATAAAAAGGGTTTACCTACCGCTGCGAGACGGAAAGATTCCGTATTCTTTGGGGACCGTGAACACAATGAATGTGGCATAATGAAACTGTTCCCTTGTGATTATATTTATATCTTTTAGGTATTATTTAAGGTAGCTGTTTAAACTACTAATGATTCGCTTTACTGATTTGAAAATGTGTGGCATGTTCCGATGTACCTATAATTAAATTAAATTCAAATGGATATTTGCCAAGTCGTGATCAAATAATTTGAGATAGAAATGAAAACAAAACTAAACCATATTTGGTAAAAAAGAGTAAACTTAAATTTATTTCTTATTTTCTATTAAAATACTCAATAAACAATTTTCTTTCTAAGGCTTTACTATACAAAGTCGCCTTTGTAGTGAAGATCTTCATTATGGCGACCATATACGGTACTTTCAGTCGTATTAATTTTACTTACGTATCTATCTAAGTATAGGTATGTGCAGGTAGTACCTACTTTGTGGCGGTGACAGAATTATCAAAAATAACTCGTTAGTAAGCTACGAACTTTTCCATTAGATACTTAGGTATAACATACCAAGTAAATGATTGTATCTTGATACTTTAACGATACTACAAAGTGTAAACAGAGATATTTACAACACAAAATAAAATTGAAACAATGAGGATATAAAATTGTGTTTAATCAATTTAGGGAAAGTTCCCAATTCTGTGCTCAATCTTGCCCTCTATTACGTAGATGATAAAATAAGAATTGCCGTTTTGATCCCCATTCATTGTTTAACCCAAGAAATATGAAAATATATATACCTATACCGGCTCTTTAAAAGATTGTAAATGACACCTCATTAGAAGAGTTGGGTCGCATGTATATAGAACGACAAATGATTGTAAGCGAACTGTGACTACCACCCCGTCCACCCTAACTACCACCTTCAACGTTTTTAACTTCATATAAATTGTGAGAGCACTGTCCTTGCCGCACTTTCATTCCTTACAGCTTCCATTTACGTGTCATTTTACGGAGAATGTTCCTGTCGCGTCTTCACTCACTACGTCTTAAAAGCAACCCACTTTTCTACTAAATATTTATTCATACATATACTTTCACAGTATACGTGCCGAAGCCCAAGTAGTAAGTAACCTTCATCAAATATTTCAAGCCAATTTTTTCAGCCTCTTTAGATTCTCGAGGAAAACAAACTCAAATAACCCTTTCGTGTCAACTGTTGTAAGAATAAAATACTTCTGTCATTTAAAACAGTCGCAAATTATTTATGGCATGCCAAAAAGCGTACACTTTAGATTTTACGGCAGGAATACAGAACCGCCGAGAATATCAAGTTGTTTTGCTGGCAATGTAATACTGTTTTATTTATAGCCGCTGCTTGGAGGGGCAATAAACGAAGTGGTCATCCGTCAGCCGCACTCTTGAGTCAAAGGAATGTAATCAAGACATTCATCACCGGCTCACATCACTCAAACGACTGTAACATTGTGCGGTGTGTACGACAACGTAGGTAGGAATAAAGGTACCCGTAAACTGCGAAAGAATGATACATAGGTGCTTACGTTTTTACGATTGACGAATGAGGATCTTTTATCACGTGACATTTTTGTATCACTTTTCAATAAATGAGATATCGTTTTCTGTGGACGCTTAAAATGTATGCCTAAAATGAGTTTCTGTGACAAACGGCCACGTCAAGAGCTGATCCGCAAAAAGGAATATATTATATGAGAACGGTTCGTTGGTTCGGTATCTCCGTAGCGATGGTGAACCCTGTACTCACGGGTGGGTACCCATGCACGACGCTAAACGTTCCTCATTTTTCTATAGTTGGAGGAAAATTGCTGTCGTATTTCCGGCTCACATATCCTTAAGCCGGAGACAACGAGATTATCCGCGGGGAAATAAAATGGGGACACGAGAATCATCAATCTTTTCCCTCACAATCTTGTTGATGGAAGTACCTAAATATATTAGTAATTATAAAAATCACCAAACATAACAAGTACCTACCTACTGTTAAAAGGGTTCCAGAAATGTTCTTATCGTGATCCGTCTAGTCCGTCTAATTTAAATAACCTAGAACGGTTTAACTTTCAAGATCAGCGTCGTACTAAGAATACAATGCAAAACTACTATTAAATCTGAAAAAATACTTGGGTAGGTATTTAAAATTACATTTTAATAGTTGTAGAAAAGTAGTAAAAGTAATTATAGGGGACAAGTAAAAGTTGGCCGCAGTCCCACAGCCGTCGTTCTGGCCTAGCAAAACTTGTGCCAATTATAGCTGAGGTGACCACGTATAATCTTGTCTAGGAAAATATTATACGGGTTATTTTTCATCAGAATCGTTTAAATTTACTACTAACGTTTTACTGTAATACAGTTCTATTAGTTTTAGTCTCCATACAAATATTCAATAGTAAACAAAAATATATTCTTATAAATCTCGGATTACCAAAGAAATCTTCTAATCCAGGGTGCGAGCTGCTAATCCATCGTTTCAGATATTTCTTCTTAATCGCTCTGTCGATATTTTTCTACGGCGCTTTCGTGGGCAAATTGTTTATAAAAGTATTTTTTAATAGCTAAAAGATAAAGTCAACCATTATTCTTAAGGGGATCTGCGAGGATTTGCACATTAAATACGTTGAGCGGAAATCACCAAACGTTTGAATTTAATAGGCACTTCTAATCACATCTGAAGACAGTTCAAGAAACTCGGGGAGTAGGGCCACCCTGTTAATAGCCCAAGTACCACGCTAAGGGGCGCCGCTAGGTCTTATCTCGCCGCTTTCGACGACGTTGACTTACATTTAATTGTCCAAGTTTTATTGTAGCCACCCTAATAGCAATATTGGAACCAAAGAACTGATATAGATCGAAGCTTTGAATAACATTACTGATACTGTATTCACATTCAGATTAGAATTGAAATTTCCATGTACGTTGCTATCGAAACTTTTTTGTTAAGTAAAGTCGTAAAGGGAACGGAGGCCTAACAAAGAAGAAGTACATTACTTTTCCAGCTTCTATAGCCGTTCGTTTTCAGATTTTAAGACCTTTATAAGTTGATATGGTAAGTCTATTTGAGTTTTGGATACTCACATTTCTGCATGGACTTGCTTGTTCGTGACGACATTTTTGTTTCTTATATGACACTAGAGAACATAACGCGAGAGTTAGCTATAAAATCATAAAGTTAAAAACGTAACACGGCAAGCCAGCGGCCATTGGCTCATGCAGCAAGGAACAACAGCCCGGAGAACAATTCAATTTACTTTTATGGCCTGTGCTGATCCCCTTGTGCGGATCAGGCTCCACGGGAACTAATCATCGAATCTACGCCTTGATTCGTTATCTGCTCTTCGCAACTGATTGCTTTTAAATCCCAATACTCGGCCGTAAAATACGGCATTTGATGGCATATTGGAAATAAAATACATTTTTATGAGTAGTGCAATAGTTAAAGTTAGACGATTTTAAGGAGAACTTTAAGGATATTGCTGATATAACTACCGTTAGGTCAGCGATTTAGGTTTTGAACTTTGATTTTCATGGACAGCATGTAGACAATAATAAAGTCTTTCGGCTTTTTTATGTAGCCATATTTAAAGGATCCCTTTTCCAACTTTACAAGAGCTATTATAATAGTCAGTGTAATAAAATCTAAAATAAATAAACTTCGTGTTTGTGTTTAAATAATTTAGCCTGTAAATTATCATATAAATGGGTAATTTTGGTTCGCCTCTATTTGAAATAAAATAAATAGCTGAAATCAATAACCGTAAACAACGGATTAACAGAAACCACTATTTATTTCTAGGTACTCATATTATCATCAACAACTCTTACACTAGGTAATATCGTATAGTAATAACATTTGTTCAACTACATTTATCACGCAGCGGCTCGCCACAATAAAGTAGACGAAGCATTTATCATGTGAACTTACCTACAATCCAATATTGTCTTAAACAGCATCCTCAGAACATAAATAAAAGTTAAGGCGCCGCAAACTTTAAAAGATTTTCGTATCCGGTGAGTTATTCAAAGCATATTGTCTTCGCTTTAAATCACTGATGTGAGTAAACCAAGAAGCCAACCTAGTTTGAAAAAATGGTTCTCTAAGGACGACCCTCACTGTACCTTTTTCTTTTATCCCAACACTGCCAGAACTACAATTCTCTCAATTTACTTTCCGCAAAGGAATGTTGGACGTTGGTAGTATTATGTTTGTTGTGTGATGTATTTGGTGTTCGATTTTCTTTCTCGATGGAATAATTAGCCGTTGTTTTCTGCGATTGTTATTATTAAATACTATCTAATGCCCACATTTCATCTGCTTGGTTTTTCAATATAAACAATGATATTATACTAATGAATTACTTTTGATATTTCATTGTTTTCTGAAATCATGTGTCCCGTTGTTAAGTTAATGCGTGTAACCCAACGTCATTTATTTTCTCGTAAAGGGCGCTTCCCCAAATTCCGTCAGGCGAGCGGGGTGGCGCGGCCGGTTGGCGGCCTTCTCTGGAGTTAGGGGCTTACTCATACGCTAAAAAATAGGCTGCAACAAGAAAACACTTTGTACCTAGAAATCAAAACACTTTTAAAGAGAAGGATTAATTTGAAAGTGGAATTACCTTTAGGATAATGAGATACTAAAATCTGTATTTTGGTAGTGTCGTCTAAAAACCGCGGCTTATAAGTTGATTGTAACTCGCAAGGACGCACCCAGAGGAGGGTCCAAGGTGTATGACCCTAGCCCCAAAAGTAATATAATTAAAATATTTTTTTAATTATATCACTTTATTATACGGTTGCATGACAAAGACTTACGTACGTAAGTCTTCCTCAAATATCGGTTCTGTAGTAATATTATTTCTATTGTAATATAAAGTATAAAAATAGTAATATTAAAATCGCTTTTAAATTAGTACTGCCTCGTTTATCATAGGTACGGTAGGTACTTATTGATTTTTTGTAGAGTAATTGTAATTTAATGAGATGTTCTTTTTATCTCTCAAAACAGCGCAACATTTTACACTGTTTTAAATTTTCAGCATCAAGTGTAGCTCACTCGCATTTTGTATCTTCATATGTTTTATTCACACTCCCTCTTGCCCTCAGTGTGGCTAAAATAGCTGTTCTGTGTCTCATCTTTCGTTTCGGTTACAAATGGTCAGATAAGGTACCTAAAACAGTATTTTAGAAAAAACTGTTAAATTTTCAATATATTATTGCAACCATTGCCAGAAATGCGCATGAATTTTTAGTCGTACTTTGTTTAAAATTCACTGGCGTTCGAGGAGCTGTAGATCAACAAAATTAATTGTTTTATTGTCGCGAGAATCAATCTATTTTGTTCCGAAATAAAATAAAATACAGGAGCGATCCTATCTAATATTTATTTCCTTTTCCTTATCTTCTATTATTAGAATATAATAGGGCCAAGATTCAATTTACTTTCAAAAATAATGAATTCTTTTTGAAAAGTTTATCTACATTTAAGACATATTGAATGTACGTAATTCGTAGGTATCTACGTTCTTCAAGTCTATCACACCTGCAATTTATGTGGGTCACGGTATACGTTTTATACCAATAAATAAAATAACAGCAGTGTATATATTCCGATTGTTCTTTAGTTCCACAAGAGAAATCTGACCAAGTTTTATGAGTCGGCCAGCGCGTCCCGTCGTCCCATGTAAATTTTATCGTCTCCCAGAACAAAGCACCGTGTGCTTCGCTTGCTCTTCGGTCCTTTTATTATTCACTTACCAAGCAACATCGGAAATGTGTTACAAATGTAACAAATCCATCGGACTACAGCTAAAACGTACTCTGAGTAGTAATCTCTATTTTAATGAATTTGTAACGTTGGTTTGGCGTTATTTATTTAGGAATTCCACGGTCAGCGTCGATACATTTAGCTATTTGAAAAGTGAGGTCTATATTCACTGTCTTAGAAATGCTTTGATAAATCTCATGCGCTACATATACCACTGAACTTGTGCTTACTGAGGCTGCTATTTATTTAATATTGTTTAGGATTTTCCGAAGCTATAGTCTGAACGGCCGTGAGTCGTAACTTACCGAGCTTGGCGATCGTTTTGGTGATCCTAGTGAGTTATAAGAGCGTATAAGAAAATGTTGCCTCCAATTCTTTTTAAATCCCTTGTTTTAGTTAAAGGGAAAGAGGGAACTCTTTGCCAGATATCTCATAAATTATAAGGGTTATCGATAGGCATGTTTAGAGATATTGTAACTGATACCTACCGTTGATCACACAATGAGTAATAAGATGTGTAGAGTCGCGATAACTGTGGTACGAGTGTTTAGGTTCCGGAAGTCATTCCACCGTATAACAATTTCTGACTGGATAGTTAATAGCCGTAATAGGTAGCTATAACACAGCTTGTGACATGTAATCCTTTCAAAACGACAATTTAATAAATTATGTTATAATCCCATGATAATATTTTTTTTATGAATTCTCGTCGGATTGAAACTCTCTTAATCTGTCCATTCTCCTGAACATTTCGACAACATGTTTACTAGTGTACTTCATATTCATTGAACACATATACTTGATTGAGGGATGTAGATTTTCATTATTTATTATAACTATACAAAATATAGATATCGAAGGTATGAATGTAGCCACATATCACGCGTTAGTCTGGCCTTCCAAATGATGGTGCCCAGCGACCGAGGTAGCCGCGAGCGGGTTACCGCAACCACAACGCTTCACTCATATGGTGCCTCATACATTAACACGGCACGATAAGACGACGACACGACCTCTCTCTGTATCACTTGAGACGAACCCTTTTACTTATGAAAATAATGTTTTAAATTGAACAGCGTTCTGCTGGTTTCAATAACGGCTCGTATATTTTTTTAATATTAAGATTGTAGTATAAGACTCTGTTTATATTCAAGTTAGCTTTAAATTATATATTTTAGAAAATACTAGCTATTGCCTGTGGCTTCGCCCGCGTTAAGCCGACGTCCTTTCTCGGGTCTTAAACTTTCTACATGCTAAATTTCATCAAATTCCATTCAGCGTTTTAGTCGTAAAGGCGTAACATACAGACAGACATACACAGTTACTTTTACATTTATAATATTAGTATGGATATGCGGAAGGTGTACAATTGTATGACATAACAATAAAGCTAGATAAACGATTTATATTTTCGATGTGATATTTAAAGTTAAATAGGTATATGAAACTTAAAACTATTACTTTTTTGTTAGTTGGTGGGCCTAATCGTGTTGTGTAAAAATCACCCATCCACGTCTGTCTAGCCGGATACTACATATTTGTCTACAAATAGTAAATGATGCTGCATTTCACAATATGTTTAACTTTTATATGTAATTAATGTGTTGTAGATTTACATGATATATTTACTTACTTCATCAAATGAAACTCTTATAAATATTAACACTTGGGTATTGATAATTTTTAGGGTTCCATACTTCAAAAAGGAAAAACGGAACCCTTATAGAATTACTCTGTTGTCCGACTGTCACTTAGTTTCTTTGTTATGATAGCTAGTTCGAAGGTCAAATACGACTTCCAAAACTTCCCCTTTCCCTTCCTCACTGAACCCATAAATGACCTTGGTTGTGAGTGTATTGCAATCTTGTGGTTCGTGTGTAGTATCGTGCGCCTTTAGATGAGGATGACGGGACCATTCTTTCTTGTATAGTTCCGACGTAGTGTACACACCGTCCATAAATAATGTAATGGCCGACCGGCGATCGAGGAAAGATACGAAACGAAATTCGGCCGTCGATTCGGCTATGTTTACAGAAACCTTTACCAAACTCACACCATGTCTTCACACTCTGTTCTGTAGTGAAGGTGAAAGTTCTCGTTATATACTATTCAATAACATACTGTCAGCCTTATAAAATACAGCTTTTCTAAGACCTGAATATTAGCCACATGCCATCGAAATCTATTATTGTGCTTATTTAGTGCTAAGCTTAATTATTAACTTGCTTTTAGTCGCCTACTCGGTAGGTAAAGCTGCGCTGATTAACACTCACATTCCAAGAAAATTGTAGCTCCACGTAAAAAGGAGAGTAGGCTTAGTTAAGAACAAGCAATGATTTTCCATAATACATACTTGGTCATTCTGAATTCGTAAAGCTAGGGTCGGATAATGTATAAATAATGTAATGGCGTAGATATATTATTACATTAGAGGAAGTGGTTTCCGTAGACTACTGAGTCCTCTTGACTCTACAAACCTACTACGAATTATTTATGCTGCAGTCTGATGATAGTCGTTCAATGGACTGCCCCCCCATAAGTATTTTTAAATACAAAATATTTGTTTACCGTCAGATAGACTGTAGCAAGAATATTTAGCAATTAGAATTCTTCCCGGAGCGACAGTACACAGTCGTAAATTATGTCTCACACCCTGAGCTAAGTCATTCCCGCTACAATTTTGCTGACTAATCTCAACACCATAGCATGAGCTATTGCAGTGCTATAATATTGCTTAAAGAAGAGGGAGACTATAGGGGCGTGTTACCGGCGTCGTATATCATGTAGTTAGTGCGATGTCAGTAAACTAAAAGCACAGTCTGAAGATATAGCGCAGCGTGTTTTGTCCCTTAGACAACTATCAGGAGCTTCATATATGGCTAAACATCACTTAATCAGCGTAAGCATATTGTAAGTCACTGTTCAAACGACTAATATTCGGATGTATTTTTCAAGTTTTTCTCTCGTTGTAATTCTAAGGAGGTATAGGAGAGGAGAATAAGACATTTGGAAAGATAGTACGTAGACCTCCAACCAGGGAGGATCTAAATAATGTCTTGTCAAGAAAGCTGGACAAGAAAGGTTCTCGAGTGGCGACCACGAACCGGAAGACGAAGCGTAGGCCTCCCACCAGGTAGACTGAAGATATCGTCAGAGTTGCGGGCAACCGGTGGATGCAAATGGCAAGTTGTCGTTCATAATGAGTTCTAAAAAGCATCCCTCTTTTTTTAACAGTGGACGTCTATAGGCTGATGATTGGTGATGGTTTGTGTGAAATAATGATCAAACTTGACGTGTATGTTTTTTGATAAATCAACTCCTCCATATTTTTACATTTTACAACTCTTTATATATTTCATTTTGTATAAACATGTAACTCTAAAACACAAGCCCGAACCTAAAATAATATCAAGATTCGAAAATTTTGAATAACAATATCAATTTGATATTCCCAAATGTGCGAACTCTGGCTATCTATCACTAATAATGCTATACGTTTGACAATCGTGTTCGTTAATCAATCATGTCAAATAAGCGCACAGTATAATAATTTCACCAAAAACATTGCTAAATTAGAACATAACATACAATGAACGTCATATTTCAACAGAATAATAAATATTTTTTTTTCTGTCTTCATGTCTTTTTTCTGTCTGCCGACCTTATTCAATAACAGTAACGCAAAATTGATAAACAGAGGACCCAATAGTTGTGGACTAAAAATATTGCGGACTCATCTTGCCCGGCGCCAACATAAGATATTGGAAGAGGGTTAGGCAGCCGAACCAAATCTGTACCTATTATGGTAATAGACTCCGACGTCCAACAGTTTTGATGATAGAGTAGTCAGTAATAAAATATTTCATCTAACATCAATATTTATTCAGTGTACTATCGAGTATACTTTCCACACAGTAGCGTTCGATTGTATTTTCGTAATATTGAAATTGAACACTGAATGTGAGGGAATATTTGGCGAGTCGCGTTTCGCTGTTCATACTTTATTCCCTAATGAGTGGTCTTGCCGAGTGAGCAATTTCACATTTATTATTACAATAGATGCTTAACTAACAACGCCAGTTAATGCAAAAGCTAACGCGCTTGTGTGTGCTTTTGTTCCGTGCGTTTAGTTCTAATTTGGAAACAAATATGAATAAAATAATAAACTGTATCTAGAGGTTCCTATAGAGGAATGAAGAAATCTTAACACATATACTAAACTGTGTTCTTTCCGAAAGATTAGCGACTAATCAGTAGTGTAAACTAGTGTAAACAAATAAATGTCGTTTAAACGTTGTCAATTGCTTTCTTTAGAAATACACACTGGATCGTGGGGACGGACGCAGACGGAATGCTCGAGAGCTCACTCCATTCGCCCCTTGTTTGTCTGTCAACACAAATATTGAAAATCCATTAGCAACCACCGTTCGAGCGCAAAAAAGTCGATATTAAAAATAACAAAGAAATCGGGCCGTTCAAAGTTTCCAGTCGCGAAGGGGAGTTACTTGGAGATGTTTATGTTATGTGTACGACTTGTACGAGTATCTGCATACGAAATTCGAGAGTATTTTGACAGTTTGCGCGGTGAATTAGTGTTTTGGAACAGTGTTTTGCCGGCCAACTCCCTAGACGCACATTTGTGTCGCGTTTTGCTGTCAATTTTGTTCTATCAGCTATGGATATTATGTATAGGTCAATTACTTAGCGCTCCTGAATGCTATATGTGTGAAATACCTAATGTAATTGGAAGTGCCATTACAGAACAACTTTGTGTAGTAAATCTGATAAAGCTTAGCCATAGCCAGCTATAAATTGAACTAATGAATAGGATGTGTTAAATGGGGTTCATGCTTTCTTAAAATACTATTCTTCTGTACAAGTAGGTACATATAGCTGCATGATTATATGTATAAGATGGGACTGTCTCTCCGAATTATAGCAGTACCGTACAATAGTTGTTTCATCCCTAAAATGTACTCTAAGTGGACATCGTTCCGTATAGGCGGAAACAATTACTTACCATCAAATAAATTGCACACTCAATTACCTTTTTCTTTATGCCTCAATACATATTATACACAGACAAATATACATTATGCGGATAAGAAAGTTGGTGAACTGATAAAATCGTTTTATTATTTCATTACCACTCTGAAGTTTTAGGAATATATTAGAAGTTTTTGATTATGTGTTTTCGTTGCTCGCTGAGGATAAAGCTCAATTAAATCATGCCTAGCTTTTGTTCATGAGGTAACCAGAATGCATAAGTAATGAGCTGCTGAATTTATATTTTAAAACAATAACGTATGAAGTAGCGTGAGGGGCATACAAACGGATAAAGTTTACGGTGCGGGTCGGTTTACAAGTTAGGCGCATGCGCATACAGATAGCGGTTTATCCCGACGAAACTTTTCATTACACCGCAAATATTTACAGTATAGAATTAAATTATTGTATTTAGAACCACCTTCAAATTATATTTCTTACTTTTAAAGTATAATAATAATAACAGCCTATAACTCTCACTGCAGGGCAAAGACCTCTTCTCGTATAGAGATTAAAATATAATAGCATATAACATATCTATACTTTTTAAATCACATATATAAAGGAAAGTCTTTGAGGTATATAGGTAATTCTGTTACACGTAAAAGTAACTTTATTTCTGTAACAGACTCCATCAATCAAACAAAAACAAAGTTTCATAACATTAATAACATCAGTCCAATCACTGTAGTGGTTTGATGATGATGAGTAAATACAATTTGGGTCCTAATTTTCGAAATATTCTAAATGAGTTTCGTAAACAGTGTCCAGTTTTATTTGAATAATCACTCTATAAATGATTAACGTATGTAAGTATATAATATATATAATACCTATTCGGTAGATACAAACGTTAACAAGAAGTATATATATTGTTAACTATTTGTTAACTTTGCCACTTGTATATTTCATGTGAAAGGTTTAGTAGTTTTAATGTACGTATATCTATATCTTACAGTAATTTTTCGCTGATTTTAAGCAGATGAATAATAATGATCTTAAGTTAACACAGGTTTGGTGTTTTTCCGTTTTATATTTAGGAATGTTTACAACATTGTTTTCTTTACTTAAACAAACACAAAGTTCAATAAGTAATAGGTACAACTGCTATAAATAACGTTAAAAAATTCGATTTCTTTATCTTTTGTTTACCTTGTGTCGTCAAGAAAACAAGGACGGATGACGTAAAGTAATTCCGAACTAAAGCGTATCACTATTGTCAGGGTAAACTTAGATAAACAATAAAGAAAGCATGCTTATTTTTTTTGCTATTTACACAACGGATGTTGGTACATACATCGTTAATTACCAGAAAAACAATAGCAGTCTCATCGACACACAATAGCTGCTAAGTGCGATATCTAACGGACAACCTTTATTTCGTGATTTCAGTATTAAGTTATAACGTTAGTTTAACAGAAGTATAGCCTATAGATCCATGTGTTATCCGTGGCGTGTAGCGTAAAGTGTAACAATGCGGTACAAATTGGTTGCGAGGTGAAACCACGCGTGTGCGAGGCGGCCGCGTCGCCGACGCGCACACAACGCCGGCTAATTACGACAGACGTGACTCACGACGTGTACTTGTGATATACGAACGTACCTATGTATTACTGAATACGTAATAGAATCCGACGATTCACTACTGGTAATTAATAATCAACATTAGACAACCACAGAGTACGCAACTCCCTTTAGTTACCTTCTAGGAATGGGCCGTTCTTGGCTCCTATTATGTCGAGAATGACAAAGGGATAGTGTTAAGAGGATGAGCAGATTTCACAGTGTTAAGTTAACACCAACTCTTGGGGCGGTGATAAAGAAATGATGTCACTAGTCCTTTAGATGTTGTAGAAACTGACTGACAGATAATGGCAGCCACGAGTTGACCAATTACAATTGTGCAAATTTTGTAATAATTAATTTTATTCAGTGTAATGTATATACTGAGCGTGACTTTGTCGCGTGGGTTTCAAATGTTTTATAGCCTTTCTCTATAAATGAGCTATCTAACACTGAAATAATTTTTTAAATCGGACCCGAGTTCTTGAGATTAGCGCGTTTAAGCAAACTCACAAACAAACTCTTCAGCTTTATATTAGTATAGATATGCGATAAATTATAGGTATCTGATTTATTCAGGCAGAATATTCATGTAAAATGTACGTGATCACCAATCAGGCTATTTCGGGCGGGTATTATGATTAGGTGTAGTGGAATAAAATTAGGGATCCTGGCTAAATGTATGTGGTTAAGGGCACAGTTTACGCGCTGTTTAATCCTCTCTCCACGACCGACTGTGCCTCGACGAGCACATTAAACCGTCTGTCGAACCCAGCGGTTATAGGCAAATATCCATAATAGTCGCCCGAAATTTGTCAAATTGCTAACCTAAGGTTACTGGTTTTACCTGATAATTTGTGTCACGCTGCCCAGGGATAATCATATTACAAAAACATAAGAAGTTGTAAATAAAACTATTAATATTTTTTTATTTTATTTTTTGGTTATTGCAAACAATTTTTCGTTTAGAATATATAA
Organism: Abrostola triplasia; assembly: GCA_946251915.1. Lineage (NCBI taxonomy): Eukaryota > Metazoa > Arthropoda > Insecta > Lepidoptera > Noctuidae > Abrostola > Abrostola triplasia. Next base: position 8,386,842 of record OX276428.1, on the reverse strand, counting down.
ATAATACCAACTTCTCACGATTTAAACCTAAACTTGTCTTCTAATATTTCAAAACCAAAATTAGCCAAATCGGTCCAGCCGTTCTCAAGTTATGGCGTGACCAACGGAAACAGGGATTCATTTTTATATTATTTTAAACATAACAGATTAGTTTAGTATCTAGTAGGTATGTTTATAAATATATGTACACTGTATTATAATGCTGAGACTGGCCAACTCAGGAGATACTATAGTGCACAAGTATGCGAGCAAACTCAGGCAGGCTATCTATATCATGATCCAATGGGACGGTAGACTGACACGATCGGAGGGCGATCAGGTCCAGGACCAAGGGCTTGTACCTTACGCAGAACGGACGCCCCGTTAACATGAGTAAACAGTACCCATCACAAGACTGACCGCGAAAAGCTTGGTTGACTGCTTAACGTAGCTATGTACGAGCCCCTCTTGGTGAAATACTCAAGTATAAATATTAAATGACGTGTAGCGCTCTTTTTGACGTCACTTGTCTGAAGTGCTTGCATATCTTACGTTATTCTTTAAAAAATACTTTTCCTTGAAATGTTCTCGTCTTACTGCTCTGGTGTAGCTGTACAGTAGTGTTCGAACTTCAAGTCTCACAGTTTGTGAATAGTAAAACGAATAGAGTAGATTTTTTTCTTTTAAAAAACCTTTACTCCACATTATGAATTTCTCTTGTATCGTGGGTACGTTCCACAAACACGAAATATGACATACATACACACCAAGACTCGACACAAACATCTGCGGATCACAAATATGTTTGTCCCTTGCAGGAATCGAACCAACAACAAGGGTTGTTGGTTCACACAGCAGTTCAATCGTCGTGTATAATATAATATTGTAGTAGTTTTAATATTGTATACAACAAACATACCTTTGCTAATGATTCTTTACTAACACGTATCGTTTTCTCATTAATAAAAGATGGCGTATTTTATACTTGCTTAAAGTATTTATTGCAAATTATTATATTATGGTTATAATTTCGTACATTTCAAGAAACACCGTACATCACCCGCGCCACGATTGTTACAAAAGAGTTTAGCTGTCCGACAGCAAGTTTGTTGATTTATACTAACATACATGACTCGTGTTGTATGTGCAACATTGTCTGCAATCTCCGACGTCGGCAGTTCCGGGCAGTCCCGTCTGTAGTGCGACAAAATCACGCAATCCTCATGAAACAGCGTTTCAATGTGAATCGCTTCACAGTCACAGTACGTCGGTCTTTGTCCAGTAGTCTCATGTTCTTGTCTTCTCATTAAGTAATGACTCTTTTATATCTTCGGCATTTTTATTTTATTTGTCGTTATGAAAATTGGTCTTGTTACATCTTTGAACCTTGTTTTACGTTCGGTACTGTTGCGCTGTCAAAGGACACGGTTGTGTTCGTATTTCAAAGTGCGTCGCCTACGTCGTAGCTGCTAGCCATTCTACGAACTGCGCGTTGCTACAATGTGCTACGCCAACTATCTTTTCTATTGTAACGAAAACAACCCTTATAGCAAAGACATCTTATCACATAATAGATATATCAAATATTATCTAAGATCTCAGGAGCTAAAAGTGCAAATAATTTAATTTCCAACAGCATACTACTGTCCATTATGGACACACAATAACGGACTAACACGATTATCGGACGATATAACAAAGATTGTCATGTCGGTACTCAATATTTCCTCGTATTCATTTAATTAGTCGAACAATAATTGAGTTCACAATTGATATCCCTGGGGAGATGTCACGTGTCCCGACTACGTTCGGGGAGCAAAATCCAGTTATCGTCGGTGATTGGGCCCACAACGCCTAGCAATACGATTAAACGTGGAATCAATATCAAACTAAGCGGGAAATAGCTTCGAAACAATAAAGTGTGTGTGCCGATAAATGACGTTGTTTATGTTGGCAGCTCAGTTACGATATGATGTATGTACATGGTACTGGTACGCTGTTGAATGTATGTAGTTATTTTATACGACATTATTAAATTAGACTCTTGAACGGTATGGTAATGTGTGGATTTAATAGTTGGTTAAATATTTTATTTTTATTTTATTGTTAGGTGGATACATAATTTGTTTTACTTATTTTTAATAATACAAACTTTTGCTTAAATATTCCTCCAAGTGTGGAGGAGACAACCGCTAAACTATGGAATTACAAATGATTATAAAAAATCATTATTGTTGACAACATAGTCGGCATTTGTTGCAGTCGAAAGGTTGTTCGTAAAAACCGATTTTAGATGGCGCTATAATACTTTTTAATTGTAATTGAGCTTAATTTAAAACTCATTTCGCTGACTTTTAAGTGGCTTAATAAATGTAAGCGTTTAATTTTCATTTATTTTTAATTACCCATGAATGCCTCGGGTTCATGAATGTTCTGTTCAAATGCTTTGAAAAACTTAAACATTATTACTAAGATTATAAATATTTAACTGTGAGTGTTGTTGTCAGTGAGTAAATAAATAGATTTGACGTCAACGTAATGAATTATGTTTGGTTTTAACAAAAATGTTTGTTCAAAGTCGCGGGCAACAGCTAGTTTACAAAAATAAGTTTCATCAACATACAATAGAAAGCCCGGCTTAAGTATTACTCACCAAACAAAATATTTCCAGCAAACATGTAAGTAAGTGGGTACTTCGAAAATTATTGGCAAACAACGTATTCAGAATGGAAATCATCCCCTAAGTACTTATAAACTTCCATAACTTATAATTTCTATTTGAAACAGTAATAGAGATACTTTTGATAGCTTTCTAGCTTGAGATGCCGCTTTCTTTGAAATAAAAGTTTCAAGTGGGATCATGTATCGGGTAGCAGTTTGTCCGTATTTGCTGGCAGCCGAGTTCTGTCGCAGGCGATTTTATGTCTTCTGCCAGCGAGATACTGGATACCACGGCGCGTGTCCCGCTTACCATTACCTATCACGGTTGAGCTGAACTTTCTTTTGATGGAAGTATTCGCATTCCTACTTTACGCAAGACTTCACTCTACGGTAAGTTTTTCTCTAACAATAGTCATCGAAACTTCACCTATTCACTGTGAAAGTGTATGTAGGCGTGCCGCAGCAGTGTTCGAGTAGTACCCAGTATGTCTATTTTTGAACGTAACCTCGGTTTTTACGTTCGTTTTATCAATATTCCATTATTCAACGTACTCTTTATTCTATTGTCCTGGACTATTGCCAGGGTCCGCTTTCCGATTAAGTATTCTTAACTTCACTCGATTTGTGCATCCTCAGCGGTTGGTTGTTGGCCCACATATTGGGTTTCACTCGCCCCTCCTTAAGGGCGCTCGGCGAAATGATTTTTGAAATTGGTTTTGCATTTGTATATTCACTATTCGATATTCGCCTGACACAATTTTAAAATGAATTTTACGTTTAGAAAACACGACGTATAAAGTTTAATATCAAATCAAATTTATCATCCCTTATGTCAGCATTAAGGTGAACTTAAAGAAAATTATTTAAAAAAGCTACTTAAAACTGTATGCATATTAAGTACATAACTTTTTTTAAGTAGCCTGTGCAGTGTCCGATTGCTAGGCAAAGGTACATAATTATGCAACGTTTTTATAATAGTGATATTTTAACCCTTATTAGAATATTTTTCAGCTTTACGATTTGTATTATTCCACCTAAATGAATTGTATTCTTATACAAAGAATGGCTTTGTATAATCATTGTGTTCGTTTTTCCTGAAAAGGTTTGCACGCAAATAATTAAATATAACGCTAGCAAATGATTGCATTTTCTTTATTATTCTAGAAAAATATATCCACGAGCTCTGTTCAGACTTCTTAGTCGCAGCATTTTAACTAGAAACATAGGTACAGTTTAATCAAATTTAAGTGGTTACCATTATTATAATTAAAATCTTGGAGAGTCATGCTGCTGGGAAAAGACCTTTATCTCTCTCTATATCTCACTCACAGGCTTCTATCACTTTTTTATGAAAACTAAAAGAATGGAGTAACCGTTCATATTATAACACCAATATTTTCGAAACCGGGTTAATAGGTACTACGAAGGCACTGACCCTCGAATGTAAGTTTGTTGTAAGCTATCTTGTATACCACGTGTGCAATGGCATTTTTTTGTTTTTCAGATGAACAAATGCTGCTAACTGATTTGTGTGTTGAGTCATAAAATTGCATTCCATATTAAAACGCGGTAAACGGTTCACGTAATAGTACAGATACAGGTAGTAGCCATATTTGGAAGTGGTCGACTATTTAGGAAACGTATTATTTAGAGTGGTTGTCACAGTCCACTAACTGGTAGGTCACACATTTGGTTAGAGCCACTGTCAAGTCGGCGAGTACAACGGACGCAGACGACAGCGATATCTAGTGTTGGTTATTGTCAGCTGTGAAACATTCTGAGAATGTACCATACGCATATACATTAAAGGGCAAGCAAGCATTTGGACAACACGCGCAATATAAGAATGCCTATTTAACGAATTAAATGAATTCTTCAAGCCCAGTCCCACATAACATCTCACCTATGTACATCACTCGCATGGGTTTTATATTTAAAAGTGTATAGTACACCAAAATTTTATTATAAATGCCAAAATAGCACATGTAATAGGGAGCGAGCCTATTGCCACCAGGCACAAATCCCGACTCCGTGCTGCTACTGAGAATCACCTGATGGGCCAACTCAACAACACTTTTCTCGACCCGGGATTCGAAGCCAGGATCTCATGCTCAGCAGGCGCACTTGACGACCACTAGACCAACAAGGCTGTTCCGACTTACGGATTGAATGCACACATCTATATACAGTTTTGTAAGATTAAATTTGTCGAGTGCTATACGGCCTAGAATTGACTACCCCTTTTCCTCCCATAGGTGTAGTAATAGGCGACTAAGGGAAAATTTTGAAGATAGGTAGCAGCGATCCCCAAGCCGCTTGCCAAGCGTGCTGATTATGGCATCCCCCCTCTTTCCTAAAGGAGAGGCTTTTGTTCAACAGTGGACGTCTTTCAGCTGATGTTGAAGTTCTTTTATTCATTTTATGTGTAGGTTTTCTGAAATGCTCTTTATTTTTTCTATAAATGCTTTTAAACCGAATAAACGGATGAGAATTGATACACAGACTCGTACATATAAATGACACAGCGACGCCTAAAATATTCATAGAAAGCCGAGCTCAGGCAATATACTGGTATTGTAGTTCTATTTGTGACCTTTATTTTATTAGACGAGATAAGTATCCTGTCGCCATTTAGTATGCATGGAGATAATTAACACTATCACCGTGTGGCTTGATGAATGAAGTGTATAGCTAGGAGGACAGTTTAACACGTACATTCCACCAGCGATGGTACTATGTAATTGGGACGAACTTACATGATGCCTTCCATAAAATAGCAATCGATTTCAATAGTCGTTCATAGCCAGCAGAAAAACAAACAATTAATTAATATTTTAATTCTAGTATATAAAATTATACTGTAAAAATACCTAACAACCGCGCGGCAAAAAAAAGTTAAAAGCTAAGCGAGGGAAATAACAAATAAACTTTTTCTCTACTGCCATTACTTTTTATTGTTAGCATAAATCGAGCATATTTTAACGGTTTATTAAAATGGCCTTTTTATACTTATTGTAAAGCTGTCATTACAACGATAAAAGCATTTTTAATTACAGTGAAACACGAAATAATGTAGCATGGTCAGTGTAAAATGTCGCACATAATAAATTAAGTAAGAATATTGAATTTTAATATCGCAAGTCAATTTAAAGGTATAATTTATAATTGGATTTCCTTTTGAAGCCCGCCCACAAACTAATTTACATCGAGCTTTAAACAATAACTGTAATGAAGACGCGTTCAATGACGAAAATTGCCTTAAAATTACTTGCCAACTTGGAATATTTGTGAGCAGAATGGATTTATTGTAAAATGATTTGAGGCGAATCGTAAAATTTGATTGTCGATTCCGAAGATCAAAGAGCGCGGAGCTCAAACGACCTTATTTTAAACACAACCTCAGTTGTATTCAATTGCGAATCAATGTCTTTATTTTACCTACAATGTTATTAAAGACGGTCAATTTTCTCAAAACCAATATTAAAATAAGTTTGAAAAATGTATCGTACTAAAAAAACTATTTTAAAATATACTTTGTTTTTCGTTTTTCTCGGTTATTATGGTATTCCATATTGCTTCACATAGCTACAGGTAGCAACGCAGCGAAATTACGACTTTTATACGGAGTTTAAACGGGACCTGCGAAATAAAATTTGTAAGGGTATAGACAGACAAAGACCGATAGATATTGAATTTTCTTTATCCTCGAAAAGTAATGAGATTTGCCGACACGCGTTCGTTTATGGAGCTAGAATCCCCGGCTGAAGTACGAGAGAGTAAGAGATTTACTTATCGTCTTTGATCATCCAAAAAAATCTATTTTGTGTTTTATGTCAATAGAGAATATGGAAATGTCAATAATGGTTTGGGAGCCCATGTGCGATTTTTTTAGGTTTATTCACATTTTGTTCATTTATATTTATGAGTGAGTTTGTAGGGTATTTGAGTATGAGTTTATTGTTTTAGGGACACATTTGCGATTTGTTTTATTTTGCTTTAATGCATGTTTTCTACGTTATTTGTAGCTCTTCCAATTATATTTCTTGACTGTAATCCGTGAAGCTGATGTTAGTACCAGCAGGTATTTCTTTTGTGTTGCATGTAAATACCTATTTGGTTTTTATTGGGTGGTCTTAGTGTTACTCCAGGAGCGCATTTAATAATTAATTAAAAGTGACACGTGGTAATAACTGAATCGTGAACAATAGGATAACTTAAAAATATTGTACCCAAGCTTTATGACTATGCTTTTAATATTCGCAGTTTATTTTAAAGAATTGGTTTTCTAGGAAAACTCCGCGCTATTTGGCAAAGGAGCTATTGTTTCAATATAATAGATTATAAAATAATTTAATTGTTAGGCACTACGCTAGAAAGTCTGACGCGTTTGAAGATATTTCTTAGAATAAGAGGTTGGTAGGATGAAGCTGTAAGAATATAATTTTAGGTATTATTAAACATTTTAATTAATGGAATGTGTCTGGATCGTAGCAAAAGAAAGTCTGTGGTCTGCCTGCCTACCTTATCAAAAGCCATTAACTATAAGTAAGTTTACATTCAATTGAAAACGTAATGTGTGTTACCTTTACAAACCTCAAAATTAAAATGATTCATTTACTTGCCAAGCTGCTTAACAAATATGGAGATAATTGTATCTCCGCGCCCCTTTGTGAAGATATTTGATGGACCCCTTTGTTCGGCAGTGGACGTTCACGCCTGTTCCGATATGATTGTGATTAATGCGGGCGGGAAAATATTAAGGGAAAGTGAGGAATTACGACTACTATAAATATGTATACCACTACATTTACATAATGTATATTTAAAATTCTATGTAGGTATACCTAAAAGAAAAAAAATGGTAAGGGTAAAAGGAAATTGACGCTGATGTGCGCGTGTATCTAGCCTATTAATCTTTGAGCTACGACACAGCATGATAAACTTAAGAACCCCTATGTCACAACACTATAGTATGTGACCAAACTATCACCGTTATCTTACTTGTATCTTAAAAAAATAACTATACTAAGCGACAAACCTATTGGCATTAATCGGATAGTATGGAAGTCAGCGTTTGTTAAAAATCTGATTACAAGAGAGGCTGTAGTATGTTCGTGTGTCCGGGATGTAGGTTCATTCTAAGTCTAACGGTTATATAATCGTAGGGTAAAGTGGGGAAGTCAATGTTTGCTAATATAATCTGCGACTACAAACCATTATGCATGTTTAAGCAGAATATGATACTGTTCAATCTATCTCTATGCTTGTATATATAAATAAAATCATGACTGCTTTTCAGAGGTGTAGGCAGAGACCTCGAATTTTCCATTAGCTATAATGCTGGCATACCCTTTTCGATACTAATCTAATACTCATTTATGATATTAGATACAATATAATATATTAAACTAAGTACCTATTAACTGCTAAGGGGCCATCGGCGAAGCTGAGGATGTTACCGTCAATATCCATATTTAACGGTATGAATATTAAAAATTATACACGTGGCAAGAGGTTATCTCGTCGCCGTTATGAAGCTCTGTTCACGAGGTGTCATTATCATAATAATTCCATTAGTCTCCTACGGCACAGAGGAAGAGTTGGATTATTCTTTTTATTATCATACACGGCATGTATAACAATACAATAGTTAAAAAACGGTTGGTGTGCCACCTCGGTGATATAAAACCTGGGTACATCGTGTCATAGCGGGAGCTGTGACATAAAACAACGGATCCTGTCAGACAAGCTTTCGTTTCCGCAACCTAATAGAATCAACACTGTTGCTACTCGACACAATGCTTGTGTTATGAATACATAACGAGACATTAGCCCACATATCTTTTGAGCGTTTATTAGCAACACAAACATTATATTACATTGTTAGTAATAAATTCTAGGGAAGCGTAAAGTAGAAAGATCCTGGGGAGAATGCGGTGTTTCTGCAAACTTAACGGTGCTCTGATCCAATTAAATTGGCTATAAGAGCCTTCTTGTGTTCAGAAACTTTATTCAAGTTTAATTATTTTTATAGACTCGCCTATAATGGACGTACCTATTTTATTACACGTTCTATGTATGTACGTAAATAGTACGTCAATTCCTCACAAACACAGATATAAAAAAAATGATTTATAAAAATGCATATAACAATGCTATGAAAAATACTTTTCTTTCCATTTTGTGGCTATGATTGAACGTTGAGAGATTTATTTCAGCGAATTGTACGTAGAAATAATAATATGGAATGCCTTTGCGTTTAAACTGTGTAGTGCTGTGAAGGTATACAAGTTCGGATAAATGAAATGAAAGATGAACAAAGGTTGCTTTGTGAAACTTGAGTAATATAACACGGTTAAACATAAAGCGACAATTATGTACGAGTCAACGAACTGGTGTTATTGTGAAAATCCTAACGAAATAAAGCACAAACAGAAACAACAAACAACATAACTGAATTAAACTCGTTTGTGTTAATGTATACATACTAAGAAGAGTTATAATGTAATACTTAACATATTTACGAAGTAGATTCATCCCGTGACTTCGTCTGCGAGGATTTTTTAATTTATTTTTGGGAACCTGTACTAAAGTACCCTATTTTCTCCCTGCAAGGCCATTCTGAATGAAGGTAATATAGTGTATGGAATCTGTTGATAGGTATGATGATCACCCCTACATTTCACATCCATACTGTACTTTTTATAAGACAGCCTTTTTTTTTTAAATACCTCGCTTCACACTAGATAATTTCCGCTGTGTCGTTGGTGCGTTTCACAAACATGAAATATCAGATTCATAATCACCCAGACTCAGGATAATCATCTGCGGTTCGCACAAATTTTTGCACCGTGCGGGAATCGAACCCTTTGCGCAGCAGTCCAGTCCAGCCAATCAGGTCGTCTATGTTAGTAAATAAGTTTAGTAAATGAAAAACGAACATGAAGCAGTCATAGAATAGTAATTAATTTGTTCCAAGTTAATCAAGTCGGTGTTTTCTCTCCCTCGAGTGTTTTCGTGGTCGTATTACTGTTTAATTACCTGTTTTATCAATTAAACCCAAATTATATAGTTTTCAGTTTCTGGAATTATTAATTCTACGTAGGTATTATTTACATATTAGCGTATATTTACAGTATATGTAATGTTTCGTTGATTAATTTGCACTCTACTTCGTTAATATTTATCGGTTAATAGGCTTGTATGACGTCAGATAGTGGTGCCGACATTTTAACAATATAACAGAGTGTATCGATTATTATATTAGACCTGAATTTATAATAAAAGTAAGTAGAGGTGTGATATTGAAGAACAGCATACTGTCAGATAGTTTAGTCACATATAATAGGGGGCAGTCCTAATTGTCTTTTAGTTATCCTGCTGTGTATAACTACAAGAAATCAAACAAGTTAACAATACAAATAAAATGGAGGGAGCCAGGAAAGCAGTAGCACAAGTGGATAACTTATAGATATGTAGACGCGCCAGGGTGCCCATTGTTGACGACAAATTACGGGTTCCTATTTAAGGCACGATAAATTATCCCTTTTATATGGTGTTATTTATGCAACACAATTTATATTGGGTATGTTATTAGGAAAGTTATTCGCAGCATTTGGCATATTACATTTATCTCATCCATTCTGTTCGCCTGTGAATGGTTGGGGGAAATCATGGTATACTTTTTTAACGTAAGAAGTAAAAGACGGAATGTGTAGCTGGGGCAGGACTGTAACAAGGTATTTAAGCAGAAGTTACGATATACCCCGGCTCCAATAGCCGCTGTAAATAACGCTCTATCTGGGAAGCGCCGCCGCGCGCCCTGCCAAATTGCTTGGCAACCTCCTCAGACTTCCTCTTTGAATAATATTATAACAAACCGTACAACAAAGCAAAAATAAAACTTATTACGTCCCCTACGCGCTCACACAGTGCACTCTACAAGCGACGGAATCTACCGATATAAGCTGATTCATTAAAACACGAGGCTGCCTTATATCCCTACAGAGCTTCTCCTAATAGCCGCCGGCGTAAATATTTGGCACGAAATAGTCCGCTATAATACAATTATCTGCAAAAATATATTGATAAAAAACGTTTTGATTTTTTCTTTCCGATATCGAATAGGAATTATTCTAAGCAAATAATGGAACTTTGCTTTTAGGAAAATTACTGTTATTGTTATGGCAGATACAGACGGTGTTGGATAGAGATTGAGATCGAACACAAACAATTATTTTGTGATATCTTGGGAAAGATTTTGTCACACTGATGCTATTTTAATTTTAGCTATCTTTTTACCTTCTATATGAAAATGTTACACAGTCTTAGAAGTAGTTTACCGATGTTAAAATGTACTACATTCTGTATTAAAAACAACGTCAATGTTTAGATTTTTAATAAAACAAATTTGACGACGGAATAGTGCAGGTGTTCAGAATCGATTTCTGTCCGAGAGAACACAGACTTGCTCGATTTTAAAGAGTTTCTTTTAAATAATGTTACTATACATTTTCAATGACACTACCTTGCCATACTTAGATAATATAATCGAAAATTGTATATACTCAGTAATGGGTGACTGCGTAGGTGTTCATAGCAATTACAATGAGACATTCAAAGGTTAGAGGATGTCAAAATGATTATTTCTGCTAGAGATACAATAATACATTTTCTTAACTATTATATATAGGTAGATACCTCTCCTTGTGGTTGTTACTAAGACTAACACATACGCACTCTAGATAGGTACAGAAAAAGTTATACAATGTGTTGGTACAAAAGTATTTGCGACGCTCGCTTTCAGCTTTCATTACTTCGGACTTTTACAAAAATCCAAACATAAAAGGAGACAAAAATGTAACACCTCGAAACACCGATTTTAATACCCAAAAGCAGTGGGTGCGGAAAAAATCATATTCATGGGGTACAAAGATTTCTATTCTCTATAATAAAAAAAGAAATTGTACCAAAAGAAATGTTAAGCTTTTTTTACAAGGGAATTCATTTGTTTTGGTGTGTTTATATAAAAGAAAATATTTTTAGTATACGAGAAATATACTTTTTGCGTGTATGGATAATATTACAGGTTTTTGTGGTCTACAACTGTATCAGGTTTTCAGAGGATACCCGAATATCACCGTTTAATTAGTAGTAAATTATATTTTTATATGATGTATACCGAGATTTAGGAACAAAGTTCGCGGACTCCCAAACATGACAAATATTTTTATATGCGGCAACTCCTTTTAAACGAATAGTAACGTCAAATAAAATGATACAGTAGCACCAAGCAGCTAGCTAACTACTATCTGTTGTAACAAGTCAGAACTTAACACAGTTTTGTTTAAACTAAACTTTGAATACCATAACTCGGTGTCGTCGACGTCAGTTGGCCTGATGAATTAAGAATAACTTTGCCTTTTGTCGGAGAAAACAAATCGGAAAAGACGACGAATTCCAATCCAGTGTGTGATATATCAATGGCAATGGGCTAACCACTCACTTTTTGCCAGTTATGTTATAGGTCCCAATGTAATAGGTGATGAACCTAGTGCCATTAACCGGGCAGAATAATATAATGGAAAAACCAAGTAACAATTTGTACGACCCGGGATTCAAACCCGTCCTGGGTTTAAATCCCAGGGTCCTATTGGTCAGACTAACGCTAGACTAACGAGGCGATAATTTACCAACTACAACAAAGCCAAAAGTCAATATAATATGTATATAATATTGTTACAAGCGTTGTTGTTTATATCTCTATTACGAGCGACTTCATTTGTCGATTGCGGCGCGACGTGCGTAACTTTAACACCGGCTTCATCAGTACGTCTCAGATAATTGGATGTGGCTTCATTAATCCGAAGGCGTTTGCTTTGGAGCCCTTTATTTGTTCATTGCTGAGATTACTGTATTTTTTGTTAGACGATACAACTTTTAGTATTTGGTAAGTTTGCTAACTGTGGTAATATATTACCTTAAGTGATGTTAAGTTACTCATTATTGTCATTTAAAAACCGTATCTACGTACTTGGTATTTAAATTCAATGTAAAACACGGAGCTTCACATGCGCTGTTTTTTACAATGTCGTCTATACAATATTCTTGGTTTGTGACTTAATGTTGAAGGTGTTAGTGTACATCTTTTCAAGTGCTCTTCTCTTACTTGATGTAATAACTAACTTAAGTATCTACTAATGCTTCAAATTGTTGTTTGAATGTAGTTATTACACTCCTACTCCATGTCACTCTCCGTGTCCCGTATATTAATCCCACAAATACTCATAATTATTTAAAACAGTAACATTAGTATTCGTCTTTAACATTCTCTGAGGTTAACCTAAATAATAATTTCAAACATGAAAAACAAACTGCTCCATAAAGTATCTAGACGGAATGTTGTACTTTGTAAATCCAAAGATTAACTGACATCCAAGGATTTGCACTTAATACAGTACATTAACATCACAAATGTAAATAGGTAATGTAAGCAGACTACACTGTTCAGGCGAAGCATGAATGTTGCAAAATGTCGTAGATACAGAGACTGAATTATATATTGTATACCTTCTTAGGCGACCTAAATAGACATTCTGGTATGCAGTGCATGTATAACTGCAAATAAGGCCAAACTGCACGAAAATAAAAAATAGGCTGCCTTGAGATGTACCATCTGTTCAATGGTGAGAACCGCGTCGTTATAAAGCGGTCGAATTTCCGCATTTACCCTTATTGCACTATTCAAAATATGATTGTGCTGATGTTAACATTTTATCAACATGTATAAACAAAATAGAAATATAATAGCCAACTAAATAAAGTTAGAATTGTATGGGAAAGACTTCGTTTCATCTAAACTCAACGACCTCGTTTCCACACTAGACCGTTTTCGGTATTTACTCATATTAGGAGAAATCAACATGAAATATGAAACGTTTGACATCGATATCCATTTAACCGCAAACATAATTGAATAATTAAAGCTTGTAAAATCGAGATAGGGACACGGTCCATTATACAATTTAGTTTAGAACGCGCCACGAGCCGCGTTAGGCAAACGGTACAAATTGTGATAGATCAAATATCAATAGTTTGGCGCCGGCAAATGTTCATACCGTCTGGATTATCACTGGAATGAAAATTCAGTTGCCGCTAAAATATAGTAAATACAAACAGCATATTTTGCAACGAGAATATTAATATTTATGCAGTTTAATATTATGAGCGTAAATAGTAATCAGCATTGTCAACAGTTTCATTTACTTTTGAAATGGGAACTGAATTGTAGAGTGTAGTTGTCTTAACTGTTAATTAGTCTTTACATTAATTAAAAATAATAAATTGGCTTTGGAAAGAATGGGCGTACAGTTCCTGAATGTGTTATAAATTATTTTGTGTATACAAAATGTCAACAAGTCAGAGAAAGATAAGGTTCCAAAACAACAGTGTGTAATTTGGGTTTCTTTTTCCAAAGACTTTATTTGAACAATATTATAAAAATCCAGGACTCATTAGCTGACAGCTGTGCGTCAATTAAACGTAAAATATGGTCCTTGGAGACACGGTCCCTCTCGCCCCGCGCATCTGCTTCACCCCTTAGCATCCCTTGTGCCACAACTCAACCCCTCCCTGCGCGATCTCATTAGTGGAGCTCTGAATGTACAATTTGTTCTGAAACAGACACCGATTGCTACTTTAAAAAGCGTGGCCACTCGTTTAAGGTCAATTGTTTGATCCTGTACTATACGCAGTTGCTGTCGGAGCTAGGCCTCTAATGGTTCTTTTGTTTAGGCATTACTCTCTCGCTGCAAACGTGTAATAATTGTTGGTTTTACACGCACTACTAGAATACATACAAAGCTATGTAGGTATACTACCTATATACTAGCTTTTTGGATCGAGATCGTTCCATAGCGGAGGCGTCTATGTAGGTGTCAGTGTAGGTACTTCTAATGTTGTTCTAACACAAACTTCGAATTGTTCATTGATATAATTTGGCATAGAATAATATATTTGATCTTTGAAAAAAAAATAAGTTGTCGTAAATACCCAAGCTATTTTCCGAATATCATCATCAGCCAGAAGACGTCCACTGCTAAACAAAGGTTTTCCCCTAAGAACGCCACAATGAACGACAACTTACCAATTGCATCCACCGGTTGTCCGCAACTCTGACGATATCGTCGGTCCACCTGGTGGTTTCGAATATACATAATTATATTCACCTACACATGTTTTGTGTCACACCGCCGATATCGTCACAATTGCGGGCAACCGGTGGATGGAATTGGCAAGCTGTCGTTCTTTGTGGCGTTCTAAGGGGGAGGCCTTTGTTCAACAGTGGACGTCTTCCGGCTGATGATAATGATGATGACACATGTTTTTATCCTTAACATTTCGCTAAATAAAGACAAGTTCGTTTAATAAGTAAAGATCCACCTGAATCCTAGCTTAACAGTCTAGCGACGTATAGCTTAGTGTTTGTAACACGGTGCCAAAAGACACGGGGTGCCAAGAGAAAATTTACGTTGCGGTACGAGGATGTCTAGCTTAATCCGAACCCGAGACTTTTGGTTACCGCACAATCAAACTAAGCCGTGCCTATTAGAACTTTCATTTCCATCAGCCGTTCGTCGTTTCAGGAGCCTTTCTAATCCGCCCACGAACCCTACACTCTTTATAACTTTTCCTTCTGAAGTTCGAATCAAAGCCAACGAACAAATTTAATAAATCTATTCCGAACTACGTATTTGTGATTGATTATACGAGAGTCTGTATCTAGAGTCGGGTTTGGTGCCGTGGGCTGGGTTAATTAAATTAGTTTCTACTTCGCTGGCTGCAATGGTTCACGGGTAGTTTTTATTTCGGAATATTAATATTTTTATAGTCACTCAGTGTCAAATACCACTCGGTATTTATTTCGACAATGTGTAACGATAAAGCAAAATAATTACGTGTCTTTTATTTGTGGTTCAATATTGATTTGGCTGTATTGTAGTAGATAAGTTCCACATAAGAAACAATTGGTAAATCATGCATTTCAATGAATAGATACGAGTTTAAAAAATATATACGAGGATGATAGGTGAGCTCAATATGCATTACAATAACATTAACTTTAAAAAATACTTACAAAATTAATTAACACCGTGTTTTGCACTTTATTTAAAATTTAGGAGTGACTATGATTGGCTGTTGCCTGACAAAATAGCCGGTATAGTAGGTGTATATGGTTTTGCGTTCCACCTTTGTAGGAAATTTCATCTAAAACTATATTGGCGTTATTAAATAATATACAGTCGAATCATAAAATTATTAAAATAGTTAGAATAGTAACTGCCTCGTTGGTCTAGTGGTTGCTAAGCGTGACTGCTGAGCACGAGGTTCTGGGTTCGAATCCCGGGTCGGGCAAAGTGTTACTGGGTTTTTTCCATTAGGTAATTCTTAGTAGCAGCACGGAGTCTGGATTTGTGCCCGGTTGTTGACAATAGGCTCGCCCCCTATTACATTGGGACCTAAAACATAACTGGCGAAATGTGGGTGTACTGTGTGTGCACCTCTGCCTACCCCTTCGGGTAATATAGGCGTGATGTTAATGTAAAATAGTTCATACGGTATGAGCGTGTAAACTATTACAGGATAGATATAAATAGACTATCAGTCAATGTATAAGATATTTCAAGGCTTACGACCTTGATCACTTACATCTTTTATCATTTGTCAATGAGTCTCCCACCTCCTTGGAAGTAAACGTATAAAAGGTATTGCGCAATAAACATAACAACATCAGTTTTATGGTCTTAAGTTTATAGACGTAAGTCATCATCATCAGCCGGAAGACGTCCACTGCTGAACAAAGGCCTCCCCCTTAGAACGCCACAAAGAACGACAGCTTGCCAATTCCATCCACCGGTTGCCCGCAATTCTGACGATATCGTCGGTCCATCTGGTGGGAGGCCTGCCAACGCTGCGTCTTCCGGTTCGTGGTCGCCACTCGAGAACCTTTCTTCCTCAGCGGTTATCGGTTCTTCGAGCGATATGGCCTGCCCATTGCCACTTCAACTTGCATATTCTTCGAGCTATGTCGGTGACTCTAGTTCTTTGGCGAATTTCCGTATTCCGGATCCTGTCGCGCAAAGAAACCCCGAGCATAGCTCTCTCCATAGCTCGTTCAGTGACTCTGAGCCTCTCCTAAAGGCCAACCGTTAGCGACCACGTCTCAGAGCCATACGTAATCACTGGCAACACACACTGGTCATAGACCTGCGTCTTCAGACACTGCGGAATTTTGGACGAGAGTAAAGACGTAAGCAATTTCACTTTATTCATCGTGCCTAAAGTTGTTTACGATAATACGATCGCGAGCAATCAATCAAATTTGTTAACAGTACTTTATTAATCATTTATGTATATTGTACATGTGTGGACAGCTAGTCTATGTAACAATAATTCATTATAATAAGTCAAAATTCATTAATAATGTTTGAGTATCAAGCTCCAGCTGTGATGCTGGTGGTCTTGACTAATTGAAACTATTTAAAACTTCGTAAATAAACTGTATTTCTAGTACATAGGTATGGTACAATATTTAGATCGGCCGACGTGTGCGCGCGCGTTGGAGATCGGTAAGCGAGTCATATGTCGCGTATGCGCCGGCTTAGCGGTGGGGACGTTGAAGGTCGTTGACGTAGGCGAACCGGTTCGACGCCCGATGCTCGACGCGATGTAATGTCCCGAACAGATTCCCCGGGTTGAAGTGCATACTTCAAGATAATGATGAAGAGATGGGAAGAGGGCAAACGTTGTTGTATGCCCGGGTGATGATGCCCTTCTTTGTTAAGATGTCGGCCACTCGACAATGGCCGTCCGACCCAGGCTTAACGGCAATCACTCTGCCCAGCAACCATAGAAGAGGAGGAAGATTGGCGTCTCTCACTAAGACCATGGTTCCTGTCTTTAGATCCTGGCCTGAGGTCTGCCACTTGGTTTTCTGCTGAAGGAGAGACACATACTCATTAGAGAAGCGCTGCCAAAAATGTTGCCGGAGCTTTTCGATGCGATCGAAACGTTGTAGCCGCTGGATATTGACGTCGGTCATCTGAGGACGAGGGACTGACGTGAGTGGCCGTCCGATGAGGAAATGAGAAGGAGAAAGATAAGAAAGATCAGATGGATCAGTGGATAGAGGAGTCAATGGTCTGGAATTTAAAATAGCCTCTATCTGAATCAAGCACGTAGAGAGCTCTTCATGTGTTAAGTGAGTTAGGCTCATCACTCTACGCAATAAATGTTTGGTGGACTTTACTGCTGCCTCCCAAATGCCACCGAAATGAGGGGTGTAGGCAGGAATAAATTTAAATTCAATGCCGTCATTTGCAAGGTCTGACGCTATACTAGAAGAAGAAGAATTAAGGAAGCGTGATAACTCATTGAAAGCTCCTACAAACGTGGTGCCGTTGTCGGAGTACACGCGCTGTGGTTTGCCTCGACGACTAATGAATCGGCTAAACGCCGCTAGGAAAGCTTCCTTGGTGAGGTCAGAAACCAGCTCCAGATGAACGGCTCTGACTGCAAAGCATACAAAAATACATATATAGGACTTGAGTAGCTTACATCCTCTACCTTTACGGTCGGCTATCAGCACTGGCCCCGCGTAATCAAGCCCTGTGTTCAAAAAAGGGTACTCGAGATGAGTCCTATCGCTTGGTAGGTTGCCCATAATGACCCGTACAGGCTGAGCTTTAAAACGAGTACAGCGAACACAGTTACGCACTGTCTGCTTAGCTAGGTTCCTGCCTGCTAGAGGCCAGTAGGTGAGCCTAACGTGAGCTAATAGTAATTGAGGCCCTGCATGAAAAAGTGCTTTGTGTTCTCTTACAAATATGAGTTTTGCAAGGTGGTGTTTGCTACACAATAAGATAGGATGCTTAACATCGTAGCTATAATGAGAGTTTTTAAGCCGTCCACCCACGCGCATTAACTTGTCTGAATCAATGAAGGGAGAAAGATTTATCAATCGATTTTTTTTGTGTAAGGTCTGATTAGTGTTAAGTAATGTGTATTCCTCAGGGAACATTTCCTTCTGAGAAATCTGTATTATAAGATTCTGTGATGATTGTAGTTCTGAGTATGTTAAATGAGATGATTTTATGTCATTCTGTTTTCTACTATTATTAATAAATCTGTACATATAGGCTAAGATTCTGATTAATTGTGTGAATGATGATTTTTTATGAATTAAATTTGAAATTATATTTTTATTTTCGATGAGTGTGTCAGCAGCTATATGTAAAGATAGTTCTGGTAATGAATTTACTTGCATATTGGGTGAAGTAGGAAATTGTATATCTGCCTGACTAAGAAATTCAGGACCTGACCACCAAAGATTGGATGCGCTGATGCAATCAGCCTTCACCCCCCGAGAAGCCAGATCGGCAGGGTTACTCAAAGAAGGCACATAGCTCCACGTCTGGCCGGTCGTAGCTTCTTGAATTTCACTCACCCTATTACGGACAAATTGATCAAGCCGACTAGGCAATGTTGACAGCCAACCTAACACGATGGTTGAGTCACACCAAAAGAAGCAGTGACTAAATTCTAGAGTGAGTGATTTTCGTACCTTAAGAAACAGTCGTGTGCCCAGCAACGCACCACACAACTCCAATCGTGGAACGGTCGTGGGTTTTATTGGGGCAACCTTGTTTTTAGAGGCTAACAGGCGAACGCAAACTGTTCCATCTAGTGTTACTGTCCTCACATAAACACACGCGCCATAAGCGCGCTCAGATGCGTCTGTAAAAGTATGTAATTCAATTGACCTGGGATTGCCACAAGATACCCATCTAGGAATGTGTACGGAATTAAGAGCTGAAAGAGAATGTACGAATTTATGGAACTGTGATTTAATTTCTGTAGGTACTTCCTCATCCCAGTTACATTTAAGAATCCACAGCTGCTGTAATATAAGTTTAGCCTGAACTATACATGGTCCGACGAGGCCAAGAGGATCAAATACCTGGCTAATTAAAGATAAAATGTTACGCTTTGTAATTTTTGAAATTGGTCTTAGTTCCATTGAAAAAAATAACTTATCTGATTGACTGTCCCAGTATAGGCCCAGTGTTTTGCTAGGAGTATCATTTAAATTTAATGTTTTGTCTTGGTAATCTGCGTCAATGTTTGTGACGGCTTTCAAGATGTTAGGACTATTTGATTGCCACTTACGAAGGCGAAACTTTGCTGACTTAAGAGTATTAACTACGCCTTGGCATAACTTTATGACAGACTCAACCGAATCTCCACCACTCAAATAATCATCGACATAAAAATCCCGTCTGATGGCCTGACCTACCTCTGGGTCCAAACATTGATCTGCAAGGGATACTAAGCATTTTGTGGCAAGATACGGGGCTGAAGCTGTGCCATATGTCACTGTATTCAGTGTATAAGTTTTTAAGGGATCTGAAGAATTAAATCTAAATACAATTTGCTGCAAGGAACGTTGTGATGGCTCTACCAATATAGCTCTATACATTTTCTCAATGTCACCTGTCACTACAAACTTATGCTGTCTGTATCTTAAGAGTATGGAAAGCAGATCCTCTTGTATTGTTGGACCTACCATCTGAATGTCATTGAAGGACTTGCCCGAGGTGCTGGAGGCTGAAGCGTCAAATACTACGCGGAGTTTTGTAGTTAAGCTAGACTCACGCACAACACCATGATGAGGCAAAAAATAAGTGTTTTCTGAATGATTGGTTGTCGAACTTACTGTCATGTGATTAAGGTCAATGTACTCTTGCATGAATTTTAAATATCTATTTTTAAAATTAGAGTCCCGCTCGAACCTTCGCTCTAGGGAAAGAAATCGACGCTTAGCCATCGCATAAGAGTCACCTAAGCACTCGGGCGAGTCCCTCAGTGGTATGGTGACGATGAATTGACCAGATGCATCACGACGTGTTGTATCTTGAAAGAGCTTTTCGCAAGCCTGTTCTTCTGCAGAGAAACAGTTACCAATTGATACAGTGTCAAGTTCCCAGAAGCGAGTCAGCTGATCAGACTCCTCATGTGAGAGAAAGTGGCAAAGAGTAGGCCGAGTATGACAACGAGAATGACTAACGCTGCCAGAAATAAGCCAACCTAATTTTGAAGACTGTAATCTAGGTTGATTTTTACCTAAACAAATATTATTGGAACCTAAGACGTCCCAGAATACTTCAGCGCCTACAAGAATGTCAATAGCAGAAGGCACATTAAAGGAAGGGTCTGCTAATGTGATACCTGGCGGAATAGAAATGCATTCTCTATCTACGTAAGAGCCAGGTAGTGATTGGGTAATATTTGGTAAGATAAAACAGCTTACATTCGCCCGATAACCGCCATGAAGTGACTGTAACTTAAGACTACAGCTTTCTGAGGTACGAGAAACTTGTCCGTTAATACCTGAGACGGTGGAGCTAGTGCTGTGCTTTACCAGGCCGAGCTTTCCACAGAGCTCTTGGGTGACGAAGTTGGAGGTGCTGCCGTTATCCAACAGGAGTCGAGCAATATGAAGTTCTCCATTGACGTCGGCCACCTTTGCCAAAGCTGTGGAAAGTAAAATGTGATTTTGTATATCCTCAGAACAAGGTAATACGACGTTGGTTGACAAAACGATGTTTTCCTCTGTCTGCTTTTCTGTTGGTTCTTTATGTAAGAGAGTATTGTGTTTAAACTTACAATATTTGCAATGTGACAACTTGCAACGCTTCGCTGCATGACCAGGTCGAAGGCAGTTAATGCAAATATTGCTCTCTGAAGCCTTTTTAATGCGTGCTGCTATGTCAAGATTCCTAAAGGATTGACAACTAAATAAATAATGATTCTGTGAGCACATAGGACATTTAATAACATTAGAATTTTGAGTATGATTAGGTTTGATTGTTGTAAGATAGTTTTCTGATTTGTTCTTTTCATTAGTATTTTTTGTAGCTGTGCCGTTTGTGTCTGTCTTATAATTTAAGGATTCAAGTAAATCTGCTCTGTTAGATAAAAAATTTATAAATTCTTTTAAATTTGGAAATATGTTTAAATTACTTTTAAATTCTTCCCACTGTCGATTGGTCACAGTATCTAATTTCTTTGACATGATATAAATGATCAATGTGTCCCAATGGTTAGTGGGTTGTCCTAAAGTGTCGAGAGCTCTTAAGTTTTTATTTGTGACATCAATCATATTGCGTAATGAGCTACAGGATTCCTGTTGGATCTGTTCAAGACTAAATAACGCCTGTACATGATTGTTTATAAGAAGTCTTTCGTTGTCGTATCTCTCGCACAATAACTGCCAAGCTATAGCGTAGTTATCAGCCCTAAAGTCAATGCTTTTAATAACTAAAGACGCACTGCCAGTTAAGGCTGCACGAAGATAATGGAATTTGTTTATTTCCTGTATGCTACTATTATTATGAATAAGGGAAAGATACGTATCTCGGAATTCAAGCCAGTGCTGGTAGTCCCCGCTGAAGTGAGGCAAATCAATTTTGGGTAGCCGAACGAAGTCGTGCTTGCAGCCAGAACCGTGTCGTGGGATGTTGTCAATAGAAGACGCAGAGACGAGCGCCGGCGAAGAGGCACGCGCGGGGGCGAGTATCGCTCTCGCGCGGGCCGTCAGCGCGTGGTACTGCGCCTCGAATTGCTCCCTCTCGGCATACATGTCGTCCGTATTCTCCGACAACAGCTCCAAATCGGTCTGTAACACGTCGAATTCCTTATATAGCGCTTCCATTAAATTAAGACGGCCTTGTAATTCAGCCACTTGGAAGCTATCTAGCTCACTACCAGGTAGCAATCTTAAAAAGTTATTAAAATGCGTAAGTTTGGCTTTGAAACCACCACGTCTTTTCACTAGTTCTCTTAATTTAGCGTCAGCCATAATGATAGGTGGAAAATAAAGCAAAAAATCTCAATGCAAACAAATGGAAGAATGACTTGTGGTTGAATAATTTATAAAATAATATTACGATTGCATAAACAACTAGCAAAGCAACGGTAAATCAGCTGACATGAGGCTAATGAGCCAGGTGTGCGAACCGGTTCACTAACAATAAAAAATATAAAATCACTAATGAGGTCGGTGACCCAACCGTTTATTGTATTGGGTGCGATAAGCAAACAAAGGAAGTGCGTTAAGATTATATTTAAAAGAATGCAAAGATAAATAATAGTTTATGCAAGTAAGAAATGATTAAGCCATGTGCATAATTATAACATATGAAGACACCAAACTATGCTTGATGCGTATAGCACTACTTTAAATTCCTGGAAATAAGACAGAAAAGGGCAGGAATAAAAGGATATCGGAACGAACTCACTCAGAATGTTGATTCTCCCTTTTGGTAGACTGTCCTTGAAGTGTCCTCGGCGTATGTGACCGGGCCTCGTGGCCAGTCTAAAGTCCACGGGCGTTTTTGCACAAAGACGAAGGCGATCTTTATAGCTCGAAGGACCACTGTTTGAGTATCAAGCTCCAGCTGTGATGCTGGTGGTCTTGACTAATTGAAACTATTTAAAACTTCGTAAATAAACTGTATTTCTAGTACATAGGTATGGTACAATATTTAGATCGGCCGACGTGTGCGCGCGCGTTGGAGATCGGTAAGCGAGTCATATGTCGCGTATGCGCCGGCTTAGCGGTGGGGACGTTGAAGGTCGTTGACGTAGGCGAACCGGTTCGACGCCCGATGCTCGACGCGATGTAATGTCCCGAACAATAACTTTAATAAATACTGTTTAATAATAGCGAGTGTGATACTGCTACGACGTAGCCGTCGTTTGCTACACTGGCTACGCGGCTAATGTAGCGATGTTTGCATCGACAGCGTTGTCGTAGCAGATTATTAATCAGACCAAAATAGCCAGGTCATTTCAGGTTTTCCATTCTTGTAAAGAGACATAATATCACGCATGTATTCCGAAGTTGGAGGTGTATAGTACACTCACAATTCGCCAGTTATTTCATTATGGGTATCGATGTAATAGGGGGTAAGTCTTTGCCATCAACAAATCCAGACTCTGAGTTGCTATTAAAAATCACCTAATAGAAAAACCCAAAATACAAACCCAGGACTTAATGCTCAGAAGTCACGCTTGTCTAAGCGATTAATATAAAAATGATGGCCTCATTGGTCTAGGCCGTCATTTTTATATTAAACAATTAAGTATAATTGGCGAATGATTAAATTTCCCAACAAAACATTTTAGAGTATATGTATTCAAACTCCCCACTAAACATTTTTGTATAAAAAGGTATTATGAAGCATAATATATTTAAATAGCTACTTCAGCTAACTTATTATCGCCCCTGGTAATACATTTCATTACACTGGTTAAGCTAACACAGCACTAAGGGATCCATTTTGAATTTTTTGCCTCGTTAATGAGAAGGGTTTCTGCGATCCAACGGTAGATAGTCATCAAAGCAGATTTTAATTAGGTGTTTTAGGAGATTACATTTTAGTCCCGACGAACCTGAGGTTTAAACGTCAACAATCAAAATCACGCTGCAGATAATTGTGGGAAGGGGTTATTAGCTCAGTAAATCAATTTAGTCATATATATTTATCAGAGAAATGGGGATGGCAGACAATAAGGGAGGCCTATACTCGGCACTGGGTGATGCCGGGCTGAAGTGATTTTATTTTTGTAAACATAGAATTAAATAGTCTTCATTGTTACTACTTACATTGTTCTACTTAATATTGATGATAGAAATTGCACAGCTGTTAAATAGGAAAGAAATCAAACCCGTGGCGGGTTTGATTTCTGCGAGTTCCACTACCCATTTGAAGATGAGGGGATCTGGATTGAACAGAGTGAGCTAATGACGTACAATTTATAAAAAGGAATATGAATATTTTATTCTAATGAAAATAATTTGATATCTAAGTAGGTAGTAAGTTTATCAAAGTTGAATAAATATATTTACCTATTATAGTTACCTGTCTATGTGTAATAGTTCACCAATAAATAAGTGAATTAATTACATTCACACTAGTTGTTAAACAAATATAAAATACATTTATTACATTAACATACTACTATTTTTCCAGAGTTCATATATTTTATGCGCACAACTACACACTACAGTGAATTTTATGTGTCGGATAAAATTAATGACAAGCCTACCAAACATGTACTGAAGCTCTAACGTTAAGTTACGAGCTAGGTGCAATACAATAGCGGGCCCATTTCAACGTAATTGTTCTGTTTTGACAAAACTAGTTGTTTTAGGCTTTGCTTTACCCTAAGAATTGTTTGGTAACAACCAAACTTGGAACCAATAGTTGTCTTATTGATAGATTTTCAGTCAGACTAAACACCCAATAAATATAAAACAACACACTCATGTTCGCAAACACAGGTTGGGTGAGGTGAGTGTGCTTCTCTTGTTCCCCTAGTTAGATGGAAACCGACAGAAAAATTAATACGACTGGAAAATGATCAGGGCAACCAACCTAACGTAAGTTTTGAGGGTCTAGGATAAGCGCCAGGTTCGCTAGGTAAGCGTAACCTAGCGAAAACTGAAAAGCTACAAACCCCTTAGATTGAAACAAATATCTACGAAACAAACAAACAAATGTCTGTCACGTGCGCCATCTTTTCCTCCAAATATTAAGCTTTCGTCAATCAAGTCGTTCATTAACATCGGAATCTTTTAACACAATAATATACCTAACTACATAATATAATGTATAGAAGTTATGTACAAAGATTGCGGTGTTAATTATTCTACTCCCTACCCGAAATACCAGATCGCTGGATCGCGATCATTTTAGCGGTGGTTACTTGATAAATTGTATCCGACGCCGGACAGAACCCTGACGTTACTGGTGTGTATTTAGCAACGGGAGGTTGTTTTGTTGATTTCCACGAATTCGTTTTAGATTTCGTAACAAAGTTTAAATGAACGTGACCGCCGGTGGTTACGAGGTTCGGATTATATTTGGCAATTTCAGTGAACAACGTGACTGTTGCAAAACGGGCAAGATCAATAACTTGCTATAAAAGGGATTACACTAATTATAAGCCATTACAATAATTAAATACTTGTTTTTAATTATATAAACTAGAGGTCCCGAGGCAGCCAACATGTGACTGTATTTGTAATATAAATTTTAGCTTTCAGCACTTCTCCATACAAAAAATAACCAACCGGATCTCACACTTCTCTAACTTAGCATTTGGCATTTAGTAAGACTATAGGGATATCTATAATCGGGAATTGAAAATGTACCCCAACCTTTTTCTTTATGTATTAATATACAGATAATTATAATATAATATACAATAGCTCTACTACATATTATATTTACAATAAGGCGTATTTTATTCAACTATAAAAGCGCCCTTTTACTGTGTAAAATATCCTATTCTATATTTATACCATACTAGCAGCGCCCCGCGGTGTAACCCGCTACATTTTTTCGGGATAAAAAGTAGTCTATGTGTTAATCCAGGGTGTCAGTTACCTCCATATGAAATTTTCCCAAAATCGGTCAAGCCGTTTGAGCGTGAAGAGGTAACAAACACATTCACTAACTTTCACCTTTGTAATATTAGTTTGATTGAACAGTTTTATACTTCAGTCAAATAAGAAAAGCACGTCTACAGCCAGACATAAGCCTCTTCCAAGTTGCGCCACTTGCCGCGTATAAATTTCAAATAAGCAAACGACTGGTAAGTAGTTGTACCAAGTAGTTATAACTAAAAAGGCCAAATGGTTAACTACCGCGTCGCGCCACTTAAGTCGTCAATCCTAATTTAAAAGAAACTTTCAGTGCGACTTTAATGGTATACATTAAATATTATATTATTGGGTAAAGTTTTAAATACATTATATTGTAAGTAAATGTAAATTCGTCAAGTTTAATCATTAATTATAAAGCAATCCTAAGGATTTTGTCGCGTTTTAATTTTGATTTGTGAGACCCGACGTTTCGAATTCCTTACAATGTTCCTGGATTCAGGCTCGTTTAGTCTGTCTCCATGAATATTGTGAATTTTAATATTAAGTTTACAAAATTATATTTCGTCTATTTTTAATAGAATTAGTTATTTCGTATAAATTGAAATCAGAAATGGTAATAAGAATAATTATCCTGATCGAATTTCGGTCACGGCGGTCTTTTTTAGGTTAAACTAGCCTACACAGGAGATATTATAGTACAGAGGTATGCGCGCAAACACAGGTAGTTAATTCTTATTCTCTCACTTTCATAGTTCGATGGCACGTGCCTTATGAAGCACGAAGGAGCTTGACATGTGAAAATGGTCACCTACCACAAGACTGACCGCAGAGAGCACGGCTTAACCTCGCAACTGTAGTAGCCAAGTAGCTACGAGAAAAAGTAAAAATCCATTAAACATTCAGCCCTACTTTGCCATTTCATAAGTTAGCAATATTCTAATCCACCCTAATATTTAAATTTCTAATTTACGAGTCAATGATGACATTATTAGAAAAGCGGTTTTATACATTCAATAACTTTGTCTTTTAAATACAAAAGTGTGTCATTAAGTAGAAGATTAAGTGAGACTATTATTCATTCTACTTATATAATTGCCATAAAAAAGTAGTTATATGAACGGCCGTAAAAAGGTTATTAATGTTTCAGATCAAGAACTTTCCGAACTGCTTCGAAGTAAACTTCCTGAGACTGCTAAACTCAACAAACTAAGTAGAGGAAGTATATTTATTTAAAGAGTGTATTTAATTTTCCTCAGCAAACATAAGCACAATGAGATATTTTAACACACCTGTTGCCATAAAAAAAAGTTGGGGAACAGCGAAAGAGTATGTAAAAAATGAAATTTGTGGACTTTGGTAGTTTCTGCCTACGGTCACGCAATGAACAAAGGGTTAAATCAACAGTTTTATTCACCTGTACTTATTACATTAAAATTATATTAAGAAGACATATTTATCTTGATTTATTTATGTTTTTTTCGTATTGATGTAGGATTCATTTCAAACAGCTTGTCCTGAAGTTAACACATATCTTGATTGGTCAATCTATGAAGACACTTAATTGATTTAAATGGAATAATTTATAGGCCATATTCAAAAATTTTGATGACATAAAGAAATAGACTCTACCTAGAATAAATAATGAGCATTGGATACGTAATATTCCTTCACTTCATATAATATTCAATACTTAGCAATACTGGGGCATCCTCATTTTTCCTACTTTCATGATTTGAACGTTCTACTTTGTAGCATCCCACTATGTTTCACTTTGTACATTAGAATGGGCTCGTAAGCTACACGTTTTAATTAGTTTTGTTTGGTGACAGATGTTTGTATGTGGATTCCTTCGGTCATTTAGTATTCGTAGCGGTGACTTTAAATTACTATTATAAATGTTTGTTTTTGTGATCGCTGGATAAGCTGTTTTACAAGTGCGTATACGCAAGGATTTATAGTTTTTACATATGTATTTAAATTGACATTAACCTTTTAGCTTGATGACTTAGTGTACTTTTATTTTTAGATAAGTAATCAGGAATTCAGGATATTACTGAAGTAAAATTTTAGGGATAGTTAAAAATGATGTAATAGATGGTTATTTACAGCAAGAGAGCGGAAAGTAAGTCGCAAGCTAGGGGAGGGAGCCGTGCCTGCCACTGTTATCTTTAGTGTCGATATTTCAGCCATTGAGTGTTGTTTTGTAGGGGCCCGAAAAGGCACGAGTTGTTTCGAAATCTGCAGGCTGTTAAAGTGGCAAGATATTATACTGAGAATTTGATTGCAAGTCCTTTTTTACGTTCATATTTGCCAATGACTATTAGAATTGATATAATTTACGATTGATAAATATAACAAAACTATCTACCACTTTATTAAACACACGCTTTTGTTAAAAGAAATATTATATAGTAACTGGGTCCAGGTATGTTTAATATTCAATCAGTGCGGGGTCGCATTGTGGCTCTTCCCGCCACTCGACGTTGAGTGGGGTAATAAAGTAATAAATAAACAAGTAGGACGACGGCGGCCCATGGCTCCACTCCGTGTTCATTAAATTGTTGTATTTGCTTAATTAGATACCCTGCTAACTAACGTATTATATTAATTATACTTAAGACAGCGAAGGACACAAAGAAAAACCAAGTGTATAAGAACCAAGTGTGTAAGAAACTAATTACGTAATGAAGATGTACAGGTCTAATTAAACTAAAGACAAAATGGTTTCATGAAGATTCCAGTAAAAATACTTAGGATATCTAGGCTGACATTTGACCCCATATAAAATTCTGTAACACCTTTGACACAGTCCCGCTGACAGTTCACTTCTTGAAAGGAATCTCGCCTTGACCTCGTTCCAACAAAACTAACGAGCTATTCGATGGAAGCTTTCATTATTTCTCTTGCAAACTGTCCCGTTAATTACACACAATGTCAGACGTGATTGTATTTCTAAATACTCCTTACATCAGCAGTGTTCGAGTGCTGCTTTGATTAAGAACAACATCGACGTTCTTTCCTCCACTTACAGTAATTAATGCTAAGGAAGATATTTCACCGACTTGATGTCTTGTGTATTTATTTGTTATGAAATGGAAATTTCTCTCCCGGGGAGAAGGTACTAAGGGACGTGAACTCATTTAATATGCTCATTATGCCTCACAAGTTATGAGCATCAAATAGAAGACCGGTACGTAAGCTCTAAGCCGCAGATTAGCACCCTAAATCACTTCTAAACTCTCAAGCTCGGTTTTCTTGTTTATTCTCATTTAATTTAAACAATGCACGTCTTAGCATATTCTTGTTGTACAACTTTAAGTAATTATCGAATTATAATAGACCCGGAGTTCACGGACAGTGCCCACAGTCATTCGGCGTGGCTATCTCACAAACTTAGCTTACAAACTCCTCCGAGGCACTAGTCAGAAAATTAATCTTATCTCAATTTTCCCGTGTTTTCCTTCTCCACAGTGTTTAATTGTGCAAGTTTTAATTACATGCAAACCGAATGCTCGGTACCGACGTGGGCCCGTTTATTCGCTAGATATTTACGACGACAATGTTCTTATTAGCAGCAATATAACCGTACTTACGTACACAGTTTATTGTTGAATTTGGAGCAACTTTTGTGCTTAAACTATGTCTTGTAGACCTGCGTTAGTTAAGTACTGAGATTTATTTTATTGTACCATGGAGGCAGTTCAAAAAGTAATTCATTCTTTTTTTAAATGGCATTCATTTGACATTATTACATACAGATAATGGTTTCAGTATCAACCGATTTAAACTTAAAGAGTAGAAGTATGAAAGTTGGTAGCTGGTAAGTTAGATACATTGATTGCTTCAAGCCTATCTTGGAGATAGTACCAACATAATAATAATAAATGTTGTAAATACATGTATAGATAGGTATATTAGGTACCTGCCTATGTTCAATGATGTTCTCATCTCGTGATTGGCACAAAATATGGCATCCCCTATCTTTCAGAAGGTGCACAGCTGTGGGAGTTACGTAACGATATTACTTTTCTTTGTCTGGAATTAAATAAGTGGTTTCTGGGAATAATACTTATCTAGTATTGGTAATGCAATGATTAAACATTGAGTTTTACAGGGAGATTGTGATTTTCGACCCGTTATCTTTAGTTTATACGAAAGTTATTTAACTATACAACGTCCAATTTTTTACATAGAGCTGCCAGGCTGTAAACGTAGTTAGCTACCCGACATAAGATGACTTCGCAGAATGATCCCAAAAGCTATGAAAAACCAAGCATATTTTTTTTTTAGTTCTTTTTTATGGCCGTTCTTTTGTGAAAAGTAAAACTAAAGATACCGTTATCTAACATTGACTTCGGGCCTTGATTTAAATTAAGGTATTTGAAGGTTCTGCACCAGAACTACCACATAGGAACACTTTAGGATCGTTCCGCTATCCGCATTGCCCGTTGCCATGTCCCAGCTATTTTATCGGCCATTTTTGGAACTATAGACAGCAAAATTGGCTCCGTCTCAAAACTTACTTGGCCGCACTTGATTTATGTCCCATATTGTTATTAATGGGACCAGAGTAGGTAACGTAGTAAAAAAATGTTTCTGCTAAATTGGATCTATACGATAACAAGGTAGGTTCACATTTAGGCGCACGATTGTGATGGCTAAAACATAAAGACGCTACCTAGTATATATATGTATGGTCTATGGAAAGTACCTACGGGTGGAAACAAAAATTAAATACAAAGAAAATTATAAATTACTTATATTATTTTGTTTGACAGGACATTTATGGACCTGTGAAACATGAATCTTAAAATAAAAAATACGCCCTTAAATTGATGTTTTAATTAAAGCACCTATTCTCTTCTCTCTTTACGTGATTGTTAAAAAACCATTGTGTTTCGTTCCATTTTTATAACTCGTCTTTTATTATACAATTCTTGTCTCCATCACTGTTGGCGGTGGAGATCTCACAAAAACAGGGGTGACAAAATAATGCTGACTTGCAGTATGGAGATGAATTTAATAATCTCAGTGATAAGTCGTAAAAGTTTATATTGCAAAATTTTAGGAAGACTTAAATTCAAGCAAAAAAGTATTATAAAGCAGCCGTTTTGTTATCGAAGTTATGAAATTCTGAATAAATACCGGCTTTTATGGACTAGGTACTAGCTGCACCCCGCGGTGTTATCCGCTATATGTTTTGGGATAAATAGCCTATGTGTCAAATCAGGGAGTCAGCTACCTCCATATAAAATTTCATCAAAATCGGTCTATCATTTGAGCGTGAAGAGGTAACAAACATACTAACACACTCAAAAACATTCGCCTTTATAATATTAGTGTGAATGTCAATTAGTGTGATGCTTTCAAAAAGCAAATTTTATACCCATTTAAATATGAGCATGTTCGAATACGTAAATGGATTTTCGCACTTTGATTTTCGTATTTTAGAAAGTACCGTTGGTAATCCTATGTAGTACTCTAATATTATTATCGTCGCTCAAATCCTAAATCCCATTTCACTTAGGCACAGTAAATGGAAAGAAACCTTTTTTAATATCTGGCCAATAACATTCTCATTTTGAAAGCACAAACTGGCACTTCTTAAAACAAACAAACGGTTGAGGTCATTGATCTCAACTGTTGATAAATGCCGACGTTTAAAAACATTAGTGTAAACAATTTTAGCCATAACAAAAGCGGTTGAACCCTAATGTGGGGAGGAAACGTAATAATGCCTCATAAGATTCTTTCTTTAGGAGCCGAGTGTATTAAGAAATACCCACGATACCGTGCGACTATTTCATTTCCGTTATTCACTCACACATTTAGTGAAGGTTTTAATAAACTGCAATATTATTTGGATTAAAATTATCAAATTATTTAAGCTATGATTAGTTATCGGTAACTTAGATTAAATAATCGTATGATTTAAAAATTGTATCTAGATAAAAAAATATTTTTAACTTAATTACTTAACTTAAAATAAAATGATATAACAGTGCCGGCCTGTGTTGGATTGCTTGCTCTTGGCTATAAATTGTCCGATGAACGAGGAAATACAGAAAATTCAATAATGCCCTATTAGGGCACAATTACGGGACTTTTGAGGGCAGCTTTGAGTCCACGGTTGGACGGTTTTAGTCCGTCGCTTGACTGGGATTTGAACCGTGTATGAACTTTTAGATTTTGTAATGTTAGTTCAATAAAACATTCAATTTTAAAGTTATATAAAATACTCGGCAGACGTCGTCCTCCCCGGGAAAGCCGCGTGACGTGAGCTGTCAATTGCGAAAGATGGCGGAGTATGTTCCAAACCTAATTATTTAAAAAATAATTTGTTGTTTATTTTTTTTATGTGGAGACGTATCAAGAATACAATAAATGACAATAGGTTCACCGCCTAATGCATGGGACAGGACCTTTTCAGGAATTACAAGAGTGATATGTACATTCAACATAGTTAAGTTAGTAAGATACAACTATGTTACAAAAGACTGCAAATAAGTTTTAATTACAAAATAACCCTGAATATAAGTTTTAAGTAACGAATCCAATTTCATTAAATAAGGCGAATATAGATTAGGGATTTGTTTTTAACCGCGAGTGCAAGATCTAGCGCATAAGTAATACCACTTAAGTATACATAAGCTAAAGTAGCACTTATTTATCAAATAGAGCAGAAGCGTTCTATAAACGTCTTGAGGAGTTGACGTCAGGCTTACAGCTCGTACGTTTCTTTGGTTCCTATAAGTGAACAGTATTTTTCATGATAGATTGCGAGCGAATGAATCAACGGATAAATGTAATATAATAAGTTATCTCTTTATGCAGTTGGTATAATAATATAATATGAAAATTTTGTTATCTTATTGGTTGTTTTTTTCCCTTTTCCCCTTTTTGTTTAGAGTTTTCAATATTTTCATTAAGTAAGTCGATCTGAAGATTACAGATCAGTTACTGAAGGATAACAGTCTCAAACGAATAAATAACAATTATTATAATAATCATTTATTTCAGACTTAAAACATCCATATTGTTGTTAGTAGGAACTTAGGGACTAGGTTAGTAAACCAAACACGTATTATATGTATGTACATAAAAACGATCGATTTGTTGTAAAACCTAATATATCACAACATCACAGAAAATTATACTAATAAACCCTTTTAATGCAACTGAGTAAAAGTTAAATACGTGTCTTGATCTGATTGTGTATGTCGCCCGATCAAATCAATTCACAAACAGAACCCCATTTGCGAGACTCTTCAGAACTCATAAAATTGATTCGTTGAAGTCTTCAATTTCTGATTTAATTTAAAGCGACGATAATAAAAGCGGCGGTGGGTGCTGCCGTTTCGAGATAAAGGATTTGTCGTCTGCTGAGCCCGGGCACATGCTAGCTAATCACCCCAATAGGCCGAACCCTATTTTATGCCAGGAACAGACATTCAGTTACAATGGATGCGACGGCTACAGCGATAGCGATAGCTGAGTCATACGATGGAAATCACGAGAAATACTGGTAATCTGTTGCTATGTTACTGTATAGTACTATATATTCAATGCAATATACAAGGAAGAAGGAAAGGGAGGCCTTTGCCCTGCAGTGGGACAACACAGGCTGTTAAAAAAAAAAAAAAAAAAATATATACAAGAAACAATTTTTGTCATTGTACCTAAAATTTTTGAGCAATTTATTGTGCATATTAATTATTTTATTTTTAATTTATTAAGGTTAGCCTACAATTTTTTACACAATACATCATCAAATATAGATATATAGGGGTATATATACACATATATTTGAACCATATTATATTTAATATAAGTATATGATAATAATTCAATTGAACTGGAAAATATTGTTTACATTGGGTGCAAATCTTATTGGAACAGACTATAGGGCAGGTGAATGAACTCGAGCAGATTTTATTATCTAGATGAACAGTACCCATTTTGTAATCACACCTATTTATCTCCCTCGACAAGACAGAACATTGAACCATGAATTTGATGGAATATTTCTCGTTGCAGGAAGGAAAGGTAATGACGGTGAAAGTGCCGACTATAGTGATGTTTCTTTACCCTAAGGTTCAATGACCGGAAATATTTTAGATAAGTCCAAGCGTAACGCCTTTAATATTCCCCCGCAATTTCTATTCCACTTTCTCTAGCACCCATTCCTGCTGAATAAATAAATCAATGCTCTTTGTTGTGACCCGATATTTATGGTATAAGCATATTTCTTATTTAGAATATTGTAGCTATACCTATATCACGAAGAACAATCTATATATATAAAATTTTCGTGTCACAGTTTTCGTTCCCATACTCCTCCGAAACGGCCCTATTGAGTAGGTCTGAGAACCGGCCAACATCTATTTTTCATACCACGAAATTCACGCGGACGAAGTCGCGGGCAACAGCTAGTAATATATAATATAGGTATCTATTTACTTTTAATTAGTTTAAATTCTGTGGAAATTCTGTTTATTACTTCGTGTACTGTGTGAAATGCGTATATTAGTATTCAGGGCTCTATTAATTAATGTAATTGATGAGTATTTCGATCCTTGACTGCTCATTATTGTTAAACAGATTTAAACTTTACTTTTAGATTATAAACTTTATCCCTTATAAAATCCAATAAGTAAGTAAACGGGTAAATGAGTAAGTAAACTCATACATAAGTAACATGAAAACAATCCAGAACTGAAATACCAAACTTTATTCGTGTGGTGAGGTGCGGGCGATCGATGGCAATACATTTGCGGGTGAAACGCTAAAGGGTGCAAATCCCTTTGCAAATGACAGGTCGCATGACCCCATCGAGCGTCCGACGAATAAGCTTAGCGTGGTAGAAGCCACGTCCAATCAATAAACATGCGAATGTAAAGGTAACAATAATTAATATTGACAAGTAGAATACATGTCAGATTGCATTGCTGTGTTACGTAAACTGGGTAAATAATGATGTTACGATGAATAGCCAGGTGACAGTAAATAGGTAAATGTGTTACTCAGTAGCAATAGTTAGGTGGATTTAGGGTGCAACTAGAGAGCCTCCAGGAGTGATGATGCTTACGTACGTCCGGCGCATCTTGAACGGTCAACCTCGCTGCCATCGTTGTTGACTGGCCATTCTCTACACCACGGCATGTTCTATTTCCATGTGGTAATTGCCTTATGTCGTACGAGGAACTTCTTCTTTGAAGATGTAACAATAATCTATTTTAAAGTACCTATTCCATTTTCAATGTTCGAACTTTTTTACGATTTTATGGTTTTCATTTAGGGTCGAGTAGAGTTTATTGTTGTATGTACAGTTGAACAAAGGCCTCCCTCTTAGAGCGCCACAATGAACGACAGCTTGCCAGTCGTACATAGCCTGCCCAAAAATTGGTAGATCTGCAAATGGTGGTTTGAAAGTTGGGTATTTTGTAAACCGTGATTGGACCTAAAACCAACGTGGAACGATTTATCTTGTACTGGGGTTTTCGGTGTTTTGGTCTGAAATTGTTTTTAAAAAAAATCCTCAAAAATACTTTCTACAACCTACTTTATTCTAATATGTATACTATATGTAAATTTTGTAGGCCTACATATTTAAGTAAATATTTTTTTTGTTTATATTATTATTGTTTGTAATAATATACATAATTAGCTATTAGCATTGGAACACGAAAGGTATTAGCTATGTTGTGTTACATAATAGTAGCGCATTCACAGTAGAAACTGAGCACCGATTGTTATCGTTGAATCATAATTTCCGAATCGCGTTTGTTGCGCTTTTAGCACAAATATGTAGGTATATTATTATATAGAGGTGGTGTAATATTGTGGGGCTGCAGCCCAGGGCGCACTGCCGCTTGGGGAGGGTACTAATGGTTATAATTATATGAATCGAATTCGGTGTATTCCTGCCACAAACATGCTTGGTACCTATATATGGAAGAAAACTTATTCAAAAATAATATTTTTTTCTGTTGCAGGGTATTTAATGTCATCATAATAAAGAACAATGTGTGAAATCCTTGTTTTAATTATAATATTGTGTATGTAACGGATTAGTACTATCTCGACATGAGCATTAACCGTATTTTTTAAAGAAACGTTCGATTTTATCGATATTATTAGTTCCAATCTACCGATTAGAACTATCTATATCGATCAAATCGAACAATTCTTTCTTGTAAACTGCAAGTGTCATATTCTTACTTTACTTTTAAAGATAATATACTATTTACCATTGACTAATGGTCAGTGGTAAACACACCGTTGAAAAATGTCTCAGGTATGCCGATGTTTTCCTTCACCATTTTTAGCAACTGATAACTAATTTATCTGATAACTGATAACGAATTGAAAAGACATTGATGCGTGCCGGGAGTTGAACTTGCGATCTTTGACTTGTCAACCCAACAGTCTTACCACTCGGCTAACACTAACAGGCTTCAAATGAAATCATATGTAATATATATTGTAAGTAATAACAGAAAGCAAAAATATTCACGCGTGTTCCTAGATAGCGCGTCGGCAAAACTCGAATGACAAATGCAATTTTGCTGAGAGAACGCTGACGTGAGCAGAATCACATAGGATACTATTGTATTGTTTCTTGCACAGGTTGTTATCTCGACCCTTAAAAAAAGTTAAATAAGAATATTTTTTTAACGTTTATTAAATATTTTCTTTAGGGTGAGAGTAGAGAAGCCTCCACGAGTGATATCATAATAAATATAGTGATATATAATAAATATGGTCGGCGTAGATTGGTTGCTACGCCTTTCTACCATCATAGTTTTCTAGCCAATCTATAACGCATGACCTGTTAGGGGGACTATTGGCCTATTCTAAACTAGTTATTCTAAGAAGAATAAAATTATTCTTGTAAATAAGTATTCTAAGAAAATAATTCTTCTTAGAATAGTTTGAATTTATTAACATAAGTAGTATGTGTATGTTCGAAAAAAGACAATTGTCTGTAGCTGATTGATAGTTAATATCAAATCTCAATATATCCATTTATAAATTTCACGAGCTGCGCCCCGTGGCGTTACCCGCTACGTTTTTCGGGATAAAAAGTAGCCTATGTATTCATCCAGGGTGTCAGCTACCTCTATATGAAATTTCATCAAAATCGGTATAGTCATTTCAGTCAGCGTAAAGAGGTACCAAACATACAAACTCACTCACAAACTTTCGCCTTTATAATATTAGTGTGATGTCAAATGACGTCACAACTCTCAAATCCTTTACAAGCAAACTCTTCGGTTACACCAAGTGTATTGCAAATACATCATCAAACACGATATTACGTTAAATCACAACGACATAACAATTCACATTAAATTACTATTATCTACGTTAAATAGACCATTGTCACTAAATTACAGGCAAATGCCTCGGGACGCGTTGATTGTATCGATATGAAATATTCACGAGCCGAACAAGACGCCAAATAGATATCAAGCGACATAAATCGTTTGTTAAGTAAATATTCTAACTAGCTCCATCTTTAGCTAGTTTATTGTTAATTACGTTAATATGTAACCTACATAAAGTCCGCAGATCAAGGCTTTACTGACCTCTGCCATTGATACCTCGAACTTCATTTATTGAAGTCACGTGTTTCTATAAGCTGGATTTAGCGGTAAGAGAAAGTACTTCCATGTATGAACCTCTCTTTAACCAATTCTCACTGGCTTCGATTTGGAAATTATGCTCCAAAACTGAGAGCTTGAACAATTGTATGACAAACCGCGCACTCAGATACGTTAATAATTACTTAAAAGGACTCTAGCTAAAGATTTTTCGAAGAAAACTTTTATTTAGGTTTAAGTCATACTATAAGTGATCATTCAAATAAATCTACATTGTTCATGCAACTTACGTTTGTCTGGACTTTTAAAGAGACATTGACCCCTGTGTTTGTTTCGGCGTTTCTTCTCAGAGGTAGTCAGTTAAGAAATGCGGACGCCATCTAGTTTTTATTTTATTTTTTTATTGAATTTTGACAATAATAGGTTCCCACAAACATTTTGTGTAAAAGTGTTCGTGAAAACCTATTTAAATCACTTATTCATTTATTCGAGTTATTGATTAAAGTCACGCTTCTGTTGTTTCAGTTTTGAGTGTTCTAAACGTGTACAGCAGTGCCAATGTAAAATGAGAGTAAAGATTTTACGTACCTTCGTATGACAAAAATACTTATCTTCGATCTTTTCCCGAAAGCTTTTTACCTACTTATGTTTTATCAGATTACCGTTAAGGTCTTACGACACTATAAAAGTTCCTTTTCGCGGGCTAGAATTTTGTACGTAAAACGTGGCAGATTTTTGTAGAGCATTTGCAGCGCACGCTCTTTGTGGGTGATGCGTCAGTAGAGAGTGCGCCAGGCGTCTGGACATCGTTAGTCCTAGAAGTTTTAAAGGATACTGTGTGACGGTTCGCGGTCCAATATCTTAGAACTGCTGAGCGTGTCCTAACAATTATCTTCTTCTCATTATATCTGTATATTACTAGTTTAAGTTTTCGTGTTAGATTATCCGCTCCCTCAGAAAGCAAAACTATGATTCTGAACTAAGTTTTCATTGTAGTAATAAATACTCTATACACTATCTCTATCTTAATAAACCTAATGATTGTAATGGTAAAAGAAGTTGTGAATGTGGTGAGGAAACCCAAATGATCACCAAGCTCAAAAATAAATTAGATCATGGCAGATATATTTGCTGTCATTTTATACGGAGACGCCACTTCCTCTTGGCATCATAAATTTACCTTTTATGACACCAACGCGTAAGAAGGGATTATTGGTAGCCGAATATCAAGCGGAAATAGACGTCGCCTAGTATTTTTTATTTCTGATTAAGACTACGTGATGTCTTTGGAGTATTCCTGATTGGAATTCTTTAGGTCTCCCTAAGTATCAGATGTATTCTTGGTAGTGGCATCACTCCAAAAATTAAATGACTTGTTAGAGGTGATATAAATACCTACTATAGGTACAGTAGGTAGGTACCAAAACTAACAAGGCGACTTCATGAATATATAAAAGTAATAGGTTTTAAAATAAATTAAGGTTATGAGTGTAGACGCAAGCAATCAGAATTAATAGACCTACTCATTGTTTATTAATAGATATAATTGAATGCTACGTCTAACTCCTACATAATTCCATTATTAGTAGAATGCCGCGTTTATTTAAATTAGATCTACTTATAAACCTTAGAACGTTATCCCCCTATTTTTTAACCTTCCCCTAGTAGCCTCCGGCTTTCAATTCCCACATGGCTCCGTCACAATTGAAATATATTTGTCCTTTACAAGAATATTCCTCTAATTTCACTACTAATATAAAGTACTTTATTTTACTTAAATATTTTAATAGCATAGCAAAACTGAGAAATATAGTGAAAGTTTTCCATTTAGCACAGAATGGAAAAACACAAAGAAACCTTATTATGTATGATAAAAAATAGGTATTAAAGTGAAATGAATGTTTGATAGGGAGCATTTATTTGTCTGCGTAATGAGGTAGAGGGTATTCCATTAATGTTATTGAAAAATAGTCGTTAGTGTGAGTGGCGTGGAGTGGTATGAAAGTGGAGGCGGCGAGTTTGGCTGGAACTCTTCGTATGAAGTTAATTGGATTTTTCCGTTTGCCACGCCGCGTACGTGTGCTGTTTGAATATTAAGTGACTTAACTGTGTTTTGAACACACCACTAAAGATGCTCTTTTACGTCCATTAGGTAAAACATTTTCTATTGAATGTTATGTAAATATAATTAATTGGTGTAAGTACTGTTTCAGCTTTATTTTACTTCAGGTTGCCAGTTTAATCCCAGCAAAATGTGCCAACCTTTTATACCGATTTTTATTGTTTGCGAATGTAAAATTCTATGCCTGAAAATCCGAAAGGAAAAATTTTACCTATATTTTCGTATCAAAGTTATAAGCGAGTGTAAAATATGGCAGGATAAAGTTTTATTTGTAATATTTCAAATAATTTAAACTGAAATTTCACTTGTAGATTGTTTGACACCGCGGCAAGGACGTATAGTTCCCGAGGGCGAACGGAAATACAAGTTGCACGCGGCCGAAGTTGCTGACAAAAGCTTTGAAATCTCGTATCTATAACATGCATTTTGTTAGTTAGTTTAATATTTGTTTTAAATAAAGGCTATAGTTGCTAAATATTCAATTAATTCATTTCTAAAATTACCAAATCTAAAATCAAACGACAACCTCTTTATTAAAACAGTTACAATTTTGTACAACTGATTGATAAATTAAATTTACATGTTCCACATCAAAGCTTGACATAAATGTTAGTAATATTATGTTTTGAAATGAACTGGCAAGCTCTATGTAGATATGTAAAACAATCTCTACGGTTATAGCTCATTATATAATTTGGGGACAGCTATTATTCGAAGTTTAAAGGCTAACATTCATTTACAATAGAAATGCACGACCCGTAACAACTACCGTTTATGTGTATCACCGTTACATTAAAATAGGGTAGGTAATGTGTTGTGTAACAGTATAATGTTCGGGTAAACAGTTCTATGTAAAGGTTTACACGGGTATGGAATTAATTATTCCCAGTTTCACAGGTGAACTAACAAGGGGTGTGCAAATGTCGGCCCTAATCAACGCCGCCGAGCCTACGTATTAGTGAAAGACTGATCACTGGTTTATGTGACAATTTACCTATTCAGTGACGCCGACTGAATGGCAATATTCAGAAGATAGTATACCATTCTATTTGTATATCTCGCGCGTCCTCATCTCCTAGCATCGCATTTCCTTATTCGATAAAATAAGATTGAACACACAACATCAACAGTAAAAAGCTATACTAAACAGATTTTGTACAAACCGTAGGTATATTGATTACTATGTCCGATTTTATCTATATCATGGAAAACCCTTATTAAAAACTCTATTAAATTAAATTACGAGTTAACTAGTTTTCACAATATAAACCTACCTTTATTATTATCACACGATCCTTTAAAAGGCTTAGGCAGACCACGGATAGACCCGTCGCGGCTGGCGAAACCTTGCATGTGAGACAAATGTATTTTATTTAAAACAGTCAACTTGGAATATATTTTTTATTTAAACAGTAATGTGTTTATACTCGGTCTTTGTGAGCAGTGATTTATGTCGCAAACAACGAAATACAAGTTAAAACAATGAACCTTTATTAATGGACGCATGAAATGTTTCCTGTTCTGATATTACGTATTGCTATAAAAGTACAGTCGAGTAATTCGAGCCAGCACAGTGAGAAAGCTCAAACACCGAATGGTTCTCCCATTCCCCCTGCGGCCTTGGTAGTGCGCGTTACACAATCAATCTTAATATAATAGCGTTTATGTAGCTGGACGCACATATGTTTGTTGGTCATGATTTTTTAAATGTTATTTATGTATGTGTTTGATCCTATGGCGCCCAGCGGGTATAGAACAGATGTATCTTATTCACGCTGTGTAATGTACCAATATTTTGCTTTCTACTTGCGATTATTTTGAGTAGAGGTTTCTAGAAAGCCGCAAAGCTTCAGGCTAATTGTCTAGACTTGATATCGCAATCCAATCAAATTTAACTATGCTAGGTTTCCATACGTAATATTCTATTGACGTTTGACTTTCATAGTCAAGGGCGTACCTAATATGTATTCGAGTATATCCTATTCTTCTAATATATTTCTCCTTTCGCAGGACTGCTGAAAGAAATTTCTTGATGAAATAAGCAGTACCTTTGTACTTAATGTTTCTCTTGTTCTTTCTTACTTTTTATATTGTGTCAACATAAATTGTTAATAAATGAATTCTTTTTGTATTTTAATAGATATTCAACTGGTGTACGGATTGTACACTCTCTCTCTCTCTTAACCTATCGCGGTCCATTGTTGGACATTGGCATAAATTGTATACTCGTGCAACCTAAATTAAGTAAGGTATTGCACACCTTCTGTAGCCAATACTTACTGATAGCCTAAAGAATTTGCAAACGGGACTATTGTGACAAGTTACGGAATCTAAAAAATATAATGACACCAAATGATATTTGGTTTATTAACGGTAGCTATATTTTCATCTTTTAATTGACCATGATAGAATCATTTTAAAAAGCCTGGTTGAATTTTATTTTAAGCGAATTTTGTTTACGTTCGCTAGGGTGTGTTAGTGGTGCAGAAATAAAACTGCTCCTAGCCTAATTGCAGTTAGGTACCAATTACAAAGAGGGGGAAAGTGCGGGAGCACTGTTTATTACTTTTAATCGAACTTTATAAACTCTTCGAAAAATGTGTTGGGTATTCGTAAAACATTTTTGAGATCTCCATATTTTGATACAATTTAAAAAGTAGCTGCTAGTATTAAAATAATGTATATACTCTTGTTTTTCATGGGTAATAGATATTTGGCAAAAACTTCAAGTATACTACAAATTAAATTAGAGAGTTGCAATTAAAATGAAAATCAATCCTTCAATTATTCATAATTTCTTTGCCCTGCAGTGGGACAGTTATATGTTATTATTATTATTAATTAAAAGGTGCAATAATTTTGGGATAAATGACAATTCATTATTCATTTGACCTTTACAAAAGTTCAGATTTTGTTGAGATAACCCCTTTTAAAAATTCATGAATGAAAGTGTACATAGTAAATGTCTAATTTACATTTGGCTTTAAAAATTATATTTTCCAAGTGAAATATAACAATAAAATGTTTTAAAAGAAAAGCTTTTTTCAGTGTGTATTTAGATTTTACCTCGAGTAGTGGTTTATTTTACGGAGCTAAAAAATATAAAATTGGAGCTTCTATTATTAACTTAATCCTACTTTATCCTTAGAGAATATGCAATTTGGACCTGAGTTCTAATAACGACGTAGTAGCTTTGAGGTTTATGAACTTGATTTATATGCACATGGTTGCGGATTCCATTCAGGCAAGATTCAATTAAACTTTTACAAAATCATTTTTTCCCCTGTATCGTAGGTGCTTTTAACAAACGTGAAATATCACATACACAAACACCCAGACTCGGGACAAACAATTGCGGATCGCATAAATTTTTGTCCCGTGCGGGAATCAAACCCACAACCCTTAGCACAGCAGTCCAATCGCTTAGCCATTGCGTCGTCAAATAAATCTTATATATAAAATTCTCGTGTCACAATGTTCATTCCCGTACTCCTCCGAAACGGCTTGACCGATTCTCATATAATTTTCTGAGCATATTGAGTAGGTCTGAGAATCGGCCAACATCTATTTTTCATACTCCGGGTCAGCTAGTTGTTATATAACGTTCTTTCTCTAACA
Organism: Abrostola triplasia; assembly: GCA_946251915.1. Taxonomy (NCBI): domain Eukaryota; kingdom Metazoa; phylum Arthropoda; class Insecta; order Lepidoptera; family Noctuidae; genus Abrostola; species Abrostola triplasia. The sequence goes on along the minus strand of OX276428.1, from coordinate 8,343,344 downwards.
CACCACTGGCTGATAACAGTACGCTACCATTATTATACCTCCTCTCACTCTCTATGCACCTGGTATAATACCTAGCCTACCCAAACCCATAAGGGAATACTACATATCTGTAGGTATGTTCCTACATGCATGCAATATGAATACTTAACCATTCATGTAGGTAACACAGTCTGATAGATTAATTCCCTGGAGGGAAACCGGACGGGCCAACGTGTACGCAGATGTCACAACACACATATATTTTACCCAACACAAATAATTCAGATGTTTTCAATAAATTTCGGAGGACTCACCTTTATAGTTTTTTAATTAAAAATATACTGTATAAGATAACGTCACGTACCTGAAGGGGTAGCCAGAGGAGCACATATAGTACACCCATATATCGCCAGTTATAGTTTTTAGGTTCCAATGTAATAGGGGGCTAGCCTATTGCCATCAACCGGGCACATATCCAGACTCCAGGCTGCTACTGAGAATTACCTAATGGAAAAATCCAGTAACACTTTGCTCGACCCGGGATTCGAACCCAGGACTTGTGATCCGTAGTCGTGCTTAGCAACCACTAGTCCGAAGGCAGTCTATACTATCATATTTTTAACGTAATTTTACAACTTAGGTACTTCAAATTATTTTTCATTTAGTTGCCAGGTGCTCATGTATGAAAACGAAATTGCACGACTAGTTTATTGCGAGAACGTTCTTATGAGTTCATGAGTAGAAGAAGCTTCTATAGAGATTTCCCCTGTATCGACACGTGACAATGATATTTACTCGATCCGCAATAGAGCCTACGCCCCTACCATTGTTCACTTTGTCAATTGCATCGGAAAATCTCCAGTCAAGTCATTCCCAGCCAGGTTTACGAGGGCTAATATTGTTTTATTTGTAAGTCCCATGAGAAATCCATAACAAAGAATCAGAGTAAAAATATAATTATTTTACATCAAAACAAGTAAGTATATCGCTGTATTGTACCTGTTTATGGCACTTCCAAAACTTATAAAAATGTACAATTTACATATCTAGGCCAGTAGGTCAGCGCCTACCAAACATTGATATTAGGAGGGAACGTAGGGCGCTGTCTGTCCTCCAATACACCGATTCTACTTATATACCGCCATCGATGAAATATGGGTGTTAAGAACAGCTTCTCTATCTATAGGTCCTATTGCATAACCTAAATAATTTGTAAGCCAAACATATTATGAATAAAAAAACCATGATGGTACCAAACCACACTAGAATACTTAGGAATGTATCGTAAAGCCTTAATATAAAATAAAAGTAACCGGTGAGTCAATGACACAATAAAAAAATATAAAAAAATGCTTCGGTTTTCAAAGAACTAATTTTTCTCCCGCTTTGACCGCACCAAATTATACCACTCACTAAAGTGTAATAACTTTGTTGAAAGAAAAAGTAAAAACTTGATCCAGCTGCTTTCTAACTGAGTTAGGCAGAGATGTCGGCAAAGGATTTGAGAGAAGTCTCAATTACTAAGCTCAAGAAAGTTGTCTTTATTGCATGCGTATTTTATTTGTTTACTTTCCTCTTTTCACTGAAAACTTTTGTTAATTTTCTTTTTGTTTTATTACTGTACAATATTTTTTCCCTTAATTTATTACTCTCCGCAGCAGATGTGCTCAACATTCTTCGTCTTTCCAACGATACCTACGGAAGCGCCATTTATTGTTTAATATTAGGAGGTTTGATATTGGGTACATAACTCACTGTATACACGCGCAAGCAGTGAAGAGCGTTTCACATTCGTATAGTTGATTACGAGCCACGACTCTCAAACAACTTATCCAGCTTATAATAAACAGAGACAGAAATTATTCACTAACTTTGTCCTGAGCGCAAAATTTATGGTACGTTTACCACAAAATTTCTCAACAATGAACGACTCGCTTGGGTTTTAAGCTTTATAACTTTGCTCGTTGTGGTTTACGATTCAGATAAGCAATATCTGACAGAAAGCCATTGGATCGGATACAAGCCAGATCTGTGATCCGATTCCGCACAGTTCTACCGCCTTTACTACCTGCGCCCAACAATATTATATTATTAAATTATATGTCACAGTACTTATTCGTACCTTTTACTACGAATTGGATAAATATAATTTCGCGAGGGCCTACCAGAGAGTTGTTATTTACACCCCTTAGTATGACATTATATTTTATGCCGGTATTATAAACTGAGACACTGTTTTCCGTGTTTATAGCATGGATGATGGGTGTAAGTAGTAGTAGGCATTGCTTAATGTGTGTTAAAGTAAAGTATAATTTTCTATGGCGAAGAAAATGATATCATAGGAAAGTCTGGAAAGTCCAGGTCTTGAGTAGTCAAGACAGTAACACAATTTAAAATTTATGTGATCTACTCTCAGTATTCACAGTTCTAGAACCTATTGTGTAAATATAAAAACAAAATCGATCAACCAAATAATTAAACTTACCTACAAACAAGCAATCAAGTGTGCGGTGCATTAAAAATTAACTAGATATGCGACCGTGAAGAAGTTTAAACGATGAGAGTAGAACAATGTTCTAAGCTTTATCTTACCTGTGTCCAATGTCAATTGAGCCCTATATGTTAGTATCCGATAGTATATTGAGGAATACATTTGGTCAGAGTCAACTCGATATTATGTTGGCTAGCCTTAACGCATTAACGAAATTAATCGTATGTATGTACGTTGTAGATTCAGACCCGCCTATAGTGTAACCGCAAGCAATCAGTCCCATACCTACAGGTCTAGTCTGGCCAAGACGCGAAATTCCAGTATAATCATAACACATCTGCAGCCCCCAAAGGAGATAAAGGTGTGATAATACGTTCTGAAAAAAATATCCGAATTCAAAAATGTTTTAAAAAGAACGAGCATTCTTTTTGTGAGATTTGTTCATTGGGTTCATTCTTCACAAGTGGAGTACATAAATATGTATATCCTTAGGGAATACGAATCTCCATTCAAAAAGGAACGCCGCGAGTTATTTCGTCCCTTGTTTACACCAACATTACTAACTTTGCAGTTAAAGTTGTGACAACAATGAAGGGCAAGTCAATCGTCAACTAACATCATTATAGTTGTTATGATAAGATTAAGTTGGTAATATTCGAGAGTGAATATTAGGGGTGTGTTTTACATTCATTGGGTGCTAAAACGACCGTCATTGCTCGTATGCCTAAACATTGACCACCTTATCATACGTACTTTAGTTACCGAATGACGGTACTAATATTAGAGGTCATTAAAGATTTACATGACGATTATTAACACGAGTTTATTAAACATTTATGAGGTACAATCAGCATCATAAATAGTTGAACATTTTATTTTTTAACATACCATTGATTAATAAACAACTTTTTATATAGTAAAAAGTCTTACATATTCTCAGATCATAATTTGGACGATTCTTAATTTGAAACATATAACTTGATTTGATATTTGTTTCAATATTTGACATAAGGTTCTTAACATATTGAGCTACTTATGATGGAGAGTGTACCTACTTAAGTTACAAGTTGGGCTAAGAGAAACGAGAATGGCGGTAATTTCCCCCATATTTAGTCAATGTATTCTCAGGTTCCAAGCTATCTCCATACCAAATTTCAACGTAGTAATCCGATTTGCGGCTTAGCCGTAACGGTCAGGCAGGAATACTTTTACGTTCATAATGAATGAATGAATGAATGATATAAATGTTTTACAGCTCACGTAGACTTTCGAGACTTAATTTATTATTAGTAGTTGTGCTAAATAAAAGCAATGTTAGTAACATTCTTGAAGTAGTTAATAAGTTGTAAAACTTGGCTGAACTTTGTTTAAGTTGTTTTGTAATGTGTAATAATTAAACTTGCTTTTGCCAAGTGTAACATTATTATACCGACCTAGTAAAGTAAATCTATATAATTATATTTACCTATACATATATTTATTTAACAAACAAAACTTTTTTTAAAAGAGTGTGTATCACAAATATGAAATATCACATAGGTACACAAATACCCAGACTCGGGACAAATATCTACGGCTCGCACAATTTTTTCTGCCGTGCGGGAATCGAACACCCAACCCTTGGCGCAGCAGTTTAATCGCTTAGCCACTGCGCAGGTCATCTACTCAATGAGCTCGAAGACATAACATGCGTGCTCATAGCTTAATGTGTACGTTAAGTTGTTAAATCTTCTGCTGAAACTACAGAAGGCGATAAATTCATTCCAGACATTCAACAAATATTTTTGGATCATTCGCCCTGTGAAGAAATCGATTACTTGATCCTCCGTAATGAAGATGTAACTCCTTCCATGGACAGATAACGTTTAATGTTCGACACGTTAGACATAACGATAAGAAAACTATAGTTACAATAACACAGGTCTAATGCAAATAAGAAATAAGGGTGCGTTTACATTAATGCGTATCAAATTCTCTTTGAGAACAATGACAATATCACCTTGATCCTGATACGTTTATTTAGGCGTGCACAAAGCCATTGTAAGGGCGTAATTCTCTCACACTAATGAGTTATAAACATTATCTGTTGCTTTTTGAAAGACCACTCGGTCCCTCCGGTACTTATAGATAGGGGTTTTAGAATTCCGAATGATATCTATGTAGTGATGAGTGGGGGCTACCTCGAACAAAAAATCCACGCTTTCAATTTCTGTTTGGAATTTCATTTGGTTTTTTGTGACTGTTGGGTCGTATTCGTTAACATGCGTAAAAACAGCCAATACGACAACGGTATGATACTCTTTTCACAAAAATCGGACGACGTTCTGCAAAAAATATATTTCAGAATATTTTAGATATTACTATCGCGATATTTAATTTAAAGTATTTCATCGTTTATATTTAATTAAGTTTATTTCTTTTCCTCTATCTTGTATTTGATCTCACCTAAGTAAAATGACAGAATTTTAAACCATCAGAACATATTGAACAATGATATTTTTACTCAAGTAAATGCTTTGGTATGGTATTATCGAATCATTTACAAATATCGGAGTTACAAATAAATTTAACAAATATCTCTCTGTTAATAAGTATGAAATGCGTTATTTTCCATAATTTTCTTTTACATATATAATTTTCTTTTACAATAACATAGAATGTACTGCACCTGTGTATAATAATAGCATGATCACGCAGCCAACGTTCATAAATTAGGTTTTATCCGAGTCAACGGTTCATTAGCATAGCATGTTGCGCTCCTATCGCGATGCACCGACGCGCATCGCTGACCACGTTATGCACTGTTATGCTGTGAATACAGCGCCCAATGAGCATTTAGTGTGCCAACCGTTCGCTTCAACTATTTACTATTTGACAGACCATTTGATCATTACCTCCATAGTGTATAATGAGCTTAACTTTATAACAACGCGTATCGCAGTGTTAGAGTCGTGTGTCTTAAAATAGGTTAAATATCATGATCTATTAAGCTATCTGCTGACTATCTAAAGTGCTTATCAAAATTTGATAACTTGGGAATGACATCATACAAAGTTCGCAGACTGTCAGACTTAAATGCTTTGACATAATAACAGTCGGGTCAGTCGGAGTTCGTATTCCTTCTAGGACTGACCTAACTTAGTTACGTATAGTCACTAGGGACATCCGACTTTTTTATTCAAGTCATAACAGTATTCACTTTTCGGTAAAATAATTTGCGGCCGACTTTTTTATAACAGGATTTTCGCAAAACCCAAGTATTAAGCGTTGCCCAACTTTATTTGACATTAACCGAAACAAAAAATGAGTTCACAAAAATTAATCTTAAGTTATTTGGTGTGCTTCAAACTTCGGGCTAAATCTGCTACAACGTCTTTAATGTGATCAAAATTCTCTGTTATACAGATCACCTGCAAAATGATTGAAATGATACTTGTTGACAGCGGTGAAGAATTACATTGTTTTAGAAAAATATAACATTTTTAAGTTCTAAAATAATATTGAAATACTAAAGAAAATAAAACCTAAATATAGTAGGTATATTGTACCTATCAAACAAAAATAAAAATAAGCAATAAAATAGCGACTGTGATTGAATATTTTGGAGTAGCAACTCCGGTTTGAGCTCCTTCTCATTGCCAGCCAGTATCTTAAAATGTCAAACGCAAATCCGGGTCCTAAGCCGAAACCCGGGCCTCATTATGAGGTGCCCTTATTTAATAGATACGGGCGCAGCACAGACTCAAAATTTACCTTTATCAAAGTTACCTATTGTAACATTGATATTTGCTTTCGTACTTTAGCGAAACTGAAACGATATAAGGTGGTTATTTGATCCAAATATGATGCTTTTTAATGAACAAAATGTTCAACAGAAATATTAAATGTTTTTTTTTTGAGAAATGGATGTTTTGCTTTAATCTCCTGCTTTTACTTTTTAAGTATGGATAGATTAAAGTCAAAATCCAATATAAAAGATACTATACATCAATCTTTTTTTTTTATAATCGTTTAAATGGGAAAACGTAACATTTTGCAGTGAGTAATAACAACCAAACCCATTAGTCGCATTATTTTTTATCGCTGGTTGTAGTTAAGGGTTCACCACATAAGTCCGTACTGATCCGACTTAAGCCAGATTCCCGTATCAAATGAATCGTCGCCTTCGTTGTTTAGTTCTAGTAATGCTGGACAACTGGAGTTTAATCCCTATAGTTCACACTTCAGTAACTTATTAAACAGTTTATTTAAAAGTCACGATAGGTCGCGCTTTTTAGCTTTGCGTAGGTAAAAAAGAGATTTCAAATTATGATAGGATAATAAGACTTTCTAATTCAGTATTTGAAACTTTCTCCCTATTCCTAAAAGTCAGACAATAAGTTAGATATCAAATTAAAGTTTACTGAAAGCAGAAAACAAGCATCAAAACATGGAGGATGAATGCCCAATCTACGATTCTATTTAAAAGTTCTGTAACTTTTATTAGTTGTATATTCTGACGCCAAATGCATGACTTAATTTAAAAGCCGTCGACGGCTTTAATAGGGTTTTGAACTATATAAAATCTTGCCATACTCAGGCATAAGAATGCCCGTTTTATCTCCTTTGCCTCTGCCATATTTTTTTTGAGCATGAACGAATTTACACTGGTCTTAGGTTACACAAGTGTTTTACAAACTTTTGCGAAATCAGGGCTTCATCGGTATTTCATTTTTGGGTATTTTTGATTACGTAACTAATGAACTGATACTCCAGCTGTATGGAGAGAACCCTTGAATATTGGTGAAACGTCGTTGTCTGTGGAAGATAAGGAAAAAATCCAGCGGTACGATGATCAAAGCGTAGTAGACAGATCTTATTCTCCACACCTCTCTTTGTTTTTTGCTGTGTTTAAACAGCATCAAGAATGACCCAGGACCGACACATTTTGTGCCAATCCAAGGCAAATTAAACAGATGGGCCTCAGCACTGATCTACTGACTACAAAAAAGCTACCTACGTAGTTCTTAGTACATTTCATTTTAGGGATCAATATATCTTATACTCGCCGCTATCGGACTTGGACATCGAATTGTTATTGCTGATAGAATGTGACCCTATCTCGTTTAAAGGTGCCATCCAAGTTAATTGTTACTGTAGTATATAGGACCAATCAGGAAAAACCGCCTTATAACCGTTACCACTACGTAGGGCAATGATTGATCCTCGGTGAATATTAAATATTTTGATTGTATAAAACGTTATAGTAAAATATTTTCATTTAAAGTACTACTACTACACTTACCTAAGTGTAGTAGTACTTTACGTCCATATTAATCAACCATCACAATACCATAATAATCAAATGAAATTAAATTTCTCAAATCACAATTTTTTAGAGAATAGTTTTGAGCAAATATTCTGCTTGAAAAAGATCTTACTTATTCGTTCCGAATTCGTCAAAAACATTGTTCATGATTATCCTAAGTACACACGCACACACACAACTGATTAGACAAGGCACGTACATATATATAAAGAGCGTGAGTCGAACTAATTATGCTAATATTTGTGTTACGCCATAGATATAAATGTGGTTAGGTAATCTGTTTAGGGAATCGCCTTTGAGACTCTTGAGAGCGGCCTAACCAAACTAACAGCATCTGAACAGAATACTGATTACCCGCGGCCCCTGCTTAAATATTCAATGACGATGTAGTCTTTTGGTAACTTAATTATAATCAATATATTAATGAGAATTTTATCCATATTCAATTATTTCGGATAGTCCAGTTATTTTCTCTTGCGAAGATTACGAACTTAGTGCGTATTAATGAAATTCCTCCCATCAAATTATAGATATTTCGTTACGTGATAGGGATACTTGGGATAGAAATTTTTCGGATGGTTCCTTCATTAATCGGTAGCTTTGAGGTGTTTACGAATGCTGCGAGCGTTTCAAGATGGCTTACGTAATAACGCTTAAAATATCTCCTAATAAATCTTTTATGTATGATGGAGCTGAACACCAATCATCACTAATTATGATGTTACTGATATCGTGTAATATGGCTCGCTTTGTATTATCTGTCAGCAATATGAATTGAGCGGTCAAATTGAATTTCATAATTAATGGATTCATCGCTACACTTGCTCGTAGAGTATCACATGACTTATTCTAATACTCTCTACGTTTCAGTGTCTATGCCCCCCATCCTCTTGTATATCATCGTTAACTTTGAGTTCGTTAATAATAGTTACGTACAAAATTGTTGGAATATAATATTCAAATGGTGTATTCTTTTGTTCTCGTTCTATTCAGTTCACGCATGGATTCAAGGAAGTTTCAGACCGCTGAAACGTTAATTACTTAACTTTTTGTTAGCTTCAACCGCTCAAATTTGTCGAAAAGTTCTCTCTGCTCGGATGTTAAGGTTCACATAATACCGTGACTGCGTACAACCAGGGTGAACAATTATGTTACTATGTATAACATCACGCCTGTTTCATAGGAGAGAGAAGGCATTGGTGTACTGTTGGCATAGTTGCACAGCCATAAGTTGGATAGCACTTATTGGCCTTTGGGCTGTTACTTACTAAGATTTTTTCTTGCTGTGTGATGAATATAAAATAGATGAAACGTAAACAATAAACGGTATGATTGAACTTTTTGAAAGAAGTTCTTAACAATGAATAGGATTATTAATTCGAGAGCACCCAGATGGACAGAGACTTACGTTTCAATTATGTATGTAACGTTTAAATAGATACCTGCACAAGGCCTTAATGCTATACAGCAATGTATATACCATATTAAGGCGGGTTAATCAGGTACGAATATCTGACAATGCTGATTCGATTGAAGTCGTCAAGTAGGTGTACGCCTCCAGTGCACTATTACGCCTCACGGTTCCTCAGTGCCACTATACACGACTACATTCCTTGTCAATTCCTTGAGGACCGCATTGCAGCATTTGAATTATTTATCAGTTTCCTTTGTGTTACATCCAAAACCAACTATTTCGTACGGGGCTCCCGATTTTCCTTTCTATTTTATTGTTTCGTTAAACAATTTGATGTATGAAAGCCCTGGGATTGACGTAATTAATCAACGCACGCTGTACTGAGATCACTGGGAATTATTGCTTAGAACACCCTTTGACTCATTTATCATTAGATATGCTTATCATTACAAACAGTTACGTCGCGCACCATTCAGGAGTAACTATGATACTCTCATACGCAATGTATGATTGATTTTGTATTCTGTTTTTATAAAGTAACGGAGGAAGCGAAATGAAACACAAATACACTGGAAATGGAAAAGCATGATGTAAATAAACTCATACTGTAGATATGTTACCGACAGCCACGTCTGTTGTTATCAGATAAGGTTGGTTTACCTCATGTATACGGTTTGGTTACTTAGTACCAGTTTTAGGAAGTCATTTAGCAATATAGGTACTTCATTATGTACTGTAATGACTGAGGAATGGTACTTCTTGTCTAAGAGCCATACACATATTGTACCAATATTGTCAAAATTATCTTCATTCTGTTCACTGGCGCCTCTTGCGGACTCAAAGTTTTGATAATCATGGGTGTCGATAAAATCTCGAATCTCAAATTAGCTGGTTCTCAACACAATGTCCTTCCAACGTAAACTAATCACCACGACCTACTTAAACTCCATCAACAAAGAACAGGTACTCCGCTGTTCTGTTACGTGATATTATTTGTGTCACCTCAGGTGGAATTTATCAAATAAGAAATTCGATGATGGTAATACTGTAAAAAGTGGCTCGGCGCAGCGTAACAAGGATGTCTTTATGAAATTATGTTTTGCCCCGCGTTGAGTAGCTGACGTTGACAAATGACGTGCGGGTTGTTTTTCACTGTCGGATCGAAGTGACATGTTTTGCCGTAACTGTGAAGTGGAGAATCTGTAAAGTGAAATGAGAACGAAGTAAAAAATCGTATCTCGGCTAATTATATAAAACCCCTCACATTTCTAGTTTTAATTAAAGTCTAAACCTGGAAACTAAACTGTTCAAATATGAAGATGTATTTCATAGTAATTATATTTCAGGAGTTCAAAACAAGCGGATTTACCCAAAAGTTTCCAGGAATGTAAAATAGTAGGTACGTGTAGTCATTTAGTTAAGGTAAAGTGTACCAACCCAATTACGTATTCTGAACCTATATTCCATGAAATAACATAATAAACATCCTCATAATCCAAACTTTTACACGAGTAGTAATATATTAAATGACATTAGTAGGAGAAACGAATGCGAACAATCTCAGCACCCGATCCGTTTCTATTGATTTATTCGAGCGAAGGGGCGCCCTTTCCTCACAGTTTGTGATAACTGTTGTCCTTCGCCGATTGATCTGATTGATAGAGTCAACAGTAGGAGCGCTCCTCAATCTATCTCCTATCCAAGCCTGATGACATCCAGTGATATTGCGATGCACCGCTGCACCCTCTCGCAAAAACGAAATCGAATCTCCATTCTTCACCGGCGACGCTAGTAGCGATTCAAGAGTAAAAAGGAAATTGATGTATCAACCCTGTTATTTGTTTGTAGAAGACCTTGATAAAAGTAACAAATGTATATAGATATTAGGTTCTTGTTCAATATTGTATTTCATACAGGCTCGGCACGGGGTTGAGTAACACGACGTAGCCGTAACGTTGACGTAAACAAAGGTCTTGCCATCGCATAAACAGGCCCATAAACATATTTCTTTTGCTGAGAAAACGAAATAGCTATCGAGATTCCGTAGTAAAAATTCGAATGAGACCGCTGTTATTTATTATTTAGGTGGAGGACAGATTTATTTACATCGCAGTTTTCTAACAACAAGAAATATCGTCTATAGGGATTGCTTTTAATTAAAATGCCACAATATGATGAGTAAGGACCAAATAAATGAATCTGTTTGTTTTTTAAGATGAGAATAATATTAAGAGACTTTTTATTTACCTATTGCCATTATGTATTAACCTACCTATATACATAGTTATACTTATTTGCCGACCTCACACTAGAATGGAAAGGCCATGTCGTAAAGGTATATATGTGTAACATCCAGGTCATTATCTGTGCCCATCTACTATAAGGTCGGCTTTCAATTTACGCAGATGTTGTCGAATAATAGGGTTTACTATAATCGACGGCTGTTAGTTCGACCTTTTTTGTGACATGACACATTCATACATGTTTATCAAGTTGGAGCTGGCAAGTGTAAATATAACTGTGAGATATGTATCTAACTACTATTTTGTAGGTATTGGATACGCTCGATATTAAGTTCTCGATGCGATAGTATTGTTTGTTGGAATGTATTCCTAAAAATTATAATTTGGACTAATTCTTAATTCTGTATTGTACCTACACATAACTTAAACATCAACAGAATATTATGAATATAATATCAATATGAAATTTGATATACAAGTGCGAGCTTAACTCACAATTGAGTTCTGACTACTTAGAGACTGGACTTTATAGTGCTTTTTTTGTCAGAGCTCTTTGATCAATACGATCAGAATCTACTGATTCGCTTATGAATGGATCGGCAACGTACCTACCTATGTAGACGTGGTCTTTTTACCCGACTACGGCAAAGCCAAAAGGAAGGGTTATGTTTTAGCTGTCTATGTATATTTATAACACGTAAATATAAATATTATTATTACCTACTGATCGGTATTAAACGATATAAGGTTACTATAAAGGTTGTATAGAGATACATAAACGGCGTATGTAGAAAAAATAAATAGACGTATTTATTTTTCCTGATACCATATGAAGTATTTTCTTTACTCACTTCTTGTTATGTTTACATTACAAAAGATACGTATCTTAAGTACATACCTCAAGGTAAGACTAGTACTCAAAGCTAGGTCAAACGACTCCACGAACTCTTTATGAGAGCGTTATAACTAAACACGTCGTGGATTCTGGATAAGGCGTAAATATTCCACAAGAAAAATGTCCCGCTGAGTACCTAGACTCACGCATAAGGGATTATGTAATGTTGTGTTACGTACCTGCGGCCTATATATTATGCTGTAAGACCTGTATGTTGATAACAAACTGAGATACCCGGCGGGCTGGCATAAGTACCTTTAATCTCAGATGCTTTGTAGTTTTTGACAGCCTGAGAGAATACTTTCGCAGCGTGTAGGTTTTTTAATGTATTATCCACTATATTTGCTTTTAGGTACCAATAATGTTGTCTCACACAGCGATATTTTGCCGTCATTACATTTATGAGTCACAAATTCAAAATTCAGAACAATATATAAGTCATTAAAACGCATGAATAAAGGAATAAAAACTAATCGAACATGCAATCCTAAATATAAAATTGGCTTAACTAGAATATTATTTTCAAATTGATAATTTATGAATGTCGTTGGAAACATTGTTAAAAGATAAATCATACACTAGTTTTATACCTGAATAGAATTAAAATCTGCTTATAATAATTGATCAAAATGACTCCCACATAAAACGTATATAACGCTTGATCACAAGTTGACGTCACAGCATCATTAAACATCACTAATCCGAAAACAAGACCATCAAAGTGCAATCACCAACACCTACAAACAAGGAGTTCTAGTACACAATATTAGTTCATTATCTATCACTTAAACATGTTCGAGGGGACGGATGGAGCCCATCTAATGATTATCACATATTGCTTTAGTACGCGCCGGCGTGGGGGTTAACTCGCTAATATCACATTAGAACCGTTCCCCGTTATCTGACGGCCTGGCCTCGGCTCCCGGCCTCATAGGGTATAATCCCGGACTCTAGGTCCCCAATCCTGTGTTTACTACGGATTACTTTGTCGCTTCGATGACAATACGATATTCAACTTGTCAAGTATTATAAAATGATACGGATGTTGAGTTAAAATACCTAGGAATGTAATGAAAGAGTCTGAAAACCGAAAAAAAACTAGTTAAATATAATAGATTAATAACATTTCATATTTAGGTACTATTAGATGTGGCATTTTAAGACAGTACCGTCACATAGTCCGATACATTTAGCGTTTGCGTTAGAAGCATAAAGACAAACATCAAGTATGTTTGTAAAAATATCGAAAAACTTTCACTAATATCCTTTTTTTTATCAGAAACCTAATTTGTTGTGCAGTTTTTATAATTATGCCTTCTTTTTTTTGTGGCCTCCCTTTCATTCTTCCACTTTATTCGGTCGTGTGCTAAAGAGGACTAAAGTCTGGTATACCTTCAACGTATCAACGTAGTTGAAGAACTAAATCCTATGACTTTTGATATGTTCAATATACCTATTACTTAAACTAAAGGTTTCTAAAATTGAACTTTTATAACCATTTTGCAAACTCTCACGATCTGGCCAACTAAATTGAATCGGTTATTGAGTTTTAAAACTAAAAAATAGTTTATATATGGAAGGCTCGTTCAATGGCTGACATATTGAGTTTTTACCATTTGACATACATGCAGCCAATGGTTATCCAACTAACTTTCAATTCGAAAAAGGAGCGTATTGGTTATTGTGTTAAATGTATTATGGTAAGGTTATAGTTTTGTTTGCTACTGTAATTGACTGAGTCAACACTATAGTGGATAAGATACGATGTTTTAATGATATGAATTATAATAAGTTGTGACTGTATCTATAATATAATAAATATTTTAGTAAGCAAAATAGTATTTAAGCATTTATAGAAATGCAGTATTTTTTTTACTAACAGGTTTTAGAACTCTAACTTACTCCCGATTTATCTGTAAGGTTTCCTTATTGATTAAGGAACTCTAAAAAGTCGTATAAAAACGCCACATTTGTTCCTATTATAGTTTCACCGCTGGAGTTAACAAAGAGTCATCTTGTAGCAACCTTTTAGCTTTAATGTTAGGCTTGTTCGACATAAGTTACATAATTTGGCAATCATTTAAAAGACTTGAAATAAATCATTTTACGTTATATTCACAAAATCATTTATTAAAGCAATATTGTAAGGGCAAATTATTACGATTCATTAAAACCACACCGAATTCGACACCTTTTAACACCTCACTTTCAGTGATGGAGAATAATCGTAATTTTAATTCTCAATCTGTTGATAAACCACGTTGTATGATAATGGCCATATATTGTGTACTATATTAATAAATAAAAATATTAAAATAAAGGAAGTAGTTCAAAATTGTTGATTTTTTTGTTTGGTCGATGGACAGCGGCTTGGGGATCGCAGTATTGGTGGTGAAGTTACAGAAGACGCTGCTGCCCATCTTCTGGATTTTCCTTAACTCGCCTCTTACGGCACCCGCGGGACCAAAGGGGGTGGTGAATTATAGGCGGGCTCCACTCGGCCAAATTAATAAAAAAAAATTATCTAACCATTGTTAATGTTTTTCGATACCAAAATTATGTAATTTATATCTGCATGTTCTGTTACTATATACTCGTAATTTTTATATTATTTTAGATTGATTAGTTTTGCACTTTCATGTAGGTGATTGTCAAAACCTATCTTAATGAGAGATTACGTGTGCCTACATTGTGCACACATATTATGTATTATGCTGAGTTTTAGTTAAGCATGCTCGCTAGCTGCTACGAGCATTTGTTCAGTACTGGAAAATTAGGTGGGTAGAGAAGGATGAACAAGCTATAAGAGCTCGTCACAAACAGTTCTAAAAAGCACCAACTGTCTTACGAGTGCGATTCTTTAATATAAAGGAAGGAATATGATATAATGAAGATGTCAAAGGCTTTTTAAGCCCATGTGCTACGAGACCAAATCTAGACAATAATTTTCTAAATACAAGCGCACCTTCTTTTTTTCAAAGATATCATTATATGTACATTACCATTTGGTTTTCTTGCATTCATTTGGTCTTCTTTAATATTACAATGGTAAATATACTCGAGTTTTGCACGGTAAACTTTTGCCTGCCATTTTTAGGAATAAAGGCTTTGTAAGACAATTACATAATTATTATGGACTGCCTCGTTGGTCTAGTGGTCGCTCAGCGCGACTGCTGAGCACGAGGTCCTGGGTTCGAATCCCGGGTCGGGCAAAGTGTTACTGGGTTTTTCCATTAGGTAATTCTCAGTGGCAGCACGGAGTCTGGATTTGTGCTCGGTTGATGGCAATAGGCACGCCCCCTATTACATTGGGACCTATAAACATAACTGGCGCAATGAGGGTGTACTATATGTGCACCTCTGCCTATCTCTTCGGGGAATGCAGGCGTGATGTTATGTTATGTTATGTGTTATGGACATAAATAGTACAAATACCTGTCTGTTATATTACATCAAAGCTCCAATGAAAAGGTAAAAAGTGTATTAGACTGGTTATCAGTGAGAGTACGTGAATAGAACTTGCAGTATATTTATTATCTAGCTTGTGGCAACAGGCTTTCGTCCTTGTCGCTTCCACAAAGCACATAATGGAGAAATGTCTTGTTGGAAGCACCGTTCGGTAAAATATTGTGGTGAACCTTAGAGAACGTAACCATTTATTGCCCTCAAATTAAGGTGCGCATTCTTTATGCTATAATAATGATTTATTATACGTAGGTATATATATACGTTATTTCCTAATATATATACTTTAATGACTATCGCAACGCTGGCTTCTCATTTTATTTGATAGTGTATTTAAAAATGTTTTTGCGGCCTCGTAGACCAAATTCAAGTGCAGAATGTAGCGGTTTTCTATATGTGTACTTTCTAAATCACAGGCAATAATTGTGGTTGCGTTAAGCTAACTCAATGTTAACCCAACGTTAAGGATAAAGTTGGGATTTGAGTTTAACTCAAATCCCAACTTTATCCTTATTTTTTAAATCGGTTGAGTCAGTCTGACTTAGATCGTTTATTATGTCTACGCCCTGCATGCGAGAGGAAATCAATTTCAATCCTAAACTTTAAAACTTCGTAGTACGACGGAAAATAAACTACGTTTAATCCAAACATTCCATGTGAGATGTGCAGCTTATGGAATAATTCATAACTGTCGAGCGATTTACAAAATGTTGTAAGTGGGTAGAAACGTCGCCCGCAACTGATCTTGGAAAATAAATGAATTCAACCAACAATAACTTAGCTTCTAGAAACTATTATGACGACTTCAGATGAGGATTATACAAGGGTTAGAACTAGCTTATACAAATGCACTTACATAGTGTAATTTCTTAATAAGTACATTATTTTTGAGTAATGAGAACAATTTTGATGCTTGGTAATCAATAATAATAATTTATAACAGCTATATTAACATTATAATTGAACAAGGTAATATGTTGGAAATATGTGTGATTAGTGATCTTAAAACATAATAATTTTAGGCTTCATAATCAATACCATTTTTTTTAAACACACGCATCTTATGATACAACTTAAATTCATATCACATAGATAACATAGTACGGCGATGCAGTGTTGTTAACTGACAAATAAATAAAAGAAATAGTTTAGTTTATTTACAAATCGAGTTGTCTAGCCTTTTCACATACTTCATGACATCTATCATGCCATATGCTCAGCAGAACTCCACACTTCGGGCTACCGGTTAGAATGTCCATTAAGGCAAGCTTTAATGAAACCTATAGACGAGTGTCGACCACTGGTAATCGAACTCAAGGACTCCTCAGTCACGTTGGCGTCAACGAAGACAGAGTTCTACAGACACACGCATACCTACATAATACGTTATACGATGGAACCTTGCGATGTAACCCAAACCGTATCGAAATCAGATAAAAAAGAGTAACTGAAAAGTAACAGGTATCTAAATAAGGTAGGTACAAGATGCTTATCAACACTGATTCAATGCAAAGCCCCGAGAGGCTGGAATAGGGTATTCACAGATGGGTTTCGGAAACTCTGAGGTTGTATCCGTTATACCAATACTGAGAAAAAGAGGTTTAAAATATTTAATCAGACTTACGTAAGGCAACTGAGAATGTTTCTATGATGATTTACTATAAAATAATTATATATTACTACATTTTCGCAATATATTTGCATTGTATACCTATTGTCGGTCTGGAATTGTGTTATTTAGTCACTAAAAAAGTGCCTACCCTCATGACACTATTTAAATCGTCTGAAATAGATGCAAAGGCCAAAGATGAAATGAGATAGGTACCAGGGAAACTTTTACTGATAGAAAAATAGAGCATCAGACATTTAAATCCATATCTCTACTATTACTTATAGAAAAACAAACCACTTCGTAGCGCGTTGGTCTCGCTACTGCTCAGCTAGATCAGTTTTTTTCATTAGGAACCTTTTAGTGCCACTGAGGAAATGAAATCTAGTCTAACTATTTTTATTCCATTTCGATCACTCGTACTATATACCATAGGGCTTTAATATAATTATTACTTAGGATTTAAAGTGAATTACAAGCAACTGAAAGTAACCGCCAAGTGAGCCTTCTGCGTCAACCTTTGTGGCAAAAGTTGCGATGACGTACACACACACACACACGCTAAAACTTTTGCTATGGTATAAAGCCTAGTGCATAAATCAATTTATATGTCAAACTAAAACCAAACTAAAGTGCGACAATAGATTAATAGAAAAAGAGGAGCGCTGGCCAGTTCCAGCCGCGACATGCTTGCATAGGTCGCTCGGCTCGCGTGTGTATTTTAGCCGCTGTAACTTAACCCTATGCCTGGTATATTTTCGAGAGCAATCGTTTTACGCTCAACGGTTTGGTCTAGGAAAAACTAGTTTGCCCCGTAATTGGGTTTCGCCTTTTACATATAAATCATTGCTTTCGTTGGGCTGTATAGCTGTCTGTACCCTTCATTGCTACTTTTTACTGCCAACACCAAACAAGGAGACATAAAAAGTAGATCTACAAAGATAAGTTAAGGTCGTTTACAATTTAAATTTTATTTTTTTCAAATGATCTTTTTTAAATTAATTTAAATAAAGAATTACACGCGTATCTATTTCAGATAAAATAAATCCAGGCTCTGTCTACCTCACTGGTAAATAGGCGTGACGTGTACTTATATGAAGAGAAATCAGAGTTCATACCAGCACTATATAATTTTGTAAATAAATTGCAATAAAATGAACAAGGTAACAATCGCTTAAACAATTATCAAACATTATTCATTTAAAAGCCTATCGTTAAAGCCGTTTATAAATCACATTCTCTCACCTTATTGAAAAAGTGAATGACTTTTTAGGATAGCTTTAATAAAATTTGTCTCAAGAGAGTACGGTAGGTACATTTAGCGCAAACTGTGTCAAGAAACCGATTGGCTCGATAACCGTAATTTTGGGTAAGTTCACGCAGACTCGCGCTACTTTTGCCGCCTTCATTTAATATTCAGGACTCGGAACACATAATTCGTGGCGGTTATCATCGAAAGAGGCGGCGGTGTCTCGTTATCTCTTTTTCTATTCGTCACAGAACTTGAAATAAATTTTATATTAAATTGACATTAAAGGGAACTTTGAGAAATTCGAGCTTAAATATGCAAATTTATAGGACGCTTCATGTTTATTGCATTTCAATAAGGACAAGGTAGTTATTTAAAAAGTGATGAAATATAAAACGAGTGTACGGAATTCTTTGTGAAAAAGTTTCCCGTGTTTTTTTCATTTGATTCACATGATGCGCAATTTTATTAACACTTATTTCTTGAAAATAGAAATAAATTTAGTGTCCATTTTGGTAAACCTAAATCTTATTTTATTCCTATTCATTTGATATACTTATATTATAGATAGTTTAATAAAATGGTTTCCAATTTAATTCAACGGGCCACGCTCCTATCATGATTTACGCAGTTTAGTCCGACAGCTAGTGATTTTAAAATAATCTAGATGTGAACTCTAGAAATATGAACAAGATTTACGTGAAACATTCTATACAGCCAGGATTTTCAATTTAATATAAATAAAACTGTAATTTCCTTCGTAAAAAGGTTTAACTCACTAACGGCGGCGTAGCAGGCATCAGTTTTCCGCTACTTGACAATTGCTAAAGTGGGTGTTAACACTCGAGGCATGTGTCTTTAAATATGATTCTAGAAATAGGCCTTGCAAATATAGCGCTTGTGAATAAATGTGAGGACCGTTTAGCCGTGACATGGGGTGCATTAGAATAGCCGATGGACGTGGGGGCTATTTTAATGCACCCCGCATTAAAGTAGCCTCCACGATTGACGATACTCTATTGATCGTTCGGCGCGCTCTGGATAATTAATCCCGCTACCAAATTGCTGACTAGCTAATCTTATCGCGTCATAATTAATATGTAATAGAACATGACAACGAGAGTCAAAGTTTGTATCGATTTCCATGGACTCTTGACGTTAAAACAGGATTTGAGTGGAGCAAAGCTACAAATGTTTAGATATATATCCTTTGAGGTTATTATAGGTAGGTACTTAAATAATAAACAAAAAGATAATTATAATCGAATATTTACTTCAAAATAAGCATATTATGTTCATTATCGTTATTTACACTTGCTTCAAGCCATAACACGATCGAATATGAAATCTGATCCGTCAAATATTCGTTTACATTTATCCTTTTATTCAATAATTGATGGTTATTCAAAACAAAGGGCAGCTGAGTGTAAAATTGTAATTTCGCCGAAATAAATACGGAAACGTATTTTCGTTCCGTAGACGATATAAATTCGCGGCGTAGAGTAAGTTACGCCTTATTTGGCAGACGAATGTACTTGACTCGATGTGGAGTGATACCTCCCCTCCAACCCTTCACGAGAGCACTCGTATTCAGTAAATCGAAAGTCGTTACACAAAACCGAGATACTTTTTTTTGCCTATCGCTTATAGAGCCATGTCTTCCCCTCGAAGTCGCGCTTTGATGATATTTCGCCTTTTGAGTCGACGTTTAGTTTACGTTCACGCGAGTTCCACTATCCTAAATCTTGTTTGAGGCTTTGAGACTTCATAAAAATCTCGAATATTATCAAATCCCTTTTTTATCATAATTAATTTAAACTTTATTCAAATTATGTTCGTACATATTATAACAACTTAAATAAAGTTTTAGAAG
Source organism: Abrostola triplasia (assembly GCA_946251915.1). Lineage (NCBI taxonomy): Eukaryota > Metazoa > Arthropoda > Insecta > Lepidoptera > Noctuidae > Abrostola > Abrostola triplasia. The sequence continues at coordinate 8,322,818 of OX276428.1, read as the reverse complement.
CCATGAGACAGTTTCCAAGTACTTTTCTTACTTGAGTATTGAAAACGTACGTGCCGGTACGTAGGCGTACCAAGTATTGTACCGGGTACCAAAATACTCGTGGTATATTTGGAAAGCTTTCGAGTTTGACACGAGACTTTGACCGAAAATAGAACGATATACCTACCTTACAAACTTTTATTCAATCTTTTTTCTTTTTACCTCTAAATAGGTTTCTAGATTCATCATTCATGTATGTAAATGATCGCGCCAGTACCTGCTCCCCAAGGGGAAGGTACACTGATGCACACCCACTCTTCGCAATTGACGAATCGAACTTTATCTAAAGACGATATAAAATCTTTCTAACATAAAAAGACATTTGGATACGCACTACGTAAAAAGCTGCCTACATTTTTGGTAACATTTAGGTCTTCATGTCAAAAAGGTTGAAAAGGTCAGTAGAAGTGTTGTTTATTTTAAAACACCGTCTAGTTTAGGTGTTATTTAACTAAACTACAATATTTGCGTTTTTTATTCATACGTACGAATGAATAGAAAGAAGCCATATGTTGCAGATTAGTTTTCTATGAACAGAAATTGGAGTACAAACTATGTCATTGGACATAAATCATATACTATGATTTGAAACCTACATGGTGTGTTCTTTTTAAATAATTATGTTAAACGTAAGTCTATTAAGTAGGTAACCCTAATGATCATTAGACTAATAACTCGTTAATATGTTCCCAAATTATATTAACAATAAAACAAGGTATTAACTAGGAATGTTAGATATTCTCGTACGTAGATATATCCTTTAGTTGTAATTCAACGCGAGTAGTGAGCGGACGTGCTCTGTTATTATTAATTATGTCAATATTTGTGTTTCTGAAGACGAGATAAGCAGGAGAAACTTTGTTATATATTTATCTGCAGCTAAGGAACATGTATTAACTAATTACTGCCAACATATAAATAATGAAAGGGAATAATATGTAATAACATAATATATACGTGTTTTTGTTCCCTATTTATTTAATTGTTTACTGGTTTTGTAGTTGTCGACTAATAACTAAAGTTAAGAGGTTAGTTACCCAGGGCTCACAAAAACCGTTTACAATTATTGTACCTAATAAATGGTACCTAATTGGCTAGCACTCTAATATAACTATAGAACTTAATTTAAATTTGGCGAAATGTTATCTAACTTTGAGAAATACCAGCACAATATTATCACGTTTCAAAATCTTCTTACTATCTAATTGCTCTAAAATCTTAACCACTTTGACTTGCTTTTAGCAATATTATTGAATATCAAGTTCTAGGCCAAGTAGGCATACCTACATTACTATATAAACGACTTCTCATATATAAATTCTTAAGAGCATACCAGACGTGTAAATACCAATCGTTATGAAACTGAAATGCGCAAAAATACGCAACGGAAGCGATGTGAAAGAAGAATGCAATTAAAACAGAAATAAAAGCACATTTTACAGCTTTTGACCGTGGCGTTATATTCTCTGTAAAGGTTATTATCTGCTTTTTAAACTTCGCTTTCAACTGCGTGAATTAAAAACGAAAATATAAAACGATGTGCCTTAATTTCGTCTGTCTCGTCTGAAACAATAGGAATGGGGAAGCGACCGTGGCTTTTAACGTTTTGCATGGCTATGCCTGCCTGTATTTTATTGTGTTGCCAGAAAATCGTTCGTTTTTACAAATTCGTTGTTTTTATTCGGTTATAAAATGGTCGAGTGAAGATTTTTATATGGATGAGTTTTAAAGTTTTCTGTATTGTCATTTATTGTGCAGGTATATTCCACCAATAGCTTTCATATCATTGTCTATAGCCATTATTGCCTATTACTTCTCCTAAAGATACTAGGCCAGCTCAAAGTGCCATTTACTAGGAAAACCAAACCAAATGCTAGAGTGAATGTCCAATAATCGTAATAAATATTCATCATAATATGACATTCGGCATAGTTATAGTCTCAAATTATAAGTGTCTAAATTATTTTATTTATTGTCTTTATACAATGATATAATCATTACAGCATTAGACCCAAGGCGATATTGTAAGAAAAGTTAGCAAAAGTAACTAACACTAAGTATAAAAACATTGCTCTCAAAATATTAAAAAACTTTATATTAGTTAAAATTTAAACGGTCAGCCTGTGATGACTGTACATATAGGTAGGCACAGTAATAAATAATATGTCTCTGATTCTTTCTTCACATATTATCATCAATAAACTGAGTAATTAATCAAACGCTTTCAATCCAATTAATTGAATGAACACTTATTTCAAAACCAACATCACTAAGAAACCAACAAGCACTTTCCCCACGTGAATTAACTAAACGCAATACGGCTAAGTTATGTATCGCGTCCATTGTTTTTCATATTTTCGTGCACGACACAAGATCAATCTTTAGAAGGTATCCGGTCATTGTTGGGTCTTGACATTGATTAATGAGCTAAATATATTGTTTCTTTCCGTTCCCGCGACCTCTTTTAAATGTTCTGATCTCAAAAGAGGTTGTACGGCGGGCTTTTTAAAATTCAACTTGCCCTAAGTGTTTTTACCCTCGCAGGGAACTTCAAGAGGTGCTCTTTTGTTTATTTGTCTTTTGTACGTGTTATTGTTTCAATTGTTTTTCTTTTTCGCCACTTAATGTCTAGGCTTATAACAAAAACGCGATGGAATTGAATCGATTGATTTTGTTTTAGGCAGGGTCTACTGTTTAGTATCGAGATTTAAAAATGGTTTGAATTTGATGAATAGCACGCTGTTAGTGTTATATTAATAAAGCGTAGGATGTAATTCTACGAACTATACATGTAATAATACACACACTAATTAAAATACGGCGTCTAATAATGCAAAACAACAATTATATTATAGTACTAACAAAATCTTTATTTCATTACAAGCCTATAATGTTGGCGGTAATATCTAAAGCTTAACTTGGTATTCTTCATACCTAATTACCAACGATTGGCCCTGAATAGATAATGCCGTAATTGCTATGGCTTGGCAGCCGGATTTGTGATCGTAGTATTACTTGGTAATTAGATGAAACAACAAATTACTAATTAAGTAAACGAGATACGATACATAACAACATAGTGTATTTAAGGTAAATAACTTCTACTTAAGGCAGAATTGTACAAGGATGCATATATAAATGTAACCCCTTATATTCTCTGTAAATAAAAATATATTTTTTATTCTATTCTATTCTATTGACGCAGGATGATTTCTCATCGGATGCTGCCAATAGCCATATATTAAAACCATTTCCCCATGTTTTTTGGATTGAGCAACTCAATTGAGTGAAACGATTCCACGATACTGGAAAAATTTCTACGGCGGGGCGACGTATTTCATCCATGTCTCTTGTACTTTTAACATAGTCCGTCTAAAAGCACCTTTACAGCGCCCGTAGCTTCAGATAATGTAGATCCCCTAAAATAACGTTATAAGTGTACCAGATATACATATTAAGATAAGGCAAGAGGGGAAAGCCGCGCTGCAGCGTCAGCCTACTTAGACGTCTGTGTGTTAGTGTTATACCTACTTAAGTAGCAGTAGAGACCAAATTCTGTGGCGAAGGCTTACCTAACAGACTGCGAAATGCAAATGAGTGAACAGTTGTGGGGAGTTGTATGAGAGCAAACGTTTGTAGAGTGCGGCCGAGCGGAGCATCGCCGCGCCGCGCCGCGCCACCCCCGACACCGCGCGACTAATCTTTTAACATAATACTACCACTGAATTCCTTGTGCCACATTCTGTTTTATAACTGCACAATTGCTTAAATACATTCAGGAGGAAAAGCAGTCTAATTGTTAGAATTAATAAATGTATGTGATGGATTACGATGACTAGCGTATGCCGCGAGGCGCGAGAAATTATCCTAACTCACAATGAAACGAAATTAATGTTAGAACAGCTGTAACCGAAACCAGCAATTAATGTTTTATGTGGGATTCCTTGATGCTCGTATTTATTTTTATACAATTTTCGATTCAAGCTCGTAATAGTAAATGGTCATGAAACCGGGCTTTTGATGTGGTACGCATGCCATGCAGTTCATTAACAAATTTTATTTTTTACTGTTATAAAACAAGCATGTTATATTTATCTAACAGATTTGATAGGTATATATTCTTTGCCAAGTAGCTATTAAATAGCTCAATTGTAAACATTTTACTTGAAAGCTTTCATCATTTGACAAATGCCTAAGTAATATTTTCGTTAAAAAGACTCAATCAATATTTATTTCGAGACGTAATTTAATTTATCAATTGTAAGTAAAGACTTTAATCGCGCGTACAAAAACCTAGCACGGTTTATTTCCCTAAGGAATATCGGTAACGAACTTGTTTACTTTTAACTTAAATTTTCAATTATTCATAAATTTAATTCCACCTTCAATGCGTTCTCGCTACGAGATTACATCTCTTTCATTCAGTGATCAATTCTCTTACGACCGTTCATTGTATTCGTCTCTAAGAAGGCTTATATTCCGCAGTGGACGCTTATGGACCTGAATAAGTAATAGTGGTAATGATTCCGTGTTTCTCGGCAAATAATGACCAATCTATTGGCTGGAAACTAAGGCTACCAAAATAGGTATGATTAATGCAATGATAATGGCTACGAAGCAAACCGAAGATCTGGGCAATGCAACTTGTCCAATGAGACCGCATGAGCGGCAGATATTCTGTAAGTAAAAATCTTGTTTAATCCTTGTTAATCATTTTAAGATCAAACACGTGTACGGGTTGGCTCTTTCATAAAACTTGTCCCGAGTCACTCTAAAACAAAACTCGACTCCAACTCAAAATTAGTTTTAAAGATTTAAACGTCGTCGTGTTATCAATGAAAAGGACGACAATTTGTGAAGATAATTAAGTGAACAAAGCGTATACGCAAGATAACTATCTCGAGCTTTGTTCTAAGAACAAGAATGGATGCTCTCCTCTACAAGTTTCTTATCGCTTTGCGTGAGTTATCCTCGCTAACCCCGGCCAACAGTTTAGTTGTTATACTATAATCCAAGAAGGTCGTACAAGCCACAACCACATACATAATAATTATAGCTCACTTAACTAATACGCTCGGTAATAATAAACACGAAATTTACTTGTAATTTACAGGCGAGGTACGTTATTAGGTTACAACTAATTGACATGGAAACAGCTTGACGCCCGTTGACTTAATACTGGTGATGCCCGCGACTTTGCTTGCACTGCGCACTGTAATTTCATTCGGGGTACTTTCATTTGACCCCTATTCCCATTTTAATAAAGTCCACATTTAATAATCTTGCGTGAAGTATGGGTATTTTTAGCAGGTTAGTCCACGGTATTTAGGTATGGAAGACAAGTTCACAAGTATCCCGAAACACCTACCTACTATTTGGTACAGTCCTCTCTTGTTTTGGTTGTCTCCACCTTCTTCTTTGTTATTATAAACGTGTGAAATCCTCATGGATCCAGCCCGCTACGGAGAAAGCAAGCGGGTTATGACTGATTCTTAACAACTGAAAGCCACGTTGTTACTGTCGCTGTGTGTTCGCGGGAAACCAAGCATGCAACCGCAGCACGCCATGCCCACTATCTTCTGCCAGCCTTAACCTTATTCAAAATATCATAAACGTCCTTTTTAGAATAGAATAGAATATTAAATCAATCTCTTTCTCCATAGGTGGATCTGAATCCAAGATACTTAATGTAATTTTATATTACCATAGCATAATGCGGATTGTTGCGTCGTTCACATTATGGAACATCATTAATTTAGTTCAGGTGGTGACCACACCACAAATAAAACCCTTTATGGTCGCAATTAATATCATTTTGCATGTCACATTATTTTATATTACGCTACTACATTACAATTATGTAAAGAGCATTGTATTGATGACACAGTTATTTCAATTGTTGTAACAACCGTTTTTCGTATTGATTTGAGTTAGTGTATGTTAATGGTTAATGCTCAGAAATAAAACAATATAATTAAAATGGTACATTGATTAGTTTATTAGTTGACCCGGCTAACTCTCGCCGTCTTACCATTTAAACCTTCCCTGGCCTTCCACGAATATTTCAAGACCAAAGCTATTCTCGAGTTTTAGCGAGACTAACGAACAGCAATTTGTTTGTACAAAAATAGGTTTGTAATCTTAGAATATCAAATAGATAATACTTAAAATAATGCACTTTAAAGATCAAAACGAATAATTAAATATCGGTCTGACCGGAACCGAATTAGCTGCTTAATCAATACCCCTGGACTCGCTTTGTAATTTGAGAAATACAACCTGGGGACAATCGTGGGGATTATGGCAACCACCCTTACAAAAAGGAGAGGCCTTTGTTCAACATTGGACGTCTTCCGGCTGATGATTAAATAGTTCTGTATAACAATAATAATGAATACCTATTATTTATCAACAAATTATTTTATTCGCTCATACTACGTGGCTCATCGATGGCAACAGGCTAGGCCTCTAGTATTTTTCACTCGCCTTTTTAACGCAATTCTTAATAGCCTAATGTCTGCATTGCACAATTAGTAGGCTCCACTTCGACCTTAAAATTATTTTACCTCAATAATGTTGGTATACCTTATTAAATCTAAGAATAGGTAAACTAATGTACAGCGGCCCTGTTTGTTGCACTATAACTGGCTTGAGCAGTATTCCATCTTAAGGAAGAGTCTGAATGTGTAATGAAAGACGACCGTTGACCATCCAATAACACAGCAGTGGTTAACCCTAACTTCGCAGACCGATTTGTGGTTTGCAATTACATTAAACTTGTAGATTCTTCTTTATAGGGAACTTTAGAAGCAAGCAAAAGTGCCTTGACATTTGTTACTATTTATCTAGTATACTTATTGAAGGAGCTCAGTCTGGTAACTCACTATAAGGTTGGGCGTATGAGAACCTGAAGTTATTGGTTCTGGATTAAAATTCAGGTTTTACTGGCAGTAGGTATATCTCGATAAACTAAGGCCTAGTTGGAAGTTTTTTAGCAACTTTAATATATTTTGATGCCTCACAAAGAACGGTAGGGCATTTTTTTAAAGAGGACCATCATTAGGTTAAATAAGACCAGTTTGGATGACACATCAGTTATATTTTTAGTGAGATGGCTAAAAATGATATTACTGTTGAAAAGGTAAGTTCTTGACTATATTTTTGACATTTTCTAAAAACATAACTGGCGAAATGTGAGACGTGAACCCCTGCCTACCTCTTCGGGGAATACAGGTGTGATGTTATGTGTTTTTTACATCACAAAGTCAATTCAAGCCTCTCTGTTATATGTATGTGTGTATTATAGTTAACAGTATGCCTGTAATAAATAATTGCATGGTTTTGCGTACTAGCCGTTGTAATGCTAACACGGGATAACCCGCTATAACTTTATTGCCCCATGGCGGGTAATATCTCATCACGGCGATACTCTCTATAGTCAGAGAGATAATGTCACGCCGTAATATTCTGTAAATACCTAATCTTTGAATTATTTTGGTATTCAGTTATAGGAGACACGACACTTGGTTAACATTGGATAATCTAAAGTACCTTATTTATTAGATACTATACGATATTTCCAAAGGTCTTATTTTTATGATCCTGAAGCAATGTAAAATAAGTTATAATATTATCTAACTTTTCATTCCGAAATAATGTAGCGGGTAACACTTCTGGGCGCAGCTAGTAATATATAATTTAATCTTATTAAAACCTTGTTTCTAAATGTTATAGACCGTTACTAGTCCACACTTCACTAGATGCTAAAATAAGCAAGTCACATTATTCATTAGTAGAATGTGGTGCAATTTGCTTACACGCATTAAAATAACTATGAAACCTTAGTAAATAGTAAATTCTGTGAATGCTAAATAAAACATATCGTTTTAGAATTGAGGAGCCAAGCATTAGGGAACAAACAGATGCGAGCGCATGTTTTGTTTCTCTTTTAATGGAGTTAGCAGATTTTGAAACGGCTACAGTTTTTATTCACAAACAAAAAACTGTAGCTTTGCCTGCACAGACTATGTAATCCTTGCGAAAACGGGGAAATACAGAGAGTTTTTTATTTTATCTATTTCAATAAAAGTAAGGCAAACACTGACCACGGTCGGTATAACCCGGTCGAAACGTCAAACCAAAAATTAAAAAGTTGTGTTCGTGTTAATTCCCGTGTTGTAAATACTATTATAATCTAAAACTTACGAGTTATTAAAAATAAGGTTTCGTATGGTCAAATAACCATGGTATTATTATATACTTACGCTTATTTACACTTATTTTACATGGTATTTAAATTATTTTCATTACTTCCTGACACGGCCACGGGAAATTAATGCAACGGGAAATACCAAAACATACGAAATTGCCACCTAATAATTATATTTGTGAAGCAAATAGAAATTAGTGCGTTTACTTTAACGAGATTAGTTATAAGCTCCCTATTTTAGTGGGTTCCGTCCATCACGTTAATGTACTAACTAACAACTACCGAGTTCGGGTAAACTGCAAATGAACTAGCAAACATTCTCTGGAATTGCGTACCTGGCTTTGGTAGATTTTGTTAATAAGAATACCTTTATATGGGAATTTCTGCAAATGGTATATCGTTACATTACACTAGACTCGAGTTAATGTTCAAGACGTTTACATTACCGTCTTAGACTTAGGTCTATAACATTACAAGCTGGATACATACCTAATGGAAATGTGCCTTCCTTGTATATACATATGTGGAGACAGAAATGACAGAACATGTAGTACTTAATGGCTGTCTATGTCCAGCAAATAAGGAGAGTAAGGCTTATGTGAATGTTGTGTGGTGCTTCAATATGCAAGCAAGCGGCATATCATGTAAGTCGTAAACACTTCCCAAGGATAATACCGCTAGGATTGACTGAAGCATCTTCCCGTGTAATAACCAAAAACATAGTGATTACGGCGCTCGACTCTGTTTATTTCAGAAGCGTATTATGGCGCTTATGTTTGTGATGGCCGTTTCAGAGATGATATCATCTTATTAATATCAAGCTTCTGCTCGTAACCAGACTCGCGCTTCGATCTGATAAACAAGCCATCAGACAGTTGAATTGCGACCGCAACTACAATTCAAAAATAGAACACACTTTTTTCAATCGTGTTGCGTTTCAAAAAAATCATCAATGAAAATATTTTGAATGTTACCAAAATTCTATTACATCATTTATCATCCAAAACACTTACAGCCCAACAAGAATATCGAACCTGACCGTTACGTTATATAATACAGCTAAATACGCCAGGACACAATTATCTACGCTACGAGAACCGATAATGACGTCTTTTGTGTACGTGTGTCTTTGTGAGCGGACCCCGAACCAGGGATAGTTAAAGTACCTCCTCACCCCTAACTGAGCTACTTTGATTCACATCAGGCATCTAAATTGTAACTCCACTCAGGAAAATTACACACCTTAAAATGTACTTTCATACTAAGTTGCAAATGGATTATTTCAAAGGTATAATTTGAAATTCCATTTCCATAAATTGTGTTTTAACGCGTGTGTGTGAATGTGTGTAATGTGACGGCTGTGTTAGTTGTGTGACAGGCTTAGAGGATCGTGCGAGGCGCGTTGACGGTAGTCTCTGATTCCGGCTGCCAATAATACGCACGTGATCCGCTTCCTCAATGAGACCTTTTCAGAAGCTCTCGTGCGGTTCTGTTATTGAAGAAAATGCTTATACGTATCTTGACGTATACTTATGTAGGATGACTCATTTCGCCATGTGCGTAGTCTTTTATTTGTTAGGTAGTGGATAAAACCGATCGTTTCTTTGATCTATGTAATATTTTTATGTTGCATTATTCCTATGTGCCATCACTACCCATGTTAGCTCAAAAATTCTAACTACATTTGAGGTTTAGCTAGAGTAAAATTTATTACTTTTCCGATCTGTTAGTAGTCGACTAGCATGTACGAAAATATACTCGAACCAAATTCTACATCCGTTAAACTCTTATGGCATGATCGAGTATCGAACATCTATTATATTATACCCACCTAACTTTTCATTTCTAACAGCAGTAGAATTCAAATTTGTTTTAAAATTGGTGATCTACCTATGGACGGATACCTTTAGATGACTGTTTGCCGAAATCTAAAAAGTACATTCTGTAATAATTGTGTTTTATTTTAATTGATCATTAAAGTAAACTTTGAAATTAAATAAAATATTTCTTAGTGCGTTAAGACCGCCCATACTCCTTACATTGAAATACTTACATTCAGATTAAAATTTGGTATTCTATATAGAGAAATCTATCTATAAACGATATTATTATTATTGATTTATTTATTAAAACATCCTTACAGCTATCATTACATGTAGTCACCCAATGCGACAGCGAGGCCTATTACAAAATTATTTAATAATATTATAGAAGCTACGTTAAATTATGTAGTTACAACAGCATGTCAAAACAGTGTTTTTAATTTCAATGACAGAAGACCAAATTCAAATAAAAGTAAAGGCGTTTACAGACTATCCCTAGCAATCGGCGCGGGCAGGATACGCGCTACTTTGAGTGAGGTCCGTCAATATATTGAATACCATTCGTATTTCAGACAGTTCATTTAGGGGGTTTTCTGACTAATATGAAAAAAGTATGCTCGAAGCCAGTACTTTATCATTTCGATATTGGTAAGTAGGTACCCTTTAATGTATAACTCATACGCCACCCAAATACTTCACTTTACTTTTGAGGACCTGATTGGCGCAGTGGCTACGAGATTGGACTGCTGCGCTAAGGGTTCGTTTATCGCATGGCACAACAATTAGTGCGATCCGCAGATGTTTGGCCCGAGTCTGAGTGTTTGTGTATGTGATATTTCATGTTTATGAAACGCAGCCACGATACAGGCGTAATTACTAGTGTAGGGCGACGTTTTAAAAAAAACTTATTGTGGTTTATTATTTTAAGTTCAGATCAAATCAAAATCATTTATTGTATACATATGTTGTGTACATAGTTCTTGCTGGACATAAGTAATATTGTCACCACGTGGAAATAGCTCACGCTGTTAAGAGATTGGTCAGTCAACTATATTGTACCGAGGCAGGCTGGCCATTGTGTTCCAGACGTATAATTAGGTGCTCGCTCCGTGAGACCCTATTTTCATCCCTATTTAGAGTTGAACAAAGACATCTTCAAGCTATAATTTAGAATTTATAATGGTATAGACTGCCTCGTTGGTCTAGTGTTTGCTTAGCGCGACTGCTGAGCACGAGGTCCTGGGTTCGAAATCCGGGACGGGCAAAATGTTACTGGGTTTTTCCATTAGGTAATTCCAGTAGCAGCACGGAGTCTGAATTTGTTCCCAGTTGATGGCAATAGGGTCGCCCTCCATTACATTGGGACCTAAAAACCTAACTGGCAAAATGTCGGTGTACTATATGAGCACCTCTAGAGGCCTACCCCTTCAGGAAATACAGGCGTGGTGTTTAGTTATGTTTTATAATGGTAGAACCACAATAATGTAAAACAATACTCAGTTTATCAAGTAAGGGCCTATAACAGATTTTAGGTGAAACATGGACAGTCTAACAGTTTTTTTTATTCAAAGCACAGAAGTATGTGTTGACCTAGATACTATTTAATTCAGCGAACACAGTTAGGTATAGCCCCAAGCATTATTATCGCTTTTCGGAACCTATAACCAAGCCTAAATAACCTTATCCTATATACAAAATAATAGAAAACGATATTCGTGCGTCAGGTTCACGAAATTCAAATTTTAATGTCATTTACTTTAGGTATAAAACTTTTTACACATTGTTAAATTATTTGATGTTCATTTATTGTTGTATGTACCTGTTTTGGATTAATATTTAATGATATGAAATTAAAAGCCGATGGAAATATTCGCATAATAACATGTACTGTTGTCGACGGCTTTTCAGGATTAGGCGAAGCGGGAAAAACGTCGGCAACGGTAATGTTTTCCTCAAATTTATGTTTGTGTTCTGTTTGTATCGTATGAAAACCTACGTTTGAGATGGTTGTCATAAACAGTTATTAATCATCGTGTCACCCGTGTAACTTCAAAGGCTCGCTTAATCAACTGCGAATGGTTCAGGCGTCTGAGCCATTACTCAACACGCTCGTTTAGACATTCTTGCCTGACGTACTCCTTATCTACTTGTGTGTAATCTGAAACTCATCCGATTCCACTGTTTCCGAATTCCAAATACACAAAACGACTTCAAAAGTTCCCATATTGCTGAAACTTCCGCAAATATCTAATATACCAATGTTTGCGTAAGTTTTCGTAATTTATATAGATATCTCGTTGAATTTCAACGTCAACGTTTGACACGTTGACGTTGAAATTCAACGAGATATCTTTTAAAAGTTTCCTTTAAACCGTGCTTCCACAATGCATGCGAGCTGCAAGAAGTTAGGATAACTTAACGACGGAAACTTATCCGCGAATATCTCGATATTAGTCTGTTAGCTTTTGCCGAAGTATTTATTTTGCTGTCTAAGTTTAATGTATTCGTAAGAAGGCAATTTAAATTAAGTTAATTATTACAGTTGTAGAACAATAAATTTAAACATACTTAGTAAAAGATAAATTCAAGCCATTCAAACGATGTGTGCTTTTGTTTATAAGGAAACTAACTTTTGTGCGTTAATGCGGTGTAAAATCTTTATAATTGGTTTTAAAGAAGCAAAAGGTTCAAGGAATACGAAATGAAACCTATATCTACGTATGGTTTTTCCTAGATGACAAGAGCGGAAATGCGTATGTATGTACTCACATACAAACAAAGTTTTATTATTTATGCCCCGTAATCCATGAAGCTCTCTAATCGTCGGACTTATTGCAGAGTAACATTTGAAACCGAACATCCAAATAATTGCGGTCTTAGAACGGTGATCAATGCAGCCATGTTGCATTATAGCCACTTAGTTCCAATCGCTCGGCCATGGGTGAATCAGCAGATAGTCGATTGTAACACATCCCTACGCACTCGATGCTATCAAAGGGTATCGATTTTCAGAGCATGAGGATCAAATCGAATGCACATTCGATTGTGTGACATTCTGCTCTCTGTTGTAGTTGATTCTAACTGACATACGAGTAGATTTATGGACATTGATTTGAAGGTGAAATCAAAAACATGGTAGATTAATTTTATTACAAGTTTTTGTGCAACTGGCATCTACAGCTGTAGTTATAGTTACTTGTTATTTTAACTTAACAATGATGTTATATACCTACTACATATTATGAAACCTAACTATTTTAGGAGGTTGACAGAAGTGTCACAATGATGTGTAAATAAAACAAAGGTTGCTTACATACGCTGTAATCACCCCTATTTAAAAATATTTAAAGTATAAAAGGTAGGTATTTATTGCTTTGCTTCCTCTTTAATTATTAATCTTTCTTTTAATTGGTGGTAACGGTAGCGGGAAATAAGCTTTTGGTCTTTCTATGGCCTCAACAAAAAGGTCAGTCGAAGCCCTTTTTAGGCGACCCCTTTAATAAAAGTCTTTCAATAATTCTTTTCACGTTACCAAACGGACAAATCATGCTGCGATGTTTGAAAAAACACGGGTAAACCGCACATACTGCGCTAAAAATATACTTCCACGTGTATAAATACTTTCTTATTCTACTATTATAGGAGATATGTCAAATGACTAAATGTGTGATATTCTGTCTACTTACAGATTTGTAGAACTAGATACAATACTTGATTGAACACTTGCCTCGAATCATAACATAATTTTTATGAACTTGGCAAAGACAGGGTAACAATATGCTAACATATATCGCTAATGCTGGCGCAACAGTCCAAACTCTTTGCTAATTATATTTTTGAAAATAGATGCACAAATTACCAACCTACATGTTAATCAATTATGATACGCAATCGTATTATCAACACGATATCATCTGACGCAATCTTTTTTACCTCAAAAACTATGCCCATCATTAAAAAGTCTAAAGGAAATTGCTTCGGTTAGCGCCGTGCGCCGATCGAGATGAACGAAGGAGTCGATAAGGCGGGAGATAGTCCAGATGTTGGAGTTAAACTTTGCCTACGACCGCGCTACTTAACTCTCTATTTTCTAAACTCCGAAGTTCGCAAGATACGGTTTTATATATAAATTTATAGCTGCAGAGGATTACACTCACGAATGGAAGTTCGAAGTTGGTCTATGTCTTTGGGAAATGTTATGACACAGTGGAGATAGGTTAAAATATTTAGGCAAACGATTATATCGATGCTGTTACTTTTATCACTTTTCATCGTATTAACTTTAAAAAGTACAATAGCTATTTTGTTCATTCATCTCGCCTACAACGTGGCTACAAAGCGTGAGGTATTAAGTTCAATTCTTAGTTTCAACTAACTGATATTAGGTTTCATTGTTAGAAAATTCTTACCAGTCCGGGAATTGGAAAATTGTTCACGATAAATGGCAACAAACTTGCACTATAAGCATGGATATTATTACTGCTATTACCTAAAAGCAGTACCTGTACAAGTTTTGAAATGTATATTATACATGAAGAATAAGAACTAAGCTCGAGATAATAAAGTATTATCAAACATCTAGGCAGCTTTTTACGAGGACGGTAACCGAGTGCGATGCTCAGAAACACCTTTTTGGAAACCCTCGTGGGAAATCTAACGCCGAGTGTCATTACATTACGAATAAAACAGCCTTTTATTTCCGTAACACGTTTCGTGGGATAAAATCGTCACTGTGTAACAACTCCTCATCAGATCTCCACAAAATAGGCGAAGAAAACTATATCGAAAGTTATCAGAGCATCGGGTCAGGAAATATCGCAACATTGTTGGATAAATAAAGGCATATTGCTAGCAATGATGGGTCGCACACGGCTCGCTGCCTCTTGTATCACGTCCCTCGAGATGAAACGAATGAGTATTACCCACGCCGACTGCGAAACATATTCCACTACACATATGAACCGCTATTTTTTCAACCTTCCCCAAAGAATGATTGCCCAATATTTGCAATGTACACACTTACGTATGGTACATGCATTACTACACTACACGGAACGTCTTTCTTACAAGATAACATGCTATATTAGTATGGTAGATATACTTTTCAAGTAGAAAAGGGGAATGTTTGGTGTTTCGCGTCGCTGACTCGACTCGTCGTGCGCGATATCTACAATCAGGAATCGTGACGTCATCATCTCTGTGCTGGTAGAGCATTAGTGTTGCTACTATTCACATAGTTAAATAGATGCTTGCGTTGGCAGAAGCACGTCTTCCAGCTCAAGGTAAATGCTGCTCTATGGCTCTGTATATCACGATACACGTAATGTATGAAATAAGTTTAAGGTATAAATAGTACCACTAATTTCACGCAATGATGTTACAATCACTATTTAGGGGCCAAGTCCATAAATTAGATACATTGATGTGGAGAGGGTGGTTATATTATCAGGGCCCATAATTTTAATAGGGCCACATTTTGCGTCACATCCATCCTTATCTGTAGACTAATATCGAGAAGATCGACGGGCAAAGTACTTGAAGAGTGATTATGCGCGGTTACCCGACGAACATTTTCTAGCGTCATTATGCGTTACGAAAATGGCAGCGAGCTAGCAACCCCAGGACCATAACGATAAGAGGAAATTGTGATGTTAAACAGCCAGGAACCGTTACGTTCCAAGTTCACGATTCACTAGAAATAATAAAAAGATACAGTGTAGCCGAGATAAATGTACGAATCAGAGAGCTATTAACATCGTTTTGCGGATGAGCGGCGACAGTAATTGCCATGTCGGCGTGCGGACACAAAATTTATGGCGCTCACTGCGGGTAATTGAGTCGACTCGCTAGTTACTGTGTGGTCCTGGCGACACACTACACTTTTATGAGGAAAAAACTTAATGATTACGGAAAACAAAGCCAGTTCGCTTTATTTTCTGAGTGGCGCTTACGCGGGACGTTCAATGATATTCCTAACATTTTGTTTAGTGATTTGAATTGTCTCACTTTAAAGCGTCGTGAGATTATGCACGAACAGTTTTGTGTACCTGGATTTAAAATCTACATTTAGTACCTACATTTAAAATGATCTCAGTTATAAAGTAACTAAATCAGACTGTATGGATGACTGTCCATTATCTGCAAAAATGGTTTAATAAAAAAACATGCGAAAAATATACGTAATACACTTTTGAAAAATGTCCGTAGAAAATGTTCATTATTTTTTGGATAGCAATTGAATAAACAATAATGGTACAATACGTACAGCCTTTACACATTTGACCACTGCTATTATGACACTGCAGGTTGGGTTGCCAAGTACCAAACGTCGATTAATCACTTGCTCAGAGATCAATTTTATTTTTACCCTGTTATATTAAGTTTTCATTTGAATGATTGTGCACTGTACAGGTCATTTGTCAACATCACCCGTGAACGTTGCGCCCTGCCACTAACCAATGAAGTTGGGAAGTCAGATAAATAACGTTATAACTCAGTGACAACTCAAACAAATACTCGAAGTTGCTGTGCATTAATAACAAAAGAAGGAAGAAAAATCCTAAGTAGTCTTTTTCTTCAAAAAAACCGTGATTGGCAGTGGCGTCAGTGCCGTTCTCAATCAACTACATGGCTTGGCAAGGAAATTACCTTTCCTTTTAAAGAAACTGTTGGAAATGGCCTACAAATTTCTTTAATAAGGGAAAACACAAAGATTACAAAGTTATACGATCCATTTACTTCCCTATAATAACATCCAATGCAATGTAATCTGTACAATAGGTTGTATCAAAGTATTGTATAAGTTTAATGGAATACACATATTGTACAAATCTTTACTTTGTGAGCAATGTTTAATTTAATGTATGTATAATGGATATTGCATGCCTCCCCGCTCCGCTCTCGTTCGCGGTTAACATTCGTAAAACTTTCTCCCTATCGGATATCGGTTCTGAGCTTTATAGCTCACCCATTTTCACTTCAACTCACTAATTATTTGACCCCTACGAGTCAGGAAAACTGGTAACTGTATTATACTATAGGTACTTATGCAGTTTATATCAATGTAGGAATGTATACAGTTGGGTATATGCAGTTTATGTAAGTATACGAATTACACTGCAAACGAGAATTATGTTTTCGGTCAATCTAATTCAAGATGTTAAGGAAAATATAACTATTATGATTTGTTAAACTTGCGTTATTTTGTTATACGAAATGTGGGTGTATTACTTATTATTAAAGGATACCAGCTCTGCTTTTCACTTCTAGACCTTCAAGCGTGATCGTTAATATTATGTATATTGGTCTACTACTTTTTTAAATGATTAGCAACACATTTGGCTCATGAAAACTCCACAATAATCAATTCTCGAGCCGAAATTATAACTTAAGTTCTCCGCAAGGAGTATAATATTAAGGCATACGGCTTACAATTTCTTGGCGATAAGCTTGCCAACGTTAAGAAAGCAATATTTTATATTTAATTGGTAAAGTAAAGGGTATCACGTCGGCGTCATAACTGTCATAAGTAACTGTAAGCACGAATTCTCCGTATCCCAGGGAAATGTTTCCACTAAAGCACAATAACGTACTTGCGAGGAGCTGTAAGCGGATTATGAGAGGTTCCGAAGTAGGCTGCTTTGAAACTCGCAAGAAAAGCAATATCCATTATCTTGGCGGGGCTTTGTGTGGCGACCGCTGCGCATTGTTGGTCGCTTGCAGCGCCCGCGCCCGATATATTGTTTGACTTTAGAGGTATTGGCTTACCTCAGAACAAAAAATTTAAAAATTATATCTATTTTATTATCTATACCTATATCTTTATTTAACTTTCTATGTGTTTGACAGAATAAACCTGATCAATTATAAACAATATCCGATCTCGCTGAATTGTGCAAATTATTTTGGTTACAGACAGGACCTACTATGATTATTCATTATGTTATTAAGAAAATCTAATATGGTGAAAGCGGTCCAGTGTTTTAATTTGTATATACCGTCACATACAGCAAACAAGCTTTTATTTAAAGTTGTTTTTAAATTGCACTAGAATATCAAAATATTTACTAAATGTATTCACTTAAAAAATCTTACACACCTACCTAATTAAATTACGTTAGACAAGAAATATTTTTAGTCAAAACACCGTTGCCAAATCCTACAGAACGAAACACGCTAGACTAGATGTAGGTAAGTGAATATTGTGATGAATGGTCAGCCAAATTATGATTGATGCAGGGTACTTAGGGCCGGGAAACTAGACATTGGCGTACACTGTATACACGCGCGCCTCCAGTTAAATATTGGGATAGCACTTAACTCGGCACAGAGATACAGTTCCCTTTGTACAGGCCTACAATTACACCTAAGGATAGCAAATCATTCGACGTATTTACTGAAAACTCTACCACAAAACATTAATCCTGAGATAATATTATTTTACGAAATAATAACTCTATATTCATCCAAAGTAGGTATCTGATAGCCATTTCGACACCTATTAAGTTGTATTATTTTATTCTAATGCTCTAAGTGTTTGTACTTATTATCAGAGTTAATATAAATAAGCGAACGTATTGCTGGATAAAATGGTTTCTTTCCGAGAATAATGTTCAGTACACGAACGAATATTTAAATGGGCACGCAACAAAGACTTAGTAGTTCTAAGCACTCTGATTTGCGAACTCTCTCCGCTCTGCCTCTTGATGCAAATATAGCTTTAAACTCAACAAACTACGTGGTAGTTTTATTGAAATATTTTGCATACTACAGTAATAACTCTAGCCAACTAAAAAGCGACTTAAAGTTTGAAAATTTGCCTAAGTTTTGCAGTTTTACAGCCAAACTTGAATATATGGGTTGAGTAAACACACATTTTGTCTTAGTAATGTAGTAAATTTATCACGGTTTACATCTTATGGAGATTATAATAATATTACGCCTAACCTCAGGAGTGGTTTTAAAAAAGGGTTGTTTGTGTGTGCGCAACGTATTATTAAATCGTGTGTGAGTGGATTTGCTACTCTTCTGATTCACGCGTCTATTTACAAATTAAACTAGGTATAGAGCACTAGTAGTAGTAGTAACCATAGTTGTAAAGGATATCTACCCTAATTCCGTTCTATTATAGGTCCATAATGACTTAGTACGACCGATACTTTAAAGCTTTGGTTTAATAATATTGAGCCCTCTCTATAAAAACTTATATTTTTAATAAATTTCTATTTATGTAACTGAGACCGTGCCACACAATAGTGTGAAGAATATGCAAGCCTTAGGTCCTACAGAAGTCAGTTACCAACTTAATTCAACTTTTTGTGATTTTTACTTACGAGTTTTTATATAACCGTCACCACGTTTTAAATGCGAGTAGAAAATTTGATTACGTAAAATTAGGCCGCGTCTAAGAGGGTCTAATTCCAACGTTGTCGCTTTTTACAACAACCTTGCAAAAATATCTAATATAATTCACGCCCCCAGGGAGAACAATACGGATAATGAAATATCAACAACGGTTCGAAATTGTAATTTTCATGTTTTTAAGATGTAACTGTAGTCCTGAAAATTGAAAGGTAATCTCAATTTTCGCATTGCAAAAAATATCACGTGTCACTTAATTCCATGAAACTAAGTTCGCGGGAAAGTTAGCAGTTTACATGCAATAAAAACATGAACATGACAAGTTACTACACAACACGGCACAATTGGCAAGTTTCTGCGTGAGCACGGACGCCGCATCTAGTTATTTTTCATGAACTTTATAAGCCGCTAATCCGCACATATCACGTTACTCGAGCACTGTTCGCATGTTTATTGTCAAACGGGATTAAAAGGATAACGCACATTAGGCTTTTCTAGAACATTAACTCCACCGCCGCTGTAAATAAACGACACACGTTACACTCTAATGTTTCATTGTCGTCGCCCAGCCGCCCTTTCTGAATAAATGGACCCGTACATTCGACTCAATATTTTTGTATACCCACCCTTATCAGCTGTTGAGCCAAGTGAACGACAGGTGTCAACATAAATATAGCATTTAAGTGCAAGTTTTTACTTAGACTGTAGTGATTAATTAGTCCCCGCTCGCCGCGTGTATGCTAAAATCACACTAAAAGCCAAGTTAATCATTTGAATGCCTAACTGAAATCCAAATTTTGAAATATCAATTCCGAGTAAAAGCTTTGCAAATGTAATAAATGATAGGAGAAAGTATACAAATACAATTCGCGTTGTCCATGTGAATAGAACGTTTTCATTGTTTGCGCTTTACAAAATGCAAAAGGCGAATTTTGGCTTATATAAACACTTGGCAGTTTGTTTACATTACATAATGGATTTAATTAAAACGGGATGTGTCTGCTCATTCTGGATTTTCGTAATTACAACGCAAAGTGAAGAAATATTATGATATAATATTCGTAAGCGTTATCGCCTCGGCTGTGGAGTTTTATTAAAATCATAAATCCCGTGTCAAATGCACCCGCTCTGTGCCAAGACTGAATAACAGATGTACAATTGTACTTTATGTAAATCAGTTTCATTTAAAAACGTACCTAATGTAAATAAGGTTCACAAATGTTGGTATAACATTTTTAGTACGCTTCAAAAATTTTTGTGTTAAATATTAACTGGAAATCTGAGAATCTAAAGTTAATATAATGTGTTTCGCCGTTAACATTTTGGTATAGTATCGTAACTTTTGATGGGTATTAAAATTTAAAACTACATTATTCTGAGAACGTATTACGTAGCATGTATATTGAATTATTTTATAATGTTTTTTTACAGCGATCGAAATAGTCGGCTCTCCGATTTTTTTAGTAACCAGTTTACATCTACGGTTAACGCAATTTTGGGATCTAAAAATTACATGGATATTTTGTGCATTTATATGCCCGAGGTCAAAAGATCAAAGTTGTTGATTTTATTTTACGGGTGTTGTTCCCTCTAACAACAGTCTCTTAATATTTTAATCTGCGGGTGTTTAAGCAGATATCTTGACTTTCGCAGCACTTATATTCTAATTATGTTTAGTAACTTCACAGCTTTAAACTTGGACGAGGGAGTATAAAAGTACATCAAAGTTAACTTTTTAGAGGATAAGTTAATAAGGTAATAGCTTTGATGATAACGACTGACTTTTATTGTTCTGTTAACATTAGATTTTAGGAATAAAATACATAGAAAATATTCAGCCGGTACTTCTCGATTTACAGAAATATTTTTGAGTATCTTTTTTAAGTTTTAGGACTTATAAATACAGAATGGCTCACCAGCTCGGATGTAATGATGAGCACTATAGTGTGCTTTATATTGTACTTTATACATTGCTGACTAACTGGGACACCTCTGCCTTTTAATTCGGGGTTAACATCAATGTATGAATAAGGGGGTGATTGTATCAATGTATGAGTAAATATTTTGGAGAAACACTACGGACACAGACCTAGCATTTCGAGCACAAAATGTTGCATCAGAGCCATTCATCACTTAAGACTAACAGACAGTGGTTATTTTCGCATATCGCAGTAAAGATCAACTAAATTCTAGGTATAATATTGTATATACATTATATAGGTATATATATAGTATTCTACATCAGACTTTTATTCACGGACTCGTATCTAAAATCTAATCTACATACATGGTGCCTTTATGACTTATACAACCAAAAGATGGACTCTGTGTACATCGAACGGCAGAAGGCGCTTTTGAAGGAAATCCTGGGTCCCTAGTATAGTTTGGATTATGACGTGGGCTGACCGGGAGCCGTACCCGACTGAGATCCGCGCCGCGCATCGGTTGTACACGCTTCAACAAACTTGTGCGCATTATAGTTAAACACTGCTACCAACTTAAATACTCGAAGGGATTCAAAACTTACTTTTATGTACGTACCTATGTATTAATTATATGTATAGATATGTAATTGTACACATTTATTTAAATTCTTCGTCGTCTAATTATACATATTCACTGGTGTATTCCATAAATCAAGGGTCGGATCCGTATAAATATAACATCATTAAACGAATCGTCGAACATCTAAAATGCGCAGTCTTAAACTGGGGAATACTAATACCCTAAAGTCAGACAATTGACCGGGTGTCAGCCCTTTGGCCTTCTTATTGTCGAATGACATTCATGGGTATTCATATGAGAGAATGTGCTCACTGGAGCACGGAGGGCTTTCGTTTTGAATACCCTAAAAATAATGAGTAGTCGATTGACGCAGCAGTTCTAAATCTCGATTGGATTATAATGGTTATCGGTTCTATCTCAGCATTCAAGGTTTTTTTTTTGTGAACCCAAAATATATACTCTCTACTGATGTAGACATTTATTTATACATTTCCCTTCAGGTAAATGGGATATTACATGTGTGTAACTTCGGTACAGCACGCCCAGTCGTCCATCACAGTCCTCTACTGGACATAGGCCTCTCCTATAGCAATAGCCTATGATAGTAAAAAATAATAGTACCTATAGTATTGAAAGCTCACATAAAATTATTGTCATAAAGCTATTCGAAAGTGTCTCGTTCATTCTCTTACATAATATTCAGTATGAAGATTGAAATGCACAAAGAAAGACATATGTCCGGCGCTCACTGAGCAATAATCCATGCTACGAACCTGCTGGCTGGCCATTTTTATATCGTGGCACGAACGAATTGCTCCGGCCGAAACGACACAAGGAGGTTCAGAAAGAAGAGACTCGATGTAAATTCACATCAGTGGAACTTATCACGCAAATATAAATATGTTAGTATGGCCTACCTTGACTTATCTTTACATATTAAGTTGATTAAGGAAAACTTGAAAAATGATGGACACGAGCGGGACTCGAACCCGCGACAGTCGCCGTACCGTGGCGCCGCTCTGTCAGCTGAGCCACCGTGTCACTGCTCGCATCCATCACATTTCAAGTTCCCTTTTAGTATTTACGTCTTAAGGGACGTCAGTCGCAGCATTATGTTTACATATTCAATATCGTACGTAATTTTTTACAAACAAGGTTAGGTTTTGAACCTTCTAGGGATGTATCGTCTAGGTATTCATCAATGTGACTTACTCCATGTTATAATTATAGATACTTTCCTTATTGTGGTTAGTCAGACAATTTGTTAAAACATTTTTATTTCTCTCCGACTTGTTGGCAAATTTTTAACTAACTTAGTTCAATTGTAATCTCATTTCAATCTATCATAGGCTTTGACTACTTCGATTGATCATAGTATGAGCTGTCAGTTTGGAGTATGTAGACTAAGTCGGAGTGAAAGTAAGGGCGGGCAATTTTCACAAGCGTTAACCCTAACGTATCAAAATGATATATGAAGAAAATATTAACCTTCCCAAGACCTACAAAAATTCAGGGGTGGCACGTGCTTATCTCTCACAGACATCTACGACTTAATGTAGGCATATTGAATATCAGATTTAAAATGCTTAGCGAGTTTATTTAATTGAAAAGATTTATTTATAAGCCTTCAAGAACTTTTTTAGGTTCTTCATTTTGTAACATAATTTTCCTATATTTTCAACGTTTTTGTCAGCTTAACGCATATTGTGCGTAAAAAGTGTTTTATAAGCTTACAGAGTACAGGTGTTTTGTTAAGATTTTTGTTAAAATCTTTATACTCTGAGTACTCAAGAAAAGGCCTACCTAAGGCCCAGACTCCACGAAAGTAGAGATTTGCGAAGAAGTCCGAAGCGGTGATGAGAAGACATGTCCGGGCCTAATCGTTGATACGTCTGGCGCTTATTGTTCTGGACTCACTTAAGCAACGATCTTACTGACTGATTTATTTCTTAATCATACACACAAGAAATATTGTTATTGCTTTATTATCATGCCAACACTACAATAATAGTTAAACATCACAGAAATTATAAAATATTATAAATAAAAGTACCAAAATAATAAATTTGATACTACGAAACTAGATAACATTTAATGGACATTTTAAAATTAACTCAATAGGTCGAGTATTGCAAGGTATGACGATACTATGTAAATATCTCCTGCAATATATCTCCATAAAAGTAGAGAAAGCTTCTCTATATATGACATCGGAGGCACGTATTTAATAATGTCTTCCCAGAATATTGCCACATAGGTAGTCGGTCAAGGCAAATACATCCTCCTTGGTAGGGTTAAATAGGCGGATTAGACCTATGTTGATGGCACAACATACTAGCGTTGTAAGCGGCAACTCTTGGTATTTTATAAGTTGATGGTCAATCGAATACCGATGAAGTTATCAGCTGTAAACAAGAAGCTATTACTTTACTTTGTCTTGTACTTGAAATATCACATATACAAACATCCGCAGATCTCACAAATTTTTGTACCATGCCTATGAATCGATCACGCAGTCCTTAGCCCAGCAGTCCAATCGCTTAGACACTGCGCTAATAAGGTCGGCAAACCTTAATCTTATTTAAATTAAAAAAAAATGGATAAAAATATAAATAAAAAAGCTAATTATTTTATTTCAATATAAGTAAAGGTCGTATATTATAATAATATACTTACAAATCATTGACGGCGATACGTCTTTTATGCAGAAAGTTGACAATTACAACTCGATACATCACAAAGTTAACGCAACCATTTTTACTGAGCACTATTAAAACACAGATATCAAACACTAATAATATAAGGAAGTTGCACATTCAATGATACAACACGAAATACTGTGTGAACTCTCACGTTTTGGCGAACGCGACTTCAATTTGCTTTATTTGCTAATTAGTAAAGTTTCCCCTTTGACGCAGCGAGACGGTACGTTAGTACCTACGCTAACGTGAGAGCGGAGCGAGCTTTTCATAATAATTATCGTCGTTAGTGAACTACACGTGCCAGCAGTTTGATGCGCCTCGGAACATATAAATCAATGTCACAAACCCATGGCGAATAACTCTTTAGCGTTCGGAATGCAATCATTTTAAAATTAAATCCGTCATAAAATCAGCCGCAGCATCCGATGGGCAGATTGAGCCCCATTGTATTGTGACATGAACGCACAATAAAATAATTAATAGTGATTAAGTAATGATGAGATACATTATGTAACGTATTCATTATTTTATATTAATTTCTTTTGTGTTTGATATATTTGCCGCGTTATCAATTACCTGTTAACTTACGCTCATAGCTACTGATTTACTGAACATAGGGTATAATTATGTTCAGTAAACTCGCCAAAGACTAAACTGGTACTAATAACTTATTAAGTAGCCTTTAAAATTACCTTGAGAATGAATTAGATTACCTCACGACAACGATAAAAGAAAATATCAAACATATAATATAGTTTGATCGACTCTACATTTCTTTAACATTTTTCATTGGATTATAAGACATAAAGATTTTTACCCTTTCTCCCTAAATTAGCATTGTGCTATTACTTCAGCATCTCTGCTTACGTTTACGAGAGCTCTGCCATAAAATTGGGGTACTTACACAAGTATACAGCTGTCTCATTTGCTAGAGGTGATGCGTGCAAACAAAGTATGACTCCTATACTACAAAAAACAAAGTAACACCATAACACATAAATAAAAGGTGCAGCCGCGTGATATATGAGTGTCACGTGTGAGACACAAAAGTCTGTGATCGCATTTGTGAAATCGATGAATACGTTTAGAAACGATTCAAGGTAGAGACAAAGAACCTTTTGTTTTTTTGGGGCATGGAAATGATCTTTTTTATTGCCAGTGTGTTTTGTATAAAATTTATATGGTTGCGTTTAAAAGTGTTTTGTGTGCCTGTTGTCTGCAATGCAGTGCGGGTTTTGTTCCTATTTCAAACTATGAATGATTCATAAAAACGACAAGAAAAGTAGCCTTATTTCTAACAGGATACATTCCATTCAGGTACAAGTTTATAATTAGGTATAATATCTATACATCCATAATTAACAAAATATATAGCAACATTATTATAATCCATTTCAACAATATTCAGTTCTCGTGGGACCAAAGACAACTCAGAAGCTATCCGTGTAATAATTTCGTTGATTTCAATGTTTCGCTTGTTATAATATCTGTTGGAGACAAAGATAACGTCAAAGTTTAGCCGGATTATCCTGTCGTGGGTTTGGTAGCCCCTCCCCTTAGTCCTCACTCAGTGGAGTGAGCGCCGATAATTTCAATTATAGCCATTCATCGCACGAACAAGTAATTATGTATTTATTCCCGTGTATTTTAACTTGACACGCATTAAGTTTCATTCAGTTACAAACTACGACCTAATTATTGACCTTTCAACTTCAACGTTTACCAATTAATTTGGAGAACGCTGGCCATTAAACATGTCATGTCATGTTCGGACTTAAGTTATTACATCGAATAAGCTTTTAAATAATTGACATTCGGAAATTAATTTGGATATTTGTATTATAATTTTGTTAATCATATGCGTGCATTAATTATTAACTTTAGTAGGAGTTGTACATATTCGGAAACGTTAAAATAACTAAAGAAGCTTAATAAAATTCACTTAACTAAAGTATTTGCATTTGTATGGCCGACAATTAATCGTGGTATGAACATAATTATTACGAGCGGCAACATTTAGGAAAACACAAGAGTTTGTTTATATAAATAAGTTTCATTCATGGCATTGCTTTTGAAATTGTTTCTTAAAGATGAAATGAAGGCAGGCAGGCAATAAACAAAAGTTATTCCATATTTAAAATTCATACGTTCGAAAACCTTAAAAAATCTCATCTTTATTTTTCCAGAACACTTTTTATACTTTGAGAGTCATTAATGTCTGTTTAGCTCGTTAAGAAAAGCGGAACGGAAAGTTATAATATTGTGTAAGAAATATTAAAGTAATTTCAAAGACGACATTTTTGAAAAAATAATAACCGACTATAATATACCTAATTACTGTCAATATCCGAAGGGTTTAAGTTCTGGTTTAGTTACTACTACTCATGAAACAAAATAAGAATATTAATCAATAGCTGCGACCCGCGGTGTTACTCGCTACATTCTTTCGGGATAAAAAGAAGCCTATGTATTAATTCAGGGAGTAGTTTTTACGTGAAAGAGTAACAAACATCCATCCATACTTTCAAACTTCCGCATTTACAATATTAGTAGGGATTAAACAAAAACGACCTGATTAGCGCAGTGGCTAAGTGATTGGACTGCTGCGCTAAGGGTTGCGGGTTTGATTCCCGCACGGGGCAAAACTTTGTGCGACCCACAGATGTTTGTCCCGAGTTTGGATGTTTGTGATATTTCATGTTTGTGAAACGCACCCACGACACAGGAGAAATTCCTCGTGTGGCATCCACATATAATATCGAATATACTAAATCTTTATTGAAGTCGGCACTAAATGCAAAAAAATGATTGCATCGGCACGAAATATGATACACAAAAAGACGCACCAAAGAGAATGGTCGTGAGGGATCACCAATTTGTTTGGCAGACATAATGATTATAGCAATATTCCCTCGAGAGAGTTCAGGAAACGTTCCCATTAAAAATACATGCACACCGTTAGATCCTAAGGTAAACGTTTGTTTCCCGGTATTTCCGAATCAAGAAGCTTAAGTTTAATATGTGTGAATAGATAGTATCGTAGTATAACTTCATAAATACACTAGTATAATATCTGGTCACATATGCAGGACGCACGTGGTCAGATATTGCAAAGAATAGAGTGGTTTGGAGGATGAAAGGGGAGGCCTTTGACCAGCTGTGGGAAACAAAACAGGCTACGAAATAAAAAAGTAAACAAGTGGTTAAAAAATTCGAAATTAAAAAATATATATTTGGTGTAGGCATTAGCATATACCTAATTATTAGTTTATACCTGTGAAGATTCAAACTGCCTTAAAATCGTCGTGTTTCGTACAGATCCTCTTAACCGTCTGAGAGTTCATTAACCTGTCAACCCAATATACCCTATAAACAAGGCAACCGTTGCGGTGGTCCCAAGATCAAAAGTATGTCAGTCACCTTAGGATATCGATGTCCTTCATTAATTGGATGGTAAGATTTTAATAGGTCTCGGTAGGTCTTGCGTGCATCATACAGACCAAAACCCTCTTATTGGAATATACATAGGTCCTAGGTAACTTTATTAATAGGACAATTATAGGGTCGCGACCTATCATGTGGGACTTATTATGACGAAACGTGGGTGTGCAGTAACTTCTCTCCTTCGGGGAATAATCACAAAGTTAATTAATTATAAACAAACATTCATTACACATGAATGTTTTATAAATTATCATTAATTAAGTACCTATATAGAAATGAGGAACGCTGAGACGTAATTAAAGGTTAATATTTCTGGGGAAATGGAAGCTTTATTAATATTCCGTGTGTAAGAAATTAAGTTTCACTTCGAACGAGAAATACATGACGAAAATACAATAATATTACAATTTATGTTTGACGTTCTACTAAAATTGTTTGTAACTACCTACTCGTATAGATAATGCTTTCACCATGTGTTGGTAAATCTTATAAAAGGAAGGGTCGTTCCTCTCGAGAAGGCAATTTAATATCTGATCAAGGCAAATGTAATAACTCCGTAAATATGGAGGAACAATAGAAGGTAAATTAGTTTTTGGGAAACAGAAACTCAATTGTCAAAAAGGATTGTTGTGCTTCATCTACAAAACGATTTGTTTTCGTAAAACTTTTATGTTCGCTGGGCTTTTATTTCCTTTTCATCTTTGTGTTAGCGTGAGCTTATTATCACATGGCAACAAATCATATAGTGGTGTTAGAGCCTGTTAAAAAGGATGGCAAAGATTTTGCTCTGGGTGCATCGGACAGAAGCCATAGGATGTACTATGACGCTGTCTACTTGCACCCAAAACTACTTGTTTTTTAAAGTTACATTGTTGTGAGTTCTCCGAGTATCTACCCTAAAATAGACCACCCCCTTTCCGTCCGTGGGTCTCGTAAGAGGCAACTATGGAAAAATCCAGAAGATGGGCTACAGCGTCTTCTATAACTTCACCACTAATACTGCAATCCCCAAGCCGCTTGCCAAGAATAGGGATTATAGACCCCTCCCCTTTTACAGGGGAGGTCTTTGTTCAATAGTGGACGTCTTCCGGCTGATGATATATTGTTGTCAGTATCTAAATAGAGTGTAAACATATAAAGTCCTTGAATCGTGTTCAGCTGTTTTGGTATTCATAACACGGTCAAGGCATTAAGAAGAACGGACAAATGTTGTCTTGAATTTCAACTTTACCTGGAATTCGGGAACTAGTTTTACTTTATGATTCATAAATAAAATATGCTCTTAAAAAGCCATGTATTATTTAGTCTACTATCGAAAACAAGACCAAAGTACAAAGCAAGCAGCTACGTATTTTGGTATTATTAGCACATATTGGTGTATTATTAGGCAAAGACCACGCACGATGCAGCCAAGTTTTAAGTTTAGTGCTTGTGTACTACTTACGGATAGTACTAAAACCTGGTTTGTCTTGGTAATGTTGTTTGGTAGTTGTTCGGAACTGACCAATATTATTATTGCGAACTAAACTTATATAAGCTTTGTTAGATACCTACATTTTGGAAGAAACTATAGCGCTTACACTGTCGTAAACAGTTACTATTCTACCGAAGTTACAACCTTGTTTTAATTACTGCCCTGGCGATATACGCATTATTTTTTTGCTAGACTGAAGTTAGTTACGAGTTATATTCCAACTCTGCCTCGTTGGTCTAGTGGTTGCTAAGCGCGACTGCAGAGCACGAGGTCCTGGGTTCGAATCCCGGGTCGGGCCAAGAGTTACGAGGTTTTTCCATTAGGTCGTTCTCAGTAGCAGCACGGAGGCTGGTTTTGTGCCTGGTTGATGGCTTTAGGCTCGCCCCTTATTACATTGAGACTTAAAACATAACTGGTTAAATGTGGGTGTACTGTATATGCACCTCTGCCTACCCCTTCGGGGAATACAGGCGTGATGTTATGTAAATGAATTTATTTTTGTGAGGTTAATTTCATAATTTAATTTTTGCCATCTATTTGCCTATTGCATTGGCATACGTTTCAGAAAGCAACTTAAGGCTGCCTGCGCACGTCAGACTTTTCGCAGGACCGATATAATCGTCCGACTTTTTCTTTATTTTTCTTTCTGACCGACTTTTTGTTTTACGTGTGTATTGCACTATTGCAATCGGTACGTTCCATTTTTCTCCTACAATAAATTCTTCACCGATTTCAGACGTGGGTGGGCAGCTTTAGTCCGATCTACTAATATTATGTCACATACAAGACACAACTGACCAGTTTGCTACTGAGTACTGAAGCATTATCGTAACCGCCGTGCTGCTGTCACGAGCAGGATGGGGTCGGTTCCGGACTTCCATGGGGGCCTACTAATGACCAATGACAAAGACCGAATCCCATTAAGAGCGTTTACCCGGTAGCGAGCTGGCAACGTCGCGTTTGATAGTTTGAATGAAATTGTTTGAAAATGGTTCATACAAACCAATACAATACTAAACCACTAGTCCACAAACTTGATACAGTACTGATGGATCAAACTTGAGAGCATTGCTTTGTAACTTTAACATTATGAATAACAGTTTATCGATTGAAAACACTATCACACTAATATTATAAAGGCGAAAGTTTGTGAGTGTGTTTGTATCTTTGTTACCTCTTCACGCTCAAACGGCTAGACGGATTTTGATGAAATTTCATATGGAGGTAGCTGACATCGCTAACGCATAGGCTACTTTTTATCCCGAAAAAATGTAGCGGGTAACACCGCGGGGCGCAGCTAGTAATTTATAAAGCGAAAATTATCTGTTAATTACGTCTGCTTTTAAGTAAAAACACTGAATAATTGGGCCTAAGTTAGCTTTCAGGTACTGTTGTTAACAAAGTATTTATAAGCTAGACAGTACGCTTCTACTTCACTCCTTCAAGGAAAACAGAATGATACGCATACAAAATAGATTACTTACAAAACTTAATTACGAATTTAAAACAAGTGAAAGTTTTGTTCTGCTTCAAAAACGAACTTTAAGGTTCTTTATTTGAATTAAGTAGGTAGTATTTATTACCTACATCAAAAATAAAAGAATGAACCAAAAAGTATTTATGAAGAAAATCTTATTTAATCCTCTGTCACTGGAGCCAATGCCGACTTAATCCTCCTATAGTCGCTGCGCCATATCCTCAAATTAAACTTGAATGTAATAAACTTAATAATACTCAATAAACTACAGTGTAACGAACTTTAGCTGATATTCTTTACATATTAACCGAATCCCTTTAAATACTTACTTAATTCTAAATTGTTGAGCAGAATTTACATTTTCAATAACAAAGTTCCCTCCAATTAGTTAACAATGCTGTTCCGAAATATTTGTCGAGTAGCCAACGAGGCTGGGAGGAGTTACGAGTTCAGTTTGCTTGCTGGCTCATATAATGTGGGATGTGAGATTATGACCCAACTAATTTCAAGTTTCTAAACTTGATTATCCGCGCCGTCGGAGATCCAAGGTGATGACAAAATTATTATAAAGGCTTGCACGTAGACCTGTTTGAGACTCGCTTTTAATGCTCCCACTAATTTATTCGCCATGTGTTTATGTTGAGGACCTTAGAAGCTTACGAAACTTCAAAGAAAACTTTTAGCATTACATTTCGTAACTAAACTTTATTCATTTTCAATAAAACATTATTAATTATTTATCCTAATTTATGAGTCTGTTCAACTAGTTATTTTACATGTTTTAAAATGTTCACCTTGTAATTGTTTTTGGAATAAAAGTAAGTCAATAGTCTACATAATATATCGGTAGGTACTATTTCCATAAGCAAAACTTGGTATAACAAATTGTATATTATCATGTGTAATTCACACAACCTCAGCTATGAACTAGTCGGAGTGTATTACAGTTAATACTTAATGCAGAGTTATAGGAAACTCAACGTATTGCTTGCAAGACGAGATAAAGGCTTTAGAACGAAACGCGTTGTACCGTAACGTAAATGCTCCAGGATATATGCCAAGCTGGCAAGTCGGATTGTGGTAGTCAGAATACGGGACGAAGTGCATTTATGTAGATGAGTAAATAGGACGTTCATCTTTATTAAAAACTTTAATCATTAGCGATTGCGTGGAATTTTCGAGAACTTTTTTCGAGTCAAATTCGGAGTTAACGTAGCCTTTGTTTATCTTGAAAGTCCATTCTAAATATTGATTAAATCATTTTGAAAGTTAGATGGATAGTTAAAAGATTACCCATAACATACAAATATAAATATAGAAGATAAACCATAGGATTTCAGATTTAAAACAATCCTTTCGGAAAGTAAGTAAAAGTAACAAACTGATTGTTAAGTGTGTGGGCAAGATTTTTGGAAATACACTCATCTTCAATCACATGTGATTCTTGCCCTGGTACCATGAACTCTTAAAACAGAAAAGTTAACGATCTGAAATCGAGACGCGTGCAGTATAATGCGGAGTCCCGCTTCCACAACGCAAACTACCCTGCTTTACGATTTCATGGTAAGGGGGATGATTAAAGAAGTTACCTCTGCATATTAAGAATGGAATGGAATAGCATTATAAAATGTTTTGATATTCAACTACATATTATTATTTTTATTTTTATTAATAGGTAAGTAAGAAACTTTTCTTTGTTTCAGTACGCTTATTGACTTAGCCTCCTTTTTGCGCAGATTTACACTGTTTAAAGTACATATACGAACACTGCAGCGATCTTGTTAAAAGTTTCTGCCCTCCTTTCAGTTGAACTACCTTCTTACGAGATGAGAACACACGTTATACTACAAAGAACGTCTTTTATTTACTTATGTTGAGATTTAATTTGGATTTATTGCATGTAACATTAAGATGCATTATTAAATACAGTATTTGTATACAAAAATATAATTGGGAAATTATTAATTTGCACTTATTTAAAACTAAAAATTATGCATCAAAGCAGGGATCCTCATCGCTGTCGACTGGTAGGGAGCTCAAAAGGCTGGCGGCATTGCCACGTTGAATGGCAATGCTAATTCTTTGGCCGAAAAACAAGCCAGTCTTTTGGTCACGTGAAGTGTCAACCAACCGTTGAGACCGTTGAAACCGTAGGACTCTAAATAGGAGACGAAATTGGGAAATACTTTGTTATTATTATTTTTTGTATATATTTGTTTATCATCTTCTAAGCCTAGTATCACGCACTGCTAGGCATACACCTTCCTTTTCCTCTACTATACTTCTCAGTTTTGACCATATCTTTTTGTGTGTTTAGTTACTTCGAACATTATAGAGTTGTATCAAAATACAAAAATTTAAAACTGTCCCCAATGTTATGAATTCCATTTCGAACGAACGTTCCAGCGGCTACTTCCGTACGTACGACAAGTTATACATACAGGTTTCCGGAACGATAGAGGTACGTAGTAGAATGGTAGGAAATTCTCCGTTAATGAAATTTCATTCACGTTATTTGAAAGTTACTGTATGGTTGAGATAGAAACATAAACATCTGAAAACTTTCTGATATTCGTACAAAATAGGCTCTGCGTTAATCCCTTTTTATTCAGACTAAGCTGCAACTTTGTTAAATTGAATCTAAAGGTAATTAAGTCTAATACATAGAGTAGGTACATACTGACTGACTTCAAATTGATAAAAAAGAATTTCAAATAGACATACAAAGTTTCACGACCTTGCCAGTAGCCAATACAATCTAGATCTAAAACAAGTTCGATTAAATTGGTTTAACTTGAGCCGTTTGAATGCTAAACTCGTTTCAAGTCGAATGTTGTTTAACAGTAAAGCTTTGTGTGTATAGTTTGGAAGATCGGCCGACGAAGGCGATGTAGGTACGTTAGTAATTAACTGTTGTAGAGTTCAATTAGAGGAGGCTCATTTAGCTTACGTCAAGTTTATCTATGTATGTTGTAGCTACGTATGTATACTGTACTGTACTGGATTTTCCTACAAACGCGCCTACATGGAATGTTTTTCAAAACGAAAACCTGCTAATTTTGAATACATTTTCATCGGGTGAGCTTTATTGAGTAACGAGCTGCGCCCCGCGGTGTTACCCGCGGGATAAAAGGCCAATGTTAATCAGCTACCTCCGTATGAAATTTCATCAAAATCGGTCGAGCCGTTTGAGCGTGAAGATGTTACAAACACAGTCACAAATTTTCGCAAAATATTATAAACCGCTAAACAAACAAAATAGTGCGCTGACTTTTCAAGATGTCTAGAGACATTTAATTGACCAGCAAGATCGACGGAAAAGCTCTATAAAATGTCCTTACACCAAAATATTTAAGTCATTTAAAGTTGCCCTCGTGAAATTTGCCAAAGTGAAATGGGTTTAACGTGAGGGGTAAGGTTGGAAGTAAAAAAACGATTATGGCAAGGGACAATACCAACCTAACGAAACGAATCCAAAAGGGGTTGAACTGCAATATTGCTTATGCATCACACCGAATATAAAAAAACACAAGACATTCAGAAAATACATTTTGGCCAAACCATAGTTCAAAATATACAAACAAGAAAAAACCTACCCTGAATAAATTCTGCAGCTTAAATTCAAAACTAGTCATATCGTACTTACACACCCACGTTAAACTAGTAACGGTGTAATTTAAGGCGGTGTATAGATACTGAGAAAGCCCATTGCCATTTTTAAAGCATGATTGTAAATTTAAATTACTGCTGGCATTTTTCGAAACTGCATTTACTGCAACCTTTACTCGCAGGTCAAGAAATAAAGTTATATACACATACATAACATCACGCCTGTATTCCCCGAAGGGGTAGGCAGAGGTGCACATATAGTACACCCACATCTCGCCAGTTATGTTTTTAGGTCCCAATGTAATAGGGAGCGAGCCTATCGCCATCAACTGCGCAAAAATCCAGACTATAAAGTTATATGACATTCGAATTATATATAAGAATTACAAGAATACATATTATCTCATGTATTCTTTATGTATGGCAATAATATCAACTGAAGAAATGTGAGCCACACATGCCACATTTCTACTATCAATATCATTCCCAATTTTCCTAAGGCCCATAGGACACCTTACAGTTCCAATGCGCGTTGGTGACATTAATATTAGAATAAAATTTTATGAAGCACCACGCTATGCGCCAACTATATGTAAGAGCAATTGGCACAATTTGAGAAGCTCGTGTCCAGTCTAAGATCAGTGATTGATTTAAAATAACATAGGTAATACATATCAGACTAGATACATAGGAACCAAAGGCAGCATCGATCGCCTAGCCCGTAATATATAGCCTGACATGTATTGCCATCGTTCGTAGTCTTATAATAGTGGCAATACGAAACATAATAAATATAGGTAGCTTTTATAGGGCGGTAGATTCCCTGCCGGCTTCGTGTGTGCGATTTCATTTCGTTTTATTTGAACTGTTACCCGCTACGAGAGGCAGTAGACTGTAACGAGGCGTATTCTGCATTTCCCTTGTTTTATATAACGTTTTTAAAATCATCATTAGCGAAATGTTTCTGTTTTGGATGGTTTTTGGCCACTTGAGTTTAACTGGAAATTAGAACAACAAGACGAGGGTGGCACGTGATTTAAGTTGTCACAGTAAAACCGACGCTAATGGTAATTGTGTTGCAGAGTGATGTCGTTATTTTGTTTTACTGCATCACTTAGACATGTTTAGTAGATGGTCGTGTAATTGGAAATCTAAAGAAACGAACAATAAATAAATATTTTGAAGATTTATAGAGAATTCTAAAGATTGCAGTATTACATCAATGAGTTTTTAAAAACGACATACCTATAACCTTCATATGATCGGTTGATTCATCTCGCGTTTGTGAAGTCACGACATCACTGTCTGCATCAAGATGTAATGCATACTTTCATATCTATGTTAGTTAAGCGATTAACTTGTTTTAAATTTATGTTGATTCTAAACAAACTTTGTTCACTTTGTTAATAGCTGTCGTTATTTCGATTTTGAAAACAATGTTATTGCTTTGGGGTGCATCCCCATTTGTAACATTTCAACAAACATTCCTCCGTGACCGTAACAAAGTGGCGTGTCTGCTCCATACCAAACTCCCGAAGAAACGGTGTTACTGCAAAATGTTCCAGGTGTGCCTTTAAGTGCATTTATGCACTTCGTTTTATTATTTTATTTTAACATCATCATCAGCCGGAAGACGTCCACTGTTGAAAAAAGGCCTTCTTAGAACGCCATTGTGAACGACAACTTTCCACTTGCATCCATAGGTTTATTTTAACAATGTTTTCCAATCATATTTAGTTTAAAAACTCATGTAACCAGAATCTATTTCATAGTATCTGTTACGCTGAGATTTTTATTTCCAACCCAACCACCTGTACCCTTGTTTGTATATTTGTTGTTTTATATAATAAAATGCGTCATCGCTCGGCTCACTAACGAAACAAAGTGTCGACCTAACAAGAGTCATATCATGAAAATAAATAAAATAACAACCCAATATTTCGCGCTCGTTATCTCTGTGTTTGGTGTACTCATGCCACTAGTTCCGCCCTGCTCCATTTATTTTATTCACATACATATACTACATTATAGCTACATATTTATAAACGTATAGTGTACTAATATGAGTTCGCAATTCATAGCGGGCCCATTGCTTACAGACCGACTTTCTAAGCCCAGAGAATACTGCAAGAATCAATGTGTCTTTTATCAATGTACTGCTTGCTATCAATAAAAAATTTGCTGTTGGCGAATTAATGAACCATAAAATGAAAGAACTATCAATTAAAAAAACACTTACTTAATAACCGAAAATACCGAAATACTTCCACTGCCATTTTCGACTATGGCGTCACCCAAGCGTCGCTACATCTGTACCTCTGTACTTTTCACATACAGCGGATACAGCGGGTTCCGCGAATTCGGGATATTACCCTTTGTATATAAAAGTAGTAGCAATTTAAACCTCCATAATATCTGTTGACTGTATAATTCGTAATGGAAATAGCTGGCTTTCATTTTTAGATATTAATAATACGAACACCTTCGTAAATAGGCTATTGAAACCAAATAACTAGGACTGCCTCGTTCGTCTAGTGGTTGCTGAGCGCGACTGCTGAGCACGAGGTACTGGGTTCGAATCCTGGGACGGGCAAAGTGTTATTGTGTTTTTCTATTAAATAATTCTCAGTAGTAGGCATTAGGCAATAGGCTCGCCCCGTATTTCTTTGGGACCTAAAACAGAACTGGCGAAATGTGGGTGTACTATATGTGCACCTCTGCGTACCCCTTAGGGGAATACATGCGTGATGTTATGTTATGTTTTTTTATGAAACCAAATAATTGGTTTAATAGCTACATGCTGTTGTTTTCGTTGCGTATCTCCATAAATTCACAATGTTTGTAGAGGCCGTTTCCGTGAGTAGGTTCCGTTGCCAAACGGCAAATATGGAATCCTAATAGTTTCGATATGTCTATTTGTCTGTACGTTGCAGTAATATTGACTGCGTATATCGGTAAATAGATTTTTGAATCATTTTACCATGAAAATAGGATATATAATTATATATATACAGGTGGATTAAATTGGCAAGCTGCCGGTCATTGTGGCGTTTCAAGGGGGGCCTTTGTTCAACAATTGACGACTCGACTGATAATGATGATAGGATATAGAACAAGAATAATTTTTAATACTCGTTTAATTTTATTGGAAATTAATTATAATAATTTGTTTTATGCTCAAGAAAATCATGAATGTATAGAGCGTCTGAATATTTCTCATGTCTCTCCGACGGTGTTGAAGCACCAATCAAATCGTCACAAAACCAGCCTTTCTCCCGAATTAACAAGAAGGCCACGCCTCTTTCATAACACTTTAATATTCTGACTTACATTTATTATTTCTCAGTTCCTCAAAGTTAGTAGGTAGGTACCATATACTTATCCGTTACAAGCCTCTTTTGCCACAACCTGTATAACGAAGAAAGCTAAGAATAATTTATGTTCTTCACTAATACCGAACGTAGAAACTAGATTAAAGAAACATTTTGCGTCGTTCCCGGTATGTTTTGAACACCAAACTTTATTTAATAATTCTGTGGAAGTATAACTTGTATGAATAAATAAGTAGACGTGAACAAAGTATAGTATAAGTAGCTAATGTTCTTAATTATATTTAGCTCTACATTTTAACTAAGTAACAAACCTCTTTGATATTTGTAGGCACGTATCAAGCGTGTATTCCCCTAAAATGTAGCCAGAAGTGTTGTGGGGCAGTTCTGTGGAACAGTTTTATGTGAGAGGTAATCCGACTGCGATAAAACTTAATTTTAATTTTGTCAATATTTTTATAGCCTGTGGTACTCGCAGTGGTGTAAGGGTTCTAACGAGACTACATACATCGAAATTGGTTCAGGAATTCAAAAATTATGGTGGAATAAAGAAACTACTACTTCTAGAGTCACGTGTGTCTAGTAAAATACCTATAGTTACACGAACACGTCAGGAGTTTTCATCTTTACTATTTATCATTTTTTACTTACGTATTACAATACATAATATTATTTTTATATTTACTGATGAATCTCTGTTCATAAATATGTTCTTGTTTCCTGGAAAAACAATAAGGTACAAGCTTCTTCTGTACCGAAATTCTTAGAAACAAGGTTGATACAAGCGACATTAGACAATGTCTGTTTTATTTTATTATAATTGTACAATACATTGGCCTAAGAGTAAAATACAAACGTATCTGACAACCCCTTTGTGGAACACAGAAGTTTCAATGCTAAGACATTTCCGTGAAAGTTCCAATGTTATACTTTCTTTTATTTATTTGGTCTTCTGTATTTATAATCCTTATTTATTTGTTTGTCAAAACGATTTTCTTGAACACGATGAAATTCTAAAATATTAATTTTGGTGAGTAGGTACCGTCTCAGTGTTTTGGGTCTCGAGCCGCGACTTTAAGTTTCTGATTGTATTCAAACGAACGTCTTTTGAAATGGTTACTATGTTACTACTTTATATTTATAGCATGAAATAATATTAATTTAATGTCTTTTCGTAACAATTTTCCTTTATAAACAAAGTTACCAATTAGTCGAGCCTTTGTCTTGTTTAACTATATTTGGCTAGTGTGCCTAGGTGAGTACCAGTACTTCTACAAAGAGCGCCTGTCTATCTGGATACCACAACACAACTAAGTAAATAGATAATACGATACCTCTCGGTAAGACTGGCTGTCAGACATTCGGGTTTCTGTATACGTGCTACGGGCTTACAAAAGTGAAAACTGACTACGAGTCACAGGTAGGGCTGACGGCTTAACATACCATTCCAGACATGGTTATCGGTATGAAAATGATCACCACCAGACAGATCCTGATGACCGTTATAAGCATATCTCGATGTACCTACGTGTGGAACTGCAACTTGGACACCTTTTATACAAAAAACTATAAAATAGAATTTTATATTTTTTTTCTTAAATTTTATATTTAAATATAAAATAGAATTTTATATTTTTTTTTTGTAAAAGAAGTGTGAAATTTGTTGATGTGGAATTTATTTCATAAAATTCCGTTTTAGAAATCTTCAGTAGGTATAGTAGATACTTTCAGATTTATTTTTAAATCCCGCAGTGAAATTATCTTGAAACTAAACGGTTGCAAACTTAAGAAATACAGTTTTAGAGACCCATTAATCAACCCAGAACCCTAACTCCGATTGTTCGTCTAACATTCCACTTCTAGGCCAATGAAGCGAAATTTTAAATAACTATCCCTTACTCCGAAACTAAACCAATAACTTTAGTTTTACAAAGACAACAAACTTAGAATAACGAAGTCCGCTATTATAATAAGATGAAGCTTTACGGTACTTTAAATATGAAACACTGAGTTTCTTGAAACAAATGCGAAATTAAATTTGAGAAAACGCAGAAGAATCTTAGTTAAGAGCGGGAAGCTAATAAGGGAAAAAGAAAAAGTTGCAGATGAAGTTTTTCGTAGCTGAGGATATTTTCCTTATGAAAACATCGAGAGAGTTGGCTCAGATTGCGCTGGTTTATTTTACCAGCGACTACAGAAATTAATTTACTCTTTAGCCACAGTGTATTATGCAAATCATCCTATTTTCATGGTTAAACTAGAACAAACACGGTTTAATGTATGTTTTAGTAAAATTTGCAGGGCTAATGTGAATTACGGTATTATGTAAACAGTGATGGTCCGGAAGCTTCGACCGGATAAACTACGAGGCTGCCATTTATATCAAAGTCAAAGTCAAAATCTTTATTGCGTCATGTGTAGATTAAGATGTTTCGTTAAGTATAATAATACATGTCCCGCTGCTATCGTCGTCAACTTGAACTGGGCATCTCTTTGATTTAATACCTCACCAAGGAGTCAAGGAATCCTCAGTCTATTATCATCACGCAGTGAAGAACTAACCAAAGCATGAGTTTAAATCTTCCCAAACAGCTTCAGAATGGATTTATTACATGCAACCCTACCATAAAATCAACTAAGCAAGTACACGATAGTTCAAATAAGAAATGTGTGATTGCTTCAGAAAAAGTAAAACTCGGTTTTCCCTTTTGAAGTAGTTAAAAAGAATTTTAGCTTTGTGTTCAGTACTACAATACTGTCATTCACAAAGGGGTTTTGTTTCTTACAAACAAAACACAACTATTTGCAAGGCCCCCACGATTGTGGCTACTTCCATGATTGCAAGAGAATCCTCGTCCCAATAGTATACAAACATACCCGTATTTAATTCAAACTGCGAATACGGTGGATTGTTATCTTTAAAACCTAGAACCGACTGAAAAATAAACTCTGTGAAAGGCCTGTATGTCGAGTACACCGTAATCCTGCTCCCGCGTAGACTAAAAGCCATCAACGGTCGGTTGTGACTTGAATTCGATCAGACTTTTTTGTGAAAAATCACTTTACAACTTTAGTACTAAAATATTTGTAGCCGGCATTGTGTTAGATGATAGGACCTTCAAGTAATAGGTATTGAAAATGTTGATAAGGAAAATATTTTTAACCAACTTCTAAATGAGTAAGTTGTCAAATCGACTAAATAATACCTAATATTATCGTTTGTATTGGCTGTATAATCGCTAATAATAATTTCATTCATAGGTTATTTGAATGAATACTATTTTTTCTAGATAGTTTGATGTAAGTTTAGTGTCGGTCAAATGTAGACGAAGGATAGGTACTAAGTATATTAGTCGGTTGATACTGTCTTCATAAAAAAGTATCAAAACATTAACTCTGTTAACGGGCTGGCAGGTTGGTGGAGTTGGATAATGTATTTTTCTACGAATGTAAATTTTATGCATAAACTTATTTACTTGGTTTTATTGCAGACGGAAAAGGAATTGGACAGTAACGTATATAGAGCAGCTAGTCGAGGATTTAGAGAGTATAAAGCATAGTGGTTGAATTATTTATTCTGATTACAAATAAAATAACTTACGTTCTAATAAATAGAATAACAAAGTACGAGTAAGTTGGTTTGTGCATGGAGTATCATGATTTCTATCACTAAACAAAATAAATAATATTAGCCAGATCATGTTCTTTACTTTTTCGGAGTGCGTGAGATGACTCACCATCCCTGCGATATCCACCCACCAGCCGACCAAGAGCTCGACTGTCGCCTCTCATGTTCATTCAATAAGTACAAAATGTTTAAAATACGGGAGTTCTTGTTAAATCGGTTATATTTAGCAAGCTCCATAAATCAAGCGATGGGTG
Source organism: Abrostola triplasia (assembly GCA_946251915.1). Classification (NCBI taxonomy): domain Eukaryota; kingdom Metazoa; phylum Arthropoda; class Insecta; order Lepidoptera; family Noctuidae; genus Abrostola; species Abrostola triplasia. The sequence goes on along the minus strand of OX276428.1, from coordinate 8,280,965 downwards.
GACAGCTGCGATACTTATCTGCGAGAATAGTTGTAAAAGCACAGCATGCTTCTTTGTACTTTTCCGGCGCTGACTTGTTTATGATCCGTCAAAAACATAAAAAAAAACATAACATCACGCCTGTATTCCCCGAAGGGGTAGGCAGAGGTGCACTTATAGTACACCGACATTTCGCCAAATCCGTCAAACATACAAACATACACGAATAAAATATATAAGAACACATAATACAATCAATTTATCACTCACGCCTATAAGGAGGTTTTATTTAAGCCCCTCTTTAAAATAATTGAGGTCATTAAGTTAAATGCTACATTATTGATTGCTTTGCCAGCTTCGATTCAAGTTGTTGAATAGAATAATTTCTCGTTTCAATCTAAATTCGGAGGTAAGTTTAAAGACGAGGGGGTCCGGTAGGGCCGCTCGGCGCTCTCACCTGGGTTTCAATAATAACTTTTTATTGCCATGAAGACGGCACTCAAATTGCCGAAACTGGAAATGTAATGGGATTATCGCTGATCCGAAACGATGAAGGCCTCTCGTGTAGTACGTAATAAAATTTATGAAATGTGCCGAAAAAACTTCTCGATCTTTGACTTTGATACATTTTACGTCACCCTTTATTTTTTCTTAAACGCAATTTTATCTTTTATTGTTTACACATAAAATAATATTATGAAGTTACTATAAATTACGTCGCTTTTATTTGTATCGGATTGTGATCGAGAAAACGTTTATTTTTATATCAAATCGAGTTTTCTTGTCTGTTACCATCGTCAGGTACATAAGTATTCATCGCTTGTATTAATAATAAATTAATCGCAAAAATGACCAATAGAAAAAACTTAAGGCCAAATAAATATGAAGAAAAAACTAATCATAAAAAATATTATCTTTATTATATTACCGTCACGAAATGTAGGAACTTTGTAAGAATTCAATTAGGTAATTCAATTACTTGAGATTTTTTTCCCTTATTTGAAATATTAACTTGCTAGAATAATATAATGTAGTCATGGTAACGATAAATTTAGCGATGGCAGAAAAAACATCAAGATTATTTAAAGTGTCTATTGTATGTATGAAAAGGTTGCGTTTAAAAAAATACGTGATAGCTTATCAATATCTAAAAACTTACATCCTAGGTAATAATCGTAATACGGTTTTCATAAATAATTATAACTGAATCTTACTTTAGAATGGTTAACTAAAATCTAGAGGAACTAGATATCACTAGATCAAGATAGTGAAATAGTAGGTCGTATTCTAAATACTGGAAACTAATAAATAAAATCATGACGTACACCGAATCAACAAGACTGTATAATAAGAGCAAGTAAGGAAATTTATTTATAAAAACCTTAAGTAAAATTAACTAATAACATTAATTATTGAAATTAAATTCACTTCGTTTTGATTACTTATAAAAATAAATACATATTCATGAGTTAATCAGCGCTTGGGAAAATTATTCTTAGAGTTTTTCCGAAATGAAAAACAAAAGCAAGCAATTAAACTTTATCCATTAAATATTACAGTGACAAAAATAATGTTCATATTATGGAAGATGAGAATTAAAAATATACTGGTTTTTAGGAAGTTTTGATTGGTAACAGACAACATTTCGACGTGAAGACGCACGATTTTACCCTATTACAATGGTATTTAACAAGAGCCGCGTAGCAACTTGGATCGCCGCGGTCAATCTTGTGATGGGTAGCCGTTTCACGTGTCGAGATCCCTCCGTGTTTCGGAAGGCTCGTTAAGCCGTTGGTCCTGCGCTTGATCTCTCTCCGGTCGTGGCAGTCTACCGTCCCCACTATGAGAGGGAGGGGATAGGCAGCGGACCTGTGTTAGAGCACATTCTTGTGCTTTATAATATCTCCTACTAGTTGTCCAGTCTCAGATGTCATAGGTCTTTGTGATCAAAAATCAGGCAAGAGAATAATATGGTACTTAACACAACTGACAAATGATTCGATCGTATATATAAATTATAGGTACATACAAAAATGTTGTAAATCGTTTTAGTTTTAGCGTTTAACCTAGTGCTCAAAAGTAAGTGTCAAAAATATTTTTCCAAGTGGCGATATCCACTTTATCTGGGGCTTCGTTACTACCTATTCATCATTGCTGGCTATACCAAACTGAAGAAATAACATAACAGATTCTATATCCGGATGCACAGTATATTTTTATAAGAAAAAACATAATAACCCATGACAATTACATGTATTACCAAGACTCTTAAGTATGCCATCGATATTATATTAATGTGAATTCAAGTCTACTTAAACCACTATAAGTAGTGTTCCTTGTTAGTGTCCGATACGATTCTGCCGCCACTCTGATACACCCCTTCACATTAATTGCTACAAGTTTTCCGCGCGGCAGGCACTAAGTCGGCCTAATGCGAGACTGCAGCCAACATTTACTCTTTTCTTTTAATTACTTTTATTACTTCCCATCCTCATTCATTCATGAACCGCATTCGCTCATTAAAATTACGAATTTATAATGAAAAAATATTTTTCATTCAAGGCTTTTGCGAGCTACGAATTTATCAATTTTATTCAGTAGCGCGCCTACTTAATTTTTACCCTTTAAACAGAATATGAAAAACAGCTTTTTAAAGCGCTTAAAATATTGCTGCAGAAAAAGTATACATACAATGCATTTATCATTCATGATTTACCAATTTTATTGTATGTCCGATCTTACTAACCGATTGACTGAATAAATGGCTGCATTTTCGAAATTACATTAACAATACCCGTTTGCGTCACATTAAACCTACAGACATAGCAAACGTATCCAAAGTTTACTTATGCAAAGCATGGCGACTGGCTAATTCAACGTCTATCCTCCATTTGCAGGGAAGGTGACCCGGATAAAGGCGTCAAATTACCAACGTCAAATTCCTCTGTCACCTGAGCCGGGACGGCCTGCTGGCGCCATTTTTATCCTATTCTGAGTTAATATTCCGTGGACGTCCGCCGGGAGCTGCCCATGTAACGGACACCCCTGAATCATGAAGCTACGAATTACTAAGTTTCTTCCCCCGACAAGATTTATTTCTTATTTGCCGGAATGATGTTTGAATTGCGTTTGTTATGAGGTTTTTCTCGGTTTAATATTACAAATGCCTTTGTGGCTGCGTTGTACACTGGGATGTAGGAAGCGTATAAATACCGTGGCGGATTAAATGGGTACGGATTAAGTGTTACTTGTTTTCTGTGATTACTGAACAGATCATTCGGTTTTTGTATTTAATTATGATTAATATAGTTATCACGTTGGTTAACAATTTTAAATCTAGTGTATTAATATTTAGCACATCAATGATATTCATTTGGAATATTTTGTTATTATTAAAATAATTTATGTAACATTGTTTGTACAAATTTATAATTTGACTTCACTTAAGACAATTTGTTTTGTAGTTTCTTAAAATTTTTAAGATTGTCTAAAAGTCAGAAGCAAATGCCTTATTCTTATTTTGCACCTCCTTGTTGATGGTAATTTTCTTTGTTACTTTCGCTATCAATTCAAATAAGATCACAGTAATTTCATTGCTTTCTAGCTCATTCAATTTTCATAGAATAGGCTATCGAATTGTTTTATATTTTGTTCTTGCCTCGATTACTAGGTATTTGCGTAATAACATACATGGCAAGACAAAATTATATGATGGCGATGGTAAGTCCACGTAATGGAATTGAGTATCAAAGAATTCAATTAACAGAACTATAATAGAGTTATGTTAATTATCGTTTAAAGAATTTAATTAATAAACATTGGCAATCCTTTAAGAACCAAAGCGGTGATCCAGTTCACATTTGCAAGGCGACATGTTTTACAAAAAAAGATAAGGTAATAACATGCGGTGACTTGGTGAAACGATGAAAATATTGCTAAAATACATTGCCTTATATAATCTAAAAATCAAGTTCTAATAAAATGATCAAATACTTTAGCATTATATAATATTTAATTGCAAAATAATATTATAATCATTACATAGAAACTCAAAACAATAATCACGTAAATTCACTTAATAATACCTAAATAAAATACGGTAAAAGTTAAGCAAATCATAACATTTAGGTAAACGGAAGTTTGTCCGCGAAATGTATGCAAAAACGTCGAAGTTGGGGACAATCGAAAAGTGATTCAATAGCGAATGAATTCAGCGAAAAGCATTGTGCTTACAATGCACCAACTGCATTCAATGGGCACACTGTCCAATATAGTTCATTCAATGACGTGATTTACATTTATTGCTCGACGGGAAAAGACTCACTCAATTTAAAAGTCGTAGAGGTCTCCCATTTTAAAGCTACAACACATAAACGTGAATTGAAAAAAGTTTCCCTCGCGTGTATGAGGCAGTTAACGTATTGTTTAGATATATGCTTTAGATTCGCGTGAAGCGATTGAGACCAGTCTGCTACAATTGTGAGAACGAGTCTGCTGCATAATTTTTACGTGAGAACTCCCTTATTAGTTTTTGTTTAATTGTTAAAGCATTTATACTAAAACATTTTATCTGGATCTTTAATAAACAAAATTCCAAGAATAAAATTATAGTCTACTGCAAAAATGCCCATAATAAATGTGTTGTGAATTAATCAACTTTTTTCCCTAACCTCTACAGGAGATTATAATAAAGATATTTCCAAGTAAATGCGGAAAGGACGATACAGAATTATATATCTACAATACTTGCGAGATATTTGATACCTCTGGGAAAGGCCGACCGTCGTTTATGGTTGGCTCATTATGGTTTTGTAGAGTCGTCGAGTAAATCGTCAGTCTTTGTGACACAAGATTGTTGACGCAGCGTAGGGTCAAGCCATGTTATTTTTATTTTTATAATACAAAGCGGTGACATCTTGCCTCGTGTAGGACTGTGACCACGATAAAAAGAGGGGACCTTTCCGAGAAATTAGATACATTAGCCAACTGACTTACATAGCTCTACACTACCTACTCATTTTGCATTTTTTTTATAGAAGTGTTTATTCTAAGTACCGTGTTGGAACTAGACACAACTGCATACTCCGTACTGCTATTAAAATTTGGCTGCTCAAGAAATAAAACCCCAACCCCACGCTCGGCAAGTTCTACTAGACAAATGAGGAAGTAATGTTGATAATTATGTAAAACATAACATCACGCTTGTATTCCCCGAAGGGGTAGGCAGAGGTGCTCATATATCACACCTACATTTCGCTGGTTTAAATGCATGTAAACCAGTTAAATGTAATACTACATCAGCTTGTAGACAGCATTATTACCTATCAACTTACATATATAATAAAATTAACAAAACCCTTTTAATCAACCCACTGAAAACTGCAGAAATCAAAACCAAATTAATAACATGGCTTCAATCTTTAGACTACCTACAAACCGAGAGCGAGCTACAAAGAATATCATAATCAACAACCAAAATTATTTACAGTCATAACCCGAAATCAACAAACAAACACACACACACACTTACACACACACACACACACTCACACACACACACACACACTCACACACACACACACATAAATACACACTCTCTCACACACACACCATAAATATGATCTCATACATGCACTGAGTCTAAAGTGATTAATTATAACTATGTTTGTTAGTATTAGGACATAAAAGTTTATGTAACAATCTGGGCGAAGACACTGACTCCTGTAACACAGGTTATAAACCTAGCACGGGTGTCAGGGTGTCTCAAAACTGTATCTACCTCTTTTTATGTCAATAAAATTTTTATTATTATTTTATTCCCCGAAGGGGTAGGCAGAGGTGCTCATATATCACACCTACATTTCGCCAGTTATGTTTTAGGTCCCAATGTAATAGGGGGCTAGCGAGGTTGATAATTATGTATAAGTACCTAAAACAAAAAAGCTAGCGCTAAATCTCAGTATTCCTTTATCATATATAAATTGGTACACACTATCAAAGAACGAGAGAACTCAGGTGCATCAATCAGCAAATACATTCAGGTAGTCAGGGTTAAAGGCGAGGGCGTAAGATCCTAATCAGACGATTGTCAAGGCACGTGCACAACGTGACGTGTCCCAGGAGTCCATTGTGTTCCCAGCCGCTCTAACTCAACCCTATGTGTGCCGGACAGTACGAGCTGCCGTGTCTCCGACAATGCCAGGAATTTTACCACAATGCACAATAATTGAAGTTTCGTACATACCAGTCACGTGACAAAATCCCCTTTGCAGGCATTCTTATTATGTTTTAGTTTGTAAAAGTAAAGCTAACTTGTTTAGGCGCTTGAAGAACTACTTAAAAAAGTGTAGGCAACATTTTATTTTCATTATATAACATGTTTAGTTATGTCAGTATCCCCAAGGCGAGTGTTGATACGTTATTTAAAGTTAGAAAAAAATAAATACTGAATTTCTTTGTTGTTTTTAACATTTTTTTTTTTTAAAAAAAAAACGTCGCCCCACACTGGGAATTTCTCCTGTGTCGTGGGTGCGTTTCACAAACATGAAATATCACATACACAAACATCCAGACTCGAGACAAACATCTGTGGGTCGCACAAAGTTTTGCCCCGTGCGGGAATCGAACCCGCAACCCTTAGCGCAGCAGTCCAATCACTTAGCCACTGCGCTAATCAGGTCGTCAAACATTATAAGTTACTTATTAATTCTTTCGTATTTTTTCTTGAAAACATTTTCATTTGTATTTAGGTATTACTGCTAGACTTATCGGGCTCTTTTAAAAGCTATATAAGTACTTTGTAGTTCGATAACACGACTGCATTCGCCGTAAAAGTGGCCGTGCGCGCAGTGCGCCCCTTTCCTGAGGGCTCTACACTGGCTGCACGCGTGAAAACCCCTCTCGATACTCTTTCTCTACCGATATAACGTACCTACATTTATATATTTACTTTATTTTATGCGAGCACCATTTGTTTTAAATTTTTTTTCCGGTATCCTACTGATGTTTATAACCAGCTATTCGAGATTTGAAGTTAATTTTATATATGTATAAACTTTTTAAAGTGCCTGCTATGTAGGTGGTGCCTAATCTGACTTCTGCTACATTTGTATATAAAGATGAAATTTGTAACTTAATTTACAATAATTATTGATTATCACGTGGGGGTACTGTGGCTTTTAACAAGAAGTTTATACTCCAACGGCTCCAGTTTCAGTGTATTACACAAAGTAAGCATATGCTAAAGTTATATCTTCTTCTGCGTAGCGTTCTTGATTTCAGGGTGCAATTTTCGACAAACCTTCCTGAGATTCTTGGAACATTAGTATTTTACTAAATTGGTTGACTTTCATATCATATCTCACTTGTTATGGGATATCAACTCGCCAATAACTAGTTTAACTTATGAACTTTAGATAACTTAATACATTTTAGATGACTTTAATCGTCTTTGTCTAGTTTATTATTAAATTGGTTACGAAAGTCGTAGCGATGGTCTACGGCAATCGTAGCAATTAGCTACGCTTTTCGTAGCATGATTCGGTATTTGGCGACTAAAAGTTTCAAAATTCTGTTTTTAAGAAATTATTTCTTGAACGACACTATGATGCATATAAAACGCTATAAGCTTGTACGCAAAATTTACTTTAAAAATGGATTTAAAAAAATACATGCCAAAATGAAATCATTATTTGTTTATAGAATACTTTTTTCACAAAAACATACAACAGAATAAAACGGCGTATACCATATCATTTGATTTAGTACCGGTTGATAAATCTATTACCTTAACTGACGTATAAACCACTAAGTGGTAGCAAAAACATATTTATGTTAGAAGTAACGCAAATACGTGAATTTGACATGGTTTGTTTAGTACCTAAAAGAACGAAAACACATAACTACTTCACGTAAAATCTATATATTTTATATTTTGATATAGAACTCAGAGTAAGGTATCTGTGAAAACTTAACCACGTACAACCACCTAAGTTAAATTGTGTTTACAGAAAAAAATACAAGTTTTATTTATCTTATTTCTTCTACCATTTACGAATCTCTTCAACCGATTTGATCTTGTCTACCAACAGACTTAAAAATATGAATAGATGATTATATCATTAGGATTAGCTAGTATTGTAACAAAAATTCAATGAAATATAATTCGTTTATTTTATACATACCTACTATTTTTATTACATTATATTGGTCTATAATGACTACGTCACACTCACATTGCAAGTTCTAATTTCAAATGTCATTTTTAACTGAGTTTCTTCGAGAATATATGTATATAATGTAGTGTTACTTTTGTTACGTCGCTTTGTTACCAAGGTATGTTCGTTGAAATGTTACAGATGGGAACTCAGCTTTAGGCTGAGACCTATAAACCGCATTTACACTTATATCGGACGAATGTTACGAAATAATACAAATTCGGCATTTACTTATTTACCAAAACTGCATTCATTTCGGTCAACTAGAATCATTATCAAAATACACTTATTTATCTGAGTGCGCTAAATACTTCTCGGTCTTAAATCTCAGGTTTTCCGTAGTACGATAATATAATTACAGGCTGCTATTATTATTTACAATCCATTAGCACCAGAAAGATTGTCGAATAATGGTTGGATGAGCGCATAAATGAAAACACGCGATAATAATAGAGACACAGGAGTGACGTTGTTTAATTTCTGTTGAGTGCGGCCCAATTAGTGTATAATGAATCTAAATGTGTTTACTCGCTCGAATTTTATGAGAATTATAATTTATTATTTTAACGACTCTGATAATACTTGTCATTTTACACTGTAATACACTTCTATGTAAAGTATTACGACTATTTAATCTAATATTTCAAACTAAATTATAAAAACACCCTGTGTAATAATTATATGAATAATATAAACGTGAAATTATGACTACTGTCGTGAGATAATTACTTTTATATTCAATAGATATTCGAAATTTAAAAGTAAACTGAAATAAACAAAGCAAAGATAAGGAATTTAATTTGAAATCCACCTCCTTTAGAAATTGGTTAAAAAGGAGTACCAATTGTGTTTGTACGTACTCGAATTTATGAGATAATCTGATTAGCAAGTTAAAAGGATAGCCCGCAAACCCGTGGAAAGTTTGCCAAATTAAAACAATCTCATTATCCACTAGATGCCAGGCTGCGACCTGGTTTAATAAACTACTACTATAGCATCTCTTTTACGTCCCTCACGTGACTAATTATAGTTACACAATATAATAAATGAGGTTATACGTTAAGCCAAGTGTCCACTATCAGATAAACTTGCAGAAGCTATCTCTGGCAAGTCACTTGCAAGTCGATTCAAGTTTTAGTTACATGCAACCATAACGTCGAGTATTTTTGTAAGTTAAAGGTAAGATTGGAACATATCTGTTACATAAAACTCTTAAATAAAAGTAATTTTTGGGAGTTTGGCATCTTGTTTGACTCATTAGTCTGCAGTTTTTTATCTAAAACGGTTTTTAAGATCTTACAACATCAACATAGAAACTCTTCTTATATGTATTAGTTGGTTCATCATCTTGTATAAGTTCATTATTAACTTGCAAGAAGTTGCGAAAATTACTCGCTAGTGGAGACTTGGCCTTAAGAGATGTGTAAATCTAGCGTGATATATCTCCGAGCTCATGTTTAGATTAGGCTCGGTGAACGTTAGGTGAGGCAGGTCGCACGTGATCGAAGGTAAACGAGCGATGACCTGCCAGAGGTCTTTCTTAAACGGGCACTCTAGTAATGCATTCAGGGATTGTATTGAATACAAATAGTAATACACTAACACTAAAAACGAATGTAAGGGAATAAAATATTAAACCTATCTTACTGTTAATTAAGTTTGATATTTATTATATTTGCATATTGACTCGATACTAGGTTAAAGTACAGTAGGTATAGTAGGCGCTGCAAAATATGTAATATATTAAACATTGAAATAATTGCAACATATTATTCATAGCTTGCATTAATTTTGTGCAATTATTTACTAACCAATGTGATGTAGGTAATTGTTGTATACTTATCATCAGTGTGTGAGGGCAACTAATTCCCTCACATTACATTTTAAATAAATATATGTATATAATATAGAACAGATGATAAGCAGTTACAATTTTGATACGTTGGACAGCAGACTTAATTGACAAGTGACTAATTGTATCACCAACACACGTGAACGCATTTAGTGCAGGCAAAATACATGCAATTTGTTCTTATGGTATGCAGTAACTGGCAGCTTTTACCTCCTTTAACTATTTCAATAATATACAAAAACACCTGATAAGGATTTATCAAATTCCCAAGAAAACTACACACAAGAAAAAAGGGCCTCATTTCCCCGCTACTTAGTCAATATAGTCTACAGTTTACATATAAACAGTAATCGCAAAATATAAGAAAGTTATTTTATTCATTAAGTGAATACATCAAACTTTAACATAGCATACCACTTAACTAAAATCCTACGACAAACAACTTCTTAGAATCCTAAAATATATTTGACTACCGTTACTTTAGTAAATACTTACTTAGAATACTTTGTAAGTTGGGTAACAAAACATATATTTCTTCTATGTAAATTAAGTATCGCTGAGTGGATATAACATAAACAACGTATAGCTATAAATTAAACATTTCATATTACCAGCGGAGATACTTTAAGGCACCATATATTTTACCCTTTTCCTCTCTTATATTACCGTTTTTTGCCGGCTACATTTTTTCTTCACACTATTATTCGGAAAATTTGTTGCACACCCGCTTACCGCAAGCGGTAAGAACGTTAAAACTGTCCCGTTTGAAAATATGAGAACCGCTCGGGTTCAGTGTAATGAAGATTTATTTTAACTATGTTATCTTTATGAGTAAATTGTTCTCTCATAAAAGCTTTTCGTATTTTTATAGTCTTATTGTGTGAAAAACAGCTCTGCATCATTATTTTGTTACTACTTTTGTTAATGAAAAGAGACTAACTCGGTATCATTTTGGTGCTTAAACTCCAAATTTTAAATTGTAATTACCTACACACAATTATAATCTGTTTTTATGGGAGTTCGTAGGTAAGTCCGCCATTCCCCCTACCCCGGTGGCTATTGTAAAACGCAACAAGGGTGTAATTTGGCAACGGGTTGCGATGCTATCGCGCCGCATTTCCCTACAGATATCGCGTTATTTAATACCGTTGTTTGGCTCGCATCTGTGACAAAGAACATCCTATTTGAGTTTGTTTTTGCGTTCAGTGCCTACTGTGTAACGTATCTTTTAGTATATCTGGGATTATATCAATGATCAAGTTCCTCGCTTTAAAGTTCGAACAAGTTCATTTCATGGTATCCAAATGCCAAACAAAACAACCACCACGATTGTGTAAACACAGTATTCACCAATATTGAATTCAGGAAATGTTTTACTTACATAATAAACGGTAAAACATAAGCATGTCGTAAAAACTTCGGTTTTCATCCTCCATTTTCTAAGTATGTTCTTGATAATACTTTGAAACTGAAAAGTTTGCAACAAGAAATCTTAGCGAGTTATTTCTTAAATATTTTAGAATAACCTCGTTCACCTGGCGCTTATTTAAAATTCTGAGGTGTCGTAGGGGCAGACAGGAGCAAACTTGCCGAACTTGTTGAAGTTTGTTTGTCCTGGGAACAACAAGCCGACGTTTGACACCTCCACAACTTTGGAACTGGCAACGATCACCACGGAAACACTTTTACTTTTCCTACTGAAGTTTCCCACGGGACATTCGTACTGTACCAACTATAATTTATGTAGGATGGTTCACTATGCAATGCAACTATTTTCGCCAATAACGAAAATTTTGGATAATGTGTCGATAATTGAAAAATCTCAAAAAAAAACTTTTGCACTGCTATATAATATTCTAATAGGTCATCAATAAAATCATATTACTTAAATTTGGATCACGCAAGATATTTATTGCTTTTATATTGAAATAGCACAGATTATACATATTTTAAGAAAACTGAATAACATTAAGTCAAGATAAAAACATGTTTCAGCGGATAAAAAGTCAATTAAGACCAAACGTCTAAAACAGGCACATGTTTAAGTAACATCGGCCTTAATTAAGCATTCGCCTTTGATTTTTTAAAGGTAATTTTTCATTTACTTCAAAGCGTTTAAGAATTTTCTTTTTATTACTTGGTACCACCCTAATACATTACGAGTATGATATTTTTCTCATGGTTGAGAAGACTCAATTGATTGCATCGTTTCATAGTACAATATTGTTCAGAATAATATAAACAAAAGGAGGAGTTTGCATTCAAAGTTAGTCGCCAGTGAATCTTGGTCAGCTATCAGCATATTCACCCGGACTTGTAACTTACAAACTCAAATAATTTAATTAGAATAAGCTTGCTGAAACTTCCCGGACTCATAGCGTGGTTTATTGTCATTGTTCGAGTACTGGCGTTGTAGATTATTGCGTCCAGTTTTTACTATCGACACAGTTTTAGAATTATATCACACAGTTTGTAAGCGTGTGTATTTGTAACATACAAATACACATGTTTGCTGCTACTTCTTCATGCTCAAACAGCTAAACCAATTTTGATTAAATTTGGTATGGAGTTAGCTGATACACTGGACTAACACATAGGCTTTACATCCCGAAAAAATGAAGCAGGAAACAACGCAAGGCGCAGTTAGTAAGTACACAATTTTCCTTCCCATTCTAAAGTCATAACTATACGTAGCCTTTGCATACATATAAGGCCAATCTCATTAAAACCACCAATAGCAATCGGATCATCAAATATACAATTTTACATTGTCATTTGTATAAGGGTTCATATATGGGAAGTATAATAAAACCTCATTGTTAGCAAACACAAAACGCTTAGTTTAACGTCGTCCCTACGGAACAGAGGGAACAAAGTGAGTGCATCAGACGTCTCCTACTCGATCTAATTGGATTAGTTTACAAAACTTTGTGCTGGGTTCTTTCTCCCTAAATTATATCGATATAGTTCTCGATTCTCGAGTCGATACTAGTTTCACAACTCGAACTATCGATTAATAAAAATATTTTTTTTGCCATGGGGTACGGATTAAGACTCCTTGCGATAAGCTATGAATATGTAGGACTATGGATTCTGAATAGAGCTGAACAAATACAGCCGCGTTTATAGTATGAACTTCGAATAAATCGACTAGATTTTTTGTTTTTAGAAAATCGTCACCCCACACTTGAAATTACTCCTGTATCGTGGGTGCGTTTCACAAACATGAAATATTACATACACTAACACCCAGACTCAGGACAAACATTTACGGATCACACTTACTTTTGTCCCGTGCAAGAATCAAACCCGGAACCACTGCGCCTACCAGGTCGTCAAAATTAGATTGTTCAATTAAATACAGCTTCATAGCACGATTAGAAATGATAGAGAAATGTAACCTACTCTAGCCATTCTAATAATGACCCGTGCGCCTCTGAGGTCAGGTGACAAGTGCTTGACGCTAGTCCGCTTAATTATGTAAGCGTCTTAGGACTGGATTGGGTATTTGCAAACGTGAGTCAGCATAGTGTGAAGCTGTTATTACAGCACTTCCTTATTTACGTGCCCTAAGGCTATTTACCATTGTGATGCCTGAATATTATTGTTTTGGCAATTAAAACGTTGACTGACTAACTAGATACAATAGTAAAACAATCGGTGTGTACCATAATTATGTGTTACACTGCACAGTGAAAGGGTTAAGTTTTACCGGAATTTAAAAGAAGAAGGTTTTAGTGGCCTCATTTTCGAAGTTACACAAAGAAATATTGAACTTTTTTATAGATTTAATACACATAGACATACATATGAATTATGTACCTTCCTACAAACATCTCAAGACTGCTTAAAATTAAGTCTACTTCACAAAATTATGTTTCTAACAATTTATTTACGCAACATACTTTCTTTTTACATAAGGCAAAATTATATAACCCTCTTAAATACACAACATTTTCGTCAAATCGTTAAAAGAGCCCTTGAATCGTTCGACGGCGGGTCGCAGGGATTCCAAATACCGAAACCCCATAATTTCAACAAACTGTATTCTCTCTCGTTATCTAAGCGAAGTTAGAGAATTTGGACAAAGGTATCACAAAGTTCTGTGGGATGCGATAAAGGGATGTAAAATGACGAAGACAGAATGTCGGCAATAATGGCTTGCCATGATAGGCTAATATAAAGTTATTGTATAACATGTTTATTTTTTAACGTTGTTCTACATCGATTTTTCTTCTTATTGACACATTGCCTTATATAAGCATCTTGTGTCATGGAAGCATAAAAGTAGCGTAGATTAATTTCACAAGCTCTTACACCGCCGACAAAACCGCAGAATTCTTTACTTGTATTTGGCAATTTTATAGGTAAGCAGCGACTTTAAATAACAACGATCAAGTTGTTCTAAGAAAACTAATCAAAGATGTAAAAACGTGTGCAATGAACACGGATCACATAATTAAAAATTACTATGTTAAGTCAAGGAATTCCTATCTAGGTACCAACAACACAAGAAACTAAGACTAATAAAACAGAATGGTATATAAAACTTGGTTTAGCGGTCATGTTTTATAAGTATACTATGGTATAAATGTCTTCTCGCGACCTTCACGTCTAGCGCTGGGCAGTAAAAACTACGTAGATCGAGGTCGACAGCTGAAATATCATCTTTTAGTGGGACTTACTTGGAGACGGTCTTGAATTCCTTTGTCGTAACTTTATTATGAGTGTGTTTCTTAATGTCCTGTGATATGGAATATTTTTAGTAAAATATGTGTATTTGTTTAAATATAATATCCTATCCTATCTATATAATCCTATAGATAACAGAGAAAATTATGTCAGAATATCGATTTTATACAATACACTATTCTTTACTGCGCACCATTAAACAGATATTATACTAGATAACTTAAATTTATAAAAAACACAGTACAATGGGCGGTCTTATTGGTAAAAGCAATATATTCCGGACAACCTTAGGATGGACTAGAGCGATGAATTTAGTTATCCATACCTATGTATATCTATCTTAATTAAAATCGAATAAATTCTTCCTTTGCCCAATAATAGCTTGAAAGAAAAAACGATGTATCAGGTCCCATACCAACTTATATCTTACAAGCATACATAATGATATGGGATAGGTCAATAATAATAATAAATAATAATAAAATTTTCCTATATTTATGCATTTTATTTATTAACACGCCTGTAAACACAAAAATGGACACAAGATGATCGAATTAAGTCAATTAAAGACTCTCATCGCGTATTTTTTACTTGCATTCTTCACTATTAGGTTAGGGAAGTAAAGGAGCTTCTTTGGAATTTCCATTTAGCTAAGCGGTTGTTTAAAGCGCTTTGGTAAAGGCAGAATGCAACTTCCAAAACTCTGGATACTTAAACTTAACCAACATGTGTTTGTTACACAAGGGAAGAGGATTTAATGTAACTTGTTTAATGAAAGTACAATATACGAATCCTCGTTTGGAATAAGAATAGTAATAGCGCATTTTAAAAATCCCTTACTTTACTTATTATATTATAACATAATAAATTTCTCAGTCGACAGCGATGAGGAGGAATACTGAATATTTTTTTAGATACTTGAATGCATAATACATTTTTAGACTTTTTATTTCTATATAATTTATTAGTTTTAATGTTGTTAGTATAAGAAAATGTTATATACATATAATACATTTCTTGCTGCAACAAATAATCAATCAAATTAAAATTATTGTGGTACGATCCACAAATAATTACATGTAAACGCACTTCATGATCTAATGCAGCAAAGTATAATAATAACCAAACATCTTATACTCACCAACTCTCAATATAAAATCAGTTCACTAAGTAATAACTGACACTGGCGACAATAATAAACGTTAAAAGCAGATACCTATTTCATTAATATCGCTGTATTTTATTTTTCCAATATTCAATTTTCAACAGCTTCGGAGCCAGACAAACGATCAAATGCCTGCTCAACTCTATACAAGTTTTAATTATTCAATGGACAGACTAAATCAGTATTTACAAACTTTCAAGTTCTTTAATTACTATTGACTCACAAAGGTTATTATCTAAACTTTACTGTAATTTATGTTAGTGATCAAACATTTATTTTAAGTATTTCAATAAAAATAAGTCAGAATTTTAAAAATGTTGTTAGACGTTACTTCATTTTTATTGAATAGAGATCAATTACACGGGACTGTACTGACTGCCTCGTTAGTCTAGTGGTTGGTAAGCGCGACTGCTGAGCACGAGGTCCTGGGTTTGAATTCCGGGTCGGACAAAGTGTTACTGGGTTTTTCCTTTTGGTTGATGGCATTAGGCTCGCCTCCTATTACATCGGGACCAAAAAACATAACTGGTGGAATCTGGGTGTACTGTATGTACACCTCAGCCTACCCCTTCAGGGAATACATGCGTGATGTCAAGTTATCAATTACACGGGATATAAATTAAATTGGTATATAGATAATAAGTTTTCTGACTAAAAAGATAAGACTGAATATGTGAGCTAGCGAGGTGATTCACGCTCATTACTCATCCCTTTATCTGTATGAGAAGACGCTTTTGCAGTAGGACAGTCATTGGCAGGTAAATTATACTTAGGCTGAGGCCGCACTACGGTAAAACCGCCACTGTTTTTAATAGCGTGATATGGAAACTAATACAAACGGCCGCGAGAAAAACCGTGCGGCTGTGCGTTATTTGTTTCCTTGACACACCAAATCATGCGGTTAAAATCCGCGGCGGCTAAACCGTAGTGCGGCCTCGGCGTGAATGCTAAACATCGACTCAACATGTCAATCATAAAATATATACAATATAATATATATTGTCGTATTTTCGTAGATGTGTATTTTGATTATTTTTCTTAATTAGTGTTTGACTGAAAAAAATAGTATTATTGAATATCAATTGCTAAGCATAGTGTAAGCTTATAGTCAAAGCGCCTGGTCCGACAAGGCAATTCCAGTACACGCACGAACGTGAATTTATTATATAATCCCTTAATCGCCTCTTACTCACCACAGGAGGCGCCTGGCGGTGATTTGGAGCTCAGGGACATCGTGAATTGTCCAATAAGATGCCTAATCCAGTATCCAAGTGGATACTTGGTTATAAAGCTATCAAGCTAAGTGAAGGTTTGATGCACGGTGCCTGAGAACGGTTCGTTATGGAAATGTATGGAGAGTGCCATCAGCAGAGTTCGACTGGGCAAGTCTCGGACTAAACCCACCTAATAGTGTGATGATTTCAATGATTCAACCATTATTTCGTATAGATTATTATTCGAATTCAATCATAGATAATGTCAAAAATATAGATTTTGCGAATTATAGGATTCGAAATACGTACCTACTTACTTATTATTTAAAGTGGCTAATAGAAATTTCTCCGAGAATATCATACTTTAGTAAGCACTACTTACTTACGGTGATAAAAAAATTCGAATTCGAATATAAAAACTTTCAGCTTCTCTAACAGACATCTCTATTTATTCGATCTGAATAACCTCTAAAATATGAAAAGGTTATTTAAGAAGGCCTTATATAAGCTCTAAGGTGAGTTAGAACAGTTAACAATCAGCAAGGTAAGATAAAACGAGTACTTTGACTTGACAGTCTAAAAATATATAAGGCAAAGGGATGTCGTAACGGAATTTAAAACTTTTATAATGTCCATTTCTAGATTGCCATTTATAGACCTTCATTATTTTTTGTTGTACCAAACTGAAATGTTTCTGTTGTTCTGATTTAGAATGATGATGCAGTGGTACATAAAGATTAGGAATCTAAGTGCCTACTATTATAACTGTGATTCATGGTACTAAATCTCGATGCTAGATAAAAATTCAATCAATTTTATCGCCTTTGCCTCTATGGACATTTTTTAGAACCTTTTTTTGTAGAATCTCAATTGACATTTGTATTTCATTGATAACGTTTAAGGTATATTACAGCCGGTATCCAATCCAGTGAAGACAGTGTAGAATATAGAAAAATTTTCTTAAACGTTCCAATACTTATTTGGCCTCAACCATCCGAGCCATTGGAAATGCGCCTTTAAGCTCATTAAGCGTCAGGAATCTAATTGCGCGGCACCATTCAAGACGTTGTTAAGACGTAAGTGCAGTCATAACGATCATAACAATACAAAGTGGAATTCCAAGAATAGAATAAAGAAAGTTAAGGAAAACCTTATTAGGAATGCAATAAGTTTTTACAAGAAAATGACGAAACACGTTTAATAGTCTTTAACGAGGAGAAATAATGTTTAATTTATTTTATAAGGTTCGTGTATTGGACATCGATTTTAGGTAAAACACGTAGGACGTAGGTATGTCATCGAAAGACTGGAAAAGTACGCGTCGTTGTATTAATCGTAAATTAAACCTGAATGAAAAATGGAACAAACATATAGAGGCCTATATCCAGCAATGGTTAAAGTCGAGCTGATGAAATGATGAAGTAAACGTTATATTTACTTACTATCAAAGTATTTTTCCAGTACTTGAATAAATGATTAGTAAAATCACATACGTGTTTCTTCAAGAATTCCCTAAGCCCACACAAGCATAATTACATTGACCTCAAACTTGGCAGACACAAGTCATTACATTAATATTCATTAAAACCCCAATATAAGGTCAAACCTTTCCACAACCGAAGTTCGATTAAATACCAATATGGTAACAAAAGAAAATCTATTTGATTTATTAGTACAATTACGAGAGATAGGGGGCGGCTACAGCCTTTGTCTGATCAAAACACAATTCATCGAATCATAAATAACAGGAACAATAGTCAATAAAATTAGATAGCGGTGGGATGGGAATTGGCAAGGAAAATAAATAAGGTTTCACGAGGATATGATCTCCCACTTCATCGGTATAAGCTGATAATGTTTACCTACTTATCAAAAATATGCCGGCGAGGGGGGGGGGCACTGCTGCTCGTGTGAGCCGCTGTGGATAAGCCAGAGATAATTTACGTCGTTTTTAGAATGACGTGTCATCATCAATCATGATGTACGTATGTGGAAATGAAGGAAAGCTCTGATGGTTTGATATCTCTACATTACCATTTGACAGAATTGGAAACTTTACGTGAATGGCTAAATATTATTTGAGTGCTAACACTCAAAAGTATTGAGTGGCAACAAGTTGTGAATATAAAATATAACTCAGTATTATCCAGTTTCTAGATTTTATTAAAAGCTTTAGAACATATTTTACTTTATACCGTATCGTAAAGTAAGCTGAGGTATTGTTAAAGTATCAAATAACATTCGATATTTCCAGATTTTCTGAGAATTTTATGACTCGGCCCAAAATATAACCGACATTAACGACAAGTCTATGATACAATTTAGGTCTGATTTACGCACTGTATGCAATCTTAAGTATGATTGGCGAAAGATACACTTTGAAGTGCTTCAGAGATAGTTATGTACTTCAGAACTCATGTATACAGGTAAATGATTAGAACACTGAGCATCAGGTAGGAAACGGGCTTCCGTTATCCGCTCCGTCACCTACCGACCTCATTCACATCACCGGTCTCTCACACACTCTTGCACAAAAACATGAAACACATTCATTAAAAATATATTTCAATTGTTAATAGCCCATTAGGAAGGTATACTGTCCGGTTGTTCAAAATTTTGCATTTATATCCATGTTACGAAGACCCCAGAGACCGATTCTACATGTTCACGGGGTTTATGTGTGTGAGTGAATGTAAACAGGACGCCATCAGTTCATAAACTTCGTCATCTCGTATTTCTTGTGTGATTAAATTCGCATAAGTGACAAATCATTAAATTATATAAAGTTGCGACATTTTTTACTTTAAAATAAGTTTTTTAGGCTTATAGTAATGTACCCAGTTCTATATTCTTAAAATTAAACATAATATAATACATGAAAAAAATCAACGGCATAAGTCAATATAACTGTATGCAGCAGGTTGTAAATAACTGCATTTAAAGAAATAATACCACGTGAACACTCGCAAACTGTCTATAAAACTTAAAAAATGCCTTAATTTGTGACTCAATACGCGTATAACAAAATGATACCGTGAAATACAAGAAGAGCAGTTTACTCGTAGTCCAGGCCACAGCGTAGCATTTGCTACGTTGCGTAACAGTCGCTACGAAAATAAAAGCTGCTACAGTAAAACGAGGCTAATTGAATCGGTGGGTAGCTTCAGAGAATCGTTAATCGCAACTATAAATGGACAGATGTAATTAATATGGAAAGACAGTTGTACGTGATGCTGTTTGCTCTAATACGACTTATTTACTTGACCTGGTAACCTCCAGTCTTAAGCTATTTTACTATATTTACTTGCTTTCGTATATATTATTCTATACAAGCCAAAGTTTGTTGATACGCTTATTGTTTACCGGTATTCCACGTATTAACTAATAAACGTGATTTTATATTAGGTATTTTAGGTCAGAGAGTTTTCGCAACTCTCTGTAGTGTAGTAGATTTTTCGCGCGCAAAAGTGAGATTTGTTATTAAAACCAAGTAATAAAACTAAAACTTATAAGAGCAATGTGATTAAAAGATGAAATCGTAAAGAGCAAGTAAATATTAACTTTTATACCTTCATTTATTTATTCAATGTCCACAATGAATGAGAAACTCGACTGTGTATACAAAGATGGTATCAGTCCTCTTTTCTTAGAAAACCTATTGTTCGTAGCGTATCTTAGCGTTACCGGGACAAATAAATGTTACACACTGAAATATATAATAGTTTGCCTCAATCTGAGCAGTTGCCAAGTTGGCCTTCTAATACATGTAACTCCACAATAATATTTTTGGAAGAGACAAGAAAAACAGAGCAGGCGACAAAATACGCAGTGCTTCTAATTGTTCATCCGATAATAGCAAGGTTCTATAGGATTCTACATTGCAGAAAAGGTAGCCTCACAGCTTAGGAATATGTCTGATTAATAATTTTTATCACGAGATGGACAGCAGCGTCTTCTGTTACTTCACCACTAATACTGCGATCCCCAAGCCGCTTGCCAAGCGTTGGGGTTATGGCAACATCCCCCCTTACTTTATAAGGAGGTCTTTGCAGGCTGACTTATCTTTTAACCTTGGCATGGGCTATGTTAAAGACAGTTTTTGTAGAGACGATAGACAATTTAATAGAAAACTCTTACGAATCTCTGTTCACAGATATAACCTCTCACAATATTGAAAATCATCTCAGTTAATGATTTTATACACGTGCAATAAAGTTTCGCTTCAATTAATGTGATTCACTTTTATTATTTAGTAAATTGCGTGTTCCAATGTCACTTCGGAACAAATATTTGGGCTTACAGATGTTTGCTCGAAGTCGAAATGTTCCTGGTTTATGTTTGACTTACACGTTCTGAACTCAGGCAAGTCTATTTATATACAGCCATAAGTAATTACTTGACTTTATTAAAGTGCTGAAAGTATATAAATAAAAGACATGCCTGTTTTGGTACCAATATTTAATGCTGAACTGATATATTTAAGAGTGGAAATAATAACATAAAGTTATCTAAAACATATTTCTTACTTTTTTTTTGTTAGCTGCTTTATTTTTTTTGTGAACATATCATTTAATCATATACGCCTACTCCTTTGAGAAGCAAGCGTGACATTAGGTATGTAGGTAATTGAAATATGTTTGCATCTTTATAAACTCAAACTATTAATTATCTTCGTTTTCAGACTATAATATCTCTCTATTTATACTTTGGTTAGATACTTAAGATAAACAAACTGACGCATTATTTTACAATTGGCCATTTTCGTTCAAATAAAATAACATAACATCACGACTGTATTCCCCGAAGGGGTAGGCAGAGGTACACATATAGTACACTCACATTTGTCACAATGAGGGGTGAGCCTATTGCCATCAACCGGGCACAAATCCAGACTCCGTTGCTACTGAGAATTGCCTAATGGAAAAACCCAGTAACACTTTTCCCGACCCGGGATTCGAAGCCAGGACCTAGACTAGACCGACGAGGCAATCTTCCAAATACCTAACTGAATTATTCCTACTTTTTAATTCTTGATTAGCTGTCCTTAAAATTTAATTTTGCCCTTGTAGAGTAAGGTTGATTTAAGCCTTAAATCAACCTTACTCTACAAGGGCAAGGGTATGAATACTAGAAGTAAGCGTAACCAATATAACATATAACTCGGTATTAAGTAAAGGTTATCGAACAAGTAAAATGGATTTAACCCAAGTATGTATAACAATTTCTAAGAAGCACAGAGAAAACACGTCACCTCAGACCGCCTTACACAAACATGCCTACGCAGTGGTTAACATCACGATTTACATAGAGTAGGTACGGGTATATAGAGGCATCGATCTGGGTTATGTGGTACTTACTTAGCCGGGATACCGCGCCTCCATAAAGGTCCTTGCCAATTTTAGTTTATTTCTTGTCCCTCACTCAAAGACGTTTATTGTTTTATTCCATTGTCTTTGAGGCAGGAGTTTTGATGCCAAATAGTCTAAGTAACGACTATTTGAGACATAGTTGTTTAAAAGAGTAACATATAGGCCGTCTTTTGTTCACTCAAGTCAGGAGAATTGAATACTTTACCTAAAATATCAGATTATTTGATTAAATAGAGCTGTAAGTTGATCAGCTATAAAAATGCACCACAAAACATCCACAAATCCTAATAAGCACTGGATCCAAAACTTCTCACCAATAGTGCATTATACGGATACCCCTCCCTCACAGACTGTAATAAAGTTTGATAAATATAAAAGGTTGTTCAAATAAGTGAGCTTTACCCTAAACATCGAGGACAGTATAATAAATTCTTGGACGCAAGTGCACTTGAGTCCATTAAGCGTAAAGTAACACCTTCCACTCTCCACTTTACTTTATCTCATAATATTTTCAACTTAGTAATATTTTCGCTGAAATACAACTAAAGTTATATGAATACAACATGCAGTGGTTAGAACTAGACGTTATTCGAAGCATAGTAAGGTCGTGACAGCAAAAGCCCCAATGAATTATTCAGGGTCGCTGAATGTACGTCGAGATCCGCGCCGCGGTCGCAGCTGACCGTGCCTTCCTCATAAAAACGCATTAAACCTTTACTATTATTTTATTCATTCATTACCTTTATAATAGCCTTTTTTACTGATTTAACACTGCTTAACGGCATCATAAAATATTCATCGTATCGATGGTTGAGGTATTTGGTTCGTGCAATAGCACCGGACTGAAATCGGTATTTCGTAGACGTAAGATCGTCGCAGCAGTGGTAAAGTACAATTATAATAATAATTACAAAAAATAATTATTG
Organism: Abrostola triplasia; assembly: GCA_946251915.1. Lineage (NCBI taxonomy): Eukaryota > Metazoa > Arthropoda > Insecta > Lepidoptera > Noctuidae > Abrostola > Abrostola triplasia. Next base: position 8,257,552 of record OX276428.1, on the reverse strand, counting down.
CGATAATACAACTACATCGCGACTCGTAACTAACTTCAGACTGGCCTATTTTAATATTAGAGTTTATAGAATACCAATAAATATGTAGGAGTATGAGCTATGTATTTCCATCACTATTAGCTGTAAATAATAAACTTAGAAATTGTTTAGAAGTAACAGTCGTGCTTCTTTATAATTGTAAGTCTAAAATCAGTGCTAAAGCGTATATACGTAATAGGTCCCAAATCTAAGGTGTTAGAATAATCTCTGGGTCTTCTTGGCTTGATCCACGATTCAACAGCAACTGCACTAACTTTTCTCGCTATTGAAGTTGGCACAGACTTGTGTTTGACTCCTAAATATAAATTCTGTAATTTTTTGCCTTTCGGTTGAGAGAACCCAACCGGGGCGGTACAGAACCATTGTGAGGTAGGGTTAAAGAAAAGAGTATTCCGTATTGCTATGACTTAAATATGTTTCGTAAGAGTTATTATCGCCAAACTCAGATATGAAATGTTTACTTAAACTATCACTAAGTAAAGGTTTTCGTCGTGAAATCACTACTTAGGTACTGACAGTTTAAGTAATCATTAATGACCAAGTGCGGCGGTTATATGTACAATATATTACATAACACATTAAGAATATATATAAATAATAATTGTAATCTATCGTAAACGATTTTTTTTTAAATCTGTTTTAGTTTGTTAACATTATGGCCAAAGCATACAAAGCCAAAGCTACCTCAATTCCGCAATAAAAAAAACAAATAACCTCACATCACATACGATATTCAAGTTGTAAAAACAAAAGAATGAATCGCAACTATAGTTAGGAATAGATGAATAATTCAGTGATGCTACAGACGGTCGGACCTCCGGCCACGGATGTGCTGTGTCAGATTTATATTAAAGATGGACCCGCCCAACTTTCATTGTAGTCACTCCAAAGTGCGAGCTTTGTACGTATGTTTAAAACAGGACGGTAGCAATAATAATGGCAATAGTTTATGTTAATGTGCCCACTCAACTCCAGCCTTTGAATGAATAGAATCAGTAACAATGCCATGTGCATTTGCAGACTCATATGTGAAGCAATTTACTGTTTAAATTAGGATAAAGTACACTCTTTTAGTTTTATCCATGATACCAATATTTCTCGTGCTGAGCGAAATTACTTACATTAAATGCATGCATCTGATTTGCAAAACAAAGCAATTGCTAATAAAAACCTGTAATTCGTTCATGTATATTTTAAGCATAACATAACATCAGGCCTGTTTTCCCCGAAGGGGTAGGCAGAGGTGCACATATAGTACACACACATATTGAGAATTACCTAATGGAAAAACCCAGTATCACTTTGCCCGACCCGGGATTCGAACCCAAGACCTCGTGCTCAGCAGTCGCGCTTAGCAACCACTAGACCATCGAGGCATATTTTAAGATGAGTAATTAATTATTTATGAAGCGCAAAAACTCCGCAAAATCAAGTCTTTAAAGCGTGGGTGATTACTTTGAAACACAAACAAGGAACAGTATAATATTATATTCCCCAATTTTCTGAGCCTCTCTCAAACTAGCCTGCATACATTTAACGATTGGGTTCATCGGACTTAGGCGCACCATTCATAAGCCCTCCAAAATTAAATACAGCTTAATAGACGGTCCGGTAGTCCTCCTTAATAAGAACTTAGGCATATTGATTGCACCTACCTTTTATAACACACAATATGGTTGGGTAACATTTCACTGTTTAATATCTATAGCAATGTAAATTACTTATAAGATTTTTTTGTAATTTCATCGTGTTTATATAAATTGAAAACGATTGTAGACAACATGTTAAAATTAGGACCAGATGTTTTCATAGGCTTAAAAACCATAGTTCGTCTTATTACGATATAGCGAATAATATTGTTTCATAATTTTGGTAATGATTTTCTAAAGAAGAAAGCAGTTTATTTTTGCTGTGATAGTAGTTCCCATAAGTTTAAAGATTTCTGTATATCCTTAGATTACCAGAACTTTAACTCAGCCTAGTTTATCTTTGCAAACGATTTATTCTCAAACTTTTTATAGTGTACCTAGTTAACGAAGTGTGAATCACTAGCGATATCCTTGAAATCAAGCAATTAGGGAGCACACAGTAGCTTAGGCTGTGGCTCATTATTTTTACTTCCTCTCTTAGTCTTTATGAGTCGTTTTGCTTTGCTTTTCCAGACACCAGATTCTCTCTAAAGAGAAGAATATTTTTGTAGCTTTTATTTTATGGAAATTTAAGTGCCTTTACGATGTTTTAGTGTTTGTGTTAAGTGGTTTGTGTTATGTTTTGATGGCTGTAAAACATTTTAATATAAAATAGGTACGGTAGAAAGGCGTGTCCATCAATCTGACGCCCACTGAATATATTTTAAGAACTGATATCGATTCTACATTTCAGGGCGTCTTCTCTTTTATCAACACCGTCTTAATGACTGTCTAGTGGGATGTAAAATAAAAATCTGAAGCTCTTTGTTAGTGCTCCACTTGTTATGCCTTTATGAAAGTTATATATAACTCGTGAGAATGTCATCCACGTTATATTTAATTAGTTTGTATTCACGTGTATTTTCGGAAATTCTCGACAACGTAGTGGAACGCATCCCTAATTCATGAGCTGATGACGCGGTACAGTTGTGGGCCGAAGTGATAGTTTGAAGCTAGTCGAGCACTCTCGGAACCACACGTCAATACAATCTAACCAAAATTTGGTTGTATGGAAGTACGAGAGCGCACCTGCGTTTGCAAACACATGCACTATGATCTCATTCGTTTGTCTCAGTCGAGAATAAAAATATTTTTATACACCAATCTAAAAGAAATGATTATATTAAATAATGTGAATTCCTAACAGTAATCACATTCTGAGGCCCCAAGTTCAATTTAAGCTTGATGGTCAATGAAAGAGCACGACTTACGAAAAGCTATCAAGAAGTCTCTGACACATAGTTGAAAATTACAAAAGGTATTTCACTAGCAGTCTAGCGAACCTGCTATTAGCCTGCGGGTGAATTGATCGGATAAAGCACTATCTTTCGTTTAGATTTTGCAAAAAAAATGTGAGACTATTCTCATCAAAGCTTTTACGATTTTATCAAAAGAATTGTAATTAAAATCCAACTTAACGAGTTACTATTTAATCCATTTTCAATTTAGCCAACCAGTGACAAAGGTATGATTAGGATGGGTCCCTTGAGGCCCCAGATCGCTGTTATAAGAAGTACTTAAAGCTTTAAAGCCGCTTAACCGACACTGACCTTTAATTAATCATGTAACATTTTTCTACACAGACGATTTTCATCCCAGATATATCGAATCATGTGTTAATCTATAAGTTCTTAATATATTTGACTATTAATAAAAGGCTTCAATTTCATTGGAATTCAATCACTCCTTAGCAATGTTTATTTGTAGAATTTAACCTTACGATACCGGTTTTCTGAATAGAACGTTGTTAATGTATACGGGAATACAGCTACAATTTTAATTAAATGCTTTTATTGGAGTTCGGGATTAAAGGGGTTGGTAATTAAAGCCAACCAGGATAAACGACCTTTGTCTACTATAATTATGATTTATTAACTCAAACCATGAAACCAGGAGCTTGTCATCTGGGATCTAAGCTTCCATTCGATAAAAAAAACAGTTACATACAAGTGGTTAGGTTTAAAAGTACCAACGCATTATGGCTATGAAGACACAAAAATTAATGTGAATTGGCTGGCAAAGCTTAAACAGCAAATACATATATCAAAAAGTTGTTATCAAAACTAAGGTTCTACACCAAAATAGCTTGGCACTGTGTAGTTACAAGTTTGTATGTTGTAATTCTAAGATAGTTGGTCAAAGGGAGCCGTGACACTCAGAACATCTCGTGTAACAAAAAGGAGGCGAACCATTTGATAAATTAATTCTCAGTATCGTCATAAAAATCTCTATGAGCGTATGTTATGATCCAGAAAAATGCCACGCAAATATATTTAGACCAGCATTCTTTGATTCTAAGAAATGTATTTATTTTACACTCTAAATTTTGTGATTTGATGTTTCATGTTTGTAAGACGCACCCACGACACAGGAGATATTCCTAGTGTGGGGTGACGTTTTTAAAAAAATCCCTACCAGATCTTATTGGACAACCAAATTCTACTATCTTGGTTGACTGTCTAGTTATTATTGCGAATTACCTACTGAAGAATCTGCTAATATCCCACGTAGGTGTGTGAGTATATTCCGTTAGAGCATATTCAACAAATAGGGATCTCCACCGCTCTGACAATTCTGTTGAGCGCTTTGCTTGCTTTTTCTGATAGTTTCCTCTTTAACATTTAATACTTAGCAGAAAATTCTAGAACGTTTGGAACCCTGCCAATCTATGCTATTTTCTCGTGCATTTATCACATGCAATCAGACAGGATGATTTTGTTTTGTAACTGTTGAACGAAACTGATCACTATTGTAGTCGGTCCACATTTGCAGAACCTGTCTTCATCAGTCGGACGTGAAACCGATTTTGGGTATTTTTCTGCACATTTTTCAGTTAATATGACTTTTTGTGTCATTTTTGAATGTTGCCCATATTTCTGTCCATTAAATCTTCAAGTTTCCTTTTCAATTTATATTTTTCAGTTCAATTTAGATTACGGACGAATATGGTTTATTTGAAACTTCTGACTTTTTTACACAATATTTTGTGAAATGTTTCTTTTTAATTTTTCATTGGCCGTGGTCGTGGTAAGTATAATAAATGATTCAAGAACGATTTAAATGTTTTATTATTTCGAGCTATATCCTTTCGTCTAGTTGACCCGTTGCCGGGGATCAAAATACTACAAACAGAAGAAAGTGCAAACCAAAAAGGATTCAGAACGAATTTCTTAGTAGTTAGTTCTATAAAAAAATCTGACGAATTAGCAATCATTAGGCCATTACCATTTAGCGTCGAAGCCTTCCCACTTTGACGTTGCCTGTCTTTCACAAATCCAGACAATTGGAGACAGCAGTGTATCATGTTCCACAAATGCTGTTGATAATGGTTGGGGCACCGCGCCGCCAGCTCATGGGAGAAACTGAATCGAGCCTAAAGGATGCCAAGAATAACGCTGGAAATGATATCGTGTGGTCCAGCTGGAAGAACAAGAAAATAAAGGTAGGACTTCTGCTCCTTAGTAAAGATTTCTTTATTCCTGATAAAAATAGTTAGTTAAGTGCCCAGACATAACTTTACGATTAATACGACAATTCATTAAACAATTAAAATTTCTATACAAGTTCCACTGTTCAGTACTTAATAGCTAAAAGTACCCTAATCATATAATACAAGTGGCATGAATTTTGGAATTAATAAAATAATAATTGAGTGGAAATCTTGACAAAGGGTAGGCAGGAGCAGTAAGCGCAGTGAGCCACGATATCAATATTTAAACGGAACAGACGTCGCTCCAAGACTGTTTGTTTTGTATACCACGACTCATAATAGCCGAAGGGCTGTTTACATTTCACTATACAATCTGAAATAACCTTATTAACATTTTCGTGTTTCACCTATTTCCGGATGATTCGCTTTACGCCTTCCTGTAATGTACATACTTAGCAAGTCAATGCGTTCTGTAATGGATGGGGAAACAGCGCACGAAATAGGAATGCAATAAAAAGGTTATCTTAATGCGAGGTACTTCAGACGCGATCTCATTTGCAGTTACTTCCTCATCAATTTAACGGACGGAGACATTTGTTGCTAGTTGACTTTATATACAACAGTTGTTGTTTAATTGTCTCATAAAACTTTGTGGCAGTCCATAAACTAGCTAGGCCAGCGGCTTGCGTAGACTCTTACTATTCGATATTTATATTGTTCAATGTGTGCTAAACCCGTATTAATTTTACCTCTATGCTTCAATTTGCATAAAACGTCACTAACATACATCAATTTTCATTCATAATTAGTATTATGCAAAATTGCCGTTACATTATCATGAATCGCATCATGTGTATTATACATAAATACCAATTTATCTAGTGCAAGTAAACTAATTCATCCTATATTTATTTAGTATGTATGATAAATATTTATCTCCGTCCGGCAAATCTAGTTTAGAACAAAGATTTCCCTAATAGACCTCTCGAGTAAATATGTCAGTATAACGACGCCTTGAGGGCTACTTCTCGTATATTACGCCAGAAAGCTTTCTGCTCGCGCTTCTGCGATATCATCTTTTCATTCGATTAAATTGCCAACTACACGCTTATTATGTCTACAGCACCTGTTGTTAGAGTAATTACTTTAGGCTTAATCAATAACAAAATATATAGAAATAGACATTTTCGGCGTTTGGATTAGACAGATTTGTTACTAATAATTATATTATTAATTGATAATAATTATGCTGATATTAGAAAAAGATAAATGTCTATGAGACAGATTCAGTTAGTACCCACTGGAACACCATTCTTGTGGTTGCTGTCAAAATATCCTTTCAAATATTTTACACCCATCCTGTAGAAAACAAATCATAATTTAATATCGCAATGTATTCGGATTACAAAACTGAATAGATTTCGAGCTCGAACAGCTTGAACCCCAATCATTTGAGTAAATTTAAATAGACTAGCTAGTTCAATGTGGGCCAATTATTGATCTCGCCGGAAAGTGCTGTCGCATCAGGATCAGTGAGTGAATGGCTCAAAGTTCCCAGTCAGGCGATTGGGTTTTCTTAATGTAATAGACCGACTATTATCGAGTTTCTTGTCACAATGCTTATTGAAGTCCCATATTTGTCTAACAAGCTTAGAGGGAATTATTTTGTTATGTAGGCCTGTCGCCTGTACTTATACAAATTTATATCATTATCATCATCTCAACAAAATGTTCACATTGTTCGGTGTTCACTTTTTAATATTTAAAATGCCTACATTTCGAAGTGTTAAGGTTAACCTAATTATAAAATGTAAATGATAATACCAAAACGTTTTTTTTAAACTTCGCCCCACTCTAGGATTTTATTATCCTGTATCGTGGGTGCTTTCCACAAATATGAAATATCACAAACACCCAGACTCGAGACAAACATCTGCGGAACACACAAATATCTGTCCCGTGCGGGAATCGAACGCGCAACCCTTAGGGCAGCAGTTCATTGCTCAGCCACTGCGCCAATCAGGTCGTCAAAACTTCAATACAAAACTGGTTTTCAAGTTTATACAACATTTAACTCACTTTCAAATAAGTATAAAGCAGTAGACAAAGACAAAACAACAAAGAACTCTGTAGAAAAAGCTTTTCGATTACGCAACCAAACCAAGCCATATCGAAAAATATAATGACCGGTAAAAAACAAACGGAGGCTTACTGAAATGGGGGTTAATTAATTCGTGGATTTTATGATGACCTAGTCTGTTAAAAAGTTTTCACGGATAACGAACCGGCCCATAAAAAATGCTAGCGGTAAACGTAAATCCGGTCTCAATTTGAGGATACTTTTGATTACTATGCGCATATCCAGTACCAACTACGGAGTGTAGGTATCATATTACCCACTTATTCATTCCTTCTTAATTCTTCAAATGATGAACCTGTTATTTTGATTCTGTTCCCCATTATAAGAAATCTGTACACGCAAACCTAGCTCGTCATCGGCCTTACCGCCTCTTTGAAGGTACTTGTATTATTTATAGTTTAAAAACATTTGGTTATCCCTACTAATATTATAAACGCGAAAGTTTGTAAGTATGGATGGATATTTGTTACTCTTTCACGTAAAAACTACAGAATGGATTTTGATGAAATTTCATGTGGAGGCAGCTGACACCCTGGATTACACCTAGGCTACTTTTTACTTCGAAAAAATGGTAACACCGCGGGGCGCGGCTAGTTATAAATTATAGTCAATGATATTTCACTTATCATCGTTCTCAAATAAAACCAGTCTATTCTAAGTAATGGCAATTGATTTAAAGCTAACGTTTCAAACAAGAAACCTTTACTAAGTATATTAACCATTAAAGACTGTTTTTATGTCTAAGCTGTAAGCGGCCCCCACGTGGACCCTTGTCCCATGTAAACCTACCCAACGACCGGGTGCCTTCTTGTGGGGGATTTAAATCCTCAAGCTCGATTTAAATTGTCTTAATAGACTACTAAGGAACTTTGTATATACAGTATACGTCGGTAAATCTTCAGACGTATGTTGGTTGCTAAGGTTGCGGAGCTCGCTGCCTGCCGCTCCTTGAACAATTTAAGATAAAATACTTTTTAGTAATGTGTGTACTTTTTAATAAAAATAGAAATAATTAATATCAACGTCTTTTGATTACAACTGAACGAATAGCGACCACAATCAACTGATTACCAACACGATGCTTTCATAGGCAATCAATCTATTAACTTGTTTTTTTTTTTTTAAATGTATTTATATAATTACACTTTAAACTTTTTATTTTTGTATATATAGTTTTTATTCTGTATTAGAATGAAGGTGTAAATAGTTGTAAAAATTGTTCAAAAGTTCAGTATTATAATATCAAAGATTATATTCAATCTATAAATACTCTGAAAAAATCACAGCCTGTAAGGATTAAAGTCCTTAAGTCTACGTATCCGGTTCGTAATCCTCCAGCCCACCATGACTTTAATCAATAAAATTAATGACAGGCCTTGTTTACAATGTCGGCCGGATTTCTATAAATAACTTCTTTGAGGTCCGTTATATTTGTATTGACAGGGACACCCAAATACACATTTATTAGAAGCATTTGACCGATTTTCGGATTCGAGATACTTTCACATAATTTACTTAAGACAAGAAGAAGAAATATTTTGTATGTGCGAGACAAGAATACATTTTACTTCGCATAAACATCAAAACTCACTCAGCCGTGACGTCGTGATTAAGTAACAGACATCTATCAAAATGCTTAAACTTTGGCGTTTACAATATTAGTGGGATAACCTACTCCCGCCACAAGCCTATTAGACTCAGTAAGAGGAGTTTAAAGGAACACTTTATATGTCACAAGAGTTATTTATTAAAATGTATACTTACGGAAACTTATTCCTAAAGTAGACCAAACATAGAATAACTATAAAACTGTTTGTCCGCGACTGTTGTTAATTGAACATGTAAATCATAATTAAAACTACGTATTCAGTAAAACCCACATGCTAGTTAGTTAAATTATTTATGTTTTAAAAGAGGAACTTAGTTTAAAATAATGTGTAAATAAATACGGCGACGATGTTTTTAGGCTTGTATAATATATACTCCATGGGACTTATTTAATGCCACCCCACCTAATACCTATAGGTATACTATACCTATCCTAATAATATTAAAACTCAATACCTACTAGTAAATCAGTAATATATGTAAGTAGGTACTACATATATTATATATTGATTTACCAGATTTACACCTCCACCATAACAGTAGAAAAAGCATAGTAGCAGACTAAGACGCCCTCGCTCCGTGAAGTCGGCTAAAAATCATTACCATCTTTCTCTTTTTCTTTTCAAATAATCACAATTCTTCAGATGAGTCTTAAAGAAAATTACTTTCGGTTCACTCGTTACGTTTTAGTCGACTTATTCTTTTCCAACAAATGTCTATCTGAGTCACGTCATTCATATTTGACTTTTTAGGTGCGTAAGCAAATTGTATTTCGTATTGATTTATGTTAGGTATTTAATAAAATATGATGTACATTTTTATAATTGTAACGAAGTTTTATGGGATTTATTTTAGTAAATAAATAAAAATACGGTTCTCAATCTATTATTTATTAAATCTTTGGATATCCGTTTGTACGTCACAAACTACGATTCACGTAAAAACATATATCTACACATCATTTTCGTCAAAATGTTTATATATCAAGTTACAACCTTAGGTTCCAGAATGATGAATGAAATGTACCATTAAGTATTGAGTGAACACTGAATATCAACTACTGAACAACAAACCAAACGATGGCTATTTATTTTTCATGTTTTATATACAGTTCATTTTTAATGATTTACATACCATTATTTTTATTCCATTTTTATTTTTTTTCGTTTATTAACTGTGAAATAAGCTGAAAAACACAATCATAACAAAATGATCATTAATATAATAATTATTATAATACTAATATAGATATAAACCCAGTCATAGTTAAGAGTGAACAAAATAATGATTACAAAACAAATTAAAGTGAATCTTCTTAGCATGTAATTTAGGTACCTAAATGTGTTAATTTCATAGATACCAGAATTGCAAACCGGTCTTTTTTTTAAGGTTAAATTCAGACAAATATGGTTTAGCAATTACCATGAAGATGTTTTGTTACATGACGTAGGTTTGCAATTGTTTGTAGCGACACCCAAAACACAAGAAATTCAAATAAAGGTTTTGAGTGAGTGTGTTTTCTAACAGTAGTTACAATTATCAGTTACAAGTCTAAGTTTATAGAATGTAAAATAATATTTTGGCACTTTAGGAGAGCTCGTTACGCGATAATTATGTTAATAATTACAAGGTTTATAGGGAAGACATGATCTGCTTTTTCACAATATTTTTGCGCTTTACATTTCGGCTATATATCCATAACCATTCACTCTACACATATCGCATACATCACCTCGTTCGATATGGTGACTTAACTTACACCCGCGATATATACAAATATCGTAGCCTAACCACAAAAAGCCCTTAAGTACGGCATAGTAGATAAGATCAGCTAGGTCAGGTATCTAAATTAAATTACAAATCTACAGCAACTTTACATAAAAATAGGTATATAAGCCTATGGTCGTCAGAAGTCAACAAAACAATTTATTTACACGGTAGACAAATAGGATCCATAGCCCCGCTGCCTAGTTAACCAATCTATTTGTACTTATTTCATAAAAAAATATGTACGTCCAATTATTATATCACAAAACGCCGTCCACTCCGCGTGCAGCCGACCGCTTCGAACTGAAACAAAAGAGCGCTTTATCTACACCACTGAAATATCAATGTTATGTTAGCACATGTTAACGAATACATAGAGACAAAGGGCTAACTAATGTTTTTGATGGCACACCAATGGAAAAGCTATATGTGTGTATTGAAAACAGTTCAAATATTCAGTGGTCTATTGAATGTTTACAAATTGATAACCTATTTATTATCATTTGCTACACAGGTAGGTGTTTTATCAGACAAAAACTTTGACGTAAATCTGAAATTAAATTTTATTTAGCTTTTTCAATACAGATGTTGTATTTTCAAATGTATTTAAGAACCATTCATAAAAAGGAACGGCAGGTAAAAACGTATTTGCTATTCATTGTAATTAAATGTCATCGTAACATATTGGACCAAATACAGCGTGCGGACCTCATTTAAGTACTAATCATAAGACGTAATAATTAATTATTAAGATCACTTACATCGCATCAGTCTAAGTAAGGAGAGAGTCGTATTCGAAGGGCGTCGGGTCGGCTGCCCGCAGGTGTCACCACAATACCCCTCCGGATATATTGGACACCTCTATCTGGTCCTCAGGCTCTCGGTTGATGACGGGCACGTTTCTTCTTCGATACCTCAAGCGAAAACTCACCCACAGTATCAAAGACATCATAATTAGACCAGTTACTGCTAAAGCGCCCACGTATTCGCCGTAACTGTTGTCCGCAGACTGATAAGGCGAATACTCTATTTTGTATTTTGGATCTTCATGAACAGTAACATTTTCTAATTTGCTGGAGCTTTTTGTAGGCAGTAGGTAGGATTTGGGTTCAGTGGCAACGTTTTCAGATTTTTTTGTTATATTCAGCGGCGTATTCAAACGCTTGCCGGATTTAGATTTATTTTTCTTATAACTTTCACCGTTTTTGAAGTCTTTTTCATAATTTCGCGTCGATACTGTAAAGTACGGCTCTATATCTAAAAATCTATGATCAATATTAAGCTGATCATTTTGAACCTTATTCTGATCTAAAATTTTGGTAGATTCTCTTGCTTTCACAACAGCTGTTTCATTCATATAGTCATTGTATATTGAAATTTTGTTTTCGTTTCTATCATTTCCTTTACTTTCTTTTACCACTTCGGATAAATTATTACCTTTATAAGGGGTATTTGTTATCGTTTTATTCAAAAGTACCTTTTTATAGTCATACTTGTTCTTATTGTTCCCGTGTTTAAATGTTTTTTCAGTTTTATTATTTAAATATCCATAGTACCTCAGTAACTTATTTATCATTTCTGTGCTATATAAGTTAACAGGTGGAAGGCTATCACTTATTGTAAATGTTTCTGGGAATGTACAGTTGTATTTGCTTATTTCTATTTTGGCTTCCGAAGTAGAATAATAGCAAGTTTCTGTGTTGGACAAACTCTTATTCCAGTTCATCCAGTCTTTTAACCATAACTCGGCACTACAGTTTATATGATTGCCATGCAATCTCAAAGTCTTAAGTTGCGCCAAGTAAAATAATAAATCGTTTCGGATTACTGTTAAATTGTTCATTCTCAGATCTAAGTATTGCAAATGGGAGAAGGCGGCTAATGCCGCTGAATCAGCTAACAGTTGTCTGGCTAGTCCGGGGCTAGACTGAAGATGTAACATCTGAACGCTTTCCGGTGACGACATTGGAAACGAGCCATCTCGTTCTGGCACTGATAAGTTTAAGTAACAGAGTCTTAAGTCGCGAAGTGATAACGGACCATCGAATGTACTCCATGACAATGTTTGTATCGGGTTGTTTGATAAATCTAGCATTTCCAGCGACAGTAAGTCGTCAAACACGTGATCTTGGATATACTGTATGTTATTGTTTTGTAACATTAATATACGTAAATTAGGTAGGTTTTTAAAATCAGTCATCGAAAGGTTCTTAATCAAATTATTATTGATTGACAAATATTTCAATTCATCTGGTAGTGATTTTGGTACTGCAGTTAGAAAGTTTTTATTTATATTCAAAAACAACAGCATTTCCAATCTACCCAAAGAGTCATCTTCGACGGAAGCGACTTTATTATCGGAAAAATCCAGCGACTGTAGTAGGGGATAACTGTCAAAATCCCCGCATCTGACGGCTGATATTCTATTTCCAACTAGCGATAGAAATCTAACGGAATGTGTGAATGCTTCGGGAACTTGGTGCAAGCCAGTTCTTGATGCATCTATTTGTTGCAGTCGACGTCCAGTGCCAACCAATAATTGTGTATCCAATTGTGTAATGCCTAGATGAGGATTATCCGTCAATAACAATCGCGCTAGATTTGGCAACAGCTGTAGAGCGCCTGGGGCTAATTTCCTTAAATTATTATGTGACACATCTAGGTGTTGTAGTAACCAGTTATTGAAATAGTTTTCATGAATGAACTCTAAATTATTTCTGCTCAAATTCAGATGTTGCAGATTTTTAAGTGGCGTGAACACATTTGTCAAAATAGTCAAATTGTTTTCTGACAAGTCCAGAGTTTCCAATTTAGATAATCCATTAAAACTTTCCTCAAATATATTAACAATTTTATTTTTGCTTAAAATAAGTTTCCGGAGATTCAGGAAGTTATTAAAAACTCCCTTGGTAACGTATTGCAAGTTGTTTGAGGATAAATCAATTTCTCTCAAGTTCTGTCCTTTGATGTTGAGCTTTATTTGGATAAAACTGTTATTTCTTATATGAAGTGAGTACATGTCTAATAAAGGTACGTCGAAATAAACTATACTCGCGTTACATGCTGGGTCGTAACGTGCGATTACTTCGACAATGGTTTTATTGGCGTACTCCTGAGGCCATGTCGCTAGCTTTATATCTTCATTACAGCACACAGATAGTTGGTGGTGTACATATGGATTTTCTTTCAAAGTGATGTTATACGAACATTGTTGACATACTGGTGTAGTAGCGTTACACGTTGTACATATGTCGAGGCAAACTGATGCCAAATTAGTTACTTGATTGGTAAATATAACCGTTAAAAATAAACAACGTTTGAAAAATACCGCCATGTCTGACAGTATTATTTGATCCTTCTGAGTTTATGCTGGATTAAACATTAAGTAATGTTGAAGTTTACACATACGACACATATTCTCCTGACTCACACAAGCACTTATGTGGTTCATTTGGTACGAACTAAACATCTTGTAAGTTAGCACTCGCACAAGCACTCAAGTAGGCGCCGTTTCAGTCACATCGCTGTCACTCATGTTGATTAGGAAGTCGTTTGATCCAGCAGTACGTCGCGACACTGACCGGTTTGGTTGGAGATTCACTATAACATCACATGCCACTATCGTAACGTGTCGTTTGAGTTGCGTCCGTGTTGCATGCGATCGGTGTTCGGTGCGACCGGTCGGGGCGTGAGCGCGACACTGCCGGCGCCGCCGCGTCTGACTGCGAACTGTGCGAAGCGAGGCGAGAGGCGCGGCGCCGGCGCCCTGCCGCCGCTTTTACATCCCTCACAACCTCATTTTTATATAGTCAACTGACTTCCACACCACCACTATTTATGTCATACTCGGCGCTCCTTAATACGTTATTTTAAGGACACGAGTATTTGTAAGTGTGCGTACATATATTTTTCGGCCGCTACGACTGAGATTGCTCCCTGTTGGGCTTTCTTGGAGTGACAGCATGATTTAAACGACAAGTTATTATTGCTTTATAGCGAGGGCACTTTGTGACTTTATTAAATAGAAATTATTGCTTGTTGTGTATTAAGAAGCGTATTTTGTAAACTTGATGCTTCCTAATATATTTACTGTAAGTTTAGCGACGAATACTGAATTTAATTAACGTACCCAGATTTTAACTTTGACAACGTATCAATTAACATATAAATTAAAGCTGAAACATCTAGAAATACAATAAAGAAATAAAAACATTAAATCCTTTTAAGTTCAAAATGCTGAAATAATTAAACATAATCGAGGTTAAATTTAGTTTAGTACTAAGTGTATAAAACCGTGTCTTCAAAAGAAACGCTAAGAGCGTAGTAAAAGGGAAGCGGCTGAGCCTATCTTCTCATTCAACTGTTATAGTGCCTACTGTTTCGACCATCTTTACCGGAACGTTCGACTAGCATTTCCATGAATTGCTCCCGCAAGGTTTTCCGAAGGGTCTCTTTATTGCACTCCTTAATTTGGGTTATTTGAACTTTTCTTGTCCCTCCCTGAATATCTTGAGAAGGAAAACATCGTATTTCAACCACCTCTAGCATGTATGTTAGCCACCTAATGCCAAAGTTATGAGATTTTTTGTAAAAGCTTGCTTAGAAATAGAGGACGATCGTCCTAAATGTACACGATATGAATACTCAGCTGGCTAAGAGAGTATTATTATATCTACAGCGTTTTATGATTAGCTATCCGAAAGTACTTGTCCGAACAATACGAAAGGCTGTTTTGGAACGAGCCAACCCATAATATCTGCATAATTATTCATGTGAATCTCTAGGAAAGATAATATTCCGTTGTTTCTGAAGGGGCAAGCAGAGGTAAGGATTTTGTTAGACAATATTGATTCTGTGCAATAAGCAAGCCGTATGTCATTTATCAGACACACATTTTTGGTAACTCAATATTCTCGGAACTTAATTTTATCAACACAGTCGTTCATCTTCTCGATTAATATGTTCATAGTGCTACATCAAGAATACATATTTTATCTGTATATTAGGTTATTGCATTCAGAATATTCCCCATCTATTTCTTAGAGCACCTTTCCCGAATACATTTATTAAAGTGACCCTCAGCTTAGAGACCGCAAGATAAATCATAGTCAGGAAATGGCGGGTTTTCGCGGTATACGAATAAAAAGGAAAACCCCTACAAACGTACATAATAACATATGCGTACATACATACGTCTATGTATTTACATACATAGATAGACTGAATGACTTAATAATGACATTGTCCCGATTCTAATTCGGGCCAGAACCTACCTACACAGTACTCCGTATTCATTACGTACTTACTGTGAGTTCTACATGTATGTCTCTACCTACGCAAGCAACGTTACATGAGAACTGATAAATAAATCCAACGCATTTTCTGTTAAATAAATATGTTGCCAGTGTTCTTGATATGGGTAGAAGTCGGTGCCGGTGGAAAGATAGGAAAAAGGTTAGACGTTTTATTATAAAAGTAAATAATATTACTCAACCCGGAGACAAAGTATTTTTGTCTGTCTTCCATCCTAAGTTAGATACTTCTGACATTTTTCTCATATACTTAAATCATTCTTTTTCTATGTACCTTACTACTTAACAAAGGTACAACTGAAATATTGTACCTTTGTTAGTACAAAGAAAAAGAATAATTCAAATAGGTAGCTAGTTCTTCACTGATCATACTGGATGATATCAAAACTAAGACCAGCATTTTATTACTATTAACTGAGATATTTATATGTATCCAGTGAATTAAAAATCAGCATGTATACAAGTATAACCATGTCGTTTCTTTTGTTTTCATTAACATTCCCCGCATAGATCATATTTTTATGCCCTGACCTAACTCAATCCGTACAACCCTATTCAGCCAGTTCATTTTAATCAACTCGACCATTCCATCGTACCGCTGAGAGGTATTTTGTATTTTACACGTACTAAGGAAGTTTACTGAATGAGATATTTTTGTATTAAATACATTGTAACTATTTTGAAACCAACATTGGTATCATGAATACGTGCTCTAGGGCTGCCCTTGTACAATTTATTACAAATTGTTGTAACGTCTGCCTCGTTGGTCTAGTGGTTGCTAAGCGCGACTGCTGAGCACGAGGTCCTGGGTTCGAATCCCGGGTCGGGCAAAGTGTTACTGGGTTTTTCCATTAGGTAATTCTTAGTAGCAGCACGGAGTCTGGATTAGTGCCCGGTTTATGGCAATAGGCTCGCCCCCTATTTCATTGGGACCTAGAAACATAACTGGCGAAATGTGGGTGTACTGTATGTGCACCTCTGCCTACCCCTTCGGGGAATACAGGCGTGATGTTATGTTATGTTGTTGTAACACTCTAGTCTACACAATATTATGATACCATAAACGTAGAATTGAATGTAAACAAAAGCTCTACAATCAATATCCACTATAACTGAACCACTAAACATAATACTATACACATATATTTATAGTTTAATGTGTACTATACATAGCTTCAATATGATATCGTTAATGATGTTTCAAGTGGGCCCTGTCTACAAAGGTTACATATGTTAGTCTACGCTGAAGAAAACTATTGTACCTTTATAAAAATTGTATTGGCCTTGAGTACCATAATTATATTCCTTTCTATAAAATATGTAATTAAGTGAAATATAAATGGTAGTTATTGTAGAGTCAGAGTGAATTGTGAAACTAACTCTGATCGTCTATTACCGCATCACGACTTAACAAAAAAGCTTGAACAAGGAAAGGACACACGTTACGTATTATCTCGGAAAGATGTTTTTAATTTTTCCACGCAGACGAAATTACGCACAAATTAATGATTAGTACCTACGCGTTTTCGCTTCAAACTGTTCGAACTACGGCAATACCCAATCTATAGTGTACATTATTTACGCCGTAAGATAAAGGCGATTAAGTAACAAGATTGCCGTGGCACAGGGCGAGGCATTAGGCCATTAGTGCCGTAACACTAAACGGTTTCGTGAAACTAAAAGTGCGCCTTCAGTGGAACAAAATCGCTGTCATTAGGGTAACGAGGGGAGGCCGCTGACGCAGCGGGAGTGGCTAACGTAACTCTTTAGCTTGCAAGACCTAATGAACCGGCTCCGGGACTCGGGAGCCCCTTGGCCGCATGCGCTGGACAGAGCACTGATTGCTGTTGCCGCACTTTTTTTAGGTAAAAAGCTAATTGTGTTGTCTTGTTTTAATGCTGCAGTTGGGTTTCGGTGTAATTCGTGGTAATGTTATTTGAGCCGTGTATTCTGCCTCGTTTTATTGTTTTTGGTTTATTTTTATTGCACAGGAGCGTTTACTATCATATTAATACGTAATACTAGGGCTTCTTAAAACATTTATTCATCCATTTGTCTACGCTAGCACAATTTTAGCTAGCTAGCCGGGTTTTGTTTTTGTTTAACTATTATTTGCTACTAACAGCTGCATGGATACTTTTTCAACTTTCTCCTATACATGGCAGTTCTCCTTGCATTTCAATGCAATCTACTTTCCATAATATCGACTAACAACGATTCGAATTTATGACTTAACTGTTAAAGTTTATATCTCTGAAAACAATTTTATAAGTAGATTTATATAAGGTTAATATGTCGGCCACCAAATTGTCAAACCAAGCCCCGCAATAACTGGGTAAGACTTGCGAAAAATTGTTTAGTTTTAAAAAGCGCCATGACACAGGAGAAATTCTTAGAAACATTATACTTTTTCTAAATATATATAAATTCTGTCTACCTTAACACTTTTATGTACAACTGGAAACTTCTGAGGTATACCACACAAAAGAAACCTTACAACATAAAGTTCAACATTTCTTGTTTCACAAAAATTCTGACATTCCATACAAATTTTGTTTAAACGAATTTTAAGAATTTAAAGCAAAGGTAAAATAAATATGTTTTTGATGTTGTACTTAACGCAAACATAGCCTCATACAAAGATTTTCAAAGCGAATTCACTGCAGAGGGTAACCTAAATATTACGTTTAAAATCAAACCAGATATTCAAATGTGTTGCATAGTAGGTTTAGGTTTGTTGAAACCTGTTTCAAAACAGATGTCGATTTCAAGACAGATCGCTACACCACATTTAGTTCTTACACACTATAAGTTCTTGTACACAACTACACTGTAATTATTTTAAAAACTCAAGATTTCCAATAAATTTATTTATTTACCAAATTTACCTAGGTTTTAACATCATACTCAAACCCCTAACACAGATGCAATATGTACGTTCCGAACTACGTATTTCACTTTTATGTATTTAAATATTTTGTAGCCATGCTTAACATGATTTCTAAATATTAATGGGAGAACTTAAAACATAACATCACGCCTGTACCTATTCCCCGAAGGGGTAGGCAGAGGTGCACATATAGTACACCCACATTTCGCCGGTTATGTTTTAGGTCCCAATGTAATAGGGAGAACTTTGATTAATAAAATAGCCATGACCGGGACTTGAACCTACCGTGTGAGCTATTCTTTTGTTACCGTTGACTGCATCTTCCTTTTACAGTGCTTCCAATTCAAATGTTGTTAAAATTGTATACAACCGATTATAGTAAATATAGATACCATATTTTGAATACTTAAGAGCTGGAATGGCTTGCAGAAAAGGTTTTTTTCAATTCGGCATTTGTTTGTATTGGGGTAATTCCGTTCAGCAAATATTTACAATATATCATCAACCCGATTGTAGATCACTACGTGACGTTTCAATATCCATTGAAATGCAAGAGCAATTGCCTGAACTCAAACATCATTAAAAAAACTACTGCATCCATAACGATGTCAGTCAGTAGTCGTAGTCGCTCAGTGGATAATAGACCGGCTTTATTAACCACGAGGTGATATTGTTGCAATATTGACAATATACTATTTAAAATATTACAAACAAAAATCAGTACACATTGAGCTAGCATTGTCAAAGTTCATTCCTTAGCTTCTTGTGTGTATTTGTTTTTGTATACCTAGATTATTTTATTTTATCATTTAATAAGCGCATCACATGACAAACTCACACTATAGGCGTAGTTTTGCTGTCTGGGTCTAGAACTCTAAACCTTGTCCAGCCCCCTTACCATGAACACTAAAAGCAGAAGATTTTCCATTATGACAGAGAGACGCCGTTATGCAGTGTACTGTGGCATTTCGCTTCCACAACGGAAACTGTCCTGCTTTAAAAGTTCATGGTAAGAGGACAAACTGATAATATTTTTATAATTATTGTTTATTTAATCTAATTGTTATTAATTTTGGGGAAAGTTGCACTTAGAGCTATAATATTCTCTACTACTATTACTTCTATAGTTTGTAACTTCTAAAGTTTTGACTGGTCTAGTGGTTGCTTAGCGCGACTGCTAAGCACGGGGTCCTGGGTTCGAATCCCGAGTCGGGCAAAGTGTTTCTGGCTCTTTCCGTTAGGTAATTCTTAGCAGCAGCACGGAGTCTGGATTCGTACTCGGTTGATGGCAATAGGCTCGCCCCCTATTACATTGGGACCTAAAAACATAACTGGCGAAATGTGGGTGTACTATATGTGCACCTCAACCTACTCCTTCGGGGGATACAGGCGTGATGTTGTTTTTGTAAGTACAAAGTATTTTAATTCACTGACCAAAGTACAAGAATGTTTTTCTTCATGCCTACGCTGCTTACGGCGTAGTGCTGGAAAAATTTGACCTGAATATTCTGTAGACCTCAGAATTGTCGCGCTACCTTTTTTTGCGCTACCTTGTTTATTTAACTCATGCGGTGTGACAATGATGTTGTTTGGTATTGTTTAAGTAACTAGACATTATAAAACTTAATAATTTGAAAGTTTAAATTATGAATTTATGAAAATAAAACTGAAAAATGAGTTGTATTAACTGTTTAACAAAAACCAAATTGCATGTCTAGTCAAACGAAGAATAAAACAATTAGTACGTCTATTCAAACAAATTAATAAATTCAAACAAGAACGAACGTAGAACAAAATAACGACGGTAATTACTCCAAACAAAACGATTTAAATTGAGGCAATAATATAACAGTATTCACATGTTTTACAAAGTAAATTTATTTATTTATTATTTATTTATTAAACTATGGAAGACTTACAGCTATATAAAACTAACAATAATAAAAGAGTCATAGCCAACAGAAAGCCAATTAAAAGTCCTCGCTTATAATGATAGCCTATATAGAAATAAAGTGAACACACATCAGTGCACCGTTTTTATCAAACGATAAACCCAGAGAAAGGTAATAAACTAAATTCTAAATTCTAAACCGGGCTACTTGAAGAACTTAAGGCTCAGGGACCTTCTGGCTGATGCCACACTTGTCGAGAACGGATCAAGATCATGCTGCTTACAAATCATATTGAACTGCTTACTCGCACGTACAACGTAACTGTTTTGCCTATAGTTATTGTCAGAATGGGCTACATATATGGGAGGATTAAAACGTAGTAATCTACGCGGCACGTTAAATTTAAATTTTGATAACAGCTCGGGGCTGCTAATATCATTATTCAATATCTTTAACAAAAACAGACAATCGGCAATATCACGTCGGTCTCTGAGTGGCAATAAGTGGTATTCCCTACAGAGTCGGGGATAATCGACTGTATGGTATGTAATCTTTTGACGAAAGCAGAGAAATTTAATGAATCGTTTTTGTATGTTTTCAATGCGGTCAATGTACTTATTGTAGCGCGGGTTCCATATCTGAGATGCGTACTCCAGGTGGCTTCTAACATAAGTGCAGTATAAAATTTTTAATGTTTTGACATTTTTAAAGCCCCCAGAAACGCGCATTATAAATCCAAGCATTTTGTATGCTTTCCTCACCACGGCGTCAATATGAGCCTCAAAAATGAGCTTATTGTCATGGTGGACACCCAGGTCTCGGATAGTATCACACCTAGGTAAAGTTTGACCCGACAAGGTGTAACTTCTGGCTAGTTCAGCCCGTTTCCTAGTGTAAGTAATTACTGAACACTTTGATGGATTCAGGTCTAGTTTATTAGCCCTACAGTACTCTTCGAGACGATATAGGTCAGCCTGAAGTGCTATCCCATCTTCGACCGAAGATATCTTGGCAAAGACCTTCATATCATCAGCAAAACATAATAATTTGGATGATGTTAGGCACAGGTCGATGTCGTTCACATAGATAACAAATAATAAGGGACCAAGCAAAGAGCCCTGAGGCACACCGCTAGGCACAGATACCCAGCTTGACATATAATTATTGAGCACTACCGCTTGTGACCTGTTGTCAATGTAAGATGAAAACCACCTCAGGAGATCTCCACATATTCCCATACAGTCAAGCTTCGTAATGAGGGTTTTGTGGTCAATTCGATCGAATGCCTTGCTATAGTCAGTGTAAATGACATCGACCTGCTTACCTTGGTGCATAGCATCCGTGATAAAGTCATTAAATAAAATGAGATTTGTAGTGGTAGATCGTCCTCTCAAAAAACCATGCTGGAATGTACTAAATGAGTTAGAAAGGGCGGGATATAACTGGTTGTAAATAATTCTCTCAAATATTTTAGCAATTATACACAATTTAGATATAGGTCTATAATTAGTAATTTCTGATTTAGACCCCTTTTTATGAACGGGAGTAATAAATGCAGATTTCCAAACTCTGGGGACTACGCCTAGAGACAACGATTTTGAAAATAAAATGGAGATAGGTTGGGCAATGGAAGATGCACATTCAATAAGTAGTTTAGATGGTATATTGTCAGGGCCAGCACCTTTAGACGGGTCTAACTTGCGAAGTAAATCTGTGACAGTGTCTATCTCAACTTCTATACGACAAATATCAGACGTTGAGGTAACAGAGGAGGTAACCAAGGCTGAATTGGGAGAATTAGGGGAGACAGAGTGAAGAAAAGTTGTTAGAAAGTAAGAAGCGAAGCCTTCACAAATACGATCACCAGTGAGTAATAGCTCATCGTTATATTTTAATGAACTAGGAATAGAGTTAGTTTTGTATCGCTTATTAACAAAGGTCCAAAAGTTTTTCGGGTTATTTTTTATAGATTTCTCCGTTTCATTGAGGTAGGAACTATAACACGAGGCTTCCATTGTCTTAACTCTATCACGCAAGAATTTAAAAGTTAGTTCATCGGAATGATTACCATAAGTTTTGAGTTTCTTAAGATATTTATATTTTTCTTTAATGGTTCTGATGAGTGATGCACTGTACCAAATTGGGTATGATTTAGTACGTACAAGCTTTTGCGGTATATGCCTATTCATAAATTCTTTTATAGTGTCTATAAAGTATGCAACTGAATCATCCAAAGACCGCGATGAGAACTGATGTTCCCAATTAATGTTGTCAATCTCATTATTTATTGAATTAAAATCGCCCTTACTGTAAACATACCGTAACCTAGGTGCATGGTTAAGTGGGGGTAATTCGTAGATATCAGTAGTGATTAACAAAGCGGGATGATAGGGATCAATGGTCACTAGAGGGTCGGTACACTCACTAACAAGCGCCAGCTTATTTGAGAGGACCAAATCCAACAATTTCGAATACCTGTTGACCACGCCGTTATATTGACCAAGATCCAGCGTAGATAACTCATCAGCTAACATACATTCGTCACTAGTAGCCGGGTTCACTGGTACTAAAGAGTTATTACTAGAAAGAGCCCACGAGATTCCACTCATGTTAAAATCACCCAAAACTAAGAACACTTCAGAAGTATTATTCATAATCGTATGGTTCAATTTTGATAGGAAATTACTAAGTTGAGTCGAAAAAGAAAAGCCCTTATTTTGTTTACATAAGTATACTGCGTAAATATATAAGTTGACATGATCTCGTGAGTTCAGTTTGTTAAGTCGCAAGGTTATACAAAGATCTTCCGCAGAGGAATGAAGAAGCGGTTGCGGGGTGACGCATAACTCCCTGCGCGTCGCAATAACAACACCACCACCACGAGTTTGTCCAGTTACAGTGTAGTCTCGATCACGGCGCCACACCATATATCGGTCATCAAACAATTCCGAATCTAACATACCATCGATTAACCACGTCTCCGTCAAAACAATAACATCATATGATTTTAATGAGACCTGACGATAAAATGAGTCTGTTTTTGTTCGCAATCCACGTACGTTTTGGTAGTAAATAGTCAAATTCTGCCCACTACTATGTGCCATTTACAATACAAAACATAATGTCAGTATAAGCTTCTTTGTAACATAATAGCAACAAACATTTTAAAGTTAAACAATAATTGGGTACGCATAACAACATTAAATATTTGAAAAGTGGGTAAAAATATATTAAAACAGCAACAACGTAAAAATCGACTGATTCAAAGCAGTAAACAACTGAGCGAGCAAGCAAGCACCAATAGATGACACGATAAAATCAACAATAACGTTGGAATCTGGCAGCAACTAAATCCGTTTACGCATAGTTAATCGGCCTGTACCGTGGAGAGTCGGTTCAACGTGGGAACTGTAATAAGGGTCGTGGCGTAAAACTTTATTACGCGCCCACCTCGGCCCACACGGCGGGATGCGAAACGACCATCATTCTCATTAACCTCGCCTTTGCCACCTCACTTTGTATCAATGCCAGGTATTTCTTCTTGTGTACACAAAAACACGGTTGATGTAGGCAAAAAATGTGTTTGCCTTATCGTTGCAGTGATGTTGAAGGAGATACGAGAAAATGACGGCCATTATTCAAGGAGTTCGTAATAGAATTGAAAAACCTTGAAGGCTTTTTTTTCTTCAAAAATAAGCATCTATGTGGTGTGTATACATAGATAATTATGATCTTAATAACTACCTACTCGTTCACACATACCTATCTGGATGTGATTTATTTTTAATCAATCAATTCGTTTTTACGGCCAGTTGGATATTTTTGTGTCCGTGAGTACTGTTTAACAACATACACATTTCTAATATATTATTCGTGTTGAAAATATGTACTATTACCATTTATATTAACCGTACCAACTTCGTACCAACTAACCCATATTAAGTGAGCATGAAGCATAAGTCACCGCTAGCTACAACCATAGGATGACAGGACATGAGCCAAAATCTAAAATCACAGCTAAAATGGAGGCCCAAGCACAGGCATGCGTACATTGATAAGTTTGGTTCAAAGCTTTCTATGCCGAGTAGCATATGAAACTATCGTATTATAGGGCCCAAAATTATAATTTTGGTTTTCAACTTAATAGCTAAGTAAAGGCCTGGATTTATCAAGTCGATTAAATAAAAACGATCTAAATGTGTCTGTATTGGAGTTATACAGTTTTGTAACTGGTAAAGCTATACGATAGACTTTGATCAGCCTTAGTAGTGTGTTTAAGAGTACCTACAGCTTGAAGACGCAAAGTAGTCTTGAATTCCAAATGTTTAAGAAGGATCTAACTGTGCGGAATTAACTTTGTGTCGGGCCAAGAGTTATGTACTGAATCGGTCAGTGGCAAACAGAAATCCTGAAGGTCGACACTTTAATCAATCACACTCCGCTTCAAAATGCACGTACACGCCTTCTTGAAATATGAGAGCCCGCCCCGGGGAACTAATGTTTTATATTCTGTCGTTGTATTGACACTCGTGACTTATTGCCTGACAGATTGCCTCCTCGTCACCAACTGGAACTGTACTCCAACAGTTCTTACCTAATGCTCCCAAGTCGGGCGAACTTAGCGCAATAGATGCTTAATATAAATTAACTTGCGTCAATAAATTATGTAACTTGTTTATCAAGAAAGTATCAAAGTAACAGTTATACGATCCCTCGGGGTACTCTTACAAGTTAAGACGACGCATAGAAAATTTCCAAGTAAATGTATTGGCGGGTATTATCCCACACTTTTCATTAAAAGCCAACTAGCTAGTAGTGTGACACTAATAAAGCCGTTGTAAAAACGCCGCCGCATTTTCTTTCTCTTTATATTTTTATGGCGCCCTGGATACCACCTATGCCATAAAAAGTGAAATATTGTGTCTCAGAGCGGATGCCTCCACCCTTTATGAGATTGAACAGAAATCCGATAAAAAAGTTTCCGTTAGACACTGAATAACGTCGGGTTGAGTAACCTTTTTTAAGCTGCTACATTTTAATTAAAAAAGTAAGTAATCTGACTGTTCGTTTTTAGTGATTAAAATTGTTTGCGCACGATATCTGTCTGACTGTCTGCTTGTAATATACCTAACTTCTTCTGTGTGAGCCTGCGATGTTAGTTTATTATTTTTTATTTGCTGGCATTGGATGAGTGTTACTTTACCTATTTTGTTTACAACATTGTAAAAAGGAACCTAGATCAAGGTTGATCTAGGTAGAAAGAAAATCCAAAATGCAAATAAACATTTTGTATTTGAATGATAATATTTTTTTATTATCTACCTACATTCTTCACCTTAATACCTACTTTCATTTCATTCATTCAGTTTTTCAAGTGTTGATTTACCGTCTTTCTCTTACAAATATTAATAAAAAAAGAACTTATACTTAACCAGATTATAAGGAACCACAATCGAAGTTATTCCACAAAGAAAACTAGATCTGTAATGAAAAAGAAATATTTTACATTATACCATCAGCAATATTTCATTGCTGTCGAGAATAAAAGAAAACACACAATGTACCAGATGTTCGTCTTCCCGTCCGGATTCTAAGGATCGAATGGAGAAACGCTTTATTGTAACGATTGGAACACTGCTTGTGGATTGACTAGCGAGATATATCGATACCTTCCACATATACTACATATTCATGTTTACATACCAAATAAATCAAACATGCGCTAGTATTAATATTAGTTAACTAAATTAATGTAAATAGCGCCATTAGCTATAATTATCTAAGTTACAGAACTAAGTACACTATCAATGTATAAGACACACATATTAAGCTGAATATACTTGGGAAGGAAGCGACGAGGACCACGCCTAAAATTGCATATTAAACTTG
The DNA here is from genome assembly GCA_946251915.1 of Abrostola triplasia. Taxonomy (NCBI): domain Eukaryota; kingdom Metazoa; phylum Arthropoda; class Insecta; order Lepidoptera; family Noctuidae; genus Abrostola; species Abrostola triplasia. The sequence goes on along the minus strand of OX276428.1, from coordinate 8,230,897 downwards.
TGAAAAATCCAAAAAGGAATTAAGTTAATAGGCGTAAGTACCGAAAAAAATTGCTGCCAGCACTGACTTTGTCGAGGTCTTAACAACCAATTAAGGCTATAATACTTTAGACTATGAAATGAGGGTAGATATCCCTACCGGACCATATAAAATTCGCACGTAAAAAAACATAGCATCAATTTTATAGAAGGTAGGAGGTTTCTACGAATTGTGATAAGCTCATAGCTAAAAAACCTAATGGTGCGAAAGTGATCGTTTTGTCCGTAGCCCCTGGGACCATTACTATCTGTTTTTGCATGAAAAGACTAAATTCGCACAATGTCTTTCCATCCTATAGATTACAAATAAAAACTATCCATACAAAAAAGGTCTGGCCGTAGTATAAATTATTATTTTTTAATCCAAGGCGCAACTTCAAAAGTATGTATCTGTCGGAAATATTATAACGTAATATCTCTTCTGAACAAAGTTAACGGACTGAAATCGGATAACATTTTGTGAGAAAATTGTATATTTCGAGTTATTTTATGATGTCGGGATTACATAATTAGAATTTCATCGTGTGCGTCACAAAGATGGGGTGGGTCGGGCCCAAGATCGGACCATATCCGGTGCTCTTATCTGCACAAACAAACCTAAACATCCCCGGCTATTAGAAGCGACACTTTGGCGACACAGAACACATACATGTATTGTGTTGTTTGCTTCTACATATATTACGTAAATACTTACCCGTACCTTTTCGATTTCCGTAGTATCTCTCCTTTCTCAGTGTGTTTGGTAGGTACTTAGGCATTTTATTTATAAATACATTTAATAGAAAACGTATGTATTTCGCAATTCAATTTTCAAATGAAGTCATGGCGTACAAATCCGTCATCCATGTTCTTTACGATGTTAAATATTTAACTAAAAGATCCCATCAAGTAATGTATGACTGTAAATCTCATGTGAAATATGCAAATGTGAACAACGTACCATGTCAACATTGAGTGGAATGTAATTCGACTGAATTTTATTACCATCGCTCCCAGAAGGGGCAGGCAGAGTTGTATTGACGCAGCTCCACAATTAGCCAATAATGTTATCACATCTAGGGGTGAGCCAACAACCATTCATCGGATGAAAATTCAACCCTCAACAACAAATTAGAATACACGGTGGCTTCAGTATAATACATTTACACACAGTACACACATTTGTAAACAGATTATTGAGCTACCTCTTTATACATACTGTGTATAAATGTACTGTAGGTCCTAATAGAAATGGGAGTGAGGATGATATCTAACGTCCGTATTATAGTCAAAGCGGTCATTGTTTTGTTCACAACTGTCTAGCTAGAAGATTGCTATGTCCAACTTTGAGAAACAGGCCAGTCGGCCAACTTGGATTGACCCAACATTTCGAACTTTCATTGATCTTAATATCTGTGAGTACTGACAAAACTATTGGCACCATTTTGAACCTCATCTTTATAATTATTACCATTATTTAATACTAGCTTTTGCCCACGGCTTTGCCCGCGTTAAATAGCCTACGACCTTTTCCTCTTAAACTTCCTACATGCTAAATTTGATCAAAATCCGTCCAGCGGTTTAGTCGTGAAGGCGTAACAGACAGACAGTTACTTTTACATTTATAGTATTAGTGTGGATTAAAAACTTAACAACAAAACCATAGAAAGGTAGGTATACCATATGCCGTAAATAAAATGAGTTAAATCAGCAGGGCACGAATAATCCAGTACCATGACTCGCAAGTACACCCCACACACTACCGACACTGAACAATTTATGCAAACCAGTTAAGTCCTTGAAACGTTTACATAAACTAACTCGTCACTGCTAATCTTATAACCACGCTCTCGAATCGCAACGCGATAGAGTTAATAAAGCAATTGAGCCTTATTTCCGGCTCTTTCATTAAAACAACGAAGCTTATTCAAAATGAGATTTTAGCTAAAATAAAATTAAAATTACATGCAAGAAAACGTTCAAAGGCGACTACTAGGTGGTTGGAGTACCGGAACATTTTTACTGGTGTCTAAATTAAAGGCTGAAGTGATTGTAGATAATAATAGGATCCTGAACACGCGGTATGCACGAATTACACCAATTAAGTAGTTTAATAAGGCTCTTTCAATATTTTTTCTTAAGAGATAAACTTAATAAACTCTTTGTTGGTGTAGTGTTAGTTCTGCATTACAATTATGTTTTAGAATCACATATCAATAAGTGACTTAATGTGATTTTGGCCAAAGTATGATGACAGAACATTACAACATAAATGTCTTATATATAATGTCTACTTTGATTGACTTGACTAATATAATGGCATGGAGCGACGGTAGCATACAGCTAAATCGTAGCGTAAATAGTTTTATACCCTCATTCAACCTAGTGTGCTTGATATTTCTATCGGTTACGTAATATTATAATACGACTTTAAAGTAAAAATATCAAATAATACTACTCACATATTTTTTATTCCTTTTTCGTATTTTTCGCGTTTCATTTCTTATGTTTTCCGCTTGTCACTTGTAAAGTCACCCAAAGTCGTAGACGTCGACGCCACATCTGCGACGATGCCCGTTCATTTGAAGCTAGAGCGACTACGAAATACTCCATTAGAGCGCAGCTGTTGGACGAATTCGTAATTGGCGGCCCTACAAATACTTCCTGGTAATGCTACCGGAACATCTGCTTAACAATCTTAACCCTTCATGAAGTATATCGTTATCTATAAAAAATCTATTATAGGTAATAGGTATACTCGTAGTATTTGCAAGTCTAATGATATCAAGTAGGCACATTGAAGTTAAAGGTTAGAGTAGGTCGAGCGGAAAGTATAATTGGATTTTGCTGCTAGGAAGTGCCTTAGGGATCGCAATTTTATTATCCCTGGTAATCAGTGTCCCTGTCAGTCGCAACTCTTTCAGTCTTGCATATCAAAATAATAAAATATATCGACCTACACTTGTAAATGTTTTAGCGTAATTGTAACCACGCAAGGTAAATAAGTTTCCGCAATTAGGAATGTTTTAATGTAAGAAAGGTTCTGAAATGGATTCCACCCCATTATATCTAACACGAATAGGCCATGAAAAAATGGTCCAAAGTGGCTTTAAGTTGGTAAAGTACTCGTTTTAATTATATCGAGACTAAGCATAACGATTATTACACATTAAGCCCCCGCCATTCAGAGAGCGTATACTTGGAAGTTACATTAATTCTCTTAAATCAAAACAACGTTGCCCCAAGTCTCCGGTGGTTCACTTTAAATTTAATTGTGGAGGGGCGAAAAGCAGAAACAAATTGCCCAAGGAAATTCGAGACGGGAAAATTCCAGCTTGATATTTGGTTTAAAACTGTGCAGTTATAAAAAAATCGTTAACGTAACAAGTTCCTGGTATTCGTAAACATAGCTTTCAAATGCTATTGAACGCGTAAACCTGTTTATGTTTTTTATGTTTATACCCAAATAATCATGTTTTTTTTCGGACAGGATTTCTAAACAGACTTTAGATGTGTTAATAAAAGTACTGCTGTAAGTTACTTTTGGGCACTACTGACTAGTTTAGAATTATATCTGACTAAAGATATGGGTTTGCTCTCTATTACATGGAAAAGTTATATAGGTACCATTTAAAGGGGAGGCCTTTGTTTAACAGTGGACGTCTTCCGGCTGATAATGATAACATGCAAAGGTGAATATTGAGCAAATCACTCACGTGCCTACCTCGGAAATTTTTCGACGCTATAATATGCGATACATGGCCAATCACATGATTAGGAATATTGATTGTTTGGCTACGGCAATCATTTTCAAGAGAATACGAAATATATTAAATGATGTAGGTAAGGCACTTCGCAAATATGTTGGCGACCCTTCAACATTCCTGACCCTATTCAAAGTAAACTTCAAACTAAGATACCAATCGCGATGAAAGACATATTTCTACCAAGGTGAATTAAATATTTAAGACATAATCCTTAACTCAGCATTAGGTAGTAACAGCTACTGTAAAGAAACATTGATCATGGATTTTTACTTAACTTATGGCAATAGATCACTTTATTTCTCACACATCTCACAGTATTACAAGCAAGTTAAAAGTCCTGTCCCCCCCCCCCCTAGACAAGCTTTATGAAAAAAATCGAATAGAATGATAAATGTATGGGAATTATATAAGCATCATTCAGCCGAGTGGTATCCGGCCTAGAATTGACCACACCCTCTCCTCCTATGGGTGTCATAAGAGGCGACTAAGGGAAAATCCGTAAGATGGGCAGCAACGTCTTCTGTAACTTCACCACCAATCCTGACCCCCCATTTACCAAAGGAAGACGCCTTTGTTAAATAGTAGACGTCTTGCGGCTGATGATGATGATGTATAATTAATATAGGTATGTATTGTGCAGCCCAAAAATACTATATTAGACCCGAGTACAAATTCCTTGTTTTCCAGGTGCTGATTATACCTTATTGAAGACGGTGTCCCTGTAAAAATTACCAGCGTATATTGAGAATTCTCTCGCGTACCCATCGTAATTCGCTTAAACGATAAAACTAGATGAAATTCTTTTTATCCACATGAAAATATTGACTTATAAAATTTTCAAGTCATGTTCCCAGCGTTATATCTTTGGATTCGATAGTGTATTTGTAGATTGCAGACTGTTTATTCAATACTAAACATAAACAATTCGGAAAGGTTAGTAACTAACTTAGAAACTGTTGAAGCGTTATAAAATAAATAAACTTATTGTTTTAGAAATAGATGCTTTTTTTATTTTTTCATTTCCGTAAAAGCATGCACCGATGAACGTTGTCAAAATTTAAAAGGAAATGGAGCGAAATATTCATTGCCGGGTTTCAGCCCCTGACGAATTCGTTATCAGATAGCTAATAATCCAATTGGAATGGGCTGTTCTTCGGAGGCCAGAAATTGATTAAATTTTCCTACCGACAAAATAGGTTTATATTTTTCAAATGAGGAGTAATGGAAAAGCTTGTACGTATGAAAAAATTACCTCATAAAGAATCTATCAAACTTCTATGGAAAATTTTGTTAGATATTGGAACACTACGAAGGATCTGAAATCCTGTAATGTGTATAGTAGCAGAGTGTTCTCAGTCTGTATCAATTATTTTGTATGCAACGCACGCATTCCAAACGGTATGTTCTTGCTTGTTCGTCCACGACATTACATGGGAGCGACTAATTGCCGGCTCGACAAGCGAGTGCGATTGGCAGCTCGTAGGCACGCGTGTGTGACATATCAAAGCTCCACTAATTAATACCACCTATCAATGTCTTCTGCAGAACTTCCGCGTTCGTTCATACAAAAAACAGAATCTAAAAATAAGAGAAATTAGTTAATGTCACAAAGATTAAGTTCTCTATAATTATCCTAAATAGAACAATATTATTATCAATTCGTTATATTTTTTTACTGTCTATTACCGGGTACCTACAGAAAGGTATACATATTTAAATACAATATCTACTCATTTTGTAATTTAGTCACTATGTGCGAAAATCTATGTTGTAGGTATAATCTCCTTCTTATCTTTAAAAATGTCCAAAGCTAATCTGCGAGTTCCCGAGCTCACAGGACTGTCAACGATTGCAGTAGAATATTCTGGAATAGCGACTTCGAACCGGAAAGTGAAGCGACAAAATGTACCCGCCCCAACCAGATAGAGGTCTTGGTAAAGTCGTGTGGGTCAAGTGGCTCAGGCCAGGACGACAGGCAATTTCAATTCAGGACTAAAAGGAGACTAAAATGTTTGGAATAGTTATCAATGCACTTAATGGTAAGCCCTTGCTTAAATTACATGCCTGACACTGGCACATGATAAGCTATAACCAGTACAAGTTTCGACTTATGAGCAAGATATTTTTTTATTTTCTTTCCATAAAAGACTACTCAACAAGTCATATCCGTATGGATATGACTTGTTGAGTAGTCTTTTATTAATTTACTAATACCTAATCTAAAACCAGTAACTTCAACAAAATGCGGTCGCTGTCTCTTACGCCGTAGACTCCATGCTATCACAAAATTCGATTTGGGAAGGAATCATTATCATCTAGCCAATGTTCCAATCGAACGTCTCCGGAAACCACGTGGGTCGTGACGGATATTTGTTTTGAACGTCATTACAAAATTCAAATACAACGTTTCAGCAGGTTTCAGCGACGACGCTCGAAGAAAAATAATAATTTCCTTCTACTGGTTTCGCCTTCGCCGCCGTTTATGTCTTATAGAAAACATAGGATTAGGTACCAAATTCTGTCTTCACTCATAAAAGTACTTAAATGAAAAAAAAATGTTTTAATACTTTAACATTAGTATCTACTAACACTAATCCTACTTTATGATATCTTTCTAATACCTTTCTTCTCTAGTCAGCCTTGCTGTCGCAATGTATTTATTGTTTATTGCGAGTTAAGTTTAGTTTTAATGATAATGCAATTTGATTGCTAGTGAGTCTCTGAAGCGATGAGGCGCGCTAAATTGAGAAGTAGAATTATAATAATTGAAAACTGACAGAAGTGTGGTAGACCTCACTTTTTACTAGACTGGCTAAGTCTAAGTATGTAGCAAGCCAGATTATCTATATATAATGTTTAATATGCAATGTAGAAATATTTGTACCTAATCGTGAAAAATACTGTACCTACAAATCGCTTGAGGCTTCAAAGAAAGAAACATTTATTTGACAGCCAAAGAGACACTCATACACTAAAAATATAAGAAAGCTTAATAGAAAACACTTTTGAAAAGAATAAGTAGTAGGACATAGGCAGTCTAGGTACTTAGTTTGCATACTTCTGGCTTCGTTTTAGCATAATTAGACAAATACACTTTATTGATTTTCAAACGGAATGAAGTTTCAAACCGATCGTTCAATATAACGAGGCGACGTATCAAGGCGAAGAGGCGGAGGGACCCAAATTGAAAGTCACTTGAGAAATGATTTTCGGAGTTTATCGGATATTTATAAACTGCAGACGTGTCACGACGACTCATTGCTTCACACGATACTTCCATAATACTCGATCGAAATAAATGGAATACTTATACTTATTTTGTAATGCACCTTTATTTTATATAATCTTTTCGTATCATTTCGTACCTACCTTATATAAAGTTACATTTTATGGCAAATATTTTATTATAGGCAGGCACTTGTGACTCTGTTTTTAGGGTTCGACATTAAATGGAAAAGAACACAGTACATAAAATCGCAGATAAAAAATCAGTAATAACAACTTTGTTTTATACCTTACACGTAAAGTGGGAACTCTATGTGAGTACGTGTCAAAAAAGGTGCGTCCACACTTGTAACAATTTGCCGTATTACCGATTCTCCGGACGTCTGGTATGGACTAAACACGCCACTATGTTACGGCCACGGAGGAGTGGGCGTCGAAAATGACTTCCCTATTCGTAGCCTGATAGTCATGCTGGTCTAGAAATTATTCGTTTGGTAAACTTGGTGGTTTTAAAGAAGGTAAGATACCAATGGAATTTTCCTAAATATAATATTTTTTAAATTGTATGAGGCTTATCCTCGGTTATATAGAACTAACACTATCTGGCCTATGATAAAGCAAAATACCTTTGGAGAATACAGACCGCCTCCAGTAGTAGTAACTTTAAATCAAACAAAAACTAAAAATTGTAATATCATTTTGTTACCTAAGTACCCGTATTATTATCAGTAATATCGTACTGAACCAAAATAACTCAGGGCCTTTCGCAGTTGACCAGTCTCTAGAGTAACCAATTTATAATAAAACGGATTTACGACTTCAATGGAATCGCCAATATTGCACAAATGTATACAATATTATTATTTAAATAACATAACTAAAAACTTCTATTCTTTTATAAATTAAATGTAATGTTATACTTAAAATGCGTTCAAATGAAGTGGTTTTGTATAGTGCTATATTATTTGTTTCACTCGTCACTCAAACATCATGTGACGTAATGGCTAAGTACGTACGATATTATGTGTTCATATTTATGAATTATCAATTTTCAGACATCGATTTAAGGCCAAGAAGTATGACGGGTTTTATAGAATCCTTCTATTGCAAAATAATCCTGTCACACCATGGTATCACGCCTTTCTCTTTCTGTTGTTTTTACTACAGAATTGATAAGATTACTGTATGCAAATGGCCTCATAACACCTGCCAACCGAAAGTCAAAACCTTGCCAGTGTCACTACGCAAGCAGTAGTTAGTGTAGGACAACACTCCACGATCATGAGGTGTGCCTCAGGGAATATTTTCTACAAGTGGGAATGCACCAAGAGGTAGTTGCAGAGGACAAAAAATCAACTCCACTATCCGTGGCTAAAGAGAAATGGTACAAACCTGTGGTGTGTTAATGAAAGTAAGGAAGTCTGGCAAAGCTACACTGTTATGTCCTAATGTATTACATAAGAGACCAAAAAAAAATGGCTTATGATAATGATGAAAGGGATTTAGGACATTGCATAATTTATTGTGACAGACTTCACATAATATATATATTTGGTACAATCGCATCGTATAGTTCCAACTGCAACGTGACATCCTTAAGTGTATATGCAAAAACTACGATTTTTCACTGTACACACGCTCTACGGTGCTACGGTTTCTCGTAGCGTGTGTACCCCTCCTTCGCAATAATAAATGAGAGCTATGCAAACACAAACATAGGCTGTGGACTGCGAACCGAAAAACAAAAGTCTACTATTTGGAACTCATCATTTTACTCAATTACCTACTTTGTTTTTTTTACAGAAATGCAGAAGCTTTATCAATTACTTTGGATACAACTATATCTTTTTTTAATATGTACATGCATTGTGTGCATTCTGCAATGCCAAGTCTAAAGTAAGTATTTCGTTTACACATGTATATTGTGTTATCTACATAATTATATGTTTTATAGTTGCGCTTAAGTATTAAATTACACAATAGCCTTGGTTATGGGATACTGTATTAGGTGTACGACTAAAGAGTTATGACAGTACCGCTTTCCTCAGGGTCTCTAATCTTGGCCTCAGTGAATCGAAATTTAAAACCATAGAAATTGAATAAAGAACCAAGCCCGACAAGTTAAATTTTAAAAAGAATTCATTGTCGATGCATCTAGAACGGGGATTGAAAGGCCAATCTTACGTAGGTTATTAACTTATCTATCTGAAGGGTAGCTTAGTGATTATATTATAGGGCACCAGCGAAAGATCGATCGCTGCCAAAGTCTATAGGGAGGATCAATGAGGGAGTTTATTCATAGTCTAATCTATAAATGTCATCTATAATGGATTACAGCCTTATCTTAGAAATGGAACGAGTAACTCGCATAACAATACAATATAAGATAAGGTACCTAAGTAAGGATACACTTATATGTAAGTTTTGGGTACCTAAGTACCAACTGAATTTTTTTTAAAGTAATATTAACTGATAAATGGTGATTATACATCTTCGGAAAACAAACAAGGTAATATACTCAAAACGAAATCCGTGACAAGCTCAATGACGTGCCATATGAGAGGCATACTTTTATGTTCAGCTGTAGACAGAGATAGGCTGATGATGATGATAAAAACTCAAAATAAATTGGGCAGCTAGTGGCGGAAATTTAATCTATTGACTTAAAATTATTATTGTTCAATTTAAACATAAGCGTTTACGATGTAAAGTTTAAATAGATAGGTAATATCGCTATTTAATTAGGTACCAACTGTAATACTAAAACCCCAGACCTCCAACTGAGTTACTCCACTAACTAAGGCACACCATAATAAGAATATTGTGCAAAATTTGCCTTACGTATACGCTAACTAGTTTTACTAATCCTCCTAATCATTTGTTTTTCATAATTCCGTTCAGATTTGCAACCGACGATCTCAAAAGCTTCGTCAACTATCCTTCGAGAACAACTGTAGGATTCGCTCCAAAATTTACAAGCAACCGAAAGTTTTTCGCAAATATGATTAGCACTCCAGAATTCAGAGCCACCTTAGCAAGAGACGAGGAAGAACTTAGGCATGACTTGATAAAGAAGATGAAGTATTGTGACAGTGTTGTCATGGACCAAGATCTGTTGCATGATATGTATGATCGAGAAGTTGATCAAACAAAAATGAAAAAATAAATTTAATGTTGCATTTATTTATTTATTTATTAACGTCTAGGTATTTAATACACGTTGTCAGTCCTACAAGCCTGCCTAGTATTCTGTACTGCACTCCTATAATAACGAGATTGTATACAAAATGTGATAAAAGTAGCTTATCACCCCTCTATGCCATGATCGTAGCAAAATTTGGAAACCGTGGTCTCGACCTAGTTGTCTTACTAGCAATAGGCGTGACTTTACGCATATGTACAATCATAATTATATTGTCGTGTTCCAATTGTCCAAAAAAATACTTATACAAAATCCGCTAGTTATCATGAATGTGATTCCTGCTCGCAAGACTTGATTCAAGTTGATTGATTAAACCTACAATCTATTTTATACTAGAGATTGTATGTTAATGCGATACTGGTCTGTAGAATAACTCAATATAAAACTCTTATAGTAGTGTAAATGTGATTTACAGGACAAATTGCTAAAGTAACATTATATTCCTAGTTTTTATCTTTTAATAATATACGTAAGCTAAAATTAATTATCGCGCATTATAAAGGCGCGGTTCATAGACATGTGTGAATGACGCAACATTATCAAAGATACACCAACTGTTTATTGACTATGTGACCACATGTTACACACATATAACATTCATCTATATATATAAAATTTTCGTGTCAGTTTTCGTTTCCATACTCTTCCGAAACGGCTAGACCGGTTCTCATGAAATTTTGTGAGCGTATTGAGTAGGTCTGAGAATCGGCCAACATCTATTTTTCATACCACGAAATTCACGCGGACGAAGTCGCGGGCAACAGCTAGTATGATATAATAATAATAATTCGTAATGTATAATTTATCATCAATTAAATTATTTGTGACAGCTTAGAAGATAAATTTACGTCCTAGTCTATACGTTTAGCAATTTATTAATTATGAACTATGAACAAATAAGAAAGTATATCGAATTGAACTAAGTAACTACTAACGTAGTTTAAAAAAATACAGGCAGACTCTGTATGTAAAAATCAAACACACGTGCACATATATTAATAAATCTTAAAAAACATTGTACTAAAGCAAACGAATAATTTATGCATGATTAATAAAAATAAACAAATCTCTGGTTTAGTTTGTGTGACAGTTCTTTGTTTACATTTGATATACCTACCTATCTATCTACTTCAATGCCTTGACAGTGACTGATGACTGATAATTATAATTAATAATTACCAAGTTGTGATGTTAAATAAAAATCTGTTGTTAGACAACCTGAACATTTTATTAATATTATAAATTGAGTGAGTATTGCTGTCGCTTATTGTACTCTTTGTGTAGGTTATATTTTTGTATATAACCAAGGAGCATTATAGACAACATATTTAATTATTGCACCTGTGATTGCACAAGTCTCGTCAATCGTCATACAATATACAAAGTCATGTTTATGCTGCTAACATTCTAGTAATGCTGATAATTCTATTATTAATTCAAAGAAGCTTTTATTTAATTTTGTCTCTTACTAAATTCGAGATCTAGGTTTGTGACCTAGGTTGTGGTATATAATAAGTAGTTTAAAGTAACTCATGTCACTTTCATAAAACGAAATAAATGAAGGTCGTATCGTAATCGCTCAAACCTAAACATAACTAATTAAGTTCTTATTCTGTTTTTTAAATTCGTAGCTAAGACCAAAATATTGTTTAATTTTGCAGGCATACAGGTACCTACCATGGATAATATACCTGAAGATTTAAAATGCATTGTCGAAACAAAAGATGGTCCAATTTGTGGATATATTGACAAAAGTGATGAAGGAACTTGTTATAAGTTTAAAAGTATTCCTTATGCTAAACCACCTGTTGGAAGTTTACGATTCTTGGTGAGTTATTTTACGATTTTTAAAATATACATGCTGGATGTGTAAAAATGACCTCTTGAATTTGTGTAAAAATCAAAACTTAAGAGTAAATGTATGCCACACCTAAAATAATTTCTTCTACTCTCGATAATTTCGACATCTAGCCACCTTATAGCAGTTGGTTAAAATTAAGCTTGGAAATGCAGTTTTTAGTAGGCAATAATATACGTAAGTATTACAAATTCAAAATTATCACTAATTATAACTAAATTGTGGCATTCTAAGAGGGAGGCCTTTGTTCAACAGTAGATGTCTTCCAGCTAATGATAATGATAACTATATTATCTAAGTAGAATCATAAAATATACTTCAATTATTTTAGTAATATATTAATATTAAACCTGCCTTTACAGCCCACATCACCGATTCAGCCATGGAAACAAGTCCTTGACTGTACTAAAAATACACCACTACCCTTCAGTTTATCCTTTGACTATGAAATTGTTGGTGTTGAAGACTGCCTTTATATAGAAATATCAACCCCAAGTATGCAGCCTGAAGAGCCAATGCCTATAATGTTTTGGATAGGAGGTTTAGGTTTTTCCAGTACTATGGACAATATATTTGATCCATCTTTAATCAATGACCAAAATGTTGTGTTTGTAAGATGTAGCTTTCGTATGGGACCCTTCGGTTTTCTTTCCATAAATGACTACACTGCACCAGGAAATTGTGGATTAAAAGATATAGTTTTGGCTTTAAAATGGACTCAGAGAAACATAAGTCTTTTTGGAGGTAATCCAAATAACCTTACAATTTTTGGTAATTCTTCTGGTGGTGCTATTGTCCACCTTATGATGATGTCACCGATGGCGACTGGACTTTTTCACAAAGCTATCATACAAAGTGCAAGTGCTTTAAATACTTGGTCTCTAGCTAAGAACCCCGCACAACCTGTATGGGAGCTAGCAAATGAATTAGGTATAAAAAAAACCTCGGAAGTAGAAATAGTTGAAGCATTGAGGTCTACATCTGCAAAGGACATCATGGAAGCATTTCAGAAGCTGGCAATGAGTGCAGAACACTCCCAGTCCCACTGTAATGTTCTTGATGCTATGTTTAAGCCATGTATTGAACAGGACTATGAGGGTCAGCCAGCATTTATCACGAAGAGGCCACCTCTTGTTTTGAAATCTGGAAATTTCAATAAAGTTCCGCTGATCATTGGTTGCAATAATATTGAAGGAGCTGTATTACAATACATGGTCAAAGATTTCTATTCGGATTTTGAAAGATATAATCAAAATGTGAGCCTATTGGTACCAAAATCATTAGCAATGGAAGATAAATTGACAAAAAATATAGGGCATCAGTTATTAAAGTTTTACTTAGGAGGAGAAGAACACTTAAGAGAGGACACTAGAGCTCAATACTTGCAGTTAATAAGTGACTACTATTTTTTATATTATGTTAATAAGACTGTAAGACTTCAAAGTCAGTTTGCACCTGAGCATCCCATATATTACTATGTCATCAACTATGCTGGTGAATGGTCTGTACCGAAAGATCTTGATTTCTTCAACTCTGTTGGACATTGTGCAGAACTGCCTTTTATATTTCGTATCAAAATGCCAGATACATTCAAAGGTAGTAGAGATTCAATAACAACAAGGTGCAGAGTGTCCAAGATGTGGACCAATTTTGCTAAAACTGGGTAGGCTTATAATAGTTTTTTGTTTGTGGGTTGAATAATTAATAAGAATTTGACTCATTCAATAATTCTACCTATTTTCAGGAACCCCACACCAGATGAAAATGACCCATTGCTCCAAATCACTTGGGACCCAGTTGAAAACCACGAGAAACTTAACTACCTTAGCATAGGGTCAGAGCTTACAAAGGGTAGAAACCCATTCCAAGAAAGAATGAAATTTTGGGACACTCTTCACCATGAACATACATTTCTCAGAACACTTGTTTATTTCAATGACATGGGACTTTCATGGTGATTTATATTTTGTGTAGTCTAAATATTTTCCACTTTTGGGAAAATTCCTTTCCCCTGATTTTCCAATCCCATATTTTCGGCCACTTTTTTGTTTTGGACGCCACACCAAACATGGTGAAATTACATGAGTTAAATTTTAATGCAGCTAATATACATTTTGTAAATACATTAAGATATCATGTTTTAAGAACAGATTCAGTAACTGAAATTTAAAATCTTATTGAAAATAATAAACCAGGTAAGTGATCTGGCCAATAATCACTTATGCATTGATTTTTGACAAAGTTGGGCAAATATTACTGATTTTTACCTCAAGACTCACCTTTTACTTTCTTAGCTCTCCTGCTTTGGATTTCTGCTTAACGCATTATCATACACAAATCTAGGGTTATTGCCAAGTCTTGTCTTGACGTAGTATACAATATAGCAACATTTCAAAGCAAACCTTAGATATAACTCAAAATTTCGATCAACTAGGGTGATATAGATGGTGCTATTAGCGGTGTCTTTGCATGTAAGGGTATAAAACAGATCAGGTTATACCTATTATAATTGACTTGTAAGATTTAAAACTGATCTATATAAATTATGAACGAATTATTGTCGGTGATACAGCACGCCTTGGATTTGGTGGAGGGTTATAATTTAGAAAAAGCCAATAATTTTGCTTGTAATATACTAGAATACTGATTTAAGCTATATCCTAATTATAAGCTCAATCTTAGGGGTTAAATAAAATTACATAAATGTGTTGGTACCAATCTGTAATACATTATGAAATGATATTTTTTCACATAACAATATACAAGTTTAATCATTTTAGTAACAAAAGCATGAAGGCCAACAAATATATACTACAAAATAAATGAACTAGATACGCCATTATCTACAGTAAAAAAATAAGAAGGCGAATTCCTTTGTTAATTATATAAATTAATAAAATAATCTATACATAATGGGTGCAAAATATAATTACATACACATTTGTGTAGACAGTTTGATCAAATAACAGTTAATTCAACGAAGTTGTAGATTCTACCCACTTCTGTATACACATAGATATCTGAAAAAGAAAATTTCTATATCATATAACTGCAGCATCGCTACACAAGAAACTTATCACTCTATTACGCTTTTAAGTACTCGCTAATTAGGTATATCATGAATTTATAACTCCTCCCTATGTAACAAAAGACTTGCCGATAATAAAGTGTCTTGAGGCCAGACCAAGGAGATATAAAACAACGTGTATCAAAGTCAAAAGTTATCTTAGGGTTATCAGGCTAGTTACCAACATTACTTTCAATGTATACTCTCTATACAGTAGCTCATACAGGACCAATTGTTTTTATTATCAATATTTAGAACCTTTGATCAACGAGATAACAAGCACCGTGTCATTCTAATGAGGCACTACCGTAATCGCGTGCGATAAAAGGTATTAAGGGACATAAATAACACATTGGTATTGTTTTCACCGAATAAAATTTAGGATTACGTACAGTTTTATACTATTTTACAATGTAATATAACGGTACAAATACAAACTTGCGCAAAACTAAATGTTTATTACTGCCCACATAACATCTATCTATCCCTGCCTAACCCTTCGGAGAGTACAGACATGGGTATACTTAACATGCAATGTTATTTTATTATTATTATTATTTATGCAAGCCTCGAACACATTGTCATTATATGCCTATCAGCTTACTGGAGGAGGGTTAGTATTAATTAGCATGGACCATCTAGGATAAGGGCCTTAATTATTAATAAAACCAATCAGACAGCAATGGTATTTCTTATAAAGACAGTAATTACAAAAAAAAATATTACACCATCATGTGTCAGTACAACTTGGTTTATTGTAAGTAAACTCTATGGTAGTTAATTTTAAAATGAAAATTGTATCACAATAACGTAAATGGTCAGAAAAGGCTTATTTAATTACGGAAATGCCATTATATAGCTGTTTTAAATATATTGTTTACTACATTATTGAAATGGAATAACTTGATTAATACACAAGGTTATTTTTAACTGTCAAATATACAAATATCGAAAAATAGAGTTATTTGTTGAGTTTTTTTTTGTTGACAAAACTAGATTAAAACTAAATTATTTTGCTGAGCATAATGTTAACCAATACGTATTTGGGTAATAAAATAACAATATTACTTAATATAATTTAAGACTAGGACAAATATAATTTAATTTGATAATTTCTCATAATGATCATTACATAATCCTGATAAAGTAATTGAAACTTCAATATCACCAAAAAAGTGGAGGTGGTCTTAAAATTAAGGAAACCTAATTAATAGAAGTATTAATAAGCCCAAAAAATAATTTATTTTAAAAGTAATCCAAAAGTTACAAATTTACATGAAACAACTAAAATACTGTTTAAATTGTTAACAAATCCTTATATTTTGATATCAGGCATACTAGGTATACTTTGTGTTTAATAATTTAAACGTTCCTACCTGTCATTAATGTAATTATTATACAATTATGCAGAATATACAATACGTTTTTAAAAATAAATTTAGTTTGTTTATAATTTCTATGACCACATTTTTTATGACAATACTTTATTTTTAGTGATATATCTGGCTGGTGTTTTTTAGTTAATTATAGTTAAAAGCTCCTTATCATTATGTTTTGAAATCACAGATACAATGCGAATTACATTTCGTAATTTAAAATAATAGAATGGTTGAGGAATGAGAAATTGCGACTACATTTACCATAGTAAAAACCTAAAATGGGTTAAAAATTTCGACTTCACTGCTTAAAAAATTGCAGTTAATAAAGGTACTCATAAGTTATGTATATGGAAGCTGTTAGTAGCATAAAAATCATTACAACATTGTTTCTGTTAATTTACATAAAGTATACATTTTATTTACATACACTAAATTAATACACATAAACAAAGCTGAGCTAATAAATATTTGTGTAATTAAAGTTCCAAGTATTTTTTTATGATGTAGGTACTTCAGGAATACAGACATTGGCGGATAAACCAAAGGACAAACTATGCACGTGCCTGGGGGCGCGTGCGGTAGTTTTGGTAGATTTTTTTTAAACAAGTAGTTACCTAACATGTATCTACTACCATGTAGTTCTTACTAGTTTATTACACTTAAATAAAAAAGCGGTTTGGGTTCGACAGGCGCAGACTAGATGCTTGTCTGGGGCGCCTCCTTCGACCTTAAATCCGCCTCCGAGTACAGGTACTGTATACAAGAGAATGACGGATGGTCAGAGTTTAAGGTGTACACTGTACCATTGACCTTTGGCCTATTAAGATTGTAATTAAAATTCAGGTTATTGTCATTATAATTAATTTTTAGGCAACTTTTATCACCCAAACTACACTAACTTTGCCTGAATTTCCAACTCACATTAAATTGTCAATTCGATTTATCATAACTTCCAATTCATTGTTATTTCTATACTCTTGCTTATTCCTTTAAGTATTACATAAGTACATACATATAAACAGATCGGTTATACTACTGACCATTTCACAAGTTCATCATTTTCAACATAGTCCATATGTTTTAGATAGTGTTATTACTATACAAACATATCGAAATAAATATATACTTACTGCACAGTCAGCATCAATATAAAGAAGCGTTATAAAGCCTAGGTTAGAATTGGAAGCCACCCATTGGAACCGACTGGTCGGCACTAAATTGATATTGGTCCGTCGTAGATGACACCGCGGGCGCAAGTCTGCCATCTTCTTCTTCGGAGCCAAAATAGTTTTCAATTATCTCGAATGATTTCTGATAGATGTCAAGGTTTTCATGTGACTGGAGAAATTCAATTTTGTCCAAACCTAAAGCAAATAATGTTACTATTATACAAAATATAAAATGTTTAAACCTGAACTGAAATTAGTATCCATTGAAATCTAATATTTACTTTATGCAGGACTTGTTGCTTTTTACTATTAGAATATTGACAATTGACCTGTTCACCTTTCCCTTGCCCCTTATTCTCTTGTTAATCGTTTCCATATACAGTATATTAATCACGCAATTAGTCATCACATAGTTCAAAAAATCAGTATTAAAATTCATCTTGTAATACTAATTCCTACACAATAGAAGTACTTACCAAAGCATTCTTCGATGAGGACAGCATAAGGATTATCACGTTGGTCAGATTGCTGTCCAGCCTTTAGTATATTGTCTATTCCATTAAGAGCCACTTGCACCGTCTTCGCATCCGTTAATGTTAATAAGTCACATAAGGGTGGTATAGAACCCTGTTCAACTAAATACCTGGGAAACAAAAAGGAAAGTGTATAGTTAATTTATAACCTACATATTAATTAAATAAAATCGTTGTGGAAGCTATAGCATGATTAAAGTTTGTATGGAGAAGAGCGGAAATCAAAAATGTATAAAAAGACATAATCACAACATATTTCATAAAGCATACCTAATTTGCTCATGAGATCCACCACTAGTCGCGTTCGTAATCGCCCATGCCGCTTCTTTCCTAGTTTTAAATTCCGCTTGTCTTAAAATCTCAATCAGTGCTGGGAATATATTAGCGTCTATTACTGCCTGAAATAGAACATTCAAATCATTAGGATATAATCATTTAATTGCCAAAGATTATTATCACAATAAATAATAATGACATGTCATCATCAAAGTTATTATTTACAAAGTAAGGGTAATTTATATTGTCAATTATAGTTTTATTTATATCTACAACATAACGGTTTGTGTCTTATAGCTCATTAATAATCTTGATAGTTGATACTATTAATACAGTCATCAGAAGACTCGGAAATTTAAAAAAAGCTGTATTGAGTGACATTGGCATTGAAACTAGATCGATTCTACAATTTGAAAACCTACAAAATTACAATAAAATACACTGTTTGAGAAATCCTGCATAATTATGCAGATTGATGCTCAATAGTTACCTGTATTTGTGAAGCATTTCCAGCCGTAATGTTGGAGAGCGTCCAACACGCCTCCTTCCGCAGCGCCTCCGTGCTAGACCGCAGCAACGCATGCAGGTTGGGTAGTGGGTTGCAGTTGAGCACCGCTTGCGTTTGAGCGTCGTTGCCCGTCACTATGTTGCCGACCGCTCGCAAAGCCGCCGAAACAACCGTTGATTTGTTGTGCCTAAGATAAAAATATTAGTTGACAGACAAATTATATAAATGCGATTTAATTGCGGGCAATAGTAGATATCAACTGCTACAACAATAAAATAATACTCGTGCTCGTCAGTAGCCGGTTTATAAAATGATTTATAATACTTACATAAGTAGTTCAACAAGTCGCCTACAAACTCCCGCATCTATTACTGCTTGAATCTTCTCGTTTGGTCCGTCCGATAAATAGGAGAGAGCCCAACAGGCGTCGCTCAACACATCAGCATCGGTGTGATGTAGCAATCGCGCTAAAACTGGAATACCTGAAAACATTTAAAACATACAATAAAAAAGGTCATAATTATGGTTATTTAAAAAAATGATCTTATTAGAAAAAAATAAAGTAGTACTAGATTTTTCCTGTTACAAAATTGTATTGCAATTACGGTTACGTACGTTATTGACAATAAAGCCATGAAACATTTAAGAATTAGCCTTCAAAATTACAAAAACGTTGACTCATAATAATTATACGGATATCTACCCTTCTAAAAACATCTGAACTACTAGGTACAGTAGAACAAATAAGCAATAACATTGCAACTTACCTGGAGCTACGGCTTCGAAATTCGTAGGAGGATTTTTACCCCTACATAAATTCGAAAGAGTCCAAACTGCGTTTTTAGTCATAGATAACCTGGTATACTTATTTAATAACCTGAAAAGATATTTGAATATATAGATCTTGAATTAAGAGATTAATATCTCAATGTTTACTTAGAATGGTTAAAATTCAGCTTCAAACTAGTAAGAAGTGCTTTCATTAATGTAATCATGCTTATAGTCCCAGAGAGAGAAGTAGAAATAAATATCTTTATCAGGGAGACTACGACTACAACTTCATTTTCCGGTGTCGAAAAGTTACGTTTTCTATATCCATCACTAAAGGTATAGCTATATCTATTTGTACCAAAACAACAAATTTATAATATTACAAAATATGAACTTTATAATATAATATTATGTACTTAATTCATTATGTACGGAGCAGTGACCCAATACGTGAAATGTCGTCATTCTCAGTTATTGCGTCATTTACAATACTGAGGTGAAGGCTAACTTCTAAATAGGAAATCAGTAGCCTACAACTTCATTACTATATAACTATTACTTATAAAGATTCTAACGATATAAATTTAAAGAATGCTACAGGTACCTACTAAATAAAGTGTTCGTAATTAATGCATTGGAGGTTCCAATTAAAGTAGGCACTAAATTGTAATTATGTTCTAATATTATCATTAACCAAAATGAATGTTTATCCTCTATGCGCTCCTGAACCATTGGTCAGATTGTGATAAAACTTCGGCAGAGGCCTTCTGAGGACGCCCGAGAGGGTTTCTGGCACAAAAATTCTAGATACTTTATCTGAAATCCACGCGGAAGAAGTCGCGTGCATTAGCTAGTTATATTCATCAAGAACCAAAGTGATCCTACAATCATAATGCTTGCCAAAAGTAGTATATGGCATTGAGCAGAGTTTAGCTAACTCCACTGTGAAGAGAGCGAATTCCTAGAAACGATTTAGATTCTTTATAATTTAGCTTGTTACTTTATATACCCACATAGAAGACCCAATGCAAATTGTATAAACCCATTCATGCTTTTCTTAGAACTTTCAATTTTAAAATAAGGAAATAGATAAATCATTAATCCTATTTTGTTTTGACCTGACAATCATGAGCTAGTACACTGTTTAATATGCATTGAGCTAGTCTTACGACTACGTGAGTATCATACCTATTGTGAATATTGCTTACTGAATACTCCAATTAAATATTAGACATTATAATTAAAGCCTAAGAATTAATTAACATGTGATCAGTTAACTATAAAAAAAAATAGTAAGTAGTACTATTTTGATAATACATTCTGACTAACAACACAATGAACCCACCACACATACTCCTAGAATTGAATAACGAATCCTTGGTTACAAACTCCTAAATATAACTAAGTACGTCGAAAAATAAAATGGTGTTAAATTACTCTAATAGTGGCGGCAGTATTCCAGCGGCAAGCACGGTGTCTCGGCAGCGCGGCGAGTCCCCGGCCACGTTGCCGAGCGCCCACACGGCCTGCTCGCGCACGTCGTCGCTGCCGCCGTCCGCCACTAGGCTCACCAGCACGGGCACTGCGCCGCACTCTACCACCACGCGCGTCTGCTCTGACGAGCCCGACGCTATGTTTGTTAGCGCCCATGCCGATTCAAACTTTAACAATTTATACAAATTCATGTAATAAAAATACTCAAGTCCTGAGATGTCTTACGACGTAAGGAAGTCCGGCTATAATAGTGATGGTTACTATTGTAGATGCAATTCAGTCGAAATTACACGACATTCATGACATTAAAACCACAAACTGCATTTCTAATTAGATTCTATACACATTCCCACTGAGTTAAATGTGACATTAATTTCATGGTATAATTAAACATTTAAATTATGTGTTTCGTAATAGTTTCTTAAAGTACTAATTATTTACCTGCAATGTTGGATTAGTGCTATTAGTTAAAAATTCAACAAATTTAGGAACTATTCCAGTTCGTATCACTTCATCAATAGGTGGATTAGGCTCTTGACTCAATAATTTTCGGAACTTCTGTGTTGCTGTTACTTGCTCATGTGGATTATCTCCATAGAGGGCCGTAACCATTGCCGGAGAGATGTCATCTGATGGTGATATATTAATATCATCCTAAAACATAATATTGATACATTTATACTATGTAAGGCAACAAATACCTGTGAATAAACAATGTTGTAAATTATGTTGTCCTGGGGGTAACTGAAAAACCATATAGGGAGCTCTAGGATAGCATTAAATGTATGGACTATAACCTACTCTTAAGACTTGTGTATTCTAACTAGAATTTTTATATACATAATTTACTCTGAACATAAATCTGACTTACAGGCAAATTAAAGGAAAAAAGGTAATGTGGTTGATTTTTTATAAAATTATATTAACATCCTCACTGATAAAGAGAAACCACTAATTCTAGTCCCTTCTTTAGTTGGGTAGTATCATGTTATAAATAATAAGCTACAATAAATACAGATTATGAACATAGTTTTTAAGACCTTAGACCATTCAAATTGCATGTTTTTTTAAATCATGAACAAATACATCAATCTCCATGGTGACTACAGACAAACATTTTTAATTCTTATAATAGTTCATGTAAATTATACAAATTAGTAATAATGGAGTTATCACACAACTTAGTGGAGTTGTCACAATTTGTCTCATAAAGAAAACCAGGCTTTGAAATCACATTATACCTTTTTAGTGAGAACTGTGACAATATTATGAATATATATATATTTAAAAAACTAAAGATTTAAATAAGGGTCATAATATTGTTTGTATACCTGTAAGGCAATATCTGGTGCATTTGGTGCTGGAAGATTTACATTCCTACGCTTAAATAGCTGCTGTTCCCGCTTTTGTTTCCGAAGCTGAACACCTTCTTCTTCACGTCGCCGACGCAATTCATCTGCACTTAGCCCAGCATTTTTATAACGATGCTTGTGTCCACCAGACATCTTTAAAAATATCTTACTATAAATAACAAATAAAATTATTTATTTTAATAATTCATAATTTAAAAGGTAAACCAGGAAACACCTTAAATCAATTTTGGTAGTAGCTGTATATTCAACATAATTATATTACCAAAAGATTCGATTTGGCAAAATACTTACTCATTCAAACATAACGCAAATTACAAATTAATTATGGTATCTGATTCTTTTCAACGTTTTTGAACAAATAATATCTAAGTTATTCTTAACCCTGCACTTCAATCACATGAGGATTTCGAATAGAAATAAAATAATAACTATTTATAGGGTCAACTACCAATAACATACTAACAATTTCGACACAACAAAGATTAGAAGTGTTATTAAAACTCAAAGAGCATACATTTATAGAATACACATATACGAAAATGCAAATAAAGGAAATAATTACAATGTAAGAATGAAACAAACGAATAGAATAGACAAGTCAAAATTGAAAGCAGTCGACATAATGTAAAAACTGCACCGATTACAAATTATGCGTACTGAGCATTGATTCATAGTTATACAAATGTACTTACAATTTTAGTAACCAGGAGCGTAAAAGTAAAGAAAATTGTCAGATTTTACAAATCAATCCACCATCGATAAAATAATATAGCCGTAGGTATTAAAAGATCATCGCACAGATGAGATGAGACAGAAACAGAAATTACCTGCCTAACGTGCAATCACGTCATGTACTCAAGTCACAGATAACATATCATTTACATTACGCATTAAATATTATGTTTGAAATCTGTGGCATAAAACTTTTTGCGCATCATTTATTTAGTATTTCCCAAAACAGAAAATAATAGTTTCACCCATATAAAAATAATTTACACTCATTTACTGCTTTCGCCATGCCATAATTCATTAGCTTTAGTTGGTAAAGCTGTAAAGCTCATACCATAGAAAAATTAATAATAAATATATTTAAAATATATAAAAAATTAAATAAATATAAATTTAATTTTGCACGATTTTAAATAAAATCGCTATTTTAGTCATAGCGATTTTAAAGATAGGCTTATCATTGCGATAAGAACTATAGTGCTCAACTTAAAATAATATAGTTTTAAATTAATCGACTAACTCATCACCAACAGAAATTCAGATTCACGCCCTTCACTATCCACGAGTATGGACTATAGACGAGACGCCAACTGATAAATGACAATGACAATTGTTTTATGTCAAGTGTTTAGTATTAGTGTCTGTCAAATAATGGGCCTAAGGCCCGAAGCATAACAAACAAGTTAAAACACGCAATTTTTTGTGTTTAACATGTTAATAAGATGATTATTATAGTGATATCAACTATTTTACTGAATTCGTAACGCGGTCGTTACGGTTCAGTGTAGAGTTAGTTCTTGTTATCAAACATATGAAATAATAAAATGTGGAAACAACTTAAAGATTCCCAATATTTTTTACTGTTTACAAAAGATCTCGAATACGAATTATGTATAACCGATTATTTTTCTATATGGACTACACTCTACTCTGAAAAAGCATTCTTGGCTCAATTAAAGGTATTTTAGTGGTTCTTATTCTCTATTTTCCTTTTCCTAGTTATAGCTTTAGTTCATCTAAGTTACAGTTATAACTTCTGTGTCTGGCAGTATTTCTTATTTATTTTTATTATTACACTTTTTTTAGGACAATAATTTTGGACTTGAGCTAGACAATGATGGCCTAGAACTAGAAAATAACAAAAAGTTTATCAAGAAAGGTCTACATTTACTAACAAACCCTGATAAGTTAAAGGAATTTCATGCAGTAAAGGAGGAAAATGGCAAAAGTTTAAGCATCAGTATGTCAATATCATTTGGATATAATTTTTCCTTGAAATGTAAACTTTTAAAAGCATCAGAGGAGTTGGTAAGTAATAACATTTCTCTCACCTTTTAGGCTTTTATGTTAAGTCCTAGCTATTTATCATCAAGTTTTACTTTAGTTATTAAAAAGCTGTCATAGAGTATGGAAATATGCATACTATTATCATATGGTTGATAAACAACCTGGTGTCAGAGTTTTAATGTAGGCCTTAGACATGGCTTTATATACCATTAAAAAATCTCTTAGGTGTGCTAGCTTTCCTTCAAAGATGAGAAAGGGAATATCCATGACAGTGAGAAGAAACTTATATAAGGAAATCAATCTATTTTTCTTTCATTGCTTCACCACACTTACACTTAGAAATGTGTTTGTTTCTATTTTATAGTTTATTTTTTCAGTTTTTCCAGAAAGTAACATGTATGTTGCTAAGAACAATAAGTGACTTGCGATCAAGTGAGAGTCAGCTGAGACAACTGTTGTTGAAAAAGGATTATGAAGTAGAACAATATAAATGTGAAGGAGTTAAGTTATCTCTAAGTGAGTATAAGTGAAAGTGGAGAGTAGGACTTTAGAATAAAATTAATAAAAAATCATCAAAATCGGTTCACCCAAGCGAAAGTTATGAGGTAACAAACATAAAAAAAAAGTCGAATTGAGAACCTCCTCCTTTTTTTGAAGTCGGTTAAAATACATACCAAGTTATAATTATTACTATCATAAACCTATATCGTCCCACTCAAGACCACCACTCGACACCAGTCCATTAGGTAGGAGTCTAGTTCGCGATGCCATCTTTTTCTCGGCCTGCCACAAAGTCGTTTGCAGCTGTTTGGGACCTACTTCATGGTTGTTTTCGCCCATAGCTCCTCCGTTATGCGATAGACGTGACAGCCCAGTTCTACTAAAGCTTAGCAGCTGTTGTGCCTACGTTGGTAAATTGTGTTTTGGAGCACAGTTCCTAATGTGGTCATAAGGTGTGACTTCTAAAATACTGTGTTTCATTTCCTGTTGGCGAACCCCAAGAGCGGTCTTTTGATGACTTGTTACTCACCACGTCTGCACTCCATAGGCGAGGGTGGGGAGAACACACATATCCATGAGCTTCCTCTTTAACAAAAGAGGCTGCGAACCAGTCATGGCATCTTTCGTCGTCCTATAGCTCATACAGGCATTTTCGGCTCATCTTATAACTTCTTATTCTTGCTTTGCCTGGAGGTAGACTATTTGGGCGAGGTATATGTACTCATGGACATATTAAATCACCCCACTCTCAATGGCTACGTTGCGCCTGGTGCTGTTGGTTATCACCTTGTTCATCGCATTACCGACCCAGAGGCTTGCTTGGCTCAGCTGTTAGAGCATTAAAGTTAATTTAGCTGCCGGCCGAAGATCATAAAAGGATAATGTCATCTTATAAAGTAAGAAGAACTTTTTATATCAGGATCATAATATTTAAATAACTGC
Organism: Abrostola triplasia; assembly: GCA_946251915.1. NCBI lineage: Eukaryota > Metazoa > Arthropoda > Insecta > Lepidoptera > Noctuidae > Abrostola > Abrostola triplasia. Next base: position 8,204,799 of record OX276428.1, on the reverse strand, counting down.
ACACATGTCTAGCCTAAAGTAGGCAATGGTAAAAAGCGTTTGTTTTTGTTTTATTATACTGATGAAGTTCTGTTTTATTGTATTTGCAGGACATGCTATAACTGAAGCATTTGATGATGAGAAACACAGGAAGAAACATAATTTATATGAAGAAAACTTTGGCAGGACCGACATACCTACAACTATTATTGTAAAATGTAATGATTTGCTTCAGAGAAATAATTTGTAAGTTACCTACCTACCAATCATTACTTATTTTTGTTGCACAAAAGCTGCTTCTCTCTGACTTTCTTCCTAAGTTTCTAACTCAGATATCTGAGTGTGATAAGTGTCAAAGTGCTGATAATAAAAAAACACATTATTTCTACTTACATTTCTAATAAACATTATTTATCATTATTTATGTGTTTATAATAAAGATCACATTTTTTTCAGAAAACAAAATCTTATAAAATCTGAAAATTCGAAAACCCCTGATCCAGTTTTAAAAACAGAGCCAGGGGAACGGCTTTCAGAAGAACCATGTGTGCAAGTAAAACAAGAACCTGTGGTGTGTAAGCAAGAAGTAAAAAGGGTGGAACTCTCCTCTAACATTCAAAGAAAAAGACATAAAAAGTTTAACTTATAATATGTTCTAAAGACTTTTTATATTTTATATGGAAACAGTGTCATGGTTTATGTGGCAGATTGAACTAGCATTTTTTGTCTATAAATTATGATATTATGTCGTCTTCTAATTTATAATATGTTTTCTTCTATATTATGATATATTGTATTCTAAATTGACATCTTACATAACATTTGTTACTTATGTCATATCATTGGATTACAATTAGAAATTATTTAACCATATTAATTTCAATGTATTTTGTTTACTGGCCAGTAAACAGTTATCATGCATATTTTACAAATATAAGTAGGCGTAAGTATACAATTTCGACTACTATGATCACGATAAACTCATTGAATTATACATTAAAGTTGTATTTATCAGTATGACATACTATAGGTATCGATTTAAATGATTTGGTCTAAAATGAAATTAAACTTTAGTCGCAATTGCATGTATCAATAAATTGTATTTGGAATGTATTAGTAAAATATTGACTATGACGACCCTACATACTTTTGAACGTATTCTATTTAATGCAATGTTTAGTTAATAAATAATGATAATATTCATTTGAATAAGACATTTCTTTTTCAATTAAGTATGCAATTATTAATAATTATATTCCTACATTCATTAGCAACAGAAAATTGTGGCTTGCAAGTAGATAAGTTATTTTCATTGTACAATCTGAAATAGAAGTTGAAATGAAACATAGTTTATTTTTATAGTAAAACTTTATTATACATTGAACTTTTAAAAACTAGTGTTAGATTAGTTGTGCTAGTGTAAAAAACGTTACAGCTAATGTGACTTATTGGAGATGTAACGAAATAGACAAAGAGGTTTATCGTTATATCTATCTAATACTGTTTTATAGTCATATCAACTCTTACGGCCAAATGGGTAACCGTCAGATATTTAAAATTAAATTATCATTTATTAAGGTGCTTGTAGTGTATCTACGCGAATAGTTAATTTAGACTGGATAATGATTAAACCGAAGTAATCCCATTGAAAAGGGATTTTGAATATCGATATTATGCTGGCCTTATTAAATTACATTCAGATTATTTTTATTTATTAAAAAAAAACACAGCCACATCGTAATGCATATAATACTATACATACCACTTTCTATGTCTAATAGTTCTTTTAAAACATTGATGCTACTTTTTCGCCACAATAACAGATGCCCTTTGAAATGTGAAGTATGACGTGTACATAATATTTAATAGGTATATTTGTCTGTATATAGTTTGAGTCAGACAGTCTGGAATCAGGCCACCGCATTTTTGCATTAGTGCGAAAGAAATTATCTACAAAACAACCAAGTGCGCTTGTGTTGTTGTGGTATATTTCATAAAATTAATTGAGATTTATAAAATTGTTCACTAGTTCACTCACATAGAAGTAGGTACCGCTCCTTATGAGCTAGTATACCATGCGCATGACATTTTTGAAATCGTCTATAGTAAGTTTACATTACAATTAGCATAACATTGCTTAGCATGATTGGGATATGAATGTTCAAAACTTTATGACCTAATTCTGCTTACAAGCAACAGTGTACGACAAACATTTATGTCTAATCATACATAACAAGCCGTTTACGAGTTAAGGGTGTGTTCCTTTCTAGCTGTATCTTTTACAATAATTAATAAATAGTGTCAAACAATATAATAATCAACATAACAGTTCACCAACAACTAGTAGGCAAGTTAATAAGAGATTCAAGCCTTAACAACAAATTTTATACATATAATTGTAATACCTTTTCACTGTCCAGCAGTCAGCTCTTTAGGACCAGCCCTTTACGATGATAACTTAACCTTTGATTGATTTGTGATCAATGAATTTTACTTAGTTTTTGAGTGACAACAAATGAGCATGAAAATACTGACGTCATCCAAATAAATACCTCAAAATCCTAGTCTCCAATAAAATCGCGTTAGTTGTAACTTTTCGCAAAATGGAAATGCTATGTCAACAAACGCATCTATTACAAAATGTCTCCTAATTTTTTTTATTAAATTCGTTAGATATAATAATGTGCTTTTTATCGAGTCTATAATATTTGCTGAGCAAGTCTGATAGTCGCGTAGGCTTTATTCAAAATACATTTAAACCTACAACATTAAAGGCCTTCTCAGTGTCCGTAATTTGTTTTATTCTTTAGATATCAGTAAACTAGCAACAAATAGAGATAAATAGCACCAGCCTTGATAGTTTCAAATGTAAGGGTTGGGTTCAATGTTGTAGTATTCGCTACCTACGGCTCAGTGTTTCTTCACAATAGCCCATGTTTTAATACAATTAAATGAACTACTAGTTGAGGTCTTAATATCCATCAACTTTTTCTATTGTTGTCATACGCCCACATACATCTGGGGGCACGGCAGTGCTCCTGCCAAGATTTGAAAAAAAATCTTGGATCCATTAGTCGGAAATTATTGCAATTATGGTTCGAGGGAAGATTTACTATAGTAACATTATTTTATTAGTTCATTTGTGAAGTTATAAGTTTACCTTTCTTAAAATTGACTTTATTCCATATTGATTATACATCTACGAGAAATTGAAATAACGCTATGAGTATTTAGTCGTATTGAAATCTATAACTAGGTAGCTACTTATTAATATCTTATAGGTAGGTAGATACTAATCTCACATTATTTTGCTTAAACTTCACAAATAAATTTATCTATTTTAGTAGAAACATAGCTGGTCTATTTATCGCATTTTGTTAAAATAAATATTTTTTGAAACGAAATAATTAAGCTATTGCTGTTGTGTATGAGTTTTTTTACTTTTATTTATTATTTTGCAATATGAAAATGCAAAAGATCTTGCACGCAAGTTAGCACACTGCACATAGAATGCTTAAAGCGATCACATCTACCCTCCTACAGACTAACTATGATAATTATAATTCTCTTTTTTATCAAAACCATAAAAAAAATTGTAAGAGGGTTCTATGAAATGAATTCATGTGAAAATTACTTTCTTTTGTGACAGGAAGTAACAATAAATATGGCCAGTGAGAAAACTCTTACTTCGATCTTTGAATGTGTCAATAAAAGTTATAAATTGTGGGTATCTCAAAGAAACTGAATTAAGTGTGTAGTCAACATTATTGTTTATTTATTAACCTTTTCGACGCCCATCGATATAATACGCGATGTGTCGTCCAGCGCCACGCTACAAATGTATAACGTATCTATAGTAAAACGTAGGGATGGGATTAACGACTTATCGACAAATAATATTATAAGTTGAAATTAATGTTTATTTACCAATTTACGAAGCTAAATAAAAACTGATTAATTATTTTCATATTTTGATTTATTTCATAAAAAAATCAATATAAAAACCTGGATATATTTCCCATAATTAAAAGAAAATAATTGTAAAGTTATTAGACGTGTGTTGAGAAGTCACATCCCATATTGGTCTCCAAATGTATCTTGTTACTTCATATTAAAAAAAAAATCTGTTTCAGACTCCACACCTTGTAAAAGTCGCAATAATTCGTCATCACTGTCAGTCATTTTTAACGTGCGCCAACGCGAGGTGGTCAACATTGCACTTCACTAAAATGCACCAAGTCACTGTGACCTTGAAACTCGTCCGCTTATGACGTCACAGATTTACTTCTATACAAGTTCGTGGCGTTGTGCGCACTGACAACTAGCCACTTTGTAAGGATGGGTTTTTCAAACAGTGTTTCACTATCGACAATTATTACAAAACCTATTTATTCTCGATTAAGGTGAATGAAACGTAGTTTATAGTTTACAATATTTATAAAATATTATTTATTCACGTCGTATTCTTGCAATAATAGTATTTATGATCGTTTCGACGAGATGAAATATAGCGAGGTCTTCATCGTGTCCCATCACTGGCTTACTTTATACCAAGTAATTGGCGTTGGGGGCACTAAAATATTTTCTGGCGTTTTTGTTTCTATAGAATATAAAACAAACAAGAACTTATATGTGTGATAAAACTTAAAAATATGTCTTATAACGGAGTATTTTTTCATAAAAATACAACAAAAGGTCTTGTAGAAGTCGTACATTTATTTTATACTCTTATTACTTCTAATCAAGTAGTGGCGCTGAGGGCACGAAAATCTCGAACTTGTATAGAAGTGATTGGCGTTCAAAAGGTTAACCGTAATATGTATTATAGGATACTTAGGTATTCATTCAATTACATTTAAAAACTGTTTTACTACATTTTAAGCATTTTTAACTGACACAAACTAAGATCGGTTATCCTGTCGCCTATAATTACCTAACTGGGATGTAGATTTAAGAAATACTAAGGTATGTAGGTTCTGAACTGATAGAGGGTAACTGACTCATTATCTAATTTGTTCTTCGATGTCTTAGTAATGCATAATTCAACGCACAAAGTGTGTAGAATATCAGTTGACCCGTACCTCTTGTAACATTGCCCACATCATTGATTATAAGTTGAGGTCTACTCAGAGTGGTGATTGGGCTAACAGCTACACTTTGACACATCAGTCTCCGATTCAGAAGGCTTTATAACGTTGTCCCTTTCCTTCAACTCGAATGCATCTGCCTGGAAAAGAAACATAAATAAGTATTTATATGTTACTGGATATATTTGACAGCGTAAAGACGTGCTCACATTATAAAATTACTGTGATTTGCGCTCAAAATGCGATGACTTATTCCAGTCAGTTACCGATGTGTGAGGCATCGAGGCTCTCTGATTATCGCATTCCAATTTAATTTTATTCGTCACGTGACTAATATTTATGCATCGATAGGTGGCTATAGGCTCACCCAACAAATATTATACCTACTTATACATGTCCAATATAATGTGTGCTTGAAGTAGAACACATCTACATAAAGGGCTCTTAGGAGCGAACAGACCTCATGACTTTAGACATACCTTGGTCTCTCTGTATTCTCTTATTTTTCTGGCTAACGTCAGGAACGCTTCCTCTATATTTATGTTACTTTTACACGACACCTCGAAAAACGGCATATCGAAGTCATCCGCTATCTGGAAAATGAATTATGGTTTTATTATTTCTCTCGTTAAATTAGATCAAAAAGTTATTCCTGGACTTAGGAAAAATATCTCCGCATCCTGCATGGGGATTGAACTCGTATACCGTAGCCATACGTAGCACAGCAATCCAATCGCTTCACTGCGCCTATCAGATCTGGTCATCAAATGGTTCTTCCTGCCTCTATCATGAATTGGACAAGGTGTAAACTGCAGTCGGAAGCAATATAAACCTAATCAAATGGATGGCGTATACCGTCTGGGGTGGTACTGTTTCAAATTTGTTCTTCTCGATATGTTTCTACTATTTGCACCAATAACTTGGCATTTTTTAAAAGGGTTCAGAGTATGTTCGCTGTTTAATATCATGTATATCTTAGATATTTTACCTTTTGGCCTCTCTCTTTGGGGACTGCTCTATGGTTCTCGTGTACGTCACACTTGTTACCAACTAACACCTTGATCACATCGGGAGACGCGTACTGTAAAGTATAAAACAACCTATTATTTCTTTATCGTTATCAATATTAATATTAAGTAGGTGGTGTCTAGGTAGTACATATATTAAAATTTCATTTTATCTGTGATTACTTATGGAACAGATTCGATATGCAGAAAATAGTAGGTTCAAACTAGGCGTAGATTAGTAGATGTCTTACCTTGGGTCCCTGCCACTGTGACTTACAGTATCTTTTTGTTAATAAGTATGGTTATTTTTAGACTTACTGATTCACCTACTACCCAAAAAACTAGACTAATACTACAATACAATTCTATATTAAGTAGAATATTTGTCATGGACGTTTTGCACAGCCCGTGAACACAACTATAGGAATTCCCCGTTATAGCTAAAGGTTATCTATTTTTGTGTCGGTTGTACCTATTACTTGATTACTTATGGATTGTTCTATAATCCACATTATCATTGACCATGTATGACATGCCTATATTTCCTAAAAGCATAGTGCAGATATGTAAGGATTTTTAGCCCCATTTATGAGTTGTGAGACGTTTAGCGCCTCTTATCGGGCACATAGCAAATCCGGGCTAACCGATCATTGTCTAACTGTACCTTAGAAGGAACCGAACTTGACCACATTAATAAAGTGACATTGGACTAACGGAACATATATTTCACGATCACTATTAAAAATATCCTGCACTTTAATATTAATGAAAAATGTTGCTGCTAGATAGATAGGTCAGTGAGTATCTACTACATTATTCATACAAGATTTCTAAGTGGACTACCGTACGTACCTCTTGAATATTCCTTAGCCAGTATGACAGATGATTGAATGACTCCAGATTGGTGATATCGTACATAAGTATAATGCCCATAGCTCCGCGGTAGTACGCGGTGGTGAGTGTACGGAACCTCTCTTGGCCAGCCGTGTCCCAAATTTGGAGTTTGATTGGCACGCCGTCTAAGTTTATTATCTTCTGTTTGAAATCTATGCCTGGAAATGTCAGTAAATGGTGTTAGTTGTAGATAGGTTTAACATGACGCAACGGAGCCTGTTGTGGGACAACACTGGAAAGGTAAATGATAAATTTAATCCTTCTTTGTGTAAGAGTAGTTTCACTATTTATTATAATGTTCAATAAATAAAAAATCAGCACCAATAGGCCACAGGCAGGCACATTTTCAAATTCCTTTAAGTCCTAGGTAAATATTTAGTCTGTTCTCATTCTGTATATCTACTTACGATGCCAATTTAGAGCGTTTGATTGTGTCAATAGCAAGTTGACCTACTATAGGAAAATTTGATATTGATTTAACGCACAGACATATGATATGCCGTCTCAATTACCAGTGAATGTAATTTCATACAACGAATTAACGATCTCAATGCGATTGAAGGTTTTACTAGACGTTCATAGTTAATACTTTTACTAATGGTATTAGTAAAAGTATTGAACAAGAAGTAGACGAAAAGTATTGAAAACTGAATAAGAAATTGAGCATAAGTTCTTATTCAATATATTATATTACTCGGTATAGCACCCAAGTTCAACGATATCGCACTAATTAAATTACGTTGGCCGCCCACGCCTCTCTCAAAATCTCTTTAAATTTTCACCGGTCAGAAAAGAACAATGGCAATTCTCGCTTGGAAAAGGTTCACTTATCATTCGTCTGGTGTCAAGAACCTCGAAGGGCATATTGATCTTGTAGAATAGCTAAGGATTAGCTATCTTTCAGTTTGTAGGTACGTATTCTTTTAATTTTAGTTTAACAAACTTAGGTCCACGTCGCAAACTTGGCAACGACTTGAGTGCTGGATTAAATTGACTAAGACCAGCAGTAGCGTTGTTGGGTTGCTAAGAGCAAAGTTTAATACGCATAAACTTCTAATATGATTAACTATGCTTACAGTTTAAAGAAGAAAATGTATTTCTTTATGGTGTGTTCAAAAAATCTGAATTCTGAACTATGACTCATTGGTTTTCCAATATATTTATGACGATTTAAAAACATTTTGCAAATCACATGTAGGTAGACATTCCACGTCCTTCAAACACGAATATCAGCCTCTTTGGGCTATAAGTCTGGTCGATACGTCTGCTCGACGCAGGTAATAAAATTATGAAAATAAATACTTAACTAGAGTGCCATTGATTTCAGTTTATCCAGGCAACTAAATTTCTTACGACTAAACAAGACAGGTGGTACATTCGACACCTATTCGACTTATTTAGAATCAACAATTTTGATTTTAATTTAGCTATTTTAAGTATTTTACCATTCGTTATTTTGATTATTAGGTATTCAATATAAATAAAAAAAAATGTGCCTATTATACTATAAAGTTATTTAAATTACATAGGTACATAAATTTAATTGCGTAAAATCATTATGGTTCTTAAAAAAATATATAAAAAGCAAAATTATAAAATTATTATCAGTTCTTAGCGAGAACTGGCAGATTCTCATATCAATTTAGGCGATATTGCTTTATACACTAAGTTATCAAATTATACCCTCAGTATATTTTTAAAAATTACCAACAGGCTACATGAGATGTTAGAACTGGTTTTTCCATTGTGTATACATAATAGAGCTCGTAGGGCACTAACTCTTAACTGTAAAATGGTCTGGAAAGGGAAGTCCTGAGCATATAAATATTTAAATGGCTATTTCAAGTCACATGTTCCATTGTTCCCCGCCTTACATCCGCAATATAAAATATTATCGTGGATTCGTTAGTTACAAAACGGCACTAAAACAGCATCACCTGTCTGACAAAGGCTCGTACAACTTAATATAAATATATTTACTTACCTATCGTAGATATGTATATGTCGTAGTATCTCTCATCACAATATCTATGCACAATACACGTTTTTCCTACATTAGAATCACCTAAAACTAACAGTTTATACGTTGCAGAAAAATCTAAAGCCATTTCTTGTTTACTTTGTTGTTAGTACGCGAGCGATGGTCCAAAACATAGGTGGAACTGTCAAAGTGAGAAAAATCAATGAGGGTTAGTGCGCATGTGCGGGGTCGCCCGTTGTCTTATAGCTTGCAACAAGTAACTATAACTATGTTACTGCGATCTGTCCGTTTGTTTTTAAACTATGCACATTAACTTTCGTTTCTTCTGCAATGATTATTATGCAACGGTATGAGTTGTTTCTTTTTTAATTAAGTTAGTGTTGTTTACGTTTCTAATTTAATGCGTGCTTGTGTAGATTAAAATGTTTTACATTCATTCACGCCTGTAGTCACGTAGGAGTAGGCAGAGGTCATCTCTATTAAAAGAAGTCTAGATAGTTAGATATCTACACCCACATTTTCTCTTGAGGTGCTATAGAACGTTAAGCTGCTTTGTCTGTAGGACTTCTAAAACTCATTATTTTGAGAGTGATCCAGCAATATTTATGGGTCGTTGAGACACGGCGGTGAAACTAGTTTATCGATCGTGTGCTTACCACGTGAACACTGAAAGGTGTCCAGATTCTAGACGACTATGCTATAGAGATACGACTCTTTAGTAGGTACTCACCATTGCTGAACTATATATCGAATTGTCAGAATAATCGCCCACCCTCCAGCTCCCAGGTAAACCAAAATATAAATAAGTAACTACCTGGGTACCTGGAACTAATAATTTACATGCCAGGATCGTAGCAAATGGAAATCCGTGGTATCTACCTACCCCTCAGGAAAATAGGCGTGACTTTATGTATGTATGTTAAATTCACTTTTAGGCACTTTTATTGCTTAATTTTCGGGTTGATTGAAGACAACGAGGTCCAGTGATCTTTGAACCTTTGTATTCAGAATTATTGGACTCAATATATCGTGTTTTTAATGGCAACCTCTTTTACTGCCCTGTAAGCGTCACCAGAGCGCGTATACCATTTTCTATTTTTAAACTTGGTCAGGATATAAAACATTTTTTTTTTTCAGAAAACGTCTCTGCGCAGAAAACTTCTACGTCTATGCGCAGTAGTATAATCTAAATAGAAATACCCACATGCAGGTAACTAATCTAATAAAGAAGTGAATGTAGTAGTATTAAGCTACTAATTAGATTAACTGCTTGTCTATAGTGTGGTAATACGAGTAATATTGTAGAATCAAATGTTAGCCAATCACAGCTACGTAATTTACTTAGGTAGTGTAGGTAGGCTTAGGTAGGGTACTTACTAAGGACGGGATGTTTCAAACAATCTGTTAACGTATGTACGTATGACAAAAATATAACCATTGCAGAAGACTTTTAATAGGACAGTTTACTTTGTGGAAGCGAGACGCTGAGTACGTGCATGGATGTGGCATCTCGCTTCCACATCGTAAACTGTCTTGCTGTTAGAATTCATGGTAAAGGGGCTGCTTCTTCTGAACGTAACGTACATAAATATGATTAACCGTTTATTTATAAATTGTATCTTTAATATTAATTCATTTTACTTATATCCATTCACAAACAATCAGTTCGATACATCGGTGGGCCCTGTTTATGTAAATACCTTATGTATTTTATGCCCAGGACTTTTGAGATTCCTTATCGCACCCTTTGTTTTGCTACGTCTGTATTTTCGTCTGCCACCCAAGGTTACTCTCCAAGGTTAAACTGGTCTTCATGCAAATTAGTCGAGGATATTTTCAATAAACTGCTTTTGCAATTTTCGCTGCGACATTATAACGTTTACGCGTATTTAGTTAAAAGTATATAAAATATTTGTTTACCGTAATTTAGTTCATGTTTATCCCAACAACCTCGAAGACCTACGACGTGCCTTTTCTGCATTAGTTTTAGAAGCACCTAATACACAAATGTAAACACGAACCACCCATAAAGTTTACTCAGACTGTTTAAATTACATGTGTTACGTATACTGACATCTTATTGGAAACGATAAAACATCAAGGCTGTTGACCTTGAACGGAGACGCAATGTTTACCGTAGGTCAGTGACGCCAATTATGTATAATGTTGCTACCGCGGTGTTGCCCGCTACTGTTCCGCTACTTAGCTGTATAAACGATTGCCTCAGTGTTGTTAGGAGCCATATATAGCAATAATTACTAACCAATGTGGGAGCCGTTAGTGTTGACCTAGTTCACAAAAGCAACTGCTCGGAAATTGGACACCAACCTGTATATTTATTAGCTTAGACAATGTCCATGTTGAGTCGGCGAGTGTTTATATTTAACGACATCGAACAATCAATCAATGTCATTGTTGGTAGTCGGGGCAGATGACATTACTCATCAGGTTCTCGCCGTGTTGAGTGGCCAATGTGGGCCGAGAGTACGTGGAGGTGTATGGCACACGGCACACATGACATTCCGGGTCGCACGGCGGCGGCGCCGCGCAGGAACAACAACAACTTCATTTGTCAAACAACCGCAAGGCGGGGAGCGACGCGCAGCCGCCGGCGCAACTTGATGTATTGCAAATGGCGGTAATTTTGAAGTTCGCGTTCCGTTTGCTATTCAAAACAACATAAACTGCCACCGTTCTACGTTTCCCTATAATTTCGCAGCAAATGACGAATGCTCTGTTGTTTGAGTGCCACTCAGGTGTATCCGAATGGATTTGTTGTAACACCCCACATTTCTTGTGATAAGCTATAATTTTGATAATTTACTTAAAAGGGAAAGTCTGACTCCTTTTCGCTACAAGGTGGTTTATTGAAATTATTTAAACAGCTGCGATGTCCTGGAGCGTTAGAAATCCCCATCATGTTATTATCTGTGGAAGAGGGTATTATTAGCGCTGTTTGTATTAAGCAGTTGAGTTAGACAAATATACTATCTTATTAGTCCTGACCATGTTTTGCAAAGGAGCAAACCAGTTATTAGGAAAACCGCTAGTGTTCCGTAATGAGTAATGACTGGCCAGTTTAGCGGCTGCTATCGTCACGGCCTCACTTTATTACGAGTATCTATTAGACTATCACTTTCGGTCGCCGAGTGCTCTATTGTATGCGATATGATCTTTTTTTCTTTTAATGAGCCTTTAGATCCGGCTGATTGTTACCTAATCGGGTATGCACTTGTGGGAACTTCGGGTTAAGCAATCGGTTTCACACTGAGCTTTAAGTTCAGCCTTGCCTTTATAAATTGGACAAGGATAGCCTTGATATTCGAAACGAGACATTTAAATTACTATTTCTAAATCTGCATAAAAATGCAGATATAATCAAATAACTTAAACATGACTAGTAGATTCCAGTGCACAATTAGCATTGCATTTCCCAGGCGCCAATTTAAACACTTTCATAGAGTAGTGGGCGCAAGCCTAATCAGGTATTCAGAGCATTGTCCGGCGCTTCGACTCTTCCTTTAACCATTACATAGGACACACCATCTGTAAGTACCTACTTAGGTCTTTAGTTTATCGACATTATTTCCAAAACTGTATCTACAATATGACTAAGTTTCTTGAAATAATTGGCCCTGTACGTAATGCTGGTAGCTTAAAACATTTTTTATTTAAAGCAATCGTTTTGTTGGCGGTTTCTGTATAAGATTTACTTTCGGCGAAACTTTGCTACACTTCATTAATTATGAAGACAATAAACAGGCGTCATTCAATGAGGATATATAGGTAAATGTGGATATTCTTTCTAATAAATCTGTTTCGTAATATTTCTGCTTTGTTAATATGTGCGGTAATCCGAATGGTGAACAAGATTTATGTTCTAAGTACTAAAACTCTGTTTACAAATATTAAACTTTTTTTATACAGGAAGTATTTACTTTGCAGATTGAATGTATCGTATGACACGTTGTTTATGTGATTGCATTTACACAATGTTATAGTTTTACGCATTTCGAACAATAGCTTCTTAAGTTCGAGCTTTACAACAGAAATAAAGGTTTGCCCGTAGGATCAAGGTTCGATACGTATACTACTACTACTTTGTTACATCTGAACTTACAACAACTGCTGGTGAATGGTGGTATAGGCATTTACATCTTACTTTATCATTTGAAGCCTACTGTAATAGGCGGTACGGTTAGCTAAATCGATCATAAAAGTATCAATGTCGTCACCACAACAAGTTCCGTCCATCCACCGATCAAACTAGCTGTTCTAGCTAGCTCGGGTTCATATTTTTCTTTAGTGTGGACTCAACACCGGATATTTTTTGAGCTGTGAAAATAAGTTTAGCCTGTGATCAAATTGGTCGCGCGGCTAACTACTAATAGAGCGCAGCTGAAATGAAGATTACAATTGCGGGAACAAAATTGTTGCCTTAAAACAATGAATGTACTTCGCAGGCTGCCTAACAAAATGCTCTCGTAATGGCACTGACAATCGAGCATAATAGAAGTTCAATTGGATATGCTCGCCTCTATGTCCGACGTATATAAAGCAGTCGGCATACCTATTTCATTTATACATGGAGTCATGGATCTTTTGTGTAACTCGGCACGTTTGCAAGTGTAGAGGTCGGTGGCTGAGGTCACCCCTGTTCCGGGAACATATGACAGGCTCTCTCATTGTTCGCAAATTGTTCGGCGCAAGGTCCTCGAGTAAATGTCACTCCGGCGCCGGCGTCGACGCGACGACCGCCGCGCGCCGTTTGTAGTGCACAATGTTTACTATGGCTAAAAATAAAATGCTTATCACGGGGTTTTTAATAACTTTGTTTACTTTCAAGATGTTTTACTGCTATACAATAAATATTGGGTTTTAAATATCAGGAGACTTAAGTAGGTACAAAGAAGGTTTAAAAAAAGGACAAGTCTTAGTCAGAAAATCAGTATCTGGTTTATTTATCTTAGTAGCTTTAGACGAAGGAATACAGCAAAGAATAGATAAATAATCGGAATTAAAAACTTAGAATCAGAATTATTTTACAAACAGGGCTAAAGATCCGACCGGAATAATTCAATTAAAGCCGTGGGTTCCATATTTTACTTCAAATGTTTCTGGTCTATCTCCAACGATACTAAGATTAATCTGATAAATACTCAGAAGAAAATACATACGAACGAATTATATGTCATTATTGCAGATAAACCAAAAAGCCTGTCGGCTTTAAATAGGATTTCACATGTCCGAAAGACAGATATAGACGATTACGAAGAAGATACGATACACAGTTTTCACTGAATAGTAAACATCTGAGTAATCTTTACCAGCACTGATTCTGTCCAGGTATAGCATAGATATCCTGATGCACTTCAATTTAGAAAAGTAAACAAACATGTGCTCTCAAATAGTGCTACCGATATACTGAGAATAGAGTAATGAAGTGCTTTCGCTACACCAGTCACACGCCAATAAACTAATGTTCATGCATTACACATATTAATCCAAGGTACAGACGGGGTACATGTTTATTTGTTTAATGACTCGCCCGATCTAAAAGAACTAGTCTTGCTCAGGCCAATAAACTGTTTCTATTTGTGTACAAGATTGATACCAGTTGAAATCAAGTATCAAGAAACACTCATACCTGAACTCAGTGAATAGATACATGAAGCGATGAAGGTAGTTAATCATAGGTTAGTCATTGTATCTGTGATCTAAGTTACTGCCTATGTAATTTAATAGTGTCCGTCCTTTTAGCACTTAAATGGATAATATATCAAAGTCAAAGATCGACTCTTCAATGGGATGTGTAATGAATACTAGTGCATGTTCAGGAAGTCAAAGCACACTGAATATTAATTACTGGATATACTTTGCTTTTTTTATTGGTTCTCGCATTTCCTTAAATGCTTCGAGGAGGTGTTACTGAACTCTAGCTACCATACAGGTATTATTAAACTTAGCACAAACTGCTTGTTTATGATTATCTACACACTACAAGAAAAATACGATATTTATACCAGCTTGTGTAGTTTCTCGGGTGAGCCATTTAGTGGATTAGTAATTCAACGTTGCAGAGCATGTGGTTGTAATTAGATTGCATAATGCTAGTTTATTTGTATACCAGAAAAAGCTTTTTATCCAGATATTTACGACCAGAATAGTCCACAAAGTTGGGAGTATTCTTCTTCTTGGGAATTTCCAAACGGTTAAGTCACAAAAGCTGTTTGTATTTTCCTAAACAATTTTAGTATTACTGAAATTCTGTTCAACTCAAATGTTCGATTTCTGAAGCACCAACATAATCAACATGAAGTTGAAGCAGACTCGACGGTTCCGTTTGCGAATTATTTCTGTGACATTGCTTCTATTGATAGTATACAATGGAGCAAATCATGGCGCACCATCGAAGGGATGTCGGAAATACGAGACGGTTATGACGTCGCGTTTCTCATTATAACGATTTGATCCAACGTAAACATACTACAGAAAATAAGCTTTATGGGTTCAGCAAATAGATATTGAATGTCTTGATCATGTTCGTCGTTCATTTATAAGAGATTTAATGCTATTACTTCCGCTTCTGGTTCTATTTTATTGCTTCAAGCACGGTAAACTCTTGGCAAAGGTTAACGAATTCACTTTATACTGACTTCATTTGAGACTCGATTGGTTGTTTAGTTTGTAGGATTTATGTGTTCAGACGTGTTTTGTAGGGTCATATTAACTGAGCTTTTATTATTGATGATCTTATCTTAATGGATTTTTATGATAAACTTTAAGAAATTTTCAGTCGTAGAAACTTATAAGTAAGTAGTTATTTTAATTCAGGGATGTATAAACTTATTTCAATTATTTTTTGAGGCATTTTAATTGAACAAGTATTGTACAAAAGCCCCTGAGAAAGAAAAGTCCTGTTTTAATGATAGAACACAATAAAAATTAAAATCCTTGCTATAAATACAGCCATCATCATTATTACAAATAATTTATGCCACAATAAGGTCTAGAAATGTAAAAAGTATTAAGAGGCAATTTAAAATAATGCATGACATTGGAAAGAACACGTCGACGCGGTAAAAAAGTGTAAAATAGGAATAAATGAATTCATGTCCATAAAACTATTTACGACGATGCGTCTACAATATTTTAAACAACGCCTTGCACCATTAAATTAATGCGAAATAGCCCGACTTGAGTGTACACAAGCATGTCAACTTGACTAATTTGTGGGCTCAGAGTTTTAGTGCTGGACTTATTTCCAATTTTATAGTCCGCGGCCGTGCTCAAAAAATGTTAGAATATTTACAACTCATTCCCCTGTCCCTTTGAGTTACTGATGGGTGCGCCCTCACTTCTCCGTATGACTGTTAAGCCCAGTTTTAGTGGCGGTGCTATTTTTTCGCTGTAGTCACCATGCACAGTAAATATTGTGATATATGACTTGCAAATTTTATGGACTGCATTCGAATATAGCGCCACAGTTGCGAGACAGTCGGGGTAAACATTAGCGTTGGCTAATATAATACACTTAAAAGGTCATTACGAAACAAATTTCTTAAGATAAACACATTATTATCCATTCGATCACGTAATAAAACAAACACGGTTACCACTATAGCCTGATTAATAGCCATAAATCTTCTCGTATTTGCAATAAGTAGACAAACGTTTGTCGCAATGGATACGTAACTTCAATAATTAGTAAAATCACGATTTATCCCACTTTCTTGGTCTCTTCCGATCTGCACTATCGATCATCGGAAGATATCGATCTTATCTCACGATCTATTACTTAGTGCCGGTGGAAAATTACGTTTTATGAACATATACTTATATCTGATTATAATTTATTATATTAAGCGTTATCTAAGTACCTCTTCGTATTAGCCACTTAATTGTAGTGCTGGAGTAATTACATAACTTTAAATACCTAACTACCGGGTACCAAACTTCCGTTGTCAGAGTGTATCTTTGTCTTCTAAATTGGTTGAAATTGGGTGTAAAATAACGCTATAATACACTTCAATAGGTAGGTATATCGCCTGATTATTCTTTCCTTTAGGATGGATTGTGTTAATCATGGCAAAATAGACACGTATTCGGTGAAAACTAAATAATTAATATGAATATCAAGATTAGTTAGTCGCTCTATACTATGTATGATCGTTCAGAATACTTTAGATTAATCGCTAATAAATGTATTATTAATTTTAACACATAATTACGCCACTTTTACATTACATTTTTAATTGACTCAATTAGTCCCATTTATTTAAGTGGCTAAGAAAGAATTCCACTCGTAATTAAAGCCTGTAATAATAACCTTCCTACTGTAGAGTAACATACATACATAAAATCTCGCCTATTTCCCTGAGGGGTAGGCAGAAACCACAGATTTCCATTTGCTACGATCCTGGCATACTTCTTTTGCTTCTACTTTCAAACCTAAAATAAACAGGATATTTGATTTATCATTAGGTAGTCAATTGTTATTGTGATTGTCACACTAATATTATAAAGGCGTTAGTGAGTGTGTTTGTATGTTTGTTACCTCTTCACGCTCAAACAGCTAGACTGATTTTGATGAAATTTCATAATATGATAGCTGACACCCTGGATTAACACATAGGCTACTTTTTATCCCGAAAAAATGTCGCGGGTAACATCGCGGGGCGCAACTAGAAGACAATAGGTCTAGTTTTCGTAAGGGTACTTAAAACAAGAGGTGTTAAAATTATTGATTATATAGCATTAAATTCTCATTACGATTTACACTTTCATAATATTCAAAAGAAGAATCATTTTGATTACGATCTCGCTCGAAGAAGATATCGTCTGGTTGTAAATCCTCATTCAAAAAACTAGTTCAATGAAGTTTTCTGTAAATAGAGAAAGTTTTCAATGAACTAAACTCTTTGATTACACAACCCAATTCCCGAACACATATTTTATTAGATAAGTATCTTGTCTAACATTTGCAGTAAGCAGGTATTAGTCAGGTATTCAGGGTAATGGCTCGATTATATCATTTGCGTAATATGATAAGTATGCGTTTTCTGATGTTGGGGGTCACAAGTCATTTTGGCATCATACATCACAGCTCACACTGCTGTCAACGGTCAATTTGCGGTGTATCTTATATCATTAATACCATCCTTATTTTCAATTACCAGTAGGCGACTAAACTCCATAATTAGTGATGTGAGTGTTACGAAAGTAGGTTATTCTAATAAAAAGGTTTTATGAGTTTGTATATACATTTTGTGTGCCATCTATTCTGTATTGTTATAGTGTTTATTTATACGAGAACACGTGGTTATAGAGTAATAAAACAAGGCCCCTAACTGACACGGAATCTGTTGTTAACACTACTCAACGTCCTAGATTATAGCAGTTCCGTAAACAACAACATTTATATTGCAGACATAGGTATTATATTCCTAAATTCATGTATTAGTTATGTCCATAATATTCTTTGGAATTTGAAATTTTGTTGACATACAGACGTTGGGCTTAATCTATATTCTGATGATTTAGTTAAGAATTTGGATCTTTGAGTCTACGTTCATGAATTTAGTATTAAATTTTTGTAGGGAGCCAATATATTGGGCTCAAATCCGGAATTCATCGTAATAGGTTATCACACGACTGCCCAAAAAAAGAGTGTAATGTTTTTTACCTTCGCAAAGTGTCTGCCAGTCAGCCGTCCGAGTAATATAAAATCAAAGAGCTCATTCAATGAATTCGAAATTAGCAAGTTACATGATAAGTACATAAATTATAATATAATAAAGTAGTATTGAAGAAGATTAAAGGTTTACATATCAGATAGCATTACGCTACGATCAAATACAAATAAAACTTTAGAGAAAGTACTGACTCACTTCACGGAATGTGATCTTCATTTGCTTGTTACTAATAAGAAAAAAATCTGAATGCCTCCGTTGGTTGCGCCTGCGTCATAGTTACATCACTATTGTACGAAATGTCCCGTCACTGTTCCGGAGATCCGTAATTTACAGTTCTCACTTGCAATTAGATTTGAGATTCTGGTTCGCCGCGTCATACTTCAGAAGTTACGACATGTTATGTTTTGCAATTAAGGTTGTAGTAAATAGTATCACATTACTATATGTTTGTAAAATTAACCTATATTATTTGGCACATGCTCATAATTTTCAAGCAGATCTTGTAATATTGGAGTATATTCGCATGACTCATCGTTGGAGCGATCCGCTCCAGATGTAGATTTCGTAAATTGATCTGAATTTGTTAATGTAGGTACCGGCTTTCAGTACCTATAGTAGAACTTAATATAGTAGAGGTATGGAACATTTTATAATACAATAACTTCAGGACATCAAATAAGCCCTTGAGTAAACCGAAGCTAGCGACCAGATAAAAGTAGCAAGCTTGGATTGATCAGATAGCCTCAACAAAGCATTATTAAAATTGATTTACACATCACCACCATATCCTCTAATAATTCCACCTTAAATACCACGAACTGCCACGAAGTCAAAAAGAAAAAAGGTTGTGTTACTTACGATAACATTTGGTATGTTTCTGAAACACACGTCCCATTTTATGGGCGAACACCACCTACTAGCAACATTTTATAGTGTCTGCAGCCGGAAGTTATGAGCGCTCCTCACACACCATAACGACCTCGTTTGACGGTCTTCGCAGATGTTTCATCATCGCAGAACTAATGTCATTAAACAGTCGTAACGTGTGGCCTAGCAGTTTCCTGGTGCAGGTCTTGCCAGAATTTGCTTCAAGGAGCTTCTCGTGAACTCATTAGTAAGCGTATGATCAATTACAAATGAGCAATATTGTTATATGGTTAAGGAATGTACTTACAGTTTATTTGGTTATCAATGGAGACTTGAATTTCATGGATAATTTGATTATATAGTTTTACTCACGTGTGTAATCCGAGTACCATTAAAGTTGTTGCAACATAGAACATCTCAAATTTTGTTAGAACGTAGATCTTCTTCTCTCCGCTCTATCCATATAGGGGATGATCTAGGTGAATAAACTAAGGCGTAAGGTTTAGTTCAGGATCGTAGCAAAGGGCATTTACGGGTCCCTGCATTAGATTGCCTGGCTATTCCTTAGGGAAAAAAAGTATGTAAAAAGGTATGTCGTAGATGCCTGATTAGTTCAAAATCTTGACGGTTTTAGTGTAGTTAAGCATCAACGTACCCAAAGTGTACATGTCAATGATTCTTACAAAAGTGACAAATTATGTAGAAAATTGGTTTACGCGGTAGTATTTATGACTTGGGAACACAGAACACCAAATTCACGAAGACTGCATAACTTCCCGCTGATTTATGGGTCACCTTCAATCTCATAGGCCGCGTACTTGTGACTAATCAGTGTTGACGGAACAAATATACGAACCCGGTATTTAGGCCGAGGTGTAGAGGCGCCGCCGGATAATCCCCGAAACAAAACGCTTTGCTGTGACCAAAGTAACTAGGGCACAACGTAATGGCGCTCTAAACTGACTCACTGACCATTACACTGTTACGCAAACACAAATATTTGGATATCATAAAAATTCGATTGTGTGATTTAAACGCTGCTACCTGATACTGTGCGTCCCACGCTCCGCCCACCTAGTAAGTTTTCTGCTTAGTCCCTTTGATATATTGTTTTGAAGGTAACTTTCTTTCTGGTATAAGAAAAACGATACCGGTAGCCAGGTAGTACTTCTTCCCTGTAAATATTGAGTCAACAGAACCAAGAGGTTATCCAACAGTTCATGGGAACGGAGCTCGCAATTAGTGCAACTAATGAACTCGTGTATTCAATAAATTTACATTTAATTGAATGGAAGTGGTTGTTATACGAAGCGATCGTGGTACCCTTAGGCTTCCGCAAACGATTGATTTTTGATCTAACCATTGGTCGCTAGAATGATTACAATTTACAAACTACCTGCTACTGTATATTTGGCTCATCATTGTAACAAATGACAGTTGGACGCTAATGACAATTACATAAGTGACAGCAGTCCAAATCAACGAGACATTTAGATGTGTGACAAAATTGATTGTTTCCCGTCAGCTCGAGGCATTATAACAATTTGTACAGCTTTTTAACGTGTTAGCTCTGCACAATCCATAGCAGGTTCTTCTTTACTAATAAATATAAAAATAACGTAACCTCAACGTCGTAGTTATAGCCAATAACAATCGGTACCCATAATATAGCAATTGATTGTTTAAATTCTTAAAGCTTTTTACTACACGAACGTTTATTTTTATTAACGAGACTTCGTATTGTTATTACCAACATAAACCTATGCTTCCAGTTCAAAATGATTAACAGCAAGACTAAAATATCTTCATTTTTGAAAAGGAATGCTATTTCTTGTAAATACCTGTGCCATTTTCAGAAAAATCTGCATATTGTACACGCACAACAACGTCTTGATTTGTATGTACATTAAGAACGTAACAAAGGAACATAAAAGTGTAAATGGAAATTCTTTTACAAATAAAAGGTCACGTGGAGACCGTGATATTTAAGATTACTTTTACAACCATGCAATACTTATAAATCAAAGCGACACTCGGATGAATTCGCAGAATATTATCATGTTGTAAACAGAGGTTCTACGAATTAGTTTCATGTCAGTAGAACTCTACGACCGGTCAAGTCGTGTGCTTTGTCCTACCAAGAGACGATGAAAGGAAATTCTTTTTTCACAACTTGTGAACTGTTTGGTCTACATTGTGATTAGCTTTTACGTAACGTACCATTATGCATAGGTATAATTCCTGAAGGGGTAGGCGTCGACAATTTCTTTTTCAGGACCCTTATCACCGATATTACGCCACAAAGCTTTTAACATAGGTGACTATACTTGCCATTTATGGGGCTACACTAGGTTGCGTCTCCAACTCTCCTTCCGGCCAAAGGAATTGTATTCCTAATCCGTCCCCCACGGACATTAACAATAAGCGTATAATTGTCTAACAATGTTTTTATATCATCAATGACTGCTATGAATCAATGTACGAGTATCCATATACGTTTTACTACTTCAGAATGTTTGAATGAATATAATAGTGACTTTACATAACAATAGAGCGTGGGTTGTATCAAATGATTCAATTGTAGGTATACTAAATTCCGTAGTGCGAGCCTTTCTTTACGAGAGGAGAAATGCTTATGTAATGTGTACAAGAATTGAAATATACAGATAGTTATCGTTTTAATTGTTCGTGAAGCTGTGTAACAATATTTTAAAATAAATTGAAGAGATGTGATTAGTTAGTTGTTATTATTCTTATTCTTCTTATTGTATGGCTGATGAGTGATGACCACCCTGGTGTCAAATTTCTCAGGAGTGCTAGTTTCCTCAAAATATTTTCCCTCACTGTTTTTAGTAACTGAGTACTAATTCATAGTACGCGCATGAATTCGAAAAGACATAGGTGTGTGCCGGGGTGTGAATTTGTGAATTTTGTCTTGGTCGCCCATTACCATACGGCAATAGCAGTTTAGGAGCATTCAGTATAAGAATAAAATAATTCTATGAATAATTATAATATAGCAAGGTATAATTTCCTTATAAAGTACCAATGTTAAACAAATCAGATAAAGTTACAAGAAACGTAAATTTTATAAATAGCTGTGCCTAAAACCAAAACAATGACCACCTTGTATGTATAGAAACAGATTTAATAACTTTCATTGGACATTACTAGCGAGCAAGGACTTGCTAGCAAGTAAACTCCTATATTTATACTCAGAAGTTAGCTATAAATGTAGTAAATTAAAGTGAAATTGACTACAATAAAGTACGGTACTGCATTATGCTAATGTGCAGTCCAATGCGGTACAGAATTTGTAGACGTAGGCGCCACCTACCTCCACCGGACGGAACCGTGTAAGCCGGCCTTTACATAATTCCATTAACATCTTACAAGAACTTTCATGTAATTCCAAGCACAGTTTTAATGGAGACAGATATCTGGTGAATACAAATCACTGAATTTTAATGAAGTATGAGTTATTTAACGATTTATGTACAGCGGGTTTGCAAATTAAGTGTCATCGCTCGTAAAGCTGCCAATTAATTTAAACAAATACTTTATTAAATATCCTTTGTCTCTCAGTGCAAATGGGAAAGTTTTACGATAATTAAAATAGAATAGTAAATCTCATTTTTACCTTGATATTTATTTGTTTATGTTCTTAGATCTAACTGATAGGATAAATAACTTAGATCCTCATTTGTTTCAACAGAGAGTTGGCTAAACGGTTTCTTAGAAATGTAAATGATACACAATGTTTAATGTTTATATTTGCATATTTTAAAGTCGTTTTATTAGTCAGGATCTCGAAAAACATACTAACCTATTACTATTTTAATATGATAACATCGATAGATAAGAAATATTTAAATAGAGGCGATGGCAAAAGCTCTCGGTTCCTTATACCGCGGGTAGCTATTTCGTTTCCCGCACAGAGTACTGTAGGTGTATGTGTAATGAATACCTATATAAATAATATGTTAAAATAATCAAGTGCAAGATATAGTTGTGTCTAAACCTACTATGAATACAACAATCAAAGTTGAACAATCCATCTTTAATATGTATAATGTCGATAGCAACTTCCACAAATATGTCTAAAATTGATATTTTTTGCAAGCTGCAGGCATTTGCAAGTCAAATTTTATCTCACGAGGTAATGGCGGGTCTGGTACCTTTATGGCTGGACCCATTTGCTAGTTAAATTGGGATCGTTAAGTTGTGTCTGCCCTCTAGTCGTGACCATTAATAGATAAACAAAGCCATCATTTAATTGCTTTCCATGCAGGTTTTATGACAAAAGGTACAAGCGTTATATAAACTGGAAACAGGAAGGAGTTTAGCCAAGAACATAACATTTAAGTAAATGATGTATATAAATCGTGTTAAGTGAAGATCTTACGAAGCTAATGTGCAATTCCGTATGTTGCAAAGTATCTACCGTTCAACGGAAATCTCCTCAAATCAGATGGTGTTCTACAGCTTTAATGTAGAGGTAGAATGTAGGTACGTACTGTTTGTGTTTTATTGTTGTAGCGTTATATTTTTCTTCAATGTTGATTATGGATGACGGGATGTTCTAAATGATATGAACAAGGTCAATATAATTGTATTCAGATTAGTTTGCTGTCATACTGTTTTCAATTTTGGAGCGTTTTTGGTGGAAAATACTTTCTCTTAAATTCCTAACCGAATTCTGGTTTAAGTAAAACCAAATCTAAACGCCTTCAAATAAATATGCCCAATCACAGTATGATAATATACATAACACTGCATCAGCATGGTTAAAAAGACGCATCAGTGACGCCTTACGATTGCATCTAGTTGAGTCCACTGCCCACGAGCAAAGCGACCTGCTCTCCTTAAGTGGTGAACAGGCGCACAATGCAGATTTTTTTTCGTCGGCCTGTTGGGTGATAATGTGTCAGTTGTATAGTACTCCATATTGATATCACGATCGACCGGTAGTCGGCTTTCGCGACGCCTTCTACACGATTTTATCTCTGTCTCCCCCGTACCGATCAGATATCCGCAGATTGCTTAGCCGTTCTGATAGCTAGACTGATAAAAAAGTTGTAGACTGCGGACCTTCTTGTCTACTTTTAGAATAGGTAGCGACAGCAGCTAGAAAAGTTTTAATACGAGCCTACCTTATGTCCTCTTTAGTACAGTCCTTATGAGTCATATCAGGAATTAACAGGACAAAAAGGTATATTTATTTCTTGTAAGGACCTGCCACAAAGAAAACATGTTGCATTAATAACAGTGTACGGATAATACATCTCATTGTGCTTCCTTAATTATGGTAGATAGCATGGAAAATAAAATGCGTGTCGAGAAACAGAACATAGGTATGATAACAATATTAAATTATTTAAACTCGTTCTAGAGAAGAATGTATGTAGATACAGACGAGGATTCATGTTGACTTAGGTAGTTGCTTCGTTTTGTCTGTTTTACTTCTAAAGATTCAGATATAATATAAACACTAGACATTCATTTTATTTTTTTCGTATTTAGAAAATTTCCCTTTTTGCTTCTTTGCGAATATTTTCGAATTTGATTTTGGTAATGATAAAGTAATCCATTGACTTTCTTTCCTTATACGTGTGAACTGCAAATGTAGTATGACACTGGTTCAGAACGATAAAAATTACTGTATTGTGCCTTACTTTTTGTACGTTGTTTTTCTCTACAAACTCGTAATCATCTAATCCCTATTCATACTGGATAAATATGGAGCAGTAAGGTACTATTATTACCTTTTCAATATTTTCAATCATCAAGATATATCAGTTCTTCTGATAACAATCATTATACTGATGATAGTTCATTCATATGAATTACGTTTGCTTACTGAACAATAGTTTATTGTGCAATTATGCTATCACTTGCATTTCATCTTATCGAAAACTTCTTCTATTAATGCGACCTACGTGATCGTTGAACATTTTTCTTTGAGCACCATACATTGCTGTTGGACTAGGAACTCTGAATCTTGTATTGGAAACATGAGGAACGATGCGTATGCAACATAAGAGTGTCGTCGGTTGTTTCTCGTTACGTCACAGCGATCGTCATCTGTATAACTGTCAAGGTGCTCGTTGCGTAAGCGCATCCGCGTGGTGTCATTGACATTACGGATGTTATGTGATTTGTGAATAAGGGATCTGTTAGTTTTGGCAGTGAGAGTAATTTTCGTAACCATACACTTGTCGGTATTGTGCTACTGTTTCTAAGAAAGTTGTGACTTTAGCTTTTTAGTATTGAGAAATGTGTTACTCTAGTAATATAAACATTGTAGCTGATGTTTGGTGAATATGGCAAGTTAGCGCACATTGATTACTCTTTGGCGTGGCTTTGTCTTCGTTAATTTTTAAGTATAAGCGTGGTATATTATAAAAAAAATAATAAATACTCATCTACTAGAATTCGGGTTATCTTGTCAATCATATAATTTGTGTTCCTTTTAGAATATCATTTGTTTTTGACCTTTTTACTTAAATACTGCCGTTTTACAGTCACTGTGGATGTTATAGGTACGTGTCAATACATGCTGATTTAATGATGAAATATTTTGTCTTAATTTATAAACTAGAACAAATGTGAAATATATTTCTACAGTCAAAAGGAATCCAAGTTTTGTAAACTCACACTGCGATAGAATAAATACCTATATATTTTATGCAAAGTTGTCATCAATAACTATACTAACATAAATTATATAGAAACAGATTAAGCACGCCTATTAAATTCTTTGGTTTCCCAACAGAAGTGTTGCTGTAATGATTTGTTAGGTAATTAGTAAATAGTAAGATTTGATTAACAAATAGAACTAATCTTTAATTTGTTGTTTCATAAAACCAATCAGGCCGTAAATGAGCGGTGGCTTAATTACTTAAGTGCTGTCAGGCTTAAGAGTAATTATTCGGTCGTATTTCATCGCAAATTGTTTTGGCGAAGATTGGTGCGCCTTTAAGCGCATGGCTTTTTGAAATGGGCGTGGTTTAATTCTCGCTCAGCGTAATTATTAGGTTAGACTTGAAAGTATTTAGGCTGTTTGGATTTTGTAGCATTTGGACACGTGAATACGTTATTAAAATACAGTAGTATTTATCTTTGTGTTTTGCCAATTAGTCGTGTTAACCTAAAACAGAAAAGGTTTTAACAAAATCGAATCCGAAACATTACGAAGGATAAAAATTTAAAAACAAAATTGAGTGTTCCCAAAGGCTTTATACTATTCAATTTTTAGTACCTACTTACCGATTTAAGTAAGTAGGTAATCATTTAATAATTCAAAATAGATACTTAGTATAAGGGCTTTAAACGACGAACGACGTAAACATCAAGTTAAACCATATGGAAGCTGCGAAGATGTTCTAAAGTACACTTAAGTACAGACCTCCACACGAGTAAGATAAAAGTGTGATATTACACACCTGATATCAAGTAATGTATAAACAAGCTACTAGATGTAGAAATACTTATACTAAGAGATACGGTAAGACGCTTATAAGTAGCTCAAGATATGTATATACTCTTTTCTTACAACTATTTATAAGAATGAAACTGCGTAAAACTACGCTGCTTCTTCCTCTTTGAGGTTCCGACATCAGTTATGTATTGACCACATATTTATAGACATAGTAGTATGTTTTTATTTCATAAAAGCTACAAAAGGGCACTTACAAATCGTCAAATAGTTGCCCGGTTACAAACTGTCGTTATTATGGACACGAACAGGCAATAAACTCCATAGTTACTCTTCAAAAAATATGTTGTAGGTATATTTAACAATCTCATAGCGGAACCGGTGTTGTTTTCAGATAACAAATGAAATCTAGAATATGACCGCGGAAAGCTTGCAAGTTTTTATTTAGAACAAAAGAATGCAAATAGAGCAAGAATGTGATCATTGTAAAAAAATATGAGTTACCCTATATCTTTCAACGGTTGCAAAACTTTCCGCCTCGAATCCATTTTGTTGAACACGTGTAATATTTTACAATATATTATATCTTCAGCATTTCCCAATCATCGAACTAAACCAAACACAAGAAGAAATACAACGCACTCATAACTCTACAACGTTAGCTTACGTTACGTAAACGCTGTGCGAATTGGAATCGAAGAACCAGATTGTTTGATTTATGGCATTGGCAAACTGTGTGTGGTGTCGTGACGTGGCCTAATCATATCGAGTTAAATGGCTAATGGACACTAATGGAAATAATCGGGGGAGAAGATCTGACGAGGACTGTCTGCGACGTAGCGGAGAAAGTGACAAGATTGCCGCTATTGAGTTAAGGCGGAGCTCATTGACACTTTGTGATTTATTGTAATTATTTTAGAAGATTTTTAATGTCTACATAACATAATAAATGAATGTAATATTAATTACTGTTATTATATATATGTTTGATGTGTATTTATTATTATAACACGCTAATTATTTTCTAAATTTGATACATATTGGTATTCATATTATGTAACCGACACCTATCCTGTATATTGACCTAATTTCATCCCAAATACCGACGAACTACTTACCAATACTGAGCTAAAGGCACTTATATGATGAAATCAACATAACACTGACAGCTACGGGTTATTGAGATATACGTAGGCGGCGACTAGTGATACCGTACTATAAATCTCAAACAGGTGAATCTGCTCTGCGCAATATTTTGTGTGTGGCAGCGTTAGCAATTGTTTATAATAAATCTGTAAAGTAAAATTTTCGAGAAAGGCCTTGAATTAACATTACATGTATTAGTCATCATCTTGTAGTTCTGGTTTCCGGGTATAAGGAAAGTCTTGGAAATTGTTTATCTGGAAAGAACTTTAATTGTTGTTCAATTTCTTAGAAAATGGGGTTCGAGCTAATAAATAAAAGAAAGGATAAGTTTCCTAGAAGGAAGAGTAAGATAAAGTGTCTAAAGAAACAGTACCTACCCAAAGACATTTGCATTATAAGCCTTTGATATCATATGGTTTTCTAGATAAAAGAGCTTCCCCTTAAGTTTATAATTTAATGTGCAGATAAAACTGAGAGGCTAATTTGTAAACCGTTAGTTGCGCAAATATCAATATACACACATTAACTAGTTGTGCACCCGTATTTGTATGGACTATCGCGCTGAGAACTTTTGAAGGCAACGGTTTTTATTATCATTTAATGTGCGTACATAATAAACAGTAGCTTTTAGCTGGATAATAAATTAATAAGTGTTTTTCAGTGTGACAATCAAACACAGTCCCGTTTAATTACCGGTCATTTAATTACTCGAAGTTATTCCTTCGCAACAGTCGGTCTACTTTTACTGTTTTTTTCGTGTTATGTAAGAGACAAGTCACATTTCGTGATCAATGTCTTAAGGATAAAGATTTTGGTAATTAGATGGCATTAGCATATTGCTAAGATATAATCTGTGTATTATTGAAGCTGTTAAATATATCATGTCGCTGGTTAGCAAACACTTAGCACATTCCAAATGAAGACCATTTGTCTCAATCGCGTTGCTACATTCTTATGGAAATACTTATAGAATTCTTTATAGCATTCCACGTTAGAGGTGTAAGTTGAACGTTTGTTACCCAATAGCTATAATTAATAAAAACGAATGCAAATACATTCAGCGTTAGCACGAACATTATTTAATTTAGATCTTAGGTAGGCAAGGCTATATATTACTGTAGCTAGTTTGATTGTATTATCTAAGTTTTTGTTAAAAATACGCTCGTTTGGTCCTTTGGTCCTTTGGTTTTTCGGTTTATAAGTAACTAATCCAATCTAATAAAGTTGTTTTAGTAGCTAAGGAGTAGATTTAAGTCAAATACAGCACCAGAGTATAGGAGTAGAGTTGCGGAGGGATACCGGTTCAAAATAAGCTAGTAGTAATATTAGGTATGTGGTAAAATCTTTCATTATTATTTATTTACATTGAATGTAAATCATCACGTGGAAAAACCAATATTGCTGAAGAGCTTTTCATTAGTCTTGAATTGCAATTGACACATCTGATTTTGTTGATATGCTTATTCCTGACACAATTCATCCTGAATAATGGTCGCAAAATTAAACAAGTCATGAAATAAGTGTTAAATTTAGTTTTTTCTTAATTTATGAAATTGAATTTCATTGCCAATTTCAAACTACAATCAAAGTATTATTATTGGCTTTTACTAAAATTGTAGAGCTGTTATTGAATGCTCATGAGTTTGCAATTCCTTTCTGGGAATAATATAACATAATCGAAAGAAATATGAAAAGAAATAATGTTCAAATAAGAAGCCGAAAATACTGCAATTGTTATTGTAATACAAACACAAAACACAGTCATGTTGATGAAAAATGCAATACGTCTTTTTGACGAAATAAGAAAAACATGTTTTGAAATAATCCAGCATTTTACAATAAGGAATTCATATACAGTTTTCATACAGTGAATTTTGGTAACTACTTTGGAAGGATTGAATATTATAAAAATAGCAACTGGACGTGATGTGTTAGTTCCTTACGTATTACGCGATACGGTATCTGTCAAAATATTTTGACGGCCCGCCTGTAACCAATCCACTGACGGAGAGTAACACAAAATGCTACTCATTAATTACATCCGACATTACTAGTTTTACTTTCATTAGTTATACAAGATATTTACATAATTTTCTATTTGACGAAATTAAGTCTAACTACTGTCTATGGTATTTCTAGCATTACTTGCAATGTCGTAATATACTAAGTACATGATATCCTGTAAGTATTCTCTTTTTGCCTTCGAAGATTGACACTGGCGACGAACGGCGACCAATAAGCCAATTCTTCGCTCAGTCTTTGTTTAAATTATAAAAATGATCATTCTTTACACGAGACTGACTGGAAACTACATTAAAGTTGAAATAGTTATCTCAGGTTCTCACTAATTATAACATTCGCAGATTCCAAAAAGTTATTTAAACAAGCGGACAAAGACAACTTATATAAGTAAATAAATCAATGCCATTCAACTGAAACTACTTTTAACGAGACCCTACTTAGATATTTCTGAAATTAAGTATCATCCAAAAATATAAATGGTTTTTATTACAAAAACGAATATAAACGAAACAATAAGTCTGTAAACATTAATAAAATATCGATTGTTAAAGGTACACGACTCTGTCATCGCTCTTTCAGGCTGGTTTATATGAGACAAGAAATTTTATCTTAAACATATTCCTTTGAGAGAGATCGTTGCGGCCAACAAAAGGGCCGAAAGTTATGTTATTGCAAAATTGAACGGCTTCATAAATTGTAGGACGTTTCGCTTTTGACAGCGCGACAGTCCCGAGATATGCTTTACGTGGAACTATGCTCCTGTCTTCCGTGCACTAACAACGTCGTGTATACTTCACAGAACTTCTTCCTTGATATTATTATCTATTGTCTGTTCTTTGGACTATTATCTCCCTGTATCTTGATACTGAACTATGATACCTAATATCCGGGTTACGGTGATTGGTTTATACTTGATAGGATCTCCGAAATTCTCACTCCTGTGTAACTATGACATTTACTACATTGACGTAGCATTAATACACATGACATTTATGTTAGCTAAACAATATTCAACCACATTAATCAGCCACATATCTCGATAATATAAATAGCAACAGAGTCATTGTTGCATTCAGTATTGAGTATAATGGCTTAAAATTGTGAGAATTTTCTTACAGCGTTGGTACATCATTATCCTATTACAAGACGCACGAATGCATTGGAAATACCTTTTTCTGGAACAAAAATGTACGGCCGGTTAATGCTTGAGTTCACAATGAGCAAAGGCGTGACAAGATAAAATCTAGAGAACACCGTCGGCGAATTAAAATAAAATATCGCATTGAAAATGGACTGAATAGCCTTTGGGACGACATTAAGCGCAATTACTAGAGCCGGGACCCTATTTACACGTATTGGATGGGACGCTTTAAAAAGAACACGTGATGTGGGATTGCACCCTCGTCAATAATGAGTTTGTTTGATATATCGGCGGCGTGTACGCAATTACGCGCCTATTTGAAATGCGCGCTCGAAACGCTCGTATATAATGAGATATTTCTCCAGGCAACTCTAGTAATTTGAAAACGTTTTATATATCACAATCGTTGGTTGATTTCTCGCGAAAATTACGTTGAATTTCTTACGATTGCTATAAAATGTTATTTATTGCTGGTGCGCGATGATTTTACACGCATAAATTATTCTTCAGTTTTATTGGATACGACTTTAGACGGCCTGTAAATAGCTTTTTAAATAGATGAGTGTAATAACTTCTATATTTAACCTTTGATGGACGATTTAAGTAAACATAATTAATTAGTAATAAAAGTGACGATATGAATGAGCCCAGATGTTACGAAGTCTTGAGCTTCGCCGTGCATGATGTCATAATTTGTAGTACTTCTAGAAGTAGAGGGTATTGACATATTGTGATAACCAAGTTCATAAAATCTAAAGTTGCTTCACAATTCAAAAATCTAAGTAAGCAAATCTAAACTTAAAAGAAACTTCAATCTGTGAGGTAACTAGTCAGTTTTTCCTGTTCACC
Organism: Abrostola triplasia; assembly: GCA_946251915.1. NCBI lineage: Eukaryota > Metazoa > Arthropoda > Insecta > Lepidoptera > Noctuidae > Abrostola > Abrostola triplasia. Next base: position 8,172,693 of record OX276428.1, on the reverse strand, counting down.
TATGCTTCAGTCAATAGTTCGTCGCCAGTGTACCGAAAATGTTTCGTCTCAATGAATACATAATTAGCTCCTTCAATGAAAGTGGTCTCGGCACCGCAAAAACGCTACGATGACGATAATATTTTTACAGCAATATCTCTAAATCAAATAAATAATCAATATTTCATAAAACCATTGAACTTCTGCTGTAGAACGTGAAAGTACATTTTGAAACTGTCAGACTGTCTTTAATTAAATAAAAGTAATTTCTCATATAATTCACAAAAAGTTGATTGGATATTAGTATAGGATGCAGATACGATCACGCAATTGATATATTTTAATTCGATCTGTCAATGGTTATCGCACTCACCGCATTCCCGTTATCACGTTACGAGAAAATAAAACCCGCTGGTGATAAGATCTTGGATGCGAAAGTCGGTGATCATCTCCGATCACCTAATTTGTTTTCACTTTCTGTTACACGTATTTATTGTTCTCGCGGCAAACTGAGATATTATCTGGCTGGGAATATTATAACGTACGATTAATGTTACGCAATTTGCGTAACGATAGGACACCATTTCTTCTTCTTACTCATTTCGGCTATAGTTAGAAGGTATGATTAAACGATAAACGATTTGGTAGTCTTTTGATGTCACTGGCAAGAAAGCGTCTTATTAATGTTATTTTCTAAACAATTGCTATTGCCTAACCATTAGCGCTTTTCGATGTTGACAGGTCATTGATAGAAACATCTGTCAGTGCCAATTAGTATTAAGAATCGGTAAAGTGCACAAGAAAGTTCCTATTGATACATCTGTTAAACAGTGATGTTTGCACAGCGATCAGGTTTGGATAGCGATGATCGATTATACGTCGATTTATCAAAGCCTCATAGGTGTAGTATAAAAGGTTTTGTTATTAGTTAAATAATGTTTAGTATTCATTTGTTAGGCTATTATATGACTAATGAGTACGATTATAAAAACAAATATTATGTGTTGAATCTTAATGTTAGGAGACTTTAATAGACATGTTACTACGATGAAACTGACTTTGATATCACAAAAGACAGCTGGTTGTTACAACGTTTGTGTTCTTGGCACTTACACTGTCTATGCAATAAATTAGACATGATTTGCGAAATGTTGTAATCAACATAAAATAGTTCAAGGTTTACAATATTTAATCCAGACAACGACATAGCTTGCCTTTAGTTATTTTTTCCATGAAATCTCGTTTTTCCTTGACACACAATGACCTAATTTTTTCATCTGAAAATTAACAGATAAAGATGTTTCGCTCCAACGTTTTTTTTTCTAGAATTTTAAAAATTATTTGACACACGTGCAGAATATTTTAGACGCATGGCGTTAACGTTTACATTTTAACTAATTGCAAGGTTAAATCATTAATAAAAATATACATAATAATATAAATACCTATAGGTACATATAAATAATACTACACAGTTTTGAAGCACAACATCTTATTTCGTAATGCACTAGGCTTAAGTACTACCCACTTAATGTTTCATAAGATTCGATGGGCACCGTGAGTCCGTGACTGCTGGACAGCCATGCTGTCACTCAAACTGAGTGTGTATTGTCCAGGGCTTTCAACAATAAATTCAAACATAATTTTGTCGTCACAATTTATTTGAGCATAAGGTTCAAAGTGGTATAACAAGTTTAAGAATATAGTCCAAGAGTCCGATATCAGTACATCTTAATTGCGTAAGGGACAGGACATCGCTCAGCTCGGCCGGCCGAGTAGTTTGTTTTATTATTTTTAACACAAATATTTATTGCTTAATTAAATTAATGTTTGTTTGCTTTGTTTGGAAAGACAAAAGGGACAGGCTTACAATATAAACTATTATGCGTGCGTAAAACAGATTTATGTGCTTAATTCATTAGTTTCCTAGCAAAATGTTTATTGTTGCTACCGTTGAGCGTTCATAAAACTTGCGAAATCACTATTTGTACAGTAGCTATAAAAGATATAAAGAAGGATTAGGTGTGAAAACATAAACGATGGACCTGTCATTACTGAGTCGACAAATCTGTCGTGTGCACCCGGCTTTCACTACCATTGTTGTCACTGCGCTGAAGACGACACTTTCGCCTGACAAATTCAACTCCGCACTGTTTGACTTTTGCGTCTTTCAAATATTTCGACATTTGGAAACACATGTGAAATTCCCCTTTCCTTGCAACAAACACAGAAAAAATAGTAGGCGCCTATGTTTATTTAAGTATTTCTCTTGCGAATATAAGTTTCTTTTTGGTCGCGATGTGGGAACGGATACAACAGGAAGAATGTTAACAATCCGGTCGCACTGAGGATGCTAATTGAGTCTCCGCAAGCGTTACCAGTCTGGACGCGGCGCCTACTACATATTTTCATAATTTCCGACGTTTATAGCGAATCGATATTTATAGTGTTACTAGGGAAGTTTTAAAACTAACGGAGCTGTTAGCTTCTGTTGTATAATATTACGGTATTTAACTATATTTTTAATAATATGTAGAGTTCCAAGGAGTAATGCACTAAATGAAGTAATATGTCCATACAATTATTTTTCTAAGTAAATTGGCAGGACAAAAATGTGAGCACATTGGTTAGCAAGATATTGCTAAAGTAATTGTGTAGCTAGCAAGACAAGTGGTGCGGCACGTAGATGATTATGTAAAATATTTTTGATTATAGAGTTATATCTAAGGTCACGTCTTTTTTCCAAAAGGATAGGTTTGTACAGACTTTTTATTACGTTCTTGAAACACTTGGAAATATGTACCTATATTAATTATACTAAACTAGGAAGTTTAGAGGCCGTGTCACCAGCACATGAACATATTACGACCGGAGTAAATATTATACACTAATGGAATAAAAAGGTAAAATTTGTTTGTTTGTATGTAGGAGAGTAATATCCGGAACTATCCAACCGATTTCCAAAATACTTAAAATGGACATAGGTTTTTGGGGTCACAGACTAAGTTTATCCCAGAAAAAGCACGAAAATTCTACGCTTTCAAAGTCGCCGTAGGTGCTTGTAGTTAATAGAATAATATTTACAAAAGTTAAAACAGTAGAGCACATAAAATTGCTATCAGTGACCCATAGTAGGGGCAACAGGCGACACTTAATGATGACGAGTCTCGAGTGGTTGCATAGGAACGCGGCTAAATCCCAACGGTGAACAGAATCGGGTGCATTTATTTACATTATTATGTCGTCTCGACTATTTCTGGCGCGCCAGAGTCGAATCGAAACCATAAAAGACACGATAAAAATAAATAAGGTACATATGTGAATTCGAAATCACCGCAAAAGGTGCCACGGAGGATGTCTGGACAGAATTTAGTGCTACGGTTACGTAAAACGGATCTGTTGGAGAGGAAGATACGTAGTTATAGTGGACGGCTGAATCAGCCAAAAACCAATATTCTAGTACAAAGCTCAAGTAATTGGTGAGATTGTACCTGACTGATGTAACATGTAATTTCGGCCAATTAATGAAATTAAATACAAGAGAAATAAGGAGCTAAGAAAGTAATTCGTCCTCGTTCCAGCTTAATATCAAAGTTTTCCATTTGTGATTATATAAAAGCAACATTTATACGTATGGTCCTTAGGCAACACAAACCACTAATGGACTCAGAATACGTTGTTAATTTTTATATTCTTAATGTTAATACTTGCACTAAAAACGCTTGTTAACTAATCAATCAAAAGTTTCAAAATATGGTAGTTAAATTCTACTTACTAACGTGGATTGCATGATTGCATATTATTATTATCTGATTGTATTACGGCCATTAATTTTATGCACTGCGTTATAAGATCAGAACAACTCAATTTAACATTAATAGATTGTTAATTTATTACTATATCAACATTACTATAACGCAAACACTCGTAAATCATGAAACTAATATCGATATTGTAATTAATATATTTTATATACGTACCAAATGCGGGCCTGGCATTATATCGGTCGACAATGACAAGCTCGCTCACGGCTTCAATGAAATAACGTATGATCTTGACATACACGTTCAAGTCAAACATTTCTGTTCACACACTTTAGAACGTTATATTTTATCATGTGCTAACTTAATTACTACAATAGTGAAGTTTCGTGTCTATCAAAACAGTGATCGTGACTTGAAGCTGCCAAAAAAAGGTGAACAGTTTCAATCTCACCTTGATCTTAACTCCGTATGCTTATCTAAATTTCTGTTCACGAAATTGGCGACTTGATGTCGTTGTAACTTAGTAAACATGGCTGGAAATTAAATTTATGTCTAAATCGAGACAAACAGATAGCGAGACACGACATCGCCGGAGGAAACTGTTATCTCTCGATATAAGATTGCGGAGCCAGATAACTTGATCTATCGGAAAAGTTAACGAACCGTGGTTACATTAAGATTCTTATAATTTCGTTACGAAACTCGTGGATAGATCCTTTGTCTCTAAAATATTCTATTATTAGAGTTCATATACCTGTGTGCGGTCTGATAATTCGACCAAGGTTCATTCGAAATCACTTTACTCCATTCACTTGTATTCCAATAATGTTCGAATTATTTATTAAATGTATTACATATCCATTATTTATATTTCCTTCAATACTTATGTATCAAAAGGCAAAACAACAAAAACCTTAACCTCTTTCGTTTTAATTATCTCCTCCCTATTATTGCTCTGGACAGCGATATTCAATTGCCAACAACACTAATTGGAGACATAAGAACCCTTGACAGCAGTCCAAGTTTAAAAGTACTTATATTTTTGTTTAACTAGTTCGTTTTATATAATTTCATAACGCTTATGTTAAAAAATAAAGTGAGGAATTACTCTCTTGCTTCAGTCTAAGAAAGTTCTGTGGTTTAATGTAGCCCCGTTCTTTATTTGTATTAGAATAATTTCGACGCTTTTGATCAACCTTGAAATATTTCGAACATGTACCAGCATCGTCATAATTATCCTGACCTTACCCCATTTTACGCCGAGTCCTTTCCGTCTTATTGCAACTGTCTCATACAATTTCATTCATCATGGTTATCACTGTGAAATTTCAATTCTTCATAACGAATTTTATGATGCACCGTAAAATAAAAGGTTTCTTGAAAAATGAATTTGGCCGTGCACAAATTCAAAATAAAAACTATCTTAACATATATTTTATTGAGGGTGCCAACATGTTTATTAACACTCTTACTTTATTACTCCTACAGACATTCTACATCATTTTTCACTAGCCTAACAAGAAGTTCTAAGGTATATTTGAATATTACTAAGAACATAAAAATATCGAAACATTATTTCATACAAGATGAGATGCTGCAAATACTTACGCTACTGGTTGTAAATAATTACGCACAGACATAGCTCTGAATGCCTTGTCCCGACCACTCATCAGTGTTAACAATTTGTTTAGTTTTGTTGTGGCTCGAGGAATCTAGTCAATCGCTTCACCTCACCGTCATTAGTGCATACCACAGGGCTCAGAATACCCCGAATAAAAGCAACGCAACCAAACTCAACTGATGGGCGTAGCTAAACATTCATCTTGCGGTGACGGTTTCAATGTACAATCCTGCTAATATTGTACATGAGAAAATAAATCTTTGGATATTTGCATATACTTACTACTTGGTAATAAAAAATATTAAACATAATTGGGTAAAGAACCCAGAATTTTTACTTAATTATCTGCATGTAGCATGTATTTAGATTTAAGTATATGTTTCATCGAACACGGGTGTTAGTTTCAAATGGTTGACATAAAAAATGCATGTACCTACATTGTACACTACAACACCCTGAAACATTTATTTTTGTTAGGAACGAAGGCCTTTTTACGCTTATCATCAGCCGGAAGACGTCGACTGTTGAACAAAGGCCTCCCCCTTAGAACGCCACAATGAACCACAACTTGCCAATTGCATCTACCGGTTGGCCGCAACTCTGACGATATCGTCTGTCTGTGATGAATTTCCTCCAGAAAAAATATCTTTTACAATACGACTTTTTACAAAATTGTATTTTGGTTAACCAGTTCAATTATAATAAATGCTTAACCCAAAAATAGGTACCGTGGTGCCCCGATATAGGTAGGTGACATGAAGTAGGGATCATTAATCAAAATAATTTCAGAAGATATAATCGACGCAATTACAATGGCCATGTAGATTGTAGCTAGTGTATATTTAACATATTAATTAATAATACGCCTGACAAAAATCCTGCAGAAATATTCAAAACTATGGACATAAGAAACAGATGAGTAGCGATTTTTGGCGCCGGTAAAATGACTGCTCATTAATATAGTCGATGGGAAGTCGACGTTTCCGTATTTGACTTGAGACTGCAGCTACAATTAGATAGATACAATCTTAATGATATTTAACATGTAAATTGCCCAAGAAAGCCCAACATCCACTAGATAAGACTCCTTTTTATTTTTAAGGCTTATCGTTTTTTGTGCTGCTGTTGTTGTTGCTTGCGCTAAATTTATTTTGGTAAAGAACATTTTTTGAAATTGAATGTACTTAGTTAGGTACTAATAAATTCACGCACTCACTATTATCATGTTGCAAACAGTGAACGAGGGATCTTGGCGTCTTCCTGGCGGCTAGTTGTGCACACCTGTTTAACAGGACATCCGATGGCCATGGTCGCCAGCCACCTACTATGGTCTTGTAACAAAATTAGTATTCATATATTGTGTCACCGTCCGTCGTCGTGTAATTCTCCTTTTCTTGGCCATTATCTTTAAAGATTTTTTAAAGTAATATAGCATATTATAAAGCGTGCAAAAAACCAAGAACTGGTTCACTGACTTTTTGCACTCTTCTTTGCAGGTTCAGAGGTACGTACGCCATTGTGAAATACGGATATGATTAACATTTCAAAAATCATTTTTGCACCAGAGTCAAAAGTCTATCGGATGTCCGACTGCGCGTGTAAGCATTTTACACGACTACTGGACTTTCACCGTCTGTCCCGGGGTCAAGTTTACCTGACTTCCGATACATGTGGGTCACATCACCTCGATACGATCATTAGTTACATTCACAGCACACCGTCGCAATTAACCCGTCATCAGCCACATCATTATTTGCAGCGGCGTCAACACGATTGACAGGACATGTTTGCCCTTGTCATTTGCACAATCGTTCAAATATGTATTGCGAATACATAATATCGGCACGGTACTTTCTTTTGGCCTACTTATGAGTATGTTTAATCAGTAGGCAATATGAATATCGATATTAATATTTTTTTGCGTTATAGCGTATCATTTTCATTTCTGAAAACGTTAAAAATTAACAAAAAAAATTAATCGTTATAGGTAGAAGTTGCAATCTGCTGAAAAAAACGGTTTTCACTTACGAATAATTTTACTTAGTTTGGAATTATAATTTATTTAATTCTACCCTATTGTAAGAAAATGTCTGCTATGTAAAATAAGCGTCTGGTACAGGTTAAGGAAGACTGGACAAGTCATACACGTAACATACTTTATACTTTAAATTTCTGCTAAACGATCTTGTATATATTTATTGGAACACATAAAAATACTCTTACAAAATCAGTTGTAGACAAGCGTAATCGCATAAGAGAACATCATAATAAAATACAACAGGTCCAATAAAAAGTAATATGAAACATCCAAAAACTTATTGCAATAAGATTTTTTCTCCTGTGTTACGTGGTGAGTGTTACGCGGAGTTGGTAACACGGGAGGCGCACGCGCATTCTACAGGTTACCTAGTATGGACGCCACTTCGAACTTCTTGACGCGGAACCTGTGCGCATGCGCCAATCACATCCGTCTGCTTAACCTATTAAATTGTGATTATTTACGATAATGATACTTCAGATTCCTACTGATGTTTAGATGAGTAAATTTCCAAACACTCATAAAATAATATTTATATTTACTCAATTCAGTATAATAAAGATAATTAATTATTTGAGTGCAAAATTAAGGTGATTAAATATTAAGCTGACAAAAGGAAATCTTTATTTATAGCTATCATTAAGAAAGCTACTATGTTGGCATTAAAATTAAAAAGCTATAATGTTTCTTAATTATATTTGACATAGATAATACTAATTAAAACTTGTAATGCTGTTTTATAAATAACCAAATTTAAGTTACGATGAGAAGCGGAAACCGTAACACAATAATATGAATAAAGTTATCACCAACGTAAAAATATTCAGTAATGTGACTTCAACATTTTCAAGTAATGGATAAACATCTTACTTATGGCTTTCAACAACTCACCCCCGATTGGCAAAAAATGTTGACGTATTTTAATATATTTTCCACGCGTACGGCATTTTGCCAAAATAACCGCTCATTCGTCGTTGTTTAAGTTTTGCAACAAATTTATTAAATGAAATAACTATAAACACAACATGTGGCCGAAGTAAACAAGGATGATGAGACGTAAACATTAACGCCTTCCAAGCGTTCAACGTTAATTATTTTTTACTTTCGACATAACAAAGATCACACTCTCACTCTCATTCCACACACATTATCCACATTACCTACATTACCGCAACTTTTTGTACTATGATCGTTCAACAACAACATGGTTAAAACGCTTCTGAGAATTCAAGAAAAATATTTATGTTTACGTTTCTTACTACGGGGGAACGATTTCAAGATGGTAGTAAAAAGAGACAAAGTAAATATCCTTATTACCCGAACGTAAAATGTGAAAGCAGGAGCCGAAGTGGACCGGAAAAAATGGAGATCTAAAACCTCAAGCGATGCACGTACTGAAACTTTAACTAAATAGAGAGCTCTACAAAAAGAAAAAAGAGGCGTACGCAACTGATCGCTGTTTTATTAATGTTGCTGTCAATACTCAAGATAGATCTCTTCTAACACTGCATTTGATAAGATTATGTTATAGCTTTTTCTTATGACTAAATTGTAATTTGTAGCCCACTTGAGTTCAAAAGTAAAAGTTACCGAACGATGTGTGCGTAATTCACTTGCTTGTGGCTGGAAGATGTATAATCCTACCGCTATAGGACATACATTATGCATTATTATGACGGAGCCACGAGGTTACAGGCACATTGGGGCACTAACCTTGATGGTATGCACGATCGCCGATAGTCCATAGATTCGGTCTGGGGGCCTATTACGCTATGCCGTCTTTGATCTGGCAAGACGCAGATGTCAATCGGCAGACGCAAGTCGGACGCATACTCCTAGTTTAGGCCTTGTCATTCCACTTGACGGACGCACTAACGAACGCAGATGTTAGCCGGATGTTTTGAGAATAGGTATTGACTATATGCTCAATTAGGAAACATGTGTTGTTTTAGTTTATTACGAAGGTGGTCTAGGAAACTGAAAAGCCTAATATTTTAAACATTTAGTCTGCTATTTTTGTAATGCGTTCGTGCAAACACGATTCTAGGAGACCCATATAAAGCTATCTGCAAGACAATAAAAATAATTTCTAAGTTGTATAATATTTTACTGTCAAAAAATGTATGCACCGTCGACAGGTTCCCGCTACTTTTGCAACTGGTAACACTTTATGAGATTCACATGGCAGTAAGTTTGGCAAAAGCAGCTGGGTTCTTAGAAGTTTCGGTGTAAGCGAACACCGGTTTATCGCATGGATCACTGGAAACGGTAGCGGGTAACAGTACCCGACACCCTAGTCAAATGAGAAGTGTTTATGTGTTGTGTGCTACTGGTGTTGGTATTAAACAAGATGAGCATAGTTGCGGATCTGTACACATGAAATATAGCTTATCAAATATTCTTAGTACTACCTAATAAAGTCTACGTTTTTGATTTATATTAAACCCAGTTCGTATAAACCTGTTCCCTAAAACTTATTATCCCTAAAAACCTTATGATTGGATCCAATTCATCATGAAACTTCGTTTTATTACATCTAATCGCAGTCGATAATAACAGTATAATACTTTCCGTGTATCCAGCTTCTACCAGTATCTTACACAATTAGTCAAATAACCCCAAACCGCCGCTTGCCAGGCGCAAGCACTCTATTCGTAATCCCGCGCCGGGCCGCCGCGTCTCGTTCCCGGAACCCGACACAGTCACCTGCTGCGACACCAACATGATAAATAAGACACACAATTAATTGCTTCCTACCACACCCGAAACCACTAAATCACAACACATATTAAACTGTCGCCTTTTAATCGCTTTTATCATGCCTTCTGACATTTTTTCCATCTTAATAGATAGAACAGTATCTAATAAAGCTGCCAGTTTGTATTGCGGCCTGTATCGGAATTTATTTATGAAGTCTGGACCGAACCAGATGAATGTTTCTCTACAGACCAAGACTAGGTGTGAGTCACGCACTAAAATTTAGAGTTTCGAACTCCCGCAGGCGTGTGTAACGTTATTGTATTGCGCTGGACCGTTTGCAACGCATAATTAATGTGCGACCATTATTATAATTTACTCGTGCACTTTAGCTATGTTGCATACTCAAATGAAATCAGTAATTTTCGTTGCGTTGACCCCGTAAAAATGAACATGCCAACCCGTGGTCTACATTAAAATATGATTTATTAGTATTAGCTTTCATTCATTTGCAATGTTTATTAATTATATTGTTTGGAAAATTACAAGTATTGCATTTATATTATTTGTTTAAACAAGTCTAGAGGTAGAGATTAAGCTAGTGAATTTATTTAACAAAAATTATGATGTTACTGAAATTTTAGAAAAGCTTGCACCGTAGAATTTAGCTCTATAAACTATATTAAATGGTTGAGACCTTTAAACAGAATAAGCTGCACTCGTACTATTCCATGAAAGTGATCGAGGTATCAATTATAATACCTCTTCTAAGAAAAACTCGTGGCCTGACAGATATCTTACAAGAATGCGATGCTTGTTTTTGTGCAGCGTCGTATAATGGATATTTAATGGTAAACATTCTTGGGAGGTAATCGAGACGCAAACATGACTTCTGCAGTGTCTGACTGGATTACAATATAATAAACGTGATTATTTTTTATTTGTTTACTATTTCCTATAGTTTGTCATCCTTTTATGAGCTTTAAGCCCGTATCATTATTTATATTCTTTATAATTTTTATTCAACAATTCCTGCATTTCATTAATTTATATTTTCAGTTAATAGGGATGTACTACACAAACGAAGTGATTGGCTTTTTATCGGCATATACTTAAACAATGAATAATGATTTTTTTGTAACTATATTAGTGGCAACGAAATTTTATGATGAAACAAACAATACTTTGTGTTTACATAAAACTCATCAAACATTCAACTGTTTCAATGTTGTTGAGGGACAACGACAAACTATTCATAACTCACATAATGCAATAAAAGTGCACTACGATGCTTAGAGTGAAATAAATTGTAACATATTGTGATTGCACGGTTCACCTTGTGTTAGTTACGGTATTGCGTCCCATTTCCAACTGGGTGATTTATGTGCCCCACTCTCAAATACATAACATCAGCAGGTGATTCAGGACACGCGGTTTACGACGTTTTCCAAACAAAGATGGCTGCGTGATTAGGTGGGATGAACTCGTAACTATCGATCGGCCATATTATGAAACCAGACGCTGTATTGTAATCAACAATATTATTCCTATGATGAAACCTGTTGAGCGAAAGACGAATGAAATAAATGTAACGGGAATTAAGATATTACAGGCTATAACAATAAATCTAATATTGTTTATTAATATTGAAACAATGGCAACATTTTTCATGTGTAACAGAATTGCACAACAAGTAGCGGGAATGTAGCAGTTATGTGGTTGTTTTATTAGGCGCATCCGCAATTTTGTGCGCGAATTTTGGTGACACAATTCCGTTGAAAAACGATGTCGCATGAAACATACTGAGTAGCTGCACGAGTGACGAGTACTAACACTGCGCACTACTACGGCCAACCTCGCTTGCTCTGCCAAATCGATTGTTACACGTCTTTCATTGCGACATAGTTGCGAAACAATCAGCTTCCTTAATATAGTAATATTTGAATATTTAAACGGGAATGCCTTATGAGGACATCACTAGCATTCCGGTATTGCATTATGATAATGTGCCATTTTCAATGTGCGCATCGGCGTCGTGCACGCCGCAGCACGCGCCCTCGCTGGCGCCGCTGGCTTGGTCCGTATGCTAAAAGTCATAAGACACTCCAGAATTTCGTAAACAAAACTCTACCTTACATTATGTAAATAAGATTACATTTTGCCAGTCTCAAAAATAGAGATAACGCTGCACGCAATCCTCCTCATGCCAATAGAGACAATAAAGCTCAAGTTGGGTCCATTGACTTAATAGGGAAATATGTTGATTATCATGGAATCTTTACATTATGTGATGTTGGTGTTTGGATCTTTTATTAATATCACTGCATTTTATATTGCCATAGGTGTCGAAAGTGACAGTACAATATGAACAGTAATCCATTACGTAGATGTTTATCAAAAATATTTGGAATTAAGTCACGCGTGTGGGATGTGAATTCGTGTTTTTATGGTAATGTTATGGCGGCTATAGAAACCTTCTCCCGACGGCGCAGCGAAATCGACAAAACAATGTGTTGTTTCAAAACATACGATGGTAAATTTCCCATTACTGATTTTATTTTTATTATCCAGCATATGAGCATTAGTACCTAACATATGATGTAATCAAATCGACGAAGAAGATAAACTAAATAAAAGTAAGAAAGCTGGTTTGTTTCACTGAAGTAATAACAGCGGTTATGATAGAACTGGGAAAGAACAACAAGATGTGTGCCGAAAATTTTACAACTTCTGTGTATGTTTACTAAACCTGATTTAATATTAAGAACAAGAAAATGCAGGTCTGTATACACATGAATAAGCTTGAATATTAGAACAATGACCACAGGCCCTACATTTTTCACAAAGTCGATATGAACCAGACATTTTTATTACTTGTTATGTTTACAGGTTTTTGAAATTAAACAACACTGCGGAAACCGCGTTTCTGATAGATTTGTAATGTTATTGCATATACCTAGATAACTTTTATAAAGTAATAAACTACACTTGAAGGATACTGAGCAACTATATTCGCATGCACTCTTTCATTATGAAATAAAACTCTGTGAATGTCCTTTGTCGTCCCATTCGGAAAGACTTTGGCATTATATTTATTTTTTATAAAAATATAATAATGTTTTTTTACTTATAAATAAATACTAGTAATCATATTGTGTACGATGGAATATAGCTTAGTCTTTGACTATTGACTTTAACTTGTTAAAAAAAAATACTAAGAAGATATCTTGAGTCGATGTGTTATTCTCAGCCATTGCAATAAAAAAATTAAGCTACGCAACTCTCATAAAGTTTGATTTATTCGTTTACATTATGACCACAAGTTACTAAGCATTATGTAGGAGAATTTACCGTCTATGCATTCATCAGGTTTCAGCACAGGTGGACCAAGCAGATGGTATAAGTGATTTTGGTTAAATATACGAGTATGATAGAAAATATTATTATAGCTGGTATGCGATGCAAGTGAAGTTCTGAGAATATTAGCATAAAGCAGATATGCCAGGACGTTCGCGCCCTCAGCTGTCATACAAGGCGCCATTTATCTCGAACAAGGTTGATACTCCGTCCAGTTTCCCCGGTCCCGTTATTACTACTAATCGTTGATAATGTGCTGATGTATTTATAATATTAGATGAAAATATCTGCGTTGAGGATAAGAGTTCTACGGTGAATGAAAACGCTTCGTACTTTAAATAAAGCTCCGTAAACTTTAAGTAAAGGTATCCGTTTGATGATTGTTATGTTTACAGCGCATGAAAATGCTGCATCATCCATGACATTAATTAAAAATCTTATCTCAACAATCTTCCTAAATTATTTTTAAGATTGAAATTCCATAAGCGGCTCTAGCCTGTCGGATGCAAGACTCGATTTAAGTCTGACGAAAGATCAGGTTCCTCATTGCTCAAAGAATTGCTTTTGAAAACTTTTATGTGTTTTATTTTTATTATTTTTGTACCTAAATGCTTCTCATATAAATTAGTACCTCAAGTTTCTTCTGTCTTGATGTAAAACCGATGAAAGAGTAAGATGATTTTAATATTATTACTTGTCTTAATGTTATGTTTACCTATTACCACTTTCTATATTCCGATGAACCTTAGGGCAATAGTCGGAGGATAGAACTGATATTAGGGAAGTGCTTAGTTCAGCCCCTTCACTATGAACTCTTGAAACAGGACCGTTTGCGATGTGGAAACGAGACGCCGCTACGTGCAGTGTAACGCGGCATCTCGCTTTCACAACGTGAACTGTTACCGCGTTAAGATTTCGTGGTAAAGGTGCTGTAGTAGGTAATTCTTAAATCTTATTTAGTACTTATATTATAAATAATATAAAGGACCTATACAATTGATAAGGATTCGATTACTAACACCTATGGTAATGTAATGAGTTTTTAGATCAAATAAGTAAAAGGCTTAACACTTCCGTATCTACACTTGTCATACAACTACTTACATGCGGTATCCATGAGGTGTCTTCTTACATAATTTATACAAATCAGAAATAAGTTTTCTACCTGTACATCCGCAATTACCGGTTCTATCTTTCACGTTCGTTCCTGACAGGTACTGAAAAGAGGCGCATTTATCACTACCCTGAGCCTTCCATTGATGTACAAGACGTACGATGAATACCACGTAATTTAAATCCCTCTGTTGAAATCTTGTGGGTGGTACGCCATCAATCCTGTGGGAACTGCAACCGAGTGTTAATTATAAAACATTTATCCTGTCTTTTAGTTACTGTTTCTGCAATTGTTTGTGCACGACCCGGCTTCGGTGTGGGTGTCTGCATTACTTCGCGCGGTCATTGGGATTTATCCCAACAGAAGACGCTTTTAGTACCGAACTCAACTGTTGTTGTCCATTGTTTTGCTCAGAAAATTTTTTCCATTCATCGGCACTGAAATTGCCGCATTGACTGTCTCGTTGGTCTAGTGGTTGCTAAGTGCGACTGCTGAGCACGAGGCCCTGGATTTGAATCCCGGGTCGGGCAAAGTGTTTTCATAAGGTAACAGCACGGAGTATGGATTTATGCCTGGTTGATGGCACTAGACTCGCCCCCTATTACATTGATACCTAAAAACATAACTGGCGAAATGTGGGTATACTATATGTCCACCTCTGCCTACCCCTGCAAGCGTGAAGTTGTTATGTTATGGCATTGAAATTTTCTGACCTACTCGTTATCTAATTTTTGTTGTCTAAAATAAGACTACAATTAACACACTTTACGGTCTAGTCAAAATTAATAGGTCATAGAAACTCGTTCATAGGTCGCCTCCCAGAATCATTTTAAAGTTTACGTTTGCCAAATACTATAAAACATTTGTTGCACCTCACGACACCTTTGGTGAGAGATTCATTGCCGACATTGACCATAAATATTATGCACCTACATAATATTTACATTAAGACTTTGTTTGTTGTGTAAACTTTTACACCGACTGTGATCTGTTTTAATCACCTTGCTCTGAAATATTTCATTTAGGATATGTGTGATTCTGGCATGGTTAAATGTACCCAGCCCGCTTTTAGACGTTTCTTCAGTCAATTCCTATTACATTGTTAAGCTTATACTGTAAATCAAACACGGATAGTTTGTCATAATATCCTGAAGAAATCCTGGAAATATCAAGAGTAGCGTTTGCACAGCTATTTTTATGGTCGACTACTTTGTAAGGTAAAGGTAAGCCTGTTTCATCTCTACATCAATTTATTCGGTATAAAAATCATAATTAAGTGTCATTTTCCATGTATCGGCGTATTACACGTCTACGTGGGTTTCGCTTCAATTCAAGAATCATGTTTATAGAAAAGTGGATCTTTATTGAGCGGTGAAAGGCGTCGACGTCTGGTAACATACCATTATAGCTGTCGCAGTGCCTGGTCGGGGACATTTGTTTAAATTTATAGTTGTTAGGGCGAGGTGTGTGAAGGTACGGCCACAACACGACGTGACTGTCGATAAGCTAATCATTCGTTAGCTCGGCTCTACACCGCTTGGGATATAAGGTATATTTCGTTTCTATCATACGTGTTTGGAATTATTTAGCTTCAGTTACAACGATTGTATGCTAACTTATATTTAGCGTCCTGTGCGTTCCAAAATAGAACAAATAACAGTCATCTGTCTGTCTGTCGCACTTTTTTTTTATTTTGCGTCTGGCCAGTTTACTTAATAATAACACCCCGGCTTCGTGGTGTGAATGAGTTGCAGGAAGCGGGGCCTATAATTACAGCCATTGAGTACGCCAAATTGGTCATCGTCGGGAATCTCAAATAAAGCAGGTTTTTAAAAATATCGCGTTTTATTCCCAGAAAAGCTTTTGAGGTAAGATTACTCTTAACCCACATGTTACCGACAACGGAATACCGTTGTAATAAAATCGAATTTAATAGTGACCTTATTTTAAAAGCAATTTACCATACTCAATTTACATTCCCAAAGGTGCTACTGAAAATTTCTTATCAAACAGCCTTATGAGGTATTATTTATTAGAGTTGTACTCAGTACCTAGTTCAGGAACTGCAGCCACGGTATCAGTACCTATAGCCAGAAGAAAAATGATTTAAGTAGAATGTTATCTGTTCCGCTTACCGTTACACATGGCCATAAAACACTGCATAAAAACAATCATTTTATTAAGATTATTAGGTTATTATTACAGTGTTCGATATAAAGTTTCCATAAATTTATTTTACGGCTTCGCTTTCATCTTTGTTTCCTTATACCGAAAATGTTGTATATTGAAATTTCTCTTAATATTTTGGTTGCGGTGTATGAATTAGGTACCTACCTATATTATGTAGGTGTATAGATGTAGCAGATAAAAATCTTTCTTCATTATCTCCTCATTCAGACTGTTTTAATTATTTTGTTCTCTTTGCATGCCTTTTTAATTGTATCATTAACCACATTATAGCTAAAATCTGGATGTAATTGTAATCACATAATTATGGTAGTCCATTTTATAACCTATTTGAATAATATGTGGAAAAATTCTGGGTTATACTTTTGCTGCGAATTAAGTGGAAGAATGAAGGATGTCCTTTGCTCTGCAGTGGGACAACACAGACTGTTAAAAAAAAAACTTTTGCTCACTCTATTACCTAAGATTCCGTTGTAATACTGTAATAAAAATAAAATAAAACTAGGAATAAAAGAAGTTCTATGTATAAAGTTTTAATTAAATTCAATAGCTACCTACCACATAGGTTTATAGATTATATTATTATTATATATTATTATGATATCTTTATTTACAAGGTTATTTACAATTCTTAAAAATAAATATATACAAAAATAAAAAAATTAAACTAAGAATTATGTATCAAAGTATTCGTCCTCATCGCTGTCGACTGGTAGGGTGCCCAAAAGGCTGGCTATTATAATTATAATAATATATAATATAATAATAATATAATAATACTCTGGGCACATCGTTACCCACTCTGGGCACATCGTTACCCACTCTGGGCACATCGTTACCTCAACATGAGAATAACGTAACACCGGAGGGGACAGTAGTATAGCTTTACCAACCCTCGTGATAGAAATAAAAAATATATCACAAGGACTTGTACTAAAAGCACACAAACCGCAGGGCAGCTTGTGGCGAGCTGTTTGTGAGTGGCGACACAACGTGCCTGATACCCCAGAGAGTCGGTCAGGGACTCATCTCCGGTTTGCCCGGTATGGGTAGCTGGAGTGGATACCGAAGAGTGCCCGCAGGACTCTCAGCTCTTTCTTGCCTTAGTTGGCTGGTCAGAGAGGGGTCGCCAGAGCTATATGCTCGGGGGTGGAAGTGTCTAATGGCGTAATAGCGGGGAAACCCGCTCCGAGTCTTCGAGACGCGCGATGGTGAAACCGGGGCCGCACCGCTCTACACCCCTAGCCACTCACATCGGTGTTGCTCCCTGTTGCCTATAGTGGCGACTGTTTAGGGGGCCCATCTAGTGAGTGGCGAGTCACCGTCTGCTAATATACTGAATATTTTATGTTAAAAGGCAGACGCCGTTTTTATTCAGTAAAAACTAAAATTAACCATTCCACGAAACATCCCAACACAATAGACCAAATCATTTTAGTACCCATTGTTCTCAATAGTCCCACACCTTCTGGGGACTTTTCATGGCTGTTCTTTTATAGAGCATTTGTGTGGTGTCTCTAGCTGGTGTCCCATTCCCTTTTAGATTAAAGTTCTCAACGGGCCTCTGCGTGTTGGACCTGTGTCCCCACGTAAGCCTTTTAAAAGTCCGGGTATCTTCCGCATGGTTGATTGCCCGAGAAAAGAATAAGGGATACAATATAATAATAATAATAATAACCCTCTGGGCACATCGTTACCTCAACATGAGAATAACGTAACACCGGAGGGGACAGTAGTAGTAGCTTTACCAACCCTCGTGATAGAAATAAAAAATATATCACAAGGACTTTTACTAAAAGCACACAAAGCGCAGGGCAGCTTGTGGCGAGCTGTTTGTGAGTGGCGACACAACGTGCCTGATACCCCAGAGAGCCGGTCAGGGACTCATCTCCGGTTTGCCCGATATGGGTAGCTGGAGTGGAAACCGAAGAGCGCCCGCAGGACTCTCAGCTCTTTCTTGCCTTAGTTGGCTGGTCAGAGAGGGGTCGCCAGAGCTATATGCTCGGGGGTGGAAGTGTCTAATGGCGTAATAGCGGGGAAACCCGCTCCGAGTCTTCGAGACGCGCGATGGTGAAACCGGGGCCGCACCGCTCTACACCCCTAGCCACTCACATCGGTGTTGCTCCCTGTTGCCTATAGTGGCGACTGTTTAGGGGGCCCATCTAGTGAGTGGCGAGTCACCGTCTGCTAATATACTGCATATTATATGGTTAAAGGCAGACGCCGTTGTTATTCAGAATAAACTAAAAATAACCATTCCACGAAACATCCCAACACAATAGACCAAATCATTTTAGTATTCATTTTTCTCAATAGTCCTGCACCTTTTGGGGACTTTTCATGGCTGTTCTGTTATAGAGTAGTTGTGTGGTGTCCCTAGCTGGTGTCCCATCCCCTTTTAGATTAAAGTTCTCAACGGGCCTCTGCGTGTTGGACCTGTGTCCCCACGTAAGCCTTTTAAAAGTCCGGGTATCTTCCGCATGGTTGATAGCCCGAGTAAATAAAACGAGATACAAAATAATAATATTATTATTATTATTATTATTCAATTTTCGTTGTTATTCAGAATAAACTAAAAATAACCATTACACGAAACATCCCAACACAATAGACCAAATCATTTTAGTATCCATTTTTCTCAATAGTCCCGCACCTTTTGGGGACTTTTCATGGCTGTTCTGTTATAGAGCAGTTGTGTGGTGTCCCTAGCTGGTGTCCCATCCCCTTTTAGATTAAAGTTCTCAACGGGCCTCTGCGTGTTGGACCTGTGTCCCCACGTAAGCCTTTTAAAAGTCCGGGTATCTTCCGCATGGTTGATAGCCCGAGTAAATAAGATGAGATACAAATAATAATAATATCCACTCACATCGGTGTTGCTCCCTGTTGCCTATAGTGGCGACTGTTTAGGGGGCCCATCTAGTGAGTGGCGAGTCACCGTCTGCTATTATACTGCATGTTATATGGTTAAAGGCAGACGCCGTTGTTATTCAGAATAAACTAAAAATAACCATTACACGAAACATCCCAACACAATAGACCAAATCATTTTAGTATCCATTTTTCTCAATAGTCCCGCACCTTTTGGGGACTTTTCATGGCTGTTCTGTTATAGAGCAGTTGTGTGGTGTCCCTAGCTGGTGTCCCATCCCCTTTTAGATTAAAGTTCTCAACGGGCCTCTGCGTGTTGGACCTGTGTCCCCACGTAAGCCTTTTAAAAGTCCGGGTATCTTTCGCATGGTTGATAGCCCGAGTAAATAAGATGAGATACAAATAATAATAATAATAATAATGACTAGCTAGCAAGCTATGAAACAGAAAATGTTCCCGATAATATATATATTATATATACATATATAATATTATAAATGTGAAAGTTTGTGAGAATGGATGTGTGGATGTTTGTTACTCTTTCACGCATAAACGGCTGGACCGATTTGGTTGAAATTTGGTATGTAGATAGGTTATACCCTGGATTAACATATAGGCTTTATCCCGAAAAACTGTAGCGGGTAACACCGCGGGGCGCAGCTAGTAGATTATAATATAGATTTTTTAATTGATTATGCAGGTTATTGGTCTTTATATCAATCAATGTAAACATTACAAGTTGCGGATAACTTGTGCTTTACTTGAGAAAGTATCTGAATTCTAAGTTATGAGTTTTTATACGATATCTTTGAGTTAGTGTACGTTTGATATCAATCATATCTCATTGATCCTAGACCATAAATATTATTATAGTCTCGGTTTTTACTGACAATCTCTTAACTGAGGTTTCAAAAAGTAGTAATTTTTGACAAAAAATGATTATTTTAGTTACAATTTTCAAGCACTAATGCCTAAAACCTAGTAAACACATAAGTGCTACGTTGAGGTGCTTTAAAATTTCCTGTAGAATATATCGTCGCAGTATCTTGGTATGTAGGTATAATCTAGCCTTATAAAAACTCTCTTTATAGAAAAAAATATTGCTTAATATGAATAGTTATCTGAATCACATGTTCGTCTGTCTTGGTTGTAGCAACACTTTATGATTAGTCCAATCAACTCAAGATAATAAATAAATAATTATCAACAGATATTTAATGATTCATGTATACCAACCCTTATTCAAGCTTGCGTACATTACACCCATATGTTAGACAATTTACAAGTAAATGTGTCGTTAATATTAAAATTACGTTCTGGTACCAGATTTCCCTTTTAGCAAGCATGTTATTGAGCTGTTAAAATATGCCTAATAGACTCGCATATTACCAGTTATCAGTAATAATACGATATGTGGAAGTGAAATGTTATATCAACTGTATTTCCTTAGATACTGCGCTGACTGTTATTTGTGTAGGAAGTAGACGCTACTACAGCGGTTACGTATTTATCATACGTAATCTAAAGTGAGCTTTTCTAGAAACTTAGACTCTTTACTTACACCGGCAAGAACCAGGTCCACATCCAGGTTATTCTTAGATGGAGAAATTAAAAAAAAACGCAAAAAAAATCATATGTATTTTTTTATTGAAACGTAGTAGATTAAAGTAAAATAATCATTTAGGTATCAAAGGGCATGTTATACATTAATCTTTACAATAACCATATAATCTAAGGCATCGCATGGTCCCTATTTACAAAACTTAGGACAGTCTTATTACTAGTAGGTAGGAAACGTCAAAGCAGTCATCGCTTTTTAACATAGATTAAACAGGAACACAGATGAGACTAAGTATAAAAAAAATACTGCTTAAAATACAATGCAGTAAAATAGGTACGTACGTAGGTACGTAGTACCAATGAGTGCTACTTAAAGTCTGAAATAAAAGGTATCTAGTTAAATAGTCATGGCAATATACATTTGATTAATTACTTAAATCGTTTTAATAACAGGTGTAGTATAGTAGGTACGCTTAACGATAAGATTACAATCTCACGACAGCATTATATTAGATATTTAAACAAGGACATCAATAATAATGCGATTAAGTTCCTCAATATATACATATTAGATGATAGTAAAACTTATTAAAGCAATGTCTTTTTACAATAAAAACAGTTAAATATAATTTCAGTCGATGCAAATAATAAACAAAAATAGTATTACACTTTAAACTCATTTCATTATTTGCATATTTCCAGATATTTAATTTTATTAATACATACTTAACTGTGCTTCAAACTTATATGTATTAAGGTCACTTTATAATCCACCGGATAGGTACAAAACATGACCTGCGCCATAAAAATCAAAATCTATGACCTTCTTGAAAACTAATCCGCAGTTTGTCAAAAAATATTATCATTACATTACAGAAACATTAATTAAATACGTATAATAAACTCTGATATTACACTGTACATAACATATGAGAAAACTGGCAACAGAAGGGCCATATACACAAAATATTTATGTATTCTCATCTCTGCAGGCATCGTAAATCCACCTTAGTTTCGTCTCAGGCCCGACGACAGACAAATCTCTTCGATCGGCATCGACAGAGATAACAAAAGCTTTCTGTTACAACAGAAATAAAACAAAACTCCTATCACGGAGTAAACAAGATCCAGAGATGTTTCAGCTGACAGATCATATGCTGAGTGATGGTCGTTTCTTCCTCACGCTTTTGTTGCTCAAACCGAGGATAGTGCCGATTACCTGGGACAAAAAATATTGCATTTATAACCTACGTTCCTAAAGCTTACTTGCAAGTAATCTTGGTCCTTTTCATTCTCATCAATGTCATAAAGGGAGAACCGAAATAATGCAGCCGTTAGTGAATATCTGGCGGAATGTCGATAATCGCTCTTTAGATGAACCTTCCAGACAAACTAACTGAATGTTCGAAAGGGGATGCGGACTTAGCAAAAAATTCCAGTAAGCAGTGATTCACTGCTAATAGTATTCTAAGCGCTAACTTCACCTAGAACTCCAATATGCATGAAACTCACCTTAGAAACGGAATACGCAGCAAGTTTGCGCCTGGGCGTGGGCAACAAGAGTGCGAGCGCACGTGCCTCGCGCAGGAGCGCATGGAACGCTAGAGCGGCGCCCGCGCACGATTCCGCCGCAGATACTTCATAGAACTGACAGCCAAACCGCAAAGATAACTCCTGACCCTCTTCCGCTTTAACGACTCTGTTGGACAAATAAACAATTTTGTTTATTTTATATCCAGTAAAACTAATATTAAATAACTGATAAAAAGTCGTGAAGAAGAAACCAGTCAAATCTCAAGTAGAGACTCTGACCTCCAATTCATATTATATAATATAGAAGCTACTGCGATGGGTATGCTTATTTTAGCTGTTCTTGTCTATACGAAACATTTGACTTTAAAGTACCTAATCATTAGATGCTGATCTAAGTACAAACTGTTTTATTTATCATGGTTAACGTAAAAGGTTCTACACATGTCACATGTCGTAAAGATTTAATCTTAGTTATAGACGTAGGTTGTCAATCTATAAGTACCTCAAATCGCCTCCTTCTAAAATCTCTACATGATATGATAATAATGGTTAATTTTATTTAATTTTAGGTAATTCAAACCTGGCATGCTCCAGGTCCCGCTTGTTGCCGAGAAGGGTCACGGCAGTGCAGCCAGGCAGGCGGGTTCTCTCCAACAGTGCTAGCAGCTCAGCCGCCGCCAGGAACGAGCGTCGGTCGCAGACAGAGTACACCACTGCGAAAGCGTCCCCCCAGCGAAGGTGCTCCGCTAAACAGCCGCGTTTCTACAACAATATATCACTTTTAAATACATACATAAAATATCTGGCTGTATTCTGGTAGGTTAAGGTTATAATACAGTACCTATTTCACCGGTTTTGATATAAGTAGGTCCCAATATTACATGGGGCGAGCCTACTGCCTATACGACCACGATTCCAAAATTTGTGCTACTGCCAAGAAGTACCTAATGCAAACTTTGCTCAACCCGGGAATTGAACCCAGGATTCCCAGGACCTCACGCTCGGAAATCGCGGTCTGATATTGCGACCAGACCAACGGCAACAAGACAATTAGTCATATAATCATATTACAGTTTAGCCAGTTCAATACTCAACTACATAACAAAACACTTTCACTGATAACGGGACTGTTTTATTTACATTTGAGTCACGCACGGCTATTTATCTAAGATATGAATTCACACCTAGGTACATAAAAACGTTGAAATTATCAATTTAGAAATTATAGGTTTTATATCGTGGAAAACGAGGTGCGTGTCCTATTGTCGGTGGTATCAAAGATGATAAAACACTTACGGCGCAACCGCAGGTATCAAGAACCTCCACTTCAGACGTGGCGCCATCGAACGCCACCCGATGTTGATACAGGAAATCTGAAACAAAAACCATTATTCGGAATCGCTCAACAATCAACACTCGACGCGTTCTCGATATCGACCTCGTAATATATTGACTTTCTGAAAGATGCTATCAGTCACACAGATCTAGGTTACAGTCCATATTGCTCAGTCGATACGACAAATGAGTTATTAAGTGTCGCTGATACCTACAAAAAATGCAATAAATCAATCGAAAGGGGATCACGAGGACGAAGATTTAGGTGCTGATAATTGATAAAGTAATAAGTTAGGTAGTGATACATGCAAATATCTTTCAAGCTGAAAAATATGTTATCAATTTACTAAGAGACATTTTCAGTTTGGAATAACATTAAACAGTTTTGATTGAATATTTGATGTGTAAATGATTGTGGGTAATATGAAGCAAAGGTCAGTGGCCGGCGAAGCCCGGCGCCGGTGTCGGTCAGCCTTGGCACTCCCGCGTTGCATCTTGCCAATATCGCAAATAAACCGTCTATTGGCACTCAATGCCTGGCATTTAGCAAGTGCCCTCTGTAAGGGCTCATATTCATTGGTATTTCTATCTTTCAAACAACACTGACACTAACTACTTCGCTACTATGCATATCAACTAGGCAATCAGAATTAGTAGGAGTACCAGTAAAAATTCTATTATATTATCTGTTATCATGACCTTAATACACAATAGAGTTGTTTATCTGTCAATCATATTGTTTGTCTTGTTTTGTGTGTGACGGTTATCGGTGACGCCAAATCATATGTGAATAAATGGTTCCATTAAAATTTATAGTAGCATTAACCCCGCAAAGTCAGATGTTAATCATGAATGGAAAGGAAAATCCAAAAAGTATTGAGTAGCTTCTGCATTGCAATGTATATAAACAAACCTCATTGAAATAGTTAACAAGTGTGGCTAAATATACTCACCGCCAGTGGAGCTGTACTCCCCGATGTAGCGCTTCGTTAAATAACGAACAACCACCGCTGTAACAACAAAACAACGCATTAAAATAATTGCGCAACCATTTCTATTTCACGTGTTATCAATAAACTAAAGAACGTGTATTTGATTACACTTTTAGTTCAAACTTTATCTTACAAGATAAAACACATAGATTAATTGAAATACAAGTTGGTAACAGAGAAAGCAGCAATTAGCAGCCACTCGGTAAGGTGTTACAAAATTTGTGCCCCTCAATGAATTTATAACGACAAGCCTCAATTAGAGGGAAAGCAGACAAAGGGCTAAAGGTGCTCGAAAATTATTGTTCGACTACCAGGCCAATTAACACCCAAGACGTCGGACTCGGAGAGTTTAAATTTATTAACAATCAGTCTTTGATGGCTTTTTTATTTATAGGAAATTAATAACGTCTTTATGACACGCGAGGAATTACCATTTACGCATGAGATAACCTATCATTAATATTATAGTTATTCAATTCGTGGTGATTCAATCTTATGTAACTTAATCTGTTCTAATCTGTAGTATGCATCTAGTGTAACGTTTAGAGTACATTTTTGAGACAAGGTTTTGTTGTTTTCTTTTCTAACCATCCAAAAACAAATAATACTACTACGAACTAATTTAGTTACTACTTACTACTAACTGCGCCCCGCGGTGTTACCCGCTACATTTTTTCGGAATAAAAGTAGCTGATACCCTGGTTTAACACTTAGAGTATCCTATGTGTTAATCTAGGGTGTCAGCTACCTCCATATGAAATTTCATAAAAATCCATTCTGTAGTTTTACGTGAAAGAGTAACAAACATCCATCCAAACTTTCGCGTTTATAATATTAGTAGGGATAAATAAGATTGAACTAAAACCACTCGTTTCGCTCTACATGTCGCAGCGACAGTAACATGCGTTGTGGCCCTCGTCACAATGAAACACGATAAACTGTAAAATGTAATTCTAAACTAATAAATAAAACACGTATATTTAAACAGTACGTGTGTTTAGTGCCTAGTCTTTATCCAGTCTTCTTAGTTATTGCCAAGATCTGCTTTACAGAAACCGTATATAATTAAGGAGTAACAAAGTCCCTTAATTTATAGTCGAGTCAGAAATCTATAGATAAGTTTGCGGTTTTGTGTTAAACTATATGATTCGGATACTATAAATGGATAGATGGAATGGGTGTATATGGCTAACGAAGGATGGATGCGGGTTCTCCAAGAACAAAATGGTTGCTTTTCTTTGCCTGAGATTTGCAGAGGACAGCGATTAGTATCATGTGTAAGTCAAATTAACAATGTTACTGGCAATTTATCTTTTTATCAAAGACTGCCCTCGTTTTGACATAATTCCAGACTGTCTCGATACCAAATCAACTGTATTCTAAGTCTTTGTTTGATGCGATAACAGTTAATAACACCTGCTATCGCAGTTTAACAAAGAGTCAACGTTTTTTATCAGTATCATTTCGCGGTATTCATTTGTCATTTGTATTAACTGTACGTATTATCGTAGCTACTGCATGCCACATTGCTTTCGCGGAAATAATGACATCATTGTAATTATTAGATAGCAATGAACCAAAGATGAAATTCCTATTTCTCTTGGCGAAACATTCGTACTTTTCCAGATTCTAAAATAAGTTTAAAAGGAAGTCTATTGTTTATTGACTTTCCTACTTAATTGTTAGGAAGTGAATGAAGGAATGATAGCGACCTATTTTCTGCGATATTACCGAGAGGCCATTGTATTGAAGAGGTTGAACCCGCAATTACTGATGCTTCATTGTTATTTACAAGCTAACTACGCAACAATCATAGTTTGCGAAAGCCTTTCCAAGTGTGTTTTTAATTTAAATTAAGTTATTAAATGCTTCGAAGTTCTACAACACTCTATTTTGTGGCAAATCCATCAATACGGTGATTTACACACGTTGCCTGGCATTGCTAACCAAGTCTCAAACACTAAACCCACTGTTCCGGCAGAAGAAAATTTCTGCAATGCGGTAGGTATATTATTACAATCGTTTCTACAAAATGCGTATTTGTTTGTACGTAATGTTTGTAATACACATCACCTCTAACATTCTTTTTCGTAACGTATTGTATTCAAACTACATCGACCTCGGCTATATTTGCTTTTGTATTTTTTGAATCCTGAAATATGCTAGAATATTTGTAGTTACAAAATTATGCTTACGTCTTCTTGTCTTGTAAGAATCGACTAGTTTTTAAGGAACTTAACCACCTTTAAACCATGAATTAATAGAGACTATAAACTAATAGAACAGCAAATCTTCGAATAGTAAAAGACCAGAGGCTTACGCTAAATTACACTAATATTATAGGTATAAAGGCGAAAGTTTGTGAGTGTGTTTGTATGTTTGTTACCCGTTCACGCTCAAACGGCTAGACCTACTTTGATGAAATTTCAACTGGAGATAGCTGACACCCTGGATTAATACATAGGCTACTTTTGTAGCGGGTAAAACCGTGGTGCGCAGCTAGTTACTTAATATTCCCGAGAGGCAACTTCGAGTAGGTAACGTCAGAATATAGGTAATACCAGTAATTGTAATAACAAATCATGCGTAACTGTTGCAAATCTGCTACTCAACCGCCCACAAAAACTATCTAACCTATTTCCCTCTGTTGATTCACTCTTTGTTTACATTATTGAAATCTTATCGAAGCACAGCATTAGGTCAAACAAATATTTATAACCTAGAACCAAGAACTAGACACTCAACATTAAGGTGTCAGAAAGTAATAAATGCAGGCAAATATTGAACGTTGAGCAAACAAATGTATATTAGATTCCACAGACATGTCTCTCATCTCATTTAACTGTCAATAGATCACTATCAAACAGCAGATCGATCATACATCTCTGATTAGAATCAGTTCCGAGACATAGCCTCAATACAAATCATAAAGCGTAAAATGGTTTATAAAGTGTCACATCTCATCAGCCGCCCGTTTTATTGAGATTTGCTTCTCTATCGAATGTCATGTGCGTTAGCTGGAAATCTATAAACATGATTTCTAGGGATTTATGATTGCTTCTGCTTTACAGCGCACGTGGTATTCATGTGAAATACTTAGAATTCGATTCATATTGCCGGCCTGCATTTCTCGAAATGGTTAATGTTCCTAAAGATACCATGCACTAGGTACTATGTCCGATCTTCGATATGATAGAGGAAAAGCACATAAACTTAAATCTTCTTATTTGTGACCGTTCCATATTTTTTCCTAATCTCGATGTCTACAGAAATATAGACGGAATGTGCATTGACCATATTTTCAAAAAAACATTAACGCATAAAAGCTTCAAAGCTTCGGTGAAACTATCTTTTTACCGTTCTTCACGCTATTTACTACATACTTCACAAAAGTAGTTGCAAAACAACTAGCCTGACGAACCCTTGAACAGTACCTAAGTATACATTCTACATACCTAGGTGTTGAATCAAGCTTGTCAGGTCAGAAGCATGGGGCGTAGTGATGTGAGCTCAGATTCAATGAACCAGCTCAAAACAATCGATGTATGTTAATTGCGATTTCACGGTTATCTATTGAGGTGGTCGAACTTTCCTTTTATGTGCACTCTCCTGGGTAAACATCCTTTATTGGCGTTGTATAAATATTTTGTTCATTTTATTAGCCTTAAGATATTGTTGCGAGTTATTTGTAACGAGATTGTTTCTTTAAACATTTTGATGGAAAAATGTTTTATTGTATTTTAAATTGACAAGGATGATAGCATACGCAGGCCGTTCGTCACTTGGAAGAGGAGATAGTGAAAACTGCCAACTCATAACTTCATTAATAGAACTGGCCCTGTTACTGTAAAGCATTTGTACACAGACAAGTATTGCAGAATCTGAAAACCTTATCAATTCGTGCAAAATAAACATGCAGCTTGAGTCTTACCAATTATACTAACGAGTACTTTCACTTGAGCACTGATAGCTAGGCAGTTCAAGGTGATCCGCAGCCACATTACTCTGCACAGATAGCGCCTCATACCAATAAATCTAGGTTAAATTTGTAACAAGATCGAACGGTCTTCAATTTGCAATGCTTGAATGCGTCTCAAATTGGTATTCCATTTGTAACTACAATACAGTGACAGATGTTAGAGCCACTGGTTTGCGATTGGAGTCCCACATACATGGCGGAGTACTTATTAAGATCTTGACCGTGAAGCGCTCAGAGCTTCGCACGTTCATAAGTTTTATTCATTTCCAGAATAAACTGGAGTGCAGTAACGAGACCCATAACGGGGACTCGGGGAAACGAGGGATTTAAGCGTCGTCTGTTCAGCGAATACGGTAGCGCTAAATGTTAATTAAGAGCATCGGCGAGGTGATCACTGCCGCGATCCCGGTGTATTCGCCACGCTACCTGCAGTAATTGGACGCCACGGAGTTTCATTTACATTTTTACGTTCAGTTTGTTTCCGTAAACACCATATAATTGCAGTGGACGTCTTTATTTTTGCGACTAATAACCACCTTCACTATTAACTTTATTAAGGCCTATAAAAAGTCGATATCTTTTATTTGCTCTAATGTACTTCGAATACCTACTCAGGAGCTTTCTCCCATATTAATATCGTATCGACATGCTTATTAAAATTTCTCTATGGTTATTTTTGACAGATGACAATAATGAGAATTGCTTGACCCGAAAGTCTAGAAATATTTGACCTCGTAATTTAGTTCAAATAAAGGTTAGACCTTTATGGATGGGTTGCGGTTGCAAAACATTGACGACCAAAGTTTGACAGTTATACATACAAGAGACATTTGTAAACATATTTATGATTATTGATGAGCAAATATAAAAAGAGAAAACTAGAGATCAGGTACCAGATTTATGTACAAAATTAGCAGGAAGGAATGTGTTTTTTACAATTTCGTTGGTTTACATTTCTGACTGACGGTATAGATACAGAAAATCTTCCTATGAATAAAGGTATTAGACATCGCGCACTTCATTGTGTACTTCAAATATAAATAAACTTACAACATACTATTAAGTACAATACAACAAATAATAGCACTACTCTCATACTCGTAAATGACGTATCAAAAGTGACGTAACTTCGAGATATTTTTTGTCCTCTATAAATACATTTCTAACTGTGCGAATCTATTTGGAACGCTGACTGTTCGATCGAATATTCGGGCGGCATCGTGTATAATATGTCGTAGTGGTCGAGTGAGTGTGCGTGTTGAGCGGGTGTCCCGGCAGACGTCTGACCGGGTGACTCACTGCGCGCCGGCAGCGGCATGCGGTTCGGCCGCGCGCCCCGCTATTTATACAACTGCAGTTGACATTTACTCGTTCTCGATCTACGATCCCGAAATGCAATAGGAGTTTTATGTCATTTGACAGTTAGGACAAGGAAGCGTACAGTAATCAGAAGTTTTACATACAACGATCCGTCCAATTTTGCGTTTATAAGACGAAGTTTCGAAATCCGAAAGCCCAAAAAAAAGGGCAGCATTGCTCAGGTGCATGATTAGAGCTGCCACAGTAACCGGTTCATTCTGCGGCGAGACTATTTTTTAGGTTATACGGAACAGCCAACCTTTTTGGTGAACGAGTCAAAATTATTGTTAGAGTTGAAGGCATTTTGCTCATTACAATGTGAATCTAATTATACACGGCCGTACAACAATAACAACAATAATAACAATAACGGCCGATAGGTTAATAGTCATAATGACGAATTCTTGGCACTCAGCACCTCAAGTTTATGCCGATAGTTACAACTAACGGTCAATGTTATACGTGGCGTTGCACAAGCCACCTTTATTAAAGATTGAGTTTAAATGTGTTCACGATATTTTCATAGCCCTTTTCATTTTATTTCCAGCCTCCCAGCATTTCCTGGCCTACTGCCAGGGTTCCATTCTCCCTAGTTCCCTCATCCAATTATTTGGCGGATTCCTGGTTATATGCGCAGCGAATCTCATAACCTTCACGAACAGCACTATCCTCTAACAATGTATTTTTCGCCGGTTAAAATATACAACTCATGAACTAAACCTCAGAAATAACAATGAAGAGGTCATGAACTTATTGCTTTAGTGACGTAATCCTATTTCACGGACTAGCTACCACTTGCTGTATCTTAATGTCTTGAGAAAGACCATAATAAACTTAAGACCGGCCCAAATGTTTTGATCTAATGTCCATCTGTACAAAGCAACAGTTAAAGTTGCATCACATGATGTTCCCGCGGTTGTTTAAGTTGTGTGCACATTAATTATAATTACAAAAATACTCGTAATTACCGCATGTTTACCGGTAAACCACTCGGTGCTCGAGGCGAGTGTGTCGAGAGCCCGGAGTACGAAGCTAACTTAATCACATAATCAAGATGTAGCCACTTAAGATTGATTGTCCGTTGCGTAATTCATGGAGCTTCTCCATAGTTCGAAGTTTTGTCGATGACTCAAGGGTCTTAAGAGGATTGTGGGTAAATCCCATGCACAAAGAAATCTTAGGGAGCCTGAGAACCTGGTATTAATAGCTAAATTTGAGGGAAGCAACAAAACTATGTAAAGTTCTGTTTTCACCTTTTCTTTCTTCGCTATTGAAAGCTTCATTGTCAGTAAAACACATGAATATTTTATTAGCAGCTATAAAATCATGCTCCTGTATTATTAAACACTAACGATCTATAAAGTCATGAATCACGGAAAATACCAATACAAATACCAATCGACATGTAAACAATGCAGTTCCAGAATATTCCACAGCGAACAATGTTTTGGCTTGCTACATAATATGTATTATTTATTACGCTGTTTATTTAAACTATCCATCATTTGGCTAATCAATTAAGGTATCTATATTAATCGCAAATTATTACTGATTAGGTAAATGAAGTGGACGTGATTGGTGACGTAAAAACATGTGGACTTGTTGATTTAATATGAAATAATAGTGTACATACTAATTTCATTAATGATACAGTAACATTTCTATAAGAAGTGCACAGTCATCATCATCATCATCAGCTGGAACTAGAAGACGTCCACTGTTAAACAAAGGCCTCCCCTTAGATCGCCACAGCTGCTTAGTGGACAGTGAGTCTACCTATTTACATAGAAATATTTTGTTTACCATTATTTTAATCGTGCAATGCAAAACTTCATTACAGACGTTTCAAAAAAATTCGTTATAGTAAACTACACTTGTACTTGTTCTTTATTTTTGAAATAGAAAAGTTTTCTGGATAATTTTTTGGCACGAATCTCAACTTACTGCACATTCTATCAAAACCAAACAAAACAATTTTATAATTTGTATAAACCTCGTGGATCCGGGTAGATATTATTTTTAGTATTCTGTCTACGTCTCGTCTGTGAAAACATTGCACCTATTTCTGTTTTAAAACGCTAGACTTATAAACATTTCAATTTAATTTATCGATCAAAACCTTTAAATAACACACTCTTGTTCGACTTATAAAACCACATCATAGCTATTGAAACTCAAGTGATCGTAACATTTCTCAATACATAGCATCCGTTAGCCGTTCTTACCTAATCTTTCTATAATTGTTATGTTAATATATTGGAGTGTTTCCGAAAAACGACATCCGACGACTACGCTATAAATCAATTTCACTCGTGTTAGCTTTCGCCAAGTTATTGTTTATACTTTCTATTGCATATCTAACACGTCTACATAATAGTATATCAAATGGTAGCATTTCGTAGTTTCCTAACTGTTATTAATTAGCGATTAGTGACGTTTGACTGTTGAATGACTCATTAATGGTCGGCGTATGATTTATCTGTTGTTGCGCTGGAGTCTGTTCGGCAGTCAATTGATTAGAATACCTCGGACTGTGGCTTGATGCACGTGTTTTCCTACAATCTATACAAAATGCGTGAGCTTGGATATTTACATAGACGTTTGTATGGTTGTTATTTGAAATCGACCCGTGGCGGATTTGGATATAATTGATGCAGAGATTGGGTGTATCTTATTTATTATTTACATAGCTATAAACCTTTTCACAATGATACGGCGGTGCCGCGAGCACATGTCTATGAAAAAGATATTGGAATTTAGTTGCTCAACTAGGTACTCAATATTTCGTTAGACGTTGTAGAGTAGTGGTTATGTTTACTAGAACTACCCCACATCTTGATTAAAATACAATTTCTAATAAAATATTTACTAAAATATGACACACCTAAAACTGTTTGCCTAATACACCAACACGTATAATTAATTAAGCGCAAAGGATCTCCAGTCCGTTGGAAAACTGTGCCTGTCTCATAAATAAACATTCTTCCTACTTTAAGCGTGTTTCCTATTGTCAAGGTTGGCTTTGTTTGAAGTAGCTGGCCATGCGTTTACCAACAAACGCACAAACAACATCTTCTAGTATTATCATTTTAGTCTAAAAACAGCTTGGGTACTCATAACAATTTTATATTTGATCGAGGCCTTTTTCATAATATGAACGCTTACTCATACCTCATCTTCCTCACTTTCAATGAAAGAGACCCTTTCAAAATTTAATTTAGTCTTGCGGAACTCTACGGTCATTAAAATTACAAGTAGGTATGTCTGAATTAGTTACGTGTGATTACCATGTGATTACCTATATTACTTACCTTCATATAAAACTTATGTTTCCAGTACGTAATGGTTTATTTTCTAGGTGTAAATTAATTGTTGAAACGATTAAAATAACTAGCTAGTCTGCCGATTCGAATCGCCCAATTCGTAAATGTAATTGTTTATTCGTGTTGTCGTTGATCAATTTAGATCATTTGTTCAGATTAGTTACAAGGACACATAAAGAATTTGTAGCGGAAGACTAAGTGCTATTAATTGCCAAAATCTATTCTACGTATGTATGTCTAATGATAATTGGAAATACCATTTTATTTTAAAACCTGTTAAAAGCTAAAAATAAAGAAGTAGTCTTTGGTAGTGGTTTGGGTGAACTATACATTTCAGACGTTTTAACATCTGTTATTTAAATAGGTACACTTAGGACGAATATTGCACAGATATAAATATTTACCCACTTGTTTTTTTCGTATAATATCGAATATTCGTCACATCATTCGTCACGGTCTAAAGCTAAACCATGAATATTGTGCGTTACGCCTTGCATCCGAAATTCGTCTCACCAAGTCTTTTTTCAGGTGACTTTTGGTCATAGTGATTGGTATGTTTGCTATATACCTACCAAATAATGGGCTCATACTATATAAGATATAGCGGCCTTGGTCGAAATGGACTGCAACAATAAACTTCTGAGTGCAAGCGCCTAATATTGTATACCTAATTATTGTATGCAGTTAATGGTGTAATATTTTGCTGTTTAACCTTCTTGTTCGTGTCTGTACATATTAATAGCCAGTCGTTTTAAAGTGTTGCCCATCCGCACCGTGTATTTATGGTCGCTCGACGCTCCTCCTTCGCCGTTCTGTCTCCCACTTGGAAACAAAGATGCTAAAGCCGTGACAAACGTTCCATCGCGTTGAATAATCATATAATTTTAGATAACTATATTTAATGTTATACACGTATATAAACTTGACTTTCATGTCATGATTTATAGTAGTGTTACCTAACAATTTGGACACTGATTCAAGATCATAGAGAGATACTTCAGATGTTTGATTCAAAGCAATAATTATTGCTGTATGAGATATATTGAATACGTTTATTCAAGTAAAATTGTGAATTATTATCGTGACAGTTATTGAGGCGAAAGGGGCGTGTTTGGGTGGAAGCAAAATAGTGTCCGTTGTCTTTGGCAACCAGCCTGTATGAAGAGAGATTCTGCACAAATAATGTAAACTAATTTGATTACTTATATTTATACAAATTACTCTAAAATTGCATCAGAATGTTTTCTTCAAAGTAGACAGATCCAAGAGCCAGATCTTTACAAAATTATATTACGTTTCAAAAACTACGCGTAATTCTCTATCTAAAAATATTTTTTGTCTTTATCGTCCTATCACTGGCAAGCACACATTACACTCACGCCTGTAATCCACAAAGGGGTAGTCAAATGTGTTCGTCTTAATTCGGAGGCTATTCACCCGCGTTTTAAAGCTTGGTTTTTCTTATGAGATAGGTAGGTCGCGAGCCTATGAAAACGTATCAATAATAAAGTGATATTATAGGAATTTTGGTGACGAATACTACGTTAACGTTACGATTTCCGATGTTTTAGTCGCCGTACTATTTCATATCGCTGACTAACGTGTTCAGTGTTGCTCCCACATCGGTCCTACGCATAGTTAGGTATGACATTGCTCAATATTACTCATGTGTAACCAGATATACTCATGTTACACATGAGGACACTTGTAATACTGGGTCAGTAAACATATTATTATTATTATTTTAACTGGTAGGCGTTGATATCTAACTTGCAGTTGCAGTCCTCACAGGATGTATTAAAAAATTAAATAATCTTGCCTTTTTAATATACTGGTCACGATTGTTTTACAGTAAATATAAGTAAAAGAACCCTTGAAGAAAAAGTTCTTGTGTTAATTATCATTTAAATACCTAATTAACTTACCGTTGTAAAAAGTTTATTGTTTTGTTTAATAATTACAATAAACAGCATTTTTCCTTTCTAAAGTTATACTGGAGGTAATATTAATATTACATTGTGTATTACTTTTAAGGAGAGCTTTACATTTAGCTGCAAGAATGTTGTACTGTTTTTTGCTCTATTGTTTTTGTTATAATACAATCTAAGAGGTTAACCCTTTCAGTATCAATGCACCAATATAATAATAAATACTCATCATAACAACCTACCTATATATACCTGTCCCACTGCAGGGCAAAAGTCTGTTGCACAGACGGTAAAGGTGTTAAATACCTAAAGAACTGGCTAAGAGAGTGTGAACTACTCTTGATGGAAAGTAATATCAAAAACTATGTGATTATTCTTGCGTTGAAAATACACTTGTAATAAAATATCAATATCCTACAATCGATCGAGTTCCATTCACAGTTCGGAGAGACACATTGTACAGTCTGTACAGTAATAATAGAGCAAAACTCGAACATACTAAAAACAATAATGATCACCATCAGTTTATATTCTTTAATTCCCCGTACATGACATATAGTATTATTTAATTACACATATTACACTGATTAATTAGGACTTAAGAGAAGTCTGACTGATTACACTAATAACTGACTGAACACATCAAATATTTGCTTTTGTGCTGCCGGCAGAACAAAATGAAAAGCTCGATTACAGCACGTGTCATGCGCAGTGACATCTTGGCTGCCATTTGTGTGATCTGACAGCGAGCGAAGTAAACATGTTTTTGATGGTTGAAAGAGACATCAATAAGTTTATATAAATAGGTAATATGTATTATTACGTGGGCGATATTAAATCTGGTAAGCTTTATTGTTTGACTTTACTGGTTCTATTTTAACGCATGAAATCTTTGAAATTAGTGCAATTAATCATCCATTTTTCTTATTTACCCGTCGATAAATGAGGACTTCTCCGAAGTGGAACATTGTTCTAAGATTTTTAATATATTGAATAAGGAAGATGAGTAGGCACCAAACGTGTATTACTAGAACTCTCGTGCGGCACGTGTAGCGGTAGATCGTAGAACACACGTGTTTATTTACATTACAACTAATTTATCGTTACACATAAGGTAGCGCGTCTAGAATAAGAATAAACCCGCGCTTATTGCGGGTGGAGTAAGATGATAATTATAATCATCACTGCACTAATATATGACTATGAGTGACTAATACCTACTATAATTAGATTATTATTATGCCTTCATACTTCAAGAGATTCAACTTACGTACTTAGTCTCCCTACGTTCCATCAGTCATTATTCCCCTACAATATCCCCCTATAGACAAAGATATGCTTTGCTAAAATCATGCTTCAATATAACCCTTATCCAGTGTGGTGACCCACATTTGGGGAAATGGTAATTGTTTAATTTACTATTGTGACTGCTGTCGTACAGGCAAGCAAGCACCTTCATTAAGCAATATAAGTATCATATAAATCCTACTTTTTAACAAAAAAAAACATAAACAGTTACCTATACAACTTTTAATTATGTTTCGTTCAAGTATGATTCAAGGTAAAAAATATGAAAGCTTATGTAAAATGGTTAATTTATCGCTAATAGCAATCTCTTACAACCTTTACTTATATAAAATGCAGACTTATGCAATTGGAACTTACCAATGTATAGTACATTACAAATATTTTGATAGACTCTACTTTGCATTACAGTATATTATAACATATAGATAAGTTAGTGGCTTATCGCCCACGGAGACTGCAATCGTACATAATTTCGAGGTCGTCTACCCATAGAATGACCACAGTAGCAATACCAATTTCTTTATGTTCACTTCGCTTCTTGATGATGTGACTTCATAAATGGATGCTGTAGGCAAAAGTACCAATAATATTTTTGTTGTATTGTTTCAAGATAGAGTCAATTTTAAAAGAGCATCGTAATGTATACTTTTTTATCGAGCTGTAGGTCGGTAACCATCTCTGGGACTCGTTTTAGTCTATTGAATCGAGATTATGAAGATATTAGACGAAGCCTTGAATGGTTCCACGTGGAAAATTATGCCGCGTGTTTTTCCAAGGATCAAACCTAACCTATCTCCTATATACCTTCCTCTGGGTCAATAATTCATTTTATCTACCAATTTTTTTACCATTCTTCATGCACATTTATAAAATGTGTGTACAAAGGCGGATTTAATTATTTAACCTATCATGTAGAAGTACCAATATATCAACATAAGTCAATCAAAATCTGTTTGTGTAGCCGTTTAGCTGTAATGTCGGACAGGTACTCAATTATCCTCAAACAACGATTATTTCCAAGCCAATGCATCGTTTTGCAAGATTTCAATAAAAATGCAGTAGATCTACATATAATACAGATAAGTTTACCAAACACAAATGTTTTGGCTGGTTGTGTGAACATTGTAATCAATGTAAAGCAAGATGAATATAAATAAGATTCCCAACAAAGAAACAAACGTATTTCTGCAACCGAACAGTAATAAATAACAACTTTGTATGTATTACAATGTAAGAATTTAATAATATTATATCATGTATAGATTGAATATAAAACTGAGCTTTTCGCTTGCTTTGAATAATTTCAACTATGTATTTGGAGAAAGATCACTGCGCTAATAATATATTATACATATTCACATAATATCCCACTCCGTCCGAAGGGCATCACATATAATTGTAGCCTATTCCTATTAACTGGATACAATTACGGGCTCCTGCTGACGGTGCTGCTACAAAGAATTAAATACCTATACCAAACTGATTGAATCATAAATTTTCTAATAATATATGTTAAGGTCTGTGTAGCCTGATTAGCGCAGTGGCTAAGCGATTGGACTGCTGCGCTCAAGGTTGCGGGTTCGATTCCTGCACGGGGCAAAACTTTGTGCGAACCACAGATGTTTGTCTCGAGTCTGGGTGTTTGTGTATGTGAATACTTCATGTTTGTGAAACGCACCTTCGATACAGGAGAAATACCTAGTGTGGGGCGACGTTTTTTTTTAAAAAAAAAAAAAAAAAACCTTAACATATATTATTAGTAAAGGTCTGTGTACCTTAACATTACCTGTATACAGGTTAAGAAATCCAACATGACGTGTGTTGCCGGTGTGTTACGACTGTTACGAGTAACTTAACCCTTGTGCCACCGCACGTTCGATTCACTATGTGTTACTTAACTTAGTTATTTACTACGAGTTCATTCGTAGCTTTAAGGTATATTATAAAGTAATAAGTAACAACTGCCTAACGCATTATCTGTCCCGTAAACCACTAGATAGTATCGGAACTCATGAGTAATAAGTTTACAGTCTAATACTATTCTAGGTTCTGTTTAGTTAAGGTACAAAGATCGTCTCCCCTAAGACAATGGGGAGGGGTTTTGAAATTTGATGCCAGCAACGTCACCGTAGCTCAGTTGGAAGATCGTAGCCAAGGTATGATGAAAGTAAGTCGTGCGTTTTTATATTTCTTCATTTTCCTAACAGTACCTATTAGTCAATAAGTAAGTAGGTCCTACATCCTACATGAGTTAACACAACGAACCGGCTTTTGTAGTGTCCACTAAAAATAGGTCTTTCTTTGTCGTTTTGTCCTCGGCCCCGAGCTTATCGCAGCTACGTAATCCCTGCAATTTCCTAATAACATTAAGACATTGCTGTACTGGACGTCCCACGCCTCGTATGTGACATATGTACCGATTATTAAATCGATAATCTTAAACAACCGGTCAAATGCGTGTCAAGTCATGTACAAGGTAGAGTTGAACTATATGTATAAACTTAAAGTTATTACCAATCACACTCCTGAGTGAAAGAAATATTTTTCTTGCTAATAGTGAACTTTTTAGAGGACAGAGTTGATAGAGAACGAATCCCTAAAAATATGGCAGACACTGCCGAGCGCTAAGTTATTTTTAAACAAAGGGACGGGATAAAGCCATTATAATAGTTTTAATATGCTATTAATCTTTCGCAAAATAGAATTAACAAGATGGGCGAGGCACGGATCCGATTAATCATAGCTGATACTTATCCTTCGAAGCGTGGAACTTCATAATCCAGGGCTTAATAACATTTGGAGAATCACAGTCTCTACTGAAAAGTATTGATCTTACTAACTTTCCAATATTTTATCTGCCTGAAATGCAATTCAAAATACCAAAACAAGTTGATTGAACTCGGAGTACATTCGTGAAAATGAGATAAAATAAGATTCATTGAACTGTAGCTGTTCATCATATTCATATTTGCTTTTATATGCACGACACTTTCATTTGAATACAGTACATAACAGTCAGTGCTAAACGACCTCGTTGTTCGACGAATTCTGTCACCATCGTGGTACAATTTCAAAAACAAAGAGCAATCAAAGTGCGTTTTGATCACATAAAATATAGCGTCATGATAAGAAACAGCATGCGTTAAAAGTATTGATTCGATTATAATTATCTATGTGTATCGATTTTCAAAACACTGATTTTCTACAATAGGAATGATTTTCTTTTAAATATGGCAAATATACCTATACGCAACAGTATCAAAATGATTCCTATTGCATTTTTAATATCAGAAACAAAAGGCAATCGATGTAGTTACTACCGATGAAATCCAATTCGCTATGACACGATGAGGAACCGAGATTTTCAATGTGCCAATTGCGAAGACAATAGTGGTTTAGTACTTACTACAGGTTTTATTTACTGACTCGGCGAGACGAAACTCTTTTACGATGCCAGCAGTGACTAGGTGTATTGTTCATGACCCTGGATCGGGCGTCAGGGCCATGAAGCCGTATAAACAATACTCATAACATATTATCCGTACAAATACTAATTATGAACTTAAATTACTTAGATATTACAGTATGTTTGCGATGCGTATTAAATCATACTTTTAAGCTCGTCTTGGGTCATCAAAATGTTTGTTTTATTAATAATGCTGTTGAAGATGTTTTTTTCTGATTAAATATAGATCAGAATATTTCTCAAGGCATTGACTGCTACGCAGCAGACTCAAAAGTAAATATTTTGTTCTTTGGTGCTCGGCATTTAAAGGGTTAATATAGCATAATATTGGCGCGGCGAACACTAGACAAATCTCTAAATATCCAATGTTTTTGCCATGATCCGAGTTATTTTTATTGTATATCTCATAGTCGAGACGACAGTGGGAGATTCAAATAAGTCCGTTTGACTAATACGTCGATGACCTCTAACAACGCAGTAGCCGTGGGTACAGGTCAGTGATATGTGGCTTTGGACTGCTGCCACTACTAGTTGTCAACCTGTAACGATAACACTTTGAGGGTGTCTGGTTCGGTAATGTATAAAAAGCATTTGAAACGTGAGGTTTTCAAATGAAGCCACTGTGTTATTAGATTATAACACCATTGCAAAGTTCCTAAGATGTCTCCACATGTACAGAAACCAGAAACAACCAGATCCATTGTTGAGACGTTCTCCAATGCTGCATAGGTACAAGTTCTTCAAAAACGAATCAAGTGAGCCGTAGAACTTAAGCTTACTTAATTAGCATTGCTGGTATTGTAACCTGCTCATAGTTAAACATCCTCGAATGATTTTAAATTCATTAGATTCGTAGATAAAAATAAATAATGAATAACATAAGTACTATCCTTAATAATTGTATAACTAAACAGTAAGACTTTTACGAAATAAAACTCATTACAACCTATATTGCAATTACTTGTTACGTTAAGTACGTTTCAGGTGCAACACCCAGTAATTTCCACTTATCAGTAGTACTAGTTAGTATCGTTGCGATGATAACTGGTGCGCATACTATGTCAACAGCCTAGTACCCGATTCCATGGAACTGATCCAAGTGCAAACAGCGATAACAACATAATAATAACAAGGATGCACATCAAATAAACAGTACTACATATTCTGTTATTGGCATTATCATGACGATGCCGGTTGAATACTACGTAATAGAGATTAGTACTGCGAATGTAATAGGATACACTGGGACTCCGATGCCTTACTAGAACTCACCGTGGCCTTGAAAAAGGTCAAAACACTACGCATGTAAAAGAGATAAACATAGGTACCTAATGAACCTACGCGGAAGCAGATAACAATGACAATCATGAATAAGCCTAATGCTTAGGCTGTCCTTATGTAACTTTCTGCGAACCTTATATCACATAAAAGGAATGTGCCATATAAAAAAAAATCACAAGCAGGTATTGTCAAATGTATGACAAGACATCTCTCTCCATGGACTATCTAAACTTCTAAACAAACCCACTGCTGCAAGGTTTATTCAACCTTAAGCATCATGGTACAATACATTCATCATAAGCATTCAAATGTTTGTTAACCTTAAGTAACATTATCTAGTCTTAGTTAGCCCACCGAGGTAAAAAGCCTGCTACTATTGTAGTCATTTACCTAAATAATTTGGTGGAGATCTATCTCCACCTAGAGATAGGACTCTATTAAATCTTAAGAGGTCCCGGGACTTCCCCTTGGTATTGACAACCGAAGTGTTTTCGGTCACCACACGCCAGGAGGTCTGTTACCTCTTCCAGGTTTCCTCCCAAAATGAAAAAAGGTCTAGTCATTTTTAGAACACGCTAAAGAAATACAAATTCACCCGAGACACGTCTCAACACCAGACAAATAAAGCCGGTTAACGCTAGCTTCAAACTTAACTTGTTAAGGGACTTGCGAAAGTTGCCACCCACATGTCAACTCATGTATTTTATAACTATTACTGTTGTTACGATGTTAAAACTACTTAGAAAGTTTTATATAATTTTGAAGATACACAAAATTCGAACGCCCTTATATATCAAAGTATATTTTCTAATAAAAATACTTACATAATACTAATTTCACTGATTCTAATTGCTGTCGTAATATTAAAAAAGCATCCTAAAGCAATTAAGGAGCACAA
The DNA here is from genome assembly GCA_946251915.1 of Abrostola triplasia. Classification (NCBI taxonomy): domain Eukaryota; kingdom Metazoa; phylum Arthropoda; class Insecta; order Lepidoptera; family Noctuidae; genus Abrostola; species Abrostola triplasia. The sequence continues at coordinate 8,130,106 of OX276428.1, read as the reverse complement.
CAAAACCAGTCGGCACAAACAGGCATTGATGATTCAAATCTGTTTATAACTAATCTAAACCATGCACCATAATTAATTTAATAATCCTAATAACTACCTCAGGGCATTCAAATAAAAGTAAAACTGTTCTCGTACTATTAGTAAGCATTAATTGATTTCGGCGCTCGTCTATAGAGTAAAAAACATATTTATTACTTATCGACAAGTCGTTTAAGCTGACTTCAACGCAAGCCTTTAATAATCTTTCACCGGAAAGCTAAGCATTCCAATCGCATAAATCACTTGCTAATAACTATTGAATGTTTTCCAAAGGCTATTCTTACCGGACTTGCCGCAGCGCGGGCTCCCCAGCACCACAACTCTTATTCGATTAACTGTCATCTTCATTAGTCCGTTTATAAAGTCACTGCACTTAATGTTAATGTATGTGCATCTAAAATCTATCTGCTACAAATCGTACTCGTTGAATATTCAAAATTTTCGATTTATAAGATCGCGTTGGTGGTTATATCAGCTGTTGTTCAAAGATGGCGGACGCACGCGCGCACAACGCACCTGCTTGCGAGCGACTGCCGTCCAACGAAATTGGCGCAAGGCGCATTCAGGCACGTCTATTAGTGAGGAGTGAGAGACATTTGAATATAAACTCATTTGTCTTTGACTGCGTTTTTTATTGCAAAAATCGATGCATTGCTTAGTAATTATTTAGAAGTATCTAGCAAAATAATTACTTCACTACTCCTCAGACTGTGATATGAACTCAAAACGTCAATATTGAGCTTACAGAACACAAACGGTAATTATTTTATTGTAATGCAACAAGATGTTGCATGATCATCTGGTGTTAAGATTGGACACAATACGTGTAATTGAGATCTGACCAACCATTTCGATCCCAGACTCTAGACCTAGAAATTAAAAATATACGAATGTAGCGTGCTTCACCTATTGCAGGCGAATCGAAAGTTTACACACGATAGCAACTGTTAGAGTAATTGGGCTAATGATGATTGTCTGCAATATTTTTTGTGTGCTATTTCAATCACGAGATCCAATACTAACGTCGATGTTTGGACAAAAAATTGACAAGCGTTTAATGGTCTTAAGTGAAATGTTTGACAGAAACGGACAGTAATCCAGAAGTCGCCAATTTGTTGGGTACAAGAAACGCAGTGTGTTTGTGGCGGTTCTATCAGCAAATATTACGGTTAGGAGAGCAGACTGCGCGCTTAATCCGTGGAATGTATGCCAACAGCCAATACGCGCCGACATGTGATATGATATAATGTACACTCGACGACTAAAGTAATGTCCACATCAATTAGCCGCTCTGTTACCTCTATTGTCTTGACTGTATGGCCATTAACAAAGATGCAGGTTTTCATGCGGGTTGACTGTTTTCGCAAATATATAGTTTGAACCACCTTACCTACATCAATCGTAATGAATGTGTCTTGTAAGTCCAAAAAAAATAAGCACAGCGAGCTTCCTACAAGCAGTGCGCTAGACAAATATGGCTCTTTCTCTTTTGACAGATCATGTAAGTTTATAATTGCCTCAAGATGAATCTCTTTCATTTGTAGGTCTAAAATTTTAAAACTTTTCGAGATCTCACTTGTTATACGTAGTTTTTACAATTAAACATTTTCTAAAAATATTCGTGTGGTAACTTGTAGCCAAAGCGGATTATTATATCGACTGTACTATTAGCTGAAATATTCACACTCAAACAGAACACTTAAGGTCCATCTATGATAATCTTACTGCAAAATATTTACAAGAGTCGTACTTCGATTCGTACTTTATGCATCTATAACCTAAAGAATAGTTTCACAAGGTTTTATTTTTATTAAAAGACTATAGTTCTCGTTGCAAATCTTTTAGATGGGAAGACTCAACTTTAATGCATTCTATAGTTTTGTTTTGTTTTAATAGGGCGCCCTAACGGTCCCGGTCATATAGAAGAATTTTAACAAGCTCTTTGTTGGCGTGCTCCTAATGTCGTGTGTTCTTAGTTAGAGAAATATACACTGTCGTTTGACTGAATAGCTAGATACACACCGAATAGCTAGAACATAAAAAGATATGGCAGCAAAATACGGTACATTTGGATAGTAAAAGTAGGTATGTCATTTACTGAATAGAAAATACAAAAGAATTTAAATAAAGCGTTATAAAATAAAATGGAAGTGCTGTAGCTTATTATTGACATGTGTTTGTATTGGAAATTTTAATTACAGCTTCGCTTACATAAATGTATTTTTAGTGTTCAAACAAATTATAATTTGCTCTCTGTGATTTATGATTATGCGAAGTTGCAGTACTAGTAATACAATCAACATTATCATAGTTAATTAAAACATTATATCAATTGTTTAAGAATTTATTTTACATCTACGAAACAAGTTGAATATTATTAATACATGATTTTGTAGACATACACTATGTTAACATAGACTAATCTTTTTTTATATTTGGTTTCTTATTCTATAGGTAACTCTATCAACGAAGTCACAAACAGAAAACATCAAAAGCCATGTAGAAAAATCGCAATAGAATTTCAAACGAAACTTGAATCTCTCTGGCCGGTTTAGCTTTACCGACAAGACTTAAGCTTAAAGGCGTCAAAATAAAAATGTAAGCTGAGATGCGAGGCAGACGATACGAGGATATTGTAAGACTTCTTTGCGGTTTGAGCCTTATAATAGCACTCACAAATAATGGCCACTAACATAATTTGTTGTGTTTCAAGTATTGGTGGTGGTTGAAAAATTTAGAAAAAACGATTACTTATAAAACTTTCAAAATGTACTCTTTTAGAATTTCCTAATGATACGTAAAGTTATTAATTACCGCATTGTGATGAAACACTGATGAGACAGAGTAGTGGACTATACAGACTTCTTAAATATAATTATAACAAAAAAAAATTTATAATGCACACCTAGAAAACAAACAACGAAATACAGACTCAAAACAAAATTGCTGTTTCTGAGATGCCTAACTACATTATTAGAACGCAAAGCAATATTCAAACAAATGATTCAAAATAACAGTATAACAAGGAGCGTTAAATTATAGATGCAACTACAGATGTGAATTTCGAAACATATTGTATCCTCCTAAATTATGCATGATAAGTATAGAAATATTTTATGTGAGGAACAATCTCTCAAGTAATCCTTGAACGGACAATATTATCTTCATAGAGAAATGTCTCTTAAAATAGGTAGTCTACTAGTATTTCTATTATTGACGCCCACTGATGACTAATTTTAATGATTTTTTATTCACGTAAAATTACACATCATATTTATTTCCACACATAAAAATAAAATTGTTCGCTGTTATCAGAATGCCCTACAAAACAAAAGTGACTCTTATCAAATCTGATGGTGTGATTCATCGACGCCCACGGTTTATCAAGATCCAGAAATGAAATGATAGAGACGATTATTATTAGCATATTACTACACTGTGAATTGAAAATGTAATTTAAACAGTAACAGCTGCTGAAGCCGAAAATCACGAAGTTAATTTGAGAAATGCATAATACGAAATTTCCTGAATTCTGTGGTCCAAATTAGGGAATCACTGATACGATTTCGTCTTTATCACACGTACTTTCTTATTTTAAAATAATGTGTGACTAATTATTCATATCCTATAAATAATAATAGGTAGGCTTCCTACATTTTGTGGATTATAATGTTAAGAAAAATAGGGCAAAAATAGGACAAACTCCTCAACCGCTACGTAAACCAAGGCTCCATAATTGTATTGGTATTTACTCCATAACTAAATAATGATGTAAGTCTGTGCCTGAATTGATACACGACTAGCGTACTTAGTTGGATTTAAGTTAATTTTTCTGAATAATTTCCGAAGCCAACGAGAGTTTTTAATCTAAGCAGGTTAAACTTCTCTTTTTGCGCATAATATACTCACCGGCTTGCTTAAACCACGGCGTATATTATACGCTAAAAGAGGATGCAAGTGTAATTAATAAACTCATTAAGATTACTTTGCAATTTCACACTGTCTGTAGCGATTGCAATTACTGTTCTGTTTACTTAAGCTTTCCGGCATTGTATCAGACACACATAAATTGCGTAATTTTATTAATGTGGAGAAAGGGCCTTTGAATAAAATGTAAAAGTTAAAAGCGATGAAGAATTTCACGATTTAGTACGAATGTATGCATATCATATTACTTAATTATTTATACATATAAGGTAAGATGAGATGACTAAGTACCTTCGAACTTATGGTTATAAATGTATTTACGTCTATATTCCCTTATAGGGTTTGAATGAGAGGTGTACTGGTATGTCCGCCGACTTTTTCTTAAGTATTATTCATTTAGACTTTTTTAACTTCAGGTTGGGAGCTTCCTAACATTAACACCTATTACCATAAAACAACGCGAGCACACGACCTCATGTTACGAGTCGCGTTTACGATCACGAGGCTGGCGATCATAAATATATTAATTTCATTATTTTAATAAAGTGGATACATTAAGAAACAGGTATATTTGATATAGAATACAATAAGTAGCACGCAGACACCATGTCGCGTCTCGCGTATTGAAATGTTGCCAATTCAGTAAATAATTTTCCCCTGAAATATTTATACCTTTAAAATAAATCGTTCCAAGAAGTTATTCGATTCCTGCTAGCTTCACTTAAATGCTTTGGGATCTCTTATATTGTACTCAATAGCCTTCACAGTTCATGAAGAATTTATATCGTGTTACCAGTTAAAAGCTTTTTCAAGCGAAGCATATCAAAATAAACAATTAGTTCTCTAGAAATTATCATATTCTCGAAACGATTTATTTGTGACTAAAATGTACGACATTTACGAAGAAAGCCAGCTCGCAATCGAGCAAACCATATTGTATTTTCGAATCCTTGTTAAAATATCTATTACATTTTAGAAGCTTAATCTTTCTCATATTTTACAGACACATTTACAAATAATCCTTTTTTATGTGCGTCATTGTTACAGCTTTTATTGCTGCCCATAAGTATTTATGACAATACACAGTCTCCCGACTACACTAACAATACGATTGTGCTCATCCATCGCGACGGGGTGACTGAGGAGTACCAGCCGCGGATCTTGTTACCCGAGCAACGGGGATTTTATTCGGTAGCCACCCGATCTTAATCGCGGTGTAAAATAAAAAGCGAAGAACAAAATCAAAACTAATTTCCGTTGTACACGAACGAGTTTTTATCGAGTGCATCATATTTAATCAGCCTTTAAGCGTTCTTTGAATACTGGCATCCTACATGCAGCTACGCATTCATGATAAAAATTATCGTTATCAGGTCGGTTCGTGAATGAAAGATTCGATCGCAGCTAATTCTTGGAGGGTCCGAACGTCACTTTTATTTTTGTAAGATCAAAACATTGGTGTACCGTTACTTATACTCGTGATTGCAATTGCAAAAAAATCGTTTAAGAACTGTATGCCAATATTGAATTCTTTAAAAAGCGCATGGTACTCGTGATGGTTCTAGCGTTTCTCATTTACAGGTGGTCACAGCCTGAACGTGTACACTCATATAAGTTTATGGCTATGTTAATCATGTTTATGTTTTTATTATAGGGTGACATGTTCAAAGTATAAACAGGCCTCCTTTAATAAATATAGTTATAAAAACAGAACGTGTTTGCGACTAGATTATGCAACTTTCCAAAGAAATTTCACGTTACGAAGGAATGTGGACATTTCTCAACGAAATCGAATCGTAATAATTTTAGCTTTTATTAAATCTCATGAATAAATTAACGACGCGTTCTAATCAGTTATTTACTTGATTGGAATCGCATCGAGTTAGCTGTTATGATACAATAAAGTTAACTAAGTTGAATAGCTAATGAATTGAGCACTTAATACTAAATTAGATTAGATTAATTGGTAGATATAGTTAGACCCTTTTACACTCGTTTATTGTACCTATTCGGGAAGTCTGTATCCAACCTTGAATTACACAATTCTGAAGTGAAATATGCCAAGAATGCGTATTTAATGCCTATTTAAGTGTCAAACGGAAAATATTACCGTTTAAATTTAGATCTACACTTAAAAATTTTGACCTGTACTAAGCATTTGACAAACCTAAGAATCGTTGGTAGCTATATCTAAGTCTATTGACCTGCTCGACTAACCCGATCGCCTTTATCGTCTCATTTTAACTTCCTCTCCTATTTATTTTACCATTTGCGATTTGTGGTAGCCTCAGAGTTTTATCATCTTGTATATCGATAACGAACATGCCCTGAACACCTTGGAAATCTAATCTGAGACCTCGAGATTCGCGGTCGTGCTATCCTCTAGTCGACCAACGAGGTAACACCGACGCCGCCGTACATATTAAAGTATTTAGGTGTTTTAGTCATGCCTCTTGAGTCACGCACGAACTATATAAACGGAACTCTTTTGATAGAATCTGCATTTTTTACATATTATACACAGTCTAAGTCTGGAATAGCGCATTCAAACCTTGCATGAAGTAAAATAACACAGACAGTTTGACTTCCCCTTAAATAAACGAGTGAATCGACGTGTTTCTTCATAATTTGCATTTTAAACTAACTCAGTTTAACACGTCAAACAAATTAAACACTTGTACTTACCTACCTTTAATTATAAGGTTACAAAATACTTGTCTCAAGTAATGGATTTACCCTAAAAACCACTTTAAAAGCTAACCTTTTGCATTTATATTAATTATCTTCCAATTACAGCTTCCATATCGAAAAAGTGGGAAGTTTTTTGTGACAGGCTTGGCCTAATTTTTACTGTCGAGTTTTTTGCCCGTGGACGGGTCATCGCACGTGCATTTATCTCCATCAGCCCATCAGGTACATGGACTGAATTATGCAAATTACCCGTTAAGAACAAACATTCGATATAATTGATGGTTCCGCAGATTTTAACCATTAATATCTTCGAGGTGTAGGAATCACCATTTTCACTAATCCGATCGGACAGGTTTCTCAGTAATTCTGTTAAAAAAATAATTGTGGGCTCAAAAGTGTTACGAGAAATTATTTTCGGATAGGTATACTTTCAAAATACCTTCAAGTATCTCCAAAAAGAAAATGATTCTTACCGATTTCGCAGTTCGACCGTGTGATTAAAGTAGCGGCCCTTAATTCTTTTTCTGTTTATAGAATTTGTAATGACGATTATTATTATGTTCATATTATCACTTTTTAACACGAGCATGTCAGTATTTTGTCAAAATGGCATTTAAATACATTGGTATGTGTAACACTTAATGTTAACCTCAATACCATAATAAAGTATGGCAAAATTAATATTATATCAATATATGCGAATTCTTTATTATATAACAGTTAGCAAACATTTGGCTTCTGTGGCCAATCATGCAAAAAAACCTGTTTCTTAAACAAATTGTTGTAGTTAGTTTTAGTTCAAAAATCTAAAATGTTTTTGTAGTACCTAATGCAATATTTTGCCGTGGCACAGTTACGGAATAAATTGATTTATGCCCTAGGTGCCGCTTTTTCAATGTCGCAGAGTTACTCTTTTTAGACATTCCGAATATTCAAAAACTTCTTTCTTGGATCGAAGTTGAAAACCTCGTTTGTCTAGGGCGGAATACAATGATATAAAACAACCTTGAAATATCGATTGACTGACGCAATCTGATTATTCAATTATGTGTTATTTCAATCATATTATTCGTAGGAATAAGTTGTGGTGCAGTATTTACTACCATTTTACTTGGTATACGCTTTAATGCAAAACTTGGGTGGACACGCTAAACGAATCATAACATCCCATGTTTTTACCTATATATAATCATAAATTTAATTTTATTTCATTTACTTATTACATGATAAACATATGAAATAAATCAGTGTCTCACAAAACAGTAAAGACTGTTCGACTATTATGGTACAGATTGTTTGTCATTTCATGTTGTAACTTAGTAGTAGGACGAATTCGGTAGTGTTCAGAAAAATAACTTTTGTGTGTGTATAGAAATATCACCCAATTGTAGTACGTATATTCAATATGGTTTTTATGTAAAGTAACTGTTATCAAATATAACGAGACTATCTTAATCCTTCTATCGAATAGATTACCTATTTAGAGTGGATCTTGGCCTAGTTTTGACGACTGATCTAAGGTAACCTAATCGATTTGATCTTATTTTCGATCGGAAATATATGTCGTCGGTATCTTCGTCATCTAGACGATTGTTTGCGTTATAATTATCCTTATGGCTCCATTAACGGGAAAACCGAATCAATAACGTCAGTTTGAAGAAATATTTGTTTCTTCGTTTACGTAGATTTCTTCAGGGAACGACGTCAGAGAATCTTGCATCATAGGTCGTCATTGAATTATGGAAATCTCACCTTCAGTTGTCATTTTATATTGTTCAGTCCTAATTAAGTAGGTATAGGTAATTTTGGTCACATTGCACTATGAAATTAAAGATCTCACTAGGATTATCATCCGATATACTATAGCAGTGATAGCCGAGTGGTATGACCATTGGTCTGTCAAGTCAAAGGTCGCAAGTTCCAACCCCGGCACGCACTATGTCTTTTAGAAATCATGTGCGTACTATAAATTACTTATCAGTTGCTAAAAACGGTGAAGGAAAACATCGTGAGGAAACCAGTACACCTGAGAGTTTTTGCAACGGTGTGTAAAGTTAGGTCAGAGGCCTACAGGCGGTTTAAGCTGCGACATTGGGTTGTTCATCAGCCATACGATAGGAAGAACACCTCCGATATTATAGAGGTCAACAGGCATGAAATATTCCATGGGTGGAAATCTAGTCATTCACCAAATTGTAAAGCGTACAATCAGGCTGGTAATAAAAATCCCACCAGAACCCTGTGTAAATAAGTATTAACATGTCGTGATAAACCGATCAGGCTTCGTTTAGTCCCGCTTTCCTTTTAGATGCAGCTGCAGGATTTGCAGGATCCAAATCACAAAAAACCATAACACGCAATCACTACTTCTCCATATGACAGGTGACATTGCAGAACATGCCCTGAGAAGACCTACAAGTGTCTGGAGATGCGCGAAATAATGCGAGGATGTCACGCGAACTGCCGGACGTCCCCAACTAAGGTACCCAGACACCTTACACGTTGAAACAAACGATAGGTTTTACACAACACGCGCGCGCCTGATGGACCCAACTGATAGTGTCAATACACTGGTAGGGGATTTACACACTCGATTTACTTTGTCACTGTATATTTTTCTCTTGCCAAAACATGTTTACAAATAAATATGTATAGAGGAATGTTACATCATTATTGTTAAGGGCTTATTACATAAATATAACATGTACTTGTACAATATACATGGTATATTGGTCGCTAAACAGGACTGCTGAGCACGAGGTCCTGGGTGCGAGTCCCGGGTCGGACAAGTTGTTATTAGGTTTTTCCATTATGTTATTCTCAATAGAATTACAATTTCTGGATTTGTGCCCTTCCCTTTTGGGAATACTGGCGTGATGTAACGACAGGCGGTGAATAAAAAATATGAGTGACTTTTTACTGCGTCTTAATTTGTTCTGCATCAAACACAAGGCACATGGTTTATTAGTAGTTCGGATACTAATTGTCATAGATTTGTATAGTGACATAATCTAAGGGCCTAAATCCACACCGCTCTATACTCGCTAGTTCATATTTTGCAAAAAGTGGATATCCACAGCTCTACTCTATTTATCTCTTCCGAGAATACAAACGCTATGATATACATTCTGCTAATAACATGATGTTAAGTCGACGTTCGTATTTTTAGTCCAGTCAATATTTATAGGCTCCAGATAAATAGATTAAGTTTTCCAGTTTGGTGTAGGTAACATCATTTTTCTATGTATAATTAAGATGAGATCGCTCGCATGCAGACAGTATAATTAACCTAGTAATAACCAAGTTATGTGGAGCATGTTGAGTACAAATAGCAGCTCCAATTAAACCTTCGTGTATTCCTAGAAAATCTTACAGTTATTGCAAATTCAAACTGAACAATTCATGCAAAATATTTTGGCTGTGCGCCAGTATTGTGGCTATTAAAAGAAATGAAAAAACAATTTTAGAGATTAAAATACCTATAATAATTATTCATCGGACAAATATTTACTATAATGTATATTTATGTTGGTTAACGCTTTTTGATCTTTTCTTCTCAGTAAGAGAAGAAACTTTTGCTCTGCTGTTGAACTGTGATAGACTTGTATGCTAAAAAGTTTTCATGTTATTCAGTACTCATTCTCTTGAACTTCTTGTTTTGTTATGTACTATATATACCGGTTAGGTTATACAGTATACTCACGTCAGTATTCGGGAATGCCTGACTAGTTTCGGACTCTAACGGAGCCCGCCGCGTCACCTGCTCATGAATAAGGGCTCCGTAAGAGTCCGAAACTAGTCGGGCATGCCCGAATATCGACGTGAGTATAACCGGTATATATAGTAGATAATATGGATAACACTCACAAAAGTTATTATAGTAAATTCTTGTTTTGTTTTTTATTTCATAATATTTTTAAAATATGTTGTGTTCGAATTGCTTATTCAAAAAATGAACATGATATGTGTATGTTATAACGAATTCCCTTGTTCATTTAAGCTCTCGTGGAAGTATCTGTACACGGATCTGTAAAGATATTGAAGTATAACAAAAAGGCTATCGATTGCTCATTGTTTTATCGCCTCGTGCCTTTCGAAAGGTCAATAATTTTTTATTGTCAATGTCTCTGATTCGCAAATAACTCGCTCTTTTATTTACTTCGAGAAAGTTGATTTCTCCTTTTACTTAACCCTTTAGGTAAAGAGCAAGTAGTCAACTAAATCTTTGTCGTCATTGCACGGATTTTCTGGAATGTGCTTAAGATCCGCTTCGCTTACAGACAAAGTCTTTGTTTACCACTTTTACCAGTCAACGTTTTACAGTATTTGTACTAATTTGGTTGTGTGTGTTCTAATTAATTCTAGATTAATAATATTATTAAAAAATGTCTTCTTTAAATTACTTAGTGCTTTGTGTAGCACAATTTTGAATAAAGTTTGTTTCATCACTGAAGTCCGTAAAACCATATCAGTATCAATATCTTGCAAAAATCATAAATCATCATCATCAACCGGAAGACGTCCACCGGTTGCCCGCAAAGATCATCAAAAGTACTAAACTATTAAAGTCCAAAACTCAGATTCTATAAACCAGTAAGTTAATTGGTAGAAAATAGTAAAGAACATCCTTTCCCCACAAAGTTTTTTGCAATGTACCATGACTGTTGATTATGTCTGCAAAGGTAAACGATGATAGCAAATTTTACATTTCAACTTGCCTTTATGTATTAAAGCATTTGAAAATTTACGCACCTGTTTCTCTTTTTGCCTACAGATAAAGTTAATCAGCATCCACATTACATGGTGCGCGTGAGCAAAGCAACTCCATAAATACAGCGGTGCGGCGCCGGCGCAGCGGCCCTATCGACAAACACGCCCTCCAGCGGCTTCGCACCACTGCGTCATATCGCGTTAACCGATGTTACCTCATATGGCAGTATACGTACTTAGAGAAACACCATAGAGAAAGCAGAAATAGCCAATAGTTTTATTGTAGTGTTATTTTCTTAAATGGCTTTAAAGAAATCCAGTTCCTTAGCTTTATGATTCCGGTCTCAGATCATCAGTCCTCTACGTAAAAGGCGAGTTCTTCAATAATCAGAACACATACCTACGTAGCAGAAGTTACATAAATTAGAATAGATATCTGTCATAAGTGGTGAGGTGTTCTTCAAACGACACTTTGCATTTCAACACTACTGATGTCTACAAAACGATCAGGCTATTCGGTACTTGCTTCTATACCTTCAATCTACATGTATTCAAAAATACCAAGATCCTGTATGCAAAATGTGAGGCACGCAGCCGCGTGGTAGTTTCACCAATTCATAATTGTACGTGTGTTAAAAACACCGACTATAAAAAGACTCACGACGTCACTTTGAGATAAGAAACTCACACAGCTGGGCTCTAAGAATAAAGGGCGATAGCCTTTTAATTAAAAGCTACAATCAATCTTTTCCACGTAAAGTAAATACGAGTCATAACTGTCTTGCTCGTTAATCTGTTTACAACCGAGAAATATTTGCCAATTCCCGCAGCATTACAAATCAAATAAACATGACAAATATGAACCAATTTGTTTGGTACAACAGTGATGTATATTGAGCGGTTGGAACAAATCCATATTTTTATTATGATCTGAGTGCGTGCAAGTTCAAGTTAGAACAGCCGCGTGGATAACATGACGTATTACTACTGTGTATGATTTCAATTAGTCATGCGATTATTTCTCGTTACTCAATACCCGAGTGTTCAAGGAGGAACACAAAAGCGATAAACAAAGCTACACGTTAGTAGCTGACGCCACTGTAACTCATGCTACGATACGAACGAGCTCAGATCACTTCTTAGAATGCAATTCGAGTTACTGAAATATTTATTTACTGTATCAGGTTCTGGTGCATAAATATAACACGGCTTAAGAGCATCTCTGATTTCTTTGTACACTACAAGCTTTTAATTATAGCTTTTGTCTTGAATGTTATTCGTTGGGGTATCTAGTATATGAGATAGATCGCGATAGAGGGTAGATCGCGTATCTAGTATATGAGATAATTTATTAACAGTATACATTATTTAGTAATGTTCACACTTTATTTTTATCGTTATTAAAAATATTATAAGCACCTCCTATAAACCTTGACGTTTAGTAATTAATGTTTGCAGAATAACAAGCTTATCAGATGTTAATATAAAAAAATAAAAACAAAAAGATTGAATGTAACTTTTTTATTTAATACCTTTATCGATCAAAAGATGAATTAGTCTCAAAAAACTTATTAAGAATTAATAAATGCGTATTCCGCCACTCACAAATCGCTTTGAGACATTCTGTTTACAGCACTGTCACACACAACGTCGTGTTGATAACATACTTAAACACAAGAACAGCGATGTGTTAATCTTGACATGATCAGACAAACAAAAAACTTTCCTTAATGAGTACCTACCTATGACAAGAAAACAACAACGTATAAGTACATTCAAATTTCCAAGTCATGCCTGTAACAAGCTCTAAATCAGATTAAGAGGTTAATTAATTGTTTTAAGGTCTATAAAATACGGATAAATACCTCCTTAACCCCGATCTAGTAGACAGGACCTGTCTTGCCTTCGTGCCGAGTCGCGAAGCCACATAACTAATTACTTACTAAACATTAAAATCTGTGACAGTTAAACCCATTAGCGGTCATAGGCAAAAAAGATAGCCAAGAGCGATCAGCCGAGTGCCCTCAGTGCTCAGTACCGTTTAAATTTGCCCATTACCTACATTAAAAAAGGTGTGAAAGCAGAGTAAGCATTGACCGTTCGATAATAAAATTTTGTGAAAATCGCGCCTTAGAATATCCAAGTTCGAAGTAGGATTATAATAAATACCGATTATCAAACATGGAGAACCTGAAAAAGAACATTCTATTTTACGTCTGAATATACCTATATATTCGCTCAGATAACCCAGTAAGTATCGTCCTAAAAAGAGACAAACAATACTGTAAGTGTTTGCTCTTATACTTACGAAACCCTAAGCATATGTATTAAGTTAAAATCTTATTTACTTACTGGACTCTAGGTAACGGTAGAACTTAATTTACTTTTATAATTTAGTACACTGTTATTTTTAGAGGCAAACAAAAAAATACTGACCTAAAAAGTTTTTACTTAGATCATATTTATAGCCGAGGATACAGTTGCATTTAAAAAATGTGTTTAGGTCATTTTCCTTTGTGTACTCCAGTTCTCATAAACCTTTGTGATATTAAGGCATTAGATTATTAGGCAATATATACGATTTTTAAGGCTGATCTGAACTGTTCTTTTTCTTCTAAGTTCTTGCTTCTCGACTTAGGAAACACTAAGTGTTTCTTAAGTCCATTCCTTTATCATAACATTTTGGTAAATACCTGATGCTGTATCGATTGACCAAGGTTTTGTTAGTCATAAATTTATTTATTTCATAAACAGTGTGCAATATACGTTCTGTAAATGGGCAACTAACCGAGGGGTGTGTAATCACGAACTCTATCGACACGCCGGGAAATGCAACCGAGAAATTATCTGATCCCTCCCATAACTTACGCTAAAATACTAAAATTGCTTTCACGAAATCTTTTAGTCAGATCTTCACGCTCTCAGCGCTTATTATATTCCATTACGATACCAATAATAGCTGAATACTATTGCAATTCCCTTTAAGCACTAGTTATCGACACATCTTAATTAAGAATGCACTTAAAGATTATTGAAATGTGTTTAAAATCAATAAACTTATCCTGCCACAGTTATCCCGTTAGCATCCCGTTACGAAAGTTGGTTCTTGCTAACTTGATATTACAAAAAAGGTTTTTGGGTTCCATATTGGTAGGTGCTTCAGCGAATTGTGGTCAAAACAGTCATTTACTTTCCTTAAACGACTCTTAAGTGTGTAGCCCGGTAGGCTGACAAAACCAATTTAAACATGGACTGCTTTCAGATCGTAAATAATCGTAGCAGAAACATATTGTATCAAATGTACTGAACCCGAGGCTATCCATACATTACGAGAACATAATATATAATCGCATTCGTTCGCTTTTTATTTTCTTGCGACCGTGACTATCTGAAGGCTAGATCGGCCGTCACGGGAATAAAGTTAACGTTGGTAATATGACACTTGAAACCTCGGATACGACCAGTCATCATCCATTATTGCTCATTCGCAACGATCTCGCCCTGATAATGTATCTACTTAACTTTTGCTATGTCATTTATAGAGAATTGTAGGTAATAATTCGCTTTGTTTTATTGTTATATATGGAATATTTCTTTAATAAAGCATGAAGTACGGTTATACTTGACGCTTTTATAAATCTCACTACAGCATAAGTAACATCAGCTTTATCTAGAAACACATAAACTTTTAACGATAAGGTATATATGTAATTGGATATAAAAAGACTAGGTGCTTTCCAATTCCATAAAATACACAAGGTTTTTGCACACAAACACGGCAGCAAAAAACTAGTGTATTGTTAACCTTATTCCCAGGAAGCTTTCAAGATTGCAGCCAACTGGGCAGCCAGAGGTTCAGTATGGAGGAATTTGCAGAAGTCATGTTATCAAACCCAGTCCCGTTAAGTGAAGCTGACCTCTGCATTAAGCTGCTAGGAAAAACGTTAATTAATTTACTCGCTGCAGTACTGCAGACTTGCATACATTGACTGCTACACTCATGACCCTTTTAACTTAACGCAGTTGAGTAGAAAACCGTACAGTTAGCAAGTATAGTGCGCAGAATTTCCTTCAGCGAGTCAAAGTGGCATGATCCAATAAATATCCTCGTATTTAGGTTCGATTTCCGATCGGTTTATTTCAACATTTAAGTCGAATCACGAGTGCTTTCGATACGGTACACGAGAACTGTTTTACTTGAACGATCGTTTGCAATGTTACCGCAAGTAGACCGACGGACACTTTCTGATGGTTTGTGGAGATAGGAAGGGAAGATGGAGTAAAGGTGACCTTATCGTATGGGATTTGATTTTGATCTATACACATTAACCTTCGAATTACAATTTTCATAAAAATGATGGTAAAATTGCTCAAACTTGACCGTACGACGTAATAAAAGCAAAATTACTTGAGTTTTTTGAAGAGAATCCAGCTCCAGCTATAACTTGGACTGCATTGTAACATACGGTTGTCTACAGCAAATGTAATGATGTACAATGTAACCCCTTCCTTAATCCTTACCGTTCCAGCTGTTGAAATGTAAATACCCTTCCACCAGACGGTGAAATCGATTTAACATTGAATACCAATTTCCATTACTCAGTTATTGGCTAACAGATCATAATCGTGAGCTATTGAGAGCGTATCCATGCGTTTGTTGTTGCTGGATACATTCGTATTTTAGTTGCGAACAGGGCCCGTTACCGGGTGAAGAGTGGCGATGTTGGCGGTGTGGTACAAAGACGTCGTGCTCCATAAATCGGGGAGACTATGACCTTCCGAGGTTAGGAGCGGTGCGGCGCCCGGCGCGTCATTGCGGGCCTAAAAGCCGATAGATATCGCCAGGTACCTGGATGAGTTGTATTGCCTCTTACTTAGTTGTATTTTGACAGTAGTTGCATGTTATAATGTCGAATCATAAATATCAGCTCCTGGCCTCATGTCTTATCATGCGGGTCTAAAAGCCGATATTTATCGTATAGCACTAGAGACATCTAATGTAGACTTTGCGAAGTTTTATCTTGATAGCAATTGTAAGTGATATTAGATGATCATGGAAACTTATGATATTTTTGTACACTACACAAATAATAAATTAAATTGATTATTTACGCTCTCAAAATCTTCTTAAATCCTGGTTAGAAATCCGAAATTCTAGTAGACAGTAGTCGCATTATCATGGCTCTAACAATAAAGTTTCCATATACATAAATTATATCGAATCTCTACAAGTACCTACTCTCTCTTTAGAACAACTAAATTAAAGTGACAAAGGACAGAATTGTAATTCTATTATTACGTGCAGTGTACTTTGTCTTCTTTAGTATATCTTGGACACAAAAAATAGAAAAACATGATTGAAAACACGGTAAATTTCCATTGGTGGTATTGGTGACATGTTAAATAGTTTGCCAATAACACAGTCTATGGACGGCAAAGTAAATACAAAACAAATGCAAAGGCTAACAAATTATATGGCATAAACAAACATTAAGTTTGATCGACAAAAAAGAAAGTTAATTTCAAACGTGCGATTTGCTAAAAATATTGAATTTCTATTACTTTTACAAATCCTATTAAACTGGGGTAAATTGAGTTAAGATAATCGTCACCTCCATACCACGAATTCTTCTTTGTGTATGTCATACGTTTTTGCGTGTTTAAAAAAATAAATCTTTTTACGGGAAATTAATAGACGTAGGTTCAAATTCGAAAAATCATTATGTTTTTGATTTTTTTTTAATCTGGTATAGTATTCCAACTAATGAACAAATCCTGTAACAAAATACAAAAGAGTGAATACGAAGACGAGCGCTAGTCAATAATGAAGGCTTTATTAAGTAGACATCGAACATCGTTGACAATGAATCTGATAAATGGGCAGCGAGACCAAATTATCGGGTTGATGACACGATAAGAAAAACACGAGATGATTATCTTATAACCTTATATTATAAGCTGTTTAATGCTTTTTATATTTCGCTTCATTATTCATACAATGTAATAATACCTTTATAAGGGGGCTTATTATCAAGATGGAGAGGTAAATTTTACCTTAACAGAGGTAATCTGTTCTTACCATTCTGGTTTGTATTCGAAAATTTACGCTACGCATTCGTCCTAGTCTAAAATGTATATTTAAATCAGAACACCCGCAGGCTATTTTAATTGTATCTTCTTTTTTTAGTCAATCTATGCCAACCATCTTCTACCAGTGTAGGATCATTACTAGCTGCGAACAAGTGTATCTTACCGCCTCCGATTCAGCTGTACCGAATATGATCAAATAGAAGTCTATTGGGTAACATTCGATCAAGTATTTATTGGCAAGCCTGTGCAGTTGGCAGATACAGATCGACTCCAATAGCCTGAATAAATAAGTCCGGGCATTTAGGCTCGTGAATTTCATGTTTGAGTTGAACATTCTTGTTTAGTAAAAAGTGGTAAATTGATGTGCAGACTAAAAGAAGTCTTATTTAATGAAGAACTAATAAAAACTGCGATAAAATCCGTAAACATAGTTTTATTTTAATTAAAAACTGTTAAACATTCATGATTATTCCGGCCCACCAAACATACACTAACGAATTTGTATGACGTACTTACTAATGAATAACGCTACCGCCGCATATCCTTTGATATGTAATTCATTTCACTCATTATACTCATTGAACTTAAACTCATTCATACAACTCTCAAGGAAATAAAACAAATGAATCTTACACAGGGCCGAAGATTTACCAATATACACCAATTTCTTTGTTTATTTCGTTTCACATAACAATAATTGAACATAAATTGTTACTAATAAAAGTGTCAAAGTGAAGTAAGCAGGTCGTTTCTTTAGGAGTATAATTGCGTATATGCTAATTTTAGCTGTAATATCAATTGAAGACACTTTAAAACACTTCTAATTATCGCCACGTTTAACTGTTATGCTTAACCATTTGATGGGAATCACCTGCAAATAAAGTGCCTATAGTATAGAAGTATTTTACTTACCTATGTGTACCTACATTATTTATATTAGTTATTATATAGTAATTTTTGATGTGTACCTGCATGTGTGTATAATTAGATAAGTTACAGCTACCTATGTTTTAGTAAAATTTGTTTATACATTGCAGGCTTTTAAAATAATTATAGGTACACGTGTTGGTAAGCAATATCCTTATATCTGGTCCGTAATCATTGTCACTTCGAAATCTACAGCAGTTGAACTTCATTGCATGCTAATACACTAATCAGAATCAAAAAGAAAAACGAATTTAGATATGTTCCTTGTACACTTACTACGCATTTCGTTGTATTACCACCACCGGTGTCTTTATATTATTAATTCAAGATTTGCTCGTTAAGTATTTCTGCCAAATACACGCTCATTTTGTCACTGTTATTTACTGTAATTTTAAGGGTTATGGGACTATACAAAGGTTTTTTCAAAAACAAAAGCTTCTCACAACCTGGATGTGTTAACTGAGGTGCGGTTTTTTTGTTTGTTTACTCACTGCTTTCAAAAGGCTTGATACTATCGATAACACTGTCGATATCCAGTTTGACGTCAGTTCCCTTGAGACTGGTGTGACACGTGAATGCACATTTATTAATGACACGCGATCTGCCATGTGTCCGTAAGTGATAGCAATTGTTTCCTACAATTATCTATGCCAATTGAACAATTACAGTTTGTACGTCAACATTCCACCTTACGAACTGTGAGATCAAGTTCATGGCTACAACTTTACTATTATACCTATATTACACTAATGTTATAAAGGCGAAAGGTTGTGGGTGTGTTTGTATGTTTGTTACCTCTTCACGCTCAAACGGCTAGACCGATTTTGATGAAATTTCATATGGAGGTAGTTGACACCCTGGATTAACATGGCCACTTTTTATCCTGAAACAATGTAGCGGGTAACACCACGGGGAGCAGCTAGTAAATACATAACTATGTACGTCGTTACTGCTCCAGAATATAGAATAACTAAATAATATTAGACAAATACATGTAGGTAATGTGTAGATGAAATTGTTTTTGTTCAAATCTACAGTACCTACCTAAGTACCTAAACCTAATTTGTAAGTATCCGTTCTTAAAAAGATTATATCAGTATATTTCCAAGGATACTATTTCATTAAGCAAAATTCTTGTTCTGTTGAAACCCTGGAAACTAACTGTTGCGAGAATGACTTTTGTAAAATAATAATAAAAAATATTATTACAACGTTGCTATTTCCTCTCTCTTTAATTTCCTGCACAACGTTGTTAAGGTTCCTTGAGGACAAAAGTCATTCAAGCGACGAAACAATAGCAATAAATTCATATCAGCTTAACGCGTAACCTTTAATTACGTAAAGAATATTCCAAGCATGACGTTACATACGCGTGCTGATAATTACTTTAAAACTCTGACGTCACACCATTTAAATTATGTTTAAATGTAAAATAATGCGAAAGTATTGACCAATTATGCGCTCTCAGCCCTGCAGTTGCTTGACCTTTCTGAGTTCCATGTCAACGGCCTGTTCGGTCCAGGAATGTATTATGTCACACAGCGACAAAAAAAACTAATTATGATTTTGCACGCATTAAGAAGATTGACCCACCTTAATGTCAGTACGATATTAATAACGAAACAGCTGCAAATTCCCTGCACATACAGTCGAGCGTAAAAGATTCTCCCTGCAATTTATTTTATCACTGTTTGATGCATTGGTTATTCGTTTTTAAAAGTTTCGTTTTAAATGCCACGAAGTCCTTTGACCAACGTCGATTTCACAAATTCATCTTCATTTTACTTGGGCCTACAAACATTAATATTCCCGTTGGAATTATACAAATTACCCGGAGTCTTATCAACATATCAGAACTACTAGGTCACCTTGGCCACACGAGCGACTCATTCGTACTCGTCCTAAGATGCCTTTAACTTGTGACAGGTCGCTATTATTATAATACTATGATTACACATCGCTCGGAGCCGGGTTATTAATAAATAGTTAATACGTGCCTCCCCACTGTCCACAAAGCGACCACGAGCCTTAAATCATAAAGTAATTACCGTTCTAAGATAGGCTTTCTTCTTGAGATTGAGAAATGAGTCGTTTCAAGATGGGCAGAGATATAAATCACAGCTGTTGTAACTATTGGTAAAACTGTAGCATGGATTCGCTTGTCCATATTATAAAGGGATAATACGACGTTTGTTCGTATATTGTTTGGCTTGTTCTTTGAAACTAATTCTCGTAATAAAACCAGCGCGTGTTGGCGTTACGTTTTAGTATTGTAATACGTTACTTTAATATCTGGACTAAAAGTCTTGGCGAAAGAAAATAATCAGAGGTAAATTATATGGTATGACATTTATTATTATGGTTGGAGCACATTTGCCAAATTGGCACGTTATTTTTCCGCCCATTTACATAACATTTAGCTGCAGCTAGCAGTTAATAAACACGTGAAGCTACAAATTACATAAATACAATGTTTGGGTACCGTTCTTTATGCTTACAGATTAACTCAAAAGCATAAAGTGGGTAACGTGTGAAATATATTGCTGAAAGCAAAACTGTTCTGTTAAAGACACTCACGTTGTGGTTTATTCAGTACATAGGGAAAGTCAGAGCCCAATAGGACATCATAACATCTCGGGTAAAGCCGCGGTACGATAAACTACATAGATTATAATTAAACCAGTAGTCAATAAATTGTGAGCAACAAGATAGGCGATGCTATTCATTTCACTTTCTAAGTAAATACATCTAATTTAGAACATTTGCTGAAATCAGTTGGGAAGAGTTATTTATTGGCGTTTTCACCTAAAATTGCATAGCAACATCTTTGGACGAACTTATTTTATGAACTATAATAAATATTAATGTGTTCTGTGATTCTTTTTTAAGAAACGGATCAATTTAGAAAAGTTTTGGAAAATTGGACGCGTATCAACAGAGTTAAAGAAAGTTCGGTTTCAGAGTCAGACATCCTTTTATGAAAGAACTTAATAGTATTGTAGAGTATAACGTAATAATAATTGCAAATTTCGTTTGTTGTTGACATAGAACAGGGAGAATAGGCATAAAACTCTGACTTAATGACTCAGGTGACATTCTCGACAGACGGCTTTACGTAACAATATCAACACTCTGATCGTTTAATGGGACTCAAAGTGCCAACACGTGTTACCTACGTCACGGCACGTGTCTCAATAAGGCAGTGGGTTTAATGAATGTGTCAATGTCTCGTGCACCAGCGTCATTGTTTTTAGTGTCCGACTTCCTTCAGTGAATTCAATACAAGTGGTAAAGTCAAGCCACCGAGACTAACGTAGAAGAATACTATGAGAAAAGACTTGCTGTAAACTTACCCTGCTTTATAATCGCATCACCATACTGTGTTAACAAATTGACCTGCCCTGCATAGGGATTATGGTAAATAATAATATATTTATATAAGTACCTATATTAAAAGGACCTGGGTTAAGTATATATCGCATAGTCGGTATAGAAATTATTAGATTCACCAGCGAGATGAAACGAACCAAAATCAAGCCTACATTTTTGTTTTTAAATTACATGAAGTGGTAGCTTCAGAAATAATTACATATTTCGAATACGACTAGCCATAGGCTTACATGTATACCTACTATACCTACCTACATGTATATAGGTATCCTGAAAGTACGTAAATAACGATGCCACTCTGGCCCAGCGTTCCAAGAATTCCCACGTAACTGTACAAAATAATTAAATTCTCAACAATATCAGCTATTTGTTATTTTGTATCTTACACTGGTTACCCGATTGGTTAAAATATCTGGCAATGCGTATGTCAGTCCCTAATAAGGGAGATAAAGACATTCACACTCTTTATTTATTACTGACACCTGGGGACAACTTTTAAATTTTAATTAACCGTTCATACTCTTTTTGTGCTTTATCCAAATTAAGCTACATACAAGCGTGCGCTTTGGTAAGCAATATTTTTGACAGCATAGATTATGAAAATGTAATTGGACCGCCTTATTGGTTTGGTAGGCACAAACTTGATAGTTCGCAGTGAGGTTCTGTACTCTATTCCCATATCGTCAAATTATAAGTAGGTTTTCCTTTAGCTGTTTAGATATTTTTAGTAGCAGTTCGGGCGTTTAATATGCCAACAATTTAGAAAGGACTCGTCTCTACGCGTGTAAAAAGAACAGCTCTAGCTATTTCAATTATATATTTTAACATTGAACTTTAAGAAGTTAAAATCTTTTCTATCTCCGTAAAATATTAAGATTGAAAGCGCTTTGTATTTACTACAATATGCAATGACCTATGTAACTTTTAAGCCCATTCCATTATTGTAACTTCGAGATAAGCATCAAAACCTCTTAGACTTTGCACAGCCGTCAAAGGAAAAAGGCGAGAACTTGCATACAATGGAACTAATGCAAGAAAAAGAATATCGAGAACTTGCCATCAATATCCTTTTATTAACACTAGTGCGATATTCAGTCATGACCCTGAGATTGCAGACCGGGGACGTTTATTCGCTATTCATCGAATTGAATGCAGTGCGAGTGAGCCTCAACAAATGGACAATCGGATAAAACGTTGGTACATCCTTGTTCTGTGAATACATTGGAGATTTTTCTATGATTAAGATATTGACATTCGACTACGAATCGACGAATCCATGGACGAAGGGTTGAACTTCCTTAAGTAAAAAAGTAAGTACTCGACACTTTTGTTTAATACGCATTCATTAATAAAAAATTTTTTTTTCTCTCGCAGTAAGCTCTGAAGGAGCTTTCACTGCTTAACCGGGTAATTGGCGAGACCTAATAAAAGGCCTCCAGCCAGGCATTAACCACCTCAAATCCATCAAGTTACTTATAGTACCCACTAGGTATAAAGGTATTTGTTCAACATACATGTTTGATGTTAAGTAGAGAAATGTTTGATTACTTAACCTATTTCAATTTGTAAGAACAACGTCGATCAGTATCACTGCAATATATTACGTGAGCCCATTTCTGATACTCTTGTCTTCTTTTTTTCGAAAGAGAATCCACTTTCTAGTTGATTAAAAATCAGGGCATGCTTATTCTGGAAGACGATTACAAATGTTATCAAAAAATTGCGTTAGACTATAATGACAGGATCCAGATATAATTGTTTTAGTAGATCTAACTCATCTTAAACTGTATTTGGTACCACGCCAGGGAGACATAAATATGACTTACACATAAAAAGTTTGAAACCACACCTAGATAAATCTTTTGGGTCCAAAAAATCAGTCTACTTTACTAAGCGTATCAAAACTAGTGATTTTCCGTTTTTATGTACAACTAGCTCCGCCCCGTGGTGTTACCCGCTATATTTTTTCGAGACGAAAAGTAGCCTATGTGTTAATCCAGGGTATCAGCTACCTCCATATGTAATATAATTAAAATCCATTCAGTAGTTTTTACGTAAAAGAGTAACAAACATCCATCCATACTTCCAAACTTTCGCGTTTATAATATTAGTAGGGAAGTGTGATGCACATTGCACATATATTTTCAATAGTGTGCACTCCTACAGCAGTAGTAGGTATACAGTTTCGTATTCCAATATCGATTAAGAATACTCCATTTCATAAACTTGAGAAAAAAAATAACAAAACATTAAAAGTTGGTTTACAAACATCATAATACTATAACATGAAGTAGGTACAAGTTGAAGAGTTGATGGCACAGCACAGACAAAGCTTAGCTGCGACTTGCGAGGTTGCCACTCGTGATTGATGGCTGCGCTTTGATATCCACCTGACTGCAGATTTATCTCACTTACACCACGTACTTAGCACTGCTTCGTCAGTTACTAGCTGTTGCCGCGTAAAATCTTATTAAAGTAACATCTTACTATGTGGTTGTAGGTAATATTCCAGTATTGTATCAAATTCCAATATTTTAATGAGAACTGCGATAAAGACTGTTGACTAAATTTTTTAGCATGCATTTTTTAGCCAGCGTCCGCTAATATAAAATAAGTAATTATTAAAAAGTATTAAGAATGTTCCGTGCTAAATAACTGTTAAAGTTCTCCTGGTCTGATAAATTGCATAAATTCCTCTATTCAATCGGTAATGAGAACACAGAATTTTTACGTTCACAATCAGTTAAACAAAATCCCAGGCAGGTAAAACGAAAGCTGAAATATTTTTAGGTGAATAAAGTCATTAAGATTGATACAACAGTATATTTAATTTACTATTCTTAAGTTTAAAAGGGACAGCTTGTTTCTGGGTGGGATGCCATCCAACCCACACCTTAACTGTTAAACGTTATAATTAAAGTTAAAGAACCACGATGTAAAAACCGATCGTCTTCAACATCTAAAATGACCCAATTTTATGATGTCAGATATTAATGCCTCAACGGGACAGTCTATTTGAAATTAACCTAATTACTTATTATGTCTGCGATTTATAAATAATATCACTAATTTATCATGGTGATTAACAGATGAGATATAAAATTAAGATATTTATTTTATAATTAACTACTTTTGTGGAGTAGCGTGTTTTATATTTTTAGCCGGTTTTCGAAAACAAATATCAAGTCGTTTGACCGACTGACTACATATCATACTTGTATGTGTATATAATTATATATGTATATAATATATATGTATATATATATATATCTTGATTATTTAAAAAACAAAGTAACTAAAACGAAATTACCCGTACAAAGTATTTTTATAAAGTGCACGTGCGTTTGATGAATAACATAAAATACACCCGCATTGGTTTATTGCGGTTTTTGTAATGGCTAGCCAGCAATTGTTGAATCATTTCTGTTACTATGTCTGCCCTTTATAGCCGGCTGGTCCGCAGCGAAACTACTATCAACGTTGGAAGTCACGAATAAATCGAATTGAATAACCTTTTATTTTACAAACAGCTTCCTATTGCTCATTGGAGCAATAATTTATGGGTAATTACGTAATAGGATACATTGTTGGTAATTATGCGTTGTTATAAGTCAATTCAAATATCGTAACTCAATTACTCTAAACATTCAGGAAACGTCAACGCACGGTAGCGAATACTGCGTCGGTATGGTGAAGGGCTTGCATAATGCTCGCTGATAGCGGCGGGCGGCGGCCTCTGCGCGCTGACAGAAGCAGTTAGGCCGTGTTCACACATCGCTTGTTAGACACCGCACAACTGCCAATTACCGCGACATACAACCCCCATACACACTCACTTTCGCCATCGAACGCAGCAATAAGCGAATGTTTGCGGAATTTTAAATTGCAAACGAGATGGTAATTAGCGAAAACAACTGCTTAAAGAGGTAGCTAAATGCCACCGAGGTCCGAGGGTCCTGTATGGAAATTAGGGACAAATTACGAGTCCACTCTTACTTTCGTTTGTATAACAACAGTTACATAAAACGAGCAATTTATTATTTCTTAACCCGCTCCATTGTCCTGTTTAAAGGGTTTGTGTAATTGTTACAAATCGTATAAAAGAACGTCGATATATCAATCGCTGTGTATCGATTTTTGCGATCGTTCATGACACGAATAGATCAAAACAGTCGGTCAAACGTATTCCATATCTAGAACCGATAATCGTATGCGTGCCCGGGCCGAGCCAGCTACTTATGCAACTTATAAAATATTGCGAACTCATAAGCGCAGTGCGCCGCGGCAGCACTAAGATGAAACCAGAGATAGAGTTAATCTAATAAGTCAGATCTGAAGCCAGACGTCGACCGAAGTAATAACTCACGGTTGAGAAGCCAGAGGTTAATTAAAAATAGCAACTTCAATCTTACGTGTCAGAGATGGAGTTAGATTAGGAATCATCCGATTTATACAGCCTGAAACACTAAAGCGCACTTATTTAACGGGGAAGAGCAATCAATATTAAAATAATACTAAATTACGAATGCTAACATCGAGCTTGCTTTCTATGTTGTACAATAAAACGATAACATTCTAACGTCTAACATATAATATACGTTTATTGTTAACGTTGAGCAAACAAACAGCAACACTTTTGTAACACCCATTTACGCTTTACAAGAGTTTATTTCTTAACGTTCTTGTACTAATTACGCAGCGTATAAATCAACTGTTGGTTTTAGTGCCAAATCTCTCGAACGTATCATGTTGCGCCGGTGTGCGGATAGTATCTAACACGTATGACGCAATTTTGCACTTGAGAAATTCAAGCTATCAATTCGCGGCGTTCTTAATCGCAGCGACGGCCAGTCATCACTAATCAATTTGGTGTATGTTCTCCGCATCTTACACAAACAACCACTGAGCTTGCTGGTTGCAGAGCTCTGTACGCAAGAGTAATTACAAGTATCTTTGAATGTATATGATGCATAAATAACGCGTACGTATCGTTGTAAGAAGTATTCTATGAAGTACATTCGCATCAAACAACTTGCGTTATAATAGAGTTCCGTTATCCAATTTCCAACATTCCTCGTGTTGAGTTATCAGATCGTTTAAGTCCTGTAACACCCTTCCAACACTGATAGAATCCCTGATTTAAATGCGTATTGAATCACAACGAGAATCGAATGTCATACAAGGATGTGAATAAATATGTGGGTGGAGTTGTGAAATAAAGCATTTTACGATACGACAAATGTGAACTGCCAATAAAAAGGATATTATTTTAAATCAGTCATCGTAACAAAGTACCGATCATGTAACAAAACTGTTTTATGACGGAGTGAAACGTAACTGCTATCGATAACAACTAGTTTCAGAACCGAGTCCTTAATTGCTGTTGGGCAAAAATATTTGCAGAATTTGATGTAACAGATCCAAATTGATTTTAAATCATAACAGTTACAGCATTGCCTTACAGTCACATATCAATATAAAGCCCTATTTGATACTTTTCAGCGTTTCATAAAAATAACGATGAAAAATATAATACCGATTTGCCATCGGATTACTCTATCAAGATAGCGTGTCTACTAAAATGTTCTAACTTATTTATTATGTGCAGTACATACAGCAAATATAAAGAACTCAAAGGTAACACCTTGAGTATAGTACAATGGCGTCGTCGCCTAAGTGGCTCTCTACAGTGTATCGGCGAACGGAGCTTTTCAGGCCATCTTACGGGCTCTATATCCATTGAATATATCGAATCATTTTTTTACGTTAAAACGTGAAACAATAAGATTTTTCAAATAACAAAGACTTCGCAAAGTCTTATGTACTGCTGGACATAGGCCTTTCCTAATAAATAATAATGATTCAACTGAGATGCATATTTTTTTAAATTATTGTTTAAAAATTCTCCATTAAATAGGGCCAATTTTATTAGAAAGGTGACAGTGCAATAGCACACGTTTGCTTTCTTCTATTCCCATACAATCTCTTATGACTAAGCACATCATTATATACATATAAACAGCATGCTAAATAGTTGTTGGCCTACCTCAACAGCCGCACGTACTAGACCTTAATTTGATACCCAGATTCACTGGACACATTCACAGATAACCGTATGTAGTGATTTCTACCATTTATCCTGTCAATCAATGCGCATGAGTTCCTAACAAACGTCGGTCAAAGGTCCAGGTAAGCTTCAATCAAATCAATACTTGGAGAAATGTAACAGATACCTTGTAACACATATGAACACCACTGACCCCCTTGTTTCCGTCAATCATACTGGAACCTACGGTAAGGTATTGTTTGCCGTTAGTTAACTTTTATAAAGTACGAGAGCACGTCTCGCACATTAAATAAAGTTGGCTCCTTAGAGGAGACCCTGATTGCTGTACCTGCTCGTTACGGACCGTTGCTGGTACCGGAGATTGTGTTACGGGCGTATTAGGCCAAAGCTGTTTCTGACAATACAAAATTAGAGACAAGGTTTTTTTTCAAGTTAAATATAACAATTTTACTGTCCAAAATGCTTTGTTACTATATAAAATAAAAAATAAAGCTGCATATTTCATTTTTATGGTAAGGTCCAATACAATGCAAAAATATTCTTCGTAAAATATAAGATTTCCTCCTGCGCTCTTGTTGCCCTCAAAAGTAAAACCAAACAAGTTGCCCGTAATTAAGCCAAAACTCTGTAAGGAAAGTGGGTCGTAGGTATCTCTCACTGAAATAGTTTCACCACTCATTGGCTCTCTGATCATATTTAATTTTTGTGAGGTGAAGGACCGAGTTGCGTGTACTGTTTGCGTGCATGATCAATACAAGATTCGATTCCGGCACTTACTTACCGACAGGCCCATCAATTTCAGGACACATTTCGGACTTCGCAGAACTTTCGCCAGAAGCACGAACCGAATCTGATATGTATCAGCAACGTGGTCATTAATACAACAGCCGCGTCGGACTAGGCTGCGCAGTGTTGCAACGTGTTACATGCCGAAACTTCAAGATAATTTTTATGTCATTCAATTAGGATAGGTGTGGCGTCATTGTCACATGTACCTACTGTCATTATATTTATCTTCTCCGCCGAGCGTTTCGCCACCACCGACCGATGCTTAATGCAAGAAGGTACAAGGCACTGCACTTTTAACTTCAGGTACTATCCACTGCCAACCGAAAAGATGGTCTCTTGTTATGGTTAGCGAGTCTATGTAGAACCTATATAGCTGGTGATTAGGTCGGACCTGGTTGTTTCACTAACGACATCATAGGAACAACATGCTTGTGGCAATATATCATTGCAATAGTTCAACACCAAATCTTTGCACATGAAGAACTTTAATCTGCAAGCGCAAACAATAGTTGTGTATATAATGCTACCCTTAATAATGGCATACATTTTAACTACAAGAAGGAATCATAAAATAATTGATTATTTTAAAAGTTATAAACAAAATTACAGATACTCGTTAGTAAACAATATTCTAACTGTAATATCTAAATTCAAATCAATGTTCGTACGCAATAGTAAATATGAATAAACTAAACACAAATACTTGGGCGAGGGCTATTATAATAAATTATGTTAAACAAAAACTGTTCCACTGAGTGTTTGAGCGAATATTCCTCTCGATTCGTCTCGGCGCAGGCGCCCTGCTGCGCCTATCTCAGGTATATCGCCATCATTGCGCCATTACTGTCTTCCTTCAGCTACTGTAGATCAAACTCGTGCGCAACCCGTCACATTCATACTTGTAACGGTCCCATGCAACTTTATACAATTTAAATAATGAGAGAACTGTTGCCGTTACGTCTGTAAATTAACTTCAGCTCCTTTTGAGCGCGTTGCGTGCTAGTCACGAGTGTAGTATAGATTTTCCGGTTATTAATAGTTTCACACGTCTTTATATCATTTGCATCCGTCGGTCGACTGCCCTACATATGATTTTGCAATCTCCAAAATGCCTCGTGTATTCTGGCTACCACATTTTGGCTTGAAATTGCAACCACTTCTGATGATTTATTATCTTTCCATAAATTTAATATGTAGTACAGTTATTACAGTGTCAAAAGCCTTAATATTCAGCGTTTCAATAAGTAATAATAAATATTGATATTGATGAGCATTTTTAAGAAATCATGTGAGGTCTTCAATCATAAAAATCTAATGCGATAAACACTTAAAAATATTCAAATGAAAAAAACATCTCTGAATATATTGTAACTCAAAAAGTGAAATTGAAATGACATTGTAGTTAAGAGTTTGATCGTATTCCTTTTATATTTTACGAGGCCACCGGTCATTATCGTATGTCTGTTTAGAGTAATAAAAGCTGTGATTGACAGTTGGGGGCCATCCATCATGAGAGTAAAAGCTAAAAAGTCAGCCGCAATATTAAAAAAAAATTGGCACATCACTGCCTCCAACAATGTATTATTCAATTAAACTTAAAGATTGACATTGTACCTATGTACCTATGTATGTATCAAGCAAAAATTTATTTTGCCCAATGAATAATTTTTATTTGTAATAATATTTCTTTGTCCAATAAATTTATACTAGCATGTAGAAATGTAGATACAGCATACGTTCTTTGTAAGAGAACTCGACCCAACAAATCTTGATACATCGTTAGGGCCTTTAAACAGGGCTCCATTTAGGGTAAAAATACAAGTCCAGTGAATTTAGTTTATTTAATCAATCACTAATATCTTTGTAACTGTAAAGATTTTTACCTCCGCATTATCGTTACCCCAAGACAATAAAAACGTCAGTGTTATTCATGATCGTTATTCAATTTGAGCGTTAACAGCCGCCATTTTATATTTAGGTAACTGACATTAATATTGTGAAGTGTGATATTGACATGAAATCTTAACTTTCGTCATGCTGCAATTGATTTGAAGAATAATCACACACGCAGGTCGAATTTGTTCATAAATTGTTACACCGTTAACTTAATACGATGTGTCGGTTAAAAGGCGAGAAATTTGTAATTTTTTTTTGCTGCGAGTTACATGCATCCATCATCTGTTGTTTTGGGGACCGTTAACGGCCCGTCAGTACTTCAGCCCCGAGGAAAAGGTCGACAGAATTAATAGATTTCATACTTCGAGCTTCGGCCCTTACACTGTACATAATTTACACATACATTTAATTTAAGTAGGTTTGCGGTCAAACCCTGAAGTGACGCGGTGGGTGGGAATTCTTGTGATCCAGTTTTCTGTTTCGAACAGAATATTGAAACGCGTAGCTGTCAGAGAATGAAAACAAAAGCAGGAGTTAACAAATAGCGACAATAGTTATGAGAATAGGGGTCTTAGACTCTATTAAATCATCAATATAATGGCCGAATAGGGTTCTATTATTAACTTTAGTCATTAGCCTCCACTCTAACTGGTCTGTGTGCTTTTGCCCAACATTGTTAGAATAAGTTACCAGTCCACACAATAAAATGCACAAGTCGCATTTGTAAGAGATGTAATCTGTTCACAAGGGCTTAATACTTTAGTTCCTTAATTAAAACTACCAATCTACGTAAACACATGGAACTGTAGCATAAACCCTGTTGGAACTAAGAAAGGAACATAAAATAGTTGTTGCTCGTATTATGCACGCCCCTACGATGATTCGCGAGGCAATAAATTTAATGCAGTGGACAGCAAAATTGTTGTTTTGACCGCACGACTTTGCAATGCTTTTATAAAAACTTTATGCTTCCTTTTATTTAATAGCCTATTGACAGAAAACGTTTTGTATGTTGTCATCATTAAAGTTATGACTGGTTTTATGCGGTGCTAATTGTTGTGTACTTTTTACGCTTTGAGTTGAGGTTTCGCTCTCGCTATGTTTTACGGTCACTGACAGTGTAATACCTTGTACTCAGTTGTGATGCAATAAATATCGTAATGTGGAGCGGCAATCCCACTCTCGTGTCTTCTTTCCTAACACGGGCATCGCTGGAGCAAAATAAAGCGGTCCCTGACGTTCGACGGGATGTCGTCTTACCAAAACGGGTCTCCCCGCATTCAATATGGAGCTGACATTTATATTTTTTACCTTACCTACTACTTTCTCAAGATTTGTAGGCTGCAAAACATTATTCTATTGAAAACCAGACGGAAATAAATTTGAAACTCAGATGTGATATCGGGTGCACTTTCTATCTCTAGATAGTATTAATTTGTAGATAAACGAAAACATGTAAACTGCTTTAATTGATAGCAATCTAATATGTCAATTGGAAATGAAGCGATTATAAGGTTAAATTGGTCGCCCCAGTCCATTTATTCTTTATGGAAATTACTGAAATGCAACTTTATCTTTTCGGCATTCCGCTGCTCCTTTACGGTATGAACATTTGTCAGGCAGGGTCGCGACGAGACACCATAAAAGACAACCGGTAGAATGTTCGCAAGTCTCCGCACTACAGCCAGCCACCATGCACACCATGTACCAGACGTTGTACTCAACAAACACATTTATTATTCCCAGATAGACATGATATTCCCTATCTTTATACACGAAGAATACAGAAACGAGTTTTACGTCTTATTTTCGTCTTTATTCTTAGCGTAAAATAATATGTGCATCCGTGTTTATCGTAGTTTACGTTTACTGTGCAACCTTCAGAGTAGAAAGGATGGTCTATAACAATAACGAATGATTATGTGACCTCAGAGTCTAGTTATAAAAAGTTTGACCCACTCTATAGACCCCAAATCTGAATTGAGAGTTTAAGTAAAACTTAATGGTAACATCAATGAGCAAACTTCATAAGAATTATTATCATTAAATTTTACGACTACTTTTTAATCGTTTGAAACACTATAATACGCTCTAAACGCAGAACATCAACATGCTTTAAAGTTTGCCTAGTTTATATGGGACTAAGCTAGACGTGTATGCTGATCAAGCTGCCATACGACATTTCAGGATTGGTGTCCTTACACCTTAGGCAAATGAGGGGAGCAGAAAGAGACCATAAAGAAAATGCCGAAATAATTTGGATGACTTTCTTGATATTTGGCAAGTGGCGCAGAATCTTTTCTTCAGCACTGAGACAGTACGGACAAACTTCTAGTAACTTCATTTTGAGCACTGAATTAATATGTTATTAAAACACATGCCAAACAAAACAGCGTTGACAATTAGTAAAGATAGTTCCAAATGGTGCGTGCATGGACTTGATAAACTGTCATCCATTTATCAATGTATTATGCTATAATTTAAAACCATAGCGTTCATTGCCAAATTCCAGTCGGGATAAAAGATGCGACAGGCAGTCTGACGTAGAAGCAACAAAAATATGCGTGTATTTATAAACAGCAATATTGAATGAGATGACGTTGTTTAGTATAAATTTAGATGAACTGTTCAACGTATTTTTAAAGATTAAAATTTTGTCTATAAATAGACACAATTGACTCAGGCTTTTAGTTTACATAGTTTGTAGTGAATCACAGTTTTTTTAGGTATGTATTTTTTATTATTTATTTTTTTTATTTCATGGTTAAGTAGCCAGATCGAAGAAATAAATAATCATTGTTGTCGAATTTTCAATTTTTCTTTGCATTTTCTCATTCACTAGATATATAACTAGTGGTGTAACTCAAAAAGTACAAAAAAGGCACATAATAAACTCTAAGCCATTAACTCATGGAAAAGAAATTATTTATTTCGCATTAACTTTCTGTTATGAGATACCTAAGTTGCTAAGCCGTCAAGTGCAACTAGTCCTTTACTCGGTTTCTCGATTATGTCGTAGAGTAGCGTCGCATGGTGCTATGTGACGCATAGGTGAATAACACCAGCTTAGCTGCCGTTGAACGCTGAATGATACATAATATACTCAAGTCTGTCGGTCAAGGACAACAAGATCGATTTACGTACACTTTTTTAATTGTTTAAGCGTGTATTATACAACTTTATATATATTCCAAATAGTTGCAAGCCTATTATCATTTAAAGTTTTTGCGAGTCGACCGCTTATGCATAAGTCGATATAAAAAATAGGTGTTTCGATAATAATGATGAGTAATCGAGAATTTATGTGGTCGATCCTGACTGCCTCTTTCGTCCGTTTTTAATACTGCACCTATCTATCTACATTTGAATATTAGAGCATCTCAAACTCATCTATGTACGTCTATTTGTACCAAATAGTAAACTAGGTAATGACTTTACAATGAAATTTAAAAGCACAATATAATCTTTACTTGGTTAATATTATTTATAATAGTATGATTACAAATACTATAGATACTGCCAGCATCGTAGACATTTATGTTTTCTTTATTGGCAAGGGTTTTATGTTTTATCTTTAATATTACGTTGCGTTTAATTTCTTAAGCTACCTTTCTTGGCTTTATATCGCTGTCGAAAGGTACCTATTTCATATTATACCATGCCTATTATTTTATCAAACCATAAATTATTGTTTGTTATTGCCTGTATTCCTTAAAGGGAACCGTACAAGTTGTACGGCAGCAGTCACACCTACATTCTGGAGACAGTCCTGTCCTCCTCCTCTGTAGTTCAGAACGAGCCTATTGTCATTTATTGCACACACACGATATATTAGCCAAAACTCGATGAGTGCTCTTGGGTTTTGACTCTTTCTTATCTGGGAGGTGAAGAGCAGATACTAGTAAAACCAAGAGTTGTGAATGGTGGTGATGAAAATAATACAACAATAAAATTATTTGAATCATAACTTTATGTTATTTTTCATCCAGTTCCAATTACTCTTTAGCCAATCGCGGCTTTATTTTGGCACAAAATATTTCACTTCAAAAGGATGTCTCTCAATTATTGGACAAAGTCAACATTTACATTCCATTAAAAAATCAGGCCGCGGTACTAACGTGTATTTACACATCTGTTTCCTTTCAAATTTCGTAACGCGTGACGTAATAGGGAATTCCTTGAGTGGGTGTGACGTATTCGGCCGACGCGGCGCGTCGATGTCCGGCAGTCACTCCTGCGCAGCCTGCGCCCTGCAAATGTCAAGAGTGCTGTTACGTAAACGGCCCAGTTACCGCTACGACCTTTGCCGACACCTTTGAAAATTGACTCGTGTTTTAAGGAAATCTTGACACCCGTTATAGTTTGGTGGGTATTGGAAGTCAAAGTTCACAATTGTTCTTGGAATCGAACGTAACAATACCGTGCTGTGAGCGTAACACAAAGTTCTACGTAATATGTAATTGAATTTACATAAAAGGGCACACGGTATTTTGTTAGAGCTTTCAATAGTTCGCTTTTTTAGTATGGTTTGGTGCTTATGCACGTAAGATATAATATCCAGTAGGAACTAGGAAGGTAAGATCTAAGCTGAAGGACACAGCGTCAAAAAACCTTATGAAGATGCTGCGTTGACCGCATAAATATTTTCTTACAGGCATTAAAAAATAAGCGGTTTAGTAACTTCGACATCGTAATCATCAAAATTAACACTTGCGGCGCGGAACTCAAAGATAGCAATTTATAATTAGTTTCTCCAATAATACTACTTTCGCAGAACGACAATCTCGATAGTTGAATTGCATATTCTATCCTTCCTAAACCAATCAATATTCAAACACTCGATTTCAATAAATTAAACATGACGTTTTAATAAAACAAAACTAGTGATAGTAAACATATGAAGTCGGGGCGTGTCTAATGTTTACATCAAATAAATTAGAACGAAACCGGTTTATTATTAATTGGAGCATAAGAACATTACCGTGTGTGAGTCTAATTTGTGCAGTGGTTACGTAATCTACGAGTGTGTGTAACATGAGACCGGCTGTCCCCTAACGCTGTGTAGCGTGCCGACATATCAATGTACATGTTCACACTTTTGCAACATGTGTTATGACCTTTTTAATTGACAGGCTGAAAAAACACGGAGCGACTCGTGCGCTGAGCGAGAAAAGATATTGTGTTATACAACGCGGAAGTTATAAGGAAATGGAAAACAGGGACTGTGATGATGAGTGTTTAGAATTGACGATAGGATACGCAATGAGACTTAAGACTACACTTTCGTAGCACAAAAAAGCGCCATTGAGATAATTAAGGTGCGTCGTAAGTATGTGCCATACACGACATAAATTCACAGCTGAGTAATGGTCCTTCGACTTCGATGTTTTTATGTGAACTTAAAAGGCCTCCAAAGCTTAAAACGCACCGAGTGCAGTTTAGATCACCCCGTACACCGTTTTGCTACGCCCGGTACAATTCAACGAAATCCTTGAAGAAACCCGAGGTTCCGTATCTTGTAATAATTACACAATAATAAACCTGTTTAATATTCTCCGAGCGTCCGATATGAATTGCGGAAGTTCATATTGAACAAGAATTCTTTTTACATGTCTATATCTGATTCCACTAGGTGAGCGCAGTCACTATAAAAATATTAAAATGTCAGCGCTTAGATTACGTTTATATTAACTTAAGCTGAGTTACACGTACCTAAGGATAGTAAGCAGGCTGGCACCATATCATCTCTTAACCATCAAGGATGCTGCACATATCCCGGAATGAAGTAAGTCATAAAGTTTAACCACGCCGTAAATAACAATACCGTAAAACACAAATTAACTTGGCTTTAACTCTAAGTAAACTCATTTCCGTCATGTCTTATTTTAACAGTTGTATGGTATGTCATTAACTTTGCTTAAATACTTACGCTAATAATACAGACTGGAAGCAGATTCTGGGTAACACTTCATTTTTATTTAACGAGAATTAGAGGTTTCTATTAAACCTGTTAAAAGACCTTGAATATAATATAAAAGCTAAAAATTCAGCATAAAGTATATTCACTGCCACCTATTTAGATGATAATTATTTATTTATCTCTCAATGGGGAACATGATTAAAAACTAATTCTAGATCTCAATTAGAACATATTGCAAAAGCTGGTGCCTGTTGTAGGTTTTTATAAAAACCTTTATTACAAGTCACCAGGACCCTTTGTGGCTATACAAGAAATCTAGGCCTCTCATGCCTGAGCCGCTGTAAGATTTTAAAAAGAAAAACAAAAAATAATATATAAGTACAAATACGTTTAGATGGTAATTGCGAACAAAGCTTCAAACAGTTAATCTTACATCAGCCTCTCATCACTTTAAAATCAATATACAGTTTGTAAAACTATGTGTAGGTACTACGCGAATTACCAATAATTATCAAAACATGTTACATGAAACAACAGTTTTATTCAACTATCACTAACATTCAATATCCGTTTTGTTTAATTTTAATTTGTCGGTCGTTGTACCGTTTGACAGTCTACGGCTGATTTGCACCAACTACAGTTATCGTCATATCGTCTGTTAATTCCATTGTTAAATGACTGAAGCTTTCACACGTGTACATAATGTTAGACCCGTTTAACGGTTTAATTAAACGTTAGTGTTAGATTGTGCAACTCAGCCCAAATCACAACTTATCGACAGTGATCAGCAATTTATGGCACTCATGGTGCAGAACCTAGAACGAAAGTGATAGTATATAAAGCTACAGTACATAAGATCTTCCTTCATTTATTTGTTTCCTTCTCTATATGATGAGATGCTTTAGCAGTAGGTTAGTCTTAGGCTGTTATTATTTCCAGTATTACAACATTTTCTGTCATTCTTTTTGGTAGAAGAACCAGATTTTGATTAGCGCTGTATCAATTAAAACCTTTTTCAAGCTTACTATATAGAGGTCTATTCTAAGCGCCAACCTCGTAACAGAAAAACTCAATAACAGTTTACCGGCTTGCAATCACGAGACCAACGAGTCATTCAGCTTTACGAAAGCCTTTAATCAATGTCAAACTTAGGGAAAGTATTTAATTTTTGCTTGCCTATTTGTAATTTACGGTGATGCAATGGCCGGGCCGAAATTAGCTTGTATTGAGTTAAATTGTACGCTACCATAGTGTTGCTATTGTCGTAGGATAGTAAATGACGCGGACTTATATTTTATGTTTATTTTTTTTGTCTTTGTCTCGACTGAATCTAAGTTTTGAAATGACAAAACAAAAGGCTTCCAACTAGACTAACAAACATATACACATAAAGACGGCAAACTTAGGAGTTGGAAATTTCAGTAAATTAAGCAGATATTTAAAACTAAAATTCAGTTGGTTCGGTTCCGACGATTGCCTTATTATATAATTTTCATTTGAGTATTCAATACTGCCACACTCTACTTAGGTGCCCAAGCGCTGATCGAGGTAGATACCTATAGGTAAGTGTTCCAAACCATGCCGCGAGCAAGGAAGCGGTAGATAAAATCGCTACAGTTTTTACCATTAGACGTAGAAAATATAGAGATTTCTACAAAACAAGCCAATGGCGCCAATATTCTATCAGTAAATAGGGGTGGTCGGCGGCGCGGGCGCAGCGCACTAAATCACGCGCTAATAACTACCAACAGTGATACGATCGCAGCTTTCAATAATAAACTTACCCAATTGTGCTGTGCCTTTCATAGAAAGCACACCGTGAAGTTCTTTACCGGTTTCATTCGACAATTACTAGCAACAATGACATTTCCATTAACTATTATTCTAATAGAAGATCTAAATCTAGATCGTAGCGTGAGATATAAATGCATTAACAAACGCACAAGTGTGGTAATTTATTAAAGTTTGTCGAACAATTCTATTCAATTAATTGCTTTATAGTCTCGAGTTTTTGTGGTATCACTTTACATTTATCAAATATCTGCAGCGTTTTTATGCTAAAGGAAAGCGTGGGTTCTTAATGGTAGATTATGTAGTTACAAACCGTATTCAGCCATCATAAAATTTATTACGTTAACATTTATACATACCTGCATATTTTAACGCTGCGGCTGTAGGCGCCGAGAAAACTTTATGTAGAAAATATAGGTACTTAGTCATTATACGCATTATTAATATGGTACCAAAATAAAATAATTTTAGTAACCTGTATTCTACAGTAAATAGCAAGACTAGTTCTATGAAATACCCCATAACATGATCCTTTTTACTGTGTACAATTCCTAAGTCAGGGGAATTAAACTCAAGATTGGACTAACGATGCTATCAGGGTTTATTACAATGATTGTAAACTAGAATATAATTAACATAAATTAAATAAGGCCATAAAAACAATTCAAAAAGACAAAATTAACTGACCAACCTCTCGATCACAATTTAAACTATTTAATATTCAAGGAAATCAATTAAGCGTATAATATTTTAATAGACTATCAAAGTGAAATTCCTGTCACTGAGAATTTATTATGAAAGTGAAATGAGTTAAATAACGTGCGCCTGTAATAACTCCGTAATTAACCATAAACACCCAATTAGCCAGCTGTTAATACTAAGCTAATATTCATTATGGAAGAGTATGTATTCTGTGATGTTTTTATATTTATAATTATCTTTTTTTTATTTAGCCACAATGTGGAAAGAACCTTCATCCTGTACAAAGAGATTAGAGGAAAACTATTGTTTTAGAAGACAGTAATAAATGCTATCTAAAACAGACTGGCAGAGAATTGGCAAGCTGCAAGAAATTCACAAAATGCGATGGTCTCCTTATTTACCGATAGTTTTTCATTTATGTTTCGTCCATTTAGTTAGTATCAACAAAGTCCATCATTATTTTTTTCTTTTCCTCTAACTTGCCGATGGTTAGGCAATGCATATTTACAAAAAAAAATTTTAGGTACGTAATAAATGCGGACCGAATTAGCATTTCTATCGCAAAACCTTCAAATATTTATGACTTCTGCGAATAATTTCATAAATATCTCTAAAATACTTCGTAGACTTATATTAGACTTATACCTTACGCTACAACATAAACAAAGATAAATATCTCATACACTTAAAACGTTACTTAAAGCATTTCCAATACGCTGTTCACGTACACGAATAAAAAAATAGGCGTAGCAAGGATTTTGGAGAGTCCATGACACCCACAATCTGTGTCATGGGTGCTGTACTATGAGCATAAAATATTAATCGGTCAGCTGCCTTACACAGATGCACTGTAAAGTTCGATTGCGGTCGAGGTAAAAACTATCAATTAGTCCATCGCTTTGTTTTAATCTATTGTCCTCCATTACGACGACGACCTGATTAGCGCAGTGGCTAAGCGATTGGACTGCTGCGCTAAGGGTTGCGGGTTCGATTCCCGCACGGGGCAAAACTTTGTGCGAACCACAGATGTTTGTCCCGAGTCTGGGTGTTTGTGTATGTGGTATTTCATGTTTGTAAAACGCACCCACGACACAGGAGAAATTCCTAGTGTGGGGCGACGTTTTTTATAAAAAGAAAGAAAAAAGAAAGAAAGAGAATAGAAGACGATGTTTGGCAGCACGAATTGCCTGATCGAAGATTTTAAGGGATTTTCCAGAAATTGTTCCCAAATTAGTTGAAGCCAGTGGGAAAACATTCCACTGAACAATGTTCCACAAATGCTTCAATAGAATTTTTCAATTGTAAATCCAAGAGATTCTCAACAGCAGCTTTAAAATGGTGACTAATTGTAGGTTTTATCACATCATCAATTGAATCATCAGATGCACTTGGGCTATTGTCAGCACACCTATGACATCTTCTTCAAGCAGGTTATAGGTACTATGTCACTATAAAGTTTCTATTATAATAATATGGCATTTCACCTAAAATTAAAAATCCGTATTTCCATACCAACAACATTGTTTATCAATTTATTGGCAGTATCGCAACAATATTATGACTTTAATAGTCAGGTATCAATTTTTTTATTTTATTCAAATTTACATAGTTGCGATTATGCTTATAAAAAAATAACCTCTGAACTTACAAGCAAAAGCACTATGCATAGATATCGTTATTAAACACAGTTGTTGATATCGCATCCACATTTGATAGCCATAAAATAATTCATTCGTATGCTAGAGATTTGTTTAGAGAAATAGTGGCTTAGTGGGCTTAGTGCAATACAACTAACATAATAATAAATATTAAAATGCAGAATAAGGTAGGCATGACTAATTTTCTAGGACTCGAGCCCTCTAGGCGACCTATGGCACGACAGCATATTTAGTCAGTCACAGTATGTATGAAGAAATAAGCTTATTCCAACATAGGATTATTATTTCAAATTCTGTAAAATATACAAACCCATCTACAGTTTGTAGAAAATATTTCATCGTAGTTTTATTGCTTACTTCAAGCACTAGGATTTTTCTAAATAATAGTCCAAAACCTTGACTGCGATCAAAATCTTAGTATGCAATAATAGTCCGTATCTACGTGTAGAGCAACCAATTTATTTTAAGAGTATAAACTACCAAGTTGGTTGGAATCAATGAGCTTTATAAGATAATAGGAAATGCAGTCTTTCAAATAAGCCTTCACCGTGAGCCTAATAGACAAATACGAGTTACGACGGACACGTAACCAACGCATTACGTTGATGCGTTTAGCTGCACTTTCCAAATCGTTTATTAAAACGTAGGTTAATAAATGATGGTCGGCGGGAATGAGCGGCGTGCTCACGCGCATCACATGTCACGGGGCAAACGATAAATCTTCTTTTGTTTAGTACGTGTAATATGTTTTAAGAAACAGCGGCGTTGAGTCAC
The DNA here is from genome assembly GCA_946251915.1 of Abrostola triplasia. NCBI lineage: Eukaryota > Metazoa > Arthropoda > Insecta > Lepidoptera > Noctuidae > Abrostola > Abrostola triplasia. The sequence goes on along the minus strand of OX276428.1, from coordinate 8,088,735 downwards.
GCCTCGCGCAGGGGTCATCTAGGAGGCGCCTGCGATGACGTTACGAACACAAATTACATAGTGGGAATAGATGGGATGTAATGCAATACTCAAGCTTCGGACCTACCCAAACAACGTGTTTTAAATGTATTTGGATCATCACTCTAGCAAGTAGAGCTGGAAACAAAGCTTATCCAAATACCCATTACTTTCTGTATAGGCCAAAATTCTTGGCAAACAGCAGGCACGAAAATAATTGGAAAATTTTAACAATGTCGATTTGGCTTCGAGTCAAAAAATATTTTGTAGTATCAAGCCTGGGCAGAGCTGCAGCACTATGCAATGCTAAAAAAATAATTTATTGGAAAATTGAAAACAATCAGGACAAATATTCAGTGAAAAACTAGTTACTTAGGTACACAGATAAAATGGTGGAGGAGATACTTATAATGCTTCAACTAGCACCTATTTTCGCAACAAGACCCTTAACCAACAAAACGAAGAGCTTTCAATAAAACAAAACTGCAGATTACACAAGTAACACAAAGGAATGATAAGAGTGTTCAAACAATACAATGGGCAATCTTTATCAACGTTTACTGGCCGTCACGATTCGCGAGCGAAGCCAAATCCGCCCATTTCACAACACAATGATTAAATAATTTATAATTGCAGCCATTAGGAAGTAAAGGCCATATTAACCGGATTCACTGGTAGCTTACATAAAGCAACGCAAGGAGCCGAGGAGTTCTTACAAACGCGTATGCAGATTAATTTTAATAGCTCACGACTTTGATCTAATCCAATTTTTATCCTACCTGTCTTCTTGTTTTAATAGGCTAATCGACATTATTACACATTGAACGCTAACAAACCCTTGACAAACAACAAAATTCTAATGGACGTCAAAGTACGACAAGAAAGTTCATCAAACTCTTATCCAGCAATCCCATCGAAGCCTTCAAAAATATATTCCAACATCGGATCATAAAACTTGTTAGCGCCACTCCTAGATAATAGCGACGGGACAAAATCAGAAGACATTACCGTCTAACAGTAAGCGATAAAAATACATCATGCACTTAGCAAGAAATACAACGGGTAAATGTCATCGCGGACTAAGTAATGGATCGTGAGCTCTGCAGGTACCTTAGGAAAGTTCGCCAATATCACGAATTATGTGTTAGATACAGAGAGTGTAGCTTCGACTACCTTTTATTTGATCTGTTCCCAGTATTCCCTGCCTATAGAACCAAAATCTGATTTGATTTAATATAGCTTAAGAGGAAAATGTGATTTTAATAAATCCACGACACAAGAACTGGTATGAACCACTTCTTGTTTACAATCCGCTCTTACGAATCAGTGTCACTGATTTCATTTACTGACTTCGCGATCACTAAAGAATCAAGAGGGTAGATTCTAGAAATTAAGAAGGTCCAGTACAAAATTACGTCTAGCCAATAGCAACAACACATAATGTACAATATGACTAAAGTCAGACTATGAAGACAGTTGCGTAATGCTTATAGGGTTTTACTAAACCCACCAATTTAGGTAAATCAACAACAAATTAACAAGGCTTCTTATGAATTCACTTACGCAGTCTCCACTTATTAATCAGGCAAAACTTGCTCTGCGGTTTGTAATACGGTATCAGTAACCTTTTATAACCAGCCAATAAATCAATAAGTATTTTTATTATATCCCTCTGATTATTATGAAGAGCGCTGACTTAAAATACCCTCCGGTTTTACTTTATTCTCATGATGAGGTAACGATTGCTTCAGACGGGTGTAATATTACAGCTTTATTGTAATTTTATATGCATATTTAGTGAATTTCCTGAATATAAATTAAACTTGATCATTGTAACCATCAATAAGGTGGTCATTCTCTGTGATTATTTATTGGAGGTATTTTAACTATATTATACTAGTGGCTGCGGATCAGACAGAAGTCCTGCCTATTTATGACCAGAGATAATTGAAATCGGTCCAGTCATTCTTGAGTTAAAAATCGTGTAGCTAATCCAATTTTTTTTATGATACAAATAATACAGATAGGTAGATATACTTAATAGAATTGCGGACCTTTAGTGTAAGATTGAAGGTCCGCAAATACTTATTCTAAGTTATGAACATCAAGCGTTTATTTTTCTATTCAAATCACGCATCATGACAAAAATATCCGACCAATGCCTTAGGTACACTTTCGTAGAATATCAAAACTTACGGTCGAATTCACTTAAAAAATATTGTGCCTACTCCTAAAGACGTCTATTTTGACCAACCTAAATTAGATTGTCCAACCCTGTAAGTACTCAGTTGTGAGAAATAGAATAACATGCAAGCAAGAAGCAAAATAATATTAGTTTTTAGTATTGCGTGAGCTCTACACTAATATGGGTAGCTCATTACTACTGATCTCTATAATGACCGAGTCTACCACTATTAGCTCACTTTACTTCACACTTCACTACAGCGCGGCGTTACCAGTTTACCACCTATATACAAAAAGGTACTTTTCTATCGATCAATTCATTTATATTCAGAAAATAATTTGGCGCTGGCTTTCGATCGATGCAAAGTCAGGGGTCAAGTTGAAGCATTTATCACATGTTTTGTGTGTATATTCGTAGCTTTCAATTATTTAACATGAGCGGGAAAACCGAATTTTACATTAAAAATCACTTTACTACCTCCAAACAAAATCGTTGTCTAATCTAAGTACAAAGAAAAGTCTCGGGGGGTATCATCTATCTCGACAGATAACTAATCACAAATGTATGCAGTTTCGTATCTCACCACTTTACGCATTCTACTCGTATCAATAATTCTGATTATGAAAGTAATATTTTTCTATTTTTAGGGAAACTACCATGGTTTCACTTTGTCGATATCAAATTGTGTCCATCATATTTATTCAGTCGTTCCATATTCATTATGTCGCATTAGATAATTACGTAGAAAGTTTATAAAGGCGCTAGTACAGCTCATAGTAATTAGCCAAGCAGATGAGTACTACTCTCTCTGCCTATGTGCACTTATATAAATAATCATTAGAAAGTTGTTACCGGCTTGTGCAATACCGCCCTTAGACCGCCACGAATCCTGCGCCCCTTCATTAACAGACTTTCACCAAGGAAATGCAATTTTCTAGAAAACGGTAGCGCGAAGACCATTGCAGTTTCTGTTTTTACCCGTCCGTGAGTCGCCGCGGGCTCTGTTACAGCATAATGCGACTTAACTAGGCTTTGAGAAACGACCCACTTCGGCGGGAATGTAAATCGCTGTCTTTATTCCCATGCGAACTGTTGGAACGTCAAAAATTTGCTGTTCTTACATTCCTTCGTTTGTATTAACATAATATCGGCCCGTATAATCTGCATGCATGCCGACGTATCAATTTGCATAATAAACAGTACCATAGAAGATGTTCAGATATCCCGCATTCCACACCCGATTAGTCCTTCACCTTTCGCCAAAGGAAAGGAACACGAACCCTGGCGTCTCAAACAATAGACTGGGTTGGTTGTCTACTTGCAAAACTTTCCGCGATACTGCGCTCACGTTGTGACACTGCTTTTTGTGATTTCTTATCTAGAATTCTCATGAAATATTGCTCACGGACTAGTTTCACGTCAGTTTCACCACGCGTTGCCTCCTCAAAGGTTATCATGCACGTAAATGGGATGATCAATTTGAGCATGACATGTCATGCATGTCTACCATTTTATCAAGCAATAGGAGCCAAATGTAAGCTTCTATCGGTTACTGTTTACTGTACCATCAGTGTTTCAACTGAGGGCACCCCAAGATTTAGTTGTTCGAGGAACACAATGAAGTGTCGGAGTAAAGGAAAGCTGCAACATGTTTGTCTCGGCGTGAATCAGTCGTGATCCGTTTATAATGGCTCCAGTCAACGCCTCGCATGTCTGTAATTATATAAAAATCTCGAGGGATTAAACTCCGAAGGCGCGCGGCGTAGGCCGACCACGCGCGCTTATGAATTTACAAATAAGTCTCCGTACACACTAGCTGTGAACAAAGAAAAGTTAATAAACTTGTGTAAAAAGTATCTCCATTTGTAATGCTGTAATAATTTAAAATATCCAGCATCATATATAATTATCCTTAAGAGAAAACACTTTAACCTTTTGCACCGTTTACTTATTTAAAAGCTGTCGTTCTGTACCAGCCTTTACACTGATAAGTGAAGAGATATAATGTATGCAAATCTTAATCTACCTTTTGTAAAACATTTATAATATTATAATCTAATATTACAACAACAGCTTTCTTTTAACAACTTTCATTCGCACTATTAAATCTTTCTAAGAATGATTTAGTTGTATGAGAGGCGACCGTGGGCCGAAACTATTGAGTAATCTATTATATCTATACCAATAAATAATAAAATTGCGAATGGCAATATTTGTTTGTTATAACACTGAGCGAAATCTTTAATTGCTTTCGTTAAGTTTGTTTATGTAATCGATATAGATGCGATAAATTTTATATTGACGTTCACTATAAATTATTTTTTGCTAATATCGATTATTTTGCGTTATTACACCTATTACTGCGCCTATACAGGTTTTATACTTCAAACAAATTTGAATTAGTAATTGGCTAGGTTGTGTTCCAGCTCGTTCAAAATGGAGTAACCCAAGTGCTGAGTCACTTTAGACAGTAAACTTTTCTAATAACCCCTTTTACTGTGCAATGTATTACATACACATCGTTTGTTAAACATTGTGTCTACATGGCGGACAGGCAACTTGTTAAATCGCATATTGTATAAAGTGTTATAAAATAAAATTGTTGACCCCGAGAATGTTAGTAGTTTTTAAAGACTCTATAACAATAAACCTAAAACGATAAAGTCTTTTGGTATGGGTGTTATATAAAATAGGCATAAAAATAACACATCGACAAATCGCCATTCTCTGATCATTCTTTAGCAGTGACTTTACTTTAACACTAGCTTTGCGTTGATAAAGTTATTATTGTATTATGTTTTTACGCCAAAATCAATTAAACTTTTGAACCAGACTTGGGTTGCACGCGATATTTACATCAATATTGACTCAAAGATAAGCACGACCATGTTATTCAAACTGTTGTTTATGTTCGCAGGTTCACGGGCCAAATGCCTATGTTTATCTCATTGTTTTTGTTTCACCTGCGATTTTTCACCTACTGTAATCACTAATAGATACTATTTTAATTATAAGCCATATCCAAAATATTAATCTTTTACAGAAATTATAACTGAATTTACCATTTCCTTAAGGTAATGGTGGCTGAAACTCTGCCAATTCGAAAGAATTTAAAGAGTGTTTCGAATTGGCAAAAGATCATTGGTTTTAGAATTGGAAGACTTATTTCTTTAAAGTCTACCTTATTTCAAACTTGAAAGGAAAAAGAATCATGTATTTGGCATCTCAGTTTAGCTCTCATGTCCAAATTCAGTCACGTGGCTGTCAGCAGGGTCATACAATCATGCAATCTGGATCATCGGTCAGCAACCTGCCCAGCGTGCCCTTTACATCACCAGCAGACAGCGGGCAGTACGGAGTGCCGAGGTCCACCTCTCTACCTCAGCGGGGAGTCAGCGAACAAAACTTAGTGAAATCAATAACGTAATGAGTAAATTGCGCAACTAACTGTGGCTATTCATCGTCGGGCAACCGTTATAGGGAGCTACGAAAACTGTTTGGATAGTAGTAATGTTAACGCATATCCTAGGTATTTTATGACGGCTGAATGAAACAAAAGAAGTATATCAAGATCGAAGCAAATAGGAATCTGGCGTCTTCCCTATCTTTTGGAAACAGGATTCACATTATAAAGGTAGGTATTATTGTTTCCTGGAAAAGATGGCAAGGTCTGAAAAAAAAATTGAAACTTTTTGTGTTATTTGAAGGAAATACCTATTCTCTTAAGTTTTATTAAAATCATTTCTAAGTTCGATTTGTTGGTCAATCTTTCAAAACCCAAAACATCAGAGACTTCTTAACTAACACTAAAGAAAGGTTGTAATAAATTAATGAATGTTAAGTCAGCGATTTAAAGTCGCATAAAAATGATAGTAAGGTAAGCTTAGAAAAGTAGTAAAAGTTAAATCTAGAAACTAAAATTATATTCAAGGTCGTTAAGTATCTATCTTTTAATGAAGGGACTTTATCTAAAGTGCTAAAGTTAGCTTATTCAATGAACCTGTTTAATTACAAAGTCGTATTTAATTGAATATAAATACATATAATAAAATAATAAATGTAGAAGAATATTTATTTTATTTTATGTAAACGAAGGGAATGTACCATTCTGTTTATAAATACCTAGGTATGTAACTGCATAAATAGCTGAACAATTTGAGAAACTTTATAAATAATAATTTTGTTATAATATAATTAATATATTAATATAAATATTCATTCATAAAGTTATAGCTTTTTTATTAAAGCTGTTAATATGCATCAAATTGTTATTTAATTTATTATTAGTTATTAGTGAGGAGTACCCTCACGACACAGCACCCGACGAGCGTGTATAAGGAATGTGATGCGTGTGAACGAAGCGAAAGAAGTATGCCAGTTGCAAATCAAAATCCGTGGTCTCTGCCTACCCCTTAGGGAACCTGGTGTGACTTCATGTATGTATGTTATTAAATTGCATGTTTAAAAAAAAATATAGATTATTTGCAGCTGACCACAATTTTTTCAGACTACTAAAACATAAGTGTGTGATAATGTTTCATTTCATTAATGTCCAGTAAAACTGCAGCATTAAAAGGTAGAGCCTTAACCTGTTTTAATGTCTTAAGCGTTTACTTAATAGTTTTGAAATTGAACTTTTGATGATTGATGCAAAATTATATGCTTTTAAAGCTCATCAATTTAGAACAGCGATAGATGACTCAAGTCACTCAAGCAAAAGTCTTTAGTAACAGAGAATAATAATTTCGTACTTTGCGTCTAGCCTTTACCTATTTATTAAACTTCGGGATGTAGTTTTTTTGAGACGGTAATTACTTTAATCATGTTATCTTCTCTATGTAAAACGCAAACCGCTCTGTAACTAACAACATAAATACGATAATACCACATCCAAAAGCCCATCTGACATCGTTGATGTTAATCGCTACAGAGGCTATGAAGACAATACAGATAATAAACTCAAGGTTGAAACAAGAAAATATTAAAATATAAATAGTAAGACAAATTGCAGTCGCGATGTACAATGCGTTGTCGCAACATACAGTTATGAGTGTAAGGCTTTTATACACAGGTGTAATTTATACATAATGTCATACATATAGTACACACACGATCTATTCACCTTGACTTACGGGTACTACGATTGCGCACGAGTACCTTTAGCCGATTTGTTTGCAAAACAGATTGACGGTTATATTATTATTAAGTTACAATGTAACTTTTAATCGGCTATTAGTGTTCTATGTGCGTGACTTTATATCGTAATGCGTGATATCGAAATTGTTTGATACATAAGTACAAAAAGCTTTTTCCTACACCATATAGGTAAACGAAATATTTAAATGACGACTTACATCATTTACCTACAAATTTTGTAAATAAATATGGTTCGTTGTGTTGCATGTTTTAGTATTTTAAAATCTATAAACATTTTACCTGTCCATCGAAAATCAATTTACGATCCAATGATCATAAAATTACCGATCCAATTCCCGATTTCAAAATAACGTTCTTAAAAATACGACACACACTTCCAATAAAGAGGATTCTTAATAACGGAAGTTAAACAGAGCGCCATCACCAGAGAGAATGACGCCGTTCTTTTTTTAAATAACGATTTAAGGTTGAATAGATTACGGCAGGAAACACGGGTTGATGCGTATCAGATGACCAAACTATCCGGGATGGTATCGCGGGATCGTATCCCGGAGTTACGAGGCGTCTCGAGCTTGCCGCTATCGGACATCATATCGTCGGGCAACTGTAGGGCTGGGTGCAACACTCTGGAACAGGTGTACCCGAAACTTTTTACGACACCACACCACAGGCCGAACAGGATTAAAAAAAAACTCATGTCAACTTTAATTTTAGTGACCGGTTACAATGTTATGCAACGGGATGTTGCTGTCATTTCCTTTACGTAACGTAAGCTGTATGACCCATTTTTATGCTTACATTAACTTGGATCTCTTGTAGGTGTATAATATGTACAATGTTTATTATTAATTGCCGCCATTATTCGTTGTTAATCGTGTCGCAGATGGGACTGCCAAAAATGGGTGTCTAGGGTTCTTAGAAAGAGCCCCAGGTCACACAGTGATACCATTCTAGTGATAAACTCAAAAAGAACGATAGGAAACCTCCATAAAGACATTTAGGGGGGGGCTTTGGCGGAATGTAGAACTAAATACAGAAAATTCAGTTTAAGTCTTCAGGCATAGGTAATACAAACGTAACGATCCATACATCGTTAAATGCTTTTGAAACGACAAACGCTACAGCTTCCATTCGTAAACTAAATTTAAACACTTAACTACATCATTCATACCACCAAAGAAATCAAAGACCAATGTTTAAAGTGAATTAGTTTTCAAGCCTCCTACAGAGACCATTTTATTAGAAAATATAGTGTAGCAAGACAACCCTAATGACACTATCCACTACTATACTAATATTAGTATTAAGCTGTTGACAATAGATGATAATTATATTCACGTATGCGAAAATACCATCAGATATTTGTTGATCTAAGTTGTATTGAATTCTTGAGTCCTCATTGTTCTTTCAATAAGACTCTTCGATTCTTCTGTGTAGTTTAAAAACATTTTAATTATCTGACTAACACAATGGCATGGATTTGAATGTCGACGATATATTCACTCGTTTTGCACGGACACAATACTACAGTTAATTTTCTATAGGTCACACTATTTGTCATGTAATTTACATAATAAAAAACGAAATTCGATGAATGAGGTAAGAAAAGAGAGACTTCTAAGAATTTCTTATCCAAAAAACCACGAGGCCAACGATGTGGTGTGAAGTGCCTTGATTCACTTAAGAATTTGTATTATTTGTCCAAAAGGATTTTGGCCCATATGTTCAAACAAGCTTGTCAAACATGTTAAAATTTTCAAGTAAATCAAAAGAACTACATTGACAGAGCTTAAAAAAAGAATTTATACTAAAGTTAGCAGAAGAGGAGTAAGACGGGTTGCCACATTATTATTTCAATGAAAGCTTAATAAAGTAATTAAAAATATTGTTCATTTAGCTGACAGGTTCCGCTTTTAAATTATAATGAGAATGTCATGTATCCTCTCTTACAATGTTGTAGCACAACAGCTGTAGTACCTACGTCCTACTTCCTATAATATAATCCATGACGAGCATCTTTTTTTATTTTCTTAATTTTACAGGGGCCTGGTGATTTTAATGCCTCCTTTTTGCAATCAACTTCTGTAAGGAGACCCCGTAGCACCGATTATATTCGATCAACATCTTAATTACACTAGGTTGTTTGCACAGTACCTAATCTAATAAATCATGTTCTAATAACTCAACCATCAAGTTTGATATCTTTATTACATCGATTTCGAATTTAATACCTAACATAAAATCATTTATACTGTAACATTTAAGTAATATACACTATTAGTTCGCGGAATTTTAATCGATTACTGTTCAATTTGCCTACGAACTTGGAGTGATGTGGGTGGTTCGAACTTAGTTTTATTATAGGCATTAAGTTATTACTACAGTTACATGATCTGATTGGATAACCTCCCAACTTTGCCAATTATGTCCGTGCTAAATATTTAAGTACTACCAAAAACTTGAAAGCGAGTGGGAAGATTTTTTATTTACTTACAACTTGTATAAAAAAGTTAGGTGCAGCAGTTTCGTTAGTAGGTATTGATGATATATAGATAATACTATGCTTACACCTACTGGGCTATTGTTAACCTCACTGTTTACTATACGTCTTCAAAGGGACATAATACACATTGGAATATGTTTAGATTTTACTACAAGCACGCTCATACTCGTATTATGTACACGCACTTACAAATACAAATATAAACACAAAGTTGAAGAATGCCAGCCCTCGCGTGTAGTTCGTGTAAACAAACTCGTTGATTTCTTACTGGTGCATCTAATTTCTATGATCAATCTCAGTAAAATCACTCAGACTCAAATCAGTATAGTTCGAAATTGCTGTTATTTTCACCAGCTCATATAGCAACCGTCAATTCTTATTATAAAATGTGTTGAACAACATTCCAGCACCTTGTAATGAGCGGATGTCGGGAATCGATTGCAAAATTGTGGATATATTTTATAATTTACTCATTATTATGAAACAATTTTTCACCCTATATCTAAAATGTCAAGGTTCAATTTCTATTGATGTTGCCAATACTTTATTGCACACAGAAGAAACTGTAAGGTACAAAGTTGCTATGAAAGTGGCTTTTATAAACCTGGGAATAGGTGCTGCATTAACATCGTGTACAAGGGAGACTTACAATAAATATGGGTAATAGAAGCCGGCGCCAGTCGTTTTGAGCGTGTGCGTGATAACATCGCAGCTCTGGGCGTCAACACTAGCATGCTGTTTAAAATTCACTAATTTGTTGAGTCCAGCAATATCGATATGCGTAAAATTGCTGTCTAGATCGAGGATCATAATTTTGTATACGCAACTTCTCCACTACCTAGAATTTTAGAAACATAAGTCTACTCGACCCCTATGTATCTTTACAACGTGTAACAAACTAATTATAAATACGAACTAGTTCCCAAAACTGTATTAGAATTTAGGTCGATACATTTCCGTTCTCAATTATATTTTCTGTGTAGCATTCCACGAAGATATACACCAGGACAAAAGACATAATAAACGCAAAGGAATAAATCGATCATCAAATTACCACCTTAAATAGAACTGCTGTTTAGTAGAACTTGGATTATTGACGAGGACCAAAATAACCTGCTGCTTTAAAAGAAATATTTCTCATGTGTGTTCACGTCTCAAGGAGAAACAAGAGTGGCGTTCCGTGTAGTGCAAGTGAGTAATCAGCCCTTTGTGTGTTCTCAGACAACACAAGGATGCACCAACAAAATTAAAACATGTCCAGTGTGTACACAACGGGGAGTTTGTGCAGTGCAAACTTTGTGAAGCACTGACCTCAATTTTTCAGAGAAGGCGCTTTTGATTAACAGCTGATAAACTTCCTTATTGCACGCTAATTATGGATTTTAGCTTCGAAAACATCAAATATTGTACACCAGATTAAGATTTGCGCGTAAACAAAAACCGGATAAACATCTATTTATGATACATTTTGGCGTCCATGTGTAATAATAAACTGCTAAAATAACTCACGAAATTTCATTTGTAATAAATAATTGCAGTTCTAACATAATTTAGAAAGGATCATAATTTTTCAACTGGGAGCACTTTTGTACCGATGAAGCGTTGTTTAATGTTAGCCTAAAATAGACACAAAGCGCTGTAGAACGAATAGTTGTGTCGTTGATCAAAATAAGATATTCCCACAACGATACTATTTGTAATCAATTGTACATGAATACAAATGTTGTTAGCGCAAGTCCGACATTGTCCCCGAGGCTTTGCCGCTTGAACTCATTATTACTCCCCATAATTCTTCGCGTCTCGTCTGGATCCGGTTTATATTGTTCCATACTTTTCACTGTTTATAGGCGATTTATAGTTTCCTACAGATAATGAACGGTTGAAGGCACTACGTACATACTTTGCTGCAATTTGCACGATGTTAGCGCCGTTAAAGTTAGCCTTTTCAATATCAATCTAGTTCACTTTAAAAGTCTTCCTATACAGCTTCTTAGAATTGGCTCTGTTTTATGTTCTTGTATAGTAATCTGATGAAGAAGGAATTTCAAGATTATTATAGACCGAGGAATGTTTCTTCTACTTTGTAGTAAGAAATCGAAGGGTACGGATATCGTAAATATACCTACTTTGGTTTTACAGGCTTGGCCTTGGTATCGTATTTACGGTCAACACTGTCAAAAGTTTTCCGTCGTTGCGGGTTACCACAAGTCACCATTGATTCCACTTAAGAAGATTATTTATTTTATCATGTATTGTCAAACTTAATCAATAAATAATATTTGATCCATCACCATCGACCATCTTTCCTCAATTCAAAACCACAGTAACCTTTCCCTGAACACTGCTCAACAAGCAGCATCCAACGTTCTCTTTTACTACTAAACCAGCGTTACTCAACAAAAAGTACCACAAGTCCGAAGCTAGACACTGTCGATGTATCGAAGCATCGATAGATTGAGTCACGGGCTCAGTTGAGTCATGATTCAGATGTAACGTGTTGCGTTTGAGTGACACTATCAAACGGTCCGTCGCTGTGTACACGTTATAATGTAACAAGCCGATCTTCTTGAGCACGCATCGGGTACTTTATACTTACGTATGGCATGCGTGTTGTACTGACAGTAAGTTAGAATTGTAGCCGTTTTCTCGCTGCTCCTGTTATTTCTCGGTAACGGTTTATTTACATTTGGAGGTAAATTTTTACTTTTTTTTGGGATTTCGTTTGCAAACGGATTTATCAGGTACGATTTGAGCAATATTTTTAGGAAACTTCGCATTTAGCACAAACTAGATAGAACCGTAACACGAATGAATATTTAAGGATAGAATTCTTGGCAAAAAAGTCAATGCTAATGACGAATTGTAATAAAAAGCACATTAGCGTATTGCTCATAGACAATCTATCCATGTCAGAAACTGTAGGCTCAGAGAAAATGCAAACATAACGCAGCTTAACGGGCTCTATCAATACATTACACGCACAAAAATAACATGTTTGTATTATGAATCTCACTTTCATATCACTCACCGTCATAACATAACTGTGCTGTCAGATACACAGTAGCCGATCAGCGTCATTAGCCGCAACTACGAGACTTGATTTACGCAATATGTGCCTTACAAATTAGCCGTTTAGTGTTATCTGCGTGCCCGCTTCGAACGCCCGACGCGCTGTATTTATTTGAACACATAAAGCTTGCCTAGAAGCGATAGGAGCTTATTCTCCGACAATTAATCAATAGTTGTGAAAAAGGCGGTATACGAGATGTTATGAATTGCTTATAATAATGTTTGGTTTTGTTTTTTCAACTTGTTTTGCCAGTAATTTGAGTTTAATAATAACTCAATGTCTTGAAATGGGTCGTACTTGTAAAAAATATAACATCTCTATACAACATCAAAACAACAACAACCGTGTGTGTTCCTTATAAGTTATTCACGTTCTTGACATTTCCAGCCGCTATGAGTCTTTAAAAATTATTTCACTTTCACCGATGAATCCGATAGGTCCTAACGACGAGTTCTCATTCGTCAAAATGTTGGACAGGTGCCTCATTGATTATCAGCATTAGACTCCATTAAGTGTTTAAATCGATACCATTTGCCTTACCGGTTATTATGTTGTACAATTATTCAATTTAAACACACTATTTTTTCCTGGTTACGAAACACGTGCAATATTTCTTGGTGTTACGTTTGTTAGCTGATATTATGTATGAGATCTAATATTGAATGGTTGGAGTTTATGATAATTTTGATACATTTTATTGGCATATTTCTGTTGCTTAGCAGCTGTAGTTTGTATCACTTTTGTAAATTAGCATGTACTATCCTGATCCAGTGTAAATGGATCGAAGCCTCTCTCATCTTGCTTCCTGTCATAGAAAAAGTGGCGATACATGTTGGATTCTATTTTATCATCGTTAGATACAGAAGCATCTAAATAACTCTTACACGACAAGTGATGCTGGTGTTCTTGCAGCTAAACTGTAAACACTTAATCACCCGGTCCGACACCCACGGTAATAGTATATTAAATGACATAATCTTACGACGCAATGATAAATAATAGACGAGTAGTTTAAAATTAAATTACTTTAATTAGACGTACCTGCGTATGATGATTCATTTTCATTTCATATGTTTAGTTTTGTTTGGATTTGCTTTTAAAATCATCCAAATATTCAAGTATTTCACATAAAATAGATCATTCACTAAAGTCTTAAGTCTGCTTATCCAAAGGGAGCGTCCAAATTAAAAATGTCTGAACTCATTGGTAACGTTTTATAACCGCCTTCCGATAGGAATAAACCTGTACTGAAATCACGTTTAAAGACGTACAAACAAATGCAAAAATGCAAACAAAGGCTTTTAAAGTTCAGTCGTAAAGTATACAAATTATATGAATGTTAAATCCTATATAAAATAATACGTGCTGAGTACTTTAATGTGAACCAAGTGTATTACATCGAACTTGCAAATACAGTTCACAAGGACAAGTCGCGGTTGTTGCGGCAACATACAGACTCAAGAACACTCGAGATCGTAAACCTACTCTCTTAAATCAGAGACCCTTGATGTTCGAAAACACATTGAAAATGTACTTTAAAGTGTTTACGTAATGGACACTCAATGCTGAACGTTAAGGACTACAATAGATGAGATATTCCCTATTTTGACCATCTTACAGACGGGTTGAGACCCTCTGCCCCCATTCGAGAAAGGTCACTTTTTTCTTATATATTTGATCGATACCTTACCGTGTCTGACTTAAGTAGAACATGACTTCTTGCTCAGGATTATGCAGGGCAAGGCACCGTGCCTTAAGACCAGGACCTTGCCTATGTAAACCCAGCTAAGGATTAAATTTCCTCTTCGCTTTAAAATTCCCGGTAATGACACAAATCTCTGTAAATAACGTATTCATAAAATCTTAAATACAAATCCTTTCACAAAGCGATGAGATAATGTTTTATTGGAAAACAACTTCACCACACAAAAGAAACTATTTCATTCAAAATACAATGTCAAGACCGTCATATTAGTCATTGTTACTTGTTCTATTGTCGATTGAGATTTCTATGTGTACTGCCTACATTTGTATACTTATGGTGTCCACATTAAATGTTCAGCTGCTCTTTAGCCTTTTCTATTGAAGTACATCAGAGATCATCTAGTTGGCATGACTATCTATCATTAGATCCGAATCACGTACCATTCCGATCCTCAGTCATGCATAAATCTCAATGACCGATTCCACCCGAGACAAACACGAGCAATTAGACGAAACTAGTAATCGTTTAATCTAAAGCGAGAGATGAAAGTAGCTGATAGTTTATCTACTGGATCAAGAATCCCGATACACGGACACAACGACTTACCTACTACATGTCATATTCTTGTCACTGCGGTGCCGCATCTCAGTGTAGTGAATGATATCGTTTCTATACTTATTTCATTTCATCATTACGCTCAATTAAATACGCTTCGGGCTCTCCGATTAGATTAGAATGATGAACATGTACGGTAAATATTAATAGATCAGCTTTATAGAACAGGTTATCTGCAGTCCGTACGTCACTGGCTGTCCGCTCCGGGCGTGCTATCATGGCATCGTGTACATCATCGCAATTTTACACAGTATCCTGTCTGATTACATCTAAGCTTTCACCCGCCTCGTCGATTGCTGATTCATTAAATTCTTTAATTGACGTTAAATATCGCGATGATTGCGAGGGGTCTCTCGTTCTTGACCTCACTTCAATGAATTAGTGACAAAGCTTTTATGGCTATTGAGAATTAAATACTTTCCTTGTCAATTTCTTATTGAATGGATGTCATTTATGCGTTAACCTATTCATTTTATTGATTAGTGCATTCATTACTTTTCATAATCAATTTTATGGTCTTCATTAATTTTACTAACCACTTGTGTGTCAATATTGTCGTAGTCAACGTGTAAAAGCTATTTTATATACAGCAGACGATGTTTTGTATGGTATAAAACGTGGTTCCGCTACACCTGCACTATGCACAGAGCTGCATAGGAATCTACGATGGAGCAGATAGCAATCGCTACCCTCGGCGCGGGCGCACGGCCGCTCCGCTGTGGCAAGCGGAACGTTGGCGCCACTAATGCGATCAAGGGATCCGATTTATTAGTCATATCTCTGCATCGGCCGATACACCTGTACGTGCCCGATTTAATGCCACAGCGGAACAACTAAGGGAACATTTTATAGCCCATTGCGTAACCACCACGGTTACCTATTACTTGCTGCTTGTATAACCATTAGTTTCTAAACAGTCTACTTTATAACGTAGAGTAACGTATTTATTTATTGACGTGCTCTTGAACTTGATCGCGTTATCAATGGTTGTACATCTATCTGATTATTTACGGCGCTGGCGGCTCGGAGGGAACTGTCGCGGAAATACTTTGTATAACATCTATTAGTAGATTCCGATATACAATTTCTCTGGGACCTTGAATTTTGTACTTATTGCTTTCACATGTTGCGTACTTGTAACGTCACATTCGTCTCTGCGATAGGCTTTATCGGTAGATCGGACGTGGTGCGGGAGTGCTCCGACATGCAAGGTCGAGTCGTGGCAAAACTCTCTCCGGCCATTGACTACACTGTCCGATCAATATAACTTGGACGGCGAGCCTTGTCCGACGTAGACCGATGTGACACCCGGACACTTCGCAGTGAAAACAGAAACTCATTAGAGCTTTTAACGACATGTATACGAGGTGCAACACACTGCGATCTATTTGACGCTATCGTAGCAATATGATCTAAGAAAGTCTTGACGTTGGTACTCAAGTGCTTCCCAGTGCTAAGGAGTACCTATATCGAAACAGCAACGATTTTACGATACACCCTGTATTCGTGCAATATTTTGATTAGTGAAGTATATGATAAGCAGGAATTTACTAACTCAATTCGTGATTTGTTTGTGTACTACACATTTTCAACAAGAAAAATCATATTACAACCGATTCCGTAGGAGGACGGGTTAATAATTCAAGTCCCTTACGTACTTACATCACCAAAAAAGTGAGTCATATGGGGCGCCGAATAATCCATAGTACAAACCTGGTAGAAAAGATCTGATAAATGGAAATATGCTTGTATTGGGGGTGCATGACACCTGATAAAGGAAAACACATCGGCCCCTTAAGGATTTACAGACATGTCAATGCCTGTCTGTATATAGATTTGAATTAGACTTATTCACTTGTTCTGCTTCAAACTAAAGTAAAAGAGTTTATGTGGTTTTATTGGCCAGGGTATTTGTAGAGACATAATCAAACAATATAGGTTTTGTATAAAAATTTATTATAATGAGATAACTGTTGACCTTATACAAAGGTACTCGAACTATTGTCTGTCCGTAGTTTTATTAATATATACGTTTCATTTTTACATTCATCGTAAAACTAATGCGAGGTGTAATACCTATTATAGTCGAATCAAATTATTTACATATACAAAATCTGTTCACAAAATTGATATCAATTTCGTAATTGTATGGCTGTAGACATTCATTTCAATACTGATGCCTACAATATATATTTAATTGCGGCTTCCAAGCCCATACTATGTACAAATTGAGATAACAATATATCTACGTAGGCAAAGTATACTTACATATTCATTTATAGAACTAAATTTAAATTAATTATATACAAACCAGTCTGAGAGCTTTATAATGTACGTTTTAAAATAAATTAACAATAATTTAAATACTAAGCGATGGTCTTTTCTTTCTGACGCTCTTGCTGTTTTTCCCGAATATTGTGCCAATAACCTGAAATTAAAATATATTTTAACAAACTGATCAAGTGAGCTTTTATCGAGGGATTAATTAAATATTAATTATCGGTAGCTTTGTATAAGCACAATTGACCCACAAAACACTACGGGAGGTACAAATACTCTAAAAACCCAAAAAGGTATTTTTTAATTTTTTAATCTGTGGCACAAATATCCTACTACTATTTCAGGCACCAGTCTCTCATAAAAGTGCCATTTCTTGTTTTCATAACGTATTGGATCAACTTATAAAAATCTAAAAATAACAATTTTAAATAAATATATTTGATTGAATTTTCTGAGTAGCTGTTAATAAACTTGTTTTGGAACTACATACATTGTTATAAATACTAATAAGTTATACTACCCACCTAGTCTTATATCGCAACCATAATATTCACCAAGACCTCACTTTTATGAACAAAATCTGTTTTCTAAAAGAAAATCTTAAGTCAGCTTAGAACGACTTTGTTTTGTAAATCCTAGACGTGATAGGTTATTACGGGTATATATTTCACGTAAATAAGGATCTCATGTACATTGCACCTATTTGTAGACAAACTTAGTATATTTCTGAATGATTAATCTTCTTGAATGATTAATATAAAATAACCAATCGAGCTTAAGATGTCACTAGCAAAGGTAATTGAGGTAATCTCTACCTAAGCATCTAACATACATCTAAAATTGTAAATCGTACAAATGCTTACATTTATGAATATGGGCTTTTTAATCCTCCTGATTGCACGGATCAACCATAAGTCAGTTTGATAAGTTTCCGTGGACTTAGAACAATTCTCTATGTTATACGATCGATTTAATAAATAATTTATGAGAACGATAAGGATAATCCGTGACGGTCCACTCTCTGTTTGCTTTTAGAAGTGAAATTGTGCAGAAATACTGCATTATCTAACAATAACAACTAAATTGCGTCTGCAATTCTGAGAATGTAAAGCATCTAAACAACTCACCTTAGAAACGGAGTATGCTGCGAGTTTGCGCCGCGGCGCAGGTAACAAGAGCGCAAGCGCGCGCGCCTCTCGTAGCAGTGCATGGAACGCAAGCGCGGCGCCCGCGCATGACTCCGCCGCCGACACCTCGTAGAACTGACAACCGAATCTCAGTGACAGTTCCTGACCCTCCTCTGCGTGGACCTCCCTGAGAAACAATCTTGCATATTTAAAAAGGAACAAAGAGCATTTATTAAATTAATACTAATTTAGAGTAGCGTGTATGAGGAATGTGATGCGTGTGAATGAAGCAAAAGAAGTATGCCAGGATCGTAGCAAATGGAAATCCGTGGTCTCTGCCTACCCCTCAGGGAAACAGGCGTGACTTTATGAATGAATTAGAGTAGCGTAGTCCAGGAGATAAACAAAATTGGGCTTGTTATACGAGAAGAATAAAAAAAATGTTATAATTACATGTTACAAAGTTAAATAATACAATTTAAAACTTTATTTTAATATTTTTATATTCCTCTATGACTTTTGCATAATATTTTATCGTACCGTTATATGTATGTCCAATTGTCATTTAAGACCGATTTTAAGGGCAGTTACATCTCTCTAACAAATATATCACATGTATACCTGGCGTGTTCGAGGTCACGTTTGTTTCCCAAGAGGGTGACGGCGGCGCAGCCGGGCAGCCTGGTGCGCTCCAACAGGGACAACAGCTCGGCGGCGGCGAGGAATGAGCGGCGCTCGCACACCGAGTACACCACGGCGAACGCGTCGCCCCATCGCACGTGCTCCGCTAGGCAGCCGCGGATCTGTACGGTAACATACTACATCAACGTCACGCACAAGACAACCTCTTGCCTACCAGACTAGGATTCAAATTGAAGACCGTAAGTCAGACAAACGCGAGTATCAGCACAACATTTTGTCGCTTTTCAAAACTCGTGAGTTTCTACAAAAAGCTTTTTTTTCCAACATATTGACTCGCGAAATCAAAAAGTACTGAAGAATTTTAATTCGTTGCATGTAATCTTGCACATAATTAAGATAAGCATTTCGAAACTACTCGAAGAAAAGGCATTACTTAAGGTAAAATCTCGTGTTGTCTGATACAATTATCTGCATACTACTTAAATTAACCTTGAGTATTCACCTCGACAATCTTGGAATAGCTATAATTGTAAATAAAGTCGGTGAACTTAAGTTATAAATTTTAAATTAAGTTGCGAGCCACAACTGCTACTAGGAATCTCGTATCGGGGCCACTCACTATACTAAATAAAATCGCCGGTTACGCAATACGGAGCATCCAATCTATTTTGTTCTTTTAGTTCCGTTATCGATGTGTTTAATAAACCATAGTCGTTGTTTAGGAGGAAACAAAACTGGTTTACGAATCAATGCGTGCCTGTATAACAACAATAAAAATACAACAATTACGTAACACGAATCCCCTCGTGCATTCTACTGCGCAGCGTAGGTTCGAACGTAGGATTTCGCCCGCAGGCACACCGATGCAGCAACGGCAACGATCGCATCTGATAAACCGATACAAGCCACATAAACTTCGTCTAATTAAATTGTACTGCGGCCATCAGCCGCTACCACCGCAGCCAGCCGCAGATTAACATCTCCATTGTATAATGGTAAATTAAGTTTGACCGTCTATCTCTTCGTTTGCTATTCGAAATTCGAATTTTAGTTTTAATCTTATCGGCTACGTCGAGCCCTTTGTTCGCGGTGACTGATACTATAATGTTAAAGCTAAAAGCGACGTTGTAGCTGAGTCGTTACTTACCGCGCAATTAGATGTATCTAGTATTTCAACTTCTGAAACGGCACCGTCGAAAGCCACTCTGTGTTGATAAAGGAAATCTGAAACAAGAGCGTACGGTATACAACTGTGTTTAACGGTCGCTTTGAACAGATATTGTTGTCGTCACACGATAACGACAACATTTACTACGACAGCGAGTACTGAAAGCTGTTTCCTCAACATTTTTATTTACCTCCCGAGAAATACGGCGCCCGACTGACGCAAACACGTCATTTTTAAGGTCGGAAGGAAGCAGACATTTTAATTTAAATACATAATGGTATTTTTTCTGTAATAAATGACATGGACAGACTCGATTGATTTTTCACAAATTAGCCCAGAATTGACGTCACTTGAATGTCAATTCGCCAATTAATTAAGCTTGCCAATATCATACAGGTGTTATTAAATTATAAATAAAAAAATCTTTTGAAAAGTAACACCTTTACGTCGTCTTACGATTAATAATGATTTATTGAATGAACTTTACTAACCTCCTGTCGAGCTATATTCTCCGATGTACCGCTTTGTTAGATAACGCACTACCACCGCTGTAACAAAAAGAGAACCAAATGAATGATATTGTAACCAGCACGCCTTCATCGAATACATTGTAAATAGGCGAACAATTAAGAGGTCGTCACTCCCAACTTTCTAGAAGCGAACGGATCAAACATTGATTAGTCCTTTCACTCCTGGAATTCCCATCAAAGGGTAGTACACAATACAAACAGTTATCAACAACAATGACAAGGCAAGTTGTGTGAATAGAGCCGGCTGCCAGCTACCGACGAAATGAAGTGTGGAGAATCCTGCAGCCTATCAAAAGGAACCAGTGGCGCTATTCAAAAAGCTGATTGCTTGTCCGGCGAACCTCAGACGTGAGATTACGTTCGTACTTAACTCTTTCAAGAGTAATCGTTATAGCAGTTTCTATCATTTGGATGATGAAAATGTGTAATTTGAATTCTGAACACGTAACTTAAGGTGATTTATATAACGTATGAAATATATTATGTTCGTGGTGCAGCGATAAAATATGTTATGGTTATGCATATTTTCATAAACTAGCACTAATTAGTTGCGTATGTATCCTAGCCCTAATGTATATTCATGGTCCTAAACATCGAAGTGCGAAAAGTAAAAGTACAAAAATGATTTAGTTTCACTGTCAGATTTGGACCAGTCCATTATAGAGAGTACATAGAAGGACCACATTAGATAAACATCCAGCTAGCGCGTATTAACATTCCATTACGCGTAACGTTTACGAAACCATCTGGATCCCCTGAATGACTTATAGTTGATACTATTTGTGTCAGAATCTTGACCCAAGGCATTACACAAGAGTCCACAACGCTTTTATGCAACTGCAGTACGTCGTCGCATGACAATGGACTTGGAATGCATTCCGTACGCATTCTGGCGCAGACGGTTAAGGCTAGGATAGGAAATCTATTACCTTACAATACTGTACCATTCCCCGCATGACGATGTAACTATAAGGAAACGATTGTGCCTTGTGAATACAAAAGGAAAGCTTTTCGACCCCTTCCGTAATAAATTCTAGTAATTTTCATTACTAAAGAAATTCAAACGTTATCACACGTTGTGGATTACATTCAATTTAAAGTATAATTTAATCTTGGCTGGCGGCTATAGCATCATACGTTGTTATTATATGTTTTAATAACAAATGCGCCTTCATGTAAGAATTCAACAAAACATCTCGTATAGCATCCGATGATGACATCAATTATTGTGTAAGAAGATCGATATCTCCAATATTTGATTGACGACCAGCAGCTGATAAAACATCGTCACGTCATACTCCATGTTGTTAAACCTTTTCGAGCATTAATATTATAACGTTTTACAATATATTTCATTATATTATTAAACACTATCGAAATTCCTCACTCTCATTTTTCCTTTCGATTTTTTCCCCGTGTGCAATCAGTATTAAATGCATTACTTTCTCTGCGATCCGATTACGTATATAATCGCCAAGTGATAAAGTTTCATCGATCTACTTTTAACTGAAATATGCGGAATTCATTTAAAATGCAGTTTTTGCTCGATTTGTCGTAATACTATAGATTAAACCAAAAATACGTTTAGACAAAATGCAAAAATACTGCACCAATATACCCGTGGGCCATTATTAAGAATGTTTATTGTCACAAACATAGCATAAGCATCTTAATTCTGTAAGTAAGCCGCAGGTATCAGGCAATCACAAACATTAGAAAAAAATACTAACTTACTACTTGAATATAATTTCGAAACAATTTACGATCAATTTACAGGTAATAAAACGGTCACGCTTATTGCCGAGGATCCAAAAATGATTAACGAACCCACTCTAACGAGAATCTTATTGTAAAAAATTACATCAAATTGTGATCAACCAAGCTTGCAAGACAAATTACTGTGATCAAACAACACGGCACCACGTGGGTTGATAGATTGTATGTTATCTAAGGAACAATGGATGCAGCTATCGACAGGAATCTTTAGGGTAATTAATAGATTACCGACCACATCGATCATGTGTCGAACTGACCGTCAAGAGATCCCTAGCTAACAGTGTAACCATAGATTCGTTATTTTTAAATAGGAAGATCATGGTGGCTAATGGTGAAGCTGTTTAGACAAATTATTTTCCATGAAAGTATTCTTAATCTAGAATTCTGCTAAATACGTTTATGTAAGTGTGTAGGTATGTAAACATCTTTCATCAAGCGTTCTCTATATTTTTAACGGATCGACATTTTATATCGGACGTTCGTCCCATTTTTTTACAAATGCAATCTCTTGGGCAGATTATGAGTGAACATATCAGAATCGGCGAAGTGATGTCACAAACATGGGCCGGGGACACATCAATACATCGACGGTGCACTCATTCATCATACCGGGAAAAGGTCGTCGCACGGGGCACTGCGCCTGCGCCGTCCGTGCCGCCCGCGCCGATACAATCGACCTGACCATTAAAGCTTATGCCGCAATCATCAACGTGGTTGTTAACGTCCGATTTTGGCACCTTCGCGACAATAACGGCAAAAAACACACTGATGTCCTTTATAAAAGCAATCTCTCATAATATCAAAAAATGTGGCTCCTTTCCAAATTAAAGTTCGTTGCTCCCTGAACACAATTCATTTCTGACAAAAAATGCCGCACGTTGACATGTAGCACTCCGTAGCAGACTCCTTAATTGAAATATTTTATTAGCCCAACATAATGAACATTTTTATTGTTTCACATATAAACCCTTCATCAGATAACCATAGAGAGCGAAGATATTAATTATATTTTTGAAATATGAATGTGACCCAGATTTTATGCTGCGGAATAAAACAGGATCGCTTTGCACTTCGCAATAACCGAATACTAAAATGTGAAATTAAATTGCCTTTTTAAGAATCAGTTTCTTGGATAACGTCAGTACTAAATGGTTTAATAGGTAGATAATGTTCCCGAGGGCATTTAACGACTTGAACGGCGTATCCGTGACGGACAAGCGCCACTCCCACCGGGGCTGTTCGTAGACAGGATCTACATTGAAACAATTTCGCATGCCGGGCCGGCCCGCTCCCGTCTGTAATGAATTGCAAACGCATGCGTCTCGGAGCGGTCGCAGCCGGTCCGTCAGCCGTCAGCCGGCCGACAATTAGGGCGGTGCAATTACAACCAGTCGGTGGCGAGTCGGCCGGTGGGTCAGCGGCGCGATTTCCCGACGGCTGCGACGCCTGGCGCCAGCAGACGACGTTGTGTAACTCTTAAACGTCCGATCAGCCATTAACGCTACCGTCGAGGTCGATGCCTTACACATACATATCATGAGCCAGCAGCAACGTTCATGACGCGAACTGTATCAACCACAATAATTCACCAAATATCAAGTAAATCACCAAGTTGCAATATAGTTTTCAAAAATACTCTGTAAGTAGGTTCAGAATTATGATTCAACAGCTTAAAAGTATAAAATCTGATCTGATAATTTTATCTTTATATCGACTCTATCAAGATATAAATACTTAGGAATATACTCAATACTATCTTAAGGCTTTATGTAACGTCGAAAATTGTTTATCGGCAAAGGTATGCAGGATCAGTCCTAAGGATCTGAATTAAATGTTTAATCTGATTTATTTAAAGGACATGACTCTTCACTCTTTACTCTTAGGCACTTGCAACTTTATTTTAAATTGATGATGTTGAAGCAGCATACGATATGATAGTGTCACTATCAACATAAATCGCCCATAGTACCATAAGCCTAAAACTTGGTAACTGCTGTATTCTTGTAAGCGTTGAAAAAGTAAATAATGACACTCAATTACGGCTCCAGCTTGACGGAACTTCAGCCACAAAAGGAAGTTACATAAGAGGAGAGCTTTTCCAGTAATAACCTAATAATTCATAAAATAACTACTATTAACATCATTTCCCAATCGTAAATGCCAGTCGTTAATATTTTTATGTGAAATGTAGTAATATTATACCCGTTGATTACTTGACATTTATACCTATGTATTAAAATGAAACATTACGTCGCGTCTGTTCATTATGGAACAAGCCATTCAATTTGTCATTTTAAGGAAAATTTTAACTTAAAATTATCGATAAGAACAGCGCATCTATACGGTTTAGATAATGGATGTTTGCTGGGCGCTTAAATGTGGCCAGTAAGATTGTGAAGCAAGTATTAAGCAAATAGTATCAAATCAAACATTTCTGCACTTTAGATAAAACAATACATTAGTCAAATATCGATGCCAGCTATCACGATAAATTTATTAGACCAAACAATTGAAATGTCAACCATAATATCACGCGGGGTAAAAGAGGTAGATACTAAGTACTTATCAGAGTAGATTATTGGATCACGAGACAGGATTTGAAACTGACAAACATAATGTTTTATTCAATAATCTCGCTACATCAAAGGACAGGCTGAAAATGTCGCAGTATATTAAACAGATTATAGATGCTATAGGAAAACAGCCATTAGACATAGCAAATGACTACGAAAATCATCATCATCAAACGAAAAATTACTGTATGGAAAATATAAAAATAATAAAATTGTAGATTAGATTTTTAATACAATATACTCAATGTTAGCCATCTTAATTCCTAGCAAACACAAAAGCGGTAACGCCAAACGTTGGCCTTGTTTGAACTCTTGTTGCCCAACATGGGATCAAACGAACATGGCGATCACAAAATACCAAAATAAAATATTGATATAATTATTACATGAAATAAATGATGTAGAGAACGTATCCTAGTCAATGAAGCAGAATGAGGTTTAATAGGTTATGCCAGAATCGTAGCATTCGTAGCAAATGGTATTCTGTAGAGTCTACCAAGGTGTGACGTTATATTGTACGTAATAAAGTAAGTTAAAATTACTATCTTACTGAGTTAATAGCCTATTTAAGTATAGAGTTTAATAGTTACTTTACAAACATACTTTACTTAAGCAGAGGTAAAAACGTAACCGGTTGCCAAGGTTAATAACAAATGATAGTAGAGCAGCCTCATTGGTCTCGTAGGCGAACGCAATTATACGAACGTAATGGGGTTCGAATCCCAGGTAGAGTAAATAGTGTTATATTTTATTTATTGTTCCTTAGAAAAAACTGTTTTTTTTAAACGGAAATCAATTTATGAAACTTATTATTGTTATAATAAAACAATTACAATAACATCTTTAAATAAGTGTTATAATAATGATAAGAATCATCTATTTACTTATACTGTCATTGAACACATACAGTTAATAAGACTAACTCATATAAATAAAATAAAATAATTATAATTATTGGTATTTTCTACATTTGTGTTCATACATTGAAAAATTAATTAACTTCACATTGCTACTTAATAAATAAATACTCAATTAATCTCTGCCTATACCTTCGAGAATTCAGGCGTAATGTTCGACATACATGTTTAAATAAGTACGATCATTCTTATATTAACGGCTGGCTATTAACCAAAAAACATATAATCGAAAAAGTATTTATTTCCAAGTAAACTTTTTTTACAAAACCCTGATGAACGCGATAAATATGACTATAATTTTCCAGGTCCCGTTATTTCCCTCTGGTATAATACCCACACAAAAACTTCTTTGGGTGACCGAAATTACGGGCTTGGCACGTAAAGTCTCACTCAATGATCATATTTTACAACCTTTCATAATAAAGAATATTATCCGTTTCAGATAAATATTTCGGCCACCCTTAGTTTATGACTGGCCTATAACAAAAGCGTATTTAAAAATGTTCTTTGATTTTTCGAACACTGCAAGAAGTGATGAGTACTTATCACCATAATAAACTTATCACTATATAACAACTATAATAATTTGTACCTGGGTACTAACAGCTAATGCCTGAACGTTGCAATTTTATTATCAAATCATTATAAAGTTTAAGTTCATATTAGTAATTATTTTACGTTTTTAATTTGTAATTATTTTATCGAAATTATTACGAGTTAAAAGTCATTAAAAAGAAAAACATAATCATGCGATACTAACCAGATTTGCCGCTCCGCGGGCTCCCTAACACCACCACCCTTATACGATTCACAGTCATCTTCATTTGGACAGGGTTGATTATTCACTGTTTTAAGAAAATTCTTTTAGGTAGCCATTATTGTTGGCAATGTCCAATCACATAAGTTTATGGCCACAGTTTATTTTCACGGTACACGTTAAAATCGTACGAATCGATATCAGTTATCGTAAATATGATCGAGTGATAGATTCCACAGAGATGCTCACGGGCCGATCGCTCGACCGACTGCCGCGAAGTTTCCCGCGCGACTGCCGGCGTCTGTAGCCGGTACTTGGATCAAAAGCGCGTGCGCAGCCTCCGTTCAAACCTCCAAACTAGTAAAGTATGCATACGTCGGAGTTGTACTGCGCCCATACATTATTTATACCTACACGACATGATTAAATATTCATTAAGGTGGACTTTGGACCAGCGCCAATATTGTCAACTCTTGAAGAGAAAAATGCAACGGCAATTACGGATGTCGCAAAATAAATATTTATTTTTTCTTTCAGTATTATTTAGGAATTGGGCCAAAAACCATATAAATTTATAATGAATTTCTAATAATTATATGATTTGTAATGAAGGAAACTGGAGGAAATTGATCATTCTGGTCCGGAATGGTCACATCTGCGACATGTCAAGGTGAGAGCGGCGCAGTTCTTCGTTGCAATAAATTCGTTCGTGCTGAGACATAATTGGATCCGCCCCGCCCACGCTCCAGCTACCCTGGTTCCTTTATGTTACATAGGTAGGTACTTAACTTTGTGACTTAGGAATTTAGAAGAATTGAAGCATATTCAAGAAAATGTAGAATCGCGGCATGAGATGTTTGAGCATAAGTGAAGTTAACTTTGAAAATGCTCTGCCAATACCTTAAACCTAATGATTAAAGTGTATAAAATTAAACAGTTAGTTCACGGTTCTGTCCGAACTCATCACCAGATCTAGGAATATGCAGCCAGCCAGATTTAATTAAAACTATATCTAATAATATTTGGTATCATTTTTTTAATGTATATAATATTACCTTTTTTATTTTATCTAGGATAATGCTGATGCAGCTCTATTTCCGAAAACGTATAATAATTACCCGGGTGAAAATTACTCTATTGCATATTTCTGCTAGATTACATCAACCTGTAGACAACCACGGACGCACAATTCTAATTAATTTAAAGCCCGGAGCTTGCGGCTAGAAATGTTTACGTATACTGAATAAATCCTACATACATACGATATAAAAGCAAAACTCAATGAATTACTTGTCAGCCTTCATTAGCGATCTCACAATATATAAGTATACTTTCGAAAATAGAAGAAAATGCATTTGCATAGAAGTTAGTTCGCTACGTTGATTTCTCTACTCATTAAGGAAGGTTGTGAAGTATAAAAAAGCGCAACGTGTCTACTCAACGCAAATTGATCGTTACCAGAGGACAACTTCCTCAAACATGCCACCTTACCGTATTTATGCAATCGCCGTCATACTACTAATAGGCAACTCTTTAATTTAGATATAGAGATAGCACCGTAAACGCACACTTTAGCACCCGGCCGTCATATAATTAATGTAAGCCCATCCATAAAATAGCTCAGAAAGTACCGAGAGATTAATGTTTCACGCATATTTGCGGAACCAGATCATCGCATACCGTCGTAAATCGATTACTCCGATACATCGAGATTATCACATTTGCATGAAAATTATTGCCTTTGTTAACATACTATACATTTCACAATAATAACAAATCGGTCGGCTGAGCCCCAACAAAGCGGCGGACGCACGCGCGAATCATAATTTTGATTAATTTGCTACAACAGTATTGCCACGCTACAACCCGCTACTCTCGTTATTATTTCCAATATTCAATTAAGCGCGTTCTAATTAAATTACTTATCAGCTGCTTGGGTAACGATGTAAATAAGCATTTATTTATTTAGTCGTGAGCTGGACATTTCGCAAGCCGACTCGCGTGTCAAAACTAGTTTGTTAATGGGCCCAACAATGGCAACACTGTTCTGTTCACACTTGCCTATTAAACGATTCATATCTCTACATCTTTTAACCTCTTTAGAGCCGTGTACAAAGTTACAAAACAATCAAGGGTTTCTTGCTAGCCGCGATGAAAAATCTAGCGCTATATTTCTTAGGATTGCTAAACGATATACCGAAAAGAGTAATTGAATCGAATAGGTTATTATATAATATTATAGACAATAAGCCGCTCAGGTGTAAGTGCGCGATTCACACAAGTTCAAAGTTCGAGACAGAATCATTAAGAGACTATTGTAACTGGAGTATTTCATGACATCCATACCTACTAGACCATAATGAATGGTTAGTTAACACTTTGCGGTATGCTTTTTATGCTAGCTTTGTAAGTATATTATACTCGTATCATATCTATACGTGACACAACATATTACAATGGCTCTCGATCAGACGAATTGGTAAACTAGAAGTATAACGTCGTAAACTCAGTTTGCTGGTGACGAAATTTAGTTCCATGAAAAATATTTTTAGTAATAAAAAGCTTTGATGAAGGACAAAAAATGGAAAGGGAGATAGTTACATTTAATAAAGTAGTAGTCGTTGTGTTCGTTTTTTATGTTCCTATCGTTAACGAATATTACATATTAGGTATATTTTCCTTGATCCCAATAATATCCCCAAAATGATTTAAGGGCTTTAAATTTTGTTTTAATTAACTTTTTTTGTTATAATTTTTTATGGAGGTAGGTTTTTTGTTTTACTGTATAAAAAGTCGCATGCGATGTGACAGTCATTACTAAGCCACGAAAATCGTAAAAAAATCAAACCATGTTTTCACAAAACCCTTTTTATTTGTTAACAACCCTGTCAAAATAATATCGGTCACAATTAATAACAGATAACACATTGTACACCTCCAAAACCGTTACAAAAGTCCTTTGGTATGTATCACAAAGTTGATAATACAAAGTTCACACGGCCAACGACGGTCGAATATACAGCCATTAAATAAAACCCAATATGTACCAACACCCGCAGATGGGGTCACTTGATTGTACACAACAGTACTCCGGTACTCAGGGACCACTAATTAAAAAAAAATTCAATGTTCACCAAATTGCAAAAGCTCTCTCAATAGCAATTTAAATACAGAGCCTAGCTTTTATAGACCCGCAATTGCACTGATAAATAGAGGCATGATGATAAAAAGGCAATCTAAAGTCAATATTGATGCAATAAATATACAGTGGCTATTCATTTTACAATCGTAACTCTTGCATGGGTCATTTAATAAAGGAAAGCATGCGGTTATTTTAAACTCGACCTTCGTCGACCCATATAAATTTTTAAACTAATTACTTTTGAGTGTTGGATGATCATGATATATTGGCAGGATAACAACACTAAAATTACTGTCAACAGTCCTGCGGCCAAGCGCTCATAACTCAGAACCGAAGGACCGAAAACTTGAAGTGTGTTCGTTCGCTTGTGCCTTACAAAGGTGGTCATAAAGTGTGATAATCAAGACTTGCGTGAACGATCCAATTAATTTTATTAATAGGTTCTACATGGCGCCCACAGCTTGTTGTCTTAATACATCGAAGCAGGAATAATAAATGATTTTGAAACAGTCATTTTCTCAAATTAACGACGGCGATCGACCGAGTTCGCCAAAATTTACCGAGCGCTATCGACATACGCAGTTATATAAATCGTAATTGTACGTAATGTGATATGGATGATTTTATTGTTGCCTTCATTTGTTTCTGGATAAAGACATTTAACACTTGGGTACGAGGAGTCTTTGTAGCGTGGAATGTACCGCCGCGTGTAGTCTGACGACAGCCACGGTAAACACGTGCACTCCGCGCGGATTTCACCGTCCACGCTCAATCGTTACATAATATTGTCAATATAATAATAAATATTAAAGTAACATCGGTTTCTTCACACATTATCTTACACAAAGAAATAAGTATGTCATTAATAAATAATCCGCTGTCTCGCATCTAAGATAAAATTCCTTCGCAATTCGCGAGTTATGAGAATAACGTTGCGTCGTTCCAAATACACATGGTAATCAGGCTGGTATGTTACACTAAGATTAAATTCTGCATTCCTTTAACAACAATGACATTTTTGCTAAATGACATCAATTTGCATACAGTACAATGTATATTAGGTAATTTCCAATGTATGACTGGTATTTGTTTAAATTAGTCCTTCATTAGAAGCTTGTGTGTCCCGTTCGTACATTTACCGTTTACGCTCAAACATCCAGAAAAAAAAACTGTATGCAAATATGGGTGCCATCTTAGGACCATCTTCGGAAGTCTTCAAATTATTTCTGTAAACAAACTGACAGCTAACCGAAACTCGCAGATAAAAAATAGGATGAGGCGATACAGAAATCGCGGCTAGTAGGATAAGTGAAGCAGCAAGATTTGCACTACAACGTAACCGTTCCGTGCGGGTAAATGAATACAGAAGCACAGTGAAGACCAATTAACAGTGTAACTGGGCTATTTACGTCTAGTCTCTCGTTTTATACGACGGCTCGTGATTCGTAGAGGTGCACCGAGCGATGATGCCCTACAACAGAGAAAGCAGGATCAGTAACAAATGTGAGCAATAAATACTTAGCTCAAATAAATACTGCTTAGATGATAAACAAAGTGCTCATGCTTGGCAAATATTTGCTCATATTTATCTAAGGCTGGGAAAATTCGATGTTTTTTATTTGTAAAGGAATTATGTACTTATGTATAGCAGAAGTTGATTTTGGAATACATGCACATTCAAATCCCAAAAAAGAAAAGACAAATGATAATTTAGAATAATTACCTATCTACGTATTATAAAGCAGTCTTATTTTTTAAATATAAATGCCTTTAGATAAAGATATACGAAAAAGCTATTGCACGCACTTATTGTTTCCTAAACAGTTCCGTTTGTTAATTTGGGTACCTCCGTAATTTACAATTTATGGGAGTTTCAATCTATAAGTAAAATACAAAAATACACATACTTTACGAGGGTCAAACTGAAAGTTCTTAGAACTGGCCACTTATAAACAATATAATAAAAAAATAATTCTAAAATTTGAAAATAGAACTCTTTGCCAATATTACTGAGTATATATTTCATTAATTTGTCATTTGTTTTACGATTTGGCGGCAAATTGAAAATTGTCTGTGTCACGTCAACATGAATTTAACACGAGAAAATTTTCGTGCAATGATTTTTTATGACTTTCGATGTCATTTAAGTCAACAAGAAAGTTATGATAGACTACGATTGGCCTTTCACGATGAAGCCCCATCTCGTGCGACAGTTTACAACTGGTTTAATGAGTTTAAACGTGGTCGCACTAATCTCACTGATGATTTACGTGAGGGACGGCCTTCTACGGCGACGACTGAAGATAACATCTGTGTTGTGCGGCGTATGATAGAGACTGACAAAAGAGTGACCTATCAGCAGATTCGGACAAGCTTAGGCATCGGTATGAGTCAAGTGCACAAAATCCTCCACGAACATTTAGCAGTCAGGAAGCTTTGCGCCCAGTGGATACCTCATAATTTGACTGAGGCTCAAAAACTCCATCGTGTGGATTGGTGCCGTAAAATGATTGAAAGATTTAACGGAGGTGACTCAAATGCTGTGTTCGACATACTAACAGGTGACGAAAGCTGGATTTACTGTTATGATCCTGAAACCAAAAGACAATCTGCTCAGTGGGTGTTTCCTTTCGAGAGGTTGCCAACTAAAGTGAAGAGAGATCGAAGTGCGGGAAAAAAAATGGTGGCCTCGTTCTTTGGAAGGATAGGTCATTTCGCAACAATTGTGTTAGAGGATCAAAAAACAGTTTCTGCAGAATGGTACACTACCAATTGTTTGCCACTTGTCTTGGAAAAAGTTCGAGAGAAACGACCTCGCAGTAGGATCCTCCTTCACCACGACAACGCCTCGTCGCACACCGCTAAGCGAACGATCGACTATTTGGCGACATCAAACGTTGAATTACTGGGTCACCCGCCGTATAGCCCCGACCTCGCCCCTTGTGATTTTTATTTATTTCCAAAAATTAAAGAAAAACTTAAAGGAAAGCGGTTTATGAATGCTGAAGAAGCGGTGGCTGCGTATCGCGATGCCATTGAAGAGAACCCTAAAGACGAGTGGGCAAAGTGCTTTTCCCAGTGGTTCCATCGCATGCAGCGGTGTATTGACGTGAATGGACAATATTTTGAAAAGATATAATAAAACTAATAACTGGCTAATGTAATCAGTTTTTGATTTTCTAAGAACTTTCAGTTTGACCCTCGTATCGGCCATACCATCAAGTAATTTGACGCTCCATCTGAGCATATTAACTCGACTCTACAAAAAAACGAAGTATTTTCGGCTAACATCAAAATGATTATAGTGTTCAGTTCAATCACGTTTATAACATATAAGTACAGGCTAAAATTGTTGTTGATTGAAATAGATTTTAATTTGATACTCAATTAGCTTTTATATTAGCGTTATTGAACATTATCATTGGGAATCCTTTGTTTAGGTTAACTTTATGGGCTGTTGGGCGTAGAGCCAGATTTATTCTTGTCTAGTTTAACATATGAATAGAGAAAGAGGTCTGAAGTGGATTGTGGGAGTTTCGGTAACTATGTAGGTAAAAACTTTACATATATTACATATTGAATGTGTATGATGGAATCTGAATCTTTTGGAGTTTATAATAAAAGGTATATCAAAGGAGTGCCATATGATTTGTGATGTACCAATTGTAAGTAAAAACGGAACGGTCAGGACATAAAGTACGAAGAAACCTCGTCATCATATTTGGAACACAAATAATAAAAATAAACGATGGCCGGACTTCAGCGCGAGTTTTCTCCACATCGCAGACGACGGCAATTCATAAAGATAACGTATTGAAATGCGATTAACAGTTAATGTAATGCCTTTTGACGATGTAAAAACTTACGGGTCTTCAATGATAAAAGATTATTTACGCTTCAATAAATCCCAGCACAGTCAAACTCGGATAAATGGATTACCGGGGTTAATGTGAAATAGCACTTTATAGGTAATACGTTAAGTTGGGGAAAAGGCTATCTTATAATGTATCTTGTTAGGTAAATAAATACCTTTGACCTAAAAGCGTCAAGGCAGGCACGGAACGGTCTACAAACTGATGGCCCGTGGATATATTGTCATGCTCTTTAACAATTTCACTAGCCAATGAACCGTTTAAATTTATAGAAGTTCCCCGCGCACTCGACAACACCATTGTAACTGTTTATCTTAAGATGGACACAACGCGATTGCATCCTTCCTTACAAGTCTATTACAAGAGTGTTACTTTTTACACTCTTAACTGTACTACGAGGGTCAAACTGAAAGTTCTTAGAAAATCAAAAACTGATTACATTAGCCAGTTATTAGTTTTATTATATCTTTTCAAAATATTGTCCATTCACGTCAATACACCGCTGCATGCGATGGAACCACTGGGAAAAGCACTTTGCCCACTCGTTTTTAGGGTTCTCTTCAATGGCATCGCGATACGCAGCCACCGCTTCTTCAGCATTCATAAACCGCTTTCCTTTAAGTTTTTCTTTATTTTTTGGAAATAAATAAAAATCACAAGGGGCGAGGTCGGGGCTATACGGCGGGTGACCCAGTAATTCAACGTTTGACGTCGCCAAATAGTCGATCGTTCGCTTAGTGGTGTGCGACGAGGCGTTGTCGTGGTGAAGGAGGATCCTACTGCGAGGTCGTTTCTCTCGAACTTTCTCCAAGACAAGTGGCAAACAATTGGTAGTGTACCATTCTGCAGAAACTGTTTTTTGATCCTCTAACACAATTGTTGCGAAATGACCTATCCTTCCAAAGAACGAGGCCACCATTTTTTTTCCCGCACTTCGATCTCTCTTCACTTTAGTTGGCAACCTCTCGAAAGGAAACACCCACTGAGCAGATTGTCTTTTGGTTTCAGGATCATAACAGTAAATCCAGCTTTCGTCACCCGTTAGTATGTCGAACACAGCATTTGAGTCACCTCCGTTAAATCTTTCAATCATTTTACGGCAACAATCCACACGATGGAGTTTTTGAGCCTTAGTCAAATTATGAGGTATCCACCGGGCGCAAAGCTTCCTGACTGCTAAATGTTCGTGGAGGATTTTGTGCACTTGACTCATACCGATGCCTAAGCTTGTCCGAATCTGCTGATATGTCACTCTTTTGTCAGTCTCTATCATACGCCGCACAACACAGATGTTATCTTCAGTCGTCGCCGTAGAAGGCCGTCCCCCACGTAAATCATCAGTGAGATTAGTGCGACCACGTTTAAACTCATTAAACCAGTTGTAAACTGTCGCACGAGATGGGGCTTCATCGTGAAAGGCCAATCGTAGTCTATCATAACTTTCTTGTTGACTTAAATGACATCGAAAGTCATAAAAAATCATTGCACGAAAATTTTCTCGTGTTAAATTCATGTTGACGTGACACAGACAATTTTCAATTTGCCGCCAAATCGTAAAACAAATGACAAATTAATGAAATATATACTCAGTAATATTGGCAAAGAGTTCTATTTTCAAATTTTAGAATTATTTTTTTATTATATTGTTTATAAGTGGCCAGTTCTAAGAACTTTCAGTTTGACCCTCGTATAGTGATGTAAAACTAGGACCATGCAGATAGTTATGTAAGTATCTGAGAGCAGATAACTACGTGTTTAAAAATGCAAAGGTTCAATAAAAAAAAACTATTTCCAAACACACATCTAAGGATATAAAGTATAGTATTATAATTATATAGGTAAGTATAGATTCATAGACCATTTATAATTAGCTTTTGGCGAGCAAAAATCCAATCTCCACTATGTCCGTGTTGCCTTAAATTTGATCCTGCTACATATAGGCTCAGAAAGCCTACATATTCATGCCGTCCACTTTCTGTCTAATTCCTTCTATTTAGCATATAGATTTTGAGGAGCAAAGTTACTCTCACTTAGGAAGAGTAGCTATGTCAGTAATAGCCTGCGAATTTGGCTCCGGTTTATAGCTTTTTATTATATAATGTCTTGTCTCTGTAATCGATATTTCTAACAGACAACCACGCCGCATAAAACAATGATATTTCTGATTTCTAAGAATAGAAATTATTAGTTTGATGTCAGCTTTCCTTAGAATATGTCCGTAACAATTTGTTGTGGATAAACAATAAATCGTGAGATGACACACCCTCCGCCTCCCGATAGCGGGATCAGCGACGACTAGGTATTCGATTTATAACCTCGCCGTGATCTTATACAATACTTACTCGTCAAATTGTTACGAATTGATATAGATACTTACCTATAGCTTTTTTAAATGGCAAACGAAATGTTTTACGAAGAAAGTACGTAGCAAATGCTGAGTTGGTGTACTGGATTCTGGCTACCTTCTAGATCCTTATGAAATGTGATATTAATTAAAATAAAAATTAATAACAAATCCTCACATCGATTCAATTTGAACTAAGTAGATTTGTCTCTATGATATCCTAAAGTATGAAGATTTGAAGGCACCTAAAAATGGTCAAAAGTAAGCGCATAATAAGTATAATAGCAAACAAACAAAATCAAACACCTGCGAGGCCTGAGGACGATCAGTGCACGCTCACCTGTCGTGATTTATGCGCGAGCGCCGCCATTGTCCTGTCCCAGGCCGGCTAGCGGAAACTTATGAACTATCTAACCTCAAATGTCTTTAACAAAACAATACGACCACTCTTGCATACGCACGTCACGAAGTATGTAACGATTATCCTTCAAGATGCAATAATCAATGTCCAAAATTAACAAGTATCTAGGTATAGGTACATTTACCTACATTTCCCAATTGCCAGTAGCTACTTGTTCCCTAAGTAGGTACCTTGTCACCACAGATTATTTGGAGTGCACGTAGCTTATGTAGGTAAGTAATGTAATTGACCCACGATCAGTTTTTATGGTGCAGTAAAAAGCCTGATCTTGTTTATAAGCACATAACGGCAACGTCTAGATAAATAATCAGTTCACATAACACTGATCTATCAATTTATTCCTTAATGTGTACTTTTCAACTTGGAGTATATTTATCAATTCTTTTGCTCTAACACAATGTTTGGCTGTCCCTTTTGTCTTACTACTAACGCTCAACAAAAATAGTAGGGAACCTACTCAAAATAAAATGTCATGGGTGTAAGTTATAACCACCTAGCTAAAACACACCAATTTCAACTAAGAGGATTAACTCCCACGGATCCAAAATATCGTAACCTTCAGGGATCATAGATAACGTGTTAGTTAAATTGAAATGGCTTTTACTTACGAAGCATTACAAAATATACGTTTTTAAGAAACCAGTCATGAAATATCGCGACTTCACTTAATCACACGACTCGATTAGGGCAATAGCTCCTTGATTGGAGTGCTGCGATAAGGGTCACGGGTTGGATTCCCATGTGAGTTATCGTTTGTATGATTCGGTAATATGGTTGTTCTGACTTTGGCTGCATTCAATATCTACAGAAGAAATTCCTATTCTGCGCATATCAATTAACCAATAAGATCAGAGTCATGCATTTGTTTTCTCTGTTCATACAAGCGATACCAATAGAGTTACGTCTAGAACAGAATCATTAGTGCTCTCATTTTAACTTAACTCGCAACAAATTCGCACAAATATAATGACGTCCATACAAAGAGAAATGCAAATGATTTTTAATTGCCTTCCGGTAGAAAGTGGGTGAACCTGAACACGGAACGGGCCGGACGAATCAGTTTGATTCTTGTCGAAATAATGACAAAGCGGCGACGACTGGTGTCGGATTCGCACTGCACCCGTGACAACTGGGAGCTGGTATACCGGTCTTGGATTTACATATATAGCTTCACTTTTTAAACACCACTCTCTACAGAGCTAGTTACCACCCAGACTGTCCTACTAACTTTGCTGCTGCCCTTTCGTTGGTATTTACATTAAGAAGGCACCTTAGCAACTAACAAAGAAGTTTGAACGTAATTATAATACTAGCCTACGTAAATAGTCCACTGTAGGGAAAAATCCTTTTCTGGGGATTCATAACACTTGCTCACTGCGATTTGACGAGTTTAGGTCATCAATCCCCGGGTTCATCACTATTATTTCCTTCATTGTTAGTCAGTGAAGTGTTAGAATAACTTAAAAATTACCTAATAGGTACCGTACCTATATAAAGCATTAAAAAAGCAACGTGAACTTAGAAGTTTACATTAAATGTAGTCATGTCCGTTACAATTCCCGGTTCGATCCTGCACGGAACAAGGAATTGTGGCCTAGAGCTATTTATTCCGAGCTCGCTTATGCGGTTGAGATGATCTTACCACTATCGATGAACACGAGTATCCTGCACAAGAACCTCAGAACTTACTTGTTATGTTCGTGACCATAAATAAATAAATATGTATATAATTGTAAGTTTGTAACATTAGCAACATAAAAGCTTTATAAAGTGTTGCCATGGTTATAATACAAGAATTATTTACATCTCCACATACTGTACCCCGCTCTGTAGGTGTAATGTTATTACAAAACGTAATGCAGACGCAAACACGTTGCACGTTACTTCACTCGGCCCGAAAATACTAAACAGAGTCATTCGTCTCTGTAATAATCCACAATCAATAACTAATAATCTGTTCCGCGTATGTGGGCGGGCCCTGGCATGCACCCATTTGTTTTACTTAAACGTTAATGCTCTTATGCATCGGTGGCGGCGCAAGCGCATCCACTCGCTCAAATCATTGTTTAACGGTGATCCTTTCCGGGATTTTTATCTGGGCTTAGTGTGTGGGCGGTTCATAAGTTAAATCCATAAAGAGGTCATACGCCCTAATAAGGCTTTGTTATTTATAAGGTTTCTTGATATTACGATAACAGTTAAAAAGATCCTTGGAATTTTCAAAGCAAAACAATCGTACGAGGAGTTAGGAGTAGGTACAATTTTTTTCTTTTTCCTCAAAGCAATTTCCACAGCACACCGACCAACGATATAGGATGAATTCATAGAGTGGGTTTGCATTGCACGGGCATTGGCAACTCGCAAACATGAGCACGACATTGGCAGCAGCGCTACGATTTCGATACCCTTACTAAAGAACGAATCCTGACTAAGCACTTTACAGCAGCATCATTTGGAAGCCTGGCCACCACCACAAGGGTAATATTAACCCACACAAAAATATGTCACATCAGTTGCAAGTTAACTTACCAGACAGACACAGATTACATTAACCGATTCATTTATATCACAATAACTGTTATAAGGATACATATTTACGAAATTGAAAGACATTGTAAATATTGATAAAGTTAACGACAACGGATGTGCTGGGTTTAAATTAAAATATACGACCTCTTTACAGTCTGCTCCATGCTTCAATAAATAGGTTACATCCACTGTCTGTTATTTTTATTTGGGTCATGTCAAGTACTGGACATTGGCCTCGCCTTTTCTTAGTAATATACTCTGTATACATAATATCACTGTAGTATGTAGTCTAGAAATCTGAGAGGAGATGAAAACCTATAGAAAATATATGTATTAAATAAATTATTTAGCTCTCTGTAATACTGAAGCTAATTTCGAATAATCTTAAAAAACAAATCTGATTCTATAAGTGTGAGTTAGATTAAATTATGATTGTGACCTGACTTATAAGACCTTACTGACCTCACACAACACTCTTAAGTAAGACAGATCAGCAATCTTACTTTTGCCATATTATTATTATTACATTTTTGTACTTTTGACTCTTTAATGATAGACCTCTTAGACAAAGTCACTTCCAACAGAAAGAACCCAATAGAAAATTTAAAAAGAAAGACATTCATAAGGTAAAAACTTACTTTGTATTGAAATCAAAGATTAACTTAATATTTATGTCATATTTACACAGAAGTCCCACATGTCAGGTTTGATTGTCCATGTTTTAAAAAACTTTTCCTTAATTTTAGACCATTTTTCTATATATCTTATTGATTTTCTCTTCATCTTATTATAGGGTATGCATTCAATATTATCTTTGCCACAGATTTTCTGTTTGAGATCTTCATTATTATTTAATATGTGTATAAACTTCTTATATAGCCGGTATTTACTTATACATAAACTGCTTCTGGGTAATGATGCATTCTTTTTAGTGGCTCCAAGTTTCTTCCCTTGTACTGCAACTTCTGGAAACCTGTAAGATATTCAAAGTTTATTATGTAATATGTACTTACATATATTTTTAAAATCATATTTATACTTTCTAATGTAATTGTTTAATCATGGAACAATAAGAATAAAATATTGTCCAGAGATTATCTTATTCATAAAGTATGCAAAGTACAAAAACTAGAATAGAGAATAGAAACGATGAGCTTTGCTGTAAATTATTGAAATCTAAAATTAATATTTTGAATAATTTTTTTAAAGGTGGGCATGCATATTGTTTCTTAGATTTGAAGAACGAGATTTTTTTATTCTCTGCTAAACTAATTTTTGATGCTATATTAATTTGACTTAATAGCACCAATTGCTAAATAGGTATTTAAGGAGATGTTTATAAAGGAAATAGTTTAAGTAGCTACAATAAATTAAGGTACACTCACTGGCTGTGTGATTTACTCCATATTATGCTCCCTGGGGCTGGCCTTACATTATCATCGGAACTAACATTTGGAAACACTAAGGAGGTTTGATGGAACTCCGGCATCACATCCAGTTTCAATGATGAACACTGTGATCTATTTAAAAAGGCCCTGTTTAGTGACTCTTCAGAATAAGGAACTCCACCACCAAAAATAAAATGTTTTATATATATCGGTTTACAGAGCATATCAAGCAAACTGCCTTGGATACCTAAATGTATCCATTTTGCTATTTTATCACTGCATGAGACTGACAATGTTTTATCACCTTTGCCGGGCTTGGTTCTCACTTGACCCAGAAGTTGATCCACCACCTCGGGGTCTTTAGGATCTTGTTCACAGTGAGGAAGACACTTAGCCCCCGTTCTATGTACACCATTATCTATTTTCTGTTTCTTAGCTTCAACATCACATGATTCATCGTCTGCTTTGCGTTTCTCTACCTTTAGTATGTCGCCAAAATGTTCCTCTTCTCCACGTATTATAGAAGCATCCCCACATGGTAATTGAGATGAATAAAATATAAACTCAATGCCATCAAATAAATTCAACTGACCATTATCATTTTTAAATATAGATGGCTCATACTTTAAGGCTTTATCAATATTCTGATACAAATATAATAAGAAGCCGCGTCGCGCAAACACTTCAGCGTGGCTGTCGTTTAGTATGACTCCAGTAGAAGACATTTTTGTAGCACCGATGCATTTTGAACCAGTACCTAATGACACTACTTCGATATTCTTCGTATATTTTTCATATTTTATAATACACGATAACACTGTCCATTCTTTCTCAACGGGCTTTCCGTTCTTGGGTAAGTCATTGTACAAATTAAAGCAGCTTTGCACAATTTTTTCTATTAAAGTGTTGTTAAGGTTAGACATATTTGACATGAGGATATATGTATAACATATTACTGCGGGTTCAGTTAATTTTCACCAACTAAATATAAATATTGAATATAAAATAACATTGTTTTAATATATAAACCATTGATTTTAACATTACATTGACCAAATGTGATTTACAAACACAATAAAATTAGGTTTATTTTGTAAATAAATAGAGCGATGTCAATTTGTCAAATATATCTAATTGACAGCGTCACGCTTCATTTTATGCATAGGATTATCATAAAACATGTCTATGTTAAGTAATACAGTATTTTAAATATTAACCATCCAAGCTATTTTAATAAGGTGTAGAATATTAAGACAACTAAAATCAAATTCTGATGGAAAATCATGCTGACATCCAGGTAAAATGGAACAGGAAAGTTTTTGAAAGCCGAGCTATTATTTGCAGCATAAAGTTGCGTTCCATTATAAGGTTTCATCTTTTAAATGTCTGCGGGTTTTCCTCGCGGATTATTAAGTTCGTGAGTTCGCATTGCGGCATTTAATGACACAAAATATTTATTTGACGAAATGAATGCGAAGAAGGTAGTTGTAAGCCCGTGGACTATCTTAGACATTTACCTTCATCTGATTTCACTGAAACAAAATTAAATGCTAATACTTACTCAACCCAACTCGCTCCGCTTTATTTTAGAGTAAGAAATAGAGTGCTGGGAAATGAGGGTAATGATACAGCCATAGATTTAAATGTAAACAACAGCACTGCCATAAAATCATCATTTTTTTATTCATTTTGGTATTCTAAGGCCACTATTCTAGGTACACTAAACCTGTCAGTTTTCAGCAATCGTAATTAAAAGTGACCACTTTAGGTTGCGAGTGCATAGCAAACTTCAGTAATCTAGAATTCCAAAAGAAATTAGGTAAGTGCTTAAGTGGGTAAGTAGTTATGTAATAATGGACAGCGGGTCGTCTTAGTTTGGGGCGCAGTTGTTTGTAGTTGACCTGGTCTCTCTAATTTTCTTTCGTACTCGGGATGTCTACCTTTACCTAGATGTACCTATTAGAATGTATAATATTTTGGTAGACAA
The DNA here is from genome assembly GCA_946251915.1 of Abrostola triplasia. Classification (NCBI taxonomy): domain Eukaryota; kingdom Metazoa; phylum Arthropoda; class Insecta; order Lepidoptera; family Noctuidae; genus Abrostola; species Abrostola triplasia. The sequence continues at coordinate 8,046,029 of OX276428.1, read as the reverse complement.
ATTATTATGACGGGCGGGCGTTATTGGGGGCTGCCTTGATGTAATTTGTTTCGTCAAAAAGTACTTAAAATTAAGTATATTATATGTATAAAAATGTTTTTATCTTATCTTGTCTGCAACAGGTGCACTGTTCGCGAAGTACACAATATGATAGTTTATTATAATAGGTAGGTAAGTATGTGGTGACTAAAGTAAGCAAAAAATAAATAAATGTGTAGGTACTCACTACCTATCACCGTTGCCGGCGCCTTCCATCGCACATTTTATGCACCATTGTGTACACAAACTATTATTTACAGATACATGTAATAAATATTGACACGATGATAACATGTTTGTCATCCCAGGAATGTACTGTAGACTGCAGGATAGGATCAATGGATGCACATCTCACCATTTGTATCAGAATAAAGATCGGAACGTCGACTTCATGTCGTGCTTTCGAAATAAAACATTCAACTAGCGTTTCTCTCCTTTTTTTAAAGAGGTTCAAATATTTTTGATGCAACACATAAAGATAGTACAGGTTTATGTATGATCCTTTTTTCAAAATCTGTCATAACATTGGGCGCTACAGTAAAGTATTGATCCTTACTAGGTAGATCCTAAAACAAAGCGTAGCAGACCATCAGAACTCTTAGAGCTTGCTTTGTTTTCCTCGATTAGAATGACACTATACACTATATATGCTGGTTTTACTCACGTGTGTATCCGGGAATGAGCTGGTTACGCGGCAAAGTCGTGAGCCGAACTAGAGCTCCGTTAGAGTTCGAAACTAGTCGGGCATTCCCGAATACACACTTGAGTAAAACCGACGTATTTAGTCAATAGAATGAGTGAATCTACTGATCTATATAATTCTAATTATTGCATCTGCATTACATCACTGATCTGATCATTGCTAATCATTTTATGGATAGCCTGTAATTTAGGGGGCAACAATAAGGGATTCATCAATCATAACGACGTTGATGCGATGAAAACTAACGGAACTCGCGATTAAGGATATATTAACAACGGAACATCACAGCACTGTTAAGATAATAAGATTTTCATCACACCTAACGTCTAACGACACAACAGGAAACTTCACTAAATTGTTGCCCAAATCTAGCCTATGCATCTATTGGATAGTAACAAACGTCCATGCATACTTACCTACATACTTGAAATATATTATCTGCATAGTTCTATGTATACCTGTACCTATTTACCTAACTATAGGTACTATAACTTCATTGTGTCCTATATTATCCAATTTACTTAATACCGAAAAGTACCCGCGAATAAGCGAGCTGTCTATTTCTTTTGATCAATAATAATTCATATTGAATCGTGAGACATCCTTAAGCGAAAAAAATGCATGATAAAATCTCTATAGGTACATTGCTCGTATCTACATTTATCATGACTTGCCGGATACGGATGTTAAGGTTCCTAGTGTTCATTATATTGACCATTAGTGGGCGGTGATGAAATAGGGTAGTTTGTCATTCCACGCCTCATTATAAAGCGAGATGACGCAGCCGATCTCAGGATCAATTTGAATATCAAAGCGCTCCCTTTAGCGTGTTAGATTTAACAGCGATCAAAACGTCCAATATAATGACTTTCCATTCTTAAGCGATCGATATTGTATCGACATAAAAAATTGTTTTGCATAATATTCATACAGGATGTTGACGTAAAGAAAGGAGGTCGTTATTTTTATTGGTAAAGCGTTATTTTCTGGCATTTGGTTGGAAAGTGAATGTCACATTTTCATGTAAAAGTTGTGAGTGATGAATGCTTTTTAATTAAATAAATATTGTAATGTGATATTCTTTGTATCAACCTGTAGAACTTGTGTTAACAGTTATTTTTATTTCGAAAGAAATTATGTTGAAATAAAAATGAACGACATCATACTTGTAATGCATTATAAAGGAAAATAAATATTAACTTTACAGGCAATTGACCATGCTTAACGACATACTTAACAAGATGGCAAACTGATGTATCGGCTTTACTTATAATTATGTTGATAGTTTTAATTTAGGTACTTAGTCAAAACGTTTCTTTTTTAGTAAATAGGATTTTTTTGCTGTTTACTGCTTCCCAGTCCTACTATAATCCTATATATAATAGTCCTAATATATCCCAATACTACAACATTTTAGAAGAGATCAGAAGCGTCACACAGATTTTTTATTCTTAGGTGTAATCAAAAGCCATCACTCATTAGCGCCTCAGTACCTACATACGTCATTTTCAAAAATATAGTGCCTTTGAAATGTGTAGCGAGGCAAATGAAGCATGAAATTGTTGCGAATTAAAAGTTCCCAGCGGTTACGCACACCGCATTATGGCTCATTACCGAAGTCCTCAAACACAGGTCTGGTCAAATTATGCAAGTGCAGCTTCCTGTTTTTGTTCGCGAGCTGCGACCGTAGCTACGCGGAATGCTGAGTGCTCTTGTAAAATTATTGTGTTGTTGCATTCCAATAAAGATGTTGAAGATTTTAAAACACTAAAATTATTGAGCTTTTTCTGGAGAATATTGACTTGTGTTGTGATTTAAGTGTTGTTTGGCACGCATGGTGTTTATTATTTTACATTTAGGTAAATATTTTAGAAGCTGAAATACGAAGATTTTTTAAGGATCCAAAAAAGTGGTTCTCTTTTAAAGTAATAATAGCTATCTAAATAAGTAAAATGATAGCATAGATATGTGTAAATAAATACAATTCTTTAATGTATGTACGTTAATTTTTTATTGTACACATAACTTAAATATCGAATAACAATATGAAATTTGGTGTACAAGGGCGAGCTTAACTCATAATTAAGTTCTCTTACATTATTAATAAATATTTTTATGAATCTACATACTGCAAAATTAAATCAGGTGTTAAAATCAAAACAGCCGCAAGCTCTGGGCAGTGAAAGGAAAGGAAACAAAGACTGAATGATCATTTCCTAGAGATTTCTGCAACCTGCGTTACTGTTTGTTTTATTACTTCATCTGATCTGTTATTTCCGTATCCATATTTTACTTATATATGGCATTCATTTCATAACGACTAATGTCAGGCTCGTACCGTAAGCACGGTATCTACGTGAACCAATAAGCGTAGCTTGATGCTGCTTAATTGGCTTATGTGTTTGCATCCATTTTCAACTCCAAAACCAGGTTCCATGGTTCCAGCTTCCAAAGTATTTCAATGTAAGTACCTAGGTATAACAAAAGGATCGCAAAAGCTATGTGGCCAGTCAAATTCTTTTTAACATCTGAAGTTATTTTTCCTGCAGTGTGGAACATTGGACAAACAATAAAACCTAGCCTTCCCGCCTTCTCCAGTTCCCATATTTCTAGAACCTTTAAAAACCAGTTTTGTGAAGACAGTTTAATCACAGCCATAAAGAACTATGCCGTGACACGAGGTCATAAATAATCAAAGAACTTTAATAATAATAAAGAGAGTCTTGAGTATGTTTCCGACACCAAAACATTGATTGCAAACAACAGTACAAGGTCGTTCAGACGGCTATTACACAATATTTGGGTACTTTTATCTAACATCTCCAATGTTATTCGTGGTCGTCATTCAAAATGTAACATGAATTATTTAGTTTCCCAAAATTACGCAACGGTACAAATTGAAATCGTTTTGAATCAACACAGACCCCCGCGGCGTGCGCCTCGCGATCCAGCCCTGCAATAAAAACGTAGAAATATTTTATTGTGAATCGAATATTGGTTGATATGTTTCGTAACACGAAATAAATATAACATGTACGGTGTAAGTGAGTCGTAAACGTATTTTAAAATATAAAATGCCAATGACAGGTACGTAGCACGAGTAGATATCGAAATTCACGACAATGACATCAAAAATAAATTATGGAGTCAAACCTTATTTATTAACGAAGGTAAAACAAAAAATATAAATAGAATGACACTTGCAAGTGTAATATATGCATAAATACAACTTAAACAATAAACATACATTATTATAATCCTTTCATTCCAAAACTCATGATACGCATCAATAATAAAAATTGCTACAAATAGCAGAACGATATATCTCATTTTTGTAACTTTTTTACTACAATTATGCGTGGTAGTTTAGAACTCTATATGATCTAATGATAATTATTGAATTTGTAGCGACTCAGTCCTCGATATGGCAGATTAACCATTATTTTTCATAAGTCGTAACCTTCCAAAATTAAATAAATGAGATAGGCGTTCCTCAAGGATGAGTATTGGATCCTACTTTTACATCTTCTTGTAGATTTTTTTACTATTTTTACTATACTAGTATAACTTTTTATTTTACAATTGTTAACCATTGCCAGGTTACCTTTTTAAAACCTTTATGGCGAATCGGTCAAAGTACTATGTTTCATTCCACGAAACTCTCAAAGACGAATTATTGGATCGACGCGCCGCGTTGTACTGTTCATAGTAAGGACATTCTGCCCACGGATCTTTTTCTAATATGTATATTGTTCGATAACCAATGTATCAACTGAGAAACGAATTTAGATAAACTATTAACATAACGTATTGATAGGACTTCTTTGAAGATTTTTTCTTAATTTTTGACAAACAATTTTACAGTCTAGTGCTTGTAATTATACCTAACAAATCGCAATCATCTAATCGACTATAATACTTCTATTAGTACAATATTTAGTACAACCAAACCTGCAACCATCCCTTTGGGAAATACAGACGTGATGCACATAAGTAGGTAACCCGCCTAAAGTACCGGGGTACTTTACTTTTCCCAAGAAATGTCCTAACAAATTTCCTAAGAAAGTTAATGACCCTAAACAAACTAATAATGTGCTTCATTTATATCATATTCAAACAGCTAATCTGAATAAAATCAATATTGATCGATCGATTATCTATCAAGACACCAGTCTAAAAAAATAAAGACATAGATATAATAAGAATTTTGATAAAACAGTTGATTTAAAATATCCCATTGCATATGTAAAAGCAATAATGCTTATATTAATCAACCAGTTAATCTTAATGCAAGTATAGAAGCACTTCTACCAGAGGAACATTTCGGTTTCAATACGGCAGATAACAAATCAGAATCGTGCCGGGTCCACATTAGCACGCGGCACGTTCCGGCCCGCACGGCATCTGATAGGTAATACACCAGCCGTAATGCGCTCCCCGGTACACTATTTCAAATGTTATTACAGTTGCCATGTTGTTCCTGCCGCGTAGACAGCTCATATCGTACAGAATAATCGCGAACCTCGCCCTACACCATCCGATATGGACCGCCCGATTCCTTGAACAAGTATTGCGTGAGACGGAAGCACAGATGCCAGTATAAACATTGTTTAAACCACGTTTGTGTAATCTTGAACGCCAATTCACAACATAAACAGCACACAATCAATGAAATGAAATACATTACGGCAAACATTAAGCAAACATAACGTATAGCTCAATATCATAGGCCATAATGTCTTAATGCAAACCCAACATTTGTAAGCCGATTTGTACATAAATTAAGCGCCACTTAATATGACAATTTACGAGCGTAGCTAACACGACTTCGAGCGTTGTGTCCGCAAAGCCGGTGGACCTGGCGGACCAGAGATCAATTAATTCTACTCCTAGTAAGGACATCTTTATGTGTCCGCTGCGCTAAGTTTTAACGGTTCTTTGTAGTGAGCGTAGAACTCCGCAGCATCGTATGTCAACAGGGTATTAACGGTTTCAAAATTTGTTTGTGCTTACAGGAGATTATAAGTACATTCTAAAATATTCCTTAATTAACTATTAATTACTTGTCATTATTGTAAGACATGACCTCTTGAAGGTAACCCCTTAAAGGTATCTATAGTTCGAAGTAAAAAGTAGTATACCTAAATTATTAGTTTATAATCGAAATTAACTAATAATAATTTTGAAAAAATAATGTGTTGGAGTCCAAACCAAAAAAAAAAATCAGACTCCTATCTTATCAAATAGGAGTCTGATTATGGCGCAGGGCATATTATTATGTAGATATATGGCTTATTAAACATAGGATACAGTCAACTGCCTAGATTATACCTAGACCTTAGAAACAATGCAGATTGACAATTCAATCGCAAGGTTAAGTAATAAACAGAAAATCTTAAATGATTTACAACCATAGTGCATTAGGCTCCAAACATAATAGGTCCTAAAATAAGCTTATTACAATAAGCGCAATTTCTTCAACTACTGTAACGCGACCAGTGATGCGATATAGCTTGCCTGTAATAAATTTACTACGACGCAATAAACTTGGGTGGTCGGGATACATTAAATTATTTAGCTTAGGAAATCAGTTTTTTATATTATAACTAATTAAGTATTGTATGTAAGGTATGGAACATCATTTTCATTTTTAATTCATTTTTGTCCGTAGGTATGTCAATTGACCAAACCGTAAATATTTTGTTTTAATAATTTATACGCGAGGCATTGAGGATACTTATTATTAAACATCTCTATGCTTAGTATCTACTTACCATCACATGGTTTAAAGTGAAATAATGGTATAAGAAAGTAACGCACGCCTTGTTAGTATATAAGTAGCTAGTTAGTTACTTACATTCTCACTCTTAGTTACTTTTAAAATAATTAGTTTGTAGTTTTTTGTAGGATACAAGCAAGTCAATAATTTCTGAGGTATTTTCTATTTTATTCAAAGCGCAATTTTACACGGTCGTATCTCATTCAATTGTAACCGCAAGATGTGCGGGCGAATAATACAAACTCATTTTGAGGCTTTGCTGCGATTGTTGTATTATTTTAAGTCCTAAGAGGTTAGCGCAAGGCAATGAGATAGCTTATGATAAAAATAGATAATATTACACAGCGTTTTCTGTAGAAGCAACGCAATGTTTTTAGTGTACTTCAATTCCATTAGTTATGCCTTATAGGTACATTTATATCGCATTAAAATTTACTAATTTCAAATCCGGTAATTAGGGTGATATTGGCAGTGTTGTTTTGATCGATACGAACAATATGTGCGCGACGTGTTAAGATTGTTTTTTAAGATTCAATACTTAATTGCATTTCATAATAGTACCTACATAGATGGACTTCTTATAGTACAGATCTTCCCGTATGAAACAAATATAACATTATTTAAGATTTTTTATTTGAACTTGAGATCTATGCCTATTACCTTCGTTTCGTTTACCTTTTAATACGTTTATTCTATATTCTAAGTTTAATACCTAATATTTAATAATCTGAAGTAAACATATATAATAATTTCTATTGGTATGCAGATTTGTACCTATCCACATTAAAAATATTGTGCGGGATCATTGTTGGATACGAATAGACTTTCTGTATTACGTGTACGCGCTAGATAGGGATAAGCCAAAAAAGAAAACTTTTGCTCTGCATTAGTCCATAATCTGAGCTGTAGTCAACAGAGGGATAGTAGATACTTAGATATAGTTCCCGTCATGTAAAAAGAACGCTGACAGGTACCTAAACTTTTTTTTTGGATTCTAGTCTATTCAAAATCTATTACGAAGTGTAACGTAACTAATAAAATAAAACGATTAGTACACTCAATTATAAATATTGTTTCTCTATGTTAAAGGAAATACATTCATCATCATCATCAGCTTTTAAATGACCCACTGCTGGGCATAAGCCTCCTCCCCTAAACGCCACTGATTCCTGTTTTGGACCTTTTGCAATATATAGGAAATACATTACGTAATAAAAAAAAAAGTGACATTGGCTTTTAGGAATAATTTTAAACATACTTCTGTGGACGTGCTAGAAGCCTTGCCTAGAACCTACTTCTGCTCATCAAACTATATTATTTACACCACAGGCGCTACTTGGTATACAAAATCTATGATTTACATTTTACACTCTTGTAACATAAATAGATGTAATATTGGTTGATCAAATCTAGACATTCCTAATATTTGACATCTCGTACTATTACTATACTTATTACTGGATATTAGTACAATATTAGTATAGCCAATATTAATATGCTTTTCAATATTCATTCATATTAAATGTGTTCTAGTGAATATAAACGACACGATATTAGCTTTGTGAAAGAGTGAGTTTTCCTTAATATTATTCAATACCGATCGTTCGCTAATACTCGTTATTAAGTAATATACTAACATGGCAACGCGACACGAATTCGAGGAACATATTTGATAAATAGTATATTTTATATGCATTTTACTGTAACATGTGTTTCATGTAAACCATTTCATAAGTCTATTGATATGGCTTGTCTTCATATGTCGATATATAAATATATATGCTTGTATTTTATTACGTAAACCTAATATGAATATATTCGTCACAGTTCACACTAGACAGTTGACACTAGATCATTAAAATACAAAAAAAAGTTGACACTTGACTGACACAAGCAGATGAAACGTCAGAAACAACCTCAAAAGACCGAATCGGATAATAAAATACTCACGTCTACTATCTAACAGTAATTTTATTGCATTTAAAACATGGGTAATTGGAAATTAGAGGTTGGAAGAATGGCTATGTACACATCGTTTCCAGTGGGTTTGTTTTTCTTCTTTAATCAACCGACTTATTTCGAGGAGTGGGTGACAAATACTAAACGCCAAATTTTTCCTCCGGAGAACATGAATGACAGAGAAGCTATTCAGCAGCTCATCAAAGATATGAGGAAAAAACAAATCGCAGCCCTTGAAAAAGAATAAAGTCTTGGTTTCATCTATAGTTGGTGGAAATGTCATATTCTAGACGTTGTATGTATATAAACAGTGTATTTTATAAATGGTAAATAGTTAATCTTTGTTATAATAAAATATTTTAGGTAAGTACTATTGTTTTGATATAATCCCTAAAAGAATTCAAATCACATTTATTTATTTTTACTTACTGGCCTGTTCGTCCAGTGGTTAGTGACCCTGACTGCTAAACTTAAGGTTGTGGGTCCGATTCCCACCCACAAGTCTATGTGATGAGCATAATCATATTATTATGTTCTGTGTCTGGGTGTAATATGTTTACAATATATAAGTATTTAAATATATTTAAGTATGTTAATCAGTTGTCAGGTTGCATAATACAGGTTCTGCCTAGTAGTATATATAGGGATTTAACAACCATGTGTGAGCTGTCCCAAGATATTATTATTTATCCAGGACTATGGAACACTCGCGAATGAAAACAGTACACATAACAACATAGTAATATTTATTCATATAACAAAAACAAATGTTAATCTTAATCTGACTTAACTTTTTCTTTGTTTCTGTAACTCAATAGAACTCCTAAAGCAGTTGAACAAAATGAAGCATAAATAACATAATGAACACCATAATACTGTCCAATCAATCCTGCAACCATTGGAGATACAACACCTGATAATGACCTGACACTGTTGGAAGCCCCTATTAATTTCCCTCTATGGTCACCATGACTTCTTTTCAAAACCATTTCTAATGTAACTAATCTACCTATTGCATTTCCAATTGCCAATGGAATTAACCAAATAGTATACATAATAACATTAAAAGATAACATCAACCCAAACAAAGATATACTTATAAGTAGGAAAACATGGAAGTTTCTTATGCTGTAATCTTTATCGTGGGTGTAAAAACTATTAATAAAACCCATAAAGTAACTAGAAATTGAACCTACAATACCTTGGAATGATATTACATAACCTATATATTTTGGTGATAATTCATAAACTGTTTTTAAATAAAGTGAGTAGTTTGAATAATAAACACCCATAGCAAAACCTATTAATGCTTTAAACATGAAGATGTCCCAATATTTTGACCATTTGATCTGATATAAATCTACAAAAGATTGGCGAACACTTGTATAGGAAATGTGGAGTATACTTCTATTATCAACTTGAACACTGTCTTTTCTTTTTGCTGGCTTCTTTTCAACATTTGGCAGGAAGTACACTATGCCTGAAAATTAAAATAGCTGCTTATAAATAAATTCAACAGCGATGAACTTAATTCACATACATATCTATTAAAAAGTGCATCAAGTTAACATAATAGCATTGGCAATGGCAATAAACAACTTAACAGAATCTATGAATAATTCTTCAATAATGTTAACTATATTGCAACTTAGACATCATCATCAGCCGGAAGACGTCCACTGTTGAACAAAGGCTTCCCTATAGAAAAAAAAGAAATCTTACTGGAATTAACTGTAAAACATATTCCAACAATGATAGCAATAATTAAAAATCCATTTTCTGGATTATCTTCAGCTATGTGGCCACCAATGATAGGACCTAATGTGATGCCCGCTCCAGATATAGCAGCCATCTTGCCATATATCTCAGACTGTTTCCGTTCATTTTTTTCATAATCTGGTACTAAAGCCTTTGTCAACATTTGTGTTTGCTTGAATAGACCTGTAATTTCACAATTCATTTGCTTATATCTGATGACAAATATTAAAAGCCACAGTGATTATTTTTTTTCTTTTTTTTTTTTTAAAAAACGTCGCCCCACACTAGGAATTTCTCCTGTGTCGTGGGTGCGTTTCACAAACATGAAATATCACATACACTAACACCCAGACTCGGGACAAACATCTGTGGGTCGCACAAAGTTTTGCCCCGTGCGGGAATCGAACCCGCAACCCTTAGCACAGCAGTCCAATCACTTAGCCACTGCGCTAATCAGGTTGTAGATTAGCGCAGTGACTTAACATTAACTTGTGATACATTTATACTATGGTAGGTACTAGAGTATACTTATGACTAATGTGTATCTAGGTAAAAATATAAACCCTAAGTGTTAAGTTTTTTACATACAACTGTTATTCAAAAAAATCTCAATGAAAAAGAGATATACTGACATACTTAGATATCATGATGGGGTAGACAGATAAGAGCTATTGTGCACCCACAATACATTATACAATCATTACCTATGTAACAGGTTAACCAATGGCTATTGTATTTGCTAAATTCATTTGTACTTACATGTATACTATATTTACATTTTTATGAATTAAATCAAATATCTGATGTGATTTAAAAAAGCTGATGTCATGATGATGATGAAAATGTAAGCAAATAATTAAATTAACTTATTATCTACCTAATACTGCTCTTATGATCAAAATAACGTATATTGAGTTAGTAAATCCAAGCACAGTATATGCAATAGCACACACTAGTTGAGTCATTATCATAATTGATTTCCGGCCCTTAAGATCACTCAAACTGCCCTGAAAATTTTATTTTTAATCATTATTCCGTTAAGGTTGAATAAGTTATAATTATTTAGAAGATAACAACTTACTATAAGTGGTCCTGAACCCAGCTGGAATCCAGCATAAATTGATCCTAGTAACCCAACATACAAATGACTTCCACCCATATTCCTTACATGGCCAGATACTAATGGAACTATTAGCCCCACAGCCAAAAGATCCTGCAAAGAACATTATAAATATAATTCGCGCCAATTACTTAGATGCAAGTAAATACCTCGCTCTGTTTTAACTCACCAAGAAGGCGACTCCTTGAAGTAGGTAAATTGAATAAGACATATTATTGCTTTGATTTAAAGATTAAAGTTTCTCAAGTGTTAATTAATAAGGACAACTAAAACATTTAAATATAACTTCAAGTTGTTATAAGGCCATAACCCTTATTCGAACTTTAGCTTTATCAAATTCAACAACAATATCAACGACATGTCATCTGTTTACAATTTCACATTGAGGTTGACATGGACGGATTCCACAAACAATCATCAAAAAACCGTTCAGATAATAAAATCGACTACTAATAATAACTATTTTACAACTTAATTCTAATACAAAATAAATTAAATATATACAAAGTTAAAAAGCATCAAAGAAATTATTCATCCCGATTGATGTCAACCGGTAACGTGCCCAAAAGACTGGCAGCATTGTCACGTTGAATAGTAATGCTGATTCTTTGGCTAAAAATGAACCAGCCCTTTGGTTACGTGTGGAGTTGACTAAGCACTTTAGTAAATCATTAAACAAAGCGCGAGGGCTCGGACCCGGCTCAAAAATACAATTACCTATTAGGTTATTGTATTCCGCCGCTTGAGGGTCTCTGCAGCAGCAGCAGCAGTGCCAGCACAAATTGCCGAGCCAGAAACATGAGAAGGTGCAAGGGTATCATCGCACGTTCCGTCCCACACTAAAGGCCTTCCCAATTTACAGGGTAACAACGACATACCCTCTTGTCTCTTTCCATCGTTACGTACCAAGCCATTTGGTTTTAGTACGGCTCGTACGCCGGCGGTAACAAGAGCACGACATTATGATGTCATTTATGTAACCGTATCGCAGTATACGTCCTGCATGATAGACCATGCCGCCCGAGGCTATCCACAGCTTCACCACACTGACATCGATGAAGAGTAACGCATGAAGTCCCTAAACGTAAACTAACAGCAATACATCAATAATAAATTAAAATAATCGATCCCATATATCCGACTGTGCCAGAAGATAGAAGTATTTATGTACACATTTCCTAAAACATAACTGTAATTAACCTTTAGTTGTTAATTTTTACACTATATGCCATATTGTTTGTTTTTTGCATCTAGTGGGCGATTATCGCCTACACTTAAGGCAGAAAAATTATACATTGGACATCTCTACAAAGTAGACGTTTGATTGTCAATATGATTGAATATTTAAGTGTCAATTCCACAAATTTTCTTGTTTATGATGTAAATGTACTGATTTTAATTTTACAACAATTTTACGATAAGTAATTATTGAATCTAATTTAATACCTCATAAATAGGTTAATCATGAGCACTTTAAGAGCCCGAGTAAGTACATTTAAAATTGGATTATTTCAATTTTCTAGATGGTTCTCCACAAGCTTATTTGTAGACTTTGCAGTTAGCATATCTGCATGATTTAAGTAAATAATAATATTAAGTTCTAATATTTCCAGGTACTACACACTTTCAAGAAATTGCACAGAACTCGGATGAAAGTATTTGCTGGAGATGAAAGAGCACTAACAGCTGGTAGATTAAAAATAAATGAAGAGTTTCTTAAAAACAAACATGTTACCAATGAAGATGCAATCGAAACAGTATGAACCTTCTAAATAATTTGATCATTGTTAACTGCAACTGTTTTATTATTCATAATTCTTACTCTCAGATCCGAAACTTGATGTACAATATTTTTCTAAAATTTTCTTTTATTATCTGCTAACCATTTTTTTTTATTGTAATTAAATGTATCTGGTCTGGGTTTTCTATAAAATCTACATTACGGTTATGTAAATTTATCAAATCTTTACAGATGATAAAATTAGGTGAAGATGTTGACAAAGAACTCCGAACACAAGTTATACAGGCCAGGGAAGTTAAGCCTGGAGTATTTGGTATGTATGCATGATGAACTGCAAATTCATTAATAAAATAAACATCGCATCACACCTGCCCCCTTACCATGAACTCTTAAAGTGGCACAGTATCATGTTTTAAGAGCTCATGGTAAGCGTATTCCGTGAAGGGGTACCACTAGACCAATGAGGTAGTCAAGATCATAAATAATTAATTTGTGTCAATAAATCCAAGTGTTATACATTGCTATTGCTGTAAATTTTTACCTTTATTAAAATAATCTGTATGATAAATGATGAATACTCATTGCAGCAATCCAACTAAAATTTGTAATATTCTTTTTCAGAGGCCAAGATTACTGAGGACACAGTGAAGTTTGTAAATATCCCATATGATGATACTGCAGTGTTAGATGATGGAACAGTTGCAAATAGGCCCTGTTGTCAAGATCAACAACAAAAAAAATAGTTTCCTCGAAAAGACAAATCAATTTAGAGTAGTTTATGTAGTATAATAAAGAATTATCTAGTCTTTTAAGTTTAAAGATGCTGAAATGCTATAAAATATTACTTGTAAATTTAAATATACAAACCAAAATCTACTTAATTGTTCTGTTTTTACTCATTTTTCATATGAAATCATGATTCATGATGACAGGGGCAAGCATAATATAAATATACACATACAAATTTTTTTTTTTTTTTTTTTTAAAAACGTCGCCCCACACTAGGAATTTCTCCTGTGTCGTGGGTGCGTTTTACAAACATGAAATACCACATACACAAACACCCAGACTCGGGACAAACATCTGTGGTTCGCACAAAGTTTTGCCCCGTGCGGGAATCGAACCCGCAACCCTTAGCGCAGCAGTCCAATCGCTTAGCCACTGCGCTAATCAGGTCGTCAAAATAAATCATAGTACATAGTTTAACGACAATAGTTATATTATTGATAATGAATGAGCGATGCTTTTTGCAGCAAGTGCTCGTTGAATAGGACAAGGGGCGCCGCTGGCGGTCATATTATTTTTATTTTATTTTATTTTTTTATTTATTTATATGCCTTAAAGCATTAATATGCTTAATAAATGGTAAATTTAAAAGCTTGTTTAGGCGATTTGCAGAATCAGATAGCGGGACAAACTTGACATGTATATGCGTCATTGTTCGTTGGCAGCCAGTGACAGAGTGATGTGGGATTGTGGGGAGGAATTGGCCCAGCCGTGGGACATTAGGCTAATAATAACAATTTAGGCGATCTTTTATTTAAAAAATAAAATTGATTGCTGATGATAAGCTGTAGACAACATAGACCACCAAATGTCAAGGATTATACGAATGTCTTATTTTGCGTTTCGTTACAAGTCAGCATTATTTTTAGCATACTGAAAAAAATATCGTTTTTATAAACCGATTCTATTTTACTCATGATTGTAGTAACTAAAAGAAAAATATAAAATATATATATGTAACTGACTAGTTAGTATTTTTAATGGATAGTTTGGCTGACCTGAGTGTATATTAAAATTGTATGGTACAATCATCACTGCAATTCATGCGTAATATTGTAACTTTTTTTGAACCTGGAATTGGAATGTAACCTAAGAAGACGTATTTTTTCGTGCTGTCTTCAGTAAAATATTTTTGGCTGGAGTTTTAATTAAACCCCAATTACCTGATCGACAAAATGTTGACTAGACAATTAGTCTCAAGAGCAGTCCTATTGCGTACACTAAAAAATGCAGCTGATAACGTAAAGCAAACTAAAAGAAATGCAGGCCATGGGTAAGTCGCCTGTTATGTCATTACCTTTTATTTGCCTATTATAAAATGATACTTATCATTTAAAATAACATAAATACAAATAAACATGTCATCATCATCAGCCGGAAGACGTTCACTGTTGAACAAAGGCCTCCCCCTAAAGAACACGCGAAAGTTTCGTATAAAACATGTATTTACAGTGTATGTTTTATCTCATTCCAAAAGTCTTTGATGCATGCAGTGTGTTAGGACCTTATTTATAAATACATTTTGACTCAAAGTATTTATCGCCTACAAGTACAGTGCTCTTGTAGGTACTACCAGCTAACTAGCTTAGATGTTGTATGCTAAGTTTAGCTTAAAACAATAATATAACTGAAGCCTCATCTAAAAGCTTTTTTAATAAATAATCTGACAATTTTAACAGACTTCAATAATAATAATTAAATTTAAATCTTTTAAAAGTTACAATATTTTCGTAGCAAGGTATTTTTTTCAGATTAGAAATCATCAGCACAGAAGACATCCACTGTTGAAAAAAGGCCTCCCCCTTAGATAGCCACCATGAACGACAACTGGAAATAGATTTCATAAATATTTCTATTTGTTTCAGGGTATGGTCTTACCGCGTTCCACCTCCCCTACCTTCGAAGAGGGCCATAATGATAGCTGAAGGTCTTGGAGCTCTCTGCTGGTGGTGGATACTATACCATTGTTTTACTGAACCTGACCACATTTTTGTATGTTATAATACTTGTATTTTAATTTAAAACTTTATATTTAAATCTTTATATATATAAAATAGTTACTTAAGTGAGTAAGTTTTTTTATAACTTTTCAATAAGTATCTGCCATCAATTATGTGATTACAAAATAATTGTAATCACATAAATAGTACTTTATTATCATGAATGTATTGTTCCACAATAATTATTACATCCTTTTTTTACTTACTTTATTAATATTTTCTTAACAATAGATAATTTTCTATTTCAGGGTGAATTTCCGTATGTTGATCCCCGCAATTATACTGATGAGGAACTTGGCATCCCCCCTGATTCAGCTGGATCATTGAGGAAGTGAATTAGAAAATATTTGTACTTGTAGATTCTTATAATTTATGTTGATGTTAAATAAAATTATTGAATTTCTGTAGGTTCTCTATTACTCTTATGGTTTCCTTTATTACACACCTTTCAAGCAAAATAAGTTTTCTATTATTATTGTACTTAGTGACTGCATTGAATATTATGTTTTTGTTGACAGTGCCCTAAAAGACTATAATTTCATTTTATCATTTTACAAATATTTTGAAACTGCAAAAAAAACATAGCAGTTATGCATATCGGATATATGAGTGACTAGCCACTAGTCCACGTGGAATTTAAATGTTTTATAGCCTACCTCGATAAATGGACTATCCACCACAAAAATATATTTTTTACTTTGTACCAACTAGTTCATGAGATTGGCGCGTTCAACCAAACAAACAAACTCATCCGCTTTTTAATATTAATAAGTATAGTTTATGTCATGGAATATGGGTGTTCACACCTTTCCTAATCAAACAGGTGTAATTTTCAAAGAAATAAGCCATGATTTTAATTGTATAAAATTATACAGCATAATTAAAATTAATTAATTTATGGTACCAAATGGGTTTAACGTTACCACATTTTTACTTAGTTCTTGAACCAATGCAATGGATTAAATTTATTAATATGAGTCTAAGTGTAGATTAGTAGGTACTTCCGAATCACGAACGCCGCAGCCACATACGATTTAGGTGCGCCACATCGCGTGCGGCTGCAATTCGCCACAACCCTCGGAAGTAAAATGGACTTCCGAGGATCGCAGTCGCAAAAGTAGTCCTGATACTAACTCCGTAATCTGTAAACTATTATCCATCTCTCATAAGTAAGCAATTTCTAGTGTCAATCGCTTTATGTATTAGTTATGCTGCATTACAGATCTGGTTTAAAACTAATGATCAGGGGAATAGGAACCTACTATATTCTGGTTCACACATCAATAAATCAATCAATTAGTAAACAAAGAATGAACTATCTTTGTAGACTGTAGTTTATCTTACGTAAAAATATAGTTTTTCAATCATTAAGATTAAAAGGCTAATATCACAATCCAACAATATCCCAACGCGCATTAAAAAAAAGTCTGACGTAAATCAAAAACAGTGAGATTTTCTCTTACACACGCTTGTTTGTCCTAATTTTATTAAAATAATATGAAATTTGTTGTAATTTAAGAAATAAAGTGTTTATTCGACTGTTCTATGGGTTGTGTTCTCGTGATAATGTGATGTGTTCATAAAATTCGAAATGGAGACAAATGCAAATCAGAAGGGTGAGTACTTCGTCACTTGGAAAGGTCTAAGTCTTGTTTGTGTATGGATAACTGTATCTTGCAAGACTTGCGACATGAATTGAGCTGACGTATGTCGTCCTAAACTTATATTTTTTATATGCCCTCAATAATTTTGCGTATTGTACATATTTAATGCATCTTTAGAAAATATGTTACTCTATCGGGCGTCATACGACGAAAATGAGCTTATCATGTTTTGATGACTTTCTTATCGCCTTAAATTTGCCGTGAAGACAGATTGAAATGGGCAAATACCAGTATGTATTTGATAAATACAACTGTTGCTCCTGTCTTAAGTGTTTCTCTGTTCAGTATGAGTCATTTTGTTGGCATTGTGTTGTCGTGTGCATGTTAAATACTAATAAGCAAAGCGAGACCTGCCTTTGTAATCGGAAAACAACATGTTGGGTTAGAACTTTTTTTTGTTTTAAATAAGTAAGACACTCACAACTTTTTACATAACTTAACCAATTTGTATGGGTGTAGTCTGGAATACTTTGTGCTGTACAGGTTATGTTTTGATTGGAAAACAATAATAAATTAGCATATCTATAAAAACTTTTAAATTGAAGTAACTGTAAAATATTTTTTATCATTCTTGTGCAATGCCTGTTTTGGTAGCAGATAATACAGATAATAATGCATATGTACACCTATAAATATTGAACATTACAAACAATGTTATCATTTTTGTGGTAAGTTATGTCATACAGGTTGAAAAATTTAATTTTCAATATTAGTTAACATTATAGTACCTATATCCTTTATATTGTGTTTTTGTTGTTAAGTTAGTAAATTTAAGGATATTATAGTGTATTATTTACATTAAATAATATTGCAATATATCAATACAACTCTGATTTACATTGGGCACAATTATCCTTAAATAACTCTTATTATCAAATTTTATAATATTCATATGCATTTCCTTAAAATGATCAGTTTATAGAATGTCTTAATTATTTTCCCCTTTTTATCCCTCATTGCTGCAGTTTCCAAAATATTATCAAATTAGTTTGATTTATGTAAGTTGTGAGTGGTAAGATCAAGTACCTACTTCCTAGTACTACAGTGTTTCTATCTTTTATGTGTAAGTTTATTCTGATAAAGTAAATAAATCAACTACCTACCAACCTGCTGACTCCTTGTTTATTTAATGGTAGGACATCATACAAATGCAAATATTTGCCGTCTTATTTTTCTTGAAACAGCTTATGGTCTGTACCTGTAGAAGATTTTATTGTTTATGAAAGTAAAATAATATAGGGAGTTCTTCATTATGAAATTCAAGCCAGAACTTTGTTTTTTACACACTTTTTATATTTAGATTTTTCTAGTTCTTAAATGACTTTTTAAACTAAAAAGCCAGGTTCTTGTCGTTATACTACAGTTGTAACATTTACATAATGTTACAACTCTTCTACTGTACTAGAATGCACTAACAAATGAATTCTATAGTACCTAATAAATATACATACTTAACATAGTTTAGTCACTTGCAACACTCATGATTGCAAATATGACATACATTTCGTTTTTGGTTTTATATTAATTTAAATTGATTATTAAGAAAAATATGCAATAAATAAATTATAATATAATAAGATTTCATTTAATTACATTCTTTTAAACCCTAATTATGAGTGTCCCACTGCTGGGCAGCCTCTCTAAGCTTCCAAATCCCCCTATTCACAAATACTACAACATAAATCAGTTGGACACGATACGAGATTCATTTGTAAAACATATTGTGTGCCTGATTACACATTCAAGGTGGCGCGTAGTAACGTGTTTTGTTGTCGCAGTGTCGTGTATGGTGAACTTTGCGTACGACGCATCGGAGTCTGATGAGTTGACAATCAGGCCTGGCGACGTGCTGCGCGATGTTGAGAGACTCCATGGAGGCTGGTGGCGGGGCGAACTGCGTGGCCGGCGGGGAATGTTCCCTGACAACTTTGTGTCGGTGCTCGATCATGAGAATCCAAGGTAAGAGATCATGGGGTTGTCAGTACGAAAGTTTGTAATGGATTTTACTGTTGAAATTAATATACATAATTAAATAGCATGTAGGCAGCAGGTGCCTTTAAATAATAACGGTCCAGACTAGGCCAAAAACGAATAAAAAATAAACTTAAATAACAATAGAATGTATCTTATTTTATCTTATCAGTGAGACAGTTGAAACAAACACATGTCTCTAAGTCCAGTATTTAAATTATGGCGTTTTTCATTTTTATAATTGTGATTGTGTATGAATAATTATGATCGACAGTGCAAGGTACTATAACCTCTTACCTAATCAGAATTATAGTTCCGAAAAGTTAAACATTACTAAAGCAAATGCCTATATCGCGTGTTCTAGAGTATACGAAGATCGGAACAAATCGCTAAAAATGTTACGGATTTCGCATGGATAATTTCAATTTACTAATACTCAAAACCTCTCATTAAGAGCTTCTGCTAGAAAATATAAATTGTCCGTTGTCTCTCACTAGAAATTTTATCAACGAATTTCTTAAACGCAAACGAATACGGGGCCTGTTTAATAGACATGACATATTAATTAAAACAAATATTTGCGATCTAAACAAATACTTGTGCCGTGTCATCGAGACCATATATATTATATTCTAAGATCGTAAATATTTATGTGACACAAACCAATTGTTTAAAGCAAAACGAACGCATTACTGATTCTAGTAATCCATTTAAAAATTTACTTATTTAATATATATCGTTAATGTAACAGGCCGAAAACCACTAAACTAATATACATTGTAGTTTACAACCCCCCTATAGAAGGTAGTGTTAGGTCTAGATTCTACGGCTCACTCTCAATGTTAACAACAAATTGTCCCTGGCCTTGATTCAATATTATTGTGACATCGCAACAAGTGTCGCATCGGCCTTAAAAGATCAGATGCATAGCTTGACCATATAGGCGGACTAATTATATTGGATGATTACAGGTGGCGTATTTTTAAGCGTTACAATACTTAATTAAAATCAGATAATAAATAGTCTAAAATGTTTAATAAGTAACTAAGACAATACACTCTCAAAGTTTAATTAATGCAAGAAAGATTTACCTAGGTATGCTAAGGTCGCCGGTACAGTTATGTAGTCTTCTCTCAACGTTGTTCGTTATCCTGCTCTGTCTAGGAACAGTTCTTATGGAACTGGTTTGTGTACCGATATAAAATTACCATGTGTGTCTGATGTCTAGTTTACTGACACACATATCAACCATTTATGTATTAATTAATACGTACGACTGGTTTTGTATATATTGTTTGTTTTTGATTAAAGATTAATACATCGATCAACGTTTTTATCGATTTTATTAAAATTGTATGTGTCATAGTTTGAAATTCTGTTTATATTGTAGTTGTCTACGAATATAATAGGATTAATTTGATACGTTTACTGATCGCAAAAGCAGAAGTTGTTGTTAGGTAGTTTTGGATTACATATTATTGAAATTGAATACGCCGATGTAAAAATATCATCGACACATTTTTAATGTTCAAACGAAAATATTACCGCTACCGTACCATATAAGTACTAATGGTATCTGCTTTCTAGTGATTATGCGGTTAAACATTTAATACTTGCATTTTATGATACTGTAATTATACCATCTACTATACTATAGGGTAATTTTACCCAATTGCCATATAATATGAAATCTACTATAGAAATGATACACATGTTATTTTTTAAGAATTAACTTTTGGTATAATTTGATGATTTTGTTAGTTATGTTACACACACACATACAAATTACCCATTCCGTTTAGTCATACGCGTCTTGCTAACACAATCAGTGATGTCATTCTTTTGAAGAAGGATTATATTACAAAATGTATGCAGTATCGTGTTAAATCTACAGAGTTATTCATTGCAACTAAGTAAAGTCCTTCAAAGTGATGAAATACTCCTGAAACTAGTAACATTTTTTTATGTCGCGCGATATCCGGTTGAGATGGTCATAATTGGTTTCGGCGAAAGTCGCTCAAGAACAGCGGTCGTTTAGTGTACATTTATTTGATATAGTCTTTAAATTATATTTTCGATTAGTAGTACAATAATGACTGTGCGTACTATCTAATCAGTTCGGATAACGCGATAAGACGGGCGGCCCGCTAGTCAGTGTTTGTTGTGTGGCCCTAGTGATGTATTTTCGTCTGTCTTAAGTTTTGGATAATAACGTAAAATATTGGTAACTACAAAGCAAAGTTCGGGAGGTATGTAAAGGTCGAAACATTCTGCCTGGCTTTTATATTATGTGGCGACGAGTCGTTCGAGAATGTATTAGATGAGCGCAAGTTTACGAGTTTGCTGTTGTAGGTTGAGAAATACTATAATAATAATTGTAGTCATCAAAATTACCGCTTTATTATTAATTAGTAAATCTTTTATAACAAAGCATTATCACTGTTAAACTTGCGCGTCTTTGAATAAATTGTTACGTTTTGTTGCCTTTTCACGTTCTTTATTATGGGCTGTGTATAATCCTTGCCTTGCTTATGAATCCTGAATTCATGAGCCTTGTTTTTGCTTTTAAATTGTGTCATCTGGAAGAACGGTGTTACCTATTTCAATTATATTATTTAAAAGAAACCGGTTGCAAAACTGCTGTCTTCAGACTATTGGATTCAGAAAAGAAAGTTTATCCAATTGTTTACTATCCTAGTATTTCATCGCAAAATATTTATGAAGTCAAAATCTACATGTACCCATAAAATAAATAAAATTCTAGTTTATACGAAACTTAAAGCCGTTATAAGCGAAGTACGATATTTAGGTGATAAGAAAAGACTAGACAAGTCAGGTCAAATAAGCTCATAGAATCATAAGAAAGAAGTTCTAAAACTGGCTTTGTTAAATGGACATTCCAAGATCTTTGTTATACATATAAAACTTGTTTTAAGCTGTTATTGAAAGGAAGAGTTTACAGAACCTGACGCATATTTTAAACCATATTATAGTCGATAGCTCCTTCGACACTCTGAATCGAATTTATTATTGAATTTTGTTTGAAATTGATTGAAATGTCAAACGCTTAAGAGAGACAATTAACGAGTTGGTGTTATTGCGTCTATTACTGTCGGCATCTGTTTTAGTCACGATTGTCGAGCAGTACATTACATACCTAACTTAACATTATGAGCAATCGATGACGTCACAAACTAGTGTTTATGATTATAAGTCAAGTCTTATTGTTTTTGACAGGACATACTACGTATTCTTTATCTAATAGTTTCTCATAGTAAACATTTGTACTAGTTATTAGTTAGGAACCTCATAGAAATCCCATGAGCGCAAGTTAATCTTACGATGCAGTAATCTTATAAACTTGGTTACAATGTAGACAGAAGAACCTGAAGACTGTGTCTAATCAGCTTTAGCTGACATTGTGTTTCAAACGAAGCGACCGCATTCTGACCTTCGCTACTCTATTACTAAGCATAACAGTATCCTCAGGTCAAGTTGTCACCCAGAAGTTTACAATAGTGGTTCATGTCTACAAATATTTATCTAGTCTAGATCAATCAGTCTGCGATGCTGCAAAATTGTCTAGACCTTAACGGTTTCTAAGCATTTATAAACCGTCTCGTATAATATGTAACAAATCAGTCATGTTAATGAATTATAAAATTTACATACCGAACTGGATCCATTTTTGAGCTTCCGATAGTTGGTGCTAATTTCACATAATATGCGGCCAACGAACTTCATTTTGTCACGGACCTTGTATGTGTAAACATCAGATCATCGAGCCATTTAAAATATTATTTAAACTGTTTAAAAAAGCTGCAGGTGTTTTTGAAGATTATACATTGTTGATTGTGTTTAAAACGGATAGAAAGAGTGTTTAATTAATTTAAGTGAAATAAAAAATGTTCATGTAGTGTACTTGTAATGTGAAAGTTGTGTTAAGAGACACGTATGTTCGATATAGACCGACGGGCGTGCAGGGTCGATGTCGCGCGGTGTTCAGCTACCAGCCAGCCAACCCGGATGAGCTGCCTCTGTGCGTCGGCGACGTCCTCGAAGTTCTTGGAGAGGTAATTGAATTTTAATTTATCCTGAATGTTATTGCTCCACGTAATTGTCTTGACTTCGTTAAATCTAAGGAAACACATCTACAAGTCCTTGATTGCTTAGTTATAGTGTATGCGAGTATAACGATCGTATTACAATTTATAAAATAGATTTATTAGAGATTAGGTTACTTACTGGTATGTGAAATATGTAAATAAAAAAGAGGTATTCAAAACATCATTTTTTTTTGTCTTTGTCTGGCATGTAAGGTAGGTAATGTATGTCTCATGCAAGTAACGTTTTACCAACTTTAAACTCTGATTTACCGATTATTTACGTCTTACAAATCTTTTCTTTTGTCGGATAGAAAAAAAGGTTTTAATCTTATCATTCAAGATATTAATTATAGATATAAAGTATTGTTTATTTATAAAAACTGCATCATAAAGTTACCGACAGGAACTGTATCTTGTTTTGTTGTAAAAATTACTTCCTAAAGTAATGCGAAGTTTTTTTTTTATAAATAATAGAATAAATAAATTATACGCAAGTATAGAAATATTTTCTTGTGGTAACATATAATAGTAGAGATCTGAAGATGTGGTTCTTTAAATCAAATTACAAGCAAAGTACAACCTACATTATACGTATTTTATAAGCAAAAGGTAGAAACTTGACACAGTGCAAATAAAACATGACGGCTTTAAAACAATATAGCCTTAATTACGATTGAACTATTCACATAATATAAATGTATCTATCAATTATACACAGTTAGACCATAATCATTACTAAAGGTAGATACTTATGAAGACAATACGAGTACATTAATGGACAAAGTGTGACTAAGTGTCCTTCATGGGTAATCGGTTTTTAATTTATTGTATAATTTAATGTTCCGAATTAGTCGTCTTCTGAGAGCGTAGAAGGAAAGTGTAAATTAATTATTTTTATGTGTGTGCATTTAGTTCCTTATGTTTTAGGTCTAAAGTGAGTGTTATTGACCCTTCTAAGTGGAATTTTATTAGTGCAAAAATTGTATTGGCCTGCGATTTTTATTTTAAGCTTTTAATTACATAGTCATAAACTAACAGATTTTATAATATTGGATTAAGTAATATAACTATTATAAATTGTTGCATATTACATGTCTAGATTGTGTTTTTTTACAAATAAACTTCTGTTGTATAGGTAGAGGAGGGCTGGTGGCAAGGTCGTCGTCAAGGTCGTGTGGGAGTGTTCCCCTCCAACTTCGTCGTGATGTTGGACCCGCCGCAGCCCGTGCCGCCCTTCGAGCCTGCGCCCGCGTTACCGCCCAAACCTGGTCAGTGCAAATACTCCTTTCCCTTTCGAAGACGGCAATTTTGTAGTGCCTTATGTTGTTACAAGTACCTATTTAAATCCAAAGGTTTTGTGCTATCCGACTTTTTCTATTTAAATCGCACTCTTTCACTGGAGTCTATCATCAGCGCGAAAACGGCTCTGCGAGCTCAGATATTTGTTCACAGAAGTGTACTCAAGCTACACCTAAGTACGATATTCGGAAAGACCGTTATACAACAGTAAATAAAATTGTTTAAAAATCTAGTCATTATTTGATTTATTTATAAGATACATTTGCAATACTACAAAACATCTAGCATTCTAAACAAATTGTTTACTTTATTACTATTGCTCGTAGTCACGTAGTATAAACAAATGTCACTGCCATATAGCGTGTATACTGAGCTAGTCAAATAGATATATTACCTACATTATAGTTCCTTTACATATAACACTAGTAATAGTTACAAATTTTATAATGTGTTTTTAAATATTGCAATACTAAGTAAAATAATTTGTTGTCTGTTGTTTACACTTCCTGCTTAGAATTTACTCGTTGTTGCGGTATTTATTTATTAACTACTCTTTGATATTTTTCTCATAGGGTCTGAGTCACGTTAATAAATCTCATATAGGTATCTCATATAGGTATGGTTTGAGGCTCGTTCGTCATGCAGTCTCATTGATATGTAGTATATTTACATTAATTGAACGGCAGCGCGTTGAAGGGGACGCATCGCTTATCATTTTGGTGACCACGTCCAATACATCCGCTGATAATCCCTGTGAGTTTTAAATTTGCGTGTGAAGATCAGCTTTGTTTAGTTATGTTGAATGTGTTTTTTGGCCCGTTACGAACACAAAGGCGTGATTGACAATAAACAACGTATGAATATGCTTTTTGTAGTTACTTATTTTTGAATGTCAAAGTTTAACAAACTTTATGATATCGCTTTGAAGCTTTGCCTTTAAGGAACTGTGACAATGTCGAGGCTGCGTTTTTATTGTTCGTAACGATAACATACAAACTACTTAGTACAATGTCCCTTTTGTTGTCTGTGTTTTAATCATGATAAAGTAAAGTCTTGTACTAAACTACTGTCTGAATTCATATTTGTATTCTACTTTGTAATGTGAATCTTTAGTAAGTAAAACACATTGTGTGTGAATTCCCGATATATTTTCCCGTTAACTTTGTAATGACAATTAAAACATTCCACAAGTAAGGGCAACATACTGCTATGTGATAAAAATACTGCTATTTACTAATAAACGTACCATAAAATAATCCGGTTTGCCATAATTATAGCAATGTTTAATCAAAATCATCAACATAGTTTATTGTCTATTAGGAGGCCCCAGTACACCCCCTTACCAATAACTCTTAAACAGGACGGAGACTCCGCTACGTGGAGTGTAATTCGGCGTCTTCCGCAACGTAAACTGTCCTGCTTTAAGAGTTCATGGTAAGAGGACTGTACTTTCAGTTATAAAAACTTGTCACATCAAGCAATAATAATCTTTATTGTTGTACAGTGAAGGAGCTTTGTCGCGTGCTGTTTCCGTACTCGGCGGTGAATGAGGATGAGCTGACGCTGTCGGAGGGCGACATCGTGACGATAGTGTCTAAGGAGGCGCCGGACCGCGGCTGGTGGCGCGGCGAACTGCACGGCCGCGTCGGACTGTTCCCCGACAACTTTGTGCAGCTGTTGCCCGCAGGTGAGGACAATCAGACATAACAACATCTTACGTATGAACTCTCTGTGACCATAACAAGTTCTTAGCTTTTTATGGGATACAGACATTTATGAACTCATAAAACTGAGAACGTGAAAACGAAACCAGGATATATTTTACTTTTGACTCAAATTAGATCAAAATCCGAGCAGATGTTTCGTATATTGCGGTTTTTTGTGAGCTGTTATAAAAAGAGACTTCTTTTCTTACTTGATATATCTTTACAACCGACGTCCAACCAAAGTGGTTTTATTTTGGTTGCTCTCTCTTTTTACTGTGGTTTAAATGACAAGGACGAATGTTATAATGAAACGTATGTTATAATTTAAGCTTTCCAGTATTTCTTTGACTTATAAAACAAAAATGTACGTTTATATATCTACAATCTGTAAATGTAAAAGAAATACAAAAATAGTGTATTACATCATCTCCATAACGTCTTGAATAGCAATCTGCGCATTATTGTTATGTTATTGTTCCCCAGTGTAGTATACGCGCGCCGTGTTCATGTAACAAGAATTCAATGTAGTGTAGAATATTTAAGCACAGTACTTCAAAGAAAAGGTTAAGAATATTCTGGTACAGTTTTATATTGTGTGTATGAAGCAAATCTTTTATCTCTGTAGGGGTAGGCTTATGTTTAAATATAAGTGCTATGTAATAGAGGCGCACCTAATCCCATGTTTGAACAACATAAATTCAAACCCAGCAGGTATAACTGGAGGAGTTTCAACACAAGATTTGAGACCTCATTTTCGACCCTAAAAACATCACGAAAAATAATGACTTTCCTCATATACGGAAGAAATTATTATTGTGGTACATTTTGTTACTTTCCCTATTGTCTGTTCATTTACCAAGACGTAGACGATTTAGCAACTTAGGTAATATTTGCTCTTCTTTAGCATATAAGAGTTATTAGTTTCGTTTGATAGGGCTAGTCTTGACGTCATCTACATTCGCTTGCTAAATGTTTTCACATTTTCTTGACCTTTCCGAGTAGACTAGCCTTATACATCTTTACGTTACGTTAACTTTACTTTCGTTTTTTCCCATATTTACGACCTATCCGACGCTACAGAAGTTACTGTACCTATTTGTTATTGGTTTAAAAAACAACACAAAGAACTTTTGTGTTTATTTTTTTATTTATTATGTTACAGCGTTGTTCATAAATTAACAAAGCCCCACAAAACCGTGTAATCGGTTTGACTGTGGAATACTTATTAAAAACAACTTAATCCCACATATTTTTTCGGAATTATGAGTTTAGTGAAATTAGCCTTAACTTTGTCAGAATTAAACAAGACGTGATAGCAGTGTAGTGATGTGCTTTATCAAATTTCTATCGATATACATAGATAGCTGTATCGACCAATTCTCGATATTCTTTTTATCTATACAATGCCAGCGTAACGAATTTACTAATTAGAAGCCCTTTCATAAGCCTAATAATAAAAGTAAGTAAGTGATCAAAAATGATAGTATGGATAAAAAATAAATTCTATATAATAAGTTATTACACGTTTTTTAGCATTCATACGTTGAATTTACTGCAAATGAATAAGACAATAATTTTGACTATATTAAAGGCATTGTGGCGTTCTAAGTCCTTTGTTTAACAGTGGACGTCTTCCGGCTGATGATGATGATGAAACGTATTGGTACAGATATCTGGTGGAGAAATGTTTTGTTTTATGTATTCGGTTCTTATAGCCGTGTAAATCAAAATAAATGTAATAAAAACTGTAACCAACGCTAAATAGTAAATTAACAGAGTGTAGTATTTCATAAAAGAAAACAATATTAAACGAACGAAGATTGTGTATCCACATCGTTGAGCCGCGGGTCCCCGATCAATTGAGTTGACATTGTACTGTGTGAGTTGTGTGACACGTTTTATCGCTTAATTAATTAACTCGTCTGTTTCACAAACGAGCAAATCCTACAAATTGCGTGAATAAATGTTTTAACTCTGTTTAATTTCTTACATCACGCCATTGACAAAAAAATCAATCATGATATCAGAAAGGTCTGGGTATATCGTACTTATTATGTAAATGCCGTTTTCGTTGTATCAGTCCAAAGATAACTGATGTAATCGCCACACCTACCTTGAATTTATTAATAGTGTGTAAGTACTGCGCCTCCTTAACAACTTAACTGATGATGCTTAACATAAAACTCGTTTAGCATTATTAATTTATTAGTCACTAAATTAGCGTAGGAATTCACATTGTGTGATTTATGGATTCCAAATGTCACCGTTTACTTTATTGTTCTAGTCGTTTAGTAGTCTAGTTTACATACGTCATTGTTGAAGATATTAGAGGTTTCACTTAATTCAATTATTACTTATTTATTGCTTTGTAAAAAAAGCGCTCATGTCGTTGCGGGAATACCGTTATTATGATATTCTAAGTATTCATAAATCTCTCTGAGATAATTAAAGGCAGAACAGCATATAAATGAAGTAATATCTCTTTTAAATGTCTAAATATAACATTTGTAATACCGCTGACGAAAGCTTTTGCAAGTAGCCAGTCTACTAGGGCCTTTGCACACGACGTATTTTTAACGCGCCGACGACGCGCGTTGTACGCAACTAGGACGCTTAGCAAACGCAGGGCCGTCGACGCTCTGTGACCTTTGCACACGATGCTCGCGCTTGTATCGCTACAAACGCGCAGATAACTCGATACGAACGCGCTGTGAGCGCGCGTTTCTAGCGATACTAACGCGCAGAAAGCAGATGCCTTTAAAGAATTGTGACTACAGTATTACGATGGCCTCACTCGAGACAACACTGCTCACGCTAGCCTTCGTGCTGATTTTAAAACAACGATATACTAGGAAAAACAGTAAGAAAATCCTGCGTAAATATTGGGTACATCCATTTACGAATGAAAGAAGATTGGGTGGCCATTACAAAACAACATTTGGAAATTTAGTGAATCATGGAAAAAAGTTTTCAAATTGTTACCGGATGTCATATTCATCATTTCAAGAACTTCTATCGATTGTAAAACCAGAGTTAACCCGTCAAAATACAGTGATGAGATCTTCTATATCGGCGGAAGAACGTTTGCTTATTACTTTGAGGTAAGTAAAACTAAAGTTATGGATTTGTTTTTTATTGGACTTACTACAATGTCATACGTTATTCATAAATTAAAGAAGTACGAAAATTAGTGGCGTATCTAGTAAATTAAGAAATTATTTTTAATCATACATATCGGTAATAATATCAGATTGATTGGTAGCCGAATCATAGTCGTCCAAATTCAGTAGTGAAGAACTACTTGTTAAAGTATGTGCGGCTCTTTCTGCTGTCTGGTAACCTGTATATTCAGATCCAGACTGATGACCATATTGTGTTGATGTTCCTTGCATATCAAATCTCAATGATTTCCCCATATTTTTGTATTTACGAATCAGATTGATTATATCAGCCTTCGCCTCCAACTTGTAATCTTCTTGAATAGCAGTAAAATCATTAACCAATGACAACAAAAACAATTTATCTGGATTTTCAGGTTCACTAGTTTTTTGGAGGTTAGCAGTAAGTGCTTCAAACAATTTTTCTTGAGCATCTTCTTTCATTGGGTTTTTTTTAGGCTTCTTCTGTGGTGGTTTTGGTAAAGGGATAATAGTGTCTTCAGTAGACTCGTCCTCTTCCAAGTCTTCAGTAGACGTGTTTGAACATTGGCTTGATGGTCGAATTTCAGAAAGAGGGTCTAAAAACGATAGATATTTGGAATACACATAAGGTTTTTTGAATGTAGCTTTTGATCCACTGGCACATTTGTTCCTCTTTGATTTGTCTCTGTTATAAGCATCCTTTACGCTTTTCCACTTTTTTTGCAGTTCTATAACTGAAAACAAGAATTACAAAACAGTTAAAAGGTTTTTCAAGCGTATATTATGTTGTATGTATTTACGTGGGTTTGTCTATGTATCCAAATAATTCTATGTTTAAGTGTTTGTTTCGACGAAGTTAGAATGGTTTCATTATGGAAAGTGACATAGCCATAGGCGTAATACATATTCAGAAATCTAAACTGCTGGTTAAATAAACAAATATTATGAACACAATAAATATTTTTAATTATAAATGCTTGTTACAGGTACTTAGGAACAGGATGCTATTTTACAGACTTACACTATGACTTTAAATGTGGAATAACTACTGCCCGTAACATAGTCCGTGAAACAGTTAAAATAATATGGGAAAAATTAAAAGATATTTCTATGCCAGAGCCTACAAGAGAAATGCATCTTCAAACCGCTGAAGTATTCGAAAAATTTGCAAATTTTCCTAATCTCATTGGGGCAATCGATGGAAAACATATTAGGATCATAAAACCACAACAGAGTGGATCAGAATATTTTAATTATAAACGTTATTTTTCAATCGTATTGCTTGCGATATGTGATGCTAATTACAATTTCATCGATATAGATGTTGGATGTTATGGAAAGAGTGCAGACTCGACAATAAATAACTCCAGCGAATGGACTAAAAAAATAAAGCAAGGAAATTACAATATACCGGATCCTAGGCCAATATCTAATAATGGAATACCCTTACCATTTTCATTTGTTGGCGACGAAGGATTTGGGTTATCTGAACATTTACAGAGACCATATGCAGGAAATTTTCTATCACGAGAAAAGAAAATATATAATTACCGTTTGACTCGTGCAAGACGTTTTATTGAATGTACATTTGGTTTACTTAGTAATAAATTTAAAATTTTTAATCGTCCATTGAATGTAAGTGTGGATTTCAGTAGAGACATTATAAGATGTTGTTGTGTACTACACAATTTTATACGTAAGCGTGACGGATATAACTTTTCTCATACTATGAGCACTGTAGGCCTAGAAGATCTACCTGCCAGTGGAAGTTTAATTTCACTAAGAAGGTCGACACGGAATAGCCGAATGAGCGGAACGATGATCAGAAAAATGTACACTGAATATTTTAGCAGTGATGAAGGCGCAGTACCTTGGCAGGACTCAAAAATATGAAACCAGGATTTCATCAAAGAATGAATGATTTGATTAATCAATTTAAAAAGAATGAATTAATTCAGTTCAGAAATAGCTTTTATTCGTTTTCTATAAATAATAATTAATAATTAATAGATAAGAAGGTACTCACAATAAGTTAGTTTCCTTAACTAATAAGTTTAATTATTAAATTAAAACAATGCAGTTCAATACAAAGACAATTTAATTATAAAACAACTAGCTGTACCCGGCATGCGTTGCAATGCAATTTTTTCTCTATGTACCTACATTTTATGCAAATAAAGATATATTATTATTATTACCTACCTACTACCTGCCTACTACCTACCACCTAATTTTTCCTGAATTTTCTTTGCTATAAACCTCACTGAGCCGGAGACCTTTCCAACGAATGCAAAACCGTGGAAATCGGTTCGTGCGTTTTGGAGTTATAGCGTCAGGAAGGAAAACCCGACTTATTTTTATATGTATAGTAGATTGTCTGTAAAGATTTACGTACTCCTAAAACGAATGTAAAATCTGCTTTTTACTTTGATTTGTATTATTTATTAGAATAATTAAAATTAAGGTTTACGAATGTAGGAAACTAGCCTGTTACTACAAACTACATTTTCAATCCTATGTACGGCATAAGTTGTGGTGAAGGTGTAATTAAGATAATTTGAATTAAATTAGTTTACTCGTAGAATAAATTTAAATAAATATGTAACTAACTTACCAGCAAAATTTTTTTCTTTATTCGTCTTTTTCTCAAAATCTGTATAAAAAATTTTGCATACTTCTTCCCATGCATTTTTCTTTAAAACTTTGTTAGAATATTCTGGCAAACGTGAATTCCATATAGGAGGACGATTTTGTATTTCCGTTATAAAGACATCCACATCGAATGGCTCCATTTTTCGTTAGCGAAATACGTGTCGTTCACAACTAGTTAGATTTACAACAGGAGTATGCTACGCGAAGCTCGGCCGGCGTGTGCGCACCCCTCCTCCACACCCCTTTCTCCGCAGCCTCGGCTGTTTGAAGCGCGTTCCACGTGCGTTTGTATCGATACAAACGCGCGTATGAAGCGCGTTTCGCTTGCGTTTGTATCGATACAAACGCGCGTATGAAGCGCGTTCCGCTTGCGTTTGTATCGATACAAACGCATACAATCTGCTAATACGCGTTGATAACGCGCAGAGGACGCGCTCATCAAAAACGCGCGTCGTCGGCGCGTTAAAAATACGTCGTGTGCAAAGGCCCTTAGGGCCTTTGCACACGACGCATAAATTATGCGTGTCAAAACTAAGAACATTATTATTCCGATTGAATTAATATTTCACTTATTTAATTACCTCATAAAATAAAATTCTAAATAATCAAATGCCAAACGGGACTTGACAAGCCAAATTGCTGCTTGATCAGGTGTCTGGAATCCAACTTATTTTCGAAATACTGCAGTGTAAAAGTAAATCGACCTTGCAGTCTTATTGATAGTAATATAATTATAATCTGACAAGTTAAATCATAATGTGTATGCGTCCTTCGGATCCCGTCTAAACAATAACATTACCGTTGTTGTAAGTTAGCGCGCGAAAACTCACGTTAAACACGCAAACACAGGCACATACAGGCTGTTGGTAAACAGTCCGCCCACCGTGGCTTAGCATTCGATGTTCTGCTATTGACATTTCTCATGAAGGTTGCGAGCTAAGTCGTGATTTTGCGTAACTGGCCGCACCACGCTGTGTCTCGACACTGTCTTTTTATAACTAGTTGCCTCACGATTCGCGTTGGTGTAACACTAATGTTGCACCTTGTGACAGATTTTGTTGTTTGTATTCTAAAATGGTTTTTGAAAGTGAGTTGAGTTTTTAAGGATTTTTTTGTATAAGTTGTGTTTTGTTTGTGGTATTTTTAAGTTATTTTAAAATAAAATATTAGTGATAAAATATGTATTATAAAATTTCCTTTCACATTGTCAAATTATTAACAATATAATTGTTGACTAAAAACAGATTTTTAACGGGCTTGGAAGATCCTACAAACATCTAACTTTAAACAAACATACATAACGTTAGAAGACTATGTAAAGGAGTCATTTATTTTAATATACATATCTATGAAACTTCATAGATCCCGGATGGGTAAAGCGGAGTTATAGGCACCATAAGGACGGGTGTATTATCGTCGATGATGACACCACCAGTGGCTATTTATCTTATGTTTTGCTTCATATTGCAACCTTATGTGTCAAAAAACTTTGTTAAAGTACGTAACTTTTATTTATCTTTTAAATCTTTTGTTTACTATAGATACTTACCTCCGTACTTTGCTTTTAATAGAACACTTTTTGTTGTACCGGTATTTATATATACAAAACCTAGCATCCATCATGTGTAGTCCTCAAACTTTCGTTTGCGGGAAGCCACTATAAAGCCCTGTTGTCCGAGGTACTGGCAGAAATCCAGTGGTAATGAAATCATCAAACATGAAACTAAAGTATCTTGCACGTTTGATTCCAGTAGCGACAGATGTGGAGGAGAAGAAGCCTGATCGGCCGCCGCCGGCGAAGGCTGCTGCGACCCCTATCTACCCTATTATAAACAAGTACTCTGAGAAAACCGCCTCTGTTAAGGAACTAACGACGTCTAAAATAAGGTATGTACAGTACAATCAAACGCTATTAGGCCAGTATCCTCTATGTTCTATGCACAGATACTTAATAGTAACTACTATCGTATTCATGCCATTTTATCGTACGAAGGATTTACTGCTAATACACAAACCTAAACTCCTTGTTTGTTTTTTAGTTTTATGTATTAAACATACAGTATCCTCGTTTAAAATGTGCAACATGATCTAAATAGAACGTAATTTAAATAATTGATGTTTTTTTATGGCCACAATAAACACGTCATTCTTATCTTTTATGATAACCACGACAAGGAAATAAAAAATAAAACAATTCGAATCATTTAATGTTATTTTTTAATGTTTTCGGTAACATTAATTTGATGTGGGCCGATGGCCTAACGGTTATGTGAAGCTTTATTTTATTCTTGTGAGGAATGCATCTTAAATATACGAGTATCACATTATTTTACTTTAATGCTTCAGCCTACACAAAGAGAATACGGTCAGCAAAGAGACAAGTACGCAAAGTACAGTCACGCACACAAACAAGAGTGAATCTGAAAAGATAATACACAGTGAGACGGTTAACGATGGATCTTTGGAGCAAGTGAGTATACATATATAAATTTTATTGAATAATAAACAAATCTTTTACGTAATTTTCGTGTCACATTATATAAAACCATGATCTCTGAAAAATATTAATAGTAGTTACCGTATCAAACACGCTTCTTATAAAATAAAAAAATATTTTTAAACAAAGAATGCATCAAACTTCAAATAACTCTTTTTTTAATCTGTATCCAAATATTGGTTTGCCTTTAGATTACTTAAACTTATAAATAACATATTGCTGCATCTCAATAAACTTGGTTCTAAAGTTTGATCCTTGACATAGAATCATTAGAAACAACATTTTGCAATATGCATGCAACTCAGTATAAACGCCTTTAAATAAATTGAATATCGATAATAGCTCGGTATTAGTTCTATGTATAACAAAAAGTAATAGGTTGCGTCATAAAATACAATTTATAGTTCTGTTATTCGTTGAACACGAATTTGTAGAGTTGCCGAAAATTGTGATTACTGTAATGTTCTGGGTGTTCAGATTCCTAAGTAAGGATGAACGTATGCTTACCAATGCACTAAAATAATATTTAATACAGATGTGAAGTTGATTTAGAAGACAAAACTGAGGTTTACGGCAGATTATTATTGAATAGCCATTAGTTAGACCGCTATTTCTTTAGAGCAGGTGTAACAAGCGTTTATCAGGAAAACTAAACGTTGTTCTGGATTATTGGATTTTGAATTTTGTTGACGATGCGTCTTTTTATTGTTTTCAGGTTAAAAAACCACCGGTGCCATTAAAAAAGAGTCCAACGCCATCTTCAGGAGTCGGCAGTTTGTTCAGTGGACTCAAAAACAAGATGCTGTCTTCCACGGAAAAGTTAGTAACCTATTTTTGTAATAAAACTAACAACTTGGGTCATGTCAGTTCTATCATATGATCAATATAATAATAACATAATAACAGCCTATAACTGCTTCACTGCAGGGCAAAGGCCTCTTCTCGTATAGAGAAGGTTTGAGAATTGATCACAATGATCAATATAGATCTCCAAATTTGTTAATGTTATTCAAC
Source organism: Abrostola triplasia (assembly GCA_946251915.1). Classification (NCBI taxonomy): domain Eukaryota; kingdom Metazoa; phylum Arthropoda; class Insecta; order Lepidoptera; family Noctuidae; genus Abrostola; species Abrostola triplasia. The sequence goes on along the minus strand of OX276428.1, from coordinate 8,010,095 downwards.
ATTAAACAACAATCTTATTGTTACTTGGCATATTCTAAACAAAAATGACATGTTTTTCAGTGTGTTAAATAGTATTTCCTACCCTCAGAGAGAAGTCGTCGTCGACGGTGTCGAGCAGCGGCAGCAGCAGCGGCGGCGAGTGGGACCGGCCCGACGGTGCCGCGGCCAGCCGGCCCGCGCCCGCCAGCACCAACAACAGCGCCAACACCCACGCCAACACCAACGCCAACACCTTCGACCACGTGGAGCGGAACTCGCTGCTCAACGACCCGCGAGCCGGCAGGTATGTATCTATTTAAGTAGGCTTTATAAAGGGCACTGTCATACTATAAGTCGATTGGCATATTGGTGATTGGATACGAGATGCTGGTCACGAAACAAAGTTTGGAGATATTTTATGTCTAAATCGTACTCTTACACATAGGATAACATCCAGTTAACGAACGTATTATTCAAATATATTTTCGAACGAAAATTTAAAATAAAGATTATTTCTCGTTTGAAATCTCGTTTTCGAGATAAATTAAGAAAATCGTAGCTTATTGTGTTAATTATATTTACTTTCCGAACTATCAAGGTTTTGTTTGAATTTACTTAGTTTTCTGGCTACCAATTGACCGAAGCATTACCATGGTCTTCTACAAACCTGTTATATTATGTATTTTATTGTAACTTTTAATATAATTCCAGAGTGAAGGCCCCGCGCCGCAGGCCGCCCAGTCAAGCACTACGCGACGACACTCCGCTACAAATAGGATTAAGCAATGGACACGACGGTACCTTATTTTATTACTAAATATAAACAATACATGAATAAGTTACACGACGCACAATGCCAAGAGTAAAGATCGGATAAAAAATAACATGATTTGGTATTGAAATATGTAGGCTTTTTGTTCAAGACTTGGGGGTTAAAAGTTCTTACATAAAATACACTAGACTTTCTTATTTATGTAGACACCCTCATTTCCCCGCTTATCGTAAATATGTCATAGTAATACATAAAAGATGAACTGGTTGCTTATGTAGTTCAAATAGTGTTTATGTTGTAACAGGATCAGCGCGTGGATATATACAAAGTAATCCGTTATTGTTTACAGTAACGTTCGTGTTCGCTTCAATAGGCAGGCTTGTCAATATGTCATTGTCTCTGCCGCGACCTTGGCCTTGCGTCGCACAATACAGCATTCGCAAAAAGGCCACTCCTCTTAGCTATAATGTAGTAACTAATAGACCATTACAACTTTAAATATAAGTATATACACATATTAAAATAAGATTAACGTCATTAATTAAGTAGTCAAAAACATAAATGAATTAACCACCGCATACGACTGCCGGTCACATTAGGCATCTAGCATATAAAAACAATCAGCGTTTAGTGATGTGCCATTAAAAAAAAAAGAATTTATTATGTTTGACCTTAATCACTTTTACTGTCGACACGAGGCATTTTAAATATTCGGTTACGAATATTTGAGAAAATGTGTGAAAATCGTGATCCAATTTCTTTTATATCCAGTCGAGAAACCGCCGGAGAAAGCTGAACGGACGGAGCGGCCGGAGCGGGCCGAGCGAGCGGAGCGGGCCGAGGAGATCAAGCCGCGCGCGCGCGAGTGGGAGAAGCACAAGGCGCCCTGGATGGAGGAGCTCAAGCTCAACCAGGCCAAGAAGACCAGCTTCATCGCCGACGGGAGGGCGCGCGCCTCCGTGGACGGCAGGCCGGGCAGCGGCAGCACTGACAGGTACTGCTACACCTACAAGACTCAACTCATACTATGGTGGGATATCAGGCTGCTCCACTACAGTTAGATAGCTAGCATATTTCAAAAAAATATCTATAGAAAATAAAATTATACTATTCAATACTAAAACAAAGTGTCTTCTATGCACTTCTTATATTAAGGTAAACTGCCACTGATATCTGTCGAACAGGTTTTAGAGAGCATATTGGGTTAGTTATTGAGTAGGAAATATGTACGATGAATATATCAGTGGGAAAACTAATTCGGAGCCTTTACTTTTACGTTCACTGCAATCTATTACACTATTAAGTAGTTTATGGAGAAATACATAAATATATTAGAAAGATCCTAAATAGATAAACATTAAATGCTTAAAATTTTTTTTTTTAATTTTTAAAACTTTGCTACAATATAAAATGCCTGACTGTTGTTTCTCTATATTTTCAGAATCCTAGACTGTGGTCTGGAGGAAAAAAGATCATCTCATTCTATGGAAATGTCGAAAAGCACGTCTTCTATTAGTAGTCGGTTGTCTGTATTGGAGAGCTTTGAAGAGGTAAATATAAATATGATAAAGATGATTAATTGTCGAGGAATATTAGTATGTAGTAACTACTAACTGACCTATTTCTTTCATAGTTGTATCATCTATCTAAACTTAGGCACTATATAAATGTATACTTCTATATAACATAAACAAATATTCTATACCAGCTAATCGTAAATGTATTTAACAGACGAAAGTGCGTCATTCCTTGGATTCTAAGAAGGACGCCACTCCCGCTCCCCGCGACACCGAGACCCACGCTGTCAAGCCCGTACAGTCTCCCACCGCCGCAGGTAAATATATGAACTAGGTCAATCTGTTCATATCACTTAACATACGTAAAAGTGATATTATGTGCTAGATTCAGCTATGTTAAAAAGCACATTACAGATTTCTGATTTTGTAGACCAGCATTAAGTATATCGGCTCTGTTATCATTTTTTTTTTTTTTTTTTTTTTTTACTTAGCCTATACTGTCCCACTGCTGGGCAAAGGCCACCCCCAAATCCTTCCATTGGTCGTTGTCTCGCGCTACCTCGAACCAGTTCTTACTATAAATGTCCAGGTTGTCTCGCCACCTTCTCTTGGGACGACTGTTATCATTATTTTAAAATATTTTTTTTGTTTTCTTTATATGATCACAATATTTATATCTGTGTGTTTTGCTTAATATTACCAGGTCGAACCATCCTGTCTATGTTGGACGAGATAAAGAAACCCCCCGCCCCTCCCCCACCGGCACCAGCGGCCTCCCCTCCACCCTCGGCCGCCCCACCAGGGCCGCCAACCACGGCTCCTCCCGCTCCCCCCACCGCCGCGCCCACTTCTGCGTCTCTCGCCGCAGACAAGACGCACAACATCAAACTTGACAAATCCCCCACGAGCATAGAGAAACAGAATGATGTCACGGCATTCACGAGGCAATCAAGTAGAACGAGTACTATCGAGAGAATAGAAAAGTCATTAGAAAAAGTGACCAGCCAACCGCCCAATGCGTCGAGCGGAGAGAAAACCGGCTCAGGCACCTTGGAGAGGCGACAGCACTCTGTCAAAACTGAGAAAATTGAGGCACATAACAGTGACGCGTTGATTGCTCAGCTTAACAATAGAGTGAGTATTAATTCAGCAATCTATTCATAAACAATACGAATATTAATTAAATATGAAAATAACTTAATATTTACTAAATGAATTTTTATATCCAGATAATTAGCCTCGAGAAACGAATAGAAGTACAAAACGCAGTTTTCAACGCCGCCATCGAGGACTTGAAGGGCAAGCTGAGCGTGGAGTGCTCGGCGCGGCAGGCGCTGCAGGCCGAGCTGGACAAGCTGGCGCACTGCGTCACGCAGGTGTAGCCCGCGCCGCGCCCGCCGCGCATGCGCGGCCGCGCCTTCAGCAGGGAGTACTCCAGCTACGTTCACTTCTAGTTCGCTCCTAACGCTCAAAGACTTCTGCTTACTCGTCGAGTGCTATATCTAGTGCGTACGCTCACTGTGACGCAGTCGGCGCGTGTTCCGTGATGCGCGTGCGTGTGTTCACTATGCGACCTCGCTTGTTAGGTTCGGTTACAACAGTGCAGCATCTGACGGTCCACGAGCTTGTTATGTGTTCCCTTAATCTTTACGAAGAAGAAGTCGAAGAAGACAAAGTTTAATGTCTGCTGCACGAGCGACACTTGCGTGACTAAGCATAGATCTAGACCCATAGTTCTTTGACCGGTTCTATTGAACATAAACGGCCTTTACGAGAGTCGCTTTATCATAAGATCATGATTTTCATTTTGGCAGTCATATTTGTAAGCTTTACGATTCATGTTCATTATTATGATTTAATTATCTTTAATTATTTTAATGTTGAGTTCAGATATTATGCTGTTGGCCCCCCTAGGGATCGAGTACTTACGTGAGTAGTCAGTTTTTGTTTAACTCCTAATTTTATTAAAACGGTCACTAACAGCATTAGTATTAAGAATAATTTTCATATCATGTGTATCAAGACTAGAAGATGGTAACTACTTGTACCTTAATTGTTCAATATTTATAATATTCATTATTTATGGTTCAGTAAGCTATATTGAAAACTAATAAGTTTAATATATTAGGACCGTTCGATTGTGGAATGATAATTGAATGCGTCGGTTAAACATTTTATTTAGTTTTTGAGAACGTTTTAAACAAGTTGTTATGTGCTTTCAACAGGTGAGCGTAGATTAGTTGCGTCGTAAACGTTAACAAAATTATGTGCCATTTTATTTGAACGATGCACATGATATCCTGGACGGGAGCCGTATTTGATATGTGTGTTGTGATGCAAGTAGATTACGTCAGCCTGCCTAACAGTTGTGATTAACACATTCCATATTTACATACTTAGAATGTACGTAAAATTAATTCGATCTGTTATTGGACGTACAATATTAACCAAAGCCAACTTTGGAACGGCATTAACATAGTGGAATATGAAGGTATTATTATATTTTATCGAGATCAATATTTTTATGTACCAGTTAATATATTTTTGTACTTGTACAGAGATTGTTTACGTTTTATTTAGACACCGAGTGTACCTTTTTGTAAGACATATCTCGACATTTATTTGTGAAATTACAGCAAATCATTTTTGGATAATTATTGTATTGTAAAACATGTAACACTTACATAAATACGAAATTATTATTTGTAAAAATTATCCAGGTTGTGTTTAGCCATCCATGGTATACCTCGTCATGGCAATTAAATTAATCAAAATAGATATACCTACCTATATTAGTACGATTGAAGTATTGCAACTGATTATTATAGTTGTTAATTAATAAGTAAATCTTTAGTATTGTTCTAGAGGTTGTAGGTTTAGGTTACTATGTGATAGACAATGCCTAACTAACATTATGTTTTAAATTAACGGAAAACATTCCAATGGCTTTAAATCATGCACAAATGGAGTCACACAAACATTTTATACATTGTTTTTATTATAAGGGAAATTAATTCCAGCTCTTATACGAGGGTCAAACTGAAAGTTCTTAGAAAATCAAAAACTGATTACATTAGCCAGTTATTAGTTTTATTATATCTTTTCAAAATATTGTCCATTCACGTCAATACACCGCTGCATGCGATGGAACCACTGGGAAAAGCACTTTGCCCACTCGTCTTTAGGGTTCTCTTCAATGGCATCGCGATACGCAGCCACCGCTTCTTCAGCATTCATAAACCGCTTTCCTTTAAGTTTTTCTTTAATTTTTGGAAATAAATAAAAATCACAAGGGGCGAGTTTGGGGCTATACGGCGGGTGACCCAGTAATTCAACGTTTGATGTCGCCAAATAGTCGATCGTTCGCTTAGCGGTGTGCGACGAGGCGTTGTCGTGGTGAAGGAGGATCCTACTGCGAGGTCGTTTCTCTCGAACTTTTTCCAAGACAAGTGGCAAACAATTGGTAGTGTACCATTCTGCAGAAACTGTTTTTTGATCCTCTAACACAATTGTTGCGAAATGACCTATCCTTCCAAAGAACGAGGCCACCATTTTTTTTCCCGCACTTCGATCTCTCTTCACTTTTGTTGGCAACCTCTCGAAAGGAAACACCCACTGAGCAGATTGTCTTTTGGTTTCAGGATCATAACAGTAAATCCAGCTTTCGTCACCTGTTAGTATGTCGAACACAGCATTTGAGTCACCTCCGTTAAATCTTTCAATCATTTTACGGCACCAATCCACACGATGGAGTTTTTGAGCCTCAGTCAAATTATGAGGTATCCACCGGGCGCAAAGCTTCCTGACTGCTAAATGTTCGTGGAGGATTTTGTGCACTTGACTCATACCGATGCCTAAGCTTGTCCGAATCTGCTGATAGGTCACTCTTTTGTCAGTCTCTATCATACGCCGCACAACACAGATGTTATCTTCAGTCGTCGCCGTAGAAGGCCGTCCCTCACGTAAATCATCAGTGAGATTAGTGCGACCACGTTTAAACTCATTAAACCAGTTGTAAACTGTCGCACGAGATGGGGCTTCATCGTGAAAGGCCAATCGTAGTCTATCATAACTTTCTTGTTGACCTAAATGACATCGAAAGTCATAAAAAATCATTGCACGAAAATTTTCTCGTGTTAAATTCATGTTGACGTGACACAGACAATTTTCAATTTGCCGCCAAATCGTAAAACAAATGACAAATTAATGAAATATATACTCAGTAATATTGGCAAAGAGTTCTATTTTCAAATTTTAGAATTATTTTTTTATTATATTGTTTATAGGTGGCCAGTTCTAAGAACTTTCAGTTTGACCCTCGTAATTTGTTGTAGGTTATAATGTAAAAACATGACGAGCTGGAATATACCGCTTTGTGTACAAATAATGTAGTAAAACAATGCATTTCTATCTATCCAGAATTCTCGAAATCTTTAAACGTAAAGCTAAATTGCAACACTGCAAATTTTTATCTATAAAAAAAATTAATATAAAATTACGGTGCGATGAATGTTAGTGTAAATTTAATGTTGTTGTTTTAAATAAAGCAGCATAGTAATAAGTAGCTGGATTGAGTCTTACACAGACAGATTGGTATGAGAGACGTGACATTTGGGCTGTATTATTATTTACAGGTTGTACCTGCGATTTTTATAACTGCGGATGTATGTTAATAATAATGAAATAACGTAATTATCGAATAGGTAATCGATACAAACGCATTCATTTGTGATGATTGACCCTTGAACTATTCATAGATATCAGCAGTTTGATTTCAAAGCTGCTTTATATATTTTGTTTAAATACTCTTATTTCCGTTGTCGCAAGGGAATAAACTATGTTTTTATTTATTTTCTGATGTGGTCTACACCAGCTTGTGAATTATACCTATGTGTAAATTGGTCGGAGGATCGTGTACTTACTCAAACACTAAGAAAGTGTAAAGGAAATGCTGCCATTTCCTTACGACGTACACTTGTATGGAATAAGAATTAAATAATCTAAAAATGGATTCAGAAGAGAATGTCGCTTGTGATACGTACTTTCTGTTGCTTCTTCATATCTCACCAAGCTAAATGTTTTCTATTCCTTGGCAGCACGTAATAGAGCCAATAGTTGCATTTAATTCCTTATGTAAATAAATATAAATACCTACATTAACTAATACATATTTTAAAGATGTTGTATATAAAAGCTTGGTGAAAAGTACATAACAATAATTATAACGGTTTATATGATAAACCATAGATAACATTGTATGATATAGGACAATTTTTGATGTTATTTTCTAGTACTTAATTTATTTTTATGTATGCTGAACTTCCGACGATGCATTCCTACAATTCAAAATATTCATATGATTAATAAAATTAAATAATAAACTATGTTTATGGATAAACCAGTATTATGTGTAATTTATTTAATAACCTAATAAAATGTTAAACCATGGCTATTGTTCAATTATAAGTTTTTTTTCTTAAATTGCATGCGGATTATTATTATTACAAAAGAATATCCTAACAACCAATTTAAAAACCCATTGATAAATAAGGTATTAAAACCGACTTATACTTTCCAAACTAACATGTTATATTAGTTTCGAAAGTATAAGTATTTGAATCAAAGATATAATGTACAAATAAAACTAACCTTTTCACAAGGTTAATCATTCTTATGTAGTCTAATCCAAGCTGACTTGCTATTATTTTTACCACGAAGACGTCAAAGAACTCAAGGTTAACATAAGTTGAGACACAAAAAGTAATAAAATACGTAATTAAATAACAACATTATGTATTTATTCGATTATGACAAAATATGCTTAACAATAATAAACACTATATGGCAGTTTATCTTGTAACTTACGAGTATATTTGTGATTTTATTATAATGATGAAGGAAGAGTTTTAATATAACTGCCGTTATAGACAATATGAAAACATTTTATAAAAAGATGCCTTAGGCCATTGCATGTGTCTAGAATGAATTTATTCGTAAATGCAACCTTGTTCGTATGAAAACTTAAGATAAGCTTTTTATAGTTTTATTTTATTGGTCTTGGATTGAAGTGAAGGAAATGTTACCGCTAATATTTGAGATTAATTTACACATGATTAACTAAACTAGATAAAAAAATAAAATCAACTTAAAAAATTAACAAAAGTATGCCGTTATTTTTTCCATGAGATCTGGCGAAAATAATATTATTACATGGGTTTGTATGGCGATTGTGACATCAGTACCTAACATAGTATCAGTTTGAAACATACATGGAATAATTAATGAACTGGGCACGAATAAATTTCAGTAATGAAATCAATTCAAAAACGCCCTTTAAAATCTTAACAACGTTACTTAAATTAGTAGACTATACCTGCAATAATAATAACAATTTTCCACTTTACAAAATTGTAGAACGTAAATTTAATATTACATCTGTGGCTTGCTGTGTAAATGCGGTCATAAGTCACTATTTACAATGAACCGATTACCCTCAGAATGTTTTCCTGTGTATTTATAATTGCATTTACCGTAGGCACCTGAAACAAGGGAAAACTTACAGTACTAACCGGTGGAAAGTGTTCCGCAGCTAGCCAACCTGACAGGGTGAGCACGGGGAGGCAAAGAGCGAAGCGGGAGAGGTATAGCATTTCATGCGTTTCAGACAAATGGGTAATGAGGATGGGGGGATGACGTATCTGGTCCAGTGGTCATCACCACAATTTGTAAGCATCAGAGCCCGGGATCGGGCAGTACATGCTAAAAAGTTTTTCAGATGATAATGTCATAATTATCATGTGAAATGGTAGCACAATGGAATGGTTTTCACAAATGTACCTACAGTGGAATTTAGGACCGGTTGATAGTAATGGCCCGCCCCGTACATAACAAGCGGTGTGCGTAGAATCGGAGAATATAGGCATGATGTCATTCTTGGAAATATATAACAGAATCTTGATAGTATACTTATAGCATGATTTAATGCTTTATATATAAATCTACATATTTGCTTATCAATACAATATAGGTAAATGCGTAATACCTCTGTGTTTGCCCAATGCGCCGAAGTCTACTGGCAGAGCCCGCACCGGTGTTCCCTTCACGGGCGGCGGTGTGGCGTCACACTCGTCACTAGGTGGCCGACGAACACGCATGAACTCGCCCCTCGTCGCCGCCTCCCTACGTTCTTCTGAAGACACGCGACGAGAGTCCAAAAACCGCAAGTTTGGCAGCGTGTATATTACGAAATATCTGCAAACATATCTACAAATTATTGTTTATTAAAATTGATTATTTTACTGTCGTTATAAGGAAGCAAGTGGTTTGGACTTGTTTACAAATGTTAGATAATGGATTACCCAATAACATTGCAAAATGGCAGAATGTAGAAATAGAAATGCTACATACCTACCTAGTTGTAGTGACTGGCAACTAATGTTCATATGTGCAGGCTAGCCAGTTTTTTATCACGATAAATATACTAATAGCTTACACACAGTTATCAGAGAAATTGCTTTGAGAATAAGAATTAGTAGAACGCTCACCTGTATCTCTGGTAATCTGAATCGTCTTTATCGATATCTGAGAGTTGATTTGGACACGCCTTGTTGCTCAGCAAACTCAAGTAAGTGAGGGAAGGAAACTGTTTACTTATTTTATTGACCAGCTCCTCGAGATCGGCAATCTGAAATAATGATAGATAATATTAAACCATATTTTAGGCTTTTGGCTTTGGCTGGATCTAGCCTGACATTTCGTAGGTCTCGCCAAAAACAAAGGGTCACTGCTATAATAGTTGCGAAAGACCGCCAAAATAAATTTTAATTTAGTTTCAATTTTATGAATGTATAATTATCTAGGTAGCTTTTTCTTTTACTTCGTGCTTAAATTATTTTGTGGAATTTATAAGCAAAAAGTATTACTTACAACACAGATCAAATAAACATTTTTCCTGGAAAAATAGACCTTGAACGAAAATATTGAAGTTAGTGATGATATTTTTTATTTACATATTTATTTATTCTCAACAATACATATACTTACAGACTTATTCCAATTCCATATGTATAATATATCCTGCCAACAAGAGTAGGTAATATACTTTGTGTAGACTAATAATCTCAAAATCTCACTCCTTACAGGCAAAAAAGCTATTAAGACTAATACCGAGAATTGAGATCTTCGAGAATTGAGATGTTAATTTAGGTATACTTATTAGGTACCTACGTATTCAATATAATTGTTATATAACCAATCATGACTAAACAAAGGCACTCAAAACAAAAAGCTATGGACACTCACCTCGTTATTGTTGAGCGAAAGGGTCTTCAAACTGGCTAAATAAGGAAAGCATATTGCGTCGCTCAGTTTGTTGTTGTCCAATATTAGCTCCTCTAGCCTCCCAAACTGTTCCAATCCCTTTAACGTCTCGATACTGTTATAGCTGCAGGATAGAACATAACATATTGAAGTGCTCGCATTTTAGGTAGGCATCTGTAGTATCTAGGTACCTACTTTTGGCGTCCATTTCCAAGTAATTGGTACTTAGGTAACATAACATAGGAATACTAGTTAGGTAGCATAACATAGGAGTACTAGTACCTACTTAATATTGTGCAGGACAAGTGTTGTAAATGATGTTTATAATTAATAGGTCCAGTATTTTCGTACTTGGTTATCTAGCAATACTCTCGTAATCACATACTTGCAGGCAAGTTATGTCCTCACAATGTTTAAAACCACGGTCTTTTAGAGGTCAGCATACTAAATGCCGTTTTTAGAAATATCAAAATAAGTCTGAGATATTTTGTGTTTGAAGATCAGTAGCTTTCTATTAATCGTCGAACGATGTAGAGGCGAAACATTATTGTCAAATGAATGTGATTTAACTAAAGTAGGTATTCAATTAGGTAGGTACCTACTTCGTATATACGCGGTATTATTTGAGACACGGAACAACTGGGCATGCTGCAGCCCATCCTATAATTAGCTATTTCCATTTGGCGGTAATGACACTTGCCAAGTAAACAGTAGTAAGGAAAATAAGAAGGATATATTAAAAACAGTGAACGATAATATAAATACATCATTATAAATCAACAGATTGATGTGTCTGCCGGTGAGTATACGGTAATCATGTGCTATACATAACAAACATGATTACATTATATTTACGCTCGGAACCATCGTATGGGTGGTCTCTTTGATCAGGACACTACATAAATTTAGCTGCTTAGATCTCATGTAAGTACCTAAGTAGATTACAGTGATCTCGATTTTCCTTCTACTTGTCTACATTTAGGTATATAAATTATAAAAAATAAGAACAAAACCGGGGGCCTACAAACTCATGTGCTTTTACGAGACCAACTTATCGCAATTAAAGTAGGCTTTAGGGCCCAAACCTGAGTCTCAGTAGTTTTGTTGTAAAATTATAGGAAATAGGTAATAATAGGCCTAAAAGAAAGCGACATCAATCAATGCAAGACAAATAACTTCATTAAATAGACTTACCTTAAATCTAAACATTTGACTTTGGCACCATACATTGTTTGCAGTGCAGGCGGTATTCTTCTGCAATCTTGACCGCAATAGCTTAACTAAAACAAAAAAGGTTTTCACACACTGAAATCCAGGAGTAATAATGACAAAGGTTCATATGGATTTACTTTAGTTATCTATGTGTCAGCTTTGTTTGGCAGTTTCAATGATAATACAAACGAACTTGTTATTAGAATTCTCATATTATGCTATGGAACAACAAGCGTGCTCATTACATGGTAGCGAGACATGCTCATACACTTTAGGTTCATCTCATGTTACATTAATTACCTACATCTTGTTAGTTCATACCTAGCTATACCTTTTTATACCATGTTTTATTCAAATAGATTATTCACTTACTTACTTACTTATAGACATGAATCAATGTGTCAAATATTAAGTGTGAAGTTAAAAAATGAAATAATAAGAGAACACACATTTATTTCAGAATAAAATCCATAAACTAATAATACAGTAGTCAGTCAGCACACACAGTAGATGAATACACAGGTAATAAACAAGAAATTATTTACAGACAGATAATTATACAAGCTACATAAGTAGTCATTCCTTGTCAAATTAAGTTAAAAATCGACACTGTAAAAATATTTTTGTACGAATTTTTCATTTTACAATATTGCCGTCAAGGTATTTTATTTTACGCGAAAACCAATCCACGAACTGGCTGTATGAACACAACCACAACATTTATAATATTTCTGAATACCTATGGGGACTGCCTCGTTGGTCTAGTGGTCGCTAAGCGCGACTGCTGAGCACGCGGTCCTGGGTTCGAATCCCGGGTCGGGCAAAGTGTTATTGGGTTTTTCCATTAGGTAATTCTCAGTAGCAGCACGGAGTCTGTATTTGTGCCCGGTTGTTGGCAATAGGCTCGCCCCCTATTACATTGGGACCTAAAACATAACTGGCGAAATGTGGGTGTACTATATACTGTGCATCTCTGCCTACCCCTTCGGGGAATACAGGCGTGAATGATAAAACATCGCTAGAATAGTATCACATTCATATAATCAATAGTATTTTATATGAATATGATTTTTGGTATATGGAGAAAATCTGTCAAAGTATAGATCCGAATATCTGCGAAACCTTAACCGTACTTAACGTTAAACAACGTTTAAGCTAATAAAATTTACTGTTCGTATTAATTATATGTGCTATGTATTTAGTACGGTATCCTTCAAAAGTAGACGTTTTTATAATGACGTAAATATCTCAACCCTTTAAGATATTTATGTTATTAAAACGTCTACTTAGCCTGTCAAAGAAACGCGCATAAATAAGACGGCATCGAAGCGACGTTTCTTCATGAACCTACCTAGTGCATAACTATATCGTTTATGTTTATCATCCTTCTGCAATAAATAAGGTTACTTACGATACAAAGTGAAAGACATTAATCTTGGTTGTACCATGTTAGCGTTTCTGTGCTGAAATGATAGACCAAGTTTCTAAATAAACACAAAATGCTAATATGTACATGATATTAGCATCTTAGAATAGCCAAGGCTAACAGTTCACTGATAAAACTAACGGGTTAACTTTAATATTAATCTGAGCTAGTTCAAACTAAACTGAGCTAAGTAGTAAAGTTATGTAATAGACATTTACTGCAATTAATCGCGTTAATAGTGTTTCTATGACTGCTTGTACCGAGTAATTTAATGTAAGAAGGATTTATAGCTGTAAGAATAAGAATAGTTTTTTTTTAACAGCCTGTGTTGTCCCACTGCAGGGCAAAGGCCTCCCTTTCCTTCTTCCACTTTATTCGGTCGTGTGCTAAGGTGGACCAGTCTCTCCTGAACGCAAGCAGCTCGTCATGCCACCGTCCGCGTCGTCTGGGTCTGCCAGACTAGTTTATTTGCTTGAAATAATGGTGTTTGTAGGTAGTCTTACCTGAATTTCTTCGTTCTCGATAAACATACTGACGTGGGATATCTGTTGCACTGATTGGTTACAGGGAGGCAAGTTCTTCTCAGTGGTTACTAACTGCAGTTTATATCTATGCTGCGATTTCAACACTTTTTTTGAAACTTCATTTTCCCCTAACCGTGTAATCACACTTCTGTACTTCGTAAGAACTATAATCCATTTAATTAAGGAAAAAGGAAATAAATATGATTCGAAAATCGTAAGGAATATAAGACTCGCATTTAAAATATTGGTCACATTTTTTCTTAGCACTCTTGACATGGTATGCAATGGCATATTGCAAGGTGGATACTAGGGAATTTGTCTTAATAATAACCTACTGCAACACTTTACCCCACATATTTTAAAGGTTCTACTAACACTTCTCCGCATCACACAGTCTCACTTATCTGATATAATTGTTAAATTTTACACTGGATTGCACCAAACGACTACTCCATAGTTTTTAAATGCGCATTTCTGACATGTAACGATATAAATGGGCCGCATTTTCTTCGTTTCATCCTATTTATGTCACGATGCTTAACTTGATTAGTGGATCTACTTTTCAAGACATTTTTTCTTCACATTATTCGACTGAAATATGTTGCTGGCCGTTGTACTATACAGTGCTTTTGGCATTATTTCGCTTGATCCACAAAATCGGAGCGTACAACGCAAATCTGCTTTGCGCAGCGAAATTCAATTGATTCGTAAGAAATATTAAATGCATATTTCCGCAGATTTCCATTTGCTGTCACTTCAGTAGTCTCTTCAAAGATATAATCAGAAACGTCCTTAAGTCTTTTGCGTGATAAATATATCAACAATTTGTATATACTTAATTGTTATGTAAAGTATCAGTAACCAATACCCAATAGCTCATTGGATAGTTGCTAATCTAAAGTATCTATATCAAAATGTGATAATGCAGTGTTCGGAGTGCTACCTCACTTACTTTTATCGTAACATGATGGTATTTATTCTAATACACTCAAAAAATACGATTAACTATACATACAACTACTATAAAATACCTACAACATTTAAATACGTAAGTAAATGTCGTTTTCATCGAAGGCGTAAATGGTGCCTAAGTACTTCAGTCGTGGTTATGCAGTTGCGCACCAACATTTCACAGGTGGTATATTATTATAATAGGTATATATAAATCGGTTGCCATATAGCAAGCATGACATTTTAATAGGCGTAAATCTTATTGCATCTGGGCTGCAATGTAGTAGGAGATTACTCGTGTAAATAACAGATACACGTAGTATATTAAAAGCGTGTTTTGATTACCTTTCACTATCTTATCATAACGATATTAAACTAACAACCGCTGGATGGATAACGAACTTGTAGTACTTAATAAACAATGAAATGGTTCGTAGCGCTTGGCAGTGGGAATACAAAGCCGCTAGTCTCATTTTTTAGTAGGAGAGAAAATCATTATTTTCATAGGAGAGGCCTATGGCCACCAGTGGACAGAGATAGGCTGATAACGATGATGATGAATAGAATGTTAAGGAATACACTTAATCTAATTCACTATTTAACATTTTCACTGCTATGCCGCAAACACGATTGATTTTTTGTTGTTCGTGGGTCAAATAAGAAAGAAAGAAAAGTTGTTTTTATTGTTCACGGGTCAAATATGACACCTGCGTGGCGTTCAACGACTTAAAAATCAATTTGCAAGCTGGTTAAATATCTGGATTCGCAGTCCGCAACAGTGTTGAGGCCGGTAATTCTGAGAATTTTAATTGGGAGGTGAGTAGGTAATTCAATATTGAATTGTAATTAATGCTTAGTGTCTGCCTGATGTTTCGTGGTTATAATTGCTTCGCGGATAATAAGGATATGATTATAATATCAGGTGTATAACATATGTCAGGTCTATATCAGGCCTCAACAATACTCTAAATTATAGTTACCATGGTGGAGTCGCTGGAGGAGTTCAATACTATTCTCAGCAACCTGACTATCAACTTCCAACAGTTGGATGGACCATGGACGAAGACAAAGATCATGTCGTAATATTCATGTCGCACCTGTACCGGTTGTCGATGGGAACGATACCCTCGAGGTTGTTGACACTATGTGTACCTTGGACAAATTGTTTAGTTAGGCAGGCCCAACTTCGACAAAGGGGTCGCTTGACGAATTTAACTCGGATGGGCAGCGTTTAGAAAACTACGCGTACTCCTTTTGTCTAAAATTCTGCAGTGCCTGAATACTTGGATGTGTTGCCAGTGATAACGTATGGGTCTGAGACCTGGTCGCTAACGGTTGGCTATTTGGAGAGGCTCAAAGTCATTCAACAAACTATGGAAAGAGCTATAATCGCAGTTTCTTTACGCCACATGGTCCGAAATACGGAAATTCGCCAAAGAACCAGAGTCACTGACTTAGCTAGAAGAAGAATATACAAGTAAAAGTGCCAGTAGGTAGGCCAGATCGCTTGAAAAATCAATAACCTCTGGGGAAGAAAGGTTCTCGAGTGGAGACTACAAACGGAAGACGCAGGGTTGGCAGTCTCTCACCAGGTGTGTGGACCAGAGTTGTGGGCAACTGGCGGATGCAAATGGCAAGTTGCTGTTCATCGGTGTTCTGAAAGGCCTTTGTTCAATAATTGATGTCTTCTGGCTGATGATAATGAAACACGTTACTAGCTCAAAGTGACACTAATAATAATAATTGCCAGCAAACCATGTAAACCTTCATCACCTTAGTTATATCTCCATGTTGGTATATTCTTGAACTACCAGGAACCATGGTTTTATACTTTGGATTATGATATCTCAGTTTTTCATAACGAAGGACCAAAATATATTAATGCAGAAACATATAATAGGCAATGAGGAATTGATTGGACTTTGTTAATTTGAAACACTTTAACTGCAGATACAGTGTATTGGATTTACATGGTACAATACTGAGATCCCCAACACACCTGCCAAACTTGAGGCTTACGGTTAACATCCCACCCTCTTTTGAAGGGGGAGGTCTTTGTTCAACAGTGACATCTTCTGGCTGATGATACAATCTGCCTAATGTATATTTTTTAATAACCAACCATCATGGACAACTTTATCTACTTCCTTAGATCATTTTTCTTCAAAGTATTCAAACAAAAGAACTTATTTTCTATAGCATAGAACATAGGTGATAAAAAAGAGTTGCTCTACCTATTCCCTTCGGGGATAATAGGTGAAAATATGTAATGTATGTATCAACAAAAAGCATTTATTTATATTAGGCAATAGCTGTAGATAATGAGTGCTTATATTCAATTATGTGCATTTAATTAATATACACTATATATTGCAGTTTCTATTTAAATATTCCATAGTTGT
This sequence comes from Abrostola triplasia, assembly GCA_946251915.1. Classification (NCBI taxonomy): domain Eukaryota; kingdom Metazoa; phylum Arthropoda; class Insecta; order Lepidoptera; family Noctuidae; genus Abrostola; species Abrostola triplasia. Next base: position 7,992,993 of record OX276428.1, on the reverse strand, counting down.
CTATTAATATATTTTTTATATAATATTAGTTCATAGAGAAATTTACTATAATTACCTATTCATTAAGTTGGTTTTATATAATTATTATGTAATAAACCAGAAAACACCTAACTATGGCGTGCAAATAAGCTTTGGTCCACTACATAAACCATATGGAAAGTATTCCCGGGTATGTAACCTAGATATTAGTTCGACGAAACTATACCTTTGACCTCATCAAAGATTATACATACGAAGCTTATAATAACAAAACTTTACGCACAAACAACTTGTAAATCATTGTTCCACATACCTCAGTAAATCTAAATACATTGCAGATCTGTTAATGTTACATTCTCAAAATAATGTTAGTGCCTCAATGTGTTCCTTTGTTATATTAAATAAATGTTGGTAAAGTAATGACTTACCTGATTGTTTTTAAAATATAATGCTGTATTATTCACGTGGCTTTCTTCCATTATTGCGACACACTAATGTTTTTGAAGGATTGTTAGATGCTTAAAAAATAATTGTAATACAATGGCACTTATTTAATTCTTTACAACACGAGGAGTTTTGAATCCCTGAATGTGCCGTATTGAGGCGTATTGCTATTATTTACACAACATAGCGCAATTTATTCAGTTGTCAGTTTGACATTGACTTGACGTTTACCTTTACGTTTAGAAATCTACTTTTTCAATTAGTATTTTTTTTTTCGAAAATGTACTTTTGTCGTGGCTCGAAGGAACGAAAGGTATTATAAATCGCAGATTAAACCAGCAGCAGTAGGACAAATATAAACTTTGGGCCAGTTTAAAAAGATTCCAATAAGATTATTTAGAGGTCGTGATTGTTTACTTAAACCATCTTAAACTAATGAATTCATGTTTTCGTGGTGGCCTTAGGGTGTCACTAGGTGGCCACGTTGATTTTCCCTTATATAGCAAAGGCTTGCTCTCTACTACATTTCGCTGCAATGGCAAAAATATGGAATTCCACCAAAAAACTCTGCTTACCTCTTCGGAGAATAGACGAGTGGTGATCATGTAAACATCGCGCAGCCGACATTGTAGCTAAGTATATACATCAAAGTCAAAAAGATCTCACCTATAGCGAGGCACGTGCCTATGACTTACCTTAAATTATTTATTCAATACGTATCTAAACAACATATAATGAAGAGTACTGAAAGACACCGAACTGTTGGAGAAGCGTGTCTATCAAATGGTACTGTTTATGCGTTTGTACTATCGAAATAACATTGGGATATATTTTGGGATTTACTGGCATTACATGAGCGACTGAAGTAGATAAAATGTAATGTTTATGCAATAAAGTGTAAATCTTCCAGACAGGTATGTTAAAAATAACATAAAATGTGCCAGCGGCTTATTAATTATCTCTTGGGAAACAGAAGTCTAGTTAGAGACACAATTTTTTTCGCCAACTGCAGTACCAGGGAATTCCGATTTTTATCTAATGTATGTGCCTGCCTAGGACCTAATAGTTTATATTGTTTTGGGACCATTTTGCCGATATTGAGCGATTTGTCTACTGTTAATATTTATTTTATCAAGATAGGTACCTACCTACTTTCCTAAGAATAACGGCCAGATAATCTGTAAGTTGAGTTTACTTTCTTTTAAATGAAGTCCTCTGTTCATCCCTTGTAAAAGAAAAATAAAATTCCCCCAGACTTAATTGAGTCCCATTTTAAAAATCTTTTCACCCCCAAAGTTATAATTTCTATTCTTTATTTGCATCATTTCCATATAACGATTAAAAAATTGGTTAAAAAAAGTGGTAACTTATTTTTTACCCAATTACAATTTAGGTGGGGATGCAGTAAAGAACTTTGCTGGTTCACTGTTGGACTTAGCAAGTCATGGTAGCAGATGACTATATATAATGACCTTGAAGTTATGAGAAAAGTTAAGGTTTACGAAAATATTAAGAAGAAGATACAGAAAAGAGACACCTGGTCAATAAATAAAAGTTTTTCATCAAATATTTAACTATGCCAAATCTCATATAGCGCCTTGCGCACGATATTCTTATAACACCTTCCCGTTCCATTATGGGTAAAAAGGGATCCGTAAATTTCCCACAAAGGTCATGGGGTTCATCTGTCTCTTGGGAAACAAGTGCTCGCTATGCTAGTTTTTGATGTACCTAGATCAATTATAATGTTATTTACCCAGTTAGTTGCTTTTAAAGTTTTGACAACGTTAATAGCCTCTATCATGTCAAGAAGCTACAGAAGCAGCTTCTCTGGAACTCAATGGTTACTTTATTGTATGGTATGTTAGTTAATTCAATACTTAAAATTCATAATATTTAATACCCGTTGTCATGTACATGTATCTCGGGTATTGCATTTATATAATTTCAATATTTGTCGTCCGTAACAAATATAGTAAACACGTAGAAATATTCAAAGAGCCTGGAATTTAGACATCAATTCCCGAGACAACCATATTTCAAGTTTCTTTATTGTGCTATTCAATCCCAAGTCCCAGCGCAGCAGGTATATTATGTATACAACGTATAAATACATATATCCCCAATCCGTTTCACTATTTTATACAGCATAAATCCCTTCCTATAATTTTCTTTTTCTCGTCCACAAGGTTTCTTTTACAATCGGTATTAAGGACCAACCACTTCTTTCTTCGTAATCCACGTTTTTTATTGACTGACCTCTTTGATTTATTTATCAACTACGTTGGTTGAATAAATAGTGGTTGTTGTGTACTAAAACAATGTAGGTATATTGATCGTCTCAAAATAACTTTTACATCAGCGTAAAACATAATTTACGTTAAGTATTGTAGTGCAGTTCTTATCGCAAAAGGTAAACCTAGTAATCTTTCTAGAATTCCATAATCATACTGTAAATAGAGTACTATTTTGACATCAGACTCTGGTAGTGTGGACAGAGCCTCCAGACAGCCATATAAATGTTGCAGACGTTGCACGAATATTGCCTTTTATTATAAAGGATCACATTTATAATGACAGGACTGTCGTCGACAATTTTCATTTAAACAGAAGACTAATCTACTTAATTTATTTTTAAGATTTCAAAAAATATTGGCTAAATATATACTTATTCTAAATTCGACCTTATGCGAATATAGATGGTAAAGTTAAGTTCCCAAAAATACTTAGTGCGAGGGACGCCCACATAAAATGTCCTCTATGCACGAGATTGAGGGCGGCGCGGGTGTTGGTATTATTTTTGAGAGGCTATAAAGTTAAGCAGTGGGCAGAAATTAGCTCCCCGGAGAGTAAACAGCTCATTTATAAAAACTTTTTGAGTTATTAGTAAGCGTTAAAGGTATATCAGAAAATATGAGGGAAATGTCTAAACATGATGACGATAACGATGACATCGCATGAAGTACCTAACGAAAGATTTTACATTTGTAAAAGATGCACGGTGTAAAGTAAAAGCAAACTACGACTCAGGAATAAATGACAGTTGGATTCATTTTACATATTTAAGCAATTCATTATATTTTGCATTAGAAAGTTATTTAATTTATTGGTATTAATGTAGGGGCTATTTTATAGGCGCTAAACTAGTACCTATAATAAGACTTTAGATTCTGGTCTTGTAAAAGGTATAGCTACCAGTATAAGTTACGTATGAGTTAGATATGTCTTTACAGTCAGATTACGTTCTTAATTGCACTAAGAATTTATTTATTTAGTATAGGTTTATCCAATACCTTAAACTACCATCCAATAACTAGATTTTTTTTTGATTACTCGGATGCCCCTAAATATGTTTTCTTTTAGAGCAAATGCATTGTAGGTATACAAATAGTAGATCTATATTTTATATATACATCGTACAAAACATAAGTAGTTTCAAGCAATTTGTTTTCGGTACCTAATGTAAACTTGTTTAGTAAGTACTTTGCAGTGTCCTCTGAAGTCTATAATGCTGTTTTAATATATTTACTCTTTACTTCTTTGTTAAGAACAAAATAAATGCACATTATAATATTTAAACGACCTAAATCACTAACTCAATACTTTTAATCTAAACTTACAAAAACTGGTAGTAATTTATCAAATGAAAGACACATAACCTCCTTACAGTGTCGAAATATCGAACTCTAGTATGTTATTGTTTTTCTTTTGTCTTCTGACCTCTTGTATTCCACTGTAAATATAGGTAATTACCGAGAGATTATTGCTTGGACGTCCAAGACAAACAAGTTTAGAAGAGTAATGATTGATCTCAGTTTTGCAACTAATGACAGTTTGCAGAAAATACTTTATACTCTGTATAACAACTTCTTTATGCAGTATGAAATTAATCACTTAAGTAGCATTTGTAAATGATCCTCTTGGACTCTAATAGTGAATATATTTTGCTAGATACTGATAAGGTAATTTAACATTTTACGTAAAACGCAAGTTTAAGCCCCGGCACGCACTAATGTTTTCTCGAATTCATGTGCGACGTGCGTACTATAAATTCGTTATAAGTTGCTATAACGCTGAAGAAATACATCGTGAGGAAACCATTACACCAGAGAGATTTTTTAACGGTGTGTAAAGCCATGTCGGAGGTTTACAAGCGGTTTAAACTCTGATACCACATTGGAAAAATAGTCTCATGGAGTGAGTCCGGTTCATGTAGGTTAAATACAAACAATATTATCTCATCATTATCATCAGCCAAAAGACGTTCTCTGTTGAAAAAAGGCCTCCCCCTTAGGTAACGGATAGGGGCTGCCATAATCCCCAAGCTTGGCAAGTTTGGGGATCGAAAAAAAAAAATATATTAAGTAAAAAAAAACAGTCTACGTAGTGAAACATCCTTTTTTTTAAACCAGTTAAAATCTGTATTGTTGTTATGATTTCAGTTTTCTGCCGATTAGATTTCCGCTTCCATACTTGTTTTGTTTTCCTTTTTCAAAAAATAATTAATTTGATTTCTTAGAAAACACTGAGTCGATGTTTTATTATTTTTTTTCTCTTGTAACAAAAGTCTTTACAACAATAGACAGAGTAATCAATAAATATTGAATCATTGATATAGGTAGGTATATTCATTTACATGTTCCATCCTGTTTCATGATGTGTTTTGGGTGGAGTGCATAGGCTGAGGAATTTAGGTTTATGTGATTTACTTACATGGCTTGAGGTCAGTCTTTTGAGCCCTACTAAAGTTGTAAAACTCAAACCTCGACACCAACTCGAACCGGCGCGGTGGCAGCGAGCCGTAAGCGTGGCGTCGCTACAATACATTTTCCGGACGAAATGAAATTACAAGCATGAATATTACTACGGATGTTAAAAATTCATCAATTCATTATATAAATCTTAATAGAAAGAAAAGAATATGGGATTGATATAAGCTATAGATTGCATAGTCGAATACTTATAACATTTTGCCATTAGTCTAGGGCACCATACCTCACAGAACGACGCAAGTCTGAAACACTACAAGTGAAGTTTTCATCTATATTATACTTACAAATAAATAAATGCATGAGGTCCTAAGTTCGAGTCCAAGGTCGGTCAATCTTATTGGGTTTTTCCATTAGGTAATTGTCAGTAGCAGCACGCAGGCTGGATTTGTGCCCGGTTAATGGCCAAGGCCATAGGCTCGCCCCCTATTACATTGGGACCTACAACATAACTAGGAAAAGGTAGTGGATAACTATAATATGTGCATCTCTGCCTACTTATTCGGGAAATACAGGCGTTGTGTTATATTATGTAAAGAAATAAACTCTTTCCTTAAGATTTGTAGGTCGTTACTCGTTAGGTACACGAGGCACGCAACAATACTTGCTGAAAATAAACATCTGTTGGGCATTCAAGTATCGGTTCAGTCGTATTCTCTGGCACCGCATTTCCAGTTGTCTATTGTCCAGGCTTTATTTCAAAATACGAAACCTTTTTATAAGCTTACTGCTGTAACATACATAATATTTAAAATAAGAACAATCGATATTGTTGTTCTTGTAACATTATATAAAGTAGATCTGTTTCAACGGGTCTGTCATATATTATAACAAAATTAAAAAAGATATAATATCACTTATAGTTGTGTTTTATCATTCTTATCTTCTTAGATTGTGTACTAATCATTATTGTGCAAGTCGAGTGTAAGGCTAAGTTTGCAAAAAATAAAAGTATAATATGAACTTATTTCAGAAACGCCATTATGTTTCATGTTTTCCAAATAGGTAACTTGGTGGTTAGTTTCATACCTGTTTTATTCAAAACTCATTGAACACAAAGTCACACGTCAGTCTATTGATGTTATCAACGACTCTTGGAAAGTATGCAAACTAGGCGAACAAATTGTTTATAATAAATAAATTTATCTTATTATTGAACACGTACGTGAACTGAACACGAATCAGTAGGAAACTTTGTTTTATATAACTTTGTCTAATACTGTTATCGAGTTTGTGTATAAGAACATACTTTTTTTAAATACGGCCTGTCTTGTTGTACATTACCTTTCAAAGTTCACATCAGGTCAGGACCTTTCAGAGTGCCATCGGGGACATCATTGTTAATCCTTTAAAAGCATCCTGTACGGGTATTTCTACTTACCAACTGCCATCAAAATACTTTCATTGGTTGCTTTTTATAGACATTGTTTGTAGTTATACTTACATCGCCACATCAGAGCCCATGATAATAAGCCCTAGATCCTAACCTAACACATGCAGACTAGCCGTAGCCCCGGCTAAGGCGTGGAGTTAATGATGATGATTATAGTTATAATGACTGCACATAAGCAACAAATTCGAGGGTTCGTAGCTACATGACTACCACGCAGATCAGTCTGCGAGGTAAACCGTGCTTGCCGCGGTGAGTCCTGTGATGGGAGACCGGTTTTACGTTATCTATCCTTTACAGGATTAATGATTTTGGGCCAACTGGTAGACGCAAGCAGCACATATACTTTCTCTTTTTCCTTTAATTGTTTTTTTTCTCTGTTATATTTTATTTACAAGGTTATTTACAATTCTTAAAAATAAATATATACAAAATAAAAAAAAATAAATTTCCTTTAATTATGTTCCAAATTAATAGGTAGAACATGTATTAGGGTATTCCCGACAAGTGCCGTAACTTACGTAGTTGGCCTGTGGGCGTATATTTCGGCCGGATGCTATCAAGTCGGCATCCTCTATTATATTCACTTCAATGATTATAGGCTATTAATTGGTCTTTTGATCATCAAAGTTGAAACCTCAGGTCAAAGTTTCATTTGTTTGATTAATGCCCTTAAAGTCACGTGCAGATCTCTTGTATTACGACGGAGATTACAGACTGTGGTAGTTGTGAACTAATCGATATCAGTTTCAATGTGATTGGCAAAAATAAATAAATGTAGCCAACTTGTTCAGTGTACAATATGGGACTGGAAGTAACAAAAACGAAATAACTCAAATATTCCAGAATATATTGAAATGTATTATTTTAAGTTCATTAACAAGATAGGTGGTCTGAGGACGCACCAGAACATTGAGCGTTACCTCTTGTTATCTCTGTGACTAGGTAATCCATTGTAGGTATTACTTTAGAAATTACAAGTTTTGGTATTTTATCTTTGGTAATTTTAACATATAATATGGCACGCATTCGTTAGATACGTTAACACATAAATGCATTGATTGCTTAAGAATAAATACCAACCGTTTCATTGGTTGTACGAGTTTAGCTTAAGTTACTTAATCACATCTTATAAAATTTCGACAGTATTCTCCACATGAAAACATTTAAACTTATCTAAGTATGTACATGTATATTTATAGTTGAGTAATAACACCAGTCCATCCACATTGTCCATCCAACATATCCACATTGTATCAACTTTTATTAAATATAATGCACGGCCGAATAAACGAAGCCTGCTTAAAGCCATGTGCCGGTGGCGGCAAAACGTCATATTATTTCACTAATGACGTCATCTGTGGCACAATCTGTCAAACTTGTGCCGAATCTAGCAAATATGATACCGTTAAGAAGTTAATCGAGTATTCATCTGTAGAATATTACTTTACGGGAATTCAGAAAATGGTTATCTTTTAAAGGAATTGCTGAATTTGATTTTAGGCTTACAGGTCTGTATTATTAGGCCATGTGTTGTTTGAATCTTTAGTTGAGATGTGATCGTGTGACGGAGAGCGCGCGCACCGGTGGGGTGACCGTGCTGGCGCGCGGTACTGTCAACCCCCCTCGTCTCATAGAGTTGCACGAAGAACATGTTGGAGCACGCTGTATCCGACTGAGACAAATGCTGCTGGTGCCGCGACGCGTTATTCCATTCACGCCGACGATCTCTGGGTAAAAAAAAAGATTTATGCATTAAGTGGGTAGGCTACTTCTCTAAATGTAAGACGAAATCGCTCAAGATTTGGCGAAGATTGTGGTTGAGTTTCATCTGAAGAGGGTACCTACACTACACTAGTTTAGGGTAGGATTAATTAGCCCATTTCAGACAACAATCGGATTTGAGTCTATCGAGAATTGTATTCCTCCCTTCGAGATATTGTTTTAAACAAATACAACTATAGGTGTAAAGACACACATGTAGCAGTAAGATATAGAGTTATAGACCTATAAAATAGGTAATATCCAAGGCGTTAGAATTTAGCATTAGTATACATATTATCGGTCATAGTATATTCATATATACCAAATATGTATAATTAATTATACCTACATAGGTACCTATATGAGTTACATATTATACCTAGTTTACAAATGATTGTAAAAGTAGATAGCAACCAGTACTTTTAAGTTTTAAGTCGTAATTTAAAAGAATTGCTTGCGTAGTGCACCTAACTATGTTGGTTCTAGAAGTTGTGTTAAGAATTCAATTAAGAGAAAATGCTGGCACTGAAAAAACTTCGAAGAAGTTAACATAAAGTTAAGTTGACATAAAACTTGCAAAAAGTTGCAGGTACCTATCTGAGGATTGAATAAACTTGTTAACTTTATTCAGAAGTACCTAGATACTTCTTTTGCACTTTGAGCATGAAGAAAAAGAATGAAAAAACATATTTTTGAACCAAAAAACATAATAATAGATACCTACCTAATAAAACCAGGGTGGCGGAAATACAGTCGCCCCGTATTAACAGTACCTAGTATTGGGATTTGGGACTCATAACATACATTTGAATGAAACTTTTTTAAGGCGTGTTTTGAGCAATACTACTGCTATTGTGATACAATACTATTGCAAGAATTTCATTTACACATTGTATAAATTCCACACAATTCGGAAAAACAATTTTGATCCGCTTTAGAAAGAACCGGTCAAAGCGCGAGTTGAACTCATGCACCGAAGGTTCGGTATAGATTACTGACTAGGCTTGTTCAGTCAATGCTTTTTGCCAAATTTTGGGATTCTAGGTCAACAGGAAGTACTCTATAGGTTATGAGACTAAAAATTTTAAAAATAATTATCATATTTGCACGTATCCTTTTGATTGTGTTGACTAAGAAGTTTCATGTTTAGTCTAGTTTTTAAATGAATCCTCTTTCGTGCATGAGCACAGCTTTATGTTAAGCGAACATCGTTCTGCTAGGAAATGTCGCAAATTGTAACTTCATAAGCGTTTTGTATTTTTCTTCTTTTTTGTGTCATTTTTATCTCCAAGAAAATAAATGCGTTATCTTTTTATTTTTCATTTTGCCTTTAGCAGAAAACTTTAGACGACTTCGAGCTTGAGTTTGTTTAATCGTTTCTTCTTCTTCTTAGAAGATTGGAGAGCAGCTGTCTCATCAGGATGACGCTAATAACAGTTACTTTAACAATTTCCGAACTTGATGAACACTGGCGTTCCAAAATAAGAATAACGTCATTTTGGTTCCAATTTGTAAATGTTGTTTGTATGATCCATTTTGTCCATCGTTTCTTGATGTTTGAGAACGGATATGAATGCGGTAACGTGTCACCTCAAATACCAGCCAATTGCTATGGTTGTTATGCTGCCCGTATCGTCTGTGCTGTCTTTCTTTATTGAAAAGGATATAAGGCACTACGAGTAGGAAATAAACCTTCAAATCCTCAAGAATGATAATGCTTGGTAATTCATAAAATAGTGTCTAAGACTGCACAGGTACTTTGTAGGTGTATTTGCAAATGATACAACATCCTAGAGGTTTATGTAATTAACATAACTTTTTATGACTCTTAAAAAGTATTTTATCTAAGATTAAATATGAGGTGTAGTAAAAGTGGTTTAACAGCAAAACGACAGAGAGTAGAAACAGGATAGTAAAAACTTGGATGAGGATAAAACGTTATAAATATCTTAAGGAAAAACGTCACAATAAATAAAGAAGCAAGCTTTAAAAAGTCCTTAAAATCTGTAACAATAACAAAATGTAATTGGAAAAGAACCCGAAAATGTTCCTAAAGCTAAAAAACGTAGTAAAATACGATAGATCCGGCTGTGAGCTAAGAATCTAAAGGAGCCCTAATTTACGAGGTCAAACATTATATTACAGCGTGGGAGGGAATGACGGCATGTTACTTAACACTTCTACAACCCCTACGCGGCTTCCAAAAATAAGAGCCAATAGTGAAACCATTTATCTTATAAATACCTACCCACCGTACCCAAAACGGTAATGTAAAAATGATTTCATAAATTACTTATTTCAAAAGATTTTTTTAGCACTATGTGTTTCTTCACCTAGCTTCGACTGGATACCTACTAAAAGCTACTGTAATCGAAAGAGATTTAAACAGACCAAGTTTTATAATCAGATTTTCTAACGTAAAGACTAAAGTGTGTCTTCAAGTGTACATTAGTTCGAAGCCTTGTTTACAAACAAAGTGCTTTTAGTCCTTTTTATTGTCAGGATCGTGACCATGTTACATTGACATAACATTAAATCGTATTTGCCAATACGACGCGGTAACGTGCCTATCCATGCCCATGGTGATAAGTATGTATTATTGTGCAAACCATTGTTTTACTTAAGTTATTTGTCATGAGTTCTCCTGTTTTTGTCTAATTCAACATGTCTCTCCCGAAAATTACTAATATAAAGAAGTTAATACGGCTTTACGATACTACTGGCAAAGTGTTACTGGGTTTTTCTATTAGGTAATTCTCAGTTGCAGCACGGAGTCTGGATTTGTGCCCGGTTGATGGCAATAGGCTCGTCCCCTATTACATTGGGACCTAAAACATAACTGGCGAAATATGGGTGTACCATATGTGCACCTCTGCCTACCCCTTCGGGGAATACAGGCGTGATGTTATGTTATGTTTTTACGATACTATAGTCATCCTAATCAATAATATTGGATGTATTTTGTCTATTAAAACAATATAGGCTTAGGTTCGCATTATACGCATGGGTTTGAGCATTGCATATCAGATCTTATGATTTCTTCAAAGCGAGTATGGAGTATCAATTGACAGGTAATCCACTATCCTATCGCCAAAACTTCCATCAAGATGCAAATATCCCGTTCATATTGAATTTACATTTTTACGACCCCGCTCTACTCAAATTATGTTTCTATATTATTACTGTAAAGGTTTTTAATGTACAGATTTTAATGTAGGCATTCATTCAGTTAGAAACGCAGCTCAGTTACTTTTGAAAATACGAGTATATTTAAATTATATCTACATATATATACCTACAAGTCCCACAACCGAACTATACCTACCTTAGAGTATGTACATTGTACATGTTGACTTTAATTTATTATTGATTATATTATGTACATACACCAATTAAGAGTAAACTCAGAATTAACAAGACTAGATTCTAATAACTGCTTGCGTTACATAAGTAAGTATTGGATGTAGAAATACATTTAAATTGTAAGATTAATATAAAAAAGACCAGTCAAGGTGCGAGTTGGAGTCGCACACCGAGGGTCCAGCACAGACTTTTAATTAAATTTATATGATAATAACTTTCCTCTTACAAAAATATTAACCAGATTTAAGAACTAACTTAACTTTACCGTTGAAAAACTGTTACCACAATACATCAAAGTAGGTAGCGGTTATTTTACCAACTGCAATTAAGTTATTCTTATTTTTTATATGATGTAACTACTAATTTACAGATTTCGGTTTTTTTACTTGTGCTGTAAGCCAATGCTTCTTGCCAAATTTTATGATTCTAGGTCAACGGAAAGTTCTTTAGGTATATATATGTATATAGAGAGGTTTTTAATTTTGAGAGTAAATATTGTAAAACAAAAATCAACATAATTGCTCGTATCTTTTGATCGCATTGACTTATAAGTTTAATTTTTTCCACGGCTTTAAAGGACAGCCAACTAGAGTACCTACATATTTGATGTTAACTTCACCTTTATACCTTTACGTGTTCTGAGAAACAAGGGTTGACAGACAAATAGACAGACGGACAACAAAGTGATCTTATAAGGGTTCCCTTTTTGCTTTTGACGTACGGAACCGAAAAAATGGATTTTGATTAAGCCAACTTTTTCCAATTTATAATTATCTAGCCTAAACAAAGAGCTGATGTCTGAACTAGGCCGAACAAAGATCAAGCGGAGGCTTCATGTGAAAAGTACTTGTATTCACTTAAGCGGTTAATTCAGAGCTTTTAATTATCATAAAGTCATTTAATTATAAATACTAGGGTGGGTATCTATTAGATATATTTACAGTATGCCTGACAATTCTATAGGCCAAGTATTCCATAGCTTAATTTAATCATTAGGTACTTGTCAAGTCAATTAAGATGGTGAATTGATTTATATCATTTACTTCATTATAATACGAACTCAAATTAAAAGAAAACATAGTGAAATGAATGAAATGAATTGAAAAATATATTTAGCTAGCGTACGAGTTTCATGGCCTGTATCAGAGCAATTCGCAAAGAATTTCAGCAATTGACAAAATACGTGAAATACAAAGCAAAACGTCACATTTTTTCGTAAACTAACGCTCAAAACGCGATCCTGTTTGTCAAAGTGCTGTTTATTGAGACATGATTATTTTGGATATCGAGAGATATCTAAAAGAAACACGTCATATTTTGTACCTCTACGCGCCTACACTACTAGGGAATACAAACGAATCTGTAGTAATCAGTCTACTGTATGAATGATCGATTAAGGGTTCGTTAATTAACGCAATTGTTATCGCGTTTCATCGTGACGCAGATATCCATACAAGTATACGTATTTAAGTAGGTATACCTCATTACGATTCCGATGACGAGCGTTCCGATCTCTGAGCGAGCTTTGTTTGAGAAATGTTAACAACAGTTAATACTTATAGCAAAGTATCCATCGCTTTAACCTTTTGAACGCCAATCACTTCTATACAAGTTCGAGATTTTCGTGCCCTCAGCGCCACTACTTGATTAGAAGTAATAAGAGTATAAAATAAATGTACGACTTCTACAAGACCTTTTGTTGTATTTTTATGAAAAAATACTCCGTTATAAGACATATTTTTAAGTTTTATCACACATATAAGTTCTTGTTTGTTTTATATTCAATAGAAACAAAAACGCCAGAAAATATTTTAGTGCCCCCAACGCCAATTACTTGGTATAAAGTAAGCCAGTGATGGGACACGATGAAGACCTCGCTATATTTCATCTCGTCGAAACGATCATAAATACTATTATTGCAAGAATACGACGTGAATAAATAATATTTTATAAATATTGTAAACTATAAACTACGTTTCATTCACCTTAATCGAGAATAAATAGGTTTTGTAATAATTGTCGATAGTGAAACACTGTTTGAAAAACCCATCCTTACAAAGTGGCTAGTTGTCAGTGCGCACAACGCCACGAACTTGTATAGAAGTAAATCTGTGACGTCATAAGCGGACGAGTTTCAAGGTCACAGTGACTTGGTGCATTTTAGTGTAGTGCAATGTTGACCACCTCGCGTTGGCGCACGTTAAAAATGACTGACAGTGATGACGAATTATTGCGACTTTTACAAGGTGTGGAGTCTGAAACAGATTTTTTTTTAATATGAAGTAACAAGATACATTTGGAGACCAATATGGGATGTGACTTCTCAACACACGTCTAATAACTTTACAATTATTTTCTTTTAATTGTGGGAAATATATCCAGGTTTTCATATTGATTTTTTTATGAAATAAATCAAAATATGAAAATAATTAATCAGTTTTTATTTAGCTTCGTAAATTGGTGAATAAACATTAATTTCAACTTATAATATTATTTGTCGATAAGTCGTTAATCCCATCCCTACGTTTTACTATAGATACGTTATACATTTGTAGCGTGGCGCTGGACGACACATCGCGTATTATATCGATGGGCGTCGAAAAGGTTAATCAAAGGCTTTTCATTTGAATTAATCTGAAGAATATGAACTTCTATATTATTAAATGTTGTAATTAAATCGATCGGTACCTAATTACAAAATAGTCTTTATGTAACAATATAAGCAGCATTATTATATTATCAGGCGGAAGACGTCCACTGTTGAACAAAGGCCTAATCACACTAATATTATAAAAGCGAAAGTTTGTGAGTGTGTGTTTGTTACCTTTTCGCGCTAAAACGGCTAGACCGATTTTGATGACATTTCATATGGAAATAGCTGACACCCTGGATTAACACATAGGTTACTTTCTACCTCGAAAAATGCAGCGGGTCATACCGCGGGGCGCAGCTAGTAGATAATGATCATAAAAAAAAACACTTAAATATCAAAACTTAAATGATTTATTTTATTATTTATAAGCTTGCTATTATTTTTACACTGTTTAGTGACACACGATCACCATCATTATCATCATCAGCTTTTACGTGACCCACTGCTGGGCATAAGCCTCCTTCCTCAAACGACACTGTTTCCTGTTTTGTGCCTTTTGCATTCAGGTCTTTCCCTGTACGGTAATAACATCATCAGCTCACCTTGCTGGAGGTTTACCAGGGGTTCTACAGAATCTTCTGGGCCAACAGTCTGTCATGGCCTTACTCCATCTGCCATTACAAAATCTTGCCAAATAGCCTGCCCAACTCCACTTGACTTTGGTAATACGGTCTCCTACGTCTGCCACCTCCGTCCTACGCTGGATATCCGTATTACGCACTCAGTCTTTTAAGGACACACGATAGTATTTTATTGTTTACATTAAGCGGCACTTAAAGTTTTAGCGGTCTTCGTGACACTGAATGTTTCGGCATATCTCGTTTGCCTATGTGTGCATAATTCGCATGTAACTCGGCACAAGCGGGCACATCTTTTGTTTTTCTTGTCCTTGAAACTTGGTTTACAATTTTTCAATTGCATTGGCTACCTATAGAAACTCATAAAAGTCTGTTATAATTATGATTTATTTTAATTCCATAATGTTATACAGTGTTAAATACTGAATATTAAATTATTTTATAACGAATCATGTGTATTTAAATGTAAATCTTCTGTGTTATGTTTATACCATAAATCTCATTACACGCCCGGAGTCGGAACAAATATTTATAAATCAAGTAAATCGTTGTCATGTGCGGAAATTAAATGTGCTAGTAAAGCGTAGTGAGTCGAGAGCTTAAAGTACCTACGTATACCCTACTTTCATCGTATCGTCGTTATTTTATACGAGAGGAATTTGTATTGGCCGGAAGTGTGGTGGTTTTATATAACATTCACAATAATGTTCTGACAAATAATAATAAGTAAAAGCAACACATTATGCTAGTGTAGAGATTATTTTATTCGAATAGCGATATGAAAACATTTCACACTTTTGTATTTTGGACAAAAGAAAGGGTGTTTACAATTAGATTATTCAATATTTAACCAATACTACGTCACCGTACGTTACGTACTAACATACCTATGTTTAAATGTTGTATTTAAACCGCTCGAAGAACCGATAACCGCTGGGGAAGAAAGGTTCTCGAGTGGCGACCACGAACCAGAACACGCAGTGTTGGCAGGCTTCTCTCCAGGTGGACCGACGCTATTGTCAGAGTTGCGGGAAACCGGTGAATGGCAAATGACAAGCTGTCATTCATTGTGGCGTTCTAAGGGGGAGGCCTTTGTTCAACAGTGTACGTCTTTCGACTGACGATAATGATGTTTAAATATTCACCATAGATTTAGTGTCTCAAGTTCATTCAAATACCAATAAATTACAACAGTAAGCGTGTTGTCGCAAACAAACCCTCTTAACATAGAAGTTACTGTCAAATAAAAAGTTGAGTTATAGTAGCACCACGTTCCGGTCTCTATAACAGCTGACGCATTTTTTCCCGCATACGATTTATCTCGGTTCGATTTGAATGGGGAAACTGAACTTTTGCAACTCGCATCTGTCTTCGGAAAGTTTATATTCAACGTAGTTGTTTCTTCATTGGGAATATCTCTTTCAAACTGGAGACGTGTCGAGGGATCGGCGGCTAACGACGTAAGCGTAATATTCATAAAAGTGTATAGGTACACGTAAAGTTTAAAGTCTACATAGGCACAATAAATGCATACTATGGTAAATATAAATCAAAAACGCAATAGCCTTAAAATAGGATAAATAGCAAGAGGGAAGGGATGCCTTTGCCCAGCATATGAACAAAGCTAATGCCTACCCAAGAATTTCGAGCAAAAAATTAAAGAATAATATAACTATTTTCATACTTTTCACGGCATTAATTTACTTATCATAGTTAGGAAAACCCAAGTAGAATGCAATGTATTCCTAGGTCCAATTGGCTGTCTGTCTCAATTCTAAAACACGAATTTATGAATACTCCCTTAGGGAGCGCTTTACCGAACTTACAAGGCGAAGACATTCTTCTTAGGTGCGCCGAACATACGTCTAATGCTACATAATATACTGTGTGGAAACTTTTCAAATGTTTCATATAACAACTATGAAGATAACTCAAATAGACACATGATAGACAAAGTAAATTTTTAATGTTACAGTTGGTACACTATAACCTTTACTTTGTTATTGCAAATGGACTAGAGGAGGGGAAAAATTTCTTTATGATTTCATTATTATTGCAGTAATAATATTTAATATGTATGATCTTTTTCCGTATAGCCCTTTTTAGGATTTCGCCCTTTCGGCGATCCAATAGCCATTTATTAACAAAAATTCCAAACTGATGATATCTACGAATAAATAAAACTGAACATAATGTCTCTATTTATAAGTAATATTCAATAACTTACCCGACATTTGCATCCCCTCACATATGCTAGTTCGATGTCGCGACGAAGTATCCATTCGTATTCGGAATAAGCACCCGAAAGCCTAAAAGAAAATAATATAATTATTGTATTTGACTGCATGCCTTTTCATCACTGCTTTAGGAACCTAGCGCATTGCCCTTTGTGGAGTACGTTTTGTTGTGATGCTGCATAAAGGCGCACAGTTATTACCGTAATAAAATTTATACAAAAAGTTTCGTTATGTGCATGAGGCCGGAATAAGCAAAATAATTTGTTCCAAAACTCTTGATGGTTTAATGTGGTATGAATACTCCTTATGCGATATGTGAACATTAGGACCAAGGGAGTTGCGCAGTTGTGCTTTGTTGTAAGTCAGTGATGTCTGCAATGGATTAAGGAAGTAAGAACACTCATTCATGGTTAAGAACTTGCAATGTAAAGCTAAGGAGGGTCCATAATATCCGTAAATATTTGCTGCATAAGTCGTAATAATAATTAGGCATTACCGAGGTTAACGAATCTGTTTACGCCTTATCGTGTTGTTGCTCGGAATTGAAGATACGGGAAAACAAGGGGGGTAGCATTACCCAGCAGTGGGATTTGAGAGTTGGCAGTAACATTATCATTAATCGTGTTTTTACTTTCCACTTTATATAACGTCGTCGTGACCTAGTTGTGTCGTCCTAGTTCAAACCTAGGCAAGTAGCAATGTGACTGTTTCATCCTATACACAGGTTCATTTGTAAAAATAAGATACATTATATCATTCTTAATATAATTTTATTAAACATAACATCACGCCTGTATTCCCCGAAGGGGTAGGCAGAGGTGCACACACAGTACACCCACATTTCGCCAGTTATGTTTTTAGGTCCCAATGTAATAGGGGGCGAGCCTATTGCATATAATTTTATAATTAAAACATAACCGCCTTTTTAAGTTGGTTAAATTTAGCTGATATTTGTATCGTGTTGAGATTTTAGGCAGGTTTATAAGCTAGTTTATATTCTGAGAATTTCCTAGTGATATAGTCCGAGGCTTTGTAAGGACTGTTTCCCAGAAACACTTCCACACAGAGCGTAACAATGTTACGCCGGAGTGTCGGCCAAAACATTACAGGTGGAGATGCATCTTTAGATTTTGCCACCGGTATTCCCAGTGGTATTACGTGACATTACAAGGGGATACATAATATATTTACCTGTCAATACGCTTCTGCCATATGTGGTTCTTAACAGATCAATATTATAAATTAAAACTGGCCAAATTTTTATAAGTACCGACATGAGTGAATATGCTTATGATTTTGTCTACTTTGTTTTTAGACCTTGGTGTCGTAGAAATATAAATCATAGTGCCATAAAGTTCCAAGCGATACATGAAAATTAATATTAGCGTTCATCCTCTATGTTGGAATTATTAAAACAACATTTATGTATGTACTTCTATTGCTCTAAACAAAAAGGAATTTAGCTAATTCAGTTTTAGGTAATGTTGCTTGACAGATATAATTTAGCCAAAGCTTGCACAGTTAACGGTTAATGTCAAAGGCAATTGTTGTTGGGTACACAAACTGTAATTACAAAATTCAATGAAACATATTTAAGTTAGTAAATTACGCCATAAATGCTGCTTCATTGTGTACACAATTTACCGTTTGGAGGATATTCCCTCGATTTGAGCAACCCCGATGATCGTAAGTATGGAAACAAATGGACTCTTGGGATTAATGCAAGTCACCGTGTTTGGTAGATCATTTATTGATCGCAGGAGAGGTCACGGTACGAATGATGCACGCTAGTTCAATTTTTTCCGCAGAATACATATAATACAGTTCGAATATCTTCTTTTTGAAATGTAACAAGCGACATAAAATTATGTGGGCACTGGGGTAGACTATCGGCGTAGCTATTACATTCTTGCGATAGTTCTTTGCGAAGATACTTAGAAGATTAAGGGCCAAATTATTACGAACAAGCTTGGGCACGGTACAAGTTGAATTCTATATTAACTTTATATGTTATTCTAAGATCAGACTTAAAAAGTGTGACAACTTTGTGTGTTAGATCAATGGCAATAGGTTTACCTCCCATGGGAATCATGGAATACAAGATAAAAACTTTGTATAAAATATGGAACTTTTGGCAAGGTTCGGAAACGGAATCGATATTTATTTTATTATTTAACCATCAACAATTGTTTCAGGCTTGTATTTAAATTCGGTGTAAGAGTATGAGTAAATAGAGATTTTAATGAGTAATAAAAACCAAATGGAAGCAAACTCATAATTTTAATGAAAACTGGGTTTAGTGCATTGGAAATAATGAAAACGGATATTTAACATTTTTCTTTGTTGTAAGATTTAATAACGCAGTGTAGCAAGCGACTTGTTTGTGAATTCATTAAAGGTATTGCTGGCAATACGGGCAGTATCAAAGATTTTGTATAATTTATGTTTGTGTTTTGTAGGGATCTAGGATCTTAGTATTAGCTCATATTAGCCTGTAATATTATTATTATTTACCTACTTGTACTAATGTCTGTAATGGATAGCCGAGTAGTATTACTGATTGCCAAGGCAAAGTTCGCAAGTTCGGTCGCACACACCAATGTCTTTTTGAATTCATGTGCGTACTATATAAATTAGTTATTAGTCGCTAAAAATTATGAAGGAAAACATCGTGAGGAAACCGTCACACATGAGAGATTTTTCCATGTCAGAGGCCTATTCACCAACTATACCATAAGAAGAAGAAGACCTGTACTAAAGAACTAAAAGGCTATAGGTGTCGGTTTCCTAGCTGGCAAAAGTGGTTTTACTCGTTGAAGATTAAATCTTGACAGCAACAATGCTGTGGCAGCTGGGACCGGTATAATCCTAGGGACGTTCTAGCGAATCATGCATTGTACGTAAAACTGTGATAGAGTATACTTACTTGCACACCTAGTTTTCTACAAAGAGTTTAATGTTCCATGTGAATTGAGAGAGATATTGCCATTTATTGAGCATAATGATTTCTCAGTGGTGTCTGATTAAGAAACTACAGCTAGCAGCAAAAGTTGTTTATGTGAAAACTTTAAAATATTCTTAGTAAGCATTTTGACTTTCTAATTTGAAACAATACCTAACCAATTTAAGTATATTTGTAGTGATTAAAATTATTTGACTTTTAGGGTATTAATTTGTTAAGCCACTAGTTGCTTCTTGCTAGGATTTGAACCTCTTGTGCAGATCGATGGGTGTGCATACCCATCATTAGTATGACGACATTAGTAGAACTCACAGCCACCACGACATAAAGCCCTTAAAGAACTCTAAAGTAGGCTAACAAAAAGAAGTATATAATAATAGTTACGTACTTATTTTCGTTTTGTTCTATTTATTACCTGTTTGAACCCTCGTCTGTATCGAGTGTTCATGTAGCAGTAGATGATGGGGTTGTAGCAGGAGTGGGACATCGCCAGCCAGTGGCTCGCGAACCACACGTACGGCATGCCGGGCCACGTGGCCCACGCCTCGTCGGCTTCGTGTATCGTCCACAGCACCTGTGTGTCATAAATGGAATTATAAAATATAGACTACCTCATTGGTTTAGTTGTTGCAAATAAAACTGATGAGTTGGTTCAATTTCCAGATAGGGAGAAGTGATATAGAATCCATTTGGTTATTCTCAGTAACAGTACTGAACCTCATTGATTTCCAGGTAATGGTTAACCTACCCTACTTTCCCCTACTTTATGAGATCCCTAATTAACCGATAACCGAGATAACCCAATTTCATTACTGTCAAAATGGCGATGTATACTCCTTCGGAAAATGAAGGTATAATGACATTAACTAGCATAAGATTCTAAATAAAACGTTTTTGGATATAAAGTAAAGTTATGAGGTTTTGAAAAAGGGGCATCAATCATACACTTACTTTTATAGGTTTCATAATTTACTTTTTTTGAAGACCTGATTGGCTAGTGGCTAAGCGATTGGACTGCTGAGCTGTTTGAGTTCCGGGTTCGATTCCCACACGGGGCAAAAATTTGTGTCAGCCACAGATCTTTGTCCCGAGTCCGGGTGTTTTTGTATGTGATATTTCAATTTTTGTGTGGGGCGAAGTTAAAAAAAATGTTATTGGTACTCGTGTGGCCCATTTTTACACTTTCGTACCTACAATTAATAAATAGTGTTTTTTGGATACTTTACCTATCTTTTATAATATCTACATTGTTTTGATTTCTTTAGTCATAAGTATTAAAAAAAATAATGTTGGTGCGAAATGGAATAGTACGATTTTTAATTATTTGACACAGTATCAAGTACATTTCACGAAGGGTTTGGTTTATCAAAGGGTTAGATATAAAGGGGTAAACTAATTAATATTTATAAGGTACCACATGGCATAAAAGGAATGTTATTAAGAATTTTCTAACTGAATTAATGCTAATAAATGAATAACATTAATATGCTAAACATCCGAGGCTAATTATAATTTTTTTTTGCTAGCCTGCTAGTGGGGAGGCCTTTGCCCAGCAGTGGGATGGCCCACTGCTGGGGGCCTCCCTACTCTCTTTCCAAATCTCCCTGTTACCAGCTGCCAGCGACCAAATTATAATTAAAAATGTTTAATTATTGGTGTTCGTGTTCGAATATCACAATCATATTTAGTGTAGGTATACAATTTTAATACAAGTAAGTGAATATTAAGAATCGAATAGGATACACTTTAATGTACAAAATTTCAAAGCGTGTACAAAGTATTGAAAGTCGTAAAAGAATCGTTTGAGAAAATATAGAGTTAATATTTGTTTTAACATTCTGCTATCAAAGTGTTACTAGGTTTTTCCATTAGGTAATTCTCAGTAGCACGGAGTCTGTATTTGTGCCCGGTCGATGGCAATAGACTCGCCCCCAATTACATTGGGACCGAAAAACATATCTCGCGAAATGTGGGTGAACTATATGTGCACCTCTGCCTACCCCTTTGGGGAAAACTGGCCTGATGTTATGTTATGTTATCTCGTCTTTAACAATCTGCCCGTTGTTTTCCATATTAACTAGTTTTAACCATATTATGGATAACTTAAAGTAACTTTGTACATAATACGTAGTTTACTTAACATTCTTAATAAAAAATGATTTTCCCTAAGTGCTGGCAATCATGAGACGCTTTACTGAGAAAAACTTTCGTTTTTAACTTTAAGATCAGTATAAGGACAGTAAAGAGTATTTTTGCGACAAGTATTACTTGAGTTAAAAAATGTATTATCGTGTATCTAACGTATAGTAGGTATCTATATCACATAGCAATAATCTTCGTCACATCGTATGCCCTCATTAAGTAAAACATAACGAAGACAGATATACCTGTCAAAGAAAATGTTCAATCAACAATATTGTTTTCGTTTCGTAATATGATTGAGAATATTTACAATTTACTTCCACTCGTTGTTTTCATTTTATTTTATTGTTTTCCCACCGGAGTATTTCTAATATGTTGGTAAAAGGTATGTAGATATATGTGTATCACTTATATGTTAGTATATATAACTGATACACGCATGAATTCGATGAGACATTAGTGCGTGCCGAGGATTGAACTTGCGACCTTTGACTTGGCAGTCCAATGCTCATAACACTCGGCTATCACTAGCACTTGTGCTAGTATCTCATGTTTGTCCTGAACCCGGGTGTTTATGTACCTATGTGATATTTTATTTCTGTTAAACGTATCAACGATACAGAAATAACTACCGGTATATGTTTAAAAAAGAAAAATCCGAGCAACGATCTTAGTTTTCTTTCAGCCGATCACATGACGAATGGCACGTCTAAAGTTAATGAAACGCAGCGTATTACTACATTGTTATTTATGGATTTCCCGCAGTATCCGGCTATCAATACGCAAATAAACATCGAGTAGGAGAAAGACTATTGACCGTGACCCGCTGATTTAGACGTTGTAAATATAGGCGTAGCGCTCTAAATCATCCGTCGTCGTACAGAATACTGTCTGTATGTTTAACAGTTTAAACATCGGTTTTTTGGTTTAGTGAAGGACAGATCACAGATCATACTGAAAAACAAGTGAATATTATGAACGAAAATTGATTTACAGACGTCATGTCTAATGGACTAGTGTGGATCTAGAGAGAACGTCATTGGAAAATTGAAATATTCAATATTGTTAAAACGACATATCATATGACATAATTATGCCATATTTTACTAACTGATCTGTCGAGTGAAATTCTTATGACCTTATGTTTATAGATTCTCTGTTACCAAATAAATAGACAAGATTTCATATAAATAATCGATACTATTATAAAATACTACCTTGGTAATTCAATAAAATTTAATAAGTATGAAATGGATCAGATCATCCTACATTTTACATCAGGTAACTACAATATGTTTCAGAATATCATGATAAATTAAAAGTAAGAATAGTTTCTATTCGTACATAAGCAGTTGAATCTTTAAGAAGCTTTTATTTTTATAAACGAGGTAAGACCGGAGCAGTTTTAATAAAATGTATTAGAAAATTCTAAAACTATTCGAAACGAATTAATTTCGTTATATTAAAAGTACAAAGAGCAGAGACTGAGAGAACAATGCGTCAAACAAAAAGCCGTGTTGGATCTCTCAATAGAAATAAAATTATTAAAATTGCCCAAGTTACATATATACCAAAATTATATACCGAGAACACCTAAGAATGTATGGAAATACAAAAATTGTATAGAAATTGCCAAAAATTGCCGTATTTTAGATGCCCGTGAAAGTGCATCTTTATAAAAATTAAAAAATGATTTTAAACTAGCTTAAGCTTGAACAAGGCTTTGTGGCTTACGATGATGGGGAACTTAGGGAAGGCCTCAATACTTAATCAAACTTATTAAGAGTCCCTAGCTGTAGTACTTATTATGTAAGTAACATTTATGTACCCTGCCTATTGGGAGGTACTTACTATTGAGAACACGATGCTTCACCAGGACGGAAAGTCCACGAGGATATCCCTAGCAAAAAAAGTCTATATCTGCGGCAAAAGTATGAAATGTTGTTTTAGTGTTATTATTTAAGTTACCTGGGTAACAAGGATTACTTACGATAAACATGTTCAGCGGCAGCCAGCAAATTGTGAAGATTGTCACCACGATCACCATCATTTTGATCATCTAGAAAAAATCAAAGAGATTAATCTAGGTTAGTAACTTATCCTAACTGCCTTCTCCAGTGTAGTGATCTACAAGGGCACGGGCAGGCCATTGTTGGACTATTGTAGTTCGCGCACTGTCAAATTGTTTGATTGAGTTCATTGAATACAAGTAGAGAAATTCAAAGCTAGAGTGGTTATATTTACGTAATTACAAAGCCCGTTATACCGCATAGATAAGACAAGTCTCTTAAATGCTACCGGCGGTGTAACGTTCACAAAGTTCCTTCGTTAAGGCTACTAAGAGAAATATTTTTCTTAAGATGCGGCCAGTGTGTAAGACAATCCTTTGTTTGCCTAACTAACGGATTATGTACTTCCAAGGTATTATAATCTCTTTTGAATGTTACTTTTAAAACTTGATGCGTCTGCCATTTTTTTACGAGACCAACGTTGGTATCGTTTTTGTCAATAATACCTACATATGTATTTACTTTATTGTGTTTTAGAGGGCTGTAAGTATACATAAATTATGTTTCCAAAGTTAGTTTTTCTGAACTGATTTATTATTGAGGTATTATACAATAACTCTTTCAGCTTGGTTGTGGAAAAACTAGTATTCTTATGAATTATATTATTAGCTAGCTCGGCCCACACAGTAATAATAATGTTTTCGTGAGAGTAAAATAGAAAATATGATTTATATAAGATAATATTATGTTTGGAATCTAAATAGATTAGAATACATATTATTATACACAAAAAAGAAACAACGTTATGTAAATCGGAAATAGTGAATATTCTAAAACATGTTTAGATTAAGAGAGTAATTTAAAACTACAAAATTTCTGCTAACATAAATTTTAAATGAAATGAAGTTGAGAAATTGTACAAATATAACCTAGACAGGTACATTAGTACAGTCCTAAATATGTTGCAAAGTTAATTATCCTTTATATTATTTACTTAATTGATTGATGCGTTTAATATAATAATATTGTGAACAGTAATTTAACGATGCCTTATTGGGACACCTTGGGAATTAATAAATTGCTTAACTATCGATTTTCCGGTACAGTTCTGCGAATTCTTTCGAGAATCATGCTAAAAATAACAACATTTGATGTCTCGAAAATATTTATGTTTTCTAACAAACAGGAAATTATCAACAAGCTTATCCTACGTCTTTCCCGAACTTTTGTACCTAGTCATCAGTTTCAGTGGTCGCTGGCCTAAAAAACTTTTTTGCAATCGAATGGATAGTTTCAAAAATACCTCTTACATCTAAATCTACAAACTTTACGTGTTTATAATATTAGTATATAATTTTCCCGTGCTAGGCTTAAATTCAAATTATTTGGGTTTTATAAAAATCCGACACGAGCGGGATTTGAACCCGTGAGTCGACCTATGGGAATCTGTGGCGCAACTTTGTTGACATAAGCTGTACCAAGAATCGACAAAGGTCGTGGAAAAGAATTCCGCTCGTGGTGCATGTTTCGAATTTCCTTAATTAACTTATGTATAGATAAAACGTAATATTATATGTCTGTAACTTAGAGCTATAGAATAGTAAAGATACTAACCTTACGTTTAGAATGTTGCAGGCGCGAGTCCC
Organism: Abrostola triplasia; assembly: GCA_946251915.1. Classification (NCBI taxonomy): domain Eukaryota; kingdom Metazoa; phylum Arthropoda; class Insecta; order Lepidoptera; family Noctuidae; genus Abrostola; species Abrostola triplasia. Next base: position 7,967,057 of record OX276428.1, on the reverse strand, counting down.
TGGCGTCCTGCGCCTCCCCGGGCGGCCGCCCGCCCCACACGGCGTGCGCGATGCGCGCGTACGTACAGATGAGCGCACACAGCGGCAGCGCAAACTGTAGCACTAGCAGCGCGCAAGTGTACTGACTACTCTGCCCTGGATAATCCCACTTTTCGAGGCAAATATCACTGTGAACATTCCGTACTCATGAGAGAGAAAATGATCTATGGTAAATGTTTATAAATTAGTCTGAGAATAACCCTGGACTATCGCCTTTGGTCAGGTTTCAACAGAATATGTTATGGCTGGACTACATTTATTTTCGATGCACAAGATACATGCGGATATATAATCATTTTTTTTTATTAGCCTGTAATGTGTCCCACTGCTTGGCAAAGGCTTCCCCTTTATTTCTCCACAAATCTCTGTTCAGTGCCATTTCTGGCCATCTCTTTCCCGCAAAGGTGTCCAGATATAATCTATTTAAACATCGATTTTAATTACACATTTAGTTGAGAGTTAGAGTTCAAGCTTTGTATATCTACCACCTAAACAAGACTTTTTCTGGGCCGTTTTCTTTAAGTCGGCATCAAAGAAAACTGGCAAAAGAATAAATGAAAACATAGACTTGACTAAGTAAATTCAAGCTTTGTTAACTTACGCTTGACAGTACTCGTGCCAGGGTGTGGGCCGCTGCAGTTGCGTGACGACAGTGATAGGTGCTGCGGTCGCAAATGCGCCAAGCCACACAGCGGCCACCACCACCTTCGCCGCAGTTTTCCCAAGCCGGGGCTTCAGCGGCTGCATGATAGCCATATATCTATCTATAGATATCGCCAGCAACGTATACGCACTCACGAGCACCGACACGGCTTGCGAATAATTTACCACTTTACACATAATCGTACCGAAAGGCCAATACCGCAGTATCAACATAGATACGAATGAGAACGGAACACAAAACAGCGTCATTAAAATATCACCCACGGCCAAGTTCACTATAAAGTAATTCGTCACTGTCTTCATACGGGGAGAAGTTTGTACCACGAAACATACTAGACCGTTTCCCACTAGCGCTATTAGGAACACAGCACTATACATGAAGTAAACACAGCTATGAAATAACGTAGAGCTAATAAAGTCTTCGGGATAGGTGCGGGGATCGCACACATCGTAGTCTGGGTCCGTCCATGTTGCGTTTCTCGGTAACGTTGCGGTTACATTCCGTTCCTCAGTTCTGTTCGTGTATATTTCGAGGCTGTCATAGAGACTTCTGATAGTAGTTTCATAGACATTGTCATCTAACATCATGCGCCAGATTTTCGTTCATTTCAACATCCTCAGCATCTCCTACCCGTGGGTGTAGGTAGTACCTGAAAGGTAGGAGGTTTTTATATATCAAGTTCATTAGAAGTTTTTGTCATTGTATCGGTGGTACGTAGACTAACGACCTCATAGTCATTTGCTACATGGATTAACTAAAATATACCTAACGATCGATTCTGATACAGAGTAAGCCCAAGTACAAATATGTGGATAAATCACACTATGTAGTTATCACTAAAGTCTTGATAGAAATAAATATGTTTTATTATCACAAATAAATGCCTAGTGTAGCACGCGAAGTGGATACCAAAACAATTCTAAACTGAAGATGATAATAGACGTAGTCACTAGTCAGCCATGGTTTGTGATTAGTCTGCAATAACAATAATTACAATACTCGCCACTTTGGCGCCAACATGCTGTTTCCTAAATCATTCGGTCCTGTACAGTATTTTACAGACTGTTTGTAATATATAACTCACTTCTGCTGCTCTCATCGTTTATTGTTTAGCTGTCGCAGATGTCTAATAAAATATCCTGGTTTTCACGACACAGGGTTATCCTAGTGAGGCCAGTGAATTCGTAAAAGTTTTTGAACGATATATTAAAAAATATTATTATATAAAACGATGAAGTGGCTTATAAAAAAAGCTTATATCTATACATATATTATGTATATCAGAAAATAAATAAAGTAAAAAACGGCTTTGGTAAAGGCTTCATGTGAATGATACTGTGTAATAAACAGATTAGGGTTATTTAAAATATTACATTACAGTAGAAGAGCGTGTATGAGGAATGTGATGCGTGTGAATGAAGCAAATAAAGTATGCCAGGATCGTAGCAAATGTAAATCCGTGGTCTCTACCTACCCCTCAGGGCAACAGGCGTGACTTTATGTATGTATTACACTAAGCAAAGTTTGTTATAAGGAAAATTTTCCAAATGTTACTTCCTGAAACTTTCTAAATAATCTTATTGTATACCTAATAAGTTAAGCTTTAGGTGTAAAACGTGACAGACGAAAGCTGTATCCCATTTACATCAGTATTCATTGCCTCATTTCTATCTAATTCCTTTGTCTTTGTAATTAGTTTGAATTATTGAGTGCGTGTGAATAGAAGTTTATCTAGTTTACTATCAAATAGTCGGTAGACCGAATAATATGGAAATACTAACCCCATCTCTTACAAATCCACTCCTGTGGTTCAAGGCTTTTACGTAAACAATTCAAAGTAGTCGTAAAACAACTTGTTTATGAGAAGTGAAGTTACACGCTCTACCTACACGTAGCCACCTATGTTCTCTTACGTCAATTCATTTCAGGTATGGCCTTGTCATACCTGAAATGAATTAAACCTCTTAACCTTATAAACACTTGAACCACAAAAGATTTTTAGGATTCAAAACATGTTTGTGTTATATTTACAAACAACGTACATAATTAATTTCCAATTATCGTACCTTGTTTTTTGGGTAACGACCAATAACAGTGATGTTTTTTTTATATATTATAATTATATAGTAGGCGTGAACCTAGTACTAATAATAGTAGCACACAGTGATTAAAGATGAGTGCCCAGGTGACAAAAATATAACAAGTAAGGATAACTCTAGATCATCACTAACAAGCAGTGAGGAAGGATAGTGATGATTATCTGTTCTAGTAACTCGTTCCCTCTCTGTGAGAGCTGGCCTTTACCCTGACCTAGACCACTTATAGGCGAGTTTATTTAATATGTTAGTGATATGATATGCGACCGAGTGTTACTATTATATTGTATGTGCGTTTACTATAATTAAATGTTTAGTTCTTGTTTGCTGAACTCGTATTACCACCAACTGAAACAAATTATGGCAAACAAGGAAAATATATGAAATCCTTGGCCAAGACGATTCTAACTAGTTTCTGCGTTTGTGGTATATTTGAAGAATATTGTTGTTTCCATAACTCCGTTGGATTGGAGTCGGCTTTCATACGAGCTTACAAAACAGGTTATTTTATAAGCAATATCTGAGGATATGAAAAGGAATAAAACTATGAAAATGAAGTGCTGTAAGCTTAGCATAAAAAGAAAATTAGCAGGCGTTTATTCGTCTGTGATAAATGTAGGAAAAATAGTTAATCTTATTATTTCTTTGCGTTAACTACATTTTTTTTAAAGTCTCTATAGTTTTTTCAGTTATTTAGTAGATGGTAGGTACCTATCTTACTATCCAAACTTAACTACTTTTAAAATGAAACGAATGAACAGAGAATATTAAATGTGGTATGACAAAATAACCATGAGATTTTCATTTTGCTTGCATTACCATTCAGTCAGAATATCAGAAATGTACTTTCATGCTCTTGCTTCAATTATACAAAATACCGGACGAGCATTGATTTCCGTTTGACGAATACATACCTCTATCAATTCGACGGGTAATGGTCCAAATTTATTGAGGTTTGGAACATTTCATTGAGTTAGCCACCGACCTCAAACTCAAAAAGCCAATAATGGGTCGAACCTAATGATATTGGTACTATCCTGAAATTAGGTTTCTAGTTAAGCCTGTTTTAGGACGTAGGTCCTAACTAAGGATCAAACTTAGTTCAGAAATGGCGACGGTGATAATGATACCCTTAGTTCTGTATTTGTGTCGCAGGAGCACGAATTATTTAATATATTTTCTTAATCTTTGCCTACTTGTAATAACAGTAAGAAACTATCAATAGACGAAACATAATATTTGCTCGAAACACTTTAAGAATTTGGACAAAATTGTAAGTGAAGGGAATTACATCGTTCAAAACACAAAAATACCCATGTTTAAAGCATTTTGTTGACGAACCCCTTGGAAAATAAATGTGATACACATAAGGTCATAGTTATAAATGTACGAAAAACGTTGTTTTGGTCGAATGTTATTGCTCTTGCATTACTAAGTGACGAGAATTATCTTTCTAGATATTTTCTTTATTACTTTTTTATTAAGGGGTTAACACACACGTCCTTTGCTCTTTGTAGAACCAACCGTGATACAACACCGAGTTTCTAATATTTTGATAGCTTTAAATTCTCCAACTCATTTTCTGTAATGTAAAGTAAATACAAACATTTTTGTAATCTATATATATAAAATTTTCGTGTCACAGTTTTCGTTCCCGTACCTACTCCTCCGAAACGGCTTGACCGATTCTCATGAAATTTTCTGAGCATATTGAGTAGGTCTGAGAATCGGCCAACATCTACTTTTCATACCCCGGGTCAGCTAGTTTTATATAAATATTAAATATATAAGAGAAATTAAAACAAATTATTATGTTCCTAACAACGAATTCTAACTGCTCACCCTTATCGTAACGGCGCGCGGCGTCGTGTTACGTCCCATGGTGTCGCATAACTTTCTTTAGGAACGTTTCCCTTTGGCCCAAAATGTCCCTAAAAAGGCATCCGAGTACCACGTGCTACGAACTACCTTTGTTTTGTTATGGTAATCTAATTTATTAATATCCCGAAACCCTTTGTCTGTTATCTTTTGTTTCAATCTGGTGCAAGAAGAGACCCTCCACGAATATACCTAAGTACGTCTGCCGCAGGCTTGGCCCCGTCATAGTCATATGAATGGTGAATCCCTAAATAACCGTTTTCTGACACAATTAGCTAATAATTAGAAAAAGACGAAACTTCTTTCTGAGGTAGTCCCAAACCCTAGAGGGTTAACATATTATGTTTAGCAACTGGCTCCCGTCATGTGGAATGATATTTGTTTCCATTAGACTTGGCACTGAATCTCCTTTAATCTTGCTCAGTATGAAATTTGCAATGCAATAAGCTATTGCCGTGTTCCTGTAAGTAATTACCAATGCATAGAATGTTATTATGTGAGCTGAGTGATGTGTAATACACACATACATGGCATTAAAGTATTTACAAGAAAAAGGTCGACAAATTACGAACACACGAGGAGAAAGAAGTTAAACAATTGCCTCCTTCTATTACTAGGTCGATGACAAACCTTGTCACTTTAGTTTGATATAGGCTCATTTTAATTCAAATAATACGTATTATATATCTATCAAATTATAACATGATAATACCTATATGACTTTTGGTAATTTTTATGCATGTTGCCATGCTAGGCTTAAATTTTAAATTAATTAAGGGAAACTTGAAAAACTTTGACACGGTGGCTCAGTTGGCAGAGCGGCGCCACGGTACGGCGACTGTCGCGGGTTCGAGTCCCGCTCGTGTCCATCATTTTTCAAATTATAAATTATAGGGAATACTAATAATACCTACTTTTCGTTTTTTTAAAACTTATATTTACCCTTGTTTATTCTGTAACTGTACTCCGACAATTAACTGACAACAGTTCGATAAACGATATTTGTGGTACATTACACCTAGATTTATATTCAAACGTATAACATAACTGGCGGAATGTGTGTACCTTCGGGGAATACAGGCGTAATGTTATGTTTATTAGAATATACGTGCCTAGTAACATAACGATACATTAATTATTTCAAATGCACCAATATATTTCCTTCATCAATATTCTAAATCAGCATCTTTATATAAGACATAGTCACTCAAAAGCCGTTTTTTATTTATTTATCTTTTATTTCATATTAATTTGTTAAAAACATAATATTCTCTTTATGAAATTGGTAATTGAGCGACTCGCGCTCCAGAATATAATATTAATATCATTATGTTAATAAGCTCAAAGTAAAACCCCCTTTGCGGAACGCCAGTTGAGCTAATTTACGCCACATTCACTTAAGAAGAGCCGTATAAGTACATGTGATACGTTTATAAGGCTTTCGGAGGAAACAGACTGACGAAAAATTCGCGGGGAAGTTGCTAAACGGAGCTTTCACTTACATTATTAGATCTCGTGCTTTTTTTCCTCTTTGAGGTTGTCTGGTCTTTGAGTGTATGTTTTAACATGTTTTAGTATCAAGTTGTCTGCTGTACACATTTTAATTAAACTTGTTCGTGTTCACGCTTTTATTTAGATTTAAACTTTTTTAAATACCGGTTTAGTTTGTTAAATTACCATGAAGTACTGCAGTTTTATCGAAAAGTTATTTTTTCACAAATGCGCGACATATCTGTGTATCTTTCATCTTTGTCCCCATTGTATTTTTTGGTGAGTAGACGTATAGATTCTCTGTGTTAGAGTAATTTACATCGCAGGAATACATTTACCTAAGTATGGGGTTTGTGGGTTGAATTCATAAAAGGTAAAAGGTTTACGTAGAATTGAACGACACCATCATCCTACCTTGCAGCTCTGTTAAAGGAAATTCATCGTAAAAGGTTGACAAAGGTTAAATATGAACAGAATATTTCAATTATATGGATAAAGCTATACAGGAGACAATAAACCTGATTTTGGTGTTTGTTATCCCGCCTCCCTGCCATCAAAAGCGCAGCGCAGACATTGTGAGCTTTTTAGTTTTGGTATTAGTTGGCCTTTGTGGATATTATTGGGTTACCTACCCCCTTCGTCTCCCGGCGCGCCGTGGACACGTAATGCATATTGCTAACTCCAAAAAAAGGTACCATGTACATTGTACATACCTACTAAATGATTTTATTTACAGGAAAAGAAGTTAGCTTGGTGGTTTTTGTATAGTGGTTATCAAAGTACTTTCATAATCATCATCCTTAAGAAGTATCTACTTAGTTATCTACGAGATTATAAATATGAATGTCGAGAGATAAACCTATAAGCATAAAGTAACCTTAATATAACAGTAAATAATGAATTAACCTTCTTTTAAAAACAGGGAAAAGCATTCGTCTTGTTTGTTGTGTTACAAGTATTTCATAGTACTTAAATAAATTGTTGGTGATATATCGAATGCTAGGAAATTCTTGATTTCTTACATTTTGAACACGTCACCAATGCCATCTTATTCATATTCTGACAATTGATTGGTGTGGATGAAAAAGGAATAACAAAAACTCCCGGAAGCAAAGAGGAAGATCCTACGCAAAATATTGGGCCCAGTAGGTACATTATACATGGAACATATCACAACCCGATGGAAGCTGGAGGATCAAGAAAAATGCCGCGATCAAAGTCTCTAATATAATAGGAGAGATAACAGCTCATACACTCCGTGGGTTCGGTCACGTTGAAAGAATGGGAGAAGATTGAGGAGTGAAGAGAGCATATCTGGTCCGACCAAGGGGTCAGTTGGTCACCTTAAATACCGCTGGAGTGATGCTGTCGAAAGAGATCTTCGTGAGCTTTAAGCTAACAACAGCCGTATCATGAAGGACCGAAGTAATTGAAGAATGTTCGTATTGGAGGCCAGGATCCACTTTGTGTAATGACCAAACGTTGATCCTGGCCTCCAGTTTTGACTTGTGATCTCATAACATCTCCAAATTACATCAATTCTAAATTACATACATTACATTAATTCTATATTACAATAACCAATATACGAGGGTCAAACTGAAAGTTCTTAGAACTGGCCACTTATAAACAATATAATAAAAAAATAATTCTAAAATTTGAAAATAGAACTCTTTGCCAATATTACTGAGTATATATTTCATTAATTTGTCATTTGTTTTACGATTTGGCGGCAAATTGAAAATTGTCTGTGTCACGTCAACATGAATTTAACACGAGAAAATTTTCGTGCAATGATTTTTTATGACTTTCGATGTCATTTAAGTCAACAAGAAAGTTATGATAGACTACGATTGGCCTTTCACGATGAAGCCCCATCTCGTGCGACAGTTTACAACTGGTTTAATGAGTTTAAACGTGGTCGCACTAATCTCACTGATGATTTACGTGAGGGACGGCCTTCTACGGCGACGACTGAAGATAACATCTGTGTTGTGCGGCGTATGATAGAGACTGACAAAAGAGTGACCTATCAGCAGATTCGGACAAGCTTAGGCATCGGTATGAGTCAAGTGCACAAAATCCTCCACGAACATTTAGCAGTCAGGAAGCTTTGCGCCCGGTGGATACCTCATAATTTGACTGAGGCTCAAAAACTCCATCGTGTGGATTGGTGCCGTAAAATGATTGAAAGATTTAACGGAGGTGACTCAAATGCTGTGTTCGACATACTAACAGGTGACGAAAGCTGGATTTACTGTTATGATCCTGAAACCAAAAGACAATCTGCTCAGTGGGTGTTTCCTTTCGAGAGGTTGCCAACTAAAGTGAAGAGAGATCGAAGTGCGGGAAAAAAAATGGTGGCCTCGTTCTTTGGAAGGATAGGTCATTTCGCAACAATTGTGTTAGAGGATCAAAAAACAGTTTCTGCAGAATGGTACACTACCAATTGTTTGCCACTTGTCTTGGAAAAAGTTCGAGAGAAACGACCTCGCAGTAGGATCCTCCTTCACCACGACAACGCCTCGTCGCACACCGCTAAGCGAACGATCGACTATTTGGCGACATCAAACGTTGAATTACTGGGTCACCCGCCGTATAGCCCCGACCTCGCCCCTTGTGATTTTTATTTATTTCCAAAAATTAAAGAAAAACTTAAAGGAAAGCGGTTTATGAATGCTGAAGAAGCGGTGGCTGCGTATCGCGATGCCATTGAAGAGAACCCTAAAGACGAGTGGGCAAAGTGCTTTTCCCAGTGGTTCCATCGCATGCAGCGGTGTATTGACGTGAATGGACAATGTTTTGAAAAGATATAATAAAACTAATAACTGGCTAATGTAATCAGTTTTTGATTTTCTAAGAACTTTCAGTTTGACCCTCGTATTTATATTTCTAGCAGTTAGAAGTGGAGGGCCGAAGATCGAGCTCAGTGGCGTGCCACAGGAGAGGCCAATGTCCAGCAGTGGACTGAGATAGGCTGATGATGATGATATTTGTATTGTAATTTTCAATATACATATTTCATTGATCGACATGAGTTGCTAGTTAATCGATTTTATAGGCATATGATTTATTTTATTTGGCATTTAGTTATTTGGTCCATTTTTTCAACCCCGCTATACTACGCTTCAAATTTAGCAATATTTACACGATCAAATTTACTTCGTGGATCTCAAAGCGCAGTTTAGAGTTACAACAATTTATGGCTTCCTACATGTGTGTGGTCCAAAACAGGCAATGCTTTTTTGAGAATCACTTATACACAAAATACCACATTCAATTTACTGCATCTTTAGTTTTTCATATTGATATAGCATTATGTCTTAATCACGCAACAACCATAATAATCCAAAACTATTTATTACTGTTTGTTTTTTTGCCTGTTTTATTTGATCTTTGCGAATGTTTGCATTCTCACTTTTTATAAGAGCTGAGTGCTTTCCTATAATACCTATATTATCTTGTTAAGTGGATGCTATTTAAACAAACTTTTATCTATAAATGTTTTTATTACGCCTTTAGTTTATACTGGCAGTAGGAAAATGAGCGCGATAACAAAGTGCGGCAAACATGGCCATTTACCTGTAAAGTTGTGTAATTTAAACTTCGTACGTATTTGTTTATCGTTACTTCACACGATTCTCTTCTGTGTCGTGAGTGCTTTTACGAAAATTAATTTCACAGACATTTCATTTGAGACATACCGATTTGCTTATGTTGTCCCCACCTTTTTCTGTACCTTTCTTAGGTCTATATATTGGTTTTAGCCTTCCCTGAACTTGTAATACTTGGTATTGGCAATGATTGAGTTTAAGGGTCAGGCAAACGAGACGGTAGTGAATTTAGTGCTCGCAATGCGCGAAAACTGAGCATGAGGTCTTGGGTCGATTCGAGGGTCGGGCATAGTGTTATTAGGATTTTATATTACGTAATTTTAGCAACAAGATCTTTGGTTTTGTGCCCGGTTAATGGCAATCGGCAGGCCTTTAAAATAAGTAACTGGGTAAATTATATACCTTTACCTATGAACGTGAGGCCTGCATTACATAAAATCTCAATTCACGCCAATCCTTTGTCGTTCCGTCCGTTAGTTTGCACTGGCTTTTGCGCGAGCTCTACACAACTAAAGCACAGACTGCTCCTCTTACAGCCACGAATATGCAGTGGTTCATTGGTTTGTTATTGAAAAGCCAAAACTTTGTAAATTAAACTTCCGAAGAGAAGTCATTACCTATTCTTGATTAACGTTTCAAGAGTCGCATGTAAATCTCTAAAGTTTTGATGAGTTACATATTTTATGTCAAAGAACTTTTTGTTCTAAATCTATAGCACATATGCAATCAGTTAGATAAACTACCTCATTTCTATATTATGTAGTGCAAACCAGTATATTACCTACCACACTGCACATATAGGTACCATACCATCCTTATGGATTAGATAATAATAATAAAATTACAGTATGAAAAATTTCGAATTGTCTTCATCTTCACCATTCATAAATGAATTAATACAATAATAAGGACTTTCAAAGAAACACTAACGTGTGTGATCATGATTATCCTAAAGTATAGATTTTCTCGTCTTCTGCCAACAGATTGCGACTTCAGATACATTGTATAAATTACAAATGAATAATTTATAAGCCATGAATTGCTTTCGAGAATTCGACAGATATTAGCCACTATCTCTGGTACAAATTGGGTAACATTATTTATAATAAACGTAAACGTAAAACACTTTTTTTATTACTCGGCTAGAATTTAGATTCGAACGCTATGATTACTTTGAAATATGGCTGACTTCACTTCTAAAGTTATTCTTTATTTTAAATTACCTCAGTTATTGTAGATTTTAAACGACGATAAATGTCTTGAGTATTAAAGGATATGTTGATATAAGATTACGAGAAAATAACCTTCCTCACGACATTTTTAATGCCAGTCTATGATGGTAAGTACGAGTGCAATGGTGTCACTAATCTCGACGGTTGTAAATCAAGCAAATTTTCTTCATCTATAGTGTCTTTGTTTGCTAACTAAACGATGTAGTCAGCAATTTGTAGCACGGCTGTCGGCTCAAGGTGAGTTTAACATACACATAGGTATGTTACGTGGACACACGAAAACTAGATACACTATTACTTTGCTTGATTAGACGATGTAATCAATAATACAGTTTCAGATAATAGGTTCTAGCCTATCAATATTATGTATGTAGTTGTTTACTGTCGCTTCGTTTTTTGCAATACACTTTATCTTGTAAAAATAAAATGTTCTTCCGTCGTATGGTTGATGAAACAACCTGTGTCAGAGTTTAAACCGCCTGGAGGCCTCTGATGTAACCCGCCTGTAGGCTTTACACACTGTTGAATAATCTCTCATGTGTGTCGGTTTCCTCACTATGTTTTCCTTTACCGTTTTTAGCAACTAATAGGTGATAACTAATTTATTGAATAAGAGAGATAACTAAGTTAATAGACATTGCTGCGTGCCAGGGTTTAAAGTTTTGAACTTGTCACATTTGACTTGGCAATCCAAAACGGTTATACCACTCGGCTATTACTGCAAGTAAAACGTAATTTCATACGTAATTTACATGCAGTGTAATGCGTTGTATCGCTTTAACTACGGAAAATGCTTTGCAATACAAGCTCATAGTAAAGCACCTGTAGAAAAAATTGGCTTGACACGGTATGCCAAATAATAATAATCTCTGTGAAACAACATCTTAAAAAAACGTCAACTGTCAGTATAAGCAAAGTAAAATTTGGCAACACGACAATTATTATATCATTTCACAGCAAACGTCAATTATTTTATTTCATATATAATCGGTGTGTGCTACGAAAGAAATTTAGATATATAGATAGATAGAGTCTAAAATACAGATAAATTATTTACCACTAGTGTCATTTGCCAAGCGTAGTAATGTGGCAATTTATTGTCTAATACTGTCGTGTTTTTGTTGTATCATTGAGAACACCTGAAGTAAAGTCTATTTTTGTCTACACCATTTAAGTAATCAAGATTTTAGTGAAACTAATTGTTGTTAGAGGTATGCTGGACGCTGGACTATTCTTACTGGTTATATAATTCCTGATCCAGACTACGGCTTTGTTTTATTTTAAAAAACATTGGTAAAAGTAAATAGTCACTAGGTTATGTTTTAGCCAAGTTAATCTAATATGCAAACATATTATAAGTTTACTTACTTTGTGTGTGCGTGTTTATGACTTTATGTAAACAATACGTGTATGTTTGTTTGATGTACTTATATGATATTCTTCGGAATACAAAGTATTAAATATCTTCAAAAACTCCGATGGAACCTCGAGCACCGTACTATAATAAGAAAAAATCTAGATCCATCATGTTATATTTATAGAAAGCAAATAAAAATCGTTTTATAATCAAGTATTTGAAGATGGATATGCACATGGCGAATAAAAATTGTTTAGAGTTATATTTAAATAGACTATTTGCTAACAGGTCTGGTATTGAGGGATAAATAAGAGTTCACTGAAAATACGGAGAAGATGGCCGGAAAAGCCCGTCTAAGTGCCAATCATTTAAAAAAATAAAGCTTGTTCATGATTTGATTACGATTCGAAATACCTACTCGTGTTATTGTGTGCGTATAAACAGCTTGATGAAGCAAAAATACATGATTATTCAAGGCCCCACACATTTTCCAATGTATGAAAAGACTGTATTCAATACGGCGAGTTGATCTCCAAACCTACTCGGGGTATTTGGTATGGTCTGTTTTTATTACTTTCTAATGAAGATTTATATTCGTAAATAAACCTAAACGTCTCGTATAAAACAACCGTACACTGTAAAGCCATAAATGAACTACCAACATACACGTATCTACTCGAACGTACATACAAGTAAATAGTAGGTACCTGGTACATGTTAACAATAATTTTATCCCAAATTGATTTGAAAAACAGAAACGCATCTGCTATTTCTGTTGTAAAAATCAGACGCAAGATAATATGTGGTAACCACATTTTGTGTGTTTTTAAATAGTACATTCAATTGTTGTAGATACCACAATGATGGTTCATAATAGCTGAACTGTCAAACAAAGTGCGTGTCCCTGACCTAATTTATAAATTAATAAGTGAAACTACAATATCGGATTTATTTGTAATAATTATGTGCGCATGGATTGAGCATAGGTAATATAGGTATGTATACTTTTGCACATAGAAATGGGAAAATATAATTTTTCCCTTTTAAATAAGCAGTACGCATTCATTATTAAAATACAAATACCTACTATTAAAGGAGTTGAATTGAGGTGAAATGAAATAGGATTTTCCTAACACGCTAGCCAGGCTATAAATATGTATATTATAACAAAGTATCTGCGGAAAGATGTCTGCAAACTATAATTTATAAGGCTCTTTCCTCAAATCCAGTTGTTCTATATATTACCTAATGGAGTTTTAATACAATAAGAACTAAACAAATAAGATTTATGATGACCATCTAAACAAATTTGCATGGAAGCCATCATTCGGCTTTGTTCGCCCTCACCTTCGTTTATCGTAAAATCTATGAAAATATGTGTATGATCAATGGAGAGATCAATTTGAAACTCGCCAAATATTTAACACAAAAATAGCTTTACTGAAACACAAGCATTGTACGGTGGCAGACTCGGGGGCGTTACTTTGTTGATTACATGAATATCTTTAGATCAATGAATAACTGTAGTTCTAGTCTAGTGCATTGTATCAGGCAGGAACATTGCTTTGTTTCGTCATATGCCTTTATGTTTTTTGGAAGCTGGCCGTTAGGTTAGCAAGTCTGTTTATTAATTTTATCTAACTCAAGAGCACTGAAATTGAGTGGAATCACTATTATAAAGTAGTGTTCCGCTAGCTTAATGTTAATACAGATTCGCATAAACAAATAAATTGGTCAACGTTATTGAGAGTTAAACTAGAAAAGCGTCCAAATGTTTTCAAAGGCTTTTTTTTTATTCATTTAAGTACCTATGTACCACCACTTTGAAGGATTATCTCCTTCAGAAGTTTGGGATTTAAAAAAATCTTCGGTGTTTACGGAAATAAAGAATGATTACTTCCGCAATAACCGTTCAGATAAAATAAAAGGCGGCAATTTTTAGACCCCATTTCGTTTATTTGACTTTCGTTTACATTCCTTCACAAAAAGATTTATTTCGTTATATCTAAGTGCGATAATCTAAATTATAGTAGGGTCAATGCCTTTCAACATTAAAAATATCAAATATTAAAGATATACCTTCAACGGAACCAATTGTAAGACACAAATTAGTAAACTTTTTCGGAACGATATTTCATTCGTCTTGAAAAACGTACCCAATTTATCTTTCCTTAGGGACTTATTAAAACGAAAACCCATAGGACCGTGATGCCGCGGTAGGTTTGTTTTTATTCATGCCCCTACAACGTCACAGTACCTCGTTGCCAGGCACATCACTTGATGAGATTGCCAGACACCACTCGTAGGGTACTGGATATATAGGACTCGAATGCAATGAATAAACTTGCCATAGTGCAATGTAAGCTCAAAGGAGAAAAGAAAAACGCGCATATCTACGAAGCTTTCGTCCATAAATTATACTTAATCATATTCGAATCACTTTAAGCTTGTTCAAAGAGATTTACTTGAATGTGGCCCAACAAAGAAATGAAATTAAGTAACAGCGGCGTGATTTATTTCCCTTCAAATAGGAAATTTGACGAAACATAAATCACGGGTTTTGCCACTTTCGCCACACGTATCAAGGTACTTACTTGACAATGACAGGCAGTGGAAAGAACGGATTTAAATATATAATGTGTGAAGATGTTATTTAAGGTACCTTGGTTTTTTGATGTAGGTATATCGGCTTCATGGTAGGTGCGTATCTACATATTTAGTTAGTATATAAAATATATGATAGCTACTTAACGTTTTTGATATCGTAGGTACTGTTTAAAATTATGTAATCAAACAATAATAATTATGTTAGAACAATGAATTGCAAATATACTCGTCCCGACATTCAAATCAATTGCAAATTTGGTAATATGCCTACGGTAATTTCGTAATATCACTACGAATACAACTACGTAGTAGGATTTTGTTATTGAATCGTTAATTAAAATCTACTTAATGATTTAATTAATGATACAATAACAGAAATCTACTACATCGTTATATTTGTACTCCGTAAATTGAAAGTCCAAAGATATGGGAAAATGTTCTACGTGATGCGATTTTAGGTTTAGATAAATAT
Source organism: Abrostola triplasia (assembly GCA_946251915.1). NCBI lineage: Eukaryota > Metazoa > Arthropoda > Insecta > Lepidoptera > Noctuidae > Abrostola > Abrostola triplasia. Next base: position 7,951,607 of record OX276428.1, on the reverse strand, counting down.
CTGAAACATTGCGGAACTTTGGCAACAGTCACTGGGAATCTTATGTCATAGATACAAGACTACGTAACAAAAGACTATCTTATCCAAACTTTCAACGTTGTCTAACGTAAAAACAATCAAACAACTTGTCAAATGCGAGACAAAATTTAAAAAATAACTTGTAGCAAAAGCTTTAAATGCATGAAACTAGAAAGTGAAGGTTAGAAAAAACAACAACCTATATGAAAATACCCAGTTACTTACATAGTGTAAATCGGATTTGATATTCGCTTCTCAAGTTATTACCATCGCCGTCAACTGTCATCTGTCTTCGACGATTCCCAATTCGACACGCAAATTATAGCCGTATTTACAACATGTGTATTTCAACGAATCGACTGCTAATATTTTTTTATAATTAAACTGAAAACGAATTGAATTGAACCTTAATGTAAAAAGTATTTAGCTTGCTGATTGTGCTGTTGCTACTTAAAGATAGAATTTGCTCTATTGTTACAGAACTTATATTCGTAAACATCAACACTTACAGTTTAAAAAAAGAAATTGACGCGTAAACGTGTTTTTGTAAAACCAATTTGCAGAAATAAAATCATTAATCATTTACATCGAATGTTATTTAGAAAAAAAAACATATGACAGATGATCTTTATACAAACATAAAATGATATAAAAGAGGTTCGAAGATTGAATATCAAGCCCAGTCGTGACCGCACCAGTGTAGTTTTTGCACCGTAACTCGAGTGGACCCGCCATTTACTTGTAAGCACGAGTGAACCCGATATTCGTTCTTACTGGAGAAAATTTTAGATTTCGTCTACTTTTTCTAAGGTGAAGACATCGCTATTTTAGTAACAAAGATTAAATGTCGTTGATCTTATCATGTCACCATATATATCTTTGGTACGATGTTGTAAACTCCGAATAAAAGAGTACATCCAAGGGCAGAAAATTTATTGTAGGCAATATTGTTCACGAACCGCCAAGATAAGGGCCGGCCTCTAACATACACCGCTTTGTTGTGTACGCCAATGATCCGTTGCTAGGAAATAATACCTACTCGTAGAATCAGTGAAATGAACTATTGTCAAGATCAAGTATCGCTCACTTTGTTCCTTCTAATATAATGTTATGCGAGCGTAGCGTTATTACTTCAAAGAAATCATAATCAAAATACGAATAATTTCTGTAACTGGTCCTGATAATATATTCTATTCTAACCATACCCATAAAGCTTTAGTTCGTAACCGGTAAAACTATGAGGAATGTCTAGTGCCTAAAGTGTTTTAGCTAGTATTCTTTAAGACCAACTAGTTTTTATATATAAATGTTCGATTTTATTTTTAAATTTCGAATATAGTTTGTAACATTTTCAGTATGTCGCTTGACATTTTCTGAGAAACTGACAATCGCCACATGAAGCTCTACTGTCGTTCTAGTACCAAAATAGCCCAGTACAAATGGAGATAAAAAATATTGTTCGCACATTCGAGAGCTTGTCTGTTCAAGAGTTGTCGAATTTTAAAATATAATTGTTTTCAGCCAGGCCATTCAACGGGTTGTGAATGACGTTATGTAGGTGAGAGCTCGCACACTGTAGCGTTGGTGGCCTAACGTTGTGTAGGTGTCCTTTTCAATATTCCTTAAAATACGGAATACCATTGCTTTTGAACAATGAAAATGGTCAGCTATCTTTCTATAAGACCAATTCCTCTGGCGAAGTTGTATTATGACTTTCCTTGAGCTCGGTCACAACTTTTGGTTATTCCCAATGTGTTTTTACTTAATAATCATGCGTTGGTATCATTACAGAACTAAATAGCAACAATAGTATACATATAATAATCGCCTTGTCACAGAGTTTCTCTCATTAAAATTTAAATACATTGCTTCCATGTTCAACGTTCTTAATTATACAGACAACCTGTAACTAGTAATTCTAGGATAAGTGTGGCAAAAAAAATCATTGTTGTTAATTTGATTATGTGAATTTATAATTAATGGGAAATATTTGCAATATACTGAGAATATAAAAAAAAACAGTTCACAACAGAGTTCTTAAAAAAATGTCCACTTAAAATAATCGTTCTTATGATGACCACAACAGCATGTTTCTCAGTAGTAAAATTATTATGCCGCAATTTAATTTATCGTCGTTTTGATATTCCCCGAAATATAGTTAACACTGTTAGAGAGGATATGTGGTAAACGATGCAATAGATTTCGAGAGTGAGAATTTCCATTGAAACTGAATAATATGCAACTTGAGCTGAGTGAACTTTAGTGTGAGCCTGTGAGCGTAACTCAAACACGAAGTTTTGTGTTGTAATTGTGGCCTAAATCTGTTCACTAGTCGGTTTAAACTCTGTGACAACATCGTTTCGTCACAGTTTAGATAAGGGCTGAATTTGAAACTTCAGTGCAGATTTACATGAAATATAGGATCCCAAAGTTAAAGTAAACAATGATCACGCCAAAGAGCCTGATAAATAGCAACAGGCTCGCTATCTATTAGGTTCGTGTGACTTATGATGATCTGTAAAATGTGGGGGACAGATTTTTAAAAGAGCACAGCTCTGGCTTCCCCATCGGGGATTACAGTCGAGATAAAAACTGGGATAGGGGTGAATTTACATCTCTTAAAGAAAATCCGGACATATTTTCGTAGATCTTAGTTCACACATCACGTCCTTTTGATGATTTATGTAACGATTGATTTCAAATGAAACGTAGATTTGTTGATTTTTTACTTTGTGCTTGTGCCTACTAATGAGAAACCTAAAAAATAATTTATTTTGCGCGGTTAGTCAATTTAAACCCTTAATAATAATATTAAGGTATCTTTAAGTCTAGATAGTCTGATAGGGGTTGGGCAGGGGACCACGGCGAGACTCATAGCGCCTAACTCTTTGCCGAATGGTATCCGGCATAAAATTAACCACCCCCTCTCCTGCCGTGGGTGTCGTAAGACACGACTAAGGGAAAATCCAGAAGATGGGCAGCAGCGTCTTCTGTAACTTAACCACCAATACTGCGATCCCCAAGCCGCTTGCCAAGCGAGGGCATTATAGGAACCCCACTCTAAGGGGGAGCTCTTTGTTCAATCGTGGACGTCATCCGGCGATGATGATGTTTATTTTTTCAAATTAAATAATATTTTTTTATTTAAAATAAACTCAAGACGATTGACAAATAAATCTACATATAGTCAAACTAAAGTTTCGACTACAATTAATTGTTTTTTAGGAAATTATTAAACAGGAAAACATTTTTGAAACTCTGGGTTCAATTTTAAAGTTAACTAAACTTAGATTTAAAAATCAAAGTTTCAGTCTACATGTTTCGTCAACAAAATATTAAAAAAATATATTTCTAACAAATATTTTAGAGAGCAGTTCGGTCATTTGATCTGCACAGCTGGGTTGCTTATATGTGTTTAAAATAAAACTATAACTACGTCTCACCTAGACATTCATTGGAAATGTCAAGATTTTGTTTAAATTGAACGGCCAAGCGCAAATGAATATCATAGGAACACAAATAGAATATCATGTTTGTTTTAATCAATTCTACATACATCTGTTATTTTAAAACTATCATAAGTATTATAAACATGTGGAATGTTTCAGGTATTTTTCCCAGACAAATTATGATTACAAGAAAACTTTGAGCCAGGCAACTTGTAGGGATTCTTTTCCGAGAACTGAATCCGTGCCTAAGCGAATTCTACAAAGTTTAAAAGTAAGAACGACAACGTTATATGCTTAAAGAAAATAAAATTATGTAAAAAATATGAAGAACTAAACAAATACCTTCAGAATCCGACTAAATAAAAATATATAATGTTGTTCTCCATTCAATAGGGAATAATTATTATGCATGTCAAATTTGAAATTGTCAAATATTTATTTTTAATAATCTCTTTATTTAAAAAAAATATATTTTACAGCTTTGCTACGCCACGCCAAGCGCGCTAAAGTGCCGGGCGTTTAAAGCCCGTATTAGGTAAATATTTATAACATTCTTTTTCCATAAACTTTCGTTATTTGGCGCTGATTTTTTTACAGTCATAATAACGATGTAACTATAGTATGAAAAATAAAAAAATACATCCATATTTATATTGCTTTCCTTTTTGAGTAAGAAGTTGCAGTGTAACTGGCTCTATATCTCTAATATAACTATAGCCCACTCAAAACATGTTAAAACTTTTTTATACTGCAATTCCAAATTCAATTTACGTTTTTTTTAATTCTTTTGACCATTATGTTGCTGTGGTTTAAAATGGAAGTTTATTCTTTAGGTATTTTAGGTGTACTTTACAGTTGTGTAGCACTGTATCTACAAAATAGGTATATGTAAAATGCCAATGTAAAAATTTTACCAGTCTTATTTTTATTGACTTTACATTTACACACAAATTACTTTCCTTCGACTGAAAAATTCCCGGCAAAATGAGAACACATTTATTTAATAAAAAATAATATCGGATTTGGGAAAAGTCTATTATCTGTATCTTTCAATTTGATATCTTGAGACGTTATTCTAAAACAATTGGACTTTTTAATGCGGGTTTATTTTCATACTGTGAGCTTTGGTTTATTGTACTACATTACAAAACACCATTTGCAATGAGTAACTAAATACGTATTTATACTGATTTATATTTATGTTCCCTGATTTATTTTTGTATACAGCTTTGAGTTATCGTTATCGCCTTGACTCTTGAGTTATAGTCAGTCATATCAAAATAGAATGAAAATTTCATTATGCATACCTATATATAATTTATATTTATGTGCGAGGGCGTAAAGCGACTTGGCCCTGATATATGATTCTTGTATTATTTATAAAATAATATCCTATCTGTACTTCGACAAAGATTTTGGTATGCTGTAAACTTTGCAAAAACTTCAGAAACTATATTATAAGTGATAAATGTCTATGTTTACAACGTTAACGACTATTGAAATACGTTTTATCACCTACTTCAAAATTATTGATGTGGCATTTACTTCTTGTTTTTATAATTTTATTATCCCGAGTTTCCGTCCATAAGTTATGTGCACACTTTTTATTTATCTAATGTATTATGTTTTAGGTGATCTTTTTGAGGTGAAAATGTTATTTTGATGGTAGATTTATAACTTGTTAGTACACTTGGGAGCAAATAAATCGAGCCACTACCTTTTTTCACGTAAAATGGTAAATATTTTTGGTAATATGGAACGTATCAATTCGAACTATATATCGCCTAAAAGTTTAGTTAATAACCTTTACAATGAGGGTAAATTATTGAATAATAACCTTATTGAATGATAAATTATTGGCTCTGCAAGAAAAATGGTAATTTTGATAGAAAATTTAGTAGGGCTAAAACAGTCCATAAAAACAATAAAAAACAAAATTATTGCAAAAAAAATATTCTTAATAACTGGTATTACCCCCCCGGGCCCTGATACATTCTTGTAGCCTATTAGTCATCGATCTGATCAGCGTTACGATGACATATTGTGGTATGTTCTCCCACTCTTCAAGCACAGCGACTTTAAGCTCGGGAATGGATGAAACAGCGGGAACCCTGGCTCGGACTCTCCGTTTTAGCTCGTCCCATAGGTGTTCGATCGGGTTCAAATCGGGACTTCGTGCTGGCCATACCATTTGTTGAATCCCGATCGCAGACAAGTATTCCGTAACGATCTGCGCGGTATGAGGTCTCGCATTGTCATGCATAAACAAGAAATTTTCTCCGACAAAACCAGCATACGGCATTACGTGGTTTTCAAGAATGTCAGTTATGTATCGGTCAGCTGTTAATCCACGTCTACCACTGCCATCGTTGGCGGGGTCGACGAAGACAAGTTCCGTTTTTCCGTCTAGAGAAATTCCTCCCCACACCATACAAGAACCACCACCAAAACTCACCGTTTCTCGAATGCAACATTGGGCAAATCTTTCACCAGGACGTCTATACACTCGGTTTCTCCCGTCATTGCTAAAAAGACAGATTCTTGACTCGTCAGAAAACAAAACTGACCTCCAGTCTTCTAACGTCCAATTAATGTGTTCTCGAGCAAACTCCAAGCGAGATCGGCGATGAGCTACAGTCAATTTTGGGCCAGTTGCTGGTTTGTGTGATGTTAAATTTCGTTCTTTTAGTCTTCGTCTCACTGTCCACCTACTGATTGCGACTCCTCGAACGTCACGTAACGCTTGCTGTAGCTGAACAGCATTAAGTCCACGGTCGCGCAACGAATTGGTTGCAATAAAGCGGTCGTCACGTTCTGTTGTTGCCCGTGGTCGGCCAGTTCCAGGTCGCCGAACAAAAGCACCAGTCTCCAGATACCTGCGGTATACCCGCTGTACCTTTGAACGACTCAAATGAAGTCTGCGTGCCACTTCACGTTGTCCGTGTCCAACCTCAAGTAAAGCTACAACTTGGGCAGCTTCCGTCGGTGTAGTATCCATTTTATCAGGTTATTTTGATTACACAGACACAGATAAAGACAACAATAACAAGTAATATGGGTATGATTAACAAAAACCTCAAATTTAATCTTTTCTTAACAGAGTACAATAAAAATGTCATAAGCAAATTAAATGCGATAATTTTATTCTACCCTTTAAACTTTAATAAAAATGAAATTTTGACAACTAACTACCCTCATTGTAAAGGTTATTAAATACCCTTTTAGGCGATATATGTTTCGAATCGATGCGTTCCTTAATACCAAAAATAATTACCATAATGCGTGAAAAAGGAAGTGGCTCGATTTATTTGCTCCCAAGTGTACATATAATAACTAAATGGATTTATTGGTTGTCATAATATATTTATAGATACGTAATAATTAAAAATGCTTACGTGCAATTCTGGAAGTGTTAATTTGTATGTTTAATTGTTTATACTTAACGCACATTTGCGTATAAACTACAACTTAAAGGCGGACTAATGCCACTAGGCATTTTCTTATTTTCTTTGTAGTTTTGTAAAGATCGGATTTCAGTAGTGGTACTCGTATCCCCTTGAGTTTGATGTGAGGTCAAGTCTTGACCGTAGTATTCCTGCGTAAAGGTGACAGAAGTGCAGAGACCTTCATAAAAATACTATAGAGTGAAATCTTTACTACTCCACTTGCCCCTGAGTACAGAATATAATCAATGAATGTCAAAATCTGTCTACTTAATATGACTGCTATTTTATTGCAATGGTACAATATTGTATCGTTTAGATACCTATCTAGGTTGGGTGTTGAACAAACTCGCAATATCTCCATGTTCGACTATTGCACTAAGTATTGCGTGTAATTCCCGCATTAAGCAAGTATTTAAGTGCCATATACAGTCCGTCAGAAAGCCTACATGTTATAAAAAAGTAAGTACATATATTATTTCGTTCCAAAAACTCGGAAGCGACAGCGACAGAATACTTAGAGTACGCCGGCGGCATTAAATAAAAAAGGTACTAAATGTATGGCGATGTTAAGTTTATGTTTTGTCGTAGCCGACATTTTGCTTGTGAACATTTCTTTGAAGTAACGGTGTCTTCGAATTTCCCCAGTAACGTTAACTATTTAAGCTATGTGGTAAGCATGAATTTCCTGACTTGTTAACATACCATTTGTTAACCTGAGATCGGGTATTTACACTTATCACTCACATACTTCTTCGTATCGTGTGGTCGATAACCAACCTCGTGTCAAAGTTTAAACCGCCTGTAGGCCTCTAACATGGCTTTACACATCCTCGAAAAATCTCTCAGGTGTGCCGGTTACCTCGCGATGTTTAATTTAATTCATTCACAGGTTTTGGCAACTGATGACTAATTTATAATACGCACATGCATTCGAAAAGACATGTGTGCGTGGCGGGGCTGATTTGGCAGTCTAACGCTCTCACCACTCGGTTTTTAATGCTGTACTCACACACTAAACTCACATAATAAAAATCACATAAGTCCAAAAAAGCGTTATCTCCACATTGTGCAATTACAATAGTGTCTTATAAGTTAGAAAATATATTTTTTATCATAGATAGATCTTTAATAAAGTTCTACTTAGGTATATAATATAGGTAATATTGTAGCTTAGTTCTTTCTCATTTACCTAGATACCGATTTATACAAGGCTATGCAGGTATTTTATGTAGCCTTTTGTGGGTACTTACATAAGTAAGTCATTTAACAGAACTATTTATATCACATTAAAGATAAGCCGCCTTTCATAGAATCAATTTATCAACATAAAGAAAAGCTCACGTTCTTACAAATCTATTCAACAAAGTCATTCTTATTCAAGACTCGTACCTTCTTGGTACACTTCAATTCCCAATATCCGATCAACACACAAACACTCTTCAACACACTTCACAAGAATCAAGTAAATAGGTTTCGGGAACGATACCTACCAATTGACTTGTAACTGAGATAATAGCTGATGAATGTAAATAGAACCTCTGCGCTGTAGAATATCTGCGCCGATCCCTACTGAAATGAGATTGGAATGAAAATTATGATTGTTATTTTATTAGACAAATAACGCCGCTCCACACCATGACTTTTTCCTGTATCGTGGGTGCATTCAAACATAAAATATTACAAACACAAATGTCTAGACTCGGGAACCCACCTGCGGATCACGCATATTTTTGTCTCGTGCGGGAATCGAACTCGCAACCCATAGCGCAGCAGTACAATCGCTTAGTACCAGTAGCATTTGTCGCGTTGCGCCAATCAGGTCTTCAATTCGTCGTCATGATGTGCACTCTTTTAATTAAACATCATTGTCTACTATATTAACTTTATTCATTTTCTCTTGCAAGATATACGACCTCTATCATGGAAATTTATACGGGTTTAAAAGACCGAATAACGAAAATCCTGGATTAATTTAACCTAAAATATTGAATTTGAAGAAGAAATGTCTTTGTAACTTTTTCAACGTTATATTTTTATTACTTTTTAAGGTGCTACCTCACCTGGAGCATTCCCCTGTTACGTAACGTTACAGATTTAAGTGATCATCAGTGAGGCAGGAGAACTGAGCATTACAGTGCGCAACCTGCATTGTTATAGATTTGAGCATGTGTGATACATGTGTGAGAGAGGAGAACCGAATATATAACAATGTTTTGATACAACATGTAACATCAATGCGCACCACTTGTTATTGAGCGTGTCGTATGTGTTTTTTCGTAAATATGACGAACAGTGTTGAATTAATATTGCCGCACTCAGTACAAAGACCGGTGGAAATCAACTGAATGCTCAAAATCGAAACTAATGTTACAGGCGAATGCTCGTCAGTCAGGCAGGCAGTATTATAGTGTAATGTTCAGAATAAAATCTGAAATGTTTCATTACTGGCTAATGGTCCAGGTGAGGGAGCACCCTTAGAATAAGTTGCTAACATCGAAGTCGTTTGAATGCCTGTCATGACAGGACAATCTCAGTAGCAGCAAGGAGTCGGATTTGTGTCCAGTTCATCCAGGCAACTGTCTCGCCCCACATTGGGACCTATAACTTAACTGAGTACAGGCGTGATGTTATGTTGACTAAGTAGAATGGGTTTTGCCTTTTGTTTAATGCTGCTTATTGTTAGTAATGGAAGGTCTGTACAATGAAACTTGCCTTTCGGTTTTTATACATTAGGGAGGAAGAACTTGTTAGCTCAATTAATTGAGGTCCAATGAATTTAGAGGTAAGTACAGACTTCTCCATTTCCTGGAAACACGTGCGGGACGGCTTGTTATTCCTCGCAACCCTTACAAGACAATATCATGTTGAAAATTATTTCTGGAGCTAACACAACCTAGACTTAATGCTTACTTGGCATTAAGTGCTAGTTCGTCTGAGCTCTTTTAAAATGTAAAGAATATGATTTTATGGTGATAATGAATATTATTATAAAGCGTTAATCTTGTAGAATTCTAACTTAGCTAGATACGTTCCACGTATTTTATGAAATAGTCCTAAAAATGTTTGCCTATGTGCTAAGATACCTCTAAAATAGCATGTAAAAATATTTCAGGGTTAGCTTATGATTGATGTAGGTTTAGTCCAGAAATAAAACAACATTTTATACGGAAATTGGATCCAAACTCTAATGAATTAGTCACGGAAACAGCTACTTAGTAAGCGGAGATTTATTGTGTTAATAGCAGATATGGTATAAAATTTATGGCTGACACCATGTTTTAAAATAGTTCAACGATGAGCCGCTCAATAGTTTTAAAGCATAGGTAACAGTATTATTCTGTGCTATCAGCATTGTAATCCTCCAAACGCGGTCTGCGTGATATAAAAGGAGAATACGGAGTAAACTACACTCATTCATAAAGAGCTGAACTTTAGAAGTCCTTGAGAGAAAGAAGTGGAAAGAGTAGGTCTTGTAGTAGGGCAATTTGGCCTCGTACTAATAATAGCAGCAATAAATAATACATCTCCGTTACATTTAAATATCTAGTATTTTGGTATAAATTCTTCAGGAAACAGCACGTATTAAATACACACACACAAGCAGCAGTATTGAATAGGTATACCTACCCTACATACAAACTTCCAAGTAATAATTTAATATGTTCACGGAAAACGAAGATGATGATATAAATTATTTTCTGTTTAAAAGGACATCGCTAAGATTTATTGGTCAACTTAAGGAAAACATTTTTATTCGTTGCAAATTACTGAGAACTACTGATTTCGTGTTTTCACCGGTAAGTCGTCTACGCCTACAGTATACATTATACAATGGTACAATAAAAGTAACTTATTAAGTCTGTAAGATCATTATCGTGCATGGAGTTAGACACGCAGCGCGGTTCTTTTACAAACAATCTTACATTTAGCCGTAAAACAAAGAGACGTCATTTGTACCTACGTTCAGCTTTAGTAGGTAAGCTTAAAATATGTTCACCCTTACTTTACTACAGGCTGTAAATCAGCAAGGAATTTTATTACTAACCGCCCTTTGTCAGAAATAATTCTGTTTTTTCTTCAATCGTTGGTATATGAATTAAATTATTTCCTGCCCCAGATTATTAATTTGCATATTTTACGTTACGCTTTGTAAACTTATTCTGGTAAAGTAAAACGATCAAGCTAGCGTTTTGTTAAAGAAAACATTTTACATTCAGAGTGGAGTCGGAGGTATACATAGCGGGATGTGTATTTAGGCTTCAATTAAAAAGAAATTCCCGAGGCACGTATAAAAATCATATTTTACGTCAGGTTGATTGTTTGGCAACGCAGCATATGGAGTGGAATAACTAAACAAAGGAAGCAAACAGAAATAATACCTACTGCGTTGTAATTGGCACAATAGAAAAGTCTTATTTTGGCTTGTTCACGCTTCCAGCCTTATTCGACTTAGCAGCTTACAAGATAAATAACATTTCCGAGAAAATAATAAGCCACCCATTGGCAAGGATTCCGTAGGATTATGTCCAAACTCCGGAGAATGAGTATCAAACATTAGCGTTCAAAGAGCTTACCTGTGTCATATTGCATTTGCCAAGCGAGATCGTAGTCACTTGGTTGGAATTTCCCAACGTGGTACGTTTGGCTTTATAAAACCTAAACCAAATCCTCAAACGTTATAATGTTTGAGGTCCGATAAATTGCAATAAGCTCGTCCCCAACTCCATGAGAGTAACAGCAAGTATCTAAATGTCTTCTGTCTGCTCTTTCGACGTTGTTTAGTAGGTGTGCGACTCAACGCAAAAGACAAACTTTTCTTTTCAATATAAAACTGATAAAAGATACATAAATCAATGCAATGCGTTTGTATTTAATAGTTATACAATTATTGTGGTATTTTATCCAATACAATTGTACAATGCATTTATGAACCAATCTCACATTATCTGATTCTAATTCATAAAAATGCACACAAGATTAATACAAATCGATAGATGTAAAAATGATTAAAATCGGACGACCCGTTTGGTTTCCAGAATGCCACAATGGTTTAAACATAGGTACGTACGTCGTACATACATAGACATTCTTACTTATATGTATAAATAGGCTGATTAAAACCTTATTTCGTAAATTATATTTTTCATTGTACTTCATATCCGATGCACTGTTGAACTTGTAGCCTAAGCACGAATATTTTTGTCTATCTAATATTTACGTGATAGAATAGTTTACTCGATACGAATACGTGACAAAAGTGCATAATATTCGTGCTAAGGGTACAGTTCTGTTGATACTAAAACGATTATGTTATATAACGGAGCTCATGTACACAGTTTAGCAAAAATATCTTTATTTTTGGCTCCGTTTCCATAGTGGATAAAATGATCTGGGTCACTAATTACAAATTCAAGCTTGTGCCAATCAAGTGTTTTAATTAATTCGTCGATATTTTTCTATTACATTTGAATATAAACAAACAATTAATTTGTTTTCAAACAAAGGTATTTAATTTGAGTATCGTGCTGTGTTGGGTTTAGTAATTACAAAATAAAGGTAGGTACATTGGTACTGATTGTTAATAATATCAAGCGTTTAAAAATGGCTTCGCATCACTTTCTTGTTCAAGTCCTGTAGGTACATAACACGGGTACCAAAATCTGGATCTGTAAATAGATGTAAGCGACATCGCGTGTCATTGCTTCCACTGACTCTAATTTAGTAATGGACAAGGGGCTCGTCGAGCAATTTTGGAAATGACTGATTAATTCTGTGTATAAGTACTTAAGTAGGTGCCTACGCCTATGTGCACAGCCGTCTTTATACCTGTAAAAAAATTGTTATTACATGCTAAAGGTATTTGAGGATAGGCTCGATCGCAAGATGTTAGGTTCAATAAAGTTCGATTGCTACTAAGTACTACTAAATCACTTTTTATTTATATCGCCCCTCACTTAGAATTTTTCCAGTATCGCGCGTGCGTTTCACAAACACGAAAAACCATTACATACACACCCAGCGGATCCATCTACGGATAACACAATTTTTTGTCCCGTGCGGGAATCGAACCCGCAGCCTCCAGCGCAGCAGTCCAATCGCTTGGCTACTGCGCCAATCAAGTTCAAAATTTACACAAATATAATGCACAACATAACAGTTTGCACTAAACCATTGCCCAATATAGCTACTATAATAGAAAATATATAAAGACGGTAACAAAGTTTTACAAAAAATATCAATGTACACATAACAACTTAGAAATAAACAACTCACTTGTCATCCATCATCTCGCGCAACCCTTCATACACCCATTTCATCGCTAAAACATCACATTCAGGTACGGACGCCATGAGCGCCCCTAAGGCTACACTCTAACCGACACACTACTCGAGACACTAAGTCAGGACAGTCCGTATCACCGCGTAAGATCCTACACACAGATGTCAATAAGCAATTATTACGCCTTAATTCTAGAGAGATGAATCTTAACATAACTAATAGAAATTTTGTTTTATAAAGATATGGATTGTATTTGTAAAAATCGCCTTTTGAACTTTCTCTAAAGGTAAGGTGTAAGTACTTTCTTAAGGATTCCAGATTATTGAAGCAGACTCAAGCATACTTCGGCCGAATGCCATATATGTATACCAGTTTTATTGCCATGGGATTGTGAGAATCACTCATACGTCTTAAAACACCGTACCGTAAAAGTCAGAAGCGTTTAACTGTCAGAATACAAATATCACTGTGATTTAAAATATAACAATGTAAATTTTCAAATTTAAATAGTTATTTACTCAAAATGTGGCCTACAGAGGATGATAAATAGGCTTGTGACCAAAAAAATTAACTTTTACACGTGACAACAATCGCCGGTTTGCAGTTAAAAACTGAATTTCCTTCGAGGAGTAAAAAAATCGTACAGAAAAAGAAAAAATCAAGTTCTGCTTGATTGAATGGAATGAAGTCGAACGTGATTTTATATGCTATTTTACACATGGATAAACCAAGCGAGTAGCATTCAATAATTCAGGTATTCTCGACTGGGGATTTATTCAAGTGCTTCTTAACTCAATCCGCTTATGGGTCGCTAATTGTATGAGGTCCTAGTATGACTAGGCCATAAGATGGCCGAAAACCGTCGTTAATGGATATAGGCAAAGTATGACTCATTCAGAGAGGGGTCGCCAGAGATATCCGAGCTATATCAATCATAAATCTGAATTGTAATAAATTTAGCGTTGTTAGATTACACAGTCGTTAGCAGATTACGTGGTCACGAAATAATTTCCTTTTACAATAGGTGCGGACATTATAATGCGATTAGAATTATGTAAAGGTAATATTGTGTTAAAATGTATCTTATCTAGGATAATTATGTTTACTTATTAAGGTCTATAATCTCTAATCTTTTCATGTAACCTTAGTAAAAGACCTATCCTATAAGAAAGATATCGACGTACATACACGACTTTGGAAAAAAAAATCAGAAGGCTTTTCTTATTTAAGTCTGCACACATTAACTTTACAGGGAGAGAACTTCGAACGGGAAGCTTTTAAACGAGTGGCTACTTAATGGAATATACTTCCCATGCCCAAAATAAAATGACAGCTGAGTCCACTTACATAAAATGGTCACGAACCGAGTTATTAAGTCTTTCGTCTCTAAAAAATAATTATTATTTCATATACAGACATTGAAGAAAGTTAATGCTGAAAGCATTTTGTTCCTTATAAGTTTGAGGAAGACGTCGTCGTGATTCTAAATTAAATTACCGCCAGGGATGTTTATGAATTAAAATGAGAGAGCTGTTAGTAGGTGCTTTTTAGGAATCCGTACCCCAAAAAGGAAAATGGAACCATTATAGGATCACTCCGTTATCCGTCCGTCCATCGCTTTGTCTGTCTGTCAACACTTTTTCTCAAGAACGCGTAAAGTAAAAAAAAAAAAATACGCGGGTCTACTGTCCCTTAAGCTTTGAAAAATGAAACTTCTTGGTTAACGCAATGAAAAGCCACGGGCAATTATGCTAAATGTTTTCTCAATTTTCACACTCAAAACCTATAGGTAACTTTTTATTCTCTTAGTCATGAAATATGGCAAGAAGCATAGCAGTAAAGAAAAAACCTCAAAACTGAATATTTTTAGTACCAACACATAAAAAAAGAATAACTTATTTGCAGTTGGTAAACGGTTCACGCACTGTACCAATGTATGGGGGTTACACTTTTCCAACGGCAAAGTTAAGTTTGTCTGTTAATTTACTGTACCTTTGTTATGCCACAATGTTAATGTTGTAAACATAATTTAAAGTTTGCACAGAACTCGGTGCGCGATTCCCACTTATACTGGCCCGGTTTTTATACTTTTTCTAGTTGTTTGGCTCTACATAATATAACAGCCGCATCGGGCCAAGATTAGCGTTACCATAGTTATTCGCGACCGTTGAGATCTGAGAAATAAATAAAAAGCTTCTGACGGAAGGTAGAATTCACTATTGCGGTTCTAACAATTGTGCTCTAACTAAACCTAAACTAATAATTAATGTAGTATCAAACCGGTTTATGGTTTAAGTGAGCTAGATGTGATTAAGTGCGTATCATGAAGTGAGGGACCTAATTATTATTTCTTGACGTCAATGTTTTGGCCACTGTATATGTATATCAAATACCACATACCCTACGTCAAAACATGAGTTCGCATTTTCACTTGACTTAATATCATATTTCCATCAACAGAATGCCAGTATAAAATGATTTTACCTACCTAATTTAATAATTTAAAGTAGATAACAACATTTTCACCCTAACTTTAAACTGTCCGTAAAATAATGTTGTTTATACAAACTATTATAGTAAGAGAACTATCTTATTATTAACTTATCGATTTTCGCGTTGCATGATTATATAATAACATTACTACTCAGGAATTTACGCGCAGTCTGCTTGCGACCACGGCCGATGCAACCCGGTCGAAATGTCAAGCCGAAATATAAAAAAATATGAGTTTGCCTTAATTTTCATGTCGTAATTTAATTTAATTATAATATTATTATATAATATTGTTTTTACGAAGCGAATAACATTAACCAGTTTATTGGAAAAATTTCAATCATCTACTTACCAAGCGTGTGTTAAATTGAAACCTCGTCAAATAAATAATTCAATTTGTAACTCTACTTACCAACCGTGTGTTAAATGGAAACCCCTTCACATAAATAATTCAATTTGCAACTATTTTGTAATTAATATATAATGAAGTACTGAATACATTAATTCATTAAAAGCGAAAATCTTAAAGTTGCCGCACGTCGTATGGTAGAAGGACAAAAGTTACAAAGTGCGGTCTAATTAATTGTTTCTACGGTCAGAAACGAAAGCCACTTCGCATTCCATTCTTATTGTGATTCACGTTCCTAACCCCACAAACCAACATTAATTATCGTGATTCGTGGCAGCCGGGGCCTAGAGTCAATCAGTTTTCATGGCTGCTATCGCAAGAATGAGTAGATAAACGACGAAAGAGAGAAGGGAAAATATCTAAGCGTTTTAGATAACTTCTGCCATTGTTAGCAAAGGGCCATGATATTGTTTTAATAAATTTCCTTCTATTTAATTAGCAGGCACTCGCAAGTTACAACACACGAAGGTAATGAAATTTTCATGAAACGTGTTGAGAGGTACTTGCAGATTTTCTCGGAACGCCGTTATAATGAAGCAATTCAGATTTCGCGAGATTCAGGGCCGGTTTTTCAATAGCTAGATAACTTTTAATTGAAGGATATACTTACCTTTTGACAGTTCTGTGAAAACCTGTCAATACATCAAATGTTGCCTAATTTTACGATCTATAAATCGGCCCTAAAGTTTATTTTTACCATTTTAACATGGTAAATTTGGGTTTTAAAAATTTTTATTTCTCGTAAGAACATAGGTTTACTTACAATGAGATACAGTAAATAAAAACTATTAATAACATGATACTACCTCTAGTTTGTTGGAAGATTTATACAAAATAAATTTTGCGAGAATTAGCTGAATGCGCGATTTTGATCTAAGAAAAAATGCCTAAATTATCCCAATCCTACCCAAACAGTTTAGCTGAACGCACATTCCTGTTTAAGGGTCGTCTCGCATAATATACGTAGATGCCTATAGCTTGGAATATTATCGTAGAATGATAACCACAACAATGCAACAACTAAACACATCTTTAACATTTTATGATTTAGTAAATAGTTTGTTTGTCATTAACTTAATTGTTAAGATTAAAGATAAGTGTAATCTTTTGTCAAAAGTAAAATAGCTGTGTGGGTAGCAGTTAACCCGCAATACCTAATGAGCTAACATTTAAGGAATTTTAATTACATACTACATTTTTACCGTAGTGTGTGAGTTCTCTGAAAAACAATAGATTGGCCTCCTACAGAACGTAAATGATGAGCAGCGAAACGTGAGTTTAGGCCCTGATGAATGAAAATCAAAAATTGAATTAAAAAAAAAAAGTAAATAAAATATTCTTCTAAATAAAATGTCCGAATGTCTGTTCCATGTAACTGACATGCTCCATCGTAAATAAGACGATGTTGGACAAGTATCTGTTCTCTATAGATCATACCAATAAACGTCCAGTGCAGAGTAAAATCGAGTCCCATTTGCGACAAGCGGGTTGTAAGATATCTGAAGATAACAACGGGAAAAGTAGACTATCTATTTTTTACTAGGTACAGCAGACAGTAATAAAAACTAGAAATGACTTACAGTTTCAGTTTTGAGTTACTGAAAGTTGTTGGATTCTCAGTAATAGAGGCTTGGATCGTATGTAGGAAGTTAAATCCTGAAAGTAAAATTAACTTCGTCCAAATCTTTTCCTTTACCTACAATCAATTACGCAGCGAGCTTATTTAACATAACACATTAAATAGGGTCGATATTTACATTGCTTTCACCTTTCGTTTTAATTAAAATTTACTTTAAAATGAAACAGTTAACACTTTGACTGTCCGCGTAGCTGACACAGTAGGTAAACAATCAACATGTAAGTACCATTATATATGCCTGATCGGACTGGAAAAGGGTTAAAAACACTTTACAATTTGTGAAACTCTTATATAGGTAATATTCACCTGTTTATTTCGACTGCTGAGCATGAGGTCCTGGATTCGAATCCTGGGTCGGGCAAAGTGTTACTGGGTTTTTCGATTAGGTAATTCTTAGTAGCAGCACGGAGTCTGGATTTGTGCCCGGTTTATGGCAATAGGCTTGCCCCCTATTAGGCTATTACATTGGGACCTAAAAACATAACTGGCGAAATGTGGGTGTACTGTATGTGCACTTCTGCCTACCCCTTCGGGGAATACAGGCGTGATGTTATGTTATGTTATTTCGGATATCAAGGATCTATACAGTGTGTTGTAAGCAATTAAGAATTAAAAGCTAAGGTTATGTTTATAATTTATGCGAAAAAAAGTACTTATACGAGGCGTGTGTCTGTGACTATGAATATAATACTCAATTAAAAGGGATGTTAACGTCCTCAAACAGTAAACAAACCATGAGAAATCCAAAATTATATAAATCTAAGTAAACCGTATAAATGATTATTCTCCATTACTTTGTAGATGAGGTGATTGACCTTTGTCCGTCCTTGCCCAGTGCCCACCCACGCCGACCCGAACCAACGAGTTTGATAAGATGTTTTACTGAAAGTTTCCTGACACACTATTCAATATAGTGGACATGTATTTGTCCAACGTGCAACTACAGTTTATTTAAAAATGTAGTTAAAATCAAAAATGTGTCTTCCGGCTGATATTAATAATGATAAAATAGCCGATAAATATATATTTATATTGTTGATCTAAGGCTAAATTAAAATTTGTTTAAAATATAATAAATTCTTGATTTTAAATTTCCTACAACTTAATGTTTATTTAATTAAACACTTAAGCAATAACTGGCTTACTAGAAGTAGCTAATATAATGGTATGTGCAAAATGAGTTTTCCTAGATTCAGTATGTAAGTGGGTTTTTTAATATAGGTTACTGTTAGACGTGTTATTCCCGGAGATATTAAATTTCACTTTGAAAACGAGTGGTCGGATTATATGGATCGGATACTTGGGGCAAGGGAAGCAATTCGATTATTCTACTATTTTATTGCATATAATAAATTATCATTATACGTTATGTACCGCTATAAAATTGCGGTGCACAGACATACCGAACTAAAATGTCAAAGCATTAATCTCATTTGTCATAACATGACATCACACCTTATTTGTCCCGAGTCTGGGTGTTTTTGTGCGATATATCATCCCACGATACAGAAGGAAATCCTAAACTAGTGCTACTACTACAACTAGATTATCACCACCCACATTTGTGATATAAGTCTCATGTAATAGAAAACGAGAATTTTAAAATTATGAGGATCGACTAATCAATTCCTGTACCAAATTGCCAGCTGGGTTATCAGTATTATTTCGTCTAAATACAAAATGTGATACAAAATTGTGTCTTGGATTCGAGATAAGTCTACGTCCAGAAGAAGCGAATTCGCCGCGATTCTTTTGCGCGTATCATCATATTATGCACCTACACTGCGTCCAGAAGGAGCGCAGGTAGGGACCAACAAATAGTCGAGCATTTGATCAGGCAGCAGAACTCTGAATTTTGCGCGTAAACTGAACGCAAGGCCTCTCTAGTATCTTGACTCGCGCTTAGTACGCGTGAGCTTGAAAATGCGAGTTTAATGTTCGTCTCACATTAAACTTCACCTCAAAAGCTAGATTATATCCAATCTGATTAAGCATTTACTACAGACACAGTTTTGCTATAGATTTAAGTATTGAATACGTACGTTGAATACGACATAATACAATATTACTAGCATAAACAAGTTTCTTAAAAGGCTACATAAAAGCCACGATTTTAATTCGTGGTATGTATAATTGAGGCTTTATTTAATTTTGGCTATTCGTGATATCGGTTGAGGTTAATTAGCAACTAACTCAACGGTTTAAAGCTTTTTTGAAAATTGACAATAAAAGAACCTAGCATACGGACGCCCGCTGGTTTTTGTCTGAGTAAATAAACAGACAAGAGCCTGGGAGAAATCCTCATATCCGTCATTCATGTTTGTGTCCGTATACTGATGCAGGGGGATGCATGAACATTTCCCAGTATTTCCTCTTTTCGTATTTATATACACGCTGAGATTTTTATCATCGTTTACAGATAAATAGGTTTTTGTGAAAGTAATTAAATTGATACATACACTCGAAAAACATAACCTTCTGGCGCAGTGGGGTAAAAGTCAAATGGAAGCTTCTTGCCTAGGTTTGAGAACCTACAACATTGATCCGATAGTTCAACTACTAGGCCATCATGACATTTTTGAACAATATTTATTTATTATTTTCATATCAAACATAAACAGCGAAATTGCTGAACTTTTTTAATTATTTCACTACTTCATACTGAGTTCAGTACAGTAAATATACATTTTAAATTGGAGTTTGCAAAGCAGCGATACTCTGCGGCATTAATGCCAACTGCTGAAACTACCGAAAATGCTATAAAAAAGAATACTGAGAACATTGCATTTTATTTTAAATAATGATGGGTCTTTAAAACATTACCAAGTAGGTTGGGATTTGATATACATTGATATTATCATGCCAGAGGTATGTTAATTAATAATAATAACTTTCCAACAAATAGAGAACCGCCTCCGTTTTTTGAAGTCGGTTAAAAATCATTGTTTATTGTTCGATATTCGACTTTTGAAAAAATATTTGGTAGGCAATACAGGCCTAAGAAAAAATAGATGGGTTATGTTAAGGATATGTGTAGATAACGGATAGATAATTACATTGACGATAAATACTGCTACTAGGATAGGATAAGAATGAATTCTGGATTCTTAAATTTTATTTGAAAATAGTTGCTACTTTTCTAATTTGTTCTGGAAAATGCAACGGAATGGAAATGAAATGAAAAATACAAAAGGAGGAACCTATTTTTTTATACATAATTATTTTCTCTCATCAGTCCGTCAAGTGATATTGCTTAATTAGTAGTCGATAACAGACCACTAAAAAGAAAACTGAAGGGGGTGCGCTGACCCCCATCCTACCACTTTCCTAGATAAAATATATCATGTGAGAAACAGTTTGAAAGGCTTTTGTAAGAATTACAAATTATAATCTTTGATTAAACACCACTAAAACCACTCCACCACTCCTTCAAAGAACACGAACTCACAAATGACAAATTATGTTGTTCACTTCACTTTAGGTACATAAGCGATGTTGAAGTCATAGCCAAATCCCAACATCGACTAAGTAATTCAGATGAAAAGTACCTACTTATGAGAATGCTTTCATAACATTGGATAACAAAGCGAATGTAAGGATTTGGCATCGACTTCAACTTGGCTTATGTAAAGTGAAGTGAATAAAATACAATTTTTCACTTTTGAGTTTTTGAAAGAAGTTTTAATTTATTTTTTTTGTTATTTATAGAATAAAATTGTGAACAAGATAGACTTACTTTAGAAATAATAAACTTTGTTATTTTTTAAAGATCGCCCGCCCTGGTGTAGAAGTAAAAGTTAGTTTACACTTTAACAAGGAACTTAATACAAAAACTGTAAGTTTATTCAGCGCGGTGGGTAAAAGGAATTATGAAACGTTCTTTTATATTTCAGTAAAAACTGACGAGCAGACCATGTTAATAGGGATTATATATTAAGTTAATGTTTTTTTTTAATCTGACTTGATATTTTCCAGTCACGAATAAAATAATTAGAGGTACTATAAAATAATTTAAACAATCTCTCACGATAGCATCGAAATTATAGCATAGACAACATAACAATCGATTGACTTGTAACTGACTTCATCTCATCACGGTATATTGTGTAGTTAAGTTAGAATATAACCATAATTGTAAGTAACTAGTCAAAAGAGGTTATATCAATATGTATGGCGACTTTTTCGAAATGTAATATTTTCGATGCATGTACAATTCTAAGTATTATACTTGTCCACCTTCGATGCATGAAGGATGTTATTCATTGAGCAATGTCGGACCGGACGGTGCGGGAGTGATACAGGGATTACGTGGCCAGACCGACGTAAAGGCATTAAGAAGATTGTTGTTGTAGTGTTTGCATGTTATGTTGAGCTTTGCAGCAGCTAAAAAGCAATTACTCGCGCACCGTGTGTGCGCAAGGATAACGATAGGTACCTACTAGCTACAATATTTGCACCAAAACAAACGATGGAGGTATGTGGTTTTGGAATTAAAATTAATATGGGTCATAATTTAATTTTGATGTCATCTACACAAGTGTATATCCATATGTCTTCATTTTAGACGTTTTAATGTAGACAACACAAACGTGCCTCTGGTGCTTGTGTATGGACAAACACGAACTTGGACCACAAAATCAAAGAAAACCGTTTGATTGTCGATGACTTTTTATCTTTATTTCTATGATCTTTCGCTGTGCACTAGATAGGCAAAGCGAAAGACGTACTATATATCGTCCGACGCACCTTGGTATATTTAAAGATAGCTACTCTGTCCACCTGCTGTCTGGTTAATCTTGTACAGAGATTTTAATTTAAAAAACATTTTCCGTATGAATAAATCAACAGTAACAAATTATTTATCTATGTTCCCGATTATACTAAAGCGAATAAATACCGGTATAATAGATATTGTCTACAGCTCTACAATGTTACTCGAAACCCACACACGAGAGAGAACGTTAGTTATCAGGGATAAAAAGTTTCATTAAGTGCTAATCTAGAATAGGTACAAGTACATTCCACCGCTACAATTCGTCGAAAGCCGTTCACCGCTACGACGCGCGACGTGACAAGAATGAGTACCCACGTAAGTACGTACGTTTAAACGTTTCAGAAATGAATAACTGTGCTTCAAGTTACATATCTACAAGCTGAGCCCCGCGGTGTTATCCGCTACATTTTTTCGGGGTAAAAAGTAGCCTATATGTTAATTCAGGGTGACAGCTACCTCCATATGAAATTTCATTAAGTAGTTTTTACATGTAAGAGTAACAAACATCCATCCATACCTACAAACTTTCACGTTTATAATATTAGTAGGGTAGTACATATCTACTATAAATGGCCAAATATAAATATTGGGGTCCGCAACGAGGGACATAAATTATAATTTTAGTCACACAGCATAAGTCCCATGTTTGTATTTTTATTTGGGAAACAAACATACAATGTAGCAAATATAGTACATACAGAGTAAACGAAACCTAAACCAAAACAGTTTCCACAGAAATGTTCCAAAATGTTCATGGATTTATGCCGTAGTAGTGGTATCTTACAGTTTATGCACATATGTATAGGTATGTCAAGTCATTGTTGATAAGTCACAATGCCATGTTACTATAAAAACATTTTAACAAAAATTAAACCTCCGAAAAAGCTGAAAAGTAAAAAAATAATAATCCTTTTTCATTTAACCTTAATAACTAAGTTCATAAACTAATGTAAGTATAGCTAAGTAATTTTTAGACGACATACATACAAAAAATATATACGCACCGAATTGAGAACTCCTCCGTTTTTTTTCGTCGGTTAAAAAAACTTAATTGGCCTAGGTCTGAACGCTCAGTCTAGCTTACATGAAACCACTCTGAAAACATCTGGGTACCAAAGTAATTATTTTATTGAGTAAGATTTTTCGGAGTGAGACATACGTTATCGCGTCTTGCACGGTTGTGCGTACGAGATTGACAGTGATGGAGCTACTCAAAGCTTAGAAAAGCTTACTTAAGCCGATAGTTTCTGTTATTTTACTCCTCTTTATCACAATAAAACGGCGAAAACGCTAAATTTTATTACTGAAGACCTACCTACTCGTACTTATTTCATTTATGGTCGACTTATTTTGTGAAATTCTTCGTTAAATTTAATGTACCAACAATCGCGAGCGCACAATGAATTTAAACTGCCTCTCAATCTCAAAGTAATGAGTGATAAAGGAGAATATAGGTATATACAATTAAATTAAGCTCGTTAAACATTGAATTATTTAATACAAAATTTAAGGAGAGCTTTGAAGATTCGATTAATGTTAGATACTTAAACAGAATTAATTTTGACTAACGTAAAAAATTTTGAGCACAGAACAAGGTCTAGTAAATATTATACGAGTATTGGGTAAGCAATTCTTTTGCAAACACACAGCACCCTTAACAGCTAGTTTTATAGTTGAACTCGCGACTGCCATTTGTATTCCGGTCATTTCGGAGTCCTATAACCCAAGTTTCTTATACATTTTCGAAGCATATTTCTGCCATTAAATATGTCTTAGATGTATATATCTACCTAATAAATTTGTATTAAATTAATTAATTATACCAGAAAACCACAAGATCTCATAAAATTTTAATAAAATGACTTAAACTCATTATATCGCCATTCTAGCAGCATACTCGTACAGCATACTTCAAACTCAATTTCAGTAAGATTATATTAAACCTCAATGACGCGAGGGAAAAATGAAGGACAGGGGCCGAAGCTTTGGGGTGTTGACAGAAATTGCTCCCGTTGAATATGCATGAATGAATTTTGTAAGTAAATTGTTCTAAAAATATTTTTTAAGACGTTAAAAATACGTGTTAAAAGGCCAACTACGCTTCGTGTTTATTTTCACTACTTTTAGCAATTAACCTTGATTTGATTGCTTTTGCCGGAGTATTCAAGTTAAGTACTTACTAAAATATGATTACTTATTTGCCCTGTTTTGAATTGTGATGTTAAAATTGCGTATGTAAGACTGTTACTCTAATCGTTTAAATAATTATAGTCGGTAGATATCACTTTCCTTACCTACTTGTATGGCAAATATCAGTGTACATATACAGTGTTAAGAAAACCCTGTCGGATTAAAAAAGAGGTCATATCTAGTTTGCATTCGAGTAAAAGAAATCAGCTTTCCCATATCTGTATGTACACTTGACTCTTCAGAATGTATGGAGCAGCTGATTTTGTGCAGCAGTGGACGTCTTTCGGCTAATGATGTTGATGCTTTAGACCAAAATATGGAAACATTTTTGCCGTCCGCCATCTGTACGCTGTACGCAAAATAGATATAGAACGAAAATATTGAAAATCGAATAAAAAAAACCACCCTACACTTTATGAACGTGTAACATACATACATATCTACAATTCATTATATCCACTAGTACAAGTAGGTACTTGTACTTGCAAGTTACCTACATTGTTAACGCACAAAGGACAAGTTAAATTGCTCTATGCTCAACAAGTCCTCAATAATATTATGATAAACTACCTTATGCCCGCGACTTTGTCTTCGTGGATTTTGATTCAAAAACCTGTGCGTAGCAGTAGTAAACATAATATGTAACTATTGAAATATGATTTTGTTAAGCATTTTTAGGATTTTCTTATTTTCCCGCGAATACCTCAATATTTCCGACATTCAAAGTATCATCAGCTATCATCTGTCAGTGAAAGTCTCCTCAAAATCGATCCAGCCCTTTTAGAGATTAGCCGAAACAAACAGACAGATATGTAACTGTGTAAGTATTGACTAACTATAATAATGGACTTTATTATTTTGTTAAATTCAAGTTCATAATTTTTCCAGGAAATTTCTAATTATTAACAGCGCCTGTTTTCATCCGAGGTACTAAATCCAAACTCTGACAAGCCTTCGTTATACAAGGCAACATAATTGATTAACTTAAATACAATATTTGAATTCGGTTCTTTTAATTAGTAAGCTAAGCTATTTATCTTCTAAGATGACGTTACAGTTTCTTTATTCTGTTCCACGATTACTTGATATAACTTTTGTTCGTTGTCTCAATACATTTTGGAACAGGCAATTTATCCCCAAACCTTGTTTTAATGACACTTGACCTGGCCGGGTAAATCAAACTACACCAATCAAACTTTGAATTGATCTTCAACGGAGTTGTCTGACAATGTTACTTTAATTCGTTTATCTAACCGAATAAATTGTATTTAAATAAATTGTTATCAAAGTTATAATACGCACTATGATAGACAGTTAAGATTTATTTTTCAGAATGACGTGGCGTAATTCTACTATTTAAAATTTCACATAGTCAGTTCATTAAAAAACAGCGTATGCAGCCTTCTGCATGAAAGTTTGGTTTGAAAGATGCGATATTTCACAAATGATTATTATGTGCTTGCATACAGTGTACCGATGTTTTCGTATTTATCTGCACGCATAACACACAGCTACTATAAAACATGTTAAAATTAAACAAATATAAAACACGAAAATTACCTGAGTATAAAGTAACAAGCATTTATTTCTAGCAGTAGGTTGTGCTAAGTTTACGATGGTAGTTAATATATTATATGAATAAGTAGACAAGCTACTTAGAAACTAACTAGCTTGCTGAGCTTGTGATTCTTCATTTTCACTCTACGAATCCCATTTGAATTTAGCTTGGTGTGCAACGTTTAGCTACGTCGTAATGGCAACGGAATTTACATTTACTATGTAGACTCCATAGTCGCCTGTGTACTGAGACTTAATGATCAACTAAACGCGAGTAATTTGCACATACATACATATTTAGGTCTCTATAAACACGGTACAGTTACTCCACTAAAGCGTTTGAAGACTTATGCTCATGTTACTGTATGTTGGTGATCAGTAGACAACAGTGCGCTAGTCTAGTTACAACTTAATATTTAATTTCCGATTCAATTAATAAGTACGATAGTAATAAATTTAGTGTAACAAGCATGAATTAATTTGAACTGAGCTCGGTCACCAACCAATTATGTAATGTCGGGTGATGGAGCACAATTAGATGTGTCAGTTTTAATAGGCAGTTAAACCAAAATATACGTTTAATGTATATCGCGAAACGTACGTACATTCAACGTGTATAGAAAGGTTAGGCACCCCGCGCTCTAGGAAGCCTGGCTGGCGTAGCCAAACTGCGGGGTAAATTACAGTTGGACACATTATCACAGCTAGGGGGACAAAATACAGACGAAAGTGGTTATTTTTGTAACTTTCTCCTTTATATAGTTGCAATAAATTGCTCTCAAGTGCTCTTACTAAACCACAAAGGCGAATAATATACTCAGGTAATAGAGTAGAGACGGCGACAGCGATAAATATACAGGGTGGATATCCTCCGCACAAAAATGAAACGCCAAAATGCCATAGAATCATAATACACTCTTCAAAATACGTCAACCGTTCGTTCATGGTCAGACTGCTCGCCTGTGAAATGGAGTACCCGTGTCAGTGAGACGTGCTGTATCACTGGTTATAATTCATAAATGAAAAAGGGTTCTGTCTTTCATTTCATATTTTTTATTATTTTAAAGTTTTAGTGTGACAATGTGTAGAGCTTAACGTCGCTTTCAACATTGAACATGAAATCAAGGTTGCATGCGAAAAGTAAGTACCTATAGTAGATAAATAAGGTGATTTATTGCCAAATAAGTGTAAATACAATTAATTTAAACGTGCCAATATTACCGACGCCCGTCTGGCGGACGCACCGTACGTCAGCCTGCCTGTCATACGGTTATTAATCTATTAGAATATTTAGAAAACTGTAAGACTAATATTTATTACTTATTGATATTTCAATAATTAATATCAAGATCTGTTTAGGTGTCTGGCGTTCGCGCCACGCTTTTTTCTAACATGTATTTGACGACGATGTATTAATATGATAAAATGTGAGGCTCTTCATTATCGTTAAAATTATTTTGAGATGTTGTATGTGTAAACATAAATTTTGGTCCATGTCGCAAAACACACCTCTCCAAACACAAATTGTCAATAAACACGACTTACTGATGTTCAGTTTACGACTAATATAATTTTATGACCAATATTCTTTTTGATAGAATTGTTTTAATAGCGTCTCTTATTGGCAGTTGGCACAAAGAAAAACGTGACGAAAACTGACCGCGTGGCCACCGTATTATTAACTACCCTCCTTTACGACTATGCTTTATCGTCCTATCAGACACCAAAAAATTCCTATCGACGCCATCGCTTGTATTTAATGCTCATTTGACGATTCTTGTAATTATAGACCATGAATAACAAAATATACCTTACTCTACCTACTCTTTTTTGCGAAAAAATTAGATTTCTTTAATATTAGTTTTTCGCTAAGAAAGCTCTTTATTTTTTGCGTAGGTATTTAAAACTATTTGTTATCAAAATCTTACTTCGTTTTTTGCAAAAGGAAAACGACCTACACTGATACTTGAATAACATTAGCAATCTATAGACGTGTGATAACATCTTACCATGATAACGCACTTTATTCGGCGTTGTCATCTGTTATCATTATCTCATACATTTATATGTATGTAGGCACAATATAAACCTTAAATACATCGTTTCAGGCAATGACAGTTTAAGCCAAAAAGGGGCTTCTTGTAAGTATAGGTACTATAGTGTTAATGATTATTTACAAGATAAACATAATATGTATTTGAAATTGATGTGCCTAAATTGATGAATGATTTTAAGCAATTGGTACTCCTGATACGGCAGGACATGTTGATTCAACAAAAATAATGGTAACATCACATTTTAAAATATCAACACATGTTTCTTACAAATAAATGACTGTGTCTTTATTTTTACATTTTTATATAATTGAAGAGATTAATACTAAAGTATAAGATTATTTCTAAGACATTTGATGATCGTTGTTTCGATTACAAAAACATTACAATTCTCTACATAATGGTATACAATATTATTACGGGCGGAAGAGATAAAACATCCTTCAAACTTTTAAGTGGTTGAGTAATTGTTACCAGTGAATAATTATTAGTCATTAACTGTTTTTAATTTCATTAAAAATAATGATAAGGTGATATTGCTAATATTTATTTTAACGATTTTCATGTGAAATTCACATACTTATGTTAAAGAAATACCTATTGAAATCTCTACAATATTATAATGTATTGTATTTTGTAGTTCTATGTTTATACTCGTACAACCTTGTTAAGCCGCTAAGCCTCTAAAAGATTAGTTTTAATTTAACCACAATCTACGGCACTATTTAATAAAATTCATTAGTAAAATAAACTTTACCAACAGTAACAATACAATACGTATTACAACACTTATCATTACGTACTTAGGTATATCATTGGTACGTTTTCTTATAAACAACGAAAACGTTCTGAAGAAAGGTTTGATAATGGTTAGGAGCCACCAACTGACCTAATTCAACGAGTACCTATGTATAAAGAACATGACAAGGGTGAATGACGCAAAAGGGTGCTCAAACTGGTAGTTAATGGAAATCCGTGGACTATGCCTATCCCACTGGGAATTCCTGGCCGTCCTGAATTTATATAGTACTAGCTGACCCGGCGTACTACGTTCCGAGTTCTCACCGTTTAAACCTTTCCTGGATTTCCACAATAATTTCAAAAATTTGCAAATTGGTCCAGTCTTTCTCGATTTTAAGCGAGACTAACGAACAGCAATTCATTTTTATATAGAAGAAAATGTTATACTGTAGGTCCAAAACAAGATAGTGCCCGTACTGTTATATTTCTAAGCCTAAAACCTTTTTGGACCCAGATGTAAGAGAAATAATTGTGTTTCATGTCGTTATATTGTGTTCCTTTGATAAAAGTGTTCTACGCTACTTGAGTACGTCGTTTAAAAAGGATGTTGACCTGAAAATCCCCAATCCAATTTAGTCTTACGTAACTACCATTTTGGAGGATAATTCAAGAATTTCCTATCACCATTTATGTGCACGTCAACAATTAGGACTTCAGGTCCTAATTCCCACCTAATAATAGATCAGTAACGCTGTGAATTCACTAAACACAAACGAACTTTAACTCAGGCCTATAGTTACCTATTTCACGTAACTGTATAAACCTTAGCGTCGTCGGCTCATTGGCAATGTCCGTTATAATTAACAGCCGTTTATTAAAGCGGACATTACAGAGGCATATTCATAATCAGTTCTTTTATAAGTTACACGCCTTTATTTTTAGAGTTCCGTATTTGAAAAGGAAAACCAGAACCCTTATACGATCACTTTGTTGTCCGTCCGTCTGTCATCTCTTTTTATTTAAGAACGCGTGGAGGTATAAAGTAAAAATTTATATCAAATACTTGGACCTGCTGTCACTTGAAGCTGTGAAAAAATATAACTTCTAAGTCAACGCAATCAAAAGATATGTTTTCCAACAGCAAAGTTAAATTTATTTATCAATCCGGTTTGTCTTTAATAGAGCAATGTTATTACCATACAAACATAATTTAAAGTCTGTACAAACCGTTCTATTTATTTTTTACTTAAATATGTGTCGTTTTAAAAAGACTTTTCCTATAATTTTATTTCTATTTTAGGTACTACCGATACCGGTCTAAGGCCTACCCCACAATGAGCGTGTGCGTTTCACGAGCGTGCAAACGACGCGAGCGTCGCATGCGAGCCGTTCTAGAACTAGCCGAGCGGCTCGCACGCGGCGACCGCGTCGTTCACATGCTCAAGGAACACGCACGCCCAACGTGAGGTAGGCTTAAAAGGAGAAAAACAAACTTATAAATGCATTATGGAAAAGTTAAAGAACTCATCTCAGAACATATTAGGCGTCTTACGGAGTTCTTGTAGTAGGTACAAAATTTTAAATTGAAATTTTTCCTTATGTTTTCCTTGTTACTGGTTTTTCAAGTAAGCACCTAAGCAAACTAGATAAAGCCTTCTAGTCACGTGATGCTTGCATATCTTTAGACTTACTAACGAAAAACATACATGTAATCTTTGCATTAATCCTCGTACGGGCAGAGGTTTCTCACCCTTGGTGAAGGTCCGATGAATGATGATATGCTTGCCAAGTTTAAACACGTCCCTCTCCGGAACTACGAACGATATCCTTAATTAGCGCAAGTATTTGTGAAGCATGTTATCAAATTTGTAAATCTCGGGCGCAGTTGTATACCTTTCACGGAACATTATACATGTCATTTGAAACCGTTAATCTTAGCAATAACCTAACCCGTCGAGTAGAGCTGTCTATCAAGTAGCAACAAATTCATTAATTAGCAGACGTTAGGGAACAGATTAATTGCTGCTATCTCACGTATACCTCCGACAGTTTTGAATTATCTATGCTGTGGAGGGCAAACATACCCATCATAATAAAACAAGCATTGATTAACAAGCTTGTGTAAATCATGAACATGAACTTTTCAAGCGGGTGGTATACTAGCAGAATTCAGCTGAAATAATCTCATCATGTGCCGATTTAGAAATCAGTTAATTGTACAAATTTCATTGGACATGAAGGAGCTTCGGGCCATAGCTCTCGTATTACGCCTAAGTTATTGTTTACAAGCACTGCAAGTATTTACACAATTGTAATGCCTTACGTGGTAACAGTTCTAAATGTCACATTCTATCAAACTTTGTTTGTTTCAATTTCTGAAGTTATTTGTAGTAGGAAATACTGTTGGTGTTTAACTTTGAGAAAGATACTTTTACTAAGGAAAATACTAACCGAACGTGCGGCTTATTCCTTTTGTTTATTTTGTGAACGTATTGCTCACTAATCACTTTGAAACTTTAAATACCTATTAGCTAACTTCGAAACTTTAATTACTTACTACCGTTGCTTCGTGTTTTCTGTTAACGTCAAAATATACATTTGAGTAGAGAGAAGTAAATGTATTCTCTTTACGTTTTTATAAAAGGTATTACTTAAATAAGTAACCAGTTCCCATTATTTTTTCTGCCACTCATACATTTACTTTTACATTAAAACCTTTATGATGTTTAAAAATACATACATACATACATAACATCACGCCTGTATTCCCCGAAGGGGAAGGCAGAGGTGCACATATAGTACACCCACATTTCGCCAGTTATGTTTTAGGTCCCAATGTAATAGGGGGCGAGCCTATTGCCATCAACCGGGCACATATCCAGACTCCGTGCTGCTACTGAGAATTACCTAATGGAAAAACCCAGTAACACTTTGCCCGACCCGGGATTCGAACCCAGGACCTCGTGCTCAGCAGTCGCGCTTAGCAACCACTAGACCAACGAGGCAGTCTGTTTAAAAATAATATGTATAATTAAGTTTAATATATTATAATCTACGTTAGTATTTAGAAACTTACCTTATACACTAGAATATTACAAGAAAACAAAAAAGGTTTTTGGTGAACGAAAATTATTATAGTAAGGAGCTTGTAACTCTCCTGAAGCATGACCAAACCGGACAAAATATAGCAGTCAAGTTGAAAAGGGTCACATAACAATATTTTATGAAAGCACCTAAGTAACACAGGTTTGTCAACTAAACAAATGTAATTAACAAACTAATTAAACATACAGTAGTTACATATTAAAATCCTGGCCTTAAAACGAAACCTTCAGAGATTATAACTCAGTCAGCTACGCATGTTGGCTCGTAAACATTCAAAGCTAAATACTCTGGTAAAATGAGGTCTTAGGTCTCCGAAGACCGATACAAACTTTTATACTGTTACACCACACTTCACTTGAGTTATAGTGTGGTCATTATACAGCGAACGCTACACACACA
Source organism: Abrostola triplasia (assembly GCA_946251915.1). Classification (NCBI taxonomy): domain Eukaryota; kingdom Metazoa; phylum Arthropoda; class Insecta; order Lepidoptera; family Noctuidae; genus Abrostola; species Abrostola triplasia. The sequence continues at coordinate 7,919,054 of OX276428.1, read as the reverse complement.
TAAAGCTACATTTTGTCGTAGCGTCTCGCCCCCTATTAAATTGGGACCTAAAACATAGCTGGTGAAATGTGGGTGTACTATATGTGCACCTCTGCCTACCCCTTCGCGGAATACAGGCGTGATGTTATGTTTTGTCGTAGCGTAGAGATTTGAGAACTTTATTTTTGACAAGCTGCGCCCCGCGGTGTTAACCGCTACATTTTTTCCGAATAAAAAGTAGCCTATGTGTTAATCCAGGGTGTCAGCTATCTCCATATAAAATTTCATTAAAATCCATTCAGTCGCTTTTACGTGAAAGAGTAACAAACATCCATCCATACTTACAAACTTGCGCGTTTATAATATTTGTAGGGATAAGGCTGCTGATTAAAACCTGACAAATATCAGTGTACTGTAAGTAGGTAGGTACATGGTATGAAATTATGTAGGCAACTAAAGCAAAAACAACAAACCGAACCATTAGGTACTGAAATTCGTCTTTTAGCAGTGATACTTTTTAACCGTCAGACATAAAACAGCCTTACAATACTGAGACCGCCCATTGTACATTATCCTTATATTACTGTACTTATGTTTATTTTTGGTGTACAATAAAGAGAAATCTATCTATCTATCTATCTATACTTTCCCCTAAATTGTTAGCCAGTTCTAAAGATAGAAAGAAATGGCTTAACACGATTACAAGAAACACGTTTATCATAAGGAAAAGGATGGATTTATTAGGTAGGTGTAAATATGCCTTAATAAAAAAAGTTATATATTTGGCATAGCTGATAAAATTTGTATGGAAAAGAAATGAAAATAGCCAAAAAGTTTATAAAATTTAGGTTGAATTTCGACCTCTGGACAACTTCAAGTAATTATATAGGTAAGTTCACAAAACCGAAGAACAAGCCTATGATTCTAGCTTCATGATATTATGGCACATGTGACTACTGTATTACTGAACCTTGTAAAAGGGTAATTAAGAAATAATTAACACTAACTTCAGATATAATTCATACATCGTCACTTACGCAAGAAACCTAAACAAACAATAGAGCCCAAAAGTTTGCCTTTATTGCACCCTAAAACAAAAAGACACATTATCCAAAAATAAGAGCGTATACGTCAGTTTTATAGCAGTCGATTTCTGATAGAATGATGTCTTGCCGAACACAATAAAAGAAAAAAGACATAAATAGAGCCATCCGTTTTATAGTTACAGAAAAGTTGAGAGTAAGCTGAATGTAATAATGCTTTCAAGTATGTTACAAAAGGAGGCTTTATATAAAAACTGCAAAAGGTACTCCAAAAGAAAATATGAATGGATTGCGTGATAAGTGACATTTTCATGAAAAATCTGATTTATATAATATTTAATAGGGTGCTTATAAAAATGTGCTTTAAATACTCCTCAGGCATTTTACGAATACGTTTTATACGAATCCTAAAAGGATCATTCGAAAGAACACATCTATTTGTACCAGTGTATATTACTCCTCGTTTATACAAATATTTTTTTCTTTGAAAAAACGTCGCCCCACACTAGAAATTTCTCCTGTATTGTGGGTGCGTTTCACAAACATGAAATATCACATACACAAACACCCAGACTCGGGACAATCATCTGCGGACAGCACAATTTTTGTTCCGTGCGGGAATCGAACCCGCAACCCTTAGCGCAGCAGTCCAATCGGTTAGCCACTTCGCTAAACAGGTTGTCAATAAAAAATATTGATGAACTAAGATAATAACGCAACGCCAATCTGTCCCCTTACCATGAACTCGTACGTACGTACGTTGTGGAAGCGAGACGCCGCGTTATATACAATTATACACTGCACGACATAGCGACGTCTTGCTTCCAACTTAAAAATATCTTATCTTATAATAAATTATCCAACTTAAAAAGTTCATGGTAAGGGGGCAGGTACCTGTATTGTTTCTGATTTGCGTTACCGGCAATACAGGAGTAATTCGTTAGGAAAACACCGTTCAAAAGTATAATAATAAACCTATTGTACAAACACTATTCATTCAATACCCCTGGGTTAGACTGTTGCTTTGTATAAATTTTAGATTATCCTCCGTAATATACATTACAGCTTTTAATACCCATAATAATCAATCAACGTCAGTACTGAATGTAGTGCGGTCTGTTTAGGCATTTTCATATAAAGGCACAATAATCAATTATATTTTGGCAAAGAAGCCTTAGGTTTCTAATGTGATGTATTTATTTATTTAAACACTTACAGCTAAGATAACTGTAACTGTTTAAATAAATAAATCAAATCCCAATACGATAGTGTAGGCACTTATTAAATAACCTTAACTATCTAATTTGTACAGTTAACACTACTAGAAACTTTTTTGTTTTTCCAATAATGTACTATACTTATCTTAATAACATTATATATAAAAAGGGTGTAAAGCAATGTCTTAGGCCTACAGGCGGCTTAAACTCAGACACCAGGTTGTCCATCAGCCATAAGATAAGAAGAAGACTCCGTAAGAAATAAAAATGTCTACTTTTTCTGCAACCAGATTTAGTTCTGTGGGGACCAAGTCTCGGGTATAAGCTAGTACATATATAAAACAAGTAAATTAAACTGGTATCCCATTCACTCATAGCACCTAATACTACGTAAACAATCATTAGTGAGGTTTGTCATTAAGTGCAGAGTAAAGATCAAAACGGTTTTGTGGCATTGTCAGGTATCTTGAGCTAACTAAGTTGCGGCAAGCACAAAACAAAGGAAAATTACCTTCTACCTTCTCTTATTTTATTCTTAATCTCGATAACACTATTTCTACTTAGGGAATCCCACTAAACCAATAAAGCGAGATGCTACCTAAAAGCTAATAATGGTCCAAGCATTAGGACTGCCAGACAACGGTAATTTGGTCTTGTACCGATCCTAACCCCGTTGGTACCGCGTTAAACTAATTCTGACAATGGGCCGCCGGCTGTAACAAATATAGGTGGCCGATTAGCTAAGTGCTTTCGTTCTATCGAAATCTTGCTCAATATTAAAAGCACTTCAATCGTTGGTATTGTCAGGCTTTACAAACATTCAACATTTAAATAAAGCTCGAACTTTTATTGTGGGTCTTCCTTCTCTACTGCAGTACTGCCATACTTTGGCGAAGAATGAGGCAGAATAGGTAAGGGCCTAATAAAAGGCTATATACGACAAGTGGTGAAATGTGGGAACAATATCGGTAGACTTAGAAGTCTTATGAAGTTAAGGAAGATCACCTCTGCCTTCACCTTTTGGGATTATAGATGGGATTATAAAACCTGTGTTCATTTTTGTTTACGCATAAACCTATTTATTTAACCTTCGATATAGCACTGGAAACTTATTCGTGGTAAAGTATTATAAGGGAACCGCGGAATCATCCCGAACGCGTTCGTTAGACACTTCTTGGTAAGTGTTACATTATAATTGGCATGAGGTTACCTATTATTATTTTGTAACTCACATTTTTACTCGGGCTGTCAAACATGCGGAAGATACAGGGTCTTTTAAAAGGCTTACGTACGGGACACAGGTCCAACACGCAGAGGCCCGTTAAGAACTTAATTCTTCAAAAGAATGGGATACCAACTAGGGACAACACACAGCTGAAATATAGCAGAGCAGTCATGAAAAGCCCTCAGAAGGTATGGGACTACAGTGAAATATGGATACTAAAATGATTTGGTCTATTGTGTTGGATATTACAAACATAAATTATTACTATTAATAATACACTTTATAACGTGGGACGGAGCTTTCACTGAACGTGTATTCATAACATAAACACTAAATTAAATTGTGTTACATAAAATTATATTCATCAGTTGATACACAAGACATCACACCACCCTAATCCTTCAATGCACTCCCACGCAGTAGTGCAGTAATAGAGGATGTAAAATAAAGTGCCATTCAATTCAAATATCGCAAATTTGAATTCCGGCATGCCTCATTGTCTTTTCAAATTCATATGCGTACTATAAATTAGTTATCAGTTGCTAAAAACGGTGAAAGAAAACATTGTTTGGTAACTGGCATATCTATACCAGATTTTTCAACTGTCTGTAAAGCAATGTCAAACCAGGTTGTTCATCAACCATACGATAAGAAGAAGAATGCGATCCATTCCAATCACATTTAGTGCTTGAATTGGACAATACGGACTTTGATAATACGTATGCATGGATTTTATTATTATGGGTTGTGCAGTAACGAACCTATTGCCATTGATTGGCTCTTATTTACAAATTCCGGCCGCTACGCAATATATGTAGGTAACAAAACGCTGCTACTCGCTCTGATCTCACAGTCGAACTCGCAACGGCGAGTTTATTGAGGTGATTTGTGTAGCAGTAGTTATGATGTATTGTTATTATGCAGAAACTATAGTTAGTAAACTCAACTGTGAATGTTTAATTAAAACTTCTCTTTGGTGCAGTTTGCTTATCAACTAATCTAGCTGAACAACGATATCTGTATTTCCCGAAGGGGTTGATAATGGTAGTTATAGACCACACTCTTTAACCATACATTAAGCGGGCACGAATTCTGAATCCGTGCTGCTACTGAGAATTACCTAATGGGATAACTCAGTAACAATGTTCCCAGGAATCGAGCCCAGGACCTCGTGCTCAGCAGTCACACGAGGTAGTCGCTCATTATAAAGGAAACTGGATGTCATTGGATTAGTATTGTTTTTGTAACAGGTTTTATCATTACGTAATTTCTCCGACCCGTGTTAAGACAATTAGCTTTTGCGAGTAGGTAAATCATATTATATTAATAGCATCAAAGGGTAATTGGGTCTTGAAGTAATCTTATATTAAACGTTGTTTGGTTATATTAAACCTCACGATCGGGTACCTAATTGCAACAGACTTGTTCGAGGGAACTTTACACGTGTACGGAGCCATACAAGTCAACGGAGCTATTAAAGAAAATAAGTACTAGGATAGGATTTTTGTACACTTTTATTGTACGTTATTTTTGTTTCTTTTGACAATTATTTAAAACCTCGAGTAGCTATACCTATCTGTAACTTAGTGTCGTAATTGATCTCACAGGAACTCGTTATTTTCCTATGTAAATAACTTTTTTAAAATTATGTGTCACCTTTAGAGACACAATCTTTATTTAAACTTCGCTCCACAAAAGGAATTTCTCCTGTGTCGTAGGTGCGTTTCACAAACATGAAATATCACATACATAAACACGCAGAGTCGGGTCAAACATTTGCGGCTCGCACATTTTTTTTGTCAAAGCATGTATTTAATCTATGTCACTCTCTAGCCTAAAAACCGTCTCTGCAGAATTTAATGTCCATCCGTTGGTTTCTTCCTGCGTAAAAGACAATTCAACAAAAACACTTTCACATTATACTTTTTTTATGTATATAAGATAATAAAATACATAACATCACGCCTGTATTCCCGGAAGGGTAAACAGAGGTGTACATATGTATAGTACAACCACATTACGTCAGTTATAGAAAAACCAAGTAATATTTTGCCCGACCCGGGGTTCGAACCCAGGACCTCGTGCTCGAGCAGGCGCGCTTAGCAACCACTAGACCAACGAGGCAGGCAGGATAATAAAATAAGGAGATAATAAAACCTACAATATCTTATTATACATCTACATTATTACTTGCCTTGACTGATTCATCAACGCAGAGATGACCGTTTGTATGGAAGTTAGACACTTTCAATGATAGAAACACAAAATTTCGTACACCTGCTACTGATCTCAAATAAATGAATGCGTGTATCGGGGTTTTGCAAAATGTATCCCCTATGGGGGTAAATATAAGTTTACATACAGGGTTCGTTACCTTTGCAGGAAGAGGCATGTAATTTTATATTAAAGCTTCTTAGTTGATTTCTTAGGAATTATTGACAAAAAATAGAATTGAAATGATTAACGCAAGCGTAGCCGCGGGTCAAAGCTAGTACTACTATGTATAGGTATGTAACCATCGTCTTTATCTAATTTAAGTGATCAATAAGAAACGTAAGATTCTTATTACAACAGTTCTAAGAATGGGTGTGGTCTGTGGTATATACCTACGACATACCAAGGTTAACTTAATTTTACGACACTGGAATCATACACTATGCCGAAGTCTGTGATGCTACGAAGATTTTCCGAACACACGCAATTAAGATAAGATAAAGATAAAAATAATTTATTCAATATAGACTCAATTTTAATTACTTTTGGAACGTCAAATACATAAAGGCAGCCCCCAAAAACACCCGTCCATCACCACTTTATAGTTCTATAGCTAAGTAGTAGAAACGGCGCAACAAAGTACCCAGCAGTACAATCTGCCTGTAAAAATAGCGATGGATATTGTGTCTAGAACTTCTTGATGCAATGCCATCACATAAATAGCTATTAAAAAAGTTAAATCAGCAGGAAATACTAATAAAAACAAGAAAATGTATGATGTTTAGAAATTTACTCAAATTGCTTCCAACCATCAAATCAACTTGTAAAGAGGTGAATAAAAGTCACTCAGAGTCAGAAAGCAGAATTTCCATTGCTACAGTTTATTACCTTTTCATTATAGGGGGCCTCGACTACTTAGGTCTCGGATTCAAGCAAATGCTGTAATGAGACTTGGCGGTTTAAATCGTTTAGGAAATTTAATGTCTTATTAAAATGAAGTGTTTAATTTAAATAAATTATTTCTGCTTATAACACGTATCTTAGCTTAATATTTACTGCATAAGTATGATTATTTAAGTTGGTCGACTTCGACATTTAATAAGAATAGGATGTATAAACTTGTAGATAGATAATAACTAAAGGTGCGGAACGCGTCGGTTTTAATTACGGCAGTCACCCTTAATCCTACCTGACAAGTCTTTAGCACTGGTTCTTATGTAAGCTGAATCTTAATTTTTTTTAATATATAAATATTACACAGGTTTTAAAACAAATCCTAAAGTCTCCTTAAACAGTCAATAAGTTCAATTCAGACCCGAAACAAATTGTTAATGTAAAATGTATAAAAAGTATCAGAGAGATAAATTGCACTATCTTGATATTATTTAAATACATAAACATGATAAAGATTGTTTTAAATTATATTTTGCATTTACAAGATTTCGAAGAAATATCTATCATCTATATATTATGGTAGGTATTTTTCAAATATATTTTTAATTGAATAGGAAGTTATCAAAGTTTGTATCAAATAAATTACTCTGAAAAAAAAGGAAAGGTGTGGTGATTTTATAAAAAAACAGAGCATTGACACTTTAATAATTAGAGTACTTATCATTTTAAAATAAATAAAATGAATTACTGTTATTACCTACCTTTATAAAGTAATATTAAAAAAATTAGACCATCTTCAATCACTTGTCACTCAACTCCACTATAATTCACACGCATTTAAATGAAAAAAAAATGTTGCTAAACCTTTTACACACTTTCCAAACTCTTATAAAGGTAAAATTTTAAAAATGAATATTTAAAATAAGTAAATAAATATATAGATCACTTTTTACTGGTAACGGAAACTTATTTTTGAGAATTTCGGCGTTGTAGACGCGTGGCGGAAAACCGGTAAAGCGGCGTTCGGGAGGCGGGCGTTTGGCGCACAGCGAGTAATATTCTGGCTGGCCGGTAGGTCGCGGCGCGGGATGCCACGCCGGGCGGCCTCTCTCCGCACGACAATCACACAGCGCCCACTGAAGCTTTCCTATTCTATTATCTATCGAGCTTTCAATCAGAGAAATGAAAAATATTTCATTCTAGAGTATAGTAATATTTCATTTTAGAGTCATTTGTTGACGCCAAAACGACGTCAAAACAGTCAATCAATTAAAAACAACAGCACACCCGAAAAAAATATGTAATAAATGAACCTAAAAAGTGAAACTGCTTTCTGTGAGCTTTTATAACCTATTACAATGTTTTTTAATTATTTATTCTAAGTAGACAAAATATAGTACACAAAATAACAAACATATATTGAAAGACATAAACTTTTTATACGTAGGCAAGCTCAATTTTGTGTTGAGTTTTTCTACAGTGAATGTTGTATTTAACGGATTGCATAGTCACCACCGTAAACCGCGAGCTGATTTTGAAGAAAATTGCGGCGAGATTTAAACAGAATAAATCACGAAACCACAAACCATAATAAGCCAAAAATAGTTTTATAGCAGTAGCATTAAATAATAAATATGCATTTCATCTGATTTCAACATTTCTCAAATGTCAGAAGCAAAAGATTTAAATGCAATATAATTATAGTGATCTAGTAAAAGTCCAACATCGGATATTTTTGCAATGCAAATTATTTATGTTGGTTGAATCAGTATTGCATGGTGTTTATCTACTCTCGTCATCCGTGTAAGTTCAAACGGCGTATAACATTATAAAATACCAACAGACAGTTACTAAACACTTTACCTAGTATTTTTAGAACATCTGTTTCGCTTTCCACAAACCGCTTTTAATCGTGTTTTTATAAAATTCATCAAATATGTTTATATCAAGCGATGAACGCGAGTTACTATTGAATAAGGCAAGTCATGAAGTGGCCGCAAATTATCAAACACTCGTGTAGAGCAGTGTGGAAGGTAGCTGGTTGGTGTGTGCGTATGTTTGTGTATGTGCGTGGTCGTGTGTCTATGTATGTTTGCTAAAGGTTTCAAATTAGCGTACATGCTATGAATCCTCGCTACATTTTAATATTGCCACCCAAATATTTGTTATAGGCTCGCATCACAGATATCTCTCCTATTGATCATAGTCCGATATTATTTGCGAAAAGATAAAATACCTTGCGTTATACTTCCATGATAAAAAAGATAGTAACACGACTTACTTTATAGCAGAAATCGGAACCACTATCGGATAATTTTGATTTATCAAGGTGCGGAAACCATTTTTTAAACACGCCTCACTAATATATCAATTTAAATTGATAGTCTGAAGAAGACATATTCCTTAGTCACAATAAAAAACACGTAAAGGATAAGAGTTGTGTTTATTAAAATCAATAAGGAGTAGGAGGTACTATATAATATATGCTTATATATAGGTAAAAGTACCAATATAGTATAATGCTTAGTCATTGGTTAGTGGTTCGCGGCTATATCTCGGTATCTTAGCGTTCCACACAGTGTACAGACAAGTTTACTCGGGAGATCCCGAATATGTAAAACAAGGAATGGTTCGACGTTCGACCCTCAATAAATCATAGAGTTCGTTATTTTGACAGTTAATGTACAAAAGTATAGATTCTTTGAAATACTTTTTTGTAAATATAAAATTATAAGAACTTTTAAATAAAGATCAATCTTGGGATTCATATGTCCACTCATCGAAAAATAAGATTTATGAAATCTATATTACAGTCAAACACGAATAAAGTGTAATTCACAGTTATCTATTCTTCACAAACGTCTTAGGAATTAAACGTTTAGGTATATGAATAATCTATTTCTAAGAGAAGGTATTACTTATCAAGTTGAGAGCACCTGTGACCCCCAAAGAGGTGAATGCATAAAGTTCTACGTAGTTCAATATCTAGGTCACATCAAATTCTTGTCAACTGATTTTACTTAACTCTTATGCATTAGAGCACAACGTAATACAGCTCTAGACATTAAGGCACGTACATATTTTGTAATTTGTTGTGGAATACAAAATAACAACAACACATGCACTACATCTATATTAATAATCTGTTACAACACCTATAACTCAAGAACTGCTGGACCGATTTTCATGATTGTTGATTTGTTGGATTTGTCTTCACCCCGAATAGCAAACATTTACGATAAAATTCACCAAGTAATTATTTTTCTAATTTAATTATTATTTTAAATTAATTAGGTTTGGTACCGTTAGCCGTGTGGTATCCGGCTTAGAATTGACCACCCCCTCTCCTCCCGTGGGTGTCGTAAGAGGCGACTAAGGGAAAAAAATCCAGTAGATGGGCAGCAGCGTCTTCTGTAACTTAACCACCAATACTGCCCAAGCCGCACTTAATCCCCAAGCCGCTCGCCAAGCGTGGGGATTATGGCCCCCCCCCCAAATGACAGACAGAACGGCGCGACGGCCCCCAGTACCCGGCAGCTCCTCTATCCCTGGCTATGGTAGCGGGCCAGGTAACGGAGGAGCAGGGGGTGCTAAGAATCCCCGGTGGATTTCTCGCTACCACCCCCACCGGACCTTGGCCCTGGCAACACACAACGTCCGCACGCTCCGGACTGACGAGAAGATTGTCGAGCTGGAGGAAGAATTGAGCAGGTTACGTTGGGACATCATAGGATTATCTGAAATCCGACGAGAGGGGCAGGATACGATAATCCTTGATTCCGGCAACGTGCTCTTCTTCCGGGAAGGAGACCGAAAGTCCCAGGGTGGTGTTGGGTTTCTCGTCCGTAAGTCTCTCATTAACAACGTGGTAAAAGTCGATAGTGTGTCAAGCAGAGTAGCATACTTGATACTCAGAATTACCGACCGGTATTCGTTGAAGGTCATCCAGGTATATGCGCCGACCTCGACACACCCTGACGATGAAGTAGAGGCTATGTATGAGGAGATCTCTGAAGCCATACATACCTCCGAATCCTACTTCACCGTTGTTATGGGAGACTTCAACGCTAAGGTGGGCACTAAGAATGGCGATGAGTTGAGAGTAGGGTCGTTCGGATATGGGCAGCGGAACCAGAGGGGCCAGCGGCTGGTCGACTTTATGGAGAAGGAGGAACTCTATTTGATGAACTCCTTCTTCCAGAAGCGACCATCCAGGAAGTGGACGTGGATAAGCCCCGATGGTTCAACCAAAAATGAGATCGACTTCGTCATGACAACCAAGAAGCGTATATTCAGTGATGTCTCTGTGATCGGGAAGGTCAAAACCGGTAGCGATCATCGCATTGTCAGAGGCACACTGAATATCAATATTAAGCTAGAACGGTCTCGTCTGATGAAGTCCACGCTCCGTCCTGCTCCTGCCCAAATCCAGAACCCCGAAACCTTTCAACTCGAACTGCGTAATCGTTTCCAGTGCCTAGCCGAATGCGAAACAGCGGACGAGATAAACAACGGGTTTGTGGAAGCTGTCCAAGCAGTGGGGTCCCAGTTCTTTAAGACCCCACGCCGAAGAAAACCTCAAAAGCTCTCCAATAAAACCATTAGACTAATGGAAGCCCGGAATGAGATGAGATTGCAATCTTCAGCTGATATGTCGGAATACGGCCATCTCAATAGGCGGATTTCAAACTCCACGCGATCTGCGCTCCTTTAATACTAACCGTATAAAGGACGCAATAGAGCGGAACCAAGGCTCCAAAGTGTTCGCGAGGAATTCCTCTATTGGGAAAAGCCAAATGACGAAGCTGAAGATCGACGATGGCAGTATCATCTCATCCAAACCGGAGATATTGAGAGAGCTGGAGAGGTTTTACGGACAGTTGTACACTTCGACACGGAAACCCGTTGTCGGTTTGGCTCAGGACTCTAGGGCTAAACTGACCCGACATTACACCGAGGTCATCCCAGACATCAGCCTGTACGAGATTAGAGTGGCTCTGAAACAGCTTAAAAACAACAAGGCGCCGGGTGATGACGGAATTACAACAGAGCTTCTGAGAGCGGGTGGAAAACCGGTACTTTTAGTCCTCCAGAAGCTATTCAATTCCGTCATACTCGAGGGTACTACGCCAGAAGCATGGCACAGGAGTGTGGTGGTGCTCTTCTTCAAAAAAGGTGACAACACCTTATTGAAGAATTATAGACCCATCTCGCTCCTGAGCCATGTGTATAAGCTGTTTTCGAGAGTCATTACGAACCGTCTCGAACGCAGGCTTGACGACTTCCAGCCTCCCGCACAAGCCGGCTTCCGAAAAGGCTTTAGCACCATAGACCACATCCATACGCTCCGCCAGATTATACAGAAGACCGAGGAGTATAATCGGCCACTGTGTCTAGCGTTTGTGGACTATGAAAAAGCCTTCGATTCTATCGAAACCTGGGCTGTATTGCAGTCCCTCCAGCGATGTCATATCGACTATAGGTATATCGAGGTGTTGAAGTGTTTGTATAGTAACGCCACCATGTCAATTCGGCTACAGGACGAGAGTACGAAACCAATCCAACTGCAGCGTGGTGTGAGACAGGGAGACGTTATCTCTCCGAAACTGTTCACAAATGCGTTGGAGGACGTTTTCAAGCTCTTGGACTGGAACGAGTTCGGCATCAACATCAATGGCGAATACATCACTCACCTTCGTTTTGCCGATGATATAGTTATTATGGCGGAGTCGCTGGAGGAGCTTAATACTATGCTCAGCGACCTCAGTATCGTCTCCCAACAGGTGGGTCTTAAAATGAACATGGACAAGACAAAGATCATGTCCAATGTCCATGTCGCACCTGTACCGGTTGTCGTTGGGAACGATACCCTCGAAGTTGTCGACCACTACGTCTACTTAGGACAAATTGTTCAGTTAGGCCGGTCCAACTTCGACAAAGAGGTCGCCCGAAGAATCCAACTCGGATGGGCAGCGTTCGGGAAACTACGCGACATCTTCTCGTCCAAAATTCCGCAGTGTCTGAAGACGCAGGTCTATGACCAGTGTGTGTTGCCAGTGATTACGTATGGCTCAGAGACGTGGTCGCTAACGGTTGGCCTTTTGGAGAGGCTCAGAGTCACTCAACGAGCTATGGAGAGAGCTATGCTCGGGGTTTCTTTGCGCGACAGGATCCGGAATACGGAAATTCGCCAAAGAACTAGAGTTACCGACATAGCTCGAAGAATATGCAAGTTGAAGTGGCAATGGGCAGGCCATATCGCTCGAAGAACCGATAACCGCTGGGGAAGAAAGGTTCTCGAGTGGCGACCATGAACCGGAAGACGCAGCGTTGGCAGGCCTCCCGCCAGATGGACCGACGATATCGTCAGAATTGCGGGCAACCGGTGGATGGAATTGGCAAGCTGTCGTTCTTTATGGCGTTCTAAGGGGGAGGCCTTTGTTCAGCAGTGGACGTCTTCCGGCTGATGATGAGGTTTGGTACTTTGCTATCTTTCGCAACTGATAGCTCACATGACGCTGCTTTCCCGGCCAGGAAAACGTCTGCCCGCTAGTATCATATAACTCACTAGAAATGTCAGTAAAACTTTCATCTAGTTACTTACCGGTCTATCGATCAGCTACGTCATTAGACAGGTTTATTCGAGATCGCATCTAAACAATGTGTCTGAAACACTAAGCTAGAAAAATCGCAGTTTGAATCTTGGTTTGAACGTACGATAAACGATATGCAAATGGAAATGTTCTGGACGAATTTACGATGCTACAAAAATGTAAAGAGATACCATTACATAAACTAGCAACTAGTCCGCCCTTTGGATAATAATATCTATGGGCTAAACATGAGCCCATTTAAACAGAGGCAAACAGTTTAACTTTTTTTACTTAGAGTCGAGATGTCGATGCTCCTAAGGCACCAATGATTGTGTGATATCTAGTGTTAAATCTAGGCGCATGAAGCAGTGATATTTTATGTCTTATTAAAAACTCCCACACATACAGGATGATTGCCCGTGTAGACCAGAGTTACTACACAACTACATACACTGTAAACTATATTTTATGCATACAGATTAATAACCTACGACTCGGACCTCAGACATCCTATGTAAATAATCTAAATGTAAGCTCTATAGAAGCCCGCAACCAAGAGGACAAGGTGCAAAACGGTCAAAAATCTAATTCAATGTTAACGCTATAAGATAATAATATTTTACTTTATCACTAAGTTAACTACTCATAAATATCCACGAACGACATTCGACCGTCCTGTGTTCCCGTATAAATCCTCTGTAGTTTATTGCAGCAAAATTTTATGAACACATTATTTTTAGAGTTCTGTTGCCCAAATACAAAAACAAAAAAAAGACATAAGTAAAATTGTAATAAAAATAAATTAACAATCCAAAGTAAGAAAAGAAACAAAAAACCATTTCTCGAAACCAATATAATTTTCTATCGATACGAAAGCCTATAAAAGCCGAATCGCTGGTAATCTGACAGGATTTAGATTATACGTTGCCACGAACAGCTACAACGTTTAGTTGGAATTTTAAATTATTTTATGTCAATATTCTAAGAAATATTGAAAAAATTAAGGTCATCACATATGGAAATTATCCATGACGTACAGACATCGCGTATGGTGGGTTTAATAGAGGTATGCTTATAATTTCCAATGGGAATTATCGGCACAAAGTGACAAGAAATTAATTTGTAATTTTATGCTAACTACTGGTAGGTATGTGAATTCTGTATTCTTAATTAGGTATCTTATGTCTTATGTCCCTCATTTTACTAATTATGCTATAGGTCCAATGTATGGTCCGAGCTTAATGCCATTAACCAGGCATAAATTTAGACCCCGTAATAGAAAAACCCAATAATCTCACGACCTGGAAATCAAACCTGGGACTTATATATTCGATATTTATTGTGATTAACTGTCTAATCTTCAACTATTTTTATATCTACAAATGAATTCCATCGTTTTATGTATATGTTTTTAACATTGCTACGTCAACATTGCTACGACGGCCAATATTGCTACGACAGTCAATATAGCTACGTCAGCATTGCATCGACGGCCTATATAGCTACGACAGCAAACATTGCTATGACAGCCAATATTTTTACGTCAACATTCCTACGACGGCCAATATTGCTACGACAGGCAACGTTGCTACGAGACAAGTTGGATCCGAACTAACTCATATATTTTTTGTTGAGTACCTCCTGAAGTCGTATATTATTTTCAGTGTCCTTAACAAATTAATAATATATTTCGCAAAAATACAAGATAAAATTTATGATGTAAATTGTTAATGCGCATTGTTTTAGATTTATTGCAAAATTCATCTTCTAACAAACTTGAACAGTGAGCTATCCATTTGTGAAATTGAAATGAAATGGCAACTGCTACGGAAGCCATAGTATGTGCACAACAAGCACTTAGCCGAATTTATCCATCCCATAAATATTTTTCCTCATCATAAGTTTTACCTTTTTCCAACGCCAGATGAATTTATTTCGCATCAACCCAGATTAGATAAAAATAAGAAACGAAGCGTAGTCTCTGCAACTCCATTATTATAATATTTAAATAGTTTGTGTATCCTTGTTTCTAATATAATTGTAAGAACAGAATTCATTTATTGGTTATAGCTGTTCTAGAAAAGTAAGGAATAGAATTGGCTCGGAATTTAATTGTCTAATTGAACTTAAAAGGAATAATAAGTTGCGCCCTCAAGTTACCACTTAGCGCTATAAACGCTACGCATATGATAAAATGCAACATTTATGGCTATGGAACCAAAAAAATCTATCATACAGAAACGAGACATTAGCTTAAACGAGACCATGAAAAAAAAATGCACATTTCACTATTTTTACACAAATACCAGCGGATAGCTTTTAGCCTTTTTTTTATACTGGTGCCGGCAAATAGGTTCCTTTTTCTATCCAGATATTACTTAACTATGATCACTTTGTAATAGTCTGAGCGGAATGATCCATGGTAAAAATATTGATTATACTAACAGTTTGTAGGCAACTTTTTATTTAACCAATTATTTAGTTCTTTTCTGTAAACAAAAAGTAGGTTTAAAAATAATGGTAGAAATATTTCACCATTCAACAATGAATAACGAAGGATGGCGCCAGATAATTCTGCAAGGAATCAACTGAAAATAACTTTCTTAGATAAGTATCCTAGGCACACAAGTTAAAAAAACAAAGATTTATACTTATTCATTTTTCTTCAAAGAAAGTCACACTCATTTTATATGTGGGACGACGTTTTAAAAAAAGAAAAAAAAAACCTGATTATGTAAATTCTAAACGGTGGTTTTGTCATTGACTGCACCGAATTTATTTGAAGAGAAAACATAACCGAGCAATTTGCTACACCTTTATCTTTTACATTTACAAGCTACAGCATCTAAGTGCACTTATAACATCATAACATAAGAGATAGCTGGATGGAGATCAAATTATGTAGGTCTGTGTATTATTACTGGCTCGTCCCTCGCTCATGTCGACTAGAACTTTGCGAAAGAGGACAACGTGGAAATATTTACGCGCGAACTATGAGAATAATTATAATCAGGCTTCAATTCTGCCATAAGTAGGTACTATTAAAAATATTAAGCTTTTTTATTCACGACTCCGATTGGACCAGTCACTTTAGATAGCGGTAATTAAAAAGCAATACATAAATAACACCTACCTGTTATGTTCCCAAATATACGAATCACGGCGAATATTTCGACGTAAAGCCTTGACCTGACATAAAAAACAATGCCTACCCTTTTTAAACTTGTAATAAATCTGTCGACAACACGAATACGTGTTAACAAGCGACAATTTAATGATGATGATAACGGTATGCTGGTGGTTTACATACCGCATTTTTATGCAGAAGGTTGCAAGTCCAAACATAGGCATTAGGATCAATGTGACTTTCTAACAGACTTCAAAAATGGAAGAGTTTCCCAATAGTAGTAATTTTTTGTTAATTTAGTAAAATCGCACTTATATCGGCCATCCGAAGTATTTTTTTAAATATGTTTATATTATAAAGTTGCACCTGGACTTAGTTGCAATATTATTTGTTTCAACACAAACCTGTAATGCCATATTCAAATAAACAAATCCGCGATATTCTAACAAAATATATTTCATATTTCTATTCTTAGGGGTAGTATATCCAAAATAGCTTATACATTTTTATTATTTTTAGTGTTTGTTTATTTTGATTTATAAATCAAAATATTACATTTTATTAGCTTAGCAAATAAAATACCAGCCTCCTTATAGGTACAATCTTTCAAGCTCGACAAGCCACATAAGGAAAGAACTTCGAAAATCGCTCAAACACGTTCTTTTTTCCTTCTAATATAAATAACTGACATTTAATTTAATTAATTTAGCTCCATTGTGGGATGAATTTCTTCGGTTACTGGCCCTATTAGGGATGGAATGTCCCATATAATTCGTAACACGTGTTTATATATTTCTAATATTGAATTTTATTGCCCGAACTTTTAATATACCAGATTCCCCATTTTAACTTTAATTTGCTTTTTTACCCTCTTAATGGTAAAACTTGCGATGCCGCATAAATATGTACTTTTTTCTTTGTAACGTAATTTATTTTTACGTTTTTTTGTAAATCTACGTGGACAGAGTTGTTTCTATTTACAACCGGATCCTAAATTAATTCAATAAGCACCTACTTTATTATGAAGTGAAAATCATTTCATATACATTTTATTCAGCTGAGCCTTAACTAATTTTTTAGCTTTACTTGATGTAATTTCTGGAAATTTTCCGGCTTTATCGGTGCGACCGATTTCTTTTCCCTAGACACGGTGACCTCAATATTTGTTAAATTATTCGACTCTTCCTTCAAGGCCCGTACAATCCCAAAGTTACAATCCCTTGGACATAGTGCTCTCGTAATTGGATTTTTTTTCATGCAAATCATCTAAAAAAGTGTTTGTTTAATACTAAGATAGCATTGTAGTTACCAAGCGTTTTTATTTTATTTGAATAATTTCATCATAAGGCACAACGAATCATAAAGTAAGCCAATCGAAAAAATTTGCTGGATCGATTCAGAAAGTCTTAGCATCACAAATAATTACCGGCCGTCGGCCACTTCGTTGGTCCGTATATTATATTATGCTCTCTTCAATCCCCGATCTTATCCCATTCTATTAATGTGACCGAGCCATCGTAGTCCGTAAGCTTCTAGTTCTTCTTGTTCCACTCCAATCACTGGAGATCGAATATCAGCCTTGAAAATGTATCTTTGTCTTTAGCGATGTGAAACAATTCCGCAGCGCTCGTAACTCCAGTCCATTCTCGAATATTTTCAAGCCAGGATTTTTTCCGTCGACCAATCCGTTTTCCCGCAATTTTGCCCATCACTATTAGTTGCAGAAAACTGGAACTTTCGAGTCTAAAAACATAACCGAGGCAAGCTATCTTTCTTGTTTTGATAAATGATAAAATATTTTTATTTAGCAAATAAGTTTACAGGAAACACATGTCATATTTTTTTACTAGATAGCGCGGCATGTCCTGTTTGGCTTCGTATGAAAAGAAATGCCGAAACAAACTCAGGGGTCAAAAGGTCTCTTTTAAAGTCAAGACAAGTATAATAAATTTATATGAGAGCAGCATAAGTGGGAGATGTCTGAGATGTGGTCTATTAAACAAAAACCACAGCGAGTTTGACTTTGATCGTACAACCCGAAAGACAGGGCCGAACGCATGAAATACTGCCAGACAACTATAAGAAAATAATGTATATAGAAAAAAATGAAGAAAAACCTACACTGCTCACATTTTCAATTTTAATTTGTACAATTTAGGCCGTCTGAGATGGTCTTTTCGATAGTCTGCATTAACTTGCGGTTATTTCTAATGCCAAAACGAATTCATTATTTGTGCACTTTTAAAACAAAACAAGAAAAACAACTGGAACATACCGCCACGACGGAAAACAATTTATCTTGGAGACCCACATGGCATTGGACAGTGACAGACAGTGACGGCGATGCCATGGTTCCGAAGACCCAGTACGGATGCTACTACATCTAAAGTGCTAATAAATCATTTCCATGAGATTTTAATTCAACTGGCATCCATACCAAGATACGAGTAAATAAATAATAAAAATGTATATAACTTCGGACATGGCTTGAGCTAAATTTCTTTTTTGTATTGATTAGTAATACCTTGCGTTATTTACAAAATTCTTGTCGTTCAGACCAAATATGTTATTTTTCACTAGTTTGCGAAGACTATCATATTTTCTTTTCCGGTATCTTACTGGAAAAGTTTTGACTGTTCAACAAAAGCATTGGCAGACAGTAGTAGTTGTAGTACCTACTTGTAAACTGAGTAGCCTTTTACCAGGAATATCTACGTTGTAAAATACTGTTTTGCTCAATATCCATTTTTGCAGTTTTAAAAATACATAGTCTAAGATAGAAAATGCAATGTTTTTGCAAAGGATGGTGCAATGCGTTCTTTGTATGTATACAAACATTATGTATGTGTATAACCCGTTTTACTTCGAGGATAAAATAAGTCTCATGAGGTCCATGTGATGATGTGATTTCGTTATAGGTATATTTATTTAGACTTGTTGCTGTAAGCTTATACGCAAAAACGAAGAAAACATTATGTTATACCTACTATGCAATCCTAACAAAGAAAATAAACTTACAAGTTTAGAAATGTTTTTTACATATGTTAACATAACATGACATCACGCCTGTATTCCCCGAAGGGGTAGGCAGAGGCGCACATATGGTACACCACATTTCGCCAGTTATGTTTTAGGTCCCAATGTAAAAGGGGGCGAGCCTATTGCCATCAACCGGGCACAAATCCAGGCTCCGTGCTGTTACTGAGAATTACCTAATGGAAAAATCCAGTAACACGTTGCCCGACCCGGGGTTCGAACCCAGGACCTCGTGCTCAACAGACGCGCTTAGCAACCACTAGACCAACGAGGCAGTCTATACAACATAACATATGTTAATTGCTTTGTTTTTGCCCCTCATACTTCTGTGAATTTAATCTGTTAAAATCGTGCGTATGCACAAATTTTTCCACTGTTTAATCCGCAAAATTTGCATAAATGTGCAATTCATATTATGAATGTAAACCGTTACCCGTTATATGAATGTAAATTGTAACGGGTTTAGCGATTACACATAAGAAACGGAAAATAATAGTTTTAAAAGTGTATTTTTTTTTTATGAAGACTAGGTATTTCTCTTTCCAACCGCGCAAAGTACCTAGTACTATTATTATGTTTTAAGCCATGCATATTAAGCAGCGGAAAAATCTGGGGCTTAGAACCTATGTTAGACGAAGGCAATGTAATTATTTTGGACACAAATATACATACCATACGTCATGCTAACCGCAAATCCAAAAAATTGTAAAAAAGGTCTATGTAATCCTGCAATTAAATTAATTTATATGTGGAGTTAAACGTTCGTTATTCATTGCAGTCAGTATAATTGGAATACGGCTCACGTATAAAACTCGACCGCAGCTCTTGACATCGTTTACAGGTCTCTCGCGTAAAACGTCCTTATGAAGAAGAGCGGTAATTTTGGAGGCTATCTAGGCAATATATTTTTTTAAATTAAATCACTGGAATTCATATTTCATACAACTTCCTAAAGTTATGAGGTCCCAAGCGTCATTATTAAATTACACACATTTAAAACCTATTCTTTTTATTGAAGATTGAATAGCACGAAAAGTTTATCACTATGTTTTTATTTTCCACTTTTGAGGTTGAATTTGGCTTGCTAACGTGCAATTAAAAACAGAAATTGAAGCAATAGCCGTTGTGCTCCCGACAATTTTAAACCGCACGTACGCAACTAACAGCTATTTTTGTCGCGTCGGAGATCGCTCTCGGAAATAACTCAATTTCTCTCTAGATCCTTGTTTAAATTTTGAAGCTGTGTCCTGATATTCGGAGGGTAGTGAGGCTAAATAGAAAATCCAACGGAGGATTGTTTTTGGCAAGAAATAAATCATAACTGTTACACTTGATATGACTTTTTGTGTCTTTCTTGCATGTTGCCACGCTAGGCTTAAATCTCAATTGCTAAAGGAAACTTGAAAAATGATGGACACGAGCGGGACTCGAACCCGCGACTTTTGCCGTACCGTAGTTTCCAACAGATAATACCTGACGTCACCCTTAAGACGTAAATACTAAAAGGGAACTTGAAATTTGATGGATGCGAGCAGTATTACGCTTGACTTAAAAAAAAGTAAACCATACAAACAATTATAAAAACCATTAAAACATAAAAAAAACATTCTGTAACGGCTGGTATAGGCAGGAACCATTATAATTATATCTTTTGGTACATTAAGTGCCTTCTCGTCTATGTTTTTGTTAACAAGTTTAACAGTATGTTCAATCAAGCGGGTATAATTAATGGGTAATACAAGACAAATGTGTGCGAACCCAAGACACAGTGCATACTAATTGTTCAATACAAAGATAATATTCAATCTTAATTAGAACCGTACGTCATTTTGATTTAGTGTTTGGTTGATTTTCTCATATCACATCGCTATATTGGCACTCGTAAAATTAGAATTAAAATAAGAATTAATCATAGTATGCGTAACAGTCCCTTCTGGAATGGTCAGGCAAAATTCTCTTCAACTGATTGTAGGCAAGCCAAAAATTCCCTCTATTTCAGGATTTAAGTTAGAAGTTAAGATGATTTATGTAACCTGTCATAATAAAAGTGTTGTTCAGTCGAGCCGCAGACAGCTCCGACATGAATTAATAATAAACAAACAAAATATTTCCTGAACGAAGAAACAACAGCAACAACTGAACTGAGAAGGTAGAGAGGTATGTCAAAGTTAAGGAAAATATGTATCTCAGTGTATCTCTCAATTTCTCTTTGAAAACTTTAGCTTAGTTTGTTTTAAAGCTCTTATTCTAGTCATTTTTATTCATTGAGATAGTAACAGTAATGTTGGCTGGATAAATAGCG
Source organism: Abrostola triplasia (assembly GCA_946251915.1). Classification (NCBI taxonomy): domain Eukaryota; kingdom Metazoa; phylum Arthropoda; class Insecta; order Lepidoptera; family Noctuidae; genus Abrostola; species Abrostola triplasia. The sequence goes on along the minus strand of OX276428.1, from coordinate 7,897,424 downwards.
GTTTGGGGTGTAAACGAAACAAGTCAAGGATTCATTACCATTGTGGTCTCAAGATATAGTTGGTTAATGGTGTTAGAAGTTTAGGCGTATATCTCAAAGACAATCTCAAAGAAAGCTATATGTAGCGTTTAAAACGTTAATATACACTTGAAACTCGTCAACATAAACTACAACAGATTTAAAAAAAGTAACTTGAGCCATCTAAAAACCGGCCTCTATAAGTTAGGTACTATTAAAGATATATTTTTAACACAAACTTTTAAATCAAAAGTACCATAATATTGTATTGGCACCTATCTAACTATGCAAAATTTCATTTCAATCGGATGTCAAAAAGTGGTTCTATTTTAGATTACTAGATTTGACCTAAACAAACACATACATACTAACAATCATTGCAAGTTAAATAAAAGCTTATAATATTATTTTATATGAAATGAAATTCGTTTATTTGTAAATATACTTAGGTGGTTTTGTTAAGCAGGTTGTAATATCTATCGATACTATGTCTGAACTGCCTCTTTGATCTAACATAACCTTTCATCTTTGTACGCGGATTCGTATTAAGGTTTTATAAAACATGGAGGAAAATAAAAATCCCAAAAAAAATATTGGTGCGATTGAAATCCATATTAATATTATAAACGTGAAAGTAACTCTGTCTGTCTGTTACGCCTTCATGACTACGCCGCTGGACAGATTATGATGAACTTTGGCTTTTAGAAAGTTTACGATCCGAAAAAGGTCTACGTAACGCGGGCGAAGCCGCGGGTAATACCTAGTATTATGTACTAACGACACTTTTATCTTTTAGAATCCCTTAACATACTTAAAAGAGGGCTTATTGACATGACTACATCTTGCTTACAACATAGTTCCATATCGTCATCATCATCATCAGCCGGATGACGTCCACTGTTAAACAAAGGCCTCCCCCTTAGAACGCCACAATGAGTTAGTAATTGGTTCCATATAATGGAGATAAAATACGCAATGATAAATACTTGAATGGGACCGTTTTTTATGCCTTTACATACCTAGTTCAGCTGATATATATTTTGTTTGATTTATGTAAACACTACAACACTAACATAATTTACGTCCACAAAAACGCTTTTCATAAAAGGACAAATACCGCAGACTTTCGGTATCAAATTACATAGCCATCTCGGTTTCTAACCGTTATCCAAACACAGCTAATAACCTGAAATTTGATTTGTTTGATTTGAAATTGTCCCTACCGAATTATTATTCAATATTTAATACAATGGTTTGCCTAACCCTAGATAGGTCTGACTTCAGATAAATTGATCGCATCTATCGTTGTAATGGAAATTGAACCCAGAGCAAGCCTCACTCCTCCACTACGTATCTATTGACTTTGCGTCACTAATTGATTTACTGTAAGTCGAATTTCTGCTTAACCGCAATAGAAACTAGGGTTGTGATTCTATGATAAATTAAACAATCTCAATTACTAACCAGATTAATATAAAACTAAAGTATTTCCATTGAATTCCATTATCAATCCGGTCCCTTCTTTTATTTATTCTATTTATTGTTGCATTAATGATTTCAGAATAAGATAAAGGTTTCATTCGTGTTTGATTACTAAAAATTATCTTATTATACAATTATACATAGTCCAGAAGATAATATAATGTAAAACCATACCCCTATATGTTACATAAATTTGGTCTGAATTTTTTGGATAAGCAATAAAGCAATTTTTGTATGCGTGTGGGGAAAGTGGGACTCTGGGCGCTTAATGCAAAAGCAAAATTAAAATAAGCATAACTACTAACCTGACTACTTAGTTTACAAAGTATTTTTGTAATAGTAAGCCTCGCTGGTCTAGTGGTTGCTAAGCGCGACTGCTGAGCACGAGGTCCTGGGTTCGAATCCCGGGTCGGGCAAAGTGTTACTGGGTTTTTCCATTAGGTAATTCTCAGTAGCAGCACGGAGTCTGGATTTGTGCCCGGTTGATGGCAATAGGCTCGCCCCCTATTACATTGGGACCTAAAAAACATAACTGGCGAAATGTGGGTGTACTATATGTGCACCTCTGCCTACCCCTTCGGGGAATACAGGCGTGATGTTATGTATGTATGTAAGATTAGTACAACAAAATAGGGAACCATTGAACGATTATCTTTTATATTCCTTGCTTGTGTATCTATAAGTATTACCGCTCACCCCAAGATCTACTGGTACATGCGCAAGGTATAATACATATCAATATAATTTCATAACTTTTAACTACGTAACTTCGTAAAGAAAGTTTAATATATTCCTCTTAAAGCAAAAATAATAATGCTAACAAAGTACAGAAATATTGGTAGGTACTTATTTTACGTTGTTAGAAAATCTTATGTCAGCCGGATTTGTAACTTTCACAAGAAAGGTTGTACACTTTTTCTATTCGCACCAAAATCTCTCAACGACTCAAAGGTTTGCTGTAAGAGATCTCAATTGTGAGTTAAGCTCGCCCTTGTACATACAATTTTATATTGTTATTCTGTTGATATTTAAGTTATGTGTACCTATACAATAAAGAATTAAGAATGAATATTAACCCAGCACCAATTTCAACACTCACTTTCTTACTTATACTAAAGTACAGCTGTCTAGTAAGTATAACCGGTAAATGGTAATAGACGCTCCCCGTATTACACGGGACCGAAGCATTTTGTCACAGTTTAATAGACAAATATGTAGACCCCTGCGTACCCTTTTAGGCTACATTAATTACGCAGTCTTCTATTTTGCTAAAGATTCGCTAGTCAGAAACCTAAGTTTATTTTTGTATAAGTAAAATGTATTATACGGTGGACATATTCGGGAGGTTAAAACATTGAGCTCTGCCTTTACACCTATTTCCTTTTAACTTTAGCCGCAACGTACCACACTCAATCCATACTAAAAGTGTTTGGTTTATAAATGAACATGTGGTATCCTTTTATTTCGTATTTTAGGTACAAACCAAAAATAAAACTATAAGGTTTTTTTTACTGAAATAATATTTAAAGTAGATCTCTACTACACGGCAGTAGAGAATAAAATAAATACTTAATATTATTTGAAACTGTGTGAGGATCGTACAATTGGTCGGCGTCACTATAAACTTAAAACATTTCATAAACCTTCATTTTTTGATAAAGTAGTTTTATATCTTAAACTAAGATGATATGAGAGCAAAACTACAATTGTGAATCGAGATTTTTATTTTACATTTTATGTAAACATCTAGTAATAATAACAGTACGAGGATAGCGCAAATGTATGATAAACTTAGAGCCGTGCTTTTAATTAATAACGTCGTCAGACAAGACTGAAGTGCACAGCCCAGCGCTTGCTAATTAAAATTCACTATAACCTCCTCAATGTTTACCTTCTCAAGAAATCTGTTTGCGTGCACCTTATTATTATAAAATAATTATGATCATGAAATTAGCCAGTCGTCTCTAACTGCGAAATAACTCAGTTATTTACTATATATGGCGGATTGTGTAGTTTGTACATTGATGCAGTCACGTGACATTGTAGCTGAACTAGACGTATTTGGTAAAACTTTAAAATGTTTAACTTGTTTCAAAGCTGGCGTATAACATTCATAACTTTAAAAGCGCTTGTTTTTTTATAACATGCATATTTTTGTTACAACTACTAGAGACCAGAGACTAAACGAATTATACATAAGTCGTCCGTGATTGTTTAGGCGATTGATTGATTAACTATACGAAGATTCTATGACGTAATTACGGTTTTAACCTTCTCAACTATTAATCAATTACTATGCCTAGCAGTGGACTGCAACGCGCTGATGATAATGATTGATCAAATATGATAATTTGACATTGATTTAATAAACGATATTTCTTACATTTCACTATGTTTTTCGTTTAAATGTGTTTATCTAATACCAGGTAACCTAGTTTATTCATCTTTACTGTTGAATCAGTAATCAGTGTTCTTTTTGCTAGTTGATGACGTCAAAACACTGACGTCTGAGTTGAAAATCCTTTCAATAAAATGAGGTCGTTTCAAATGAATTCTTGAATGGCTCATTAAGGTTTACATTCAAGCTGTTTCGGAAAAGAATAACTAGTTACGTATGCTAGTTATGAATCCTAAAAGTTTTATCACTCATTTTACTGCCGATATGCTACGCAATTACTCTGATATATAAATTGTAATTATTTGTAATTCTTTTTTACATTTATTGCCGGACTGTTGTATTCTTTGTTCGAAGTCCATAAATAATTGAAATAGCTTTGATCTATGTATGTCCAACAGAAGTCGTGGTTTCGATTTAATTTAAAATAAGTTTCGACATAGCATCTTTATGCAATCATTTGTGCATTTAATTACACTTTCCAATCTTATGTAATTATTATTATTAAAGCTAAAGTTGTGAGTATGTATGTTTGTATTATTGTTAACTCTTTACGCTGAAACGGCTGGACTAATTTTGATAAAATTTAGCAAGAAGGTAGCTGACACCCTGGATTAATACATAGGCTTATCCCGAAATACTATAGTAATATCATATTAACGAAGATACTTAAAAACTGAAAATAATAGGTACGGAAGCAACCTTTCCAAAACAACATTTTTGACTGAATTAGATACCTACTCAAAATGAGTAAACATATTTTGCTGCTCGAATACTTGTCAGTCACGATTTAAGTCGCAAAATTATATAATCGAGTAACTTCCAAGGGCTCGTTAGTCGATATAGGTACGCAATAAAATTGTTGACCTTCGATATTGAACAAATCTTTGCAAAAGACGCAGACAAGAACGGGTGTTCCATTACTTATTAGTTTTATTGACATTTACTTTGAAAAAGTCTTCTGTGTATTCCATGACTTCATACTTTATATTTCTATATTAATATTTATTTATGAGAATAAACACTTTTCAGTGCAGTTTTACTTTTAATTTAGGTCCTTATTTATTCACTTTTTATTAGAATAATTAAATATAAAACAATACAGCTGAATTGAAAACGACGAAGCCCATTTATAAAGTGTATAGTGAATCGCCTGTGGTTATCACCTATTACGATAAAGTTGTTGTATACATTTTACTTGCGTTTATACTTCTAACGCTAAAATAGATTTGATTGAACCGAGGCTATATTCAATGATGAGCAGCGCTGTGGTGATCCGAAATACGAGTGTATTGGCAACTACTGAAGATTTCCGTACCAGTAAAAAAATAACGATATTTACACAGCGTTTCTACATTCATACAAACAATCACGCCTGAGGCAGGAATATTTTGATGAGCGATCAAAGTTAAAAGGAATCTGGTATAAAACTATCCAATCTGAACTACTTCGTTACCCATGGTTTGAAGGAAGGGAGAGAGATAGGAAATATATTGTAGCTCTGTTAAGAATGCGTTCGGGCCACATCCCATCCAATAAATTTAAATATTTAATGGGTAAAAGTACCTCACCAAACTGTGAAGTTTGTGGGGTGGTTGAAGACATTTATCATGTGTTGATGGAATGTGACCGGAACATACGGGAAAGAAACTATCCGGCTGGTGTGGGATTTGAAGTGGGAGCTTGTAACAGCATCCTGGCCGCCCCTTTGTCGGAGGAGGCTAGGATGTTGTGTCGTATGTTGATGGCTATCTACCAAAAGGAATAGGAAATACAATATAAGGATGTCATAATTATAATATTAAGTGTTTGTTTTCCATTGTTTAGTCTATGTTGTATTTTTTTTGTTATGGGGGTGACATTATCACTGCGTGATAAAACCCCTTAAAATAAATAAAGATTAAAAAAAAAAAAAAATCACGCCTGAAATCCCCAAAGGGTTAGGCAGGGATTCTCGTTTATATATCTAAGACACATTTCGTCATAAGCCGCATGACTCCATACTTTTTTTATTCATAATTTTCCTAAAATATAATTTTATTATTGTAACCCAGATATTGTCAAAAATCTCAATACTGTTCGTAGATAACTAAGGGGAAGAGCGAGACAACCCCAACACAAGTATTTTCAATTACTTACTGGGGTTGACTCATTTATATAGCATGTAACTGTTTTGAGACAAATAAAATATTTTCATTTTTCATTTTCATACTTGTGTCTTAAGATGATATTGATACAATTTGACAAAAGAAAGCGTATAATTATTACGGGGATTTGGTCGACGAGAAAATCTTTTCCTAGTAAAGAGTTGCCTATGTTCTCTCTGGGGGCCCAATCTTACTCCGCACCAAATTTAATCAAAATCGGTTCAGAGATTAAGCCGTGAGTGCGTATCATACAAACAAACAGGCAGCGTTACTTACGGATTTATAATATTAAACATGAACAAGTACGGTTTATGACAAGTCGATGAGTAAACACCATAATAATTAATATTCATAGATTTGCGCTTGCATAATTATTTTCCACCCCCATATTCGGAACTGTCGGCCTTGAAGCTTTCAGCCATGGGGCCTATGGCAATAACTTCCTCAACACAATGGTGAAATTCTTGCATTTTAAATAATCATGCATTCTAAATTTGGTAGAGCTTGGTAATGATGGTTAAGTAAACCCTTTTTGTATGAAAAGTACCGACTTTTCAATTGTGTACTCCATAAAAAATATTATCAAATTGTTTTCCAATAATATTGCACACAATGGCCGAGGTCTCCTAAACTGTTCTACTTTTTACAGCAAAACAATTAAATGTAAGCCTTTTTTAGACAATTTTCTACCGTGATACGAGTAAGTCTACATTAAACAATTATTTAGGTAAGGATGTTAAAATTTTAAAGTATTATCTAAAAAAAAGGCAAAATAAGTAGCAGCTAAAATGGTATGACGTTCTTATGCCGTCCAACATAATTATTCAACAATTTCTATTCTAATGTCTCTTATCATTTTCATAAAAACAGCATTTTGCTTACAGATCTTGAGATAAACCTTCATCGCGACCTTAACCTTGGTAAAAACAAGCCAACGTTTTCCGCATAGCCTACTTTAACTGGAACACGAAGAATCACGTTTTGTATATAATATTACAATTATATTCCCTCTGGGGTTTCAGCAAGTCAGATACAATTTATAGAAATAAGTACTTCTACCAACTTATCACCTCAATATTTTACTCGCATCGTAACATTCGTAACCGAAAGAGACTGTCTCGTTGGTCTAGTGGTTGCTAAGCGCGATTGCTGAGCACGAGGTCCTGGGTTCGAATCCCGGGTCGGGCAAAGTGTTACTGGGTTTTTTTTTCGTTAGATAATTCTCAGTAGCAGCACGGAGTCTAGATTTGTGCCTGGTTGGTGGCAATAGGCTCGCCCCCTATTACATTGGGACCTAAAAACATAAATGGCGAAATGTATGTGTACTGTATGAGTGTACTATTTGTGCACCTCTGCCTACCCCTTCGGGGAATACGGGCGTGCTGATGTTATGTAACTTAATAAAGTACATCCACAATAGGATACATTTCTTACATTAATATAACCTTTTTCAATGCATTCAGATCGATCGACTTTTCTCCATGTTGTGGCGTTGTCGCTGTAAATATCGGTATAACATAAATCTATAAAATTATCCACAGATTTTAGAATGCAATTTACATTTAATTATGATTACAGTAAACTAAGTTAAATAATATTTAAAATATTTTGTCTTGAATATCTTACTCTTCAAGTGACAGTGGACAGCTAGAGATCTTTGACTTATTCTTAGTTCGAAGTTATGCTAAGTAAGAGACTTAGACAACGCTACGCTAAACACAGGAAGCCCGTTCCTTTCGTAGCTTCGCTACAATCGCTACGGAAAGTCTACGCAGAAGCTACGAACCGCAAGCAATTTATTTATTGCTCGCATGTAAAACTGATGAATGAGATAATTATTTGTTTACTAGCTGCGCCCCGCGGTGTTACGATGTTACGATTACGCACTACATTTTTTTGAGATAAAAAGTAGCCTATGTGTTAATCCAGGGATTCAGCTACCTTCATATTAAATTTCATATAAATCCATTCAGTAGTTTTTATGTGAAACAATAACAAACATCCATCCATACTTACAAACATTCACGTTTATAATATTAGTAGGGATAAGCTACTATAGCTATAATATATATATATATATATTCATAAGATTGAGACTAAATGTCTCAATCTTAATGTATATATACATAGATAAAAATAATAATATCTTGAGACAGCTCATACAAGTTCTGATGCCAAATTAGGCAGAGCCTGTATTATGGCAACCAGACAACTAATAAACATACTTCTATATTGCTAAATACATACCATCCATAACATAACATCACGCCTGTATTCCCCGAAGGGGTAGGCAGAGGTGCATATATAGTCCACCCACATTTCGCCAGTTATGTTTTAGATCCCAATGTAATAGGGGTCGAGCCTATTGCCAAATACATTTATTTATTACTATACAAGTAGTAACTCTTAACATACTATTTTACAAATATATACAACTTAATTCTAATACAAAATAAAAACAATATATACAAAAATAAAAAGTTAAAAAGCATTGCCAAATACATACATATTATAGATACATTACACATAGAATAATGAACGCTTCGGACTAAACTGAGAGCGGTAGTTACGTTTAGTTGAGGTGCGAGGTTCGGTTTCTGTTTCCACCTTTCTTCTTGACTTACATTATGCAAGACAGTTACGAGTGCCATTCTGTTTCCAGAGAGTTATTTTCCCAAAGGAGATTCGCTCATTGCACACGAACACGCCCTTTATATTATAAGACACTCATTTACTATGCATATTGTGCGTTCATTTTACTTATTCTTTCTAAGACTACGAGCGCTATATTTTCTCCAGTTGTTACTTCCGTGTTAGGCTGAGAGTTACCCAAAAAAAATACACAACCAAAGTGATAACTTGTAGAGATTTATTTTTATAAGTTATCTAACTAAAGTTAAAAAGTATGTAGTTGGTATTCGTTAAGTTATCCTAAGTTAAAATACGTTTTAAATCCGAAATAGTTTATTATATTGCCATTTTGTGTTTACTACGACAACTTATCTTCTGACATTAAGCTAAAGTAATTGCGAGTCATTGAATTAATTATAGTTAAGGTAGCGTCTAGAAGCTATTAAAATTATCGCGGGAATAAATTAATGTTGCTACAGTTTATTAGCTCAAGAACTCCGATATACCTACTACAACCAGTTACTCTATATTTGAAAAATAAATTTGATGTTCATTTATTCGTTTTCTCGTCATGAGGCTGTGATCTCATTGTTTACCTTTGTAACTGTCTGAAGGCACAAACTCGCAAGAAAAACTTCGGCCTAACAATAATTATCAGGATAGATCAGTTGCCGTCTGTGATTCGCATTTATAAATTGATGCCAAAGGCAAAAATCTTTAATTTAAAGGATAAGTGCGAGACAAAGATGCGACACGTAATTGGAGAATACAAAAACACAATTTGTATTTTATTTTGCTCGTAATTCATGGTGTTTCCCATTCTCATGAGACACCCACCAAGTTACAAGATAAGCTCTTGACAGATTTATTTGGAGAGGTTACAGTTTAACGATTATGGCAAGCAGTACTTATGTGCTACATAGGTACCAACAATGAATCATTGTCATTTTAAATAAAAATCATTTAATTTTCAAATTCATATTATTTTCGTAGCAAATGATATCTGAATTTATCGTGTATATATTATCCTACAACCTTATCACTGCATATATTTATAGCAATGTAAACACTTAACCGGGAAGCTGACGCTGAGTTGGTGCTTAACAAATTGTTGCGTATGTTAGTCACTGGTCTGGGAAGCATTTAACAAAGGAGTAATTATAACGTAAATCATATGTTGAAGTTATGATTGAATTAACTGAAGGCCGCGACTTGGTCCGCGAGGATTTCAGATAAAAACACCAGAGGACTACAAATACGATTTCTTCGTTCAAATTTTACTATCGAAGAAAGAATAAACCAGTGACTTCCCTGTTACATAATTATATATTACAACTAGCTGACCCGGGGTATGAAAAATAGATGTTGGCCGATTCTCAGACCTACTCAATATGCTGACAAAATTTCATGAGAATCGGTCAAGCCGTTTCGGAGGAGTACGGGAACGAACATTGTGACACGAGAATTTTATATATAAGACATTCGGTATACTGTAAATAGATTTCAGTTTTTTTAGGTAACTAAAATTATGAATATAAAAAATAAAAAGAAAGAACACAGGAAAGTGTGTTTACGGATTGAAAGTCAAGTATCTAACTCTAAGTAACTAGGCTACAACTAACTTTTTTTATAGAATAAACAAGATTCTATCCAACACAAGGTTGAGAGAGTTGTTCTTTTAATAAATATATTCCCAAATGGAAACTTTTTTAACTCTCGTGTCTGGAGGGGCTTGATTTCCCTTGGCATCCATTCTAAAAATAAATAGTAATGTATTCTAAGACTATTATGGAACAAACATATTTATGTTTTATGTTTGCACCCGCGACTTATCTAATGACTAAAGTTATACCTAACTAATAGTGCACACAGGGACACATTATAACAACACTATACAGAGTAGTTTCCGTTCAAAATCTTAACTAATGCAGATTGTTATAAACGAGTAGTCAAAGGTGTATGTACGTTTCGCTAGTTAAGTTATAAAATATACATATCTATAATTTAAAAATTAAGAATTGGTCTTAAACTTCTCTTTTCAAAATATCCATTCAGTCACGAGTTAATTTGTTACATGTAAATCTTTTCTAAAGAAGTCATAAAATCGAATCTGGACACAGATCCGGAAGATCTATCAACTAATTCTTAGTACAATTTGCCCGTATTTACTTAATAAACATTTTCACTATAATCAATGTTACTACAATGTTTAACCTACGAAACTACGGCAAAGTATCAAATGAGTACCATAAATTCACGTAGAAACCTTGGGAAACATGTTAATCCGTTGTCAATCCTGGTTAAAATACCTCTTTTACGTATCTATCTATAGAAAAGGTTCGTTATTAGTAATTGAGATGTAGTAACAAATATTGTTCACCAATATTCTGAAACATAAAATCAGTACTGCACAAACTGGCTTGTACGGATTCCATTTGATTAAATGATTAACACAATTTACACTAATACAAAGCATGTATAACTGAGCCGTATTTCAAGCTTCAACATCATGTGATTGCGTAACAAACACCCTTTAACATTAATTGGTTAACTTTGTGCTGTAAATCCAATAATTTCATTTAAATAAGGCACAGTACTCTGGAGTCTCCAAGATGATGTAAGATCCAATTAATCGCCTATTAATGACGCCAATTAGACTCAAATTTTGAAGGAAGCTGCTGACCGATATTAATTATTAACTTGACAGTTTATTCAGAATAGAAGGAAGGCTTTTATGTGATGTTTAAATAGTCAAATTGCTTTTCAAAACAAAATACAAACGGAATTTTCTGTATTTGTGTTGTGTAGTGTGCACATACATTGAACCAAACTAATAACTTGCCTTTGCCTTTTGTTCTTGTATAGTCAATAGTAGTTACGAACATCGAGAACGCGAGATTCATTCAAGCGGGGATCATATCGTACAGTTAGCAGAACTTTATACAAATGCAACAAGGAATATTCTCATAAGTTCATCGTTATTATTATCGAGGTCACGTTTATGTAAATGTGTTTAAATCCCGTTCATATCATCAAGGCCGTTATACATTCTAGGTATGCCTTGCAATAAAACTCAAGTTTTATTTGCATGAATTTTATAATTTGAATATTTAATATGATTATAATTAAACTCGTTAAAAACAACACTACTATCATAATCAATTTGAAAATTTTGATTACATTTCGTTAGTCGTGAATTCGTGAATATAATAACGTGAACAAATTATCTGCGGTATTTATCTAAATAGCCGCCATCATGGCCGCTGGGACCATGGTATTAAGCGTATGTAAAAAATATAATAAGCGTGTTTCTTTTTTTTTTGTTTAAGCTTTGCCTAGTATTATTTGGTTGGGAACCAAATATTCTTTGTATAAACCTATTTTTCCACGTCTTTGCTGTATATTGTAACACGCGGTCTATTAGAGACTTGCGCAAAATATCTCTTAGATCAGCCTCAATCTTATATTACTTATTTGTATATATATAGGTATATATATTTATTAAATCATCATTATAAAAGTATATAACCTTGAAAAAAGTATTTACTTAGGTTCTGTGCGAAACAAATTTCTAAGAAATTTCGCATTTACGTTTCACCGAATTGAATAGAGTACAATTTTATACCATCAAATGAAAACTTCTGAAGGCGTTTACCACGAATAATGAACATGTTAAGTAAATGATACGGATTAAAGGCGAGATTGGATTACATAGGTTTTGCCGAGCGAAGCGCGGAGCTTAAATCCAAAAAGATTGATCGATCAAAAGATGCAGTCTTATGAAGGTACTTTACTACAAAGCAAAGCTACAACAATGCCCGCCTGTTAAATAGGTTTCTAAAGAGTTTTGTAGGTAAATTGTTCGTTAAAAATATGTACACTAAGTTTCCATGTTTGTCACGATTTTCATATAAATTAGGACAACAAAGAGTTACTATCTACGTATTTCGTATATTAATGAGGTCATTTTATTAAGCGACCTAATTATACTCCATCAAAAGAGTAGTTTTGGCCGAGTTTGTGTAGTAACGTAATTAATATGAGTACTTAGAGGATCAACTTAATAGAGAATAGCAACCAACATTATTTATTAATATCATTTTCTATTAGTCAGAATAATGTTATTAGTGTACTGTTTTAAAATAAATATTTACCTTTTACAAGAAACACAACTTCATACTTATTAATTTGATTAATTAAGTTTTTCTTTTTAAAAGTATTACGTAAGTATTAGTGTACTTTAAACAATACATCACTATTTTAGTGTAGGGAATATTATTAGGTTGTAGGTGCCTTGTGTGGAGAAACCGGGTAACTTATTATCAAACTTTTACCAAAACTGGAGCCGAAAAATTTGTTCATATAATAAATAACTGTTGGTTACCGCGCGTTGTCTTAGGGCTCTTTCAAATTTACCTGAGAAAGCCGTGCGGCTGTCGTACGGTTCAAACTTGATTAAACGTTCATATAGTCATTTCTAAGGGGGCGGCCTTTGTTTAACAGTGGACGTCTTCTGACTGATGATGATGACGATAGTAATTTGCATGAACCGTACGACAGCTGCACGACTTTTGCAGGCTAATTTAAAAGAGCCCTTATACGTAACATCACGCCTGTATTCCCCGAAGGGGTAGGCAGACGTGCGCATATAGCACACCCACATTTCGCTAGTTATGTTTTTCGGTCCCAATGTAATAGGGGGCGAGCCTATTGCCATCAACCGGGCACAAATCCAGACTTCGCGCTGCTACTGAAAATTACCTAACGAAAAAACCCAGTAACACTTTGCCCGACCCGGGATTCGAACCCAGGACCTCGTGCTCAGCAGTCGCACTTAGCAACCACTAGACCAACGAGGCAGTCGCCTCGAGAGAGCCCTTATAGATGAAACAATATGTGTACACGTACAACACTTACATGACATTGGTATTACAGTAACATGGAGCCGCAGTGAAAAGGATAAAATATCCGCCAGTCCTTAAGAAATTACTGGTTGGACCAGGTACACAGATGGCAAAGACGAAATGAGATTTTCATTCGAAAGCACTACACTGAAAAGTTCAATTATTTTAAGCGCACTACCTTGATTATTCTATTATAACCTAGATACAATCACGGAGAAGCTAAAAAAGAACTAGAATGTGTACAGACTCTGTAGCATATTAAATATATTGTGGTATTTTTGCGTGCATTAGGTACCTTAGCATTATTCACAAATGTTTGACCTACTAAACCCGTTTACGTAATAATCCTTTTAAGACGACTTACATTGTATACACGATAATAAACAGATATATTTACTTTGTACATACATATTTTTTTTTTTTTTTTAAACGTCGCCCCACACTAGGAATTTCTCCTGTATCGTGGGTGGGTTTCACAAACATGAAATATCACATACACAAACATCCAGACTCGGGACAAACATCTGTGGTTCGCACAAAGTTTTGCCCCGTGCGGGAATCGAACCCGCAACCCTTAGCGCAGCAGTCCAATCGCTTAGCCACTGCGCTAGTCAGGTCGTCATTAACAGATGTATACATATTCAAAGTTACCGATAGCTATTCAGACGGTAAGTAGACAATATATTTGTCGGCCACACCTAGCTTATTACAGCAAGCTATTTCAGGAGATGCAACTTATTATGTTGATACTTCACCACGACAGTATTATGACCAGCAGCGACGAAGCCACATATTTGTTGAGAATGTGACACATAAATCTGTACGGGTTTAATGAAGGAGACAGATTTAACAGGCGACGGGTCAGTGACCCGCCCTTTCGACCATTACAGATAATTGACACTATTTACAGCTTTTGAAAGTGGCATGAAATAATTAATTATAAATGTTGATTACTTTTTCACTAACACTTCTTCAAGTTAATACTTAAAGAAGTTTTTATGTGGATAGGGACTTATATTAAATTAACTTTTAGAAAAAAGCAAAAGTGATTGTTTGGTTACATGCAGGGTGTATTTATACACATTTAAACAATAACACATGAAGGTAACTGATTATAATGAATATCGGCCCGTCACGGCTTGGCATGGGTATTTTAACAATAATTTCAATATTAAAATTAAGCGGCATTTGAAATATTTTTTTTAAAATAAAGGAACTCTTACTGTGGTATAACTATAATAGTTAAATATATCGCGACACTTTTTGTAAATAATGATGAGTTCTGCAAAGTCGTTGTACACTATTTTATTCTATCATCAATAGTTTTCGCAGCGCACGCGATGTAAAGAATGTTTTACGTAAATTACACCTTGGGTTACATTATTGGAGTTTTAGTGTGGATCCCTATTTTTTTTTAAATATAATATAGCCTATGTCACCCGAGGATAGTTTTCTTTCCAACAGTAAAATAATTTTTGAAATCGATTCCGTAGTTACGGAGGTAATGCAAACAAAAAACAAACCATCAAATCTGCTCTCTTTATAATAGCTTAGATAAAACAACAAAACATTCGGTTATTCAAGTACAGTATTCAGCATCATAAGATTACCTTTATTAAATTTACGTAAGCGTATTGTAAGTTTTAGTCTGTACACAAGTTGTACCTCGCAACGACGTCGCCCGGAGGCGTACAGTCACGAGGCATAATTTTGTTTGGAACTGCATAGTTTTCGGCCCCGTTCGTCAAAAGTTTGTAATTTTCCGAGAGGAAAAATGTAAATATCAATCTAAAGGACATTCGACCTTATACCAAATTGCCGTGTCCAAACAGCAAAACATCTCATTTAGAAGGACAACATTCAAGTATATTTCGCTCGCGGTATTTAATTCACTATCAACAACATTTTCCATGTTTATATAATAGCAATAAAACTTTTAATGAAGGGTCGACGCGGTGAAATGTGTACATTAACTATGGATAAAGCACTACAAAACTCATCGTACGGAGAAGAAGTTAAAGAGAAACGCCCAAGGGCATCGTATCGTGGAGTGGAGTCGTCGTTAACACTCACATTACTAACACAATTTTATTTTATGACTGAGATCGAATATTAAAAGTAAATTAATAAGCTATGGGCATTATTTCGGTGATTGTTTAAGCACTAGTATGCTAAACCGATTCTGACGAGGATATAAGTAACCCAGCAGCGGTATAACCCAAGCAATGAATTATCATTAACCTTAAATAATCCGCTGCAAGTGTGAACAGTAGTAAGTTAGGACCTCTCAAACAAATCAAGATTGAAATCCTTTAACAACTATAACGCATCAAGTCTTTTGCAACAGCTGTAGAATAGTTTTCAAACAATTCAAATTAGGTAGACGGCCAAGAATTCTGTGCCCTAACGGATACGTCTCGATTTACAATTTGATTGTCGTAATTTTGCCTTTTACAGTAGATATAACAATCGCTAGTAACAGTTACGTACGAACAGATGAGATAGCTACTATCCTCTGAATTTTTTATGTAAGAAGGTTATGGTGGGGCTGACATGGTGTTTCATAAACTGAAAGTCCCTACAAAAGGAGTAAAAAACACAATACGAAACTTACCTATATAATACTTTAACATCATGTTAACATTATATATTGTGTATTTGTGAATGTGTGACACGTGTTATATTATCTCATTAAAATCGATAGCTCTGCTCGATAACGCACAGGTAATTTAAAATAATTGAGATTAAACTTATAAGTAGCACTACAATTTATAATTGTAATTTATCACAAATGAAATATATTTAGAGTTCTGCGCTCTAAATTTCAATTAAAATTTCATCTACCAACTTAATTGAAATGAGTCAACCTGCCGCCTCACTAATTATATACCTAGGTACAGAATTTCGTGCTAAATAAATTACCAAGTTCTTAATACGGAACTTAGTGACGTAAAACAATAACGAATCAAATCTTTTTATTTTTTAAAGCATAGACCGTACATACAAGTTCTTAAAACGTGTAACGTTGACGTCAGGTTGGAAATTCATATTATAATAAGCAAATACCTATTTAAATACCTACCTTAATTATTATAGTAAGTTTCTTTGAGACGTTTACTACACGAGTAAGCAAGTCTTCATTTTACATAAAATATTTGCTATCTACTACTAAAGATACAACAATTGGTGATAATAATAATGTTGTTAGAAAAAATTAAACCTACGTATGAAAAGTTATTACTACATTTTGGACATTATAGTTGTTTGTAATCAACACGGGTTTATATTTCCATTTATGTTGGTACACAAAAACAGTTCCGTTTCATAATTGTAACTCAACTGTAGAATCTAGAAATTTATTTCTAGTGGCTATTTCGAATAGCAAATAGGGATTGCAATTTTGTTTACCTACCTACACGGGAATGCTCCACACTCATAAAATTTATAAGCAATGTTATTTCGCAAGAGAAAACAAATGAACGAATGTTTTGATTACTGTTTACTGTTGATAGTGTTGTAAGTTATATTACTAAAGTTACAGATTCTACATTACTCCGTAAATTCCTACATTTTGCACATACCTTCTATGCAAATGTCACGCACACGTTCAGAGATAATTTATGAGTTGGTACGCCGGTAAATAAGTCAACAGCGATATGAAAATATTTAATAACCCGTCCATCAAGCGCCGTCAGACGAAGGTGTGAGTGCAAAATTATAGAATGTATGTTTAACTATGTCGGAGAGCATTCATTTATGGCAGTATATAAAGAAGCGTTATACTTTCAAAGTTCCAATCCCCATTTATATGATGAAACCAGCTTGTAAAGCATTGACAGCCACGCTTGCTTTTGGACAAATGTGTCCAGATTCCTTTACTCTGTTTTTTATTAAACGTGGGAAATCTCCACGGATACCCGACGGCTACAGGTGTAGCCCCATTGTTCCGCTATGTGACATGCCGCGGGAATAGACCCCTAGATCTCTTCACTCTGTTTCAGCTAAATGTTACGTTTTTTATTAGAAAAAATGGCCCGGCTAAGCAGTCTTTATGCAATAACGACGACGTTTTTTTATAAAACAAAGTCTCAATAGCCCCCGGCGCTTTCACGATCTTTTAATTTTTAAACGCCATGAATTTTCTAAGGCCCTTAAAGATTGGAATATTTAACCGCTGCTGGCTTGAACGTAATACCTTAAGTGGATTGCTGGATATTCACCGCCTCATACACACATTATACATTATACCATTCACAATACAATACATAAATTATCTTGCCTCAGGACGTCTCGAGTCTTTTACCCGAATTGGGCATTATTTACTTTCACTCAAGAAATAAACTGGAAATTCCATAAAGCCATAGAATATGTGAAATATTTCTCATTTGGAAATTTATACCTACGATACTCACGCCTTAAACTTTTTTGAAGTTTATGTGGAGGGGCGTATTTACCTTTGGGCCAAAAGGGCCATGACCAGGGGCGGCAGGTAGCGCTCTTTTTTTTACCTTATATGCCTAAGGAAATTAAACAAAATCCTTCCTAATTAACAAACAACTCATTTAGTTACATTGCAAGTTTGATAGACATTAAGACGCAACGCAATCGTATTAATAAATACTAGTCATACAATAGTCTGGGGTGATGAATCAGTACCTACTACCAAATTTAAACATAATACACCATTAACAATAATTATAAATAGGAGGATATATACATCTTCACGCCTAACATTCACCAGTGCGGTAGGCAACGATAAACATGTTAAAATTACCGTTTTGCTAGGCAGCAGGCTTAATTTGGCTGACGAACTTTGGCCTCGTCAAAATACCTGGTGACGCACGGTAAGCCTCCTTTTAGACCTGCAGTAGACCAGCCACAAATACTATGGGAGAAGGACAATCACAAAGACACTTAATATCTCGGCGACTCACCGTCTAGAATTTTCATTACTGTTATAACTATAACTTATAACAAAGACTGATCCAATCGCTCTTCCACTACATCATTCAAGAGTTCTTTTAACTTTTAATAAGAAGCCTTATTACTTACCCGTACAAGTTTAAATGGTTTCAAGATTCTAAACATTCAATCTACCTGGAACCAGTTCTGAAGATGATTATCTCTTTAGTCAAGCTATTCTGATAACGACTCCCTCTAGTAATCTTTTCTGTATCGTGTTTTATTTTAATATTGTATGTAGCACCTACATAAACCGAATTGAGGTGTGAGCGGAATTGAAAGGGACATAAAATGTATCAAACTGTATTCCTCGCCTCATAAAATAGCACCCAATTTTCAAATCTATTAACATGAAACTAAATGTTATGTAAATGTAGTTCATCAAATATTGAAACTGCGTACATTTAATAGGATTCCTATTTATTTATAGTTCATTGTTAAGGTCCGTTATTCAGTTGTAGCAATTATGCATTGTTCCGTGGCATAGAAAACTTGCGAATAGCGAATACTTTTTTAATTTTATACACTGGCGTGCAAAACTAGCTTTTAATATTGCAGTAGGTATCTTTTTAAGTAAATAAAACGGACTAAAATGGTTTAAAGTTAAAAATGTTACAGTTGTAGATATGGTTTACTATAGTGTAAACAAAATGTTTTTTAGTTTTAAATCTCTAACTTCTATAGTTGTGAAAAAACTAGGTTATTATTATTTTTATTTATTTATTATGTATTTATAAAATAAAAACTTATATACTAAAACATTGCCCCACAAAACCGTTTACACGGTTTGTCTGTGGGTGTGATGAAGTTGCACAATTAATTAAACTTAAATACTATTTTTTATTATTAGGAGGTTTTATTATTAGGAGGTTTATTATTATTAGGAGGTCGTGCAACTATTGCAACATTGGGTATGTTGCAATAGTTGCCCCATTACATGGGCATAGAGCTGTCTCATGAAATGTAAGTTAACAATTACAATCGTTCGCTATAGCTGTTCTTCTCGAGATATACAAGCGTGTTAATTAACATCATATAACGCAACGGTTCAACCGTGGAATGTAAACAACTACTAACAAAGTCTGTCAACAACAAACACCGTAACAAAGACAAATAGTAGATTAACACCGACACCATGTGTCACACATATTGAACTACACTTTAAGGTCACACGACATAGCCCAACGACTAGACGCTAAAGCAAACTTAATACCAGTCAAGCCTAATTTAGGGCTAGATTTATAAACATTTCTTTTTATTAAAGACTAAGTGGAAGTAAATACTATGAAACTAGCAAAGTTCCAATTTTATACTTTCTACTGGGATTGCCTCGTTGGTTAAGTGGTCGCTAAGCGCGACTGCTAAGTATGAAGTCCTGGGTCGGCCAATGTTTGTATAAATAACCGGCTTCAATCTAAGTTCAAAAATTATTTTGTATAAATACAAGTTAATACGTACCCAGAGTAATCAATTAGTTACCTTCCTAACAAATGGCACGATATTGCCATGACGACGTGTCAATTATTTAATTTATTCTTGTCAAAATAAGTAGCTAAGTTCCTTCGTTTGCCGTATAACTTGGATTAAATTCACGTAGTTACAAAAGATATTTTAAATCAAGCCGTGTAAACCTAGAAGATTAAATTATCATTAATCCTCTGTAATTTATCTTCATTCTATTCTTATGTGTAGGAAAGTATATTCGTTTCTATTATCTCTCGTACCTACTAGTTGTTTAAGTAACTATAATAACAGCCTATTGTCCCACTACAGGGCAAAGGCCTCTTCTCTCATAGAGAAGAATGTAGCACAACCACGCTAGGTCATTGCAGGTTGGCATGGTTTTTTGCTATACCCAATATTATATCATAATATTACCATTATTATCGATCCTTTGGTCGATATTTCAATGAGAATGAAACAAAATAAAACAAAGTAATTAAATTATTTCAGCATCATAATCTACAGACAGCCCTTTCCCGGTTTCTATTGAGTGCAGGCTTTTTGTAAGTACAGGCCACTAACATTCCATTATCAATATTATTTCAAGATTTATGATGTATTTTACCAATCATATTTAAATAAATATTCTATTCCATACTTTTACCTATTTTAAAGCTGGCAGCCTAACAATAAATAGCAACAAAACCAGCCACCCAGTGAACTTGAGACACTGTAACTAAATCAGTTCAAAAAAGTCCCGCTGAGAGAAAATGAGGCGTCCTGAATATATATTGCTATAATCAACAAACATTTTCTCGGATAATGGTATAATCGTCCCACTTGTCTGCACATTTTAATGTCATCATTACTTCAGTGTACCGGAGTTGAATAGTAAACCATCTCGCCTCTCCCTAAAGAAATGCGTAAAGGTACAATTAACAACAGAATTTTACAGATGCCTATATATCTCCAACCCCCACTTTAGACTGCACGGTGACCTGAAGGATGCTGCACAAGCTTACACCAGAAGTCCAGCAGGATACAGTCTGCGATGGTTTGTACGCTTATAATTGTCGCCCTAGATTGAGAACGTTTTGACAATTATCGGGAACTTTGTCTAATCCCGGCCTCCTGTTGGGTATCAGGAATCTAACAGCAAATCCTTATCACCAAAATAGAATAAATCCTCGCTCAATAGCGACTGCGACTTATCCCAAAGTGGTAGTTAGGAAATTGTCCTTATTTTATTGTCTGTAAAGAAAAGATTCTATTGAGCTCTTGAAACTTCACTCATTAGGTCCCTTCGCAAACAGCGATTCTTTGGAAGCCACAATTCGCGGTCACATTTAAAAAGACTAAAATAATATAAATGGTCAACAGTATAAGCTACTTCAACGCCCATTAATCATCGTCGATGAGAGCAAATTGTGTTATATTTAGCAGCGCTCGGGTTACCAGTCAACAGTCTAGTCTCAGTGCTTGTTGTTTACAGGGTGTTAATTTTCTGCATCAAAAACCCAATGCAAATTTACTATGAGCCAGTCAATTTGCTCGATATTAGTTTGAACTCTTCGATACACCCTGTTTGCATGTTATGCTATCATAAGCTATCGAGCACATGCGGTAATGTTTCAGCTGAATTACAATATCATTAATAGAATTTAAGGTTTTCTTCATAAGAATTAGTCCCATTGCACCACATAGATAATAATACATTTTTCAGATCTTCTTAATTACAAAAACAATTATTTTTAAGACAAATTTAAAAATAAAAGCTTGTAATCAAGCTTTTGGACAATTGATTGGTACAAATAAAATCAACACTTCAAATGTATGAAATCTTGCACGCACTGGCCACGAGACGTGCCACGCCCACAACCTACAAAGCTGTAACATAACGTTTGCGAGAGAATTTACAAAATTCTGCATTTTGAGGATAATCTCAGGATTTCGCAAATAGAAATCAGGCTTTTCTCCGGACTTTTAAATTCTCTATCTGGTAATACTACTACCGAAGAGAATGACGAAGTGATGCTATTATTTAGCTCACACACCATCCATTACCACCCACAACCTACAATTATCATGTATATAAGTTTTACGTACTACAAAAATTAAAAGATAGAAAAACATTAGCAGCGAATAGCTATTTTTATTTTTAAAACCTCACATATACTTCCTGTCCGTCCGCACTATCGAATTCATCAAACGATATTTGTTCAATCAATTTATTTCAAATGAACCATATCGAAGTCTCTTTTGATGTTTCAGTAATTAGGTACCTACATTAATTAAATGTAGATTTCAAAGCTACTAATGATAGTGTGTTTATTATTATTTAACAAACAATAAACGTTGTACTAGTTTTGTGGTATCGGAGGCCGCAGAGCAGTATTATTATATTTTAGTCTACCTTACGCTCACGACTTCTTCCGCGTAGATTTCGAATTTCATGAGTTTCAATTTTTTTGCACGGAATCCTTATTATTAATCTTAATTATTATTATTTTTTAAGTTTGAATCTTAACGTATATTGCAATTTCTATCAACTAGTCATAGTGTAAAGTAAAAGGGTATATATATCCAAAAAGGGCAAAGAATACATCTGGTATAGAATCGGTTTTGGTGTACTTATATTTTTTTTTTTTTTGTTTATTCAATGGTGTACAATAAAGAATATTATTATTATTATTATATGTCAGCTCAAAATAATGGACTAACATTTTTGGGGTACCCTATGTTTACCGAATTCAAATAACAACATTTAAAAGAATCTTAAACAAGATGTAGATGGGTACTCTCCGCCACTCCCGCATCCTTTTCGTTACACTCTGTAGAGCTTAATGAAAAAAGAGTAAGTTAGCTTAGCAAACTCCGATAATGCAAATTAAGTATATCGGTCCTGCACAAAGTTCGGAATAACTTTCACTTTATTAGATAGAATATTGAGTCCAAAAACAACCCTTTCTTCATCCTTGGCAGTCGGGTAAAAATATTTTTTTTTGTTCGGATGTGGAGATAGAGCATTATTGGTTAACGAATCAATTAAACACTTCAGTTGCTACATAGTAACATCCCGTTATATGGTAATGTGTTACATACTTATGAAATACTAAAGTGGCTCAGACCTCGTTAATTTTAATATTTAATCGGACTTGTTTCTTCCTTTACATTATTCTATGTACCTGTTTGCAATGGCTAAACATTTTTCAAGTTACGGCGTCTAGTAAATTACAATACGCCTTGACATATTCTACTATGTTACTAAAACTCATTATTATATTCGCTTTTTGGCAATGAAGGGTATTGACCTTACACTCAACAGTCAGCCTCCTAATGACGCGTGACGCAAGAGCAGGTTTAATATTCATTGCCTGTCATCATAAAATCCGTATCAACTGCCATTCCAAATATTTATTTACGAGTGTATGAACGCCATCGATTCGCAATGGCAGCCAGTACTATATGTAGTGAACACGTATGTCGTACACGAACCAAGCTTTGACGTACGCAAAGGCAAAGCGTCATGAAATAACAGTTTTACGAGGGAATAAACTGTTCACGTTTCGATATTTTTTCTGCAAATAAATCTACTTTGTAGATAAACAATTACTTTTTTACAGATGAACGCGCAATAGCTAAACTAGACTGCTGTGGGTCTATAGGGCGCAAATTTGATCTCCGAACGAGATGCATACTCTGATCCACTGATATTAGTGCAGACTTCGTGTTTGCGCATAATCAGTCATGCCTCTAAATGCATTAATGTCATAGAAGAAATCCCTAGCTTATAAAAAACCCAACTGACGGTGCTTTCAATAATCGAATTCATCTCCAAACTTAGTTCTTATTATATGAAAAAAATATGCATAAAATCTCGATAAAAGGCACATCTGGTCACCCTCATAGTATCTTATTCTAAGTCGTAACGGATGATCGTCTTATTTTACAAGTCGTTTCAGTGAAAAAGGTTATGAGCAATTGGAGCTCGCTCGTGTAAAAGGTGCCAAGGAGAATGTTAACTATATCTTGACGAATGCCGTTAAAGATTTTGTTCGTTAGGACACTAAGTAAGGAAAATTGGCTGAATGTTTTTCTACAGTGCATTAGTAGATATCTATCAAAACTATGGTTTTTCAGATTGCCGTATGGAGGTCATAACACACAACCCGGGAAGGGATCGTAACCGGAGTAAGCCGTGCAGTATTCTTTGTATGAAACTGCCTACTGCAAAGCTCACTAATCGGATTCGTAACGTAATCGCCTCGCCTCGGGACAAGCTCGAACTGATGGGTGCGGCGAGCCGTAAGTACAGCGATGCCTGACTGAAGTCGAGTCGACATATCGGAGCCGCTAATCTAGTTGTGCTTACATAAGGTTGACGCCTGTTTGAAGTCGAGGCGAAAGGCGATACGGTAACGATCCCTTTCCGACTTGATATCCGTTCCAGGACCCGAACAATTGAAGCAAATTTGTACTGTGTGTACATTTCATCAGATAGTAAATTAATTTTATTAGTGAGGATGGGTACTAAGCTAACATTTAATACTCAATTATTAATGAACATTACTCATTAGTTTTTGTTTTCACTATTGTAGTTCTGATACGGAAAAAAATACCTACTAATCTACTTATTAATCATAAAATAAATATCTATATATATTTTAGGACGAACTACATGACATATTTGCTTACAACAACGGCCCAAACATCCTATATTATCGATTAACTGAAACAGAAACCTATCTTACTTGAGAGATGGGCTGTTAACCTTTACACTTCATACTAACGCGATGTATCATACGTTAGTGTTATAGCAATTATTATGCTATATATATTACGGAGCCGTAAACCCTATGCACAGGCCTGGAACCTTAAGATAGTGAATGGGGTCACGAAAGGCCATAAATGAGATAGCGCGACGAGACGAGACGAATAGATTTATTCCATATTGGATAGAAACGCAAAAAATAAGTGGATTAAACGAGTTTGCCAGGATATTGGATACTTCATGACTGGAGTTTATTAGTATTCAAAATGCAAGCGTTATAATAATGTAGACAGGTTTCAGTGTTAAATACCATTAACTAAGTAAGCAATGATTACATTTATTACTTTATCCCGCTTGTAAAGTTAAACTTACATAGCTGCGGGACGAAGTGTCGCCATTATTCTTTTGTAACCTTTTTATAAAATAAATATACTTTACTGCATGCTCTAAGTAAGCTGGTCAGATACCGCGAAGGATAGAGTGGTTCGGAATGAGAAAAGAGAGGCTTTTGCCTAGCTGTGGAACACAAATAGGCTATGAAAAAAAAGCTTAGTAGTAGCTAGTCTTAATAAGTGAACCTGATATTTTTTTTTTAATCCTACTTCCTACTATCCTACTATATTATATATTATATTATATATTATATTATAATATTATAAATGTGAAAGTTTGTGAGTATGGATGTGTGGATGTTTGTTACTCTTTCACGCATAAACGGCTGGACCGATTTGGTTGAAATTTGGTATGTAGATAGTTTATACCCTGGATTAACATATAGGCTACTTTTTATCCCGAAAAAATGTAGCGGGTAACTCCGCGGGGCGCAGCTAGTATTTAGTAATTAAGTATCCTTTAAATCTATTTATCGTAGTCTTAAGGCCAACTCAGAACGGGACGGCATGTGCAAGTTAAATTACCGATGGACATTCAAACGTATTGTTATACAAATACGACATAAATTGATATGCTTTAAAATTATGCCGTGGCATGCCGCCGCTAGTCTGTGGCGGGATACCACGGCATTCTACGCCAATGTATGTCGTATTTCTATAATAATACGTTTAAATGTCCATTGGGGAAAATTTATATCCCTTGCCATGCCCTCCCGGTCTGCTTTGGCCTTTAGTAGACTGTTCGTAGATGCTCATAGTTCTCTTATTAGACCACAAAGTTAACGTTAATAAAAACATCTTTCAGGAAAGCGTAACGAATAAAGCAAAACCTCCGTCAAACGACCTGACATTTTATTTACCTTTTCCTTTTTTAACATTCAGCTAAGCTGTGAGAGATGGACAACGGTTAGGGCATTATAATAACTACGTAAACGTTGTCCATCTCCCTAACATAATGTTGACCTCTCAGGTAACATTCTCATGCTTTATACAAACAAAGTTATTGGATAAATTAATATATTAGAGATCGCCCGCCGATATTATATTACAAATTTTAGTTTCCGCACCTTTCCAATACCTATAAACTTTAACTACGCCAAAGCTCAAACTTCTCAAATTAATCATGTTTGACATTCAGTAAGACTATAGCCTCACAAGACTCAGCCATTAGCAAAAAACATATTAAAATTACAGTAAGGTTATCTGTCATTTTAATCTAACTTGGATTTCCTCAATGATAAGACTTATACATACATTAATATAACATCACGCCCGTAGTCCCCGGAGGGGTAGGCAGAGGTGTGCTTTTAGTAGCTACATCCACATTTCGCCAGTTATGCTATAGGTCCCAATGTAATAGGGGGCGAGCCTATTGCCATCAACCGGGCACAAAGCCAGACTCCGTGCTGCTAATAGAATTACCTAATGGAAAAAACCCAATAACACATAACCCGACCCAGGATTCGACACTACCATGCGGTGTGTGTACTTTCTTTTTTATTAATTTATTATCTGTCAAAGATTTCACAAAAATGAAACGCGGGTGGAACTGCGGAGAACAGCTAGTTGAAGATAAATAGTATACCTACTTATCTGTATTGACAGTATATCCCCATGTCTATGTACGAGTTCAATACCATACAACTCCCTCGCTAACTGTAGGTACGTTTACTTTAACACGTGCAGCATAAAAAAATCTGCTAACGTAGCAAACTATTAGGTAGTATCTGTAATAGTTAGGTTATGCATACAAAGTTAGTATAACAAAGTTTTAAAATAATATGAAAATAAACCCAAAACAGAGATCTAAATTATAATTCCAGTCTGGCAAAAAAAGGAACGAGCATTGGCCACGACATACTGAATTATTAATGAACTTCCGAGATTCACAGCTTTATAGGTAGTATTTCCTACTTAAATCGACTTTTGAAATTATAAATTATTCTAAAGAGGTATTTTCTTAATCTTTAGTTTATGTAAATATTGTATTTCTCTACTGTCAACTGTACAACGAAAAAGGATCGTTATAAAGTATAAAGAAAAGAACCAGTATAAAGTCTTTACCCACCACATCATCCGTCCCAAGACGGAGAAAGCCCATGAGGATTTGTCTAGTAAAAGAAGCATTTGGTTTTCTAAAATTAACCGTTTTGTACCATCTTTATCACATGATTCGGGTTACAATAGCTCTGCCTTCTTTATGATAAATTCTTAACGTCTAGGCCCTGTCATAAAACGTTTTTATGGTCGACTGAAGGGTCTAAATAATAAGGGTGTCGACTTACGTTTTATGAACCGATCGTACTAAACATTATTATTTGCTTCAGGCAATAAAATTACTCGAACGCTCATACAGGTTACCCTAGTAAGGAATGATAGCTTGTAACTACATTCCTCTGCTTGACATGAACGTTTTACTCAACATGTCAAGTTACATGTTTTGTTTCAGAATGTAGGTATATTTTATTATTATGAGAATTTATAATACTTTGTTGTTAACTTGACTGAGGTGGTATTATAGGTTGCTATGTGACCTCCTAGATACCCATTTGTCTCGTCCTACCAGCTGTACACCGGTCACTAAGTTTGCTAACCCCCTTAGCATACAACTTTAGTCACGTTTTACAATGAACGACGTAAGAAATGTAGTTGGCTTATTCGTTGTCGGATTACACAGAATTATTGCACTACAGAAATCCTTTCCAAATACCATCATACCAACCATATATTTACTACTTTCTTTGTTATTATTTGGTCACAACCTATACTTTTTATTTACGTACGTAAGTGTTGTATGTATTTATTTAGGGTACCTACCATAACGATCCCGCAACTTAGTCTGCGTGAAACATTTTTCGTGTCTTTTCTAGGCTTTAAGCAACCTATGTCCACCCATTAGGTCGCCTAAAGAGGAGAGAGAGCCAGAAATTTTATTGGTTGACTTAATTACATTTTATTGTACTAGATTTTGTGAAGACTGCTGAGCACGCGGTCCTGGGTTCGAATCCCGGGTCGGGCAAAGTGTAACTGAGTTTTTCCATTAGGTAATTCTCAGTGGCAGCACGGAGTCTGGATTTGTGCCCGGTTGATGGCAATAAGCTCGCCCCATTGGGACCTAAAATACATAACTGGCGAAATGTGGGTGTACTATATGTGCACCTCTGCCTAACCCTTCGGGGAGTACAGGCGTGATGTTATGTGTGTGTATTTTGTTAAGAAAATGGGAAACTATTAAACGTTAATAAATCAGCCAAGTTAAAGCCTTGGAGTAGTAATCGCTGCGGATTTAAAGCCAGAAGCCGTAAACCCGATTAGGTACTTATTGTTCGACTGAGCCGACAGCCTAACAAATACTTAGGTAGTTAGTCGATTAATTATTCATTAGTGTACATACAAATACAAAAGTTTAGACGGTGTTTTATTTATTTAATCCTCGCCTTTTACAACTTTTCAATCATTATCATAGCGGGACCTTCATTATTAAACCGAGATTAAAATATTATTATTTAATTTCATTAAGAACAGCATAAATAAAGCTAATATACGGCACTAAGGCAAGTTTCAGACTAGTTAATTGCAATCCAAGAGAATTTAATTTAAGCGCGCGACTTACAAAATGCAACTCCCTTTTCATTGAAGTTAGCTAATTTCTATCTCAAAGCAACTCGTTTGTTCTTCAAAGTGTTTTAAAACTTACTTACTCTTTGTAACTAGACTTGTTTGCTTGATGTTATTAGAGTATCTAGTTTGTATTTCGATCATTTCAAGCTCTGCGTCCCTCGTATCTATAAATACTTTTTCTCAGTATAATGTTCATACAGCACGCAATTAAAGATACGAAGAGGCCACAAATCGGACTAAAGATCTAATAAAAGTATATGTATAATGCTGGCGGCCGCTGGTCTACTGTATTATGCTTAATAACTTTCCATATTACATAGTTACCGTTAAATGCCCAAGATAGGTACTTCTATTTACAACGACTAAAGTCAAATCTGTTCTATACAAACAGGGACTCAATCAAAGTTTAATTATCTCTAACAAAAGGTAACCTTAATTAAAACAACATAATAATTGGATAACGAAATTTACTTAATAGGCGTAATAAAATAATCAAGAATTTTAATAAGGCATTTGTTCCGCAATTTCAATACTACTTTAACAAAACCTACGATTAAAAAGTAAATAAAAAGTTGGTGATTTATCATACAAATACAAATAAAGTTTATTTTGAACACACACACATTGTCTATAAATTTAAAAAATAAGTTTATTAAATAAACTAAATTTTTTAATTCACAGAAAATGTGTCTGCGGTTTCTTTCGTATCCTACTAGAACTACTTCATTTACCGGATATAAAGCATAGTAAAAATAGTAAAGGAAAGCCCTTCTACCATTTTTACTTTGCTTCTCATCCGGTATGTTTCACTTTTTTCGGTTGTGACTCTTGTTCATTCAATAGGGCAACATATCCCAGTGTTAGTATTAGAAAAGCAATAAATGTTTTAATCCACTTCTATTAATTTATTTAGTTAAATAAGGTACTAAAAAATACAAAAAGATACAGGTACGTGAGATACTATTTTTTTGTGAGGTTGATAAACAGAAACATTTTTTGTTACCGTCACCTTGTGCGTTTAAGTCGGTTAAAATTTCATTGACAAATTTCTCAGGTTTCTCTTTTCTAAATAAAGAGTTCCACATTATTTTGTTATCTTCAGGTTTATTTTTGTCACAGTTTTCTGACTCTCTATCAGGATAACGATCATAGTTATAAATGTAAAATGTCTTTTCATCATCATCATCATAATATGAGTCTTCGTCTATCTGTGGCTTTTTTGGTCTTTTACATTTTGGTGTTTTCGTTATATCTTGAAATAGATTTGGAGGGTAGTAAAAGTTTGGTAATCCAGTGGGGTAACCCATTTGATACATAGGAGGTGGTGGCACGCCTATCGGAAGACCGGGTGGAACGCCAATTGGATGACCAGGTGGCATGCCCATAGGCATGGGCATACCAATTGGCACTGGAATACCCATTGGAACACCTAAGGGTATGCCCTTAGGAATACCTCTCGTGGCAACCGTTGGCTTAGGTGTGGTGACAGTTGTTGATTTAACTGAAGGAAAACCCGTTGGAATGCTAAAAATAAAGGACTGATAAGGCATATAAATAGGCATCATTGTAAACGAAATAGTAGTTCTTGTACAGTCATGATTATTATTAATCGTAGAGCACTTATGAGGTGTATTATCTTTCGCCATACAATTGCATTGTCGAGCATTGATAGACGAGGGTGCACGCTCGGGTAAACTCCTCAGACCAGTTACTAACTTAGATTTATTATTCGATTGATTATTCTTAACGTCAAACAAGTCGTTACTTTTTCCATATTTGGTGAGATCAACTGTCTTTGATTGGTTATCATTATCAATAAAGAATGACTGGTATATTTTTTCAAATTCATCAAGGTAACGCTGATTTTCTTCAATGTTATCTGATTGTGACAAAAGTTTTACAACAGGCCAATTTGAATCTAATTTCAATGTTATATGATTATCGCCTACTTTTTGTTTTTGTTTTGATGTAAACATCATGTTCGGATTGTAATCGAAGTCTTTTTCTTGTATATGTCGCTTTATTGGTAGCATTTCCTCGAAATGTCTTTTATCGACAGCTGTGTCATTAATATCAAAACTTTGTGTCACTGTATGATTCTTGTTTACTTGCGACGATGCTTTACGGGTTGAAAAAACTGATGAAACTAATATATCGCCATCTGTGAAAAAAAAATATTTATAAATCTTTACGTTTCTGCGAAGAAGATAATCTTAATACGGCCTCGACACATCTCGTAATCTCATCCTATTTCCAGAATATGGCTTAGGATGACCACAAGCCATCAAGAGGAAAATTGTTAGCCCAGTTATGAGGACACTTTAAATTTAATACGCAGAGCCCGCAATAAGCTGCGGTGACGCACGAGGGACATGACGGTTACATAGTCATAAAAGTGACATTTTCTTTCTTTACAATTTCACTTTATCGTTACCTTGAAAGATTACACGCTTGTCATTTTGTTTAACGTCTGAAGTAACGTCTCCACTGTCCTTTTTTATGTTAAATTTATTTGCCTGCGAAACATAAATGATAAGTAGGAAAATATGCAATACAAAAAACATAACCAATTGATACAAAATAGTGCATTTTCACAGACTTGACGTTGTCAATATAACTCAAAATATACAACTCTGTATGGCCACGTTGGTCATGATTATACGTTAGAAATAATTATTTATGTATTGTTATTATTAATTTATTATGATATTGGTTAAATTGATCGTATTGATTGGTTGTATCAATCGATTTTGTGCGTGTCAAACTAATTACTGCGAAATATGCCTCAACCACACACTTTGCAAATACAATGTACATTTTTGATTGTGATATCTGTCTATATAATTATATTTAATCATTGTTTTTTAATTATATGTTTATCATTCGTGGTTGTAGACACCAGGACCCAGTGTGGCGTGCAAATCTTACGACAACACAGCGTTATTAACAAATCAAGACATCTCAGAGCTTGTCAACAAAATAAATGAGAGAAGAAACTTTGTTGCAATGGGCTATTCAAAAATACTTCCGCAAGCCGCTAATATGAAAAAGATTGTAAGTATTGTAAGCTATATACCAAGAACAACAAAATTCAATAATACTGTTTACTTTTTATCTAGTTTTCTAAACCATAATTATACAATTGTTATACACTAAACAATTAAACTGTGCTAGATAGGTTTGATAATGAATTTATTTATCCGTAACTATTTGCTCCAAAATGTGCTAACGACTGTCATAAAAGATTACTGAATACGAGGAATCTCTTTTATCACGTCGTACAAATCATTTTTATTCCTTGGTAGTTATATTTAATTTTGAACGTAATAAACCGGTATCTATAGCTGTATCAAACTTAGTAATAAAACTAGGATTAGGTACACTCCGCAGTTGCGTATATACTACTATACCTCCAATATATTGTATAGAATCAAGAAAAACCGAAGTACTTTGTACTATTTAACTCATTTCTTTTAGCGCTGGTCGGCTGAACTAGCAATTTTTGCCCAGAGGTGGGTGGACCAATGTGTCCCATCGATACACCCTGATACCGAAGACCTATGCAGAGACTTAGGTAAGCTTGAATGCTATTATATTTTGAGTACATGTAGGAAACACCCCATAATAAATAAACGGCATATTAATATTGATTACTCAGAAAATCTTTTGCCTTAACAGTATATTAAAGGTTTAAAGCTTTTACGCCCATCAGTACGATACACAATAAGTTCATAAACATCTCTATTCGATATGTTTCTTCCTCCTAAATGGTGGCATTCCGCCTAAATATTCGCTACAGAAAATCATGTCAGATCGTACACATGAGATACATTAATGGAAAGTTACAAAAAGCTTTTCCGCATAGCCCTCCAGAGTATTAGCGTGACCTTTTAGAGACTCACATAGTACTTTAAATGATATAGTTAGTTTAGTTTTGACATTAGATCTTAGTTCTGACATTGCAGAAAACGCAAAAGTAGGACAAGTCATTAGCAGCGTGGTGGGTCCTTCAACTCGGCTCAACGTGAAGAGTTTTGTGGAAATGTGGTTTATACAGATACTTAATTACGCCGGCAGTGTCAGCTATTACAATCAGTAAGTGCGTACGTATTATCCTCTTGTACACAATATACAATCACTAGTCACTACAGTAACTATTTTTATTAAAGATACACGTATAACCGTAGATTTTATCTGATTTGTCCAGTAAAATAAACTAATCAGCGACAGACAGCTCTAGCTGTCCGAAATAAAATTCCCTGGGCTGTCTGTCCTGTTTGATAATAAAACACCACTTTAAAAGTTATAACTCAATTATAGGGGACCGAGCTTGTTTTGAAACTATATTAGGTCAATAAATGTTTGGTAAAGGAATAGCTTAAATACAGATACAAATGGAAATAAACCTTTATAAATACATACATAAAGTCACGCCTATTTCCCTGACGGGTAGGCAGAGACCTTTATAAATAATAATGATATAAGTAAATAAAATACTAATTTCGTGAGCTTGTATTGAATGTATCATGATGATCATCTTAACGCTTCAATTGTCCAAAAGGGTAAACCTACTCTGGCTGGCCCGGGAATTAAACCCAACAATTTAGTATGTTCAATTCTCGATGAATTCTCTGTGTTCTGTATGAAAAGTCTCAGGTCAAACTTTACCTACCCGACAGTCGATGCGAGCAACAAACTGCAAGAATCTGTAAATCATCCCTGCTACTACTCTGCGGATAGATATACTAAGTATAGTACCTACTAAAAATTTTCGAGGAAATCGATAGTAGGTCAAATTCGGGACTTGCAGGACTTTCTAAAATAATACCACAAAAAATAAAAACTACTATTTTTGCATGAATGCAGATGGCGTGAGAAGTTGGACATTTCAGCCATGATCGTCCCACTGCAGGGCAAAGGCCTCCCTTTCCTTCCTCCATTCCTCTCGGTTGTGAGCCGCAATAGACCATTTTTCTTTAAAGTTGGATATTGCCCTTCATAAACAAGTCAACATGATTATGAAAGCGCCGCTTTATTTGCGTAGGGAGAATCATTATTTTATGTTTCTTACAATAATTATTTGCAACCAGCTAGAACAAATTAAGCAGCTATTATCGCAAAGTAGATAACTTAGTAATTATATAATATATAAATATGTCTATTAGTACGCGTAGAGAAAATACACGTTGGAGAGTGAAGTTGCATATACCTATTTTAAACTTTTATGCGAGGTGTGCAGAAACCTAACATTTTATAACTTCTACAAGAAATTCATTTAATGTAGGTGTGTTGTTGCAGATCACGAGATTATAGAACCAGTAGTTTTACTCAACTTATATGGGCTAACACAGAAACTGTCGGATGTGGCAAAGCAAAATTCTACGTATTTATCATCATATTATATGGTTCCATAAGTTGTTATTATTAGAGAAGATTTTAATATTTCAATGTTTCAGGTAGATGAAAGAAATGTAATGTTAGAGAGGCTGGTCTGTAACTTTTCTCCAAAAGGGAATGTGCATGGAAAGCCCGTCTATTCTATAGGGTACGCTGCAACTCAATGTCTGGACGAAATGAGCCCAGATGATCAGTTTAAGGGACTGTGTGATTACGAAGATCATAAAACCAGTAATCATATTTACGATATACAGTAGTTATACTCAACCGCGATTTTTAGAAGCCGTATTAATTTGAAAGTAAAACTTAAACTTAAAGTTGTCCCAATTCCTTACTGCTTTCTTCCTTACAGCTCTATTATTAACTCAGGAACCCGTACTTTGGCTTATAGTATAGTATATATATTGTATTAAATAGTATTGTATATAGTATATATTGTATTAAATAGCTGTTTTTTTATTTCATAAAAGACACCATCGATCATCTAAGTAAAATATTAACAAGTCTAAAAACTCTTATTAATTAGATCGTTAACTTACAGTAACAATATTAACTACTCAGCAACATCCAGAAAGCAGTTTACTCAGGATCCTCAATTTATCGAACAATTCGGTGAAGCATGAAATAGACCCCATTCGAAACAACTTAAAACAAACAGTCGTCAATAGCAGTTCTAATAATGAAAAAAGAAATCAGAAAATCAGACATATTTTATCAAACAACTCATACGGTAAGTTTCACAAATCTTTATGTTTATTTCCACAGATTTCTTAAAACCATGTTGGTGCGACTACCTCTTCGTGAATTAACTCATTTTACCTTTTAAAATATAAGCTATTAGTCCCGAATTAATAATGATCCTCTATACCCACTGAATTGCAAAAGGCTTGTTCGTTTTCATAATACATTTATCTTTTGCAAACAGTGAATGTAATAGGTAGAGCTATCCCTTAAACTCGTCATCAAGAAATCATCTATATCCTTAATCCATCATTATTGAATACGGTAGACGCCTAACAGTCTAGAAAAAAGAACATAACTGCCGGCAAAATTTGCGAAAACTTTACTACCGGAATCGTAGAATTAAGACTTAGCCAAAATGCCATGAACAATTGAACATTGTACTCAAGCGAAGGTAGCCAATAATACTCTCGCTATGTAATATTTATTTTTGTATTTTCAGCTCCTGGCAGACGTAACATGCCAATACGCAAGCATACCGTTTGGAAAAGTGTCATAAATATGACAAGAAATAATGATGACTACCATTACCAACGAGAACGAGGCCATTCTCACCTGTATCACGGCCATGAATCGCCACCGATAATTAACTACCCGATTACGAGTGAACTAAATATTAATAGCAAGCAAGACTTCCGAAAATATGATGACACAACACAGCTAGTTAATTACGTTTCAAACAGTAATTTCAGAAAGAATTATCAAAATCAACAATGCACCCGTAGATGGCCACTAATCGAAAATGATAACTGTTACACAAATAACCAATGCACGAAAAGATCCGACGATTGTTGTCAACAAACAACTAGGTGTCCACAATTATGTTCAGAAATACCGTTTACAAATCCGGTTGACATATGTTCATGTACAA
This sequence comes from Abrostola triplasia, assembly GCA_946251915.1. NCBI lineage: Eukaryota > Metazoa > Arthropoda > Insecta > Lepidoptera > Noctuidae > Abrostola > Abrostola triplasia. The sequence continues at coordinate 7,861,649 of OX276428.1, read as the reverse complement.
TACAAGCATGTCCAACAATTAGTACGAACTGTAATTGTAACATGAATTGTCAGTATCCAAGCACATCTCACACCTGTTTAACGACCACAAACTGTCAAACAACATGTCGTGAAATGCACTGCAGTGCACGTGGCTGCAGAAAATCTGGTTCATTCCAGAACTATGATATGATCCCAAATGTGGTAGTTCGAAGTGGTAACCATAGACCGCAAGTGAATGTGTCTCCAAAAAAAGACCCTTGGTTATTTGATAATTTAAAAATAAATCATTCTTACAAAAAAAAATACGATGGATTTGATCCATCGCAAAAGGATGAAACAGATTACTCGAAATATAATACACAGGATAGCGACTATATATACCAAGCTTATGACTCCAGATTGAGGAAAAGACGTCAACTTAATGATGAAATGACTCTTATACCCTTTTGGCAAATTGAAACAAGTTATAAAAAGCCATCTCATTTAAAAAGTATTCGGTACACAACATTAGCAAACAACAACAATAGGAAAACAAGACGAAACATGGTACTGGCTAAATGGTTGGCTAGCACAGAACCCATAACACTTAATGTAGCAGATTACGAAGATGATCAAGGGCATATTACAGAAAAATTCTTATCTTTTAATGAGTTAATGCACCTCAGGAAAATAAATGACAGATATGCACATTACGGCTTTAGACGACAAGAAGAAACACCGGCAACAGAATCAAAGGCGACAGAATCAAAGGCGACAGAATCAGGGGCGACAGAATCAGGGGCGACAGAATCAGGGGCGACAGAAACAAAGTCATCAAAATCAAAGGCAACAAAATCAAAGCAAACAAAAACAAAGCAAACAAAAACAAAAAAAGAGACTTCATCTAAAACCAAAAAAACAAAGACTACAAAAGCACCAAAGTCCACTGAGGAAGATGATGCAAGTAAAAGGGCTGACGATGCACCGGACGATACCACGGAGTATACAGCAAACACTCCGTTTGAACGAAAGAAACACTGTACTCGAAAACTAACATGCACTTGGACAGCATTTTCAGCTAACGAAGATGGTAATATTCATGGAATAGTGGAAATTGGGTCTCGAACTCCACTCGGTTATGTAGAGGGATGTACTCGAACTTCAACTTGCACAAGAGATTACTTAGATCGAAACAAAGTATCGACCGGAACAGACGATAGTTCCAGTGACTCTACGTCAGGAGATGAAGACTACTGTGAACGAAAATCTCTTAATGTTCAAAAGCGAAATTCAGATATTAGAGAAGAACCATCTTATGTTTTCAGTCACCAGACCTATACAAGATTGCCAATTTTAACACTCGAACCAAGTACTCATAATACTATCCCAAATACAGAGTCTCGCGACATGACTAAAAATAGTATCGATACTCATGATTGTATTTGTAACAGAAATAATGCAAGGGAAAAGAGACAGGAAGTTGCTAGCCCAAAAGAAATAATTTTATCAGGTGGCAAGCAGTGTGATGATTCTAAGAATTCATTCTCATATGGCGAACTATACTATATGATATTAAATAAGATTCTTAAATCAAACCGAGAGAAACAATTACATACCAATGAATGTCCATGCAATAGCTCAAAATCTGCTGATATTATTACACTTTTATTTTTATTAATATATTTAATTTGTATATTCAATGTATGTATGTAATGTTTACATTTATAAAAAGAAGTAAATATTAACCAAACTATTACTGTTTATTAAAATAAATCAAATACTATTTTCAAATATCCTAGAAACAATATCAAAATTCTACAAAAAGATCTTGTTGAATTATTTTGCGTACAATGAAATATTTCATTCAATTTTACTTTTTTCAAATCGGCAGTAATTTTATTGAGTAATTGCTTATAGCTTATTTCATGTCTCTGACAACGACGTGCACACGGTATTGATTTTTTAATCATATTTTTTTCTTCGAATTTATTAAGATAAAAATCACTTTGGCTATATTCCTGAAATCTGCGTTTCCTCTTGGATGGTCGTGTTGTGGCAGATATAGCATTTAAAAATATTTTATCAGGTTCTGGAATTACACAAATATATATCAAGATAGATATTCCAAAATATTATTTTTATTACTAAAATATAGAGTTTTCTGTCAATTTAATCATAAGCGTGTGGACTATTCGTTTTTTCCGCAATATTTTGTAAGAATTTTTTCATAACACCTTGTCCGCTCTTATACAAATTAATAATACTATCAGGAGACAATATAGTAAGTGCAGTCGTACTTTCTGTCGTAGTGTCCGATTCAAGAATATCATCTAAGAAATCTTTTGTTGTCGTGCTCATTTTTAATTCTTCGAACACTTCATCTGATACAGCTAAATTGCTATGATCATAGTACGATTCAGTAATTTCGCTACTAATTTCCTCGTCGTCTTCTGGAAAAAAGTAATGGCCTGTAAAGTCTTCATTTTGCTTTACTTCTGCTAATTCAGCTTGGATCTTGACAGGTTTAACCGTAGACATCGGTTGTGTAATTTGGTAGTATGCTTCAGATTTTGGCATTCTATCTGTAATGAAATGTGTTAAACAAAAATAACAATAATAATCATTTAATATATTGTATTCAATTGAGGCATTCAAATAAATAGTACCACCGTTTCTGAAGATAACAGCTTCAATCAAATCTACCAAGAAAGTGGAATTAACGTAATCATTGGTGACCATTTTTTTGGTTGTTGGAGTTTCTTTTTTGCTATAAACACGATTTACAAATGCTGAAAGGCCATCATCATTAAAAGTGATTTCTGAATTACTACTATTTAAGCCTGTTTTAGTGGTCAATAGTAGTTCTTTAATCATTGGATCATTACTCAATTTCTTTTTTAAGAGTTCTACAAAATCATCCACTACCATAACATCTTCACAAATATTTGGACTTGTATGCAAACTGGTCGTCTGTCTAGTATACTCATACAAATGAGAAAAATAATCAAATGGTGTGTAAGTGTCTCCGTCAATTAAATCAACTGTAGATGTATTAATTGAATCAAATATATCGTTTGAATGTGTATCTATTACACTTCGAAATATATTTTGAGTTGAATGTTGAATGATTGATTTATCTTGAACGGCAATTATAATACCATCGTCTTCTTTATCACTAGTATCTTCTTTTAATAGATGGACTTCTAAAAAATAAAATTAAAAATTAGATAGTCTACTGTCACAAATTGTTGTTTTGGTTTTACCCCTTAAAGAATAAATATAACAAGAGTAATTAAATTATTTTAGTAGCAGCGAATGAACTAACCACACAAAGCAGTGTTTATCAAATCGCAAACCCCATTTGAAGGACATCTTGTGCAGGGAGGACCGAATGAGTACACAGTTTCATTTCTGCGATTTCCAGCAGGTGCAAAATTACATACCAGTCTATAAATTGTTCTATATTTGACAAAATTAAGATCCTCAAGAAGTTCCTGTAAAAAATATTACTGATTACTTCGTAAGTATTCTGTAATGAATACATTATTTCTACTCACTATTAAGCGAATTCAAAAAATAGGTAAATATTTTACAATACTTTGAATTTAACACCGCCACAGCCGACTTCATTTGTATCCTCCCAAACAAGTTGTGTAAAATAGTCGTAATGTGATTGAGCAGTCTCAGATGATCTGTAATTATTGTCAAAATTTATCTGTCTGCCAAAAGTAGCTATAGCAACCTAGCAACTGGGTAATATGACATTCTAAGAGAAGTGGCCAACATTTAGGATAAAGATGTGTGTAAATAACGTAATAAATAATATACCAAAAAACTATATAACATCTTCTTCGATACCTTCCAAAATAGAAATTAATTACTTGTTAAACTTACGGCACATATTTGGACAGGATCGTAGAATTAGTATTCAACAACTCCATATACCATATATCCACTAGGGCTAGTGGCGTCAAGCCAGGCGCATCACCATGTACAGTAGCTATATTTTGACCAACTGGTATTTCACCTATGATAAGAAAACCATAATTATGTAGGTGTACTATTAGAATAATATAACAGTTGCAACGTGTTTCTCTTCTCTCGGTATAGAAAGTTCTAACGCGTATTAATGATTGATTGAATGATAAAGAGCAGTTATTGACGCGTCTTGTTTTGGCAACAAGTAGTAGGTGTTTATTAGTGTTGTCAAAACTGACGTTTGACTATTAGTTGGTAATTTTATTATACCATAGATGTCCTAATTAATAGGCACAATATATCAGCAACCCTGATTTACTCACCTAAATCTCGACAGCTGTCTTTTACATCCGGCACGCTATATTGAACACACTGGTCGGCCCATCGCTGTGCTGCAGCTTCCAACTCTCGATTCCATGTCTGTTTCACAAACACATAATAATTACTAGAGATTCAATTTAGACATCATTATTATTATATTGATTTTTATTGTCTCGGTTTCATTGACACATATTTTATAATAGTTCCTAGAGTACCTAGAAATGGAGGCTGTTGAATTAAACTATAATTGAAGTTAGTAATGATAATTCTAAATAATTATCTAAATCCATTTAAATGTATTTGGGTTTCAAAATCGTTGTTCTCGTTCGAGGTGTAAGTAGAGAGCCTTCACGTTCTATTTACCTCGCTACCATCCACGTGGATCACTTTATCTCTTCAACGACCTGTTGCTACGACACAATTTTACCAATACGAAGAAAAATCTGTACCGAGTTTGTTTTGTTTGTTTAATTTTACTCATATTTTTCAGCTTAAACTTAGTTTATAGAATGGCTGGCCAATTACCTACTAAAGTCTATACTCTCTATGTCTCTATGTCTATTATTATATTAAAGTTATGATTTAGCTATGTCTCTTACAATTTATACCAACTGTAATGTACTTTATGAGAGAAATAAATAAATTTATTATTATATTAGGTATAGAGTAGTAGATTTTAAGGTATACCTAGATTTAAATGTCGCTAGACCTATTCTATATGAAGCATTTATTCGAGTTTCCATTTATCTATAAAGCATTAATATTTTTATATATTTCTATGAAGTCTTTTTTTTAACCAAGAAGCGAGAAAATTAAAAATTAGTTTGGCGAGCGAGCTGGGTGAGAAGGTAAGCGTCGGATAATTGCCAAGAATATTGAAATATGGAATTTTATTAAAACTGAGCGTTTAATATAACATAATAAAAAGCAACTACCTGCCTATGTATGTTATCATTATCGGCAATGCGTAAACAATGCATACTTAGTTTAATGATTTCATGCAAAAAGTCAATTATGTTTAGTGTAAATACTTACGTAATTTCCATTTACCTAAGTAAGATTACATAAATAATATTAATATAGTTAATAGTAGGTACCTTGTTTTTTAACATAAATATATCTTTTTAAATATAACGTAACTAGCTACATAGCTGTGACCATCTCTAGACTATCTGTAGTTATATGCTAAACTTGGATTGTCATTCTGAAGTTCGTAAAACTACTTTATTTACTTTAATTAAAAAATTGACGATATTTACAAATTCGAACACTTTGACCGGAGACCTCAAAATTCTTTTTTTTTTAAAAGAAACGTCGCCCCACACTAGGAATTTCTCCTGTATCGTGGGTGCGTTTCACAAACATGAAATATCACAAACACAAACACCCAGACTCGGGACAAACATCTGTGGTTCGCATAAAGTTTTGCCCCGTGCGGGAATCGAACCCGCAACCCTTAGCGCAGCAGTTCAATCGCTTAGCCACTGCGCTAATCAGGTTGTCAAAAAAAAAAGAATATTGGCAGAGAAAAATGTACCTACAATGTTGATGGTCTAATTTCGGTATATTAAACTTTTAAGCAGGTAAAGTATGTACGGATTGAAACGTTAATTAATGTCGGTGTCGCGCACAAAAGGATTTATTCAACGTTTACTGCACAAATCCGTTATAAATAAAGGACTCTGCATCGAATCGAGGTTAAACCACATTGTATTTTCATTTCACGTCATTCGATCCGTAATTAAGGCTTTGATAATGTCTTTCGAGTGCATGCTCAAAGTTTACTTTTAACACTAGCTCTCTTATTCATAAACGAGGATCATACCGGTATTAACTAATACCCGTATTAAATATATTGACATCTTTATTTTTCGACATGCAAACCACAGTGTCGGTAAAAACCTAACTAGCTAAACGGTTTATAATTTACTTATACCTCTTTCATGCACATAAAATACTGCAAAGCTAATTTAACAGCAAAACAATCAGACAAAAATAATAAGTTTTAAGTACCAATTTCAGCATACTGCTTGCTGGTGGAAATGACCGAATTTCTCCAGCTGCTAGTTTATTTCGTCGACTGTTAATTTTATTCAGAATCAATCGTCTCTCATTTTCACTTGAAATCAGATTTTCGTAATCAATACAGCGACTGGCTGGTTCCTTTGTCTGTGACAATTAAAATACACATTTTAATGGAATAAAATTAGTTAATAATATAAAGTAGTTTTGGTATACTATTGTATTAACGAAACAATAAATTAGTCCAGAATACATTTTTTTTCATAATATATCATTTATGTGTACCTAGAGCTTATTTTGAAATGTAAGTAACTATTTTGTATAAATTTAAGTTACAAACAAACTTACCTTATATTTACATAACGTGTGTTGTTTGCTGTTATTACAATAGTCGGCGCTACAATAATCTTTTGGACTACATTCCGCTAAACCTATAGAAACAATTATTAATAATATGTTTTTTAACGTTAGCATAATGTAGATAAAAAAATATTACTACAAATCACATGACATCCTAAAAATCGAGATGGTCTGAAATTAATAGAGATTTATTTTTCAGATTTTGTTTATGAGTTAGTGATGTAGAGGTGAAAGGCTCATGAACAAAGTTCCTGTAAGATTTGCAAGTTTTTATACTTCAATAATAAGTAAGAATCTACCTACCCCTGAAACACAACTACACCTTGCAATCGCTATTTTAATTGTATCTTATACTTATATATCAATATATCTTGCAATAATAGCCTTTATATGTGTGTGTAATGATCCAGATATGGGGCATGGCTATGGTTTAACTTTTGTGTCGCGCACAGTTATAGTGTAAAGCATAACGGTCAAACCACCGTTGTTTTTAAACTCATGATTTCGTAAGTCAAGAAAATGAATACTAACTTGCAGTTTAACCCGCGACTGAAAACCGTGAAATGTTACAAAATAGCACGCGGGAAAAAACCCCAGCTTTATTTATAATCTAAAGGTAAAGGATGGAAACGCCCTATGGGGTTTTTTTGCTAGTATTCGGCAGACAGCCGTGAAGAGTGATTGTTTTGCTGCGCCATTGCAATTATGTCGTCGACCGAGTCGGAGTCTGTTTCATACATAGTAGAGTATGATAATTTATCCCAGAAAATCATAGTAGAAGTACAGAAAAGACCAGCTTTATTGACACTACTTTGCATCAATATAGTGATAAAAATGCGAAAAGTAAAGTTTCGGCTGAGGTTTATCTACATGTAGTAAACAATTGGATGAAACTGTCGGAGGCTGAGAAAAAAATACCCAAGTTTTTAAAAAGTATTTGCTACCAGGGCTTGTGTTTACAAAAAAGTTTTTGCTGTATTAATCCAATCTTCTTCTATTTTTTTAAGCACACCTAAGTTAGGTACTATAATTATGTAAGTTGAAATATATCCACAAATACCTGCATTCTGTGTTCAATTATTTCACTTGAGCGAGTGTCATCAAATATCCAAAATACAGCGATTTCATGTTTACATTGGCATAATAGGTAGGTTCTGAAAGGAACTAGCTGCCAGAAAAAAAACATTCTATTAATATATTTTTATTGTTGTACAGGCAGTACAATTCAAAAGAAATGGAAGAATATGCGGGAAACTTTTGGTATCGAATTAACTATTCGACGTGGTAAATCTAGTTAAGGTGCTATAAAAAAGAAAAAGTATGTTCATTTTTATCCTCTGTTTTTTTAGTACCATCTTTACAAAAAAGACGACTAGCGGAAATATAAAATTTACTTTACAAGATAATCCTGATACTGACCAAAACCTTCCACCATCAAATAATAATCGAATTCTACCCAGCGAGAAGGCTTCCAAAAGCCAAAATAACAATGGTGATTTATATTGTTAGATTATTTGAATTTGCATAGGCAAAATACGACTGAATATGATGAAGATGTAAGTTTTTCACAAATGAATGTAGGTACCTATGTTACGCAAAATTAATGATGATCAGAAATCTTTTGCTAACGTAGAAATTATGAATATTATGCAAAATGCCAAATCTTTTTATCTATTCGAACCTCAAATTCATGGTAAACGATCAACATCACATGATTCATTCACGCAAACGCCGTCTCCACAATCATAGTAAACATAATATTCCCTCCCTCCAGCCCTAACCATGCCGATACAGTCACCAGGTTGAACACCAGTGCCTGCTACACGTTCAATAATAAAGAAGCCACAGATCATGCATCAACATAATATAATATCATCTGGGCAACAAGCTTGTGCACAGTTTGTTACAGGGTCTGCAAAACTAACTATCTTTTTGCCTCTTAGTACTTCATCATCATCACAAGCACCGCAAAACAGCAGGACTATTGGAATATGTACTAAATTAACAAGAACTATAGCTGCCAATTGTCCGGCTCAATAACTTAGTAATACTTAAAAAAAATACCTATAAAGTAGGTACGATCTATTTTTCTTACTTGCCTCAAAATAACAAAAAAACGCTTTTCTAGTGAAGTACATTTGCGACATTTTGTACCCATGAAAAGACGTCGCACACTTTGCAAAATATTATAAGGAATATTACTAAAACCTACGGCTAGTGAGGGTATGGACCCAATATTTGTAAAATTTCTATTTCTTAGTATTGAAGCAACAACCAGACATACTGCTCTTTTGAAATCCATTTTCAACTATGAAATTCGCGGGCTTAGCCTAATATAAAAGCGGACTAAGGCCGTGGGCGCAATACCGGTTTTTCCAAAGAGCGGTTAACCGCTATACGTAGGTACCGCGAAACCACTTGCTTTAATTATTAAAGCAACAAGAAGACGACAACGCAAATGAGAATGCCCACAAAATACCCAGCGCGTTTAGAAAAATACTTATACAAGCTTGTAGAGTATACACACTAGGTCCCGCATCTAAGAAAATAGTATATAGGTATAAGTTGCGTAAATTGCGTGTGTCCAATATCCAATGTTACCTTTTGCATGCAGCGATAACATAGAAAAAAATTTTCTGAGATCACGACTAGTCTATAATATCGTATAAAGGCAATCATCACGAACCACCGTGATGATTGAGTCGTAGGTCTAGTGGTCACAAAGCGCAACTACTGGCGCGAGGTACTGAATTTGATTCCCGGGTCGGGCGAAGTGTTAATGGGGTTTTCCATTAAGTGATTCTCGACAGCAACACGGGATCTATGTATATGTATTCCAGGTTTGATAGCAATAGGCTCGCTTGTTAAATTGGGACCTCTTACATAACTGGCGAAATGTGGGTGTACTATATACTGCTGCCTACACCATCGGGGAATATAGCCGTGATACTACTTTCTGTTTATAAATAGGTACTATATATACCACGAATAAAGAAAGAAAATCATTCACAGAACATTACTGCACTAATTAACTTACTAGTTAATCTGAAAAAACACAGAGATTGAAAAGTTGCTATAGCCGACCTTGGTGATGAGTTTCAATAATTATTCAAGAAATTATTTGTTTATTGTGTGGCAACAAATGATAAATTTAACATGAAAAATACATGCTCACAGTATTGTTTCTGTTAATCGACTATTACATTTTTATACATATATTTTTGGGCATTCTCCTATCGCAAATAAATATTGGGTTTAGCCGTAGATTTAAGAAATGTTTCTTTAAAAATAACAAAAGTCAAATACTCCCGCGGGAATATCGGTGGTATCTACGTACGTACGCCCTAAGTTCTATGGATTACTTTTACCGCGTTTTTTATCCGCGAACCATATTGTAACACATCACTATATTAAAGTCAGTCGCAGGAAAAACCGCAAGTATAGTCGCTTGCATCTATCTATTAGTTTCTTTGACACATAAAACCATGCGGTTAAAAACCACGGCGGTTTAACCGTATCTATGGCCGCAATCTAAATGTCATATTACGAAACAGACGTTATGTTGACCAGTACATTCAGTACATTTCTACAAGCTAAAAACAAAAGAAGTTCGTAGATACCTGCTATCTATCTACCAACCCATATTCTAGCCTAGGTAGGTACACCCCACAAAATGAAACTTGGATTGTATGAATCATCGGATGTTAATTCTCAATGAACATAGTTTATTCAGTAAACTGTTTCGTCGTAAACAATGTCTACAATGGATGCATGTTAATCACATTTCAACATTCATTGCTTACACTGCGTCAATAGTAAGAAGTAATCTGTCAATCAGGTAGGATGATTGAATCCAGATAGATCTTTATAGGTGGATATCTATATTCAACCGCTGGGTTATTCTAAACGTCTACCGTAACGTAACGTAAGCATGGGTGAGTAAAGTCATGAAAAGTGCAGAACCAACCAAGATACCCTTTTAATCAAAAGTCAAACCTTTTTTCTCAAGATCACATGAAGCTATACCTAAAGTTAAAATAATAGCAAATAAGACAAGACCCGAGTAGGGTATGCTGTCTCTTGACCTGCTGTAAAAAATGAAACTTCTAAGCCAACTCAAACAAAAGATACGAGCAGTTATGCTGATTTTATCATTATAATATATTAGCTATCGAAACAAAACAACAGCAATTATGTGTTTTGGTCTAACCTCAGATAACTATAATAACTTCGATTTAATCCATTATAATATCTGTGTTGACTGGTAAGTAGTCTGTGGATTTTGGGATATTAAAACGCGCGACTGCCTCGTTGGTCTAGTGGTTGCTAAGCGCGACTGCTGAGCACGAGGTCCTGGGTTCGAATCCCGGGTCGGGCAAAGTGTTACTGGGTTTTTCCATAAGGTAATTCTCAGTAGCAGCACGGAGTCTGGATTTGTACCCGGTTGATGGCAATAGGCTCGCCCCCTATTACATTGGGACCTAAAAACATAACTGGCGAAATGTGGGTGTACTATATGTGCACCTCTGCCTACCCCTTCAGGGAATACAGGCGTGATATTATGTTTTTTTTAAAACGCGCGTTATTTTCTTTTCTTTCTCTCTCTTTCGTAATTCGGGTTTCGGGTGACACCTGTCAATGTCATGACATGTGATGACTAGGGAAATGGCACTATTCAAACAGTGTTATCGATAAAGGTAGTCATAATAACAAAATAATCCATATTAAATTGGTGTTTTTTTAATTATCATTTTTTTTATAGATCGCTAACATTGGTGAGTAGTCTTGTGTTATTATCCTTTTAAATAAAATAAAACACATGGTTAATACTTTTTCACCGATGTTTTTTATGATATAAAGCTAGGAAACGCTCTAAGAAAACTAACATATATTTAAAGAAAAATACTACATACATCATTTAACAGGTAACATGATGATGATCATGAATATCAGTAGCACCACCTAGATCGGGGCGACGATATAAACAAAATGGCTGGCAGCGGTTTGAAGCCGAGCTTGGCGTGCCATAGGAGAGGCCTATGCCCAGCTATGAACTAAGTTCATGATCAATTCATAATAATTTAGCAAAATTGTTTTATTAAGTAATAACTTGTTTAATTGGTTAATATAATACAAATTATGTAAAATAATTAATATCGATTATTTATCGTGACAGTAGTTTTCCACCTCTACGGCTAAGCTAATCGAACACAATTAAAATTGATTTCATATTAATAACATAATATTTGTATAAAATTTCAGGTTCCATTTATTTAATTTACTAGCATTTTCAATGGTTTAGTATTTTATGCCCGTAGTGTTCGGGTTAGCTCAGAAATTATTTACATTCTGTCTGATCACGTAAATATTCACTAGTGTAAAGAAACGGTTTTTCTACTATAAATGTCATACGCACCATCCTACACCGCAAGGACTATAGTCTTTCAAACTTTATTTACCAATATTGTTAACGCCAAACGCTATCGCCGCCGGCGGGCAATAAGATAACCTCAGTCACCTCTATTTAACATATTTTATGGTAGTGTAATGTAAAGTGGTGGTCATCTTTAGTTACTTTAAAAAGTTTTTAGCTTACAATTTCAAAATGAGTCGCCACTTAAAAGCAATGATTGGCCCTTCAATATTAAATTCTGATTTATCAAGATTATACGAAGAATCTCAAAAGTTACTGGACAATGGTGCTGATTATTTACATTTGGATGTGATGGACGGCCACTTCGTACCGAATTTGACGCTAGGACATCCTGTGGTTAAATGCCTTCGCAACAAAATTAAGGATGTATTTTTCGAGACGCACATGATGGTTTCAAATCCTGAACAGGTTAGTTCATTGGAATCAATTTTATACCAATATACCTACCACATTATAGAACTCAGTACTATTAATTCTAAACTTTCACTGACATATTATAACAATTGTTTTTCTTTACTTATTTGATATTTCAGTGGATTGTTCCAATGGCAGATGCTGGGGTCAATCAATACACATTCCACATTGAGCCAGTCGATGATGTTGCAAAAGTATGCAGAAAAATAAAAGAAAATGGTATGAAGGTGTGTATAGCAAAAAAAAAGATTAATAAAAACATTATTTTTAAAATACTATAAAATATAGTAACCAACTTTGATTTCCTCCTCAAAGGTGGGACTTGCAATCAAGCCTGGGACACCTGTCAGTGAAGTAGATAAATACATTTCCTTATCAGACATGGTTCTAATAATGACTGTCGAACCAGGATTTGGAGGGCAGAAATTTATGGAAGATCAAATGACTAAAGTACAATATTTAAGAGAAATGTATCCACTATTGGACATTGAAGTGGATGGTGGAGTGGGACCTTCAACAATCAACTGTTGTGCTAATGTGAGTTTATTGAAGTTGACTTATTGTGATAAGAAAATTACTAGTATATAATCAAATTAATATATATTTTCAGGCAGGGGCAAACATGATAGTATCAGGAACAGCTGTTATAGGAGCTGCTGATCAAGCAGCAACTATAAAGTCACTGCGTGATACAGTGCAACAAGTTATAAACAAACAATGTAATAAATAGCAATATAAACAATAATTATATACATTGTCTTCCAGTGCTACTATTTTTAAGGGTAAAATGCTATATTTTTTACAGGTTTTTCAGTCTAAAATAAAACATTCAAAGATTGTTTCTTTTTTATTAGTCAAATTTGCTTAAATCTAGATTGTTATCTGTACCGGAATCAGATAATTCAACTTTTGCAGCAGGGAATAATGAACTTTGGGCAATACCAGTGCCTGTAAAAACCATGGGATCATTATTAGCTTTTAATTTGGTCCTAAGTCCAGACAGAGCAATAAGAACTGCCTCCTCAGTCCTAATTGTTCTTGAACCTTGAGTAGGCAGCACATTAATGTAGTGGTTAAATAGCAAACTGGCTTCCTCTGCCTTTACTTGTTCATCACTTTCTAGAGCTGCTTCAATCCCATGTAATCCTCCAAAGACTATAAGTACATGGTTGTATTTGAGCTCTTTATGTGGCAAGTCATCAATAGGAGTACCTCTGTCAGAAGTGCCTATGGTTAAATCATACCTGAAAATATTATTTATAGTAATTAAATACATCTTACAATAATGCATTTCAATTTGAGTGTCGTAAAATTGCATTATTTACATACCCATCATTATAAGGACTTTGAGTAAACACTTGGCTCAGGTTATTAGCAATGCGTACAGTATATCCCCAGTATACTCCTGTTTCAGCTCTTGGGGTAGTAAGGCTGACAATTTTGCCTTTGAGTTTTTTACCTCCTTCTTGTGTAGGAAGCATTTTTACTGTTACTCTAATACCAGGGTTCAATAACTTATCCGTTGAAATATCTTGAAGAAGTCCAACATTGACCTGAGAACCACGACCTGGTTTTACTTTCTTGTTCATGGTTATACCTTCTCTGGAAATGGAACACATTTATCAATTTAAACAAATTATAATATTAAGGTTGATATGGTTAAATACATAAAATTATCAAAAAAAAAAATCTAACCTGAATTGAAAATCATTAGACATCCTCAAATGATGTGGGGCATCTAAAGGATTAAGAAGACCAGCAAACTCAAGATCCTTATGTATGGGGAAAAAATGTTTTCTCAAGTATTGTGGACATTCCAAATATTGCAAAATTCGTGCTAACTGCACGCAACTCTTACGAGCTATTTTAACACCATCTGAGTCGTCTAGCTTAGACTTCTTTGTGTTAACTGTGTCTCCGACATCGTCATAAACGATAACTTCGTCTACGCAAAACACACAAGCAGCTCTTGCTATTTGACCAGCTAAGTAAGTGCGTAATTCGGCAGACTGCGCGTTCTCTAAAATAGAACCTGGAATAGCTATGCTAACAGAGGAAATCTCAGCGCACTTCTTTTCCCTTTCTACCTCTACTTTGACTTTTGCTTCAGCTTCTTGTTCAAGAGCAACCCTCTTCTCACGCTTCACAATCTTCTCTTCATTTCGCTGCCGTTTTAATGCTTTCCGTTCTTGATTAATTTCTCTCCAACTCTTACCTGTAGGTTTAGCTACTGGCTGTGACATTTTATAAACTTATTATTTACATAAGTTTATTATTTTAAAGTTTATTCTCTTAAATTACAACTAAACAACATAACCAAATCACATACTTCAAAAATCCCATGCATGGGAATTGGTATACTTTGCAGTTTGCTGTCAATTATTGACAATAACAATTGTCAGTCTCCGTAACGACCGCTGAACTAAACGCAGAAAATATTAGTGGTAAAAAATAGTTAAAATAAAATTTTAAAATTGTCATTTTGTTATTGGGAAACCTAGAATACTGACGATAGCCTCCAAAGAGGCAGTGACAAAAGGCCAAGAAATATTAATGTGATGGTAAGATTTCTATTCTGAGCCGGACGGACATCAGGATTTATTCCCGGTCAACGCAATAGTTTCACCCCTATTACACGGACCCTTAAACATTATTTTAAATAATTATGAAAACTGTTTACATAGTAAAATAATATTTATTTTTATATACACGCGTGTAAGCGTGAATACGTATGCTAGAACTAAACGCACAGTCACCGCGCAGCATTGCATTGACAGTTGACAACTTGACAGCTAAATGTTTACTGAGATAACCTAAAACATTAATATTCAATTAACACAACAAGGACATTAATCTCTTATCTGACCGCCGACCGGCACTTCGGTAGGACGATTGAACCTTATTGTAAGTACGATGATTGAATTTGTTAGATGGAAAGTAGTCATGTTTATCTGGACTTACAAAATAACTGTGTGGAATTGTGATTGTCGGAAGGACGCAATTAAAGTTAAAAGGAACCGTGGGGCATGGTGTCATTACAACTTAAACATGCAAAAAGTTTTCCACTTGTAATAAATACTTGGTGTTGTTCCGCATGCTCCTCACTAAGAGTTTTTAAATCATCATGCAACTAATAAAATACTCAAAAGCTAGGAGACTAACTTATTGAAAGACATTTTTATCTTTTTATATTATGTACCTACTCATTTCTACTATTGCAATAAAATTACCTGGCTGGAGGCCTTTTATTAGGTCTCGCCAAACGACCGGTTAAGCAGTAAGAGGTCCCTCAGAGCTAACAGGCGACAGACAAGTTCGAAAAAAAAAACAAAAAAAGCAATAAAATACCAAATTATTTTTTTATTGAAGAAGTGTTTTAATGTTATAAAAATTAATTAGTCTAAAAGGTTAAACTATTTAAAAAAATCATAGTTACTGTACTGTACTGGAATATATTTATTTATGATTAAATTCTTCTCATTATAATGACTCCAATTTAAAAATGTATCAGCTAACCTATGTTGTTCCCTATGATGAAGGCCGTCTCCATTTCATATCTAATTTTGAATGTAGTAAAGGAAGGAAAGGGCTGCCTTTGCCCTGTAGTGGGACGATCACGGCTTAAATAATAACAATGTAGTAAAGTAATAGACGGAAGTACATTTACATTTTTTGTCACAAAGTATTACCAGAAAAAATGATTAGCTCTTAGCTTTTTCCAATTTTTAAATCTTGGGAATCAGCAATGGTGCCACTTCTGCCAGTGTCATGTAGTGATTACACAATACACATATAGGTATATTGCAGGCTCTGGTAAACAAGGGAAGATTAAAAATGGTTCTGGCATTATTTCTGTGTATTCCAATTCACTTTAACTTCAATAGAATTAATTGCAATAATACCTTGTCATGAATAATATATCTGTTGTTGTTTAAAGTTATAATAATATAATGAATATGATTTGTTAAATGCTTATGCAATAAAACGATAAGTCCATTTCAGTATATCTATTTACGTAAGCATGCAAATATCTTGAACAAGTAAGGGTAATGCCACATTGACACACACTTCTAGAACTACTTGTGATGTTTCCTCAACAAACCTAATACAGTAATTAAACTGCTTGGTGGACTACCAACTTGGCCAGTATCTAAGTATCATAATGGCCAACAGAGCCTTTAAATTTCTAATCAAGTGTACATTGAATTGCATTACAATATTTTGGGGTACAAATTTACAATCTTTTCATAATTAGTTATTTTGTCTATTATGTTGGTTATCACTGCAGCTAGTTCTAGATAAGCCTACATGTACACTGTACAGGGTGCCTGAAACATTAAAGTCAACAAAAAAAATATTTCTCACGTGTCGTGGGGTATCCAAATAATTCACATTTATTTTCCTCGTTATTTAGTTACTGAGTTATGAATGTTTTCTGAGTTTTTGGGAATTTTTGACCTGCTAAAACTCTAGAATGACTGGACCGATTTGGCTAGTTTTAGTCTTGAAACACCCCAGAGAAGGTTTAAATGGTGGTACAAAGTTCCCCAGGTCATCTAGTTAGTAATATTGGCATAGGTAACTAACAAAAGTCAGAAATTAGTACTGAAAATTGTTTAACATTGTTAGTGTCTTTCCTCCCAATACTTACTTGTCGTTAGGTGGACAAGAACTACGTAAAAATATACGTAAACGTTGTAATGCCGTACCGCATCATATGACCTGACCTTAATTGATAAGTGTACAAAAATATATTATGTAGTAAGAGGTCAATCAGCTTCGTATTTCTCTACATACTAGCAGCTATCATTATTATGATTTTGATATAACAAAAATCATCACCTCTGCCCTCTTGGCTTTTCACCCAAAACTATTATAACATTTCGTTAAAACTTTTTTCTTGGCACCTGTAGATATGATAGTGCCTACGTGCGTAGAATTCCAAGTTTCCAATATTCCATTTAAGAATCATTCGAAAGACTTATCAATCGAAATGGTTTCTTGTTGTTTCTACAAAATCTTATTATTTATGAATGTTTATTACCTATTCAGTACCTGATCTAATCTTTCTAATTATGAACACCTTAACCGCATTAATATATCCACGCTCCAATTTAAAATCAATACATGAAGGAAATTGCAGAACCAACCTCTACCGATAAGTATTAGTTACTTGATGACGACAAACGAATTTTTGTTGTTTACTTAGAGCAATAAATTTATTATTTACATCACGATATTTACGTGGCATGAACATAGGGCTGTCGTTATAAAATGACATATTAACTCTCGTTTGTATTTTAAAAATAAATTAATTTAATGTTGTGTGTATATGTCTCATCGTCGTCTATAGGTATTTCTAATTAGGAAAAAGAATTTCATCCTTATTTTGTTTATTTTTTTTTTTGTGCAAGTTCAAGCATTGTAAAGAGGTTGACTTAAATGCCTTAGGCGTTTTTCCCCGAGGAACAGGAGGAGAGGAACTATACAGTATTATATAATACACCCTGTAGCCTCTAGCAGGATCCTTGAATCATCATCATCAGCCGGAAGACGACCACTGTTGAACAAAGGCCTCCCCTTTAGAACGCCATTTAACTACTTATCAATAACTAATTCATGTTAAATGAATATGATAATATGTATGTCAATATAAATAATTGTGTATAATCGTGAAAATTATTGGCGAGCGCAAAGAGGCATTTATGAATAATTCCAAGGGTATACAAGTATACATAAATATAAATGTTGTCGCCTATCTTCTACCAAAATAAAGAAATTAATGGTAGTATTTATACTAGCTCTAATTAACCCCAAATATTGGTAGATCCATTCTAAGTGGTGAATTAAAACTTATTACTTTTTTCTGAGACAACCCTACTTCACTGGTAAACAAGTTTATGTTGTTATCAGGAACCCCTGCGTAAGGTCAAGTAGACGAAGCTGATATAAGCTCGCTGAGAACAATTATCACATATCGCCATTACAATAAAGTCATTCACGAAGTTTAAACGACATGGCTGCCAACGGAAAGTTAGGTAAGGTCTTAGCAAAAAGAGAAATATTTTATAAAAAAAATCTGGTTTTAATTTTTTTTGAGATTATTCTTTCTGTTTTTATTACAACATCCATGGCGTCGTTCTAATGTTAACGAAAAAAGTTGGATCAGCTTTAAAAAAGACACAGATCCTATATTTCATGACCACGTTAATTGTCCTAATAATTCTATTATTATTTTGCAGCTCTTCTTAGTGTGTCTGATAAGACAGGCTTACTGCCTCTAGCCAAATGCTTATCAGAGATTGGTCTTGGTCTCGTGGCAAGCGGTGGTACAGCCACTGCCATTCGGAATGCCGGCTTTGCAGTCACCGAGGTGTCGGACATTACCAAAGCTCCTGAAATGCTCGGGGGACGAGTGAAAACCTTACACCCTGCGGTGCACGCTGGGATTCTGTCTAGGTATATTTTTATTTTTAGTAATAAAGTTCTGGATCTATATTTTACTACACACTACAGCTTAGTTATAGAAGGCAAAATATAAATTTTAAGCGCTTCTTAACGAAAGCCAAAAGACCAACGCAAATATTTTGTACTGAACACCCATTGTCACTTTTCCAGAGTCACAGACTCTGACCAAGAGGACATGAAACGTCAGAAGTTCGATATGATCAGCGTAGTCGTCTGCAACTTGTACCCCTTCGTCCAAACTGTCTCTAAACCCGGCGTGACTATTGCCGACGCCGTCGAGAACATCGACATTGGAGGCGTTACTCTACTCAGAGCTGCTGCCAAGAATCACGATAGAGTGACCATAATCTGCGACCCGAACGATTATGATACCGTTATCACAGAACTTAAGCAGAACAAAGACCACCAGACCACACTGGAAACTAGGTTTGTAAACTAAAATTAATATTTAAATAACGGCCAAAATTATTAATAAGTGCCTATGTAATATTTTACTAAAAATGAAATCCATAATTTTGAACATGATTTTTTATTATCAACAGGTCTAGCTAATATCTATCTAGATAATTGGAAAAACAACAGGTAATAAATGACGAAACGTAAACAACATAATATCCACTAAAATACACCATACACCCATAATGATTAATATACCTATTTATTTATCTGTATGTAACAAAAAGCTTCTTTGCGTTATTTAGTTGTAGATAACACTACCAGTTTAAATAACGCAAAAGACTATCAGGCTATGATTGTGTAGGAGAAATGTATCGTTTATATTTGTTTTGCATTTATTTATACCAGCAACCAGAGGAAATACAGACGAAACAAAAGACGTTCTAAATCCAAGATTTGTTTATAAATAAATTACTCTTGTGGAATCTGTTGGCACACTTGTATTTGCAGGAAACGACTGGCGCTGAAAGCTTTCACACAAACGTCGGAGTATGACCTCGCCATCTCAGATTATTTCCGCAGACAATATTCGACGGGACAAGCCCAAATGACCTTGAGATACGGTGAGTAACATAGTAATATTTTGTTGTTTATTGCTGGAAAATAAACAAGCGCACAATACTATAACTATAATGCCATAAGCTAATAATATCCACGTGCAAATATAGAGATAACAAACTCGCATTATAATAGATTCATTATAAATAAGTAGTTCAATGACAACTAAGAAATTATCGACTCCATTACTTATGTACATTATACATTAATTATACAGGTTTTGACACCAATAATAAGAAGTTGTTATGACTTATTTGTATAATTGGCTTATCTAAATAAACCATTGCTTCGTAGACGATGACGTAGATCAAAGACTATATTCAATTATATCATTCAGTTCTTTTTGGAATTTTAATTGCACCAAAACCATATAGTAAAGCTGCCCTCGATCTATTTGCATTATCTATTTTACAACCTTTAACGTATCATTGCGCATGGCAGGTATGAACCCTCACCAGAAGCCCGCGCAGGTGTTCACGACGCGCGAGCGCCTGCCGCTGCGCACGCTGAACGGCTCCCCGGGCTACATCAACCTGTGCGACGCGCTGAACGCGTGGCAGCTGGTGCGCGAGCTGCGCGCGGCGCTGGGCCTGCCCGCCGCCGCCAGCTTCAAGCACGTGTCGCCCGCCGGCGCCGCTGTGGGGCTGCCGCTCACGGAGGAAGAGGTGACGCTTCTATACCGACTATATCATTATGATTCCTACTAACATAGCAACAAGAGGTTTAAAAAGCTACTTAAAGAGAAATATTCAAATAATATTATGAAACATATTGTAAAGTTACGAAATTGTCAAAAATCCTAATAATTATGACCTGTATATATGTTTCTATCTCTTCCTATTTTTTTTACTCAAGCTTATATTACAACCAGTAATTTGCAAAAATTAAGTAACGCCATTATAGATGAGTTCTCAATCACTTAATTTCATTAGAACGACACTCTTTAAGTTTATTGCAAACTTCCGTTTTCAGGAGTCTATACAGCGGGGAGCCGCATTTCGACTCATACAATAATACTTATGTCGATAATTGGCTAGTGTTTTGCACGCGCTTACTACTACTATACTCAATTTCTTTCCCTAATAAGATATGTATAAAGTATAACATTTCCCGGCAGGCGTCGGTGTGCATGGTGGCCGACCTGATCCCGCAGCTGTCCCCGCTGGCCTGCGCCTACGCCCGCGCGCGCGGTGCGGACCGCATGAGCTCGTTCGGGGACTTCGTGGCGCTGTCGGACGACTGCGACGCCATCACCGCGCGTATCATATCGCGGGAGGTGTCCGACGGCATCATCGCGCCGGGGTACTCCGCCGAAGCGTTGGAAATATTGAAAAAGAAGAAAGGTGGCAACTACTGTGTTTTACAGGTGCGTTATGGTAGATTGTGTAGTGTTGTATACTCGATGTAACGACGATTAGTTATATCGAGAATTAAACTCAACGCTAATGTCAATTAATGATACCCACATCGAATTCTATAATCAATCTTTAACATAACCTTTTAAGTACTATATTCATCATAGTATGTAAAGAACTTATAATGATTATTATTTTAATTATTACTTTCAGATGGACCCAAGCTACGAGCCTGATCTATTAGAACAGAAGACAATCTTTGGCCTTACATTAGAACAGAGACGCAACGACGCTCAGATCACCGCGGATCTATTCAAGAATGTGGTCACGAACAACTCTGACCTACCTGCCAACGCCGTTAGAGATCTCATTGTAGCCACCATTGCGCTCAAATACACACAAAGTAACTCCGTCTGTTATGCACGAGATGGACAGGTTAGATAACTTTTAATTAAACAATTATTTTAATTCAAAAAAGTAAGACCTTTGCCTAATTTTATGACTTACCTTTATTGACTAATTCGGTGTTTCGAGTCTGTGTGGGATAAGATATTTCATGTTTGTAAAAGGCAGCCACAACCTAGGAGAATTTTTTAGTATGGAGTGAAGTATATACATAAAGTTACGCCTGTTTCCTAGAGGGGTAGACAGAGACCAAGGTTTGGAGTGCAGTTTATTATAGGCATAAATGTTTGTTCATTGATTGACGTATGAATGTTGTAGGTGGTGGGTATCGGCGCGGGCCAGCAGTCGCGCATCCACTGCACGCGGCTGGCGGGCGGCAAGGCGGCGCTGTGGTGGCTGCGCCGCCACCCGCGCGTGCGGGCCATGCGCTTCCGGCCCGGGACGGCCCGCGCCGTGCAGGCCAACGCCATCGACAACTACGTCAACGGCACCATCGGTCAGTTCACTTCAATATTTCCTAATATAATAGGGAATATGCATACAGTTCAAAATGTCTAGAATATTTTTGTTGAATCTTTATGATCATCACATTGTAATAAAAAGGTATTTTATTTAATTATTATTTAAACCTAAAAAATATGGCATATAAAGAAAATTCAAACTTTTATTATTTTCAAGCCTATTTATATTGTTTTCTACGTTGTAAAGATGTAAATGATTATTGAAAGTCATAAAAAAATATTCATATATTCCCTATTGTTCTATCGATGTCGATAGAGATATTACAAAATTGATAATATCAATAATATTTTCTACCTATCATATTATAATACATTGCGGCGTACCTTGGCAGTGGGCTGATGATAATAATATACATTGCTTTAATAAAATGACTATTAGTAGGACATACACTGATGTGTTGCCTACTTCAATCCACCAGATTACTTTCAAGTTTACAACGCTTGCGTTGACAATTTTTTATTAAACCTTACATAATTATGTATGTGCAATATATTTTCATAAAACTAAACAATATTTGTATTAATTACACTATACAGGTTCGGATCTACCATTAGACCAGTGGAACTCTCTGTTTGACGGCAACGCGCCTGCCTTGCTTACCGAGAAGGAACGCGAAGAATGGATTTCTAAGATGGACCGTGTTGCTCTAGCCTCCGATGCTTTCTTCCCATTCCGTGACAATATCGATAGGGCTGTACAGGTCAGTAAACGTTTTACTATTGAGCCTATTTTAGCTTAGTCTACAAAGTCACTATATTTGAACTAATTTGAAATTGCTACACCCAAAGTTTTCAGAAGAACACTTGTTATCTTGAAACTATTTACGTATGTTTTATAAATAAAAAAAATAAAGAATATTTTATTCCTTTTACCGTATATAAATGTATATGTGTGATAATCATGTACAATTGTGTGTTACAGTGTGGTGTCGAATACATCGGCAGTCCCTCAGGTTCGAACAACGACAAGGAAGTCATCGACGCTTGCAATGAACACAAGATTGTGCTCGCACACACCAACCTCCGACTGTTCCACCACTGATAACATACATCAGCACTTAATACATTAAAATATACTATAATCTCGCTGAATAAGAAAATCTCTGTCCTACATATTTTAGGATAATATTTAAGGATACAGTGAACTATTATACCGTGTTAAATTGTAACAAATTTTACATAAAATCAAGGTGCAGGTATTTTTGATAGTTTTTATTGTAGTTTGTGAAATTAAATTTAAAAATGTTGAAATAAATTAGTATGTTACCAATTTATTTCAACGATGTTGGTTGTATAAAGAGTTTAAAAGGAACAGTGATACTGCATTCATTCCAGAGTTATATAGGTATTCTACTTTTTATAACTTATAAAAGATATTACATAATCATGTATTTTAGAATGTAGGTAATGTTAAATCAGTTAATAAAAGTATTTTTTGATATTGTATTTTCCATCTTTAATACCTATCCAATTTAGTTCCTTCGGTTGTTCAGCATGCATGGTTTTTAAAATTTAGTTGTGTTCAAACCCTTTCATAAGACAATGTCAATATAAACCATGAACTAAATGAAACCTGTCACTGACGGTTGCACGACAAAGAAAAGAAAAAGAGATGTTTTTCTTTTCTCCCACGGAACCCCCAACATTGTCGAAATTCAAATTAGCCTATATTAGACCCTATAACATCAGTTATTTGACAGTGAAAGTCCCGTCAAAATTCGGTCAAAACCGGACTTTGTCCTAGATAGTTGACTTTGATAGCTGGTGCTATTATGAAAAACGCTGACTGAAAAACATTACTTTGGTCTTCTCAAGATTATTTTTTAAGTTATTGTCGTTTATCCAGGTTTATTTATTAATTATTGCTTCTATTGTATTATTTATATATTTTTATATGTATATTTATTGTTGGATTGTATGGTTACAGTACTGTCATCAGCGAAGAGTGAAACTGGATGATTTGTTATGTTTGGTAGGTCGTTTAATGTAGATTATAATATGCATATAATGGTACAATCTTACTATAATAACTTTCGTGAGTGTTATCCATATTATTTACTATATATTCCGGTTATACTCACGGGTGTATTCGGGAATGCGGCAGTTCGGCTCGCGACTCTGCCGCGTAACCAGCTCATGAATAAGGGCTCCGATCGAGTCCGAAACTAGTCGGGCATTCCCGAATACACCCGTGAGTATAACCGGAATATATAGTAAATAATATGGTACAATCTTCTGATTGTACCAGATATTGGCCACTATAGAAAATCCTGACACATCTGTAGTCACACCAACACAACATTATTAATTAGACTACTGATGAAATGGAATGTACATTGTAAAATAAAAGTTATTACTTAATTAGTATGATCTACTTACTGCACTCCAATGTAGAATTTAATTGTATAGACATACTCATATGCTCTTAGACTATATTTCGGTAGCATTTTACCTAACTGAATGTATTTACTAGTATTATATTTGTAAAGTACATTGGGCTTTCAACATAACCCACAAATTCAGTCAAATGGGGAACATAGTATTTAGGCACTGTATTACATTTATAAAAATTAAGAACATGCGTCACCGCAGTGCTCAATGGCAGCTTAACCGAAAGCGGCGAAGTAATTAATTTATTATTTTGAGCTAGACAGGCTACCTATAATTTCATGCTAAGTAGTTATTTTTTTCAATATGCAAGATAATTAATACGATAAGATTAAGTGACCTACTAAAAGGTACCTATTCTGAATTTATGTGACCGCTTCTTCAAATTCGTTTTCCTCATCAGTAATTTCCCTCCTCGCTTTTATCAATTTAGCCGTAGTAGCGGGGACGATGACATCATTATCATAGATCATTTATGTTCGCACTTAGGTCACGTTCGCATTGACGTGAGCTTAGTTTTGTTCATTTATGATCAATTTACCTATAGACTTTTTAAAGTCTGAGCTAAATATAAATAGGTATGCTCAATTGATATTCAAATATATTTTTAAACTAATTTAACAATAGTCACACTTTATTATTCAATATATTTACGTGTTATTGTAATAGTGTTAACGTGAGAGAGAACACACACGCCATCTCGTTATATCCTTGAAATATAATATATATACTTATTTCATACGTGTTAACTACATTCTATAGTTATATACACCGGGTAGACGGGGATTTTTGTGAGTCACTCGACTGGTTCTTCCCCGGAATGATAACGTCAATGTTTTTCTAAATGAATACCAGTTAAACAAAATTACCCATAAATAGGGTAAAATCTACGTAAAAATAACGTCGGAAAAAAGTTCACATTGATTACAACCTAGAAAAAAAAATTATAACAATACTTAATCACACCCTTTATTAAAGAGGTGATTTAAAATTAAATGAGCTATGACTAATAACATTTAATCGCTTCATAATCGTAAGTTAAATACTACTCTTTTTGACCCTCTGATTTGTCAATTTGGGATTTATTGAAAAATTTGTTTTTTATGTATTATTATTACTTTTTGGTATCAATTTTAATAAAGCTTATGTGCCTGAGTGAAATTGGTTTTTATTTATTTGAAGAATTCCTGTTATTACTTACGTGTTAATTATTTATTAGTAGGTCAAATTGAACTTTAATAATATAAGTCTATGCTGTACTATACAAAATTTGTAACAACATGTGACATGTTGCTTGCAAATAAAGATTTTAATTTCCAAATGTTCATGTGGCGCTAATCCAGTCTTTTTATCCTTAAATGACATGATTGTAGTAATTCGACTGTTTTCATCGTTATATAATTCTACTATTGCTTTACCGTTAATAATTAACATACATACATAAAGTCACGCCTGTTTCCCTGAGGGGTAGGCAGAGACCACGGATTTCCATTTGCTACGATCCTGGCATACTCCTTTTGCTTCATTCACACGCATCACATTCCTCATACACGCTCTTCGGTTGAGGGTACTCCTCACTTGCCCTTTTTGCAGAACATCTCCGATTTGGTCTAGGTATGTTCGCCTAGGTCTTCCCCTAATAATAATTAAAGTGTGATTAAAGTAGACAATTTTAACCAGGGCTAAATAATAAGATACGGACCCCATAACTTAATGATAAAATACGGGGATATTATAATTAAATATACTGGCAACATTTCTACACTGTCAAACAGATAAACATTCTCATGTAATGCAATGTCTTCGAACACGGTCCGTGTAAGAACGCGCATTGTGAAAATAATTGTAAATATTGCATAAATGTTACAGTTATTGCAAATTCATTGTACTCTTTAGTTCAAGCCTATGATAGTTTAAGTGGATGCATTTGTGTTTTCGTTATTACGGATGATAAGTGTGAGGTTTTAACTGTATAAAGTTGAGTGCATACTAAACAATGTCTACGAGTACAAGTGACCACGATATGAGCGATTCCTCTTGCTCTCCGATGTCGTTCATCAGATATTCGCCACATAGTTCTCCGTCGCAACAAGTCCCTCAACTAACAACAGACTTAACCGAGCTTACTTGTGCGGATAACAGACGACAATTTTTTAAACATGGTAAGCTCAATGTTTTATTTTGCACTCTTCACTGATAAATATAGGTTTTCCCAGAACTTAACCGTGATAAGAGTGTAACAACATGGGTAAAACCAGAGTAAACATAGTTAGGGTCAGTCTAATGTACTTACTGAGCTAGAAAACTGTGTTATATCTCATTTTTTATCTTTGTTCCATTATTATCAACATTATGTGCAACATATTTATACTGTTATATTTTATGCATTTTATTTTAAAATGCCTATAAGTTGGCCGCTTATAATGTTGATTTTTTAGTCTGCCTGTGACCAATACAGTAATGGATTTGAAATGCTGGGAACATTGCTTAAAACAAAATAAAAATATGTAAAAATTGTATATTTCAATGTCTGGTATTATCATAAGTGATACAAAATCATTATACCTATACTGTAAAAAAAATTGTGTCTTAAGTAAAGTCTCACTCTTCAAGTAACAGTAGTCTGTTATTATTTGGAAATTATCTAATTAGTAATTGCATTTTCTATAAAAACATCTTTTGCAAGTAAAGGCTTTCCCAAGGAAGAACCCAAACACTAGTAGTTCTTTTAATATTGCAAATATTTGATGTAACAAAACAACAAAAGGTATATGGCACTGATCATAATATAATATAGTAGTCTATGGCTCTGATTGTTTTACTGACTATCTTTTATTTACCTACATTTTATGCAAATAAACATTGATTACTATTTATATCACAATTTTTCTAATCGGACTATCAACCATGTAGAAGATCCGGCCTTTTGTAGGGCATACATGGGGACACAGGTCCAACACACAAAGGCCCATTGAAAACTTTAATGTGAAAGGTAATGACACCAGCTAGGGAAAACACCCAACTGCATTATAACATAATCTAAAAGGGAATGGGACACTAGCTAGAGACACCACACAACTGCTCTATAAAAGAACAGCTATGAAATGTCCCCAGAAGGTGCGGGACAATTGAGAAAAATGGATACTAAAATGATTTGGTCTATTGTGTTGGGATGTTTCGTTGATGGTATCGTTGGTGTATGTTATGTTAAAAATATAATAATAATTAATATCCCTCACATTGAATGATAATATAACACATAGGTATACTAAATAAGTTCCATACTACTCACTCTTATCTTAGACTTAAGTATATATTATTAAATGTATGTGTCTTCCTTAAAATAAATTTAATAAGTTATATAAAATAACTATAGGATGTTATATCATAATACATATATTCAATATACATTAGTAAAACCAAAGCAAGTATAGGGTTAGATTTATTAATTTATTAAGTAACATTAAATGCATACTTGTTTTTTTAGGTAAACAAAGTGCGCACCCAAATAGTTCAATGTACCAATGCTAAATCTTGTTTACAGCCCTCGTACCAAAACTTTGCATCACGGAGCAGCCGCAGAACCACTTCAGGTTTCGGTATGTCAGTGAGATGGTTGGGACACATGGTTGTCTTCTCGGAAAGTCTACCGGTACCAATAAAACCAAGACACACCCAACTGTCGAGGTTAGTAGTCATCATTTAGCTTAGTTTTGTCTTTACCAGTACCGAAAATAATCCTTCTCCCTAATCATCATCATCGTCAACCGGAAGACATCCACTGTTGAACAAAGGCCTCCCCCTTATGCAAGTGTGGGGGGGTTGCCATAATCCCCACGCTTAGCGAGCGGCTTGGGGATTGCAGTATTGGTGGTGAAGTTCTTCTGGATTTACCCTTAGTCGCCTCTTACGACACCCACGGGAGGTAAGGGGGTGGTCAATTCTAGCCCGTATATCACTCGGCACGGCCTAATAATGGATAAGAATTACTCACACCTTGCCTCATTGGTATCATAGAATACAGGCTGCTGATAATATTATTAGTATACTCCTGTTGGTTCACACACACGGAAATTTGTTCCTACAGCTGGTGAATTACAGTGGAAAAGCTCTAATAAGATGTCGCTTAGCACAACATAATAACCCAGATGAACATCCACACAAATTGCTTGAAGATGAACAGGACAGAGACATGAGTTATATGGTTCCTGATCAAGGAAGCTATAAAGTTGGGTAAGTGATATAATTATGCTTTAAACACATAAGGATTAACTTTTAATTATATACCATTGTCTTAATTGTTTATAGCTGTTATATGGCTACCATTCATAAGTATGAGCAACACTTTGTAAGAAATAATAATCCAGATGACTCAATTAGAGATTAAACTGTAAAGATTGTTTTCTTTTCCTTTTTAATTTCGTAATAAAATGCAAATTGAAGGATTATTTGGTATTCTATAAAAATATTGAATACTTAATAATCCTGATAATCTTGACTGGCTCGTATCTACGCCACTCACCCCACAGTGTTCCGTTTTCTCACCATAATTATTGATTCTCATAATCATCATCATCCCCAACAGTAGTTTGTGAATACCCGTCTTTAACTTTTAAATAGCTAGGTTATTAGCTGTCTGCCTCGTTAGTTTAGTGGTCCCTAAGCGCGGCTGCTGAGCATGAGGTCCTGGGTTCGAATCCCGGGTCAGAAATACTGTTAATAGGTTTCTCTATTAGGTAATTCTCAGTAGCAGCTTGGTGTCTGAATTTGTGCCGGTTGATGGCAATAGGCTCGCCCCCTATTAGATTGGGACCTAGAACATAATTGGCGAAATGTGGGTGTACCTACTACTATAGTTATACCTCTTTCTACAACTTCGAGAAATACAGGCGTGATGTTATGTTATTGGAGCATTACAGCATCAGCAGTACACTACGAAAATATACTTTTATTTAGACGAAGATGAAACTAAAACAAAGACTTATTATGAGTAGGTATACCTATACATGTTTAATATTCTAACCACATTTTACTAGGTTTGGTGGCATTGGAATAATCCATACTGCGAAAAAAGATGTGGCTGCGCTTTTATTTAAGAAGTTCTCTGAAAAATGTAAGACTTCAAATGTCGTCGCGAAAGATGTAAGTTTATTCAGTTTCTTCTTAGAATTCCTCACTAACCACAACATCATCAAATTTATTTGTGACGTATGCACCCTGCGTATATTTTGGGAAGTCAATCTATAACGGATATGTGTGTTTGGGTTATAATAAGGCATTGTTGTTAATGTTTATCAGTTCTAGTTACAGAACCATTGTTTACTTGTTATAATTAGGGTTTTGGCAAGCAAATCACACACTGTTTCGAGAACAGAATTCTTTATAGTTAGGCAATGATAATGTTGATTTACCTATGGGTATCTAGGACCAATATATCTGAGATGGGTATATACAAAAAATCTTACAACTATGGTTCTGTATAAGATGCCTATGCGTAAATATACGTATGCGATAAGTGGTGTTGAACTGTTATGCCATTTATGAGTGGAAAGTGGGCAGGGTTAGTTCGCACCTCTGCGTTGTTGTGATGCACGCACAGCATTTAAAGTGTTACGATTATTTTTATTTCGAAGACATGGATTTTAATAGTGTATTTCTGTAAAATGTTTTTCTGCCAGGATTGTGGTAGGTATACCATTACTATTTTATATTTTTTCCGTTTTTCAGCTTCAAATTCAATGTGAAAATATGGCAAAAACAATCAATTTAAATATTGTGCGACTGAAATTCAGCGCTCATGATATTGATACCGGAAAAGAAATATGTGAACCTGTTTTTTCTGAACCAATTCATAATATGAGTGAGTAAAACGCATTGTTAATATCAGTTTAGGCTTGATACGCATTTTAATAAAATATATATATAAATAGGACCTACCTACTTTAGCGGTTTGGGGACGTACTTACAGGATGTTGTTTTTGCAGAAAGTGCTGCAACAAACGACTTGAAGATATGCCGTATTAGCCTATCCTCCGGAAGTGCTTCGGGCGGAGATGATGTATTTATACTGGTTGAAAAGGTCAATAAAAGTAAGTATTGTTATTTCGTATTTTGCTTACAGTGTGTTGAAGCAATTATTGAAGTTATTATACTTATACAGTTTGTAATACTATATATTTTTAAACTATATTATCCTGCCAAAAAATCATCGAATTCGTGAAAAATGGTAAAAATTGATTGCTATGATTAATGAATAATGTTTGATTAATATGTATTTTATCTAAAACAGTTTATCCTTTACCAGTACATTATTTAACTGTTCATATTTTCTTAGAGAACATAATGATTCGTTTCTTCGAGTTGGACGAAAACGGCGAAAGAAGTTGGACTAGTGTGGGTCAATTCATGCAGAGCGATGTCCATCATCAGTATGCGATCGTATTCCGGTAAGTATTATTATATAGACAAACGATTTGTTCATAGATATTTTTTTATAAATGAACTCATTTATTTAATAAACACAACATGACCGTTACAAAACCAAGGCGTTGCACAGTGGGTCTATTTGCTAACACAGCTGTAAACCTTTTTGCGTTGTACGCTGGCTTTTTTTGTCATAAATATACGTCAAACTAACTTTCAATAGTGCTTACCACGACTCACGACAAAGCCACACTGCGGTGCTAGTGTTAATATTCGAGTATGGTTTAAGTCGGTTTGTTGTATTTATGTTACGATATTTATTTTATTTTAGTTACGTTCTTATTATTATTTACTTTAGATTAAATTTTTAACAGGACTCCACCTTACAAGAATCCTGAAACTCCTAAAGATGTTCGTGTCTTCATTGAACTGGTGCGACCATCAGACGGACGCACCAGTGAACCGAAGGATTTTAAATACAAAGCGAACCAAGCGTTCAAACAAATCAAGAAAAGGAAAACTGGCTCGTCGTATTGTTCCATCGGCAGTTCCTCTAGTAAGTCTTTAAAATATTATGCTGTAAAACATTTGTAGAATATAGTTAAGATAATTTAGTAGCACATTCACAAAGTTTTTACTCGATTAGACACACTTAAGTCATATTATATTGTTCAAGAAACCCAAAACAATTACTAACATTGTATTACAGAATAAAAAACAAAAATAAAGATAAAGTTGTGTATATAAGAGTTGTTATATTCATGAATATAATATTTTGTTACAGGTGGATCTCTAAAAAGCAATTGCGATATTCCTGTATCAGTTGTTAATAGTGTAAGTATATATTTACTTTAAGTGATTCACATTAAATGTGGTTAAGAAATGGTGAAAGAAGGTATTCGTTTATAAACCAATAATTGTAAGTAACCCAGACGACGGTGGCATGACGAGCTGCTTGCATTCAGGAGAGACTGGTCCATTTCAGGACACGGCCGAATAAAGTGGAAGATTGAAAGGGAGGCCTTTGCCCTGCAGTGGGACAAGACAGGCGGTTAAAAAAATAATTTTAAGTGAAGTGGTATCGAAATGGAAAGGATAGCAGGAGTTCGAGGGATATAATCCTAAATACACGTAACGTTAAGTGTCCACTTAAGAGCATAGTTCAAAAAAGGGGCTGCACGACTATATTATAAAACATTAGAACAATTTGGTGTAAGCAAGATTTTTTTTGCTGCTCATGCAACATTTTATCAACACATTTCTGTTTTATTTCAAGTGGACCGTTATCAAATTTTGGTTCGAGACCACTTAAGATTATTACTTATGATGACAGTACGTTACCATAATCTTGAAGTAAAATGAAATCTGTATAATACAATAGGCTTACAAGTGAAACGTTATTCTAACTTTAGTATATGGATTTTTTTAATTTTAGCCTTAATTAACGTAAAGACATTACTTTAATTGTGTGATTCAGCATTATTATGTATCATCATCATCATCAGTCGGAATACGTCCACTGTTGAACAAAGGCCTCCCCCTTAGAACGCCACAATTATTATGTATACAAAAGTAAAATAATTATTATGTATTATTTTAGCAACAACAAGAGGATATCCCTGAACGGCACGTCGAAGCTGCTTCTCTATACATCTTACCTCAGGTTAGTGATTCTCTTGTATTTTATACAGTTTTCCATACATAAAGTAAATCATACAGTTGCTTTTCTTCTAAATGTCCAATTCCTTTTCCTTTTTTTGAAGAAACACTTACAATTTCGGTTACAATACCACTCGGAACAATACGATATGACTCAGAGCCAGAGTATATATTACCTGTACAGCAAAAAGCCGACCAAAGAATGCTTAAATATTCGGTCGGGATGAAGAATTCTTAGATATTTCTGTGTTTTATAGGTACAAGATCCTTTGTTGTTGAATCAATGCGATTTAGGAAGTGCATTGTACCCCGCGCCGCGCTCTGAATCCAGTCAGTCGCCACTTTCCAGCCCTATGTGGGGCCAGCCTCAGACGGTCATCCCTATTGAACCACCAATCGTCGACTTGAACTTGAACTCTGCGGACTTTGAACAGATCACTAATACTGAGCCTGTCAATCAAATGCCAGAGGAACTGAAGCAATATTTAAGTGGTAAGTCTTTTTACTAGGTACCTTTTAAACTTGTATACGTAGCGCAAATGTTTATTCGTAATTATAATACCTACTCGGTATTTAAGTCAATACGACACAACTCAACATTATATTATACACGTTTGTTGTATATTATACACCATCACTCTGTAAACCTAACTAGAACACCGCTTTAACGTTGCTGGTTAAGGACAGACATTTTGCCCCGTTTCTGGGTGTTTGTAAAGTAGTATAATATGATATAACGCATACTCGATACATAAGACTTGCTAGTTTTAAGTGTTTTTTTAAACACACTATGCACATTTTACTTTTAGGTCTGTTTTTCCATTTAGTCCAAATATTAATGCGACTTCCTATCGCGTCATTATTACCTCAGCTTATGTGTTTTACAAATAAATGGCAAATTTAATGCTGTTGTTTTTTATAACTTGAGTAACAATTATGCATTCTATCTTTTTATGTTTTTTACAGATTACATGAAGAGTTATGGTGAAAGTCTTCCAGACGAAGTAAGTTTAATGTTGTATCTCCACTTTCTCTCAAATTTTGATATCCTAATGTGTTAGGAGGTACCTACTTGAATAATATAGTTTACTAATGAAATGTTCTCTATTGACAGAACTACAGCATTCAGTCATTGTGGGTCGCCGACTCAGGGAGACGGAAGGTTTGTGCACTTTAATAATATGTTTTAAATATATTTTGTATAATATTTAAAACTACTATGTTATGTTTTGAACAATTTAATTAATTCGTTATTACATTATTTTTTGCCGTCACGCTTTTATCAAATGTTTATCATTTTTTTTACAGCCGAAAGAAGGAGGAGGAGCAGAAAAAGTGGTCAATAAAAATAATATTGACAATAGTAACAAGAAGTCGAAGCCGGAGTATCCCGCTTTTTACAAAACAGAGGATGGTCTTGAAGTGAAGAAGGTGACGTATAATATGAAGAATTATTAGATTTATATAGTGTACCTCACATTTTGAAAGTTAACATCTCTTTAAGTATATTGTAGACTTTTTTATTGAACTATTAGTAATAATTAATGAAAGCAAATGCCCTAATCAATTTTTAATAATAGTTTTACTACACAAAATCTATTTTCACTGGTCTCCGGTGAGCTGCAAGCAAAAGGTTCATTCTATAACCTTGCACATAATTGTATTTACGCAGTAATGTTATATTTGTGTACTGCATGAAAAGGCACTTCTAATAAAATAATTGTATTTGTAATACTTTACTATCGATGAACCTCAAGATGAATATTTTGGTCCTTGTTAAGAAATAAAAATGCATAGGTAAGTATGTTTATTTTAGTAATGAAATAAAATGTTTGAATACTAAAATAAATATACCGAACTGTTTACGGCGTAGTCTGTTTATTTATCGAAGAGTGATAATAAAATATTAAAGACCTTAAAAGAGATTATTTTGACACTTTGACTGTGCGTGAAGCACACACAATAGGAAAACAATAGCTATGCCCCACCCGTCGGTCATCACACTAGGAAAGGGTTAAAGAAAGATTTTTTTATAGCTACATTGCTTTTTATTTTTATTTGGGAAATAAAATATAAGTATAAAACATACAGATTAAACGAAACATAATCCAATACAGATCTACACAAAAACTAAATATTTCCGCCAAAACGAAATTAAATGTTAATTAACAATTAAAAACATCAACAAAAATAACTACTATGACTTAGTATTAATTATAATTTTATTATTATCTATAGTGTAATGATTTATTTATTCATTGCTTAGATATTTTATAACTAGACAACCAAGCACATGAAACATCGCTCGATTCCCAGAAATATTGACAGACACCTCTGATCTTCACATCTGATCAATTTTATTCGATAAGAGATTCTCGATAAGTGAAAAATAGAAAAGTAGCTTATTTAAATAAAATTACACAATATTCAGGTGTCAAAATTTATTTAATTCATTGGAAATACTTTAAACACCCGGAACCGGAAGACGCAGCGTTGGCAGGCCTCCCACCAGATGGACCGACGATATCGTCAGAATTGCGGGCAACCGGTGGATGGAATTGGCAAGCTGTCGTTCTTTGTGGCGTTCTAAGGGGGAGGCCTTTGTCCAGCAGTGGACGTCTTCCGGCTGATGATGATGATGACTTTAAACAAATTAAAATTCAGAGTCAGGTGGTGACACTAGTGTGGAGCTTAATGTTTTCTCTCGTCCGTGGTTTAATTTTGGCCCTCTTTTACTTTGCCAGAAGTCCGGATAAGTAGGCAAAACTTTTTTAGAGCTGTAACATATAAATTTGATAAATATTATTAAAAACCTTCATACCACTGTATAAAGGTTTCCATATCCATATTATTATTAGCCTGGAATGTCCCACTGCTGGGCAAAAGCCCCCCACTCACTTTCCACACCTTGCATTAACAAGTCGAATTCGTCCCACCATCTCCGTCTGGGTCTTCTTCACTGACGTCTCCCTTGATCAGGGGTCCAGTTAGATGTTAGTTTGGCTCATTGTTAGTCATATGGTTGAATATAAATAGTCTACGTAGAAGTGACAATACAATCCACTTAAGCAATGGAATAAATCGGCACGATAGGTTTTTAAATTATTTTATTTAACAAATTATTAACATCGCTGAAAACATTTCTGTGGAGTTCAATTGCCTGACCGATAGTAGCCGCATATAAAAGTGTGAAACTGCAATAAAAATGACGTCAATCGAAAAAAAAAATTAAAGTACGGGTTAATTACTGTTATTAATGTGTCGGATAAAATAATTAACCATTTTCCTTAAATCAAAATAATTATAGAACATAAAAAAACATCATTAGGTATGATTTGTTGTGAGAGTGTTGACTCATCAAACATTGATTTAAAAATAGTTACTTTACAGAGTAATATTTATGACCATTATACTATACGCCAACTGTTAACCAATTAAGTTAATTAAGCCAAACACATAATATAAAATTCTGCGCATGTTAATAAATTTACCATGGTAAAACCAATTTACCATATAAGGACAATTTATTAATCAGTACTCGTGCTAAAGTTTTTACTTGGTTTAAGCATTGTATGTGATATTTTTACAACAAATAAAATAGTAGTTATAAAACTAAAAATACGCTTATTAAATGTATACAATACATACATAAATAAAGTTACGTCTATTTCCCAATGTTGTAGGCAGATTTATATATATATCTATAATTAATTTTAAAAGCATTGAGCACTTTTTTACAATTCTATCATAGAAGCATTTTCACAAATTCAAAATCAAATTGTAGCACTCCAACTACCAAGTTATTGCATTATCATCTAAACTATATATTACTTCACAAAGTTTCCATTTTATGGAATAAATACATATAAATAGAAATTTTGAAGGATTTGATTAAATTTTTAATAGTTGAATATGAGACGATTTTTCACAAATATTCCTGGAATAGTCAATAGTTGTAACTCATTATTTGAATATTTATTTACATTTTTTAAATACGAACTCTTTTGTATAACATCACGAACACCAAAGAACAGCAGAATTTTGGAGAAAACAATTGCAAATACTTGGTTTGCAATTTATAGACACGTCTACTCACTACAACGACCTATGAAGTACTGTAGTGACTGACTACTGACACCTAATACTCAACACTGCGTCCGAGTTGACACCCTTGTTTTCATGCTCACATAAACAGCGGACGAGTTCAATCTAAAGTTTCCTCTATATTTATTTAAATAAGGTTTATTTTATAATAATGATATTACGCCCCCCCCCCTCGTTGTAATTTACAGTCATTGTTGTGATTAAATGAATATTAAACGTAATATTTACTTGCGGTATATAATATATGAGATAATCGTGAAAGCAATATAAGTATTTTTATTTTGTTTATTTGAATATAACTGAGGTGCCTTTTCATTCAGTTTACTTGTAACTCATATACCAATAATATATATTTTTATTTGCAGTTGGTGAAAGATTTGTGTGAAATAATCAGGGACAAA
Organism: Abrostola triplasia; assembly: GCA_946251915.1. Lineage (NCBI taxonomy): Eukaryota > Metazoa > Arthropoda > Insecta > Lepidoptera > Noctuidae > Abrostola > Abrostola triplasia. The sequence continues at coordinate 7,824,422 of OX276428.1, read as the reverse complement.
AACGGTTTCAAGAAGATAGATGTCAGAAACCGTTTGGAAAGATTGTTCGAAATAAGATTGTCAAACGGAGATACGTAAGTACTTAGTACCTGTTTCTGTATACTTTATTTAATCATATCAAATGCTATCACTTAAATTGTCTAAGCACAGTAGTATGCATCATCTTGCAGGCTCTTTTTAATTCTCCAGTGGCCGTCGTACGTATATCATTTAACTTACGGACGTTTAGTATTTGAATGAACCGTTCGAGAGCAGTTTGACCCCGCTATACTTACAAGTAAAAAGTTGTACTTACTTTCATTAATTATTACAAATCAAAGTTTTTTTTTAATGACAGCCATTATTTTATTAAATCAACAACGCACATAGATAAGTTCTTTAACGTTATTATAATGGACCAGTTACTTATTTTACTACACATCATAATTATGATAACTAATTAATGCATCGTTAGCGATAAAAACAATATGACGTAGATTATTTTTTTATAATTTATCATTGCTCTTTATAATGATGTTAGTTTAATAAAGTAAAAGTTGTAATAGTTTGTGTAGTTAGACAAATAAACCTCGAGAATTATGGTAATAAATAGTGAGATTCAAATCTTACACATGAAATCCAAGAAGCGGCACCCGGCAACTCTATGGTTTAGCCGGCAAAAAGCAGATATTAAGCACCAAAATATTTTTTTAGACTCAAATAAATTTATCAATGTAGCTTATAGAATATATATATTATGTGAAGTTAAAATAAGCGTGGAGTGAGTAGATCCGGTTGCGGACTGACACCGTCGCTTTTTTTATTAATATTTGAATGATATTATTTGAAAATCGTCAACTTTATTAGTTAACTTAAAATTACTTCTAAGCGTGAAGAAGAAATGTTTACTTACTAAAAACTACAGATCGTTCTTATTGATTTTAGCTAATGACGCATTTGTTTAAATTTTAATATAGATATTATTCATAATTTTAATTAATAGAAAATAACATTATTATCAATAACCAAACTATAAATACAAAAGCGACGTTGACTGCCTGTAACCAAGTTCTGTACGGTCGACGTATCTTGACGGTCCTGAAGTTAGTCGATTAGCTGCGTAATGGATCTTTTTAGAACGAATCTACTGCGCAGCTAATCGGCTAACTTCAGGACGGCCAAGATACGTCGGTCGTACTGTAATATTATACTAGAATAATATTAAGGTTCACTATGATAAGGCGACATTAATATAAATGAACCAATTGGAGAATAATATATAAAATTATATTTATAGGTTCCTCCACATGACACTGTGTAGTAACCAGCCCAGTCTCGAGTACATTGTGAAGATAATCCACAAGGTGAAAGCGACACACTTGCTGGACTGTACCAATGATAAGCAACAGACAACTCTACACCTTGCAATTGCTAATGATTTGCCAAAGATGGTGGCTTTACTCGTTTCCAAAGGTAAATTGAATTATGTCGTTGGCAGAAAAACGCAGACTTGTGTGTATCCTATTTATTTTACTTTATCAAAACATCTTAATTCACACATGAACGCAATATAGACTTTGATTTTGACTATTATATTTAGTATATTATTTTCATGTATAGTATAAGAAAGCGAGCCTTTTGCTATTTAACAGACCCTCGCCGGGTTGGTCATCTATTAACGCTTTCTCAGCGACAGGGGATAATGTAATTATAATTATTTCATATATTTTAGGTGCTAACCCAATGTTGAAGGACGATGAAGACCTCAACGCGATCCATTACGCGGTCAAATACAAGTCTTGTCTAGAAACACTTTTGGACACCATCAAAAAGAACGAAGTGCCTTGTGATTTGAATGAATGCAATAATGGTAAACGTCTTCTCTCATATTTATTTCCCTTAACTTAACATTTTTTGTAATATATTTACAAGACTACTTAACTTGCTTAGTTGTACTTTATAGTAAATTACATGAAAATAAAAACTTATCAGACCTTTTTTAATTATAACGAGTGTTAATTTTTGATAATTCCATTTAAATAATTTTAATGTCAATAGACCAATGCTACTTACATGACATTACGGTAATATAACATAGACATCATATTAACACATGCTACAAATACAATTTATAACGATACCATCTATAATGTTCTACCTACATTAACGCAAATATATCGCGGTGGAAACTGCTGCGGCACCGGTAGTCCTTACCAAGTAAGAGCGTTAACGTGTTTTGTTCGGCGGGCAGAGAAGCAGTCGGCGCTGCACATGGCGGTGGTGGGCGGCTGGGCGCGCGGCGCGGCGCTGCTGCTGCAGCACGGGGGCAGCCCGCGCGCGCGCGACGCGGCCGGCCGCGGCCCGCTGCACCTGGCCGCCTACGACGACCGCCTGGCCGTCATGCGCGCGCTGCTCGACCACGTGCCGCCGGTAGCTCACCTGTAGTCTTTGTACCGCCCGTTTAACAGATAAACATTTACATTAGCAATCCCACTATAATTTGGATTCGAGATTGCTCCTGAGAACGTTTACCCGTCATTTTTCCCCAAGAGGAGAGCGGCGTGGCATCTGATCGTCGGTAAAACCTCGGTGTATTCTTTAACGCTATTAGAAATAGCATAGAACTCTATAAACATCTACCAGCCTATCGTTTTACTGTTATGATAGCCCAAATGCAAGGGGGAAAGTAGACTTTTAGCCTGGAGTGGGAAACTAAGGACTAATAATATATTTTTAACTTAAAGTATTATGTAATAGAATTCAAACTATATTGTATTATATATTTTCCATTTATTGTATTGTTATATAATATTATTTTTCTCAGTCCGAAATCGACGCTATGGATGATGCTGGCAACACAGCATTGCAAATAGTTTGCGGTGGTACAACTATCAGAGAGAACACAGTAGAAATCGCAAAGCTTTTGCTAGAGAAGAAGGTGAGTACTAAACGGCTCGAATATTTACCTTAGTTAATTACAAAATACTTAGGTACTTTTGAATTTTCGTTTCATGGTTATAAACACTCTTTTAGAAATAGAAATCTAAACGTACCGACAAGTATTTTATTTTCAACACAATAACCTCAACAGTATTTTAATATATTATGCTATAGTATTACTATTTAGTTACGCTTAAAAATTATACAGAAGAGAATAGTCTTAACATAATATACAATTTCTCTTTTAGGCGTATCCTCTGAAACACGAGGGCTACAATGAATCGGCTTGGAGTCTAGCGAGAAACAAGCCCGAACTCAAGGAGTTGATGAAGAACTACGTTGGATTGGAGGTCATGGACGAAGACGACATCAAGTCAGAGCCTGAAGACGAATATGAATCTGCAGACGAAGGCGTAAGTGTTATATTAAACTACAAGTACGACTACAAGTATTTGTAGGTGAAATAGAGCATTGAGTCTCGTAGGCAGGTCTTTGGTACCCGCCTGTCAGCGTCGTTGGTTTAGTAGGTTGGTCGCAAACCGCGTCTGTTGAGCGTGGTTAACTAATATTGATTTTTTACTCATAGTAGCAGCATGGTGCCCTGATTTATGCTGGGTGATAAAAAAACGCCTGCCCTTTATTACTTGGGCATAACTGGTAGAATGTCGTTATATGTGCCTATGTCTTCTGGAAATACAAACATATTTATATTTTACAGTTCGTTCAGTAGTATTCTGGGATTTGGAATTAAGCCATTTTTTAACGCTATAACCTCGGAGACTATACTGGATGTCATACACTAATATTGTAGTATCATATTTCGAACATAAAAAATATGTAGTTTTCTGCACTTATCCATATATTATTTAACCATGCTAGATCTCACAAGACACCGTGCGCGCAATATTCAGAAAGTTTTTAGCATCACATTCCACAAACATAGTTCGTAATACGTGTACAAAAATGAACCTTAGCGCATTCAACTTACGGTGTATTTTGCATTACTAAGATGCCACGAATATTGAGTAAATACGCCAAGTGAAGTGGCAGCATAACATATACCATGTACCCCGGCAGGAGTACGCGGACGCGGGGCTGGCGGAGCTGAGCGCGTACGCGCGCGAGGTGTCGGTGCTGGTGGACGCGGCGGCCGGCTGGCGCGAGCTGGCGCGCCGCCTGCGCCTGGACGCGCTGCTGGACTGGTACGCCGCGCAGCCCAGCCCCACGCTCACGCTGCTCAACCACCTTAAGGTACCTACTCGGTCATTTTTCATTTTTAACCGACTTCAAAGAGGTGGTTCTGTATTCGACCTGTGTGTAGTCCATGATTTTGTCAAAACCTGTGTGTGATCCTGATGAGCTTTTTAACATGTTGTGACGATTTTCTTTCAAAATTATATCCTAAAAATAGCGCACCAAAAAAACTTACAAAACCTAAACTCTTCAAATTAGTTCCTGTAGTTCTGCTAAGGTTCACTATATCTTAATGAGTAAATTTTGACGCAGGTCTGGTACACATGTCAAATACTCAGTAAAAAACAATCTTGATAAACGATGCATAGTCACATATAATATCTTTTACTTTCAGGAGTCCAGGGACGATATAACTTCTAAGTCTTTAGCAATGATATTAGAGGATATTGGTCAGGTTGAAGCTGCCAGTGTCGTAAGAAGATACATTGACTGACACGACCGTGACATTCCCGGTAATACAATAATATTCTAAACTAGTGTGTATATTGTATGTTAGAGTCGTAAATTGTATAGATTACAATTATTGATCTAAGTTGACTATTAACAATAATTATATACTACAATTTGAGATATTTTTATAATGAATCTTTATCATTTAATTAGAATTAAAATGAAGGAATTGATGTATTCATTAAGATTATCGTGTACCAGAATGTACACCAAAATTGTATTAAGTAAGGAAGCTGTATAGTGTCTAAGAAACGGGAATTAAAGAAAAACATTTGTAACAAGTAATTTTATCTGTTGACTGTATTCATGATGAATTTAAAAATTATGTATTTTAATTTTTTTTAATGCTTTTTTATTATATAGGTGTTGTGTAGATTGCATATAATTATATAAATTTCTATTATATGATAGAAACTTAATGATTGACCAGGCAAGGCTAGTCGATGTGACTTCGATGTTGTTAGCAGGATGTGACTTCAAAACACTACTGTGGTGATAGGGTAGGCCAATCAGATTGGTGGAGACTCAATGATAAATTAGAATCTAATGTAATAGGTGTAAGAAGTAAAATTGAATGACTAGATGAGAATTGTATGTGAACGACATGAGAGACTGTTTTTCGAAGCGCAGAACCTAAGTAACTGGGTCAGACAATAAAATTAATTATTTGTTTTCATCGCTGTTTCTTTCAGTTTGAATCCTTAACGAATATAAAACAGTATCCAAGTAATTTAAGTAAATTTGTTTCTTTTTATAACATCGTGCACAATATGGAATTTGATTATAAATACCGGATGAATTTTTAGTCACCGTCCAAATTTTGATATATTTATCTTTGGCGAAAGTCATTGAATACGTGTTTTTTCTTTTAGTATCACTCAATACAAAAATATTGAGTTATAACATCACAAAGTTATCTATAAAAAGTTAATGTTGCTGGACACCGCCACGCCGTGCGTACGCGCTAGGTGTAGCGGGGTGGGGAAAGCGGGGTGCGCGCTACCCTTTTCATTGAATGTTTGCGCGGCAAGTGTAGTATTATTAACGTTTAACTTAGTGACCACGCAGAGCGGATAATTCTTTTGAGAAAATGATTTAATATAAAAATTTTACGTATCGATTTTTTTTCAAAAATGGAATTATTGAATGATACCTAATGCCTAGAAAAAATTTGAACGATGACTAAAAATTCAATTTCAAAATATACAGAATACAACAGAAAGTTATTTTTACCACTTTAAAATTTCTGTCCGAGGTCGGGCAGTCTGTATTCGTAAGATATCAACGCAGTCCGGAGTTAACTGAGTACCTTAGAGGGCGAGGACCCAAAAGGTCTTAAGTATAATAGACACCCAAAAAATAACGTAAGAATAAAGATTACTGTTTTTAGATGTTTAGCAAAGTTATTTGTTGTACACTGCGCCAATATTTTGTTGTTAATTAGGTAAACCAATGTTTGTAACAATAAGAACCAAAACAATAAATTTGAGTACAGTTAGTTCATAAACTATCGAATGTACTACGCTGCATTATAAGTTTTCATAAAATCATTGATAGTTTTAACCTAAACTCGTAATAAGGATTGTTTTCTTTTTGCTTTAGTTATAGAACTCGAAATATGTGTATGTTAGGCTCAAAATGATTAAGGTGTTTGTACGTATAAATCCTACTGCAAGAGATCATACATGCTTCTTATTTAAAGCTAATGGTATAACTACCTTTATTCTGATATGAAGGTATCCTTGCGGGTAAACTTAACAGTAATAGCGATTGGCAAAGCCACAGTTACAGCGTTAATAAGGATAATATATTATTTTGAAATATAAATATTTTTAAAATTTTGAACTGAATAAAACTAATGATGATATCAAATTATTATATTTTGATAAGGTCCTAATCGTGAATTAGACCTAAACTGCATATTTTTATTGAGGAATTTATATTGTTATGAAAAAGATTACAATGTGAAAATAAAATACATAGTTACTCTATGTACAGAAAAATGTCTGTTCCGAAATTCGTAGTATCGATTGATTATTATAACAATATTATTACAATACAAATCATGGTTGACCATTGCGAGTGCCATACTTTAACGCTACAACTATTGACTTTAAATGAGATATTTTTTTTTGTAATAAATTTAAGTTTTGTTAAAATATTCATTGGAAATTAAATAGATTTATTGTTCTTGAAATTAAATAAAACTTTTATAAACAAGCAATGTGTATCTATTATTACTTATCTTCCTCTTTACTACATAACACTATATTTACATAAATACGAGGCTGAATGTAAATATGCTGACAGATTACAAAAATTCTAAGAAATCCTACGGTTTTACTCCATCAGGGCCCCAATTGTAAATGGTAGGTAACTATCACTTACAGTATGATTTAACTAAGATCATGAGCTGCTCGAAGACGTCCACTGTTAAAGGCCTCCCCCTTAGAACGCAACAATAAACGACAACTTTACTATAATAACTTTCGTGAGTGTTATCCATATTATCTACTATATATACCGGTTATCCTCACGTCGATATTCGGGAATGCCCGACTAGTTTCGGACTCGAACGGAGCCCTTATTCTGTATTCATGAGCAGGTGACGCGGCGGGATCGCGAGCCAAACTGCGCGCAAAGCGCACCGCATACCGTTGCGCACGCGACGATGGTGTTCGTGGTAGCGGCGCCGGCGTAGGGTGCTGTCGTGCGTCTTCGCTGCGACTGCCGACCTGTTGCTGTCCATGCTCTTCATACAACGTATGTGTTCTCTCCATCGATCTATCTCGACTCGACTGCAGAATCACATACGTTGTAAGAAGAGAATGGACAGCAACAGGTCGGCAGTCGCTTAACACTTAGTATCGGGCGCGGCTCATTTTATCAGATTTGATAAGGCCTTATACTTATAGATAAATCTAGACTAGAGAAAATAATATAATCGATGCACTTTGTATTTTAACTTCAGTTTTAAACTAGCAACATTATTATATATTGTTTTAATACCTAGATATAGGTATTAAAACAATATATAATGGACAGGCGTGATGTTATGTTTATGTTTTATAATAATGGAATGTGACGCTAGAAGTAAGTAGATTAATCAAAGATCATTCTTATTATTAGACGATGCAAAGCTTTAATTTTCAACTCAATTGCGATCGTTATAAAAAATGAGTATTCTGTGTTAACTTGGAGGAGTACCAATAATATTTACTTGGTCTATGGTAATAAATACTCAAACATTCAGACTTATTAACAACTTGGTCACACTTACAGTAAATGTCACTGTCACTGATTGACAGTGTTTGATTGACTCGTCTGAACTGTTGTGGTATGCTCGAGCTATTGTTTTGGCGGCTTAGTAATTTATTAAAACTTAAGACATTTATTCCCTGAAGCAACAAACCCGACAGGGCTATAGCGGTTAATTTTGTGTAATAACTGGCTGGCTGCATAAAGAAAAAAATCGTTTTGATCTAAGCATTTGCGAAGTACCTAATACTTTGAATTACTGCATAATGGCCAGCGGTGGATTTCGTCTCCGTTTTGGTCATGAGGAATCTGTTCCTAGTAAGTATTTGAACAAAAGTCCTATTATTATCAGTGGGTTACTCGCTAGTAACATATAAATCTAATAAAGACGCGGTCTCCGGCTTTTTTAGGTAATTGATCCACTTCCATCACTTACATTTAATTATTCCTCGTACCTAGGTTCCCAAGATGCAAAAGTTTCGATCTGTCTAAGTATGTTGAATGCATTCCAATTTTCTGTATTTGGTTGGTCTATCGAATTGTTAAAAAATGTATTTCTGAAGTGTCAATTTTTTTAATTGCAGATGGGAATGTGGACTCTCCATCAAGAAGGACGACTAGGATAAGAAATAAGCCAAAGAAGTATGGTGATTTCTTAGATCTCACACCAACAAAGCAGAAGTCTTATAAAGACATCTCCAGCTCTGATGAGGGTGAAGGAGAGGTCAATGAAGCTACTCCACAGAAACCCACAGGTATGACAAGTGGCATTATTTTGAAAACGAAAGGATATATCCCACTGTGTAGTTAATTAGGTAAAGTAAGTAGTGAATGTTGCTGAGCTGGTATAAATAATACCAGTCTATAATGTTACCACTCCAGGGCAAAGGCTTCTTTGCATACATAGAGTATAAATATAAGCTATTATTGGTAGAGAACCCTTTTTATAAAAAAATCTCATCACAACTTTAACCACAAACCTAATTGCTGGTTAAAAACTTTTTATTTCGTGAATTATAACTATTTTACAACTATATACAACTTAAATCTAATACAGAATGAAAACAATATATACAAAAATAAAAAGTTAAAAAGCATCAAAAAATTCATCCCCATCGATGTCAACCGGTAACGTGCCCAAAAGACTGGCAGCATTGCCACGTTGAATGGCAATGCTAATTCTTTGGCCGAAAAATGAAAATGATTGCTGGTTAGGTGACAAATGAAAAGTGTGTGCTTAAGAGCCTTAACTTTCAGTTTGATAAAATGTTATTGGAAATTTTACTAGTGTAGTTAAATAAATGGCAATACCTATTACCATATCCTCTGGGATTCATAATAATAATTTGAGTAGTGAGTGACCATAATGATGCACACTATTTCTCAGGTTTTCTTTCTAGTAACTACACCTTATATTCAACATCATCACCTCAGTTCGGTGTAACCCACTGTTGGGTATAGGCCTTGCTTTTATTCTGCTTTGAGTGTCTCTCGTCCAGGTGTTCTTCACAATTGTAGATAATATGTCTTCAACCCAATGTGCTAATGGTTGCCCATGAAATGGACTTCTTTGTCTCAACCTTGACTGCCATTAAAAAATATATTGTTAAATAATATACTTAATGTATTTTCTAGCTTTATTCTGTGAGGATGATGTTGAAGGCCAAGATATGTTCAAGTTTAAATCACGCCACACTAAACATGATTTACAAAATAAAGTTAAAGCTGCCATCAGTAATTCTCCAAAACCTGTTGATTCTCCTATGAAAACACCAAGAAAACTAGTTCATTCAGCCCTGCTTAATAGTCCTCTGGTCAAAGTAACAGAAGCTACACCAAAACAAGTGAAAGACATTATTAAGAAAAGTAAGTATGTACTTGATATTTAAAGAAAACATAATATAATACTTAAATAAATTAACAGAAATATAAATAAATATGAAGCTTTTTAAAATATGGCATCTAAACAGTATTGTTTCTTACCTGAAAGGTGTTATTATTTGTACTACTCTATTATTTATAATAATATTCTCTGCATTGCATTAAAAATTATGATGAACTGTTTTTTAAAGGAATTATAAATGAAGTGGACTCTGATAGTGCAGATAGTGATTTTTCTGCCAGCAGCAGTGACTTTGTACCTGAAGAAAGTGTACATGAGGTAAGAAATAAATTATCTTTAATGATTCTTTAAGTCTTGAATTGCTTTTAAACTAAATCATTTTTTTTATTTACTTGTTCTGTGTCCGTGTGACCTTTCATTAATTCCTCTACAAATTTCAGGCCTGTTTATTCGTAATTCCATCTTGTCAAAACATTTAAACCTTATGACATTCAATTATACATTTTTATAGACTGACACCTCATCTTCGTCAGCATGCTCTGAAGAAGAAGAAGAAGAAGAACAACCAAAGAAATCAGTGTGCAAAGTATCTAAAAGTAAAGTCACTAAAACAAAGGTGAACAATTCAGAATACTTCGTCACTCCAGATAATTACTTTATGATGCATTCTAGTAAAAAGGTAAATCCCTATTTTATAATTACAATTATATAAGGTTGTCCATAAGAGATTGCTGTGAGAGATAAAACTTTAATTATAAGGTTTTCTCTGTATGTTTTTATTTATTGTGGTGTGCATTAAAGTGTATACTGATTCACATAATATTAAGATTTAGTTTAAGTTTGTGTAAGTACCTATACTTATGTCTCATTATCTTTATTGTTTTTTTTAAACTTGAAAGTTTAGTATGTAAGGATATTTGTAAGCTTATTTAAATATTTCTCCAAAAATTTAGGACTGGGTTTATCTTCTTTTTTGTTGAATATAATTACAATTATAAATAGCACATTACTATCTATACCTACTTTAGGACCGGCATTATTCTTAAATTTTAAATCGAAAGTTGAAAAAATAAACTAAGTCCTTTTTACATACCCATGAAAAAATTTGGTCAGATAAAATTGTTTCCTGTTGAGAAAACGGTACTATTAATAAGTATTTTCATACCTTTTTCATTTAAATTTTATGGCCATTTCAGATTGCTACATCTGACCATACGCTAGCAAGACTAAAAAACATTAATCTCAATGAAAATGAAGCAGAAAATATAGAATTATCAGTTGAACATAAGACCAGTATAAATGATTTATGTCACTCATACAAACAACTTTACAATAAATGGTTGTATGTTTTGAGTGAAAATTTCAACCTTATACTTTATGGGATTGGTTCAAAACGATCTTTACTTCAACAATTCCAAAAACAGAAGCTCAAAGACTTTCCCTGTATCGTCGTGAATGGGTTTTTTCCTAGTTTGACCATCAAGAGTATTCTAGAAACAATTGTAATTGATCTCTTGGAAAATAGTACTGTGCCTTCAAATGTGGGAGATGTTGTTAATTTGATTGATACTCAATTGACAGATAACAGCATGGAATTGTTTCTCATTATACACAATATAGATGGAACTATGTTAAGAAATTCTAAAGCGCAGTCTACTATAGCCAGTATATCACAAATTAAGAATGTGCATACAATTGCGACTATTGACCATATCAATGCGCCACTATGTAAGTATATTATATTATGCATATCTAAAAAAGGCTGTACCTACTTGCTGACTTAAGTCCTGCGACGATAAGCATAACTTGTAACTCCAGAGAGATTATTGTAATCATCATCAAAATAAAGACTTAATAATTGTGGTATCCTATTTATAATTTCAGTGTGGGACCACACAAAACTCAGTAAATTTAAGTTTACGTGGTGGGATGTGACTACCTTCATGCCGTACATAGAAGAGACTTCGTACGAGAATTCATTGATGACTCACCGAAGCGGTGCTCTCCAACTGTCTTCACTCAAGAGTGTTTATCAATCTCTTACTACTAACGCTAAAGGCATATTTAAAATTATCATTGAGTATCAGTTGGAAAATCAGAAACAATCTCACTATCAAGGTAATTGTACTGCTGCTACTTTTACGTATGTTTACGGAATAAGGTTGCATTGATTTTTTAATTAGAACAAAGGCCTTTCCTTTAGAACGTCAACTTGCCAATTTCATCTACCGCTTGCCATCAACTCTGACGATATCGTCGGTCCACCTGGTAGGCGGCCTTTGTTCAACAGTGGACATGTTCCGGTTGATGAGGATGATTATTAATTACGTTTTTCGACGCAATCATTCTTATGAATTCTTATTATGTTTGTATCTAATTTACAGGATTGCCATTCAAGGATTTGTATACAAAGTGTCGGGAACAATTCTTAGTAAGTTCAGACCTTGCACTAAGAGCGCAGCTTACTGAATTTTTGGATCATAAACTGGTAAAAATGAAAAGGTCATATGACGGCAGTGAAAATCTGGTAATACCTATTGATAACGCATTATTGCAACAGTTTCTGGACCAACAAATAAGTTGACACTGGTATTACTATGAATTGTTTTTTTAATTATTAAAACTAAGAAGAATGCGACTGTTTCATTTACATTTTAATTCAGATTTGCACCCTATTTGGGATCAATGATTTTCTTGTCATTTTAAAATTTTGTTTCTTTTTTTGTTAACAGTAATACACTATTTTTACAAGTACCTTTTTAATTATATTTGACTGGCATTTCCCATCGGACCGGTCCTATGAAGAAACTTTATAACCCCATGGTTGAGAAACAGTGTAGAAGAATGCACAGTTACGGGCTTGGTAAGGAGCACTTTATTATGATGTCTAAAAATTAGCCTTTTAGTACACACTATCGCAATGTTTACTACTAAGGAGTAGATAAGTAGCGCCCATTACCGCGATTCAGTATGCACTTGAAACGCCGCTGAAAGAGTTAAAATTGGTATTCTAAAAAATATTAGAGAGGATAAAATAAACAAAGTATTATGTTTAGCTTTTATTTTACAATCCCAGAAATAAAGTCTTAATAGGATTATATATAATATATATCAACAGGCCAAAGTTGTAAATTACTTAAACTTAATGACTTACACAATATAATAAAATTATTAACTAAAATTCTCTTCAACATATCTGGCACGTACACCATGATGCATCAACCAAACATTTCATTGATATTCATAAGTGCATAAATCGCTATTTTAAAATTTAAAAAGATTGTAGAAAAATACTCTCTGAACTCATCAGACGTCAAAGATTTGATCTAATTAATCGGATTAAGATATTTTACTACGCCCATTGAAATTTTATTTTTGTTATCTTGAATATTTTCAGTTATCATTAGTGAGATTACGAATATTTTAATATTGAATTTGTACAATCCCATTGAGGAATTTCATAACATTATAGTGTGTGCAGAAATAAAATTTAAGCATTTAATTATATTAACCTTTTGAACGCCAATACACCATTATAAACAATAATTGCAAAGCAAATCTAATTAAAATAATATATGTACCCAACATTTTATTTTATTGTCAATTCTAAATTAGATAATTATATCAAACTAAGTGTAAATAGATACTATAAGCATTCAACTATGATGCTCTTATACGATAAAAAGTTTCATTTTATGCATTCTTGTTGTATATACAATACTTAGAAAATAAAATTTATTGACTTCTAATAGTGTAAATGAAAACAAAAAAATATACAATTGTTTCGATTTAAAACTATAAAAACTTATTTTGGGTTTTTAACTTAAAGATTGAAAACATCTATTAAAATTTTGTTATCTAAGTATGTATATTTGCGTCACTAGGAAGCTGCAATAACAAACACATTTAAAACAAAAATACATTTAGATTATATCTTCAGTTCAATATTAGCGACTCCATATTATGTGTGGGAAGTGTTTGATTTGAGTCTAAGAGTAACGCGTAAGGAAATAATTGACGCTGAACTCGGTGATGAAGTGATTAAAAATTTGGAGCTGCTTATTAATACCCAATAATAGATATTATAAGCAACCAACTATGGTTACAACGTATATTTTTACAGTTACGTGCAACAATAAGCTAATTGCTCCCAGTAACAATCAGCTGCCAACAAAGTAATAGGTTTATATTATGTTGTCATTCAATAAAATCCTCGATGCCGACCCGGCGACATTTCCAAGTTGACTTTTCAAAACGTTTGTGGCGATAAAAAGGTTAATAACGTCAAATACAGCATTAGCGATTTTTAATCTGAGAAAATAAAAATATTCTGTGAAAAATATCGTTATGAGGGCATAACTTTAGCTTTTGTTCATGTAAAAATATTTATATCCCTCTTATACCTTATAAACTCGAAATCATGGATGTCGATGAATATTTTACATTATCATAATTTGTAATTATAGTAAATAATTCTCTACATGAAATTGACATCAATGTCATCATAGTATTTAATTTTTTTAGTATGTCTTTATCAGTCTAACTTGGTCATCAAAAAACAGGCGGCGCCCATGTCAGAATGAAGTTGTAATAGATTCCAATGGCATGGAACAGTTGTCTAACAATTTACTCATGTTTCCTTCACTTACAGCTAGCTAATTAATACAATTCATCAAAACTGTAGATCAAATGAGAGCTATTTAAATCTTATAATCATGCACTTCCATTTCAATGATTAGACTAAAATTAAGCATATCAATAGAATAAAAAATGATTATTACATAAACAATTTAATTGAAACATTAACTGTCGGACAACAAACTACAGATTTCACACGTGTCTATTAAGACATCAACATTAATCAATGATAGAAAAAACTTCATGATCAAATTGTACGACGTCCAACGGACGCCTAACACTAGGTTAAAAGCGATCGAGTCTAGCCTCATTGGGTGTCGGTATCAATCTCACGAATGACAACTAGTCTACGGGGATGACTGCAGGTGTCGTGATTGTGAACAGGTTTATTGTCCGATGCATCGGAGCGCTGTACACTTACAAACTAGTAAGATAATTCCGCTTAAGGCAACACTCAATTCTCGTCGTCGTCCTCGTGTTTTCGTTTTTTACCCCGAGTGCTTTCTTCTGGTTCACCATCAGCATTTTCTTCACCATCTATTTAAAATATAAGAATTTATTTACTAATGCCTGTTTACATTGATATGCTCATAATAAATTTATATTACTGGGACTCTACAAGATCCTTAGATTTAATTACTGTTTACCCACCTTGTGCTTTAGAATTGTGTTCTTCATCTGCATCATTCACTACATCCTCGTCCTCATCTATTTCTTCCTCCTCTACGTCACTGCCGTCATACAGAGAGCTGGCTGAGCTCTCTTCCTCTGTAAAGATAAAAAAACAAATTAACATCTTACTAACATAATGGATTTTAAGTAAATCATCATATTATTTACAAATCCTATCAAAAAGTTATTTTTTTTAATGTCCCTGTGCATTCGGCCATAATTATTACAAAATAAATAAAGAGCCGGTAACATAATCAGAAATTATTTTATATACGGCAAAACTACAGTAAACAGTATCAATCTTGTTGTAGGTATTTCAGCGTAGAAACTATTTACATACATTATACTTGATCTATTTTTCATAATAATAGCCGAATAAGAATCTTCTTAAATTTACAGGTTGCTTTATTGTTATTTGTAGATGTATAATTTAAAGACTGCGACTTCTTAAATGAGCGAGTTTTCTCTTCTTATCTAAGTAATTAATGTTAATCATCTACTGCGTTTAGTGCCATCGATATTTAACAAGCCATCCCATGCAACATATGTTAGACATAATTTCCATGAAAACATGGGTTTAATTTTTTCCTGTAGTTTTCTATAGGCACTTACCAAGGTTGTCATTGTACACTGCACTAAGTGACACATCCTCATCGTCATCTTCCTCATCTTCCACTTCAGAACCTTGAAGTAACAGAACATAGCTGTGTAAAACAACCTCAAACGCAACAAAAATTAACAACTTAAAAATATCAGCCAGCATAAGAAAAGACCAAACCATACTAATAATACATATAAAAGCTTTAAAAAACTTTACAGATAAATAACAAATATAACATTAGCATCACTGACCAAAAAATAATGATGCTTACTCTTTAAAAGGAAACCCATGTGGAATAGCAGACCATAAACAGTGTACAATAGCATTGGTAGAGAGGTTCTCTCTTCTGCCGGCCTTTCGGATATACTATCATCATCTATCACCAACGAACCCAAATCTATGTCCACATCTGTAAGGCAGTATTCAACTATTACAGAGCTTTAAAATATTAGCTGAGCTGGACTTAGCTGCGAGGTTACTGTAAATATTTAGTAATTCTAATGAGTTATGTTAGTTGTAAATGATGTAAGAAGATGATAGCATATAATTTAAAAATGATTATAATATAATAATAGCCTATAACTGACCTACTGCAGGGCAAAGGCCTTTTCTCAGACAAACATTGATCAATAATCACCACATTAGAATCATTGCCTGGATTTACCTAATGTTATCATAGTTGGCATGGGATGGATGCAGTTTTAGTAATGCTACTTTATAAACACTTAATTTACAGCCGGAAAAAAATACGAATTAATATAAACGATTGTATGAATAAATAATAGTTACAATAAAGTTGTAATTTCTACACTTTACAAGTTGATTGGTGATGGCAAATATAAGAAGTTCTTGAATCTGTAAGGAATTGATAATGAAAAGGAGAGGATAATTATACACTTTTTTTTTTTTTTTTTCTTTTAAAAAACGTCGCCCCACACTAGGAATTTCTCCTGTATCGTGGGTGCGTTTCACAAACATGAAATAACACAAACACCCAGACTCGGGACAGACATCTGTGGTACGCACGAAGTTTTGCCCCGTGCGGGAATCGAACCCGCAACCCTTAGCGCAGCAGTCCAATCGCTTAACCACTGCGCTAATCAGGTCGTCTACTTATTATCTGATATATAATAAATTGATATAAATTATGCTTGGTGATGCTATAGGTATAATGGCAGAGTGGCTGAAGGAACTCAATACCATGCTCAGCTTCTTAAAATGAACATTGACAAGACGAATATCATGTCTAATGTCCATGTGGCACCCATACCAGTTGTCGTTGGGAACAATATTGTCGAGGTTGTCGACCACTATGTCTAAATTGGACAAATTGTTCAGTTAAGTAGGTCCAACTTTAACAGAGAGAGGCCGCCCGGAGAAGTGCTTTGGGGAAATTACGTGACATGTTATCCAAAATTCCGCAGTGTTTAAAGACGAAAGTCTTTAGCCAGTGATGACGTATAGCGTCGAGACGTAGTCAACGTACGTCATAACAGTTGGCCTTTTGGAGAGGTTTAAAGACACTCAACGAGCTATGAAGAGAGCTATGCCCGGCTTTTCTTTGAGTGGCAGGATCCGGATAAGGAAATTTGCCAAAGAACTAAAGTCACCGACATAGTTCAAGTTGAATTGGCAATGGGCAGGCCATATCGCTCGAAGAACCGATAACCACTGGGGATGGAAGGATTTCGAGTGGCGACCACGACCCGGAAGATGCAGCGTCGGCAGGTCTTCTACCAGGTGAACCGACGATATCATCCGAGTTGCAGGCAACTGGTGGATGTAAATGGTAAGTTGTCGTTCGTTGTTCTAAGGGGGAGACCTATGTTCAACAGTAAATGTTAACCAACTGATGATGCTTGATGTTATAATATTGAAACTCACGAAGGTTTAATTATTTAGAAAAATCTACAAACATGATACAAATTAATAAAGCCATCATACAAATAACTTGTCGCCAAATAGATCACACTGTAGATTGTTTACAGCTACACATAAAATATTATAATATACTGCTAAGGAAATAAGTGAATGTAAATGAACCAACCATCATCTTCACTGTCATTGTTTCCATTCATTTCGTCTTCTTCTTCTGCATCACTGTCTTCGACTTCTCTGTCTTCTTTGTCAAATCTAAAAGCATTGATAATAATTGATAAGGTTTTAAAATATTGTAAACATTGACAGGAACTATGATATGGCACAAGTAGTTAATGTTTAGGTAAATAAAGAGTTGCTTTTAAATTGTAGATTTCTCTCAAAATAGACCATTTTGTATCACAATTACAGAGTTGGATGGTTTTCATAATAATTGCTCAAAAAACAAAATACATAGGTATAGGGATTTTAGAAGTTTGTTGTTTGTACAAACAACCTAATTTGTATGTATACCCATGATTTGCGCCGATCTGTGGCACAGTTCTTACTAAGGCACTATTTTGGAGCCATAGCTTGTGTTCATTCATCATTTTCAAAATTTTCTTTATCAACTTGGTATAGCAACATGCGAGAATCGAACCCGCAACCCTTAGGGAAGCAGTCAAAGTCAATTTTTATAATTTATTAGCTACTTTATACATTAGATATAGAAAAAATTATTTCTTACCCATCTAGATATTTTAATGATGGGTGTAGTGCAAACACCTTACTCCTGTAGTCTTCAATGCTCGTAACCTCATTGTTGAAGAGATCAAGATTTTTTAAATTCTCAAAGTCCTCCAAAGGTTTCAGTGTCTCTAAATCTTTGATTTTATTGCCTGATAAGTTAAGATGTGTTAGTTTTTTACAGCCATTGAGGAAGTTTAATCCATTGGATATTCTGTTGTCAGACAACTCTAGTTTCCTGAGCTTAGGCAATGTTGGGAACCCTTTGAGTGTGGTGAGACCCACATTATTGAGACTGAGGTTTTCAAGATTGGTATATTCATCTGTGAGTCCAACTATATTGGTGCTCCTGCAATTATCAAGGTTCAATTCTTTGACCTGTAAAAATATAATTCAAAATTAATAACAATCTGCATGTACTTCTGATATTTATTATTGTGTGATGTAATTAAAATAAATTTCAAACTTTCCCGCACAGAAAACACGCGCTGTTGGTGCTTGTTTGAAACATCACGACATCTATACATTATTAAGTGAAGTTTGTAACCGAAGAGTCTACCTAGCTGAAGTTAGGGATTTTAAGTCAAAATCGGAATAAATACGACACGTAGGGCTTATAAAATTCGGTACCTACTATTGTATTTTTAAGAGCTAACATTACTTATTTAGGTCATTCATTACGATAATAAACTTAATGATGAATATCAATAAAGCATACAATATAATGCTCGGAAATTTATTTCAACTGATTGTAAGACAGCGACCAAAATAAATTAGAAGGTTATTGCTTTGACATACCTACTATATTTCTTGACTAATACTGCAGCAGCAGTTGGTGGTAAAGCGTTTATATAGAAAATTATTACTTTATTTTTAAATCCTATCAAACCTTGTAGTACAATGATTGATTAGAAATTCATTTAATGAGTAATGTTACTGGCTTGATGTGTATTTATTGAATGCAAAGTCAACTCAACCAAAACGTCAAAATGGTGTTAGTTGTCAAAGACACAGGCGTAGTTCGTAAAATCTATCAAATGAGTGATTATTTCCGAGAAATATTCATTGAAACATGAAAGGGATGTGTTTGTATAATAGTTTGAACCTCCATATGTATTCGCGGTGTTCTAGTTGCGAATAGAAATAAGATCTGTTTAATCTTTGCAATGGCGGATGACACGAATCATCGCGACGCAATAAAAATGGCCGCTATATTGGTAAGGCGTGCGTCAATAATATGACTGCAGTTATAGTGTAAATAGACCGAAATAATAATATGAACTTTTGCAGTGTAACTTTAGACATTATTAGCTAAAGAGTAGCCAAGAATTTGATGAATTCCTCAAGTTAAAACTACTCAGGTGAAAGGGCGCGAAATAATTTTGGTTTCTAGCTACAGTACAGTTGTTCCTACTTAAGTTTACTTTGAGAAGTAGGTAAAAGATGAATAGAATATAACGTTGGAAGAATTAAATATAGTAATATAGATTAATATACTTTATAGGTAACAAGCTAAAAAGTTGTAAATCTTGTAAAATACTATTGACATTGACAACATATTTAATCAATGAGCCTTCTATTCGTAGCGCTAAGTTTCTGAGATAAATATTACCTAATACACATGTGCAAGTAAAGTACTATTTAGATTGTATATAATATGTATTTTCTTTGCGTAATTAGTCTTCAATAAAGGTACACAACACGTCCACCGTTCGACATCCATAAGTTTCGACACTTAACCTCAATATATGAATATTTACATCCAGAATGCTACATCTGCCTAAATAATCTGAATAAGTAACTTAATAATTCACAATAAGACCTATTCATGCGTAGGAAATAATAGCCTAATCAGAAACTTCATTAGAATGTATAATAATTAAGTGCACATGAATGAAACGTAACAATCGGCAATGGCTAATTTCTATACATAATAATGCCACATCTTTAATTAGGAAGTGGATTTTCATTCTATAACGTGTCTACCAAATACAAACCGAAAATTACAGCGATTCATTATCATTAATATCATTTTTTAAGTATTACATTATGTACCTGATGAAATACGTATCGACAAAACATTCCAATATCCCGAAAAATAGATTCCATTTACCTGTGACGGATTTCTTCCCCTCAATTCCAAGGCGACCCTCTTTTCCATCTTTATGAAACTGTAGAATCACACTATAAAACACTTTTCGCGTATTTAATATTTCTCAAGGAACTAAATCACTAAGCTTGGGTTTCAAAACAGAAGGAAACTATAGATACACGAGTGACGTCGTACTAGAGGCGCCGCCTGGTAGCGAAATAAAGCAACCGGATACAGTACAGTTGAACGATTGATTAATGTTTTGGAACGACGTTGTTGTGCTAAATTGACATAAAATGACTGTATCTTGTTGGCTAAATTCATTAAAATATATTTGAATTAAGTTAAAACTACATGTAACACTTGTTATAAGCGTAAATTAAATATTACGGTAGGTCAACGTTTGTTTTGTTGGTAGTGTGGAGCTGCCAGCTTGACGGGCAAAAGGCGGCATTTACAAAATGTGTTGTGGTATGTAGCCGGTAAAGCGTGTTCATGAACTGAGTATTTTTGATTTGTTTTGTATCCAGAAAAAGATAATCATTTATTGTTAGATCAAAATCCTTGTCTTTTGTAGTTTTATAATTATGTTTAAATGAAAAGTCACTACTAGACAGGGCCGAATTAAATAATTGTTTTTTTTTAAATAATAAATCGTCTTAGAACCTTGCAGAATTATACATTCACATGATCATTGAGCATTATTAATTCAAAAATATCGTCATGGCTTTTTTTCTTAGTAGTCTAATATAATAACCAAAGATATTATGATAATAGCTATCATGAAATTTGATTGTTGATAGGGCTGGTTTTTTTCTATTTAAGCGCGACTACTTAGCATGAGGTGGCGGGTTCAATTCCTGCGTTGGGCATAGTATTATTGGGTTTTCCAATTCCGAGTAGCAGCACAGCCTAGTCTGTGCTCGGTTAAGAACAGTTCCTTACACAACCTATACCACAACTGGCGAAATGTGGGTGTACCATTTATTAGGTACACCTATGCCTTTCCCTTCGGGGAATATAGGCGTGATGTTTAAAAGTTTTTAATGATTGTATTTGATGCGTACATTACGTATATTAAACACTTATTCGAAGGCTATGATTAATTACATTATATTTTATATGTGTATGCAGAGTGACGTCTTTGACCGGATGTGAATTTAGAAAAAGATTCATAGAGGTCCTTGGCAATACTTCAACAGTGGACGTCTTTCGGATGATGATGATGATGATGATACTTGATTTCTTCAGCGGTTTTTTATTCTCCTAAGAGTTGGTACGTACATTGCAGGATATAGTGAATAATGTAATTTTTTTACAAGTATTGAAATTTAATTGAAATAAAACTTTATAATGTTCAAGTTCTCGAGTGTTATTTTAAGTACCTATAAATTACTTATATCGTTGGTCGGCGCAGTGGTTTAACCCTATCACTGTCCAGTGTAGGTACCACATATAGTACACAGCGATTGTATGACTATTGTGGCTACTTAGCGGACAATCAAAGTGTTAAGTGATTAGAATACAGCTCTACGAGTAGCGGGTTCAAACCTTGCGAAGATAGCTGTTTGCGGAGATATTTTTTCTAAATTTAATATCTTCATGTTTTAAACGCAACCAGGTAAAATTCCTAGTATAATTATGCTTACGATGAGGCAGTGATTATAACTCTTTCCTGACTTTTGGGTCATGCTAGTCAGTATTGCGATTTAAAGCCATTTGTCAAAAGAGAATTTTAAACTAAAGGTAAACTTTGATAACTATTCATTTAGGTATTCAATTTCTCTCACCTTAGCAATCAACTGTAGCATTATCGGCTGCGCTCCTGTAGCTGCCGCGTATTTTCAATATTCCGGTTTATATCGCAAACTAGGTACATAACTACATTTATTGTATTTAATGTCGAGGTCGCTAAATAATCTAAACGAACTTAGGTTCGTTCCCAGTGTGGCCAAATTTAAATAAACAAACTGCAACTGGTTATAAAAGTTCAATATTGCCATGGGGGCCTTGAGTGATCATTGGCTATTATAGCTATAGCCCAAGTACATAACTACTGAATCCTACCCAAAAAATACTATGTAGACCTGTCTTCTACTAGACTTACTTTTTGAAGTGAGTGTTACCTTGATTGAGTTCTATATCTATTCAACTATGTTGGTCTATTGGTCTAGGTAGGTATGTAAGAGCGTTTCCACATTAATCCGATCCAATGTAGTTGTCGGACACCGTAGCCGATATCCGACATTCGATATCATGCGGTATCTACACATATTTCCGATATAATCGGTCTGATTCGATCATTTTCTTTATGCAGGCATTGTCATGGCAGACTATAATAGAAAAAAATATTTGCTGTTATACCTTTTTGAGACGCCAAAAAAGATCTGCCCACAGACAGTATAGAATACATTTCATTGTGCAAACTCAGATTCAGAGGAAGCATTTTATACCCTTTTTAGCAAGCTACATGCACTTGGAAAGTTTTTTAATTGGGTACCAGAATTCCACATTCGATTATTTGCTAATTCCTCTAACAAACAGGATAATTACAAGAAGAACAAGAAACAAGACACATTTTCGCATGTAGATACACGTATAGCACACATGCAAACATTATTCGTCCGACAAATCACGGGCGTCCGATGGTGCCGCCAACGTATCGGTGTCTGTTCCGATGTCGGTTATCGGGGAGGACAATGTGGAAGGCAGGTAGATATATTATACATTTTATTTGCTCTGATATCGGATCGGATAATGTGGAAACAAAAAAAATGTAGTCGATACTTTATTTTTTATGAGTCTACTAGCTGTTGCCCGCGATTTCGTCCGCGTGAATTCCAGGTAAAAAACTTATCACTAAGGAGTATGAAAAATAGATGTTGGCCGATTCTCAGACCTACTCAATATGCTCAGAAAATTTAATGAGAATCGGTCAAGCCGTTTCGGAGGAGTACAGAACGAACATTGTGACACTAGAATTTTATATATAAGATTAGGTATTTCCCACAGCAGCATTATTGAAAAGACTCCAACTCATATCTGTGGTAACAACTCTTCCTAGTGAGCGTCATGGTACTCCGTCTAAAACTTTACTCAGATTACTCACTCATCCGGCGATTCCTTCTCATACGTCTTCCTCCAACCTCCTCGTATATCCTAAGTTGTGCAAACCACACATGCACTCCTTCACGTTACACCTTGTGAACTGTAAAGGGAATTAAAATATATTATTATAATACCATGGCGAGCGTGAGCTAGTCTCGCATCCAAGACTCGTGAGTATTAAAAGGCTATGAGGTATACCTAGTACCAAGGGAACATAGGTGGTACAACATGTTACTGTATAGGTAGATGTACAAAAAGCATTTATTCCAGTTGCAATATTTTTTACACCTTAACCTTTGCCGTGTCCGATGTCAGAAGTTTTGACACAAATCATTTTACATTCACATTTAAGACGTTTATTTTATTAAAAAATTGTGTAAAAAAATTACATGGTTTTTTAACTCGTAACAGTTAGTAAAATAATGTTACGGAGAAGATTGCGCGGTTTTTTGGCATCAATTCGCAATTTTGTATGCTTATTTATATTTGTTATTGTTTTATTTGTTTACAAAGTGAAGATAACTCATAAAGAAGATGTGGTAAATAAGATTCCCAACAGTGCAATCAAATATGCTAACTTCAAAGAACAGGACAAATTAAAATCTTTACATATAGATACAGTTAGGAGGATGATAACTAAGTATAATTTAGAGGAACGGGTCATGAACATAGAATTATATGGACCCTTAAAACCAGATGCACCCATATTTGTCATATTTGTCGATAGGTTCAAAGTAAACCTTAAATACCTCTTGGTGTCATTGACGCAGGTACTGGGAATAGAAGATTCTTTGGTAATTTTTTCACACTCATCTTTTGATCAGAACGTTAACAATTTGGTAAAACAAATAGATTTTACTAGAGTTTTACAAATATTTTATCCATATTCGGTGCAGGTACATCCTCATGAATTCCCCGGATATCAACCGGGCGATTGTCCTCATGATATGGATTTTAATACTGCCCAGTCTATTAATTGTACGGGTGCATATTCACCAGATATACACGGCCGCTTCAGACACCCGTTATTGGCTCAAAGGAAGCATTATTGGTGGTGGACCTTGAACAAAGTATTCGAAAACTTATCGGTTACAAAAGAACATAAAGGGATATTTACTTTTTTAGATGACGACATTTTTTTAACAGAAGATTTTATTTATATGATTACTCATATGAACACTATAAGCGATTTTATAACTAAATGTGATTTCATGTCTTTAGAAACAACTTCATATAAAACGAAATTTGTTGAAAAGGAAACTTATACCGTGGAGATATCTACTTGGGATCCTAAAGATCACTTCAGTGTCCTATCGTTTGATTCGTCAGTTTGGAGTACGATTGCGGCACATTATTATCTTTTTTGTTACATTGACGACCACTCGTGGTCACGATCCTTGTATTACCTGTCTTTAAACAGGAAAGATGGAGCGAGATTTAAAGTAATGTCTAGTACTATGCCACGGGCATACAAGACTAGCTCTTTTGCTACGTATAAACAATTTGCTGAATTAGACATGATGGACATAATTTTCAAAATAATGAACATGCAGAAATTGAACAAAATGTATTTATTTCCTGCCTATTTAGAAGTTTACCTTAATATAGAATTAGACGATGATGACTTTGTTATTTTTGATTACGTTGATAACAATGGCGGATGGAATGATCCGCGGGATAAGAAAATGTGTAATAATATAACGGCGAATAAAATAAAAAAGGTAATAATGGACATGGATCACGAATTTCACCAATATGAATTAAACCTCTTTGTATAATAAATAAAAGAGCTTCATGTTTTAAAATGGTTTTCATTATGTATTTACTATTAGAATTTGTATATAAGTCGATAGATATTAATTTATCTTTCTTCTAAAGCCTATTTTAGTTGTTTCTGGCCGCAGAAACAGAAAAATGGTACGAGACGGGGAGTCTGTCAGGGCAATTCGACTCAAACTGGCCGTGGTTCTTTCTTCAAAAGACCACTTCTTGGACCCTTCCGTCAGCACGTAGGTATACACGAAATAATATTTTTACCAAAAGCCCTAAAATGACATTAGCTGGTTACCAAAACATTGGTATTTTGATAACATGCGGTTTAAGTTTGGCACAACAATGTTATCTTACCGTGGAACTATATGCGTTGATGAAATTATATAGGAAGGTAGGTAATATAGGTAACCATGTATTTTAATTATCATCAGAGATCCAGAGAACTGTTTAGCTGTGGCGAAGGTTCCAACTATCAGGGTTTTGTCGACGTCTTCTGGAAACAGTGGTATCACATGGTACCTGGGTAGTAGGTACATATTGTCATATTTGAATTTAAAGTTTAAAACAACCTAAGTTAAACAATAACAATACTTCCTTACATTCATCTACTGATCCCACTAGCGCCAACTAACTTTTAACGAGTACTTAGAAATCTTTTTCAGCATACACTGTAAATATTTAGATAGAAAAGAAAATTATGTGAAAATGATCAGTTATAGGGGTCGGATGAGCAATAAACAAAAACCTCTAAAACACTGAAGATTTCTTGTTGGAAACCTATTAATCTTTTTGATTAGTCGCAGTGGTCGTCTCTCTGGTGCGCAAGATTAGGCTCTTCAAAATTGAGTAAGTAATTAGCAGCAGCTTGGTTTCAAATTGAAATGTAAATTTAGTATGATTACCCACTTAAAAGGATTATCGTTAATATTTTGGGTCGTTACACCGATTTCAGTCGTTATTTCGTACCTGTTACCAGTAGGAAACGCGCGTATTTTGTTCCATATATTTGATATTTCATTGGACTGAATTCAATTCAATTGATAGAATAGAAATAGGGCACCATGGTGGTGGCGACTTGAGCTACCAAGCGAGAACAACCAAAACAAACAGACAAACCAAAATAATCAGTCAAAATGGACGTCGAAGACATAAAAGTAATTTAGATTACGTACGACGCAAAAGAAAGTATTAAAAGAAAAAAGGCAGTGGTAGATTCATGCCTTTCTTAGCCGAGCGTCCTCGTAAAGGACATCGCCATTAAGAGAACAATCAATCAACAGTGTACATGTGCGGTGCGAATTTTATCGGGGACGCACAGCTTCCTAGACTAAATAATTATGTTCCTTGACGCACAGTGTTTATTTGGGTAGGAGAGGGGCATCCTTGGTAGCGCAACTGGTGGTGAAGTGAGATGCCAAATAATTCTATACCAATGGTTGCGCCACCAGCGGGTGATTAGGTCGCCGGCAATAAATTAGTTGCGCAACCAAGCTGATACCAGGTGAGGAATCCTCCATACAACTGTACACATTTTTTTGATGGTGTGACCGGTGGCGCCGGCCTGGTGTCCTAATGAGATAGGGCTCTTACCTACGTGCAAATCTTGATTGATATTTAGCTCAGTCAGTTGCGTAAACTTGATGAATAAGTTTTAATGAATGGGTTTTAGTTAATGAAGCTTATATTGTTAGAATTAAAATGACTATTTTTCTGTAATCTTAGGTAGTTATATGTTCATTATATTTGGAGTGGAGACATTGGTCTTGAGGTTTAAATATAATAATAAATACGTTTCTTGCAATTCCTTGAAAAAATTGACACCCTAGGATAGGTCTCATCTTAGAGCGCGTAGCCAAAGTATAAAATAATGAGAACAAGTATCTATTATTTTCTATATTATGATGTTTGTATACGCGGACTTCATGCCATTAGTATTTTCAACCACTCAACAGGTATCATTAGTAGCTTCAGCATCAAATATTCAGAATTAGATATGTAGGTAGTGTTTATTAATTTGAGTGACAATCGTACTAAGTAGGTTTGTGAGCTTGGATGTTTATTACTGAATCATGCAAAAACGTATTAACGGTTAGATTATAACTTGAATTTTAAACCAAGAACCACAAACCAACCATGTGTGAAACATATATAGATATTGAGTGTAGTTATCTATCTATGTTTTGATACTCGATGTTCTTTTTAAAAGTATTCACGTACATCACCACAGAAGAAAATCCTGTTGGTAATCGCTTATTATTGCGTGTGATACGAGTTTTGCCAGTTAAGGCGATTATCTTCTTGTCAACTAATTTATACGCGCAAGCTCATTTGCGCATCATCTTTAAACCCACAAGTACCTTATTAATAAGTAATGTGCAACATGTCTGGTGGATGCTCAGTTAGGCCTATTCATATACTGTATACATATAATATAATAGGTTCAAATTGAGCTGGGGAAATGTCCACTATCTAAATGGGAAATATATTGTAAGGATTCATTAGTGTAGGTACCTACACTTATGATTTTGGATTTTTAACTGCAACTTTTAATGGTATGAATTACTGATAACGAAATCTACTTAACAAATATGATGTAGGTATAAAGGAACTGCAGCCAAAAGCTAGTTTCATTGTTAGTACCCACAACACAACTCCAAGTTTTAAAAGAAGGTCAAGCACTTTTTAACGCTTAACACTACTTTTAAGTTAATAACAGACTTTTATCAAAATAGAATTATTGAAATCAGAAGTAATATTCCACAAAATATGTAATTTACCCCTACAGCAATTACCGTAGCAATAAGTTTCTGTCGCGTTCCTCTCAGCTGAGCGCAGGCTTTATTCGTATATAATGTTACAATTAAGTTGGAGACAAAGGAGAGCATGTCGGTGTA
The DNA here is from genome assembly GCA_946251915.1 of Abrostola triplasia. Taxonomy (NCBI): domain Eukaryota; kingdom Metazoa; phylum Arthropoda; class Insecta; order Lepidoptera; family Noctuidae; genus Abrostola; species Abrostola triplasia. The sequence goes on along the minus strand of OX276428.1, from coordinate 7,796,316 downwards.
AGGATGGCGCGTGGCGTGTTGGCGGGCTGGCGGCATCGTGTGCGGGGCGGCCGGGGTGCGGGGCAGGCTCTCGAGCCTGTGCGCACGCAGCCTCGGCCCGGCCGCGAGCAACAGTCTGCTCGCGTGAGCCGCGGCTCGCGACTCGGCCAGACCACGCCGCGTTATCATGACCCATGGTAAGCACTAACTATTACCATAACCCCCGCGACACATCCCTCCACTCATATTAACCCCCAACACTTCATAGACTGCGATAAATCAAACTTTCGTCACACTTTTCATTGATGATTCCGCTGATGTTTTCATTATTTATTTACGCTGTTACTGCACGGAATGGACTAATTTCAAATTATTAATACACAAAAAATCGCGTCGTGTGCTACAGTCCTTTTGTTTGTATTAACGTGGGTGTATTACGGTAACTCAAAATGTTGTTTTAATATGTTGGAACGGCTAAACCGTGGGCGTTCATTAGAGCAACAATAGAATTGGAAACATTAAAGGCTTATTGTAGTCATTCAAATAATTTTGTTATCCTATAAAAAGCTGTTCTTAATCTATTAGTGCTAAAATTACCGAAGAGCGCGGTGTGTGAGTTCAGGAAAGTGATATGAAAAGTAAGTTTCCAGATAACGGTCGGTGAGTACACACACAGCTGTAGTTATACTAGATTATCCATTTATTTAAAACTTAATAGAAAATTAATTACTGTCAAAAAAGGAGCCAAAAAAGGCAGCTTTTACGTGCATATGACTGCACTGTTTGTGCATTGTACTTCAAATATATCGCTCATCCTTCATTCAATTAACATTAATATACAATTTTCTACATTCAGCTTAAAATATAATATTATGCATGAAATATACTTTTATATGAATTTGAATATAGATACCTATTTCAAGTCTCATAGCGTTGAAATTCAATGAAAATTTAACCAAACTGCACTTTATATACTAGTACGTAATTAACAATAAGAGGCGGTATAGCCAATGTTCTACGTTCACGGCTTAGCACAGGTCATTCCCATCTCTTTTCATTAACGAGATGACAAAGGTATTATATTAATAAAGGTGTCGGTGGCAGCGTCCACTTACACTGATATAGTACTGCGAGAACAGAACGTAGTTATCTAAGGGTTACGAGGGTGGCTCCTAAAAACGACGATAATAAAGTTAATCGTGCTCTACCTAATGAATACGGTAATTGTAATGAATTCAATGTATGCAACTAATATTAGGTAGAAACGTGTTTTATAAAGTACTAGCTGCACCCGGCGGTGTTACCCGCTACATTTTTTCGGGATAAAAGTAGGCTAGGTGTTAATCCAGGGTGTCAGCTACCTCCATATGAAATTTCATTAAAATACAATTAGTAATTTTTACGTGAAAGAGTAACAAACATCCACCCATACTTACAATCTTTCGCGTTTTTAATATTAGTAGGGATTAATAGTCATTCAAAGTATATACCTATATCCCGACTTTACCAACAACTCTATTTTTACTAACAACTTGATTTTTGTTAATAATTTAAAGATCGTTGCAAGACAGCCTTTGTAATAGAAAATGGTTCGTAGTTGTAGTATTGAGGTTGCCGGATGAAAACTGATCTGTTTGAACATCAGTGTCATCCTTGGCTGAACTTTATTAGTTTGAAGCGACTTGAGTCTGAGGGCTAAGCAACTACAGTATATCACATGCACCTACTAACTTTATTAAAGTATTCCCTAGAACAAATGTCATCCGTGCATAAGTAGCGGATTTCGTTACAACCTTGTTAAATCTTCTAATAAGGGCTTATCGCTCCATCTATAATACGATGCCGGACTTTGTGTAAGTAGAATACCTAATAAGTTCACAGTAAGCATCTCAAGCACCTAATTTAATTAACATAACATTTTTATCTCAGTTTTGTTTTTTTTTCTGCGTGTTTGAAGATATTTGAAGCGACTACCTGAGATTATATTTGAGATTTTTTGTAACGTTGTCGTAATTTGGGTTTCATCGATGTAATTTATTAAAGAAAAGGTAATTCAACAAACAAAAAATGTAACATTCCTGTTAGTTACTAACTTCATAAATATTTGACGAATATATTGTGCAAAATGAATTTATAGAATCAGTTATTTTGTATAGGATTCTGCAAACAAAATATATCATTTAGGTACTTATTTTATCGTAGGGATTTTATCATTTGTTAATGTTATTTTTTATGACTTATACGTAATTTTATATTAGAATAACTTTGATGTTGTCTGAAAGCCTCGGGATCTTAATGACGTAAAGCTTAATAACTATGTCATATACTTAAGTGTGTTTTTAATAGTTATAATGTGATACCGCAATATTATCTAAGTTATTACGCAATATTAATATCATATCCTATATTCTTCCAGATAACAAACTGTAAATAGTTCAGACGGTTTCTTTAATATACTTACGTAATATTAGTCTAGTATCTAAATAAGAATAAGAATTTCAGTGACCAAACACACAGTAACAAGATTTGAAATAGACATTTATCTGATTCAGAATCAAATTCGCAGCATAAACAAACCAATTTCTATATTATTCGATATTTGGTAATTTCATTTTTTTGAGTAGGAATATTTCCATGAAAAGTATGAAATGAGTCGTCATAAAAATGTATGTCGGGAAAACTCTTGACATTATTTATATTTTTCTTTGTCATATCACATTACGTAACCACACCTGTCATCCCGGGTCAGATGGAGGCGAAGGTATGCTCTGCACTGATGACGGTACTAGGTCAAACCTGCCGCCACTTATACCAGACTATTTATTTTACTGAAATAATTAGGCCAAAACTTGACCAGATTTGTGCAAATAATGAGGTTATTAAATGTTAACCAAATTGTAGTGTCAAGTGCCAAGTTGTAGAGCCAAAATTATACCGTTATGCATTAAGCCTCATTTTAAAATAATTTATTAAAGCTGCACTCGTAATTTACGATTCACCATTTGTATACCGTCTCAAAAATAGCCCTACCGAAGGGTATCTAACAAGTAACAACGCGTCATTATTTATTCTGTGCCTAAACTCTTTAGACTTGATCGATGAAACGTTCAACGTACGTACAAGTCGAGTGTAGGAGTGATTGACCGATAGTAGGCAGAGGTTGGGATGAGGCGCAGCAACGCTCTCGGATAAGGTATCGAATTACTGGCTATTCACTAGGGATGGGCGCACTGCGAATGAGGCCGTTACGTTTTATCTAAGCTTGATAGTCTCAGCTTAGCGCCGGATAAACGTAACGTAGACAAAGATGTTGAAATGCTAAACAAAGTGACTCGTTATATGTTTTTAGTTATTATCATGAAAACATTCTGTTTATTTTATATCTAATTCAGACTATGTACTATGTACTAAGCCGAACATTTCAAAAGGTGTCTGAGACAGAATTTAAATTCCTACTCAGTTTTACATTCTGACAAGATAAATGTTCAAGTTTGTGTAAGTAGATTTGACAGACGCAATTTGGGATATGCCATGAACAGTGAACACCATAGAAGTGTATCAAAATACTTTAATAGGATTGAAACAACCAATATTATATTAAAACAATTTGTTAAATTAAATTTATTTAGATAACACTTTATTCATTTGTCATGACAACACATCGGCTGATGATTATATTTGTTGAATATAAGATTTCATTGTTTAATATATTCAAGTAAATGGTTTTGGTAATTGAGTAGATATGCTACTCCCACCGTGTGCGAGTTTTAATCCAGGATACAAGACTACCAACTTCTACCAAATTTGAGACAAATCCATTAAGCCTTTACGGCGTGATTGACTTGCAAACATTAAAGCTTTCGTATTTATAAAGTTAATACAAAGCGGCGCGGCGGGTTGACAAACAAGCCTTCGAATAATGAAAATATGTAGATTCATTATTTTAACTATGTATATTGTTTTCTAGTATATATAGGTACTTAAAATAATAATAAAACTCTTAAATAAACACTTAAAATTACTTACCTTCCTACTGTATTCGTCTATTCGAACCTTTAACGAGTTTTCTAAAACAAACATTCCTGATATTGCCAGAATCCCGGCAGTCAGTATTCACTGTGGCCGCGCATCCTGTAGACACGACCCCTTAGTCAACTTTAACGATACCCAATGGATAAGAGACAATAGCCATCCTTCGTCATTCGGCCATTAAGCTTAAGAAGACCAAGCTTAATGGCTGTGTGACGTAATAATTATATTATCATTCACATTGAGGGCATTAAACACATACTTTTCTTTCAAATAAAAAGGTTTACAACCGTTATTTATTAGTCCATTCCAAAACGAAATTGCTGTTAAAAGTGCTAATTAGCTTTAAGGCAGGGGACGCCTTGGGCTTATAATTAAGACAGATTAATTTACTTGCTTATTTCAGTTACGAAACTTACTAATTATTTTCGGAGTGCGCAAACTAAAAAGTTTGTCAAACTTCTGAAATCGTGACGTGTTAGATAAAATCCTTTTGATATTGCCGGTATGACCCAATTCATGTATTTCACCCTAACAAAAAAAGAATTTTAAATGAATTGTTTAATATAGAGAGGTGGAAATACAAAGGAATTTCATTTTCATCACGATATATTTTTATACGCTGGTAGGTGCATTAATTTGTACAGGCAAGAGGATGCTTCGCAATTTTATTTATAATAAAAGTTGGCTTGTTTTTCCTTTTACAAGGAAGGTTATTTACGAATTCTTTCATTATTGTGTACCTGGTCTTATCTTTATATTTATTGACCTTTTTCAAACGTAGTAAATTATTTAAATGGAAGTTAAATAACAATTTTGTAATGGTTGTGTAAAAGAAACGGGTATTAGGTATCAATTTTATGTTTGACTGAATACAATGTTAAATAAAAGGTAAACGTAATGTTGTGAACTTAACTGAAAAATACAGTCAATACAATAAACACCTGTTTTCCAGAGGGGTAGCCAGAGACCATGGATTTCCATTTGCTACTAATACAATTATAGTCAATGAAAGTATATAATCATTACGTTTACGATTTTTTGATCCTTTAAACAAAAACTAATCATTGCCGCATGATTTATTTTTATGAAACGTCGCTAAAAAATTCTCCACGGTGAGCACTTTGTATCTAGTAGCCCGGTATCGCGAACGGAGCGTCCCAAGCGATTTCAAACTTGTTTTGTCTACAGGTAAATAAAATACGCTCTGCAGTATATACGCCGCCGTAAAAGGAAGCTTTACACTTTATTGAGCAAGACTGCATGTATTTAAAATGTCTAAAAGTGTTGTAAGACTGTCATTTTACTAAGAATTTGTTATGCAGTGGATTTTAAAATGAAATTAAAGAGTCATTGTTTCGTGCATAACTTAAATTCATGATACAGGCTGCGTGATTCCTGTATACATAAATGTAGAAGCCTCAACCGACTCTCATTAAGAGTATTAAATTCGGGCTTTTAATTTGCAGTTCAAAATACGTCATCCATTATTTTACCGACCTCGCAAGTGAAGGCTTCTGACTAATACTCATAAATATTCTGTCCATCCAAGTATAACTGGAAAGTACCTGTGATTTGGCTAGCTACCAAGCAGTTATTGAAATAGTAAACGTCAGTGTAGGTATATCATATTTCTAGACAGTAAGTAGTTACAATTTATATGCGCAAGGATAATGCCTAAATATTTACAGTGAGGCGAGTGTAAGTGGGTATTTTTTCTGAACATTAAACGAGCTTTGGGGTAAAAGAAGTCCCTTTCAAGTGCCTTGGAGTTGTGACCGCGGCGTCGTTCCAATTCGCCCGTTCTTCACTCGAGATGTCCTCCGTGTTAGGCAACAATGTGTTGTTTGTTTGTTTTATATTCTGTACCTATCTCCGTCCTCACGTACGAATACTCGCGAGATCTGCGAAATATAAATCACTTTATGTTTATAATCTGCCTTTTCGAACTTCTGTAGAGTTGTACCATTAGTCTAGTAGGTATATAAATGGTCCGCTTAATACGACGATGTAGTAATTTTCGGTATTATTACTTTACGTACCATAAGTTTGAGGGTATTAGTTTCAACGCTTGCGTTAGATTCTATGGTGATATTCGATAATATATAGTCAATGAAAGTCGTTTCAACAATAATTTGGAGGGTTTAACGACCCATAAATAGAGATAAGTGACACCGAGATTCTTTTGTTTGCGAGCAATGTAACAGCCAAGAACGACATGTCAATGGCACTTACTTTAAAAAGTTGTTAACGCAGTAGACTGGCTGGACTTCTAATGTGATAACTTGTACGACAAGTTGAGGTATGACAGACTGCGTGACAATCAAATTAAAGAATTATTTCAAATGATTTATTAAGTATACTAACTGAAGGAATATACCTATTATTTGAGAATATCCTTGTACTAGTTTCACGCATAATCTTACTGATACTTTTATTCAAGTACAACACGACAAAAAACGATTACACGTTTTTAAACACAACGCAGGTAACTAGTTAGCATTTCATCGAAACAAAGCTTATTATCCGAGCGTTGATATAATCTTATAGCCGCTCACGGAGAGTAATGAAGATCGTTCTGAAGCTAAAACAACACAGTGTTACGTAAGGGAATTAATTCACCAGCTTGATGTCTTGCCATGGAGTGTTCCGAGCCCCTAATGAGGCCTCCGTTATCTTTAATCGGCGTCACGTACAAAATATATTATACAAGATTTAAAATTTAATTAAATATTTAAAATACTCTCTTAGATTTTTTTCTCGTCGTAGTAGCTTTTAGGTTTAATTACTGGAATTTTATGCTGATTATTGACGAATAGGTCCACTGTAACCAATTCAAAGACATAATCAAGTTAGGCACTTTTGAACGTCAAATTACATTAAGACAGCCCCAACGCCCGCCCGTCACCAATTCATACTGCTGTAGCTGGGTAGAATAAACAGCGCAACAAACTATCTAGCAGCACAATCTGTCTGTGTATATTTAGCATCGATTTTTAATACCAAGTAGTTTTAAGGTATATGGGTAAATACCAAAGCAATTATCATTGTAATCGTTGAATGACAATTAGGCCCCGAAATTACACGATATAGGCACAGCTTTTTATTTATCATAATTATAAAGGAAAAATCTACATATTTTTATTTCAGTATGAGTGATAGCTACTTGTAAATAAAAGGAGAAACAGAGCACTTACTGTATTTCGTGCTTGAACACAATATAGTAGAATCGTAAGAAAGTATCACTCAATTTTACCCTTCGGTATTCTGTCGGCCGACGTCTGATTTTTTGGCTGTGATGGATCGTTTTGGATTAACTTTCCACTCCATTATTGTTTCAATGGATACAAGATTAAGTAGCTATTTGACATCAAATCGGAACTCTCGAAGAAGGCGAATTTCCCATTCTGACAAACATGAAAAATCTCTAACATTTTTCTGGCGATACGTTGGCTTTGCATAACATTCTCTCCGATCTCGTGTCAACGTCGTTTACGCTGCGTAAAAAGGTTCATTCCAGGTTAGATCCCTCTGAAAATACGGGTTAATGTAAAACATTTTGCGCTAATATACAACAGCTTTTATTAGAATTGTAAAATAAAAGCTCCATGTTTATAAAGTTGATTTCTTTTATAGCAGATACTGTTACACTCGTAATATTATTACGGTACGATATATACATTCGATTGCGTAGCTTAACATCGATGTAAATTCGGTTGCTACGAATCCGTCTACGTTTTCTGTGACTACGCCGTAGTACGTAGGCAATGAACTCGTAGTAAGGATTGATTGTAGACTCGTAGACATGACGAAGCTTAAGCAAGGCTGCAGATATAGTACTACAATCATTATATTTTATATAAATCTTAGTGATTATGCCTATTTTAATATTATTACAGTGACTATTCAAATGGAATATGAAAAGAGGTTCCGAAATGTTCGCTACGCTATCGCGCTAGTGCAATATAAATAAAGCACTCGAGTACATTAACAATGTTAGTAAGAAATAAATTACTTGAACCATCTCGTGTTACATATTTTTGTATAAATTCCAGAGCAGCGGACGTCCCAGGAGTGAACCTTCCTTGCCTAATTTTTTATTCAATATGATTTACTGTTTTATCTTTGCATGTGATTTTTTTGCCGCCAACTTATGAATAAGTACTGAGGTTGATATTAACATTTGAGGGAGTCTAAAAAATTGCTTACTATGTTATATACACTCGTTTTTTTTACTATAAGGTTGAAGCTTCTTCTCGTACAGAGAAGTCATTGATCCCTTACAATATTATGTACGCGTTATAAGCGTTTGACAGAAAATTCGGATTTCGTTAACTACTTAATTCTGTTACTATGAATAAGTTACTTCGACAAACGTAATTTAAAATTAGTTTCATTAAGATATCACTTAAAATATTTAAATGAACCAATTAAAACATTTAAATCTTCAGCAGTTTACATTTGTAGTAACTTTATAGTAAATCGCTGATAAATCTATTTGTTTTTATTTAAGATCGTTGCTATGGTTAGGTAGATTAATAGAATGTGCAACCAAAAAATAATGTGAACAATAATTTAAACTAAAAGATAAAAACCAACAGATTTAATTTAACAAGGGAGAAAAACCTCAACAAAAGTTCTTGATATCAGCTGTTACATATTTATATTCAACGGCCCGTTAAATAACATGAAACCTTGTAAGGTCTGACTTTATAACAACTATTTCATATCTTGTTTACGTTCCATTACATTTTAGGGAGTGTTCGTATTCTCCCGTGTTTTATTGTTTATCTGTGCCCACGGAATTGAAGCTTAAACTTTGTTTTATCTGTGCAATATAATATTACTTTTTTTATTTGCTTTCATATACAGTAATTAGATACTTAATACCGGGATAATTTAGATCTTATTTGCGCACCTATTAATCTTAAATGATTCTAATTTTGAATAACTTCGACGACTTCAAGTTGCATTATTCATAGTCACGAGACAACTTTAAAGAAAGGAGTCTTCTCATACCCGAACTATATATCATTGTCATCTCTACTTCATGGAAGTAAAAAAGTACCCACTATTAGACTAGTCACGCATCGAAACTAGTGACAAATGGTAGATTGATTGGTGTCTATCGTAATCTATACATACGTTACGAGAGATGCTACTATTATTACATATTCGGTAATAACAGTTAGATAGCAACAGTTTTAGAAGGATCATAAATGCAATGTACCGCTAAACAATACGCAGTCATGCCTTGTGCCTATGGCAGTTAAGAGACGGCTTCGTAATACTCTACTAGAGCTCAGTATTATGCGCTACTCTCTTTTACATTCACACGAGTTTCAAAAGATGCTTCTTTGTCCTACGTCAGCGTTTAGTTTCTTTGCCTAGTGAATATAAACAAAAAACCTTGTATGGGTGTATTGAAACAACGTGCATTTTAGTGAGTGTCGTATTTAGATTATGTTAAAGAAATGTATTTTCGGGTATGTACACTCACAGTAGTGTTACGTTTTTAAACAAATATATGTTTTTACCTACATGTTGATTAGCTACCTACCTAATACCTACACTGCTTACATACAATTATCACACTTATATTTTAAAGGCGAAAGTTTGTTAGTTGTAATTGTATGTTAATTGTAGTAAGCCATTTGAGCGTGAAGAAGCAGCAAACACACACATGTTTGCTTCTTTACGCTCAAACGGTTGGTGGTATGGTAAATGAATAAAACAAATAAATGGAGGTAGCTGACACCCAAAATTAACACATAGGCTTTTTACCCCGAAATTTTTTGCGGGTGACATCCGCATTATGTCATGCGTCCGTTTTTATTCAGCACTAGCAGCCGAATAAAAACGGATGCATGATTTAATGCGGATAGTAGTTGAACCTGGCTGAAAATCAATAAAATATTTACAATATATAATTTATTATTGTGTAAAAAAGCCTGCGTGTATTGTTATCGCTACCAATCGTAATGCAACTTTGGAACAAACACACAGTTTGTAGCCCGTATCAATGTGAACTTATATTAGGGTGTGTGTTTATAGCGTGGCAGGCAAGTGTTGGCAATATTTATTGCTCAGCCCGCGGCATATATCACGAGCAGTGTTCGGCCGGCCGTGTTTCCGCCGAGTGTGGCCGAGTTTCGAGCCAAGCGGAACAGATCTCCGGGGATTCCGCGTGCATTGTCATACACAGCCTCTCCACCGCCGCCTATCAATTTCGCCTACTCATAAATTATTGTATATCCACGTATCGATGCGGCTGCACTGGAAATGCATCGCTATTAATTAGCGTTTGGATCCAGTTTCGCTTGGTCATCACTTAAATAGGTCACCTTTATGTTTTTTCGACTACGTCCATGTTTCAGTTTTAATCAATGCTACAACTGGTTGTGTTAACTAGTTTGCAGTGAATCTAAAATGGACAACAAATTGAATCGCCGTTCGTTGATATATTCCGTCGCCGTATGCATGGGTTAGGGTGTCAGTGTCGTTTACGTACTCCTTTTTGCTTTACCTTCATTTATATGTAGGTTTATACTCCGTTTGTGGTTTCTATGCTCCTGGTCTGTTTAAGGGACATCAACGATGAGGTTTTTGCGTCCCAGTCTGGCATTTAAACTTACATTAACTCTACAAATCCCTTTTTTATGGCCTTTCATATTCAATCCATGAATGTATTCTCATAAACCGACGATCCAACATGATTTATGAATCTATAGTCATAAATCAGTCACCGAGTGTTTGGTATTGGTGTTGTGTGTTATGTCAAGTAATAAATAAATACGTTCGTAACATACATTTACACATAAAATCACGCGTGTTACCGTGTATGGTAGAGATCACGGATTGTTACAGCAATCCTTACATAACCCGTAATGATGGTGGAACAACAACAGATTCCCACAAAAGTACCACAATTTCAATAATGGGCTTGTTTTCGCATCTTGTGTTACTTGAAATATTACTGATTTACATAATAAGACTTTTAGTTGTCTTTATTTTACACAAGTTTCCATTGATATGTAGAAGGCCTTACTCCTAGTCACAAAGTATTACTTGAGTTCTAAAAGCTGACGTGATGAAATTACATAACTTTATCAATTTATTTATTTATTTATCTACAATATGTTAAAAACTTGGCTTTAACAGAGCATTGATCGTCACGCTAACTCAATATGTGATTACGATTTCAGTTCACTTTACAAATGTAACAGAATAGATAATAAAAGAAAAAAGAAAGAAAATAATTTGATTATATTCTGCTACGAAACACAAAAAAACAGTAATAAAATCAATAATGTAACAATATAAACGACATCTACAACATGTGACCGTGTTCTAAGCTACACTCAGCATTTAGGATTAGCTGACGTAAATAATTCGTTTGTAATTAATTGTAAACCCACGTCTTCTGACTCATTACTCTAAGTAGTCACTCATTACGTATCTATAGCCATAATATATTCATAGTACAGAATAATATATCTAGCTATAAGTTTAGTCCAATGTTTAATGTGTTTATTACGACATTGGCCTCTCACCAATACACGCTATTAAATTCTGTAACACTATCTAACGTGACCAGCATATCGGCAGTGCTTATCTTAGAAAATTTGTATAATATAGTATAGTCACGTATTTTCTGACACTTTGATGCAATTAAACATAACATTAAGCCTGCCGTCGAAAGCGTGGCAAAGGTGTACATCCAGCCCTATTTTGCGGGTTATCTTATAGGTCCCATTTAATACGGGGCTAGCCTATTGCCATTAATCGCCGTGCGCCATTAAAAATTACATTACTAAAAGGAAAAACTCAACAATACTTTGCCAACGATATTGAACTCAATATCAAGAAACTATGACACTATCTACCAATGAGGCAGTACAGCACAGGCCACAGGGTAATTATTAAATAAGTCAGTTCAGGCAGTAATATCCGTTGTATCCTGTAATATCATTTACGAGTAAATACTATAAAGGTGTTGGTAACACTTTTATTTGTATACTGGCCTTGTTGTTGTACAAATGGGGATGTTTACTCGGTATTTTTCGGACTTTTATTGCTAAGTGTAGTTGTAAAAGACATTTCTTTTAATGATAAGCTTGGATGCGACAACTTGTTTACTTCATTCGGACCAAAAAATGTATCTATATTGCTGTCTGGATGTTATGAAGAAGTCAATAAATATCTTTATTACTTCTTTTGTTTATTTGTTTTAATATCAATATTCTTTGCAATCATGTGGATCCTATTGATATTACTATTGTTTTCCTCACTAATCTCATTATGGGTGATAATAATAGCAGTATGCCGAATAATATTAGCACTTCATACAACTAACATATTCTTATAACTTTCAGTGTACGTAACATTCAATCTTTTGTGTATATCAACCCCAATAAAACAAGTCTGGCATAGTCATATCATCCTTAAATATGTGTATAATATATATACCAGATATGTAAAAATCTAGAAAAATCCAAGTTCTAGAATGACTCCAAACTCGAGTTACTTTCATTACATTATAATATATTTAAACAACTATTACCGTTGTAAGAAAATAAAACGATATGTTTGTTTAGCGAGCGAGTCTCCGCTACAAGATTTATACCAACAACTTTTCCGGCTAAAATATCTCACTAATTTGTTTGGTTCATTTCGGGTCACGTAGTTTAAAGAAGCGGTGAATATTCTCGAGAGAAAGCTTACTCAAGTTTCAGTTACTTTACATGGAAATCTTGGGGAGTTTAGGCAAAAGGGACATGCCATAAAAACGCTCAAGTTTATGTCGAGTCTATAAAAACGCTCAAGGCTTTAGTAGTTATTGCTAGGATTTTTGATGGCACTTTTACATGTTATCGACAACCAGATATATACATCTCGCGTCGCAAGGGTTAATTTGACGACCTGATTGACATAGTGGCTAAGGGATTAGGCTCCTGCGGTAAGGGTTGCGGGTTGGATTTCCGCACGGGACAAAAAATTATGCGATCCGTAGATGTTTGTCCCGAGTCTGGGTGTTTATATATGTGATGTTTCATGTTGCATCAAATGCACCCACGACACAGAAAAAATTCATAGCGTAAGGCAACGTTTAAAAAAATATTTTGAACATGAATATAATATGGCAGCTTCTATGCAATTTCATATCGCGGGTTCGTCCCACGCTATATAATTGTTTGTATACTATTTATTTACGGACATTCTCTGTCTGTGTATATAATATAGACAATCCTACACATCAAATACAATACAGAAGTTAAAAACAAGAACATAAGATGTATTTGTTGATCGACACACCTATATTTGTGAGTACACAAGAGATTAATCCGACGGAAGAAGAATAGGGTGTTATTGTAGCAATCCATTTGTCTAGCTCAATGTAGGTAACCCAAAAAATACTGTCCGATCTTTCAATCAAATACGATGCCTTATCTTTAATCATGGTATAAGACATATGTATTTCACAGTCAAGCACAACATAACATTTATCTATTACATTTTAATGACAGGGTCGTTTACAGTAATATTATCCTAATTATTATTGGTAGTAAAACACTGTAGTTCTAGTCACTATCTATATAATTTGCCCAAACACTAGACCATTTTAATGTTCGCAATTTGGCGGGTACTGAAAGCAAATTGCGAACACTAATACTCCTAGTCAATTTAATAATTCTGAAGTGTTTCTAACGAGTTCTCGATCGTGTAGGGAGAAGTTTACAAACACAAACTGTTATAACCTTTTACAAAACTTCTTTGTTAAAAAGTTAATAAAGAATTTGTGAAGAAGTCGCTGAACTTTATTCAATATTAATGGAAGACTATGTGCAGCCTGGATACTGAAAAGTTTGACGTATAAATTGGCTCTGCGTCTTAATCTTATGTAAGTTAGCTATAATTTATTAAAGGTATTAAAACTTCTTATCCTTACACTTTACAAGCTACCTAGCCGTAAAAAAGCTCTGCTGAAGAATATTTTTTGCAACGTGAATAAGTTAGATGATATTTAGTTGATTGCACAAACGTTCCGTGTGCGAATCAAATCAAGTATCTAGTATCTGCAATAATCGATTTTATTGCTGTCATTTTTGATTTACAAAACAACACGTTATTTTCTGAAAGAAAACATCTTTTCTCCGTTTCTTCGTTTTAATTAAATTTCTCGTACGTACTCCAGCCCTGGCACAATCAAAATACAAAAATATTACATTAAACAATCAATTATGTCTGTGATACTCGTATATAAATTCTCAGAAAATAATAATTGTGTTATAAAACGATCTCTTCGACAAAGTATCCTATTGGGCTCGCTCTACAAATGCAAACGAGATTAAACGGGGTTGGAGTTCGTCTTGCGAAATTAAATGATCTGAGATGGAGTCTGATAACGATTACATAAAAAAGGCAAAGATAAAAGCTTTGTATCGGAAGTCATTTTGCTTTTACGATCTTACCCTTCGTTGATTTTGTAAAAGTATTTTCAGGAATATGTAATTTTTTCTTACGAATCGGTTATGAACGGGCAGGCAATTTTGTATCAGTTCGTTACTTATGTATAAAAAGTATAAGAAAGTTGGGTATTCCCGTGTGGTATCCGGCTTAGAATTTAACTACCCCCTTTCCTTCCGTGGGTGCTGTAAGAGGTGACTAAGGGAAAATCCAGAAGACGTGCAGCAGCGTCTTCAGTAACTTGACAACCAATACTGCGATCTCCATGCCGCTTACCAAAGGCAGGGATTATGGAACCCCCCCCCCCCCCCCCGTCCGTAATGGGGAGGTACTTGTTCATCAGTTGACGTTTTTCGGATGACAATGATGGATAGATTCGTGTCAAAGATTTTTTGTTTGGTTTTTAATTATATGGAATTTCAACTACAGACTACAGTATCATCTAAGGCCTACTACAGTCTATTAGTTATTTTATTACACTATCGCCTGATTTATTTAGGTAGTGAGCCCAGGAATTATAATAACTTACCTGAACTGTTTCTGTGATAAGCATACTACGGGTAAAGCCCAACAAAATGAAAACTTTCTCCAGGGATTGAGTATAATAGTTCTTTATTATTCACATACAAACATTGTTGTTTACCTTCCTTTCCTGGTAGAGCACATAAGCGTGTACGTTGTGTACTTAAGAATATTGATCCCTCTTCAAAATAAATTGAGGTTTGAACTGTGGCGAAATATTATTACGTAAGTCATTACCACAGTACGTACTATTTTAATTTAGTTTCCCATATTTTGACTTGTTTTTTTAAGAGAAGTAGTATTTTTAAACGGTCAATATGTGGCTGTTTGAAATTGTTATTTCTATATAGTATCACCTATAAGTAGGTATGAATGTCAAATAAATTACTGTATGGTTGAATAAAAATATATTTACCCACTCAATGTATTTTAGTGGTTGTGTTATTGTGTAAAGATAGTTTTAGTAGAGTAAAATTCTAGAACAGCGATAAGAATTTTATGGTATACTAAGATACGAATAAAGTTAGGAGTAGTGTGCCAAAAACAGGGAATTATTTATGGAAGCCACTAAAGTTTTCTTCGGTAAATATTATCTACCTTCATCGGAGAACATCTCAACTGTGGTCGTGAAAAATATGTCTGGAGCTTTGCTTTCAAAACTTTCTCTTTTCTTTGACATTTTATGTTGATTACCTAATGAGGGACATATTAAACGACGGCTTTTCTTTTATGTATCAAATCACAGTTTTAAAACTTGTTTTATATTTTTAAAGTTTGTTAATCGAATCCACTTTATTTGTAATAAAGAAGTAGAGACGGTTATTTGTGATCCCTGTAACATAGACGCTTACTAATCAAAAGAAGCCTTTGTAATTTACTTGTAGATTTTCGGACAATGAGGCCTCTGTCTCCGCACATTCTACTCATGTAATAAATGTCTTTTAGTTATGCAAATTAGGTAGAGCAGCCTTTATAATGCTACGTACGTAACTAAACCTTATATGAACTTATTTTAAATTACAAAACTAGATTCAAATAATAGTTTTACTTTTGTTTATAATGTCGCTGCTAATGGAAATGTACTGTGGAATGTAAAATGAATTCCACGAAGTTGGATGAAACAACATCAATTTATGAAAACTACATGGTTTAACATTTTGCGGTTGGTGAAACATACCGAGAAACTATGTGAACTTTTGTATGGCGCTAGCATTCAGCCGCTACTTCGTGAATTATGTTTACTTTTAAATAATTAATATTTGAGGCACAAATATAACTATGTATTTGATATGTTTTGACAGACGAACTCTACTCTCACTTCAGAGGATTTATATAATTAAAATATTAATATTTGAGAAACAAATATGATAATTTGATATGTTCTGACAGACGACCCCTAATTTCGGTTCAGAAGATATTTTTTAATGTGCTATGGTATCATGATAGCATGACCAGCCGTGCTAATATAAAGACATCACTTACAAACGCACTTCTAAATCCGCGTTGAGATTTGATACAAGCAAGGTGACTTGCGTGATGACTTTCGAGATGATGTTAGTGTTTCAGAATAGCATAGCTGTAAAGTAAAATTGAACGTCCGATATCTGACCAACTTCAAATCCAATCAAAGTACGTAGAACCGCTTATTCGGTTCCGTTATCTACCTGCCCCAGTCTTCACAAAGTAGACTCCAAATCCTTTAAATTGGAACGTGAGCCACTCGACGCGGGGTATCGGGACTTAAGCTCTCCTATTATGTTACCAATAAATTTTCATCTAGCTCTTCAGTTTGAAGCTTAATTATTAATTTTGGAGACTGCAATCATTTTTCAAGCCGGTATAAGTGGAGTAATGCAATATAGTTCTTCTCTGGTACCCAGTCCCTATTGATTACTTGTTCTTTTTTTGTTTTTTAAGTACTAAAGCATCTGGTATTTCTAAACAAATAAATAAGCTTACATAGTAATGCAATATACCTACGTATTTTCTTGCCGTACCGAGGAAAATACCTTAAGTCATTTAAGAAATTCTTAATATTACATTACTATTCGACAAGTAACAATCATTCTTACAACATTCCGTACCAACGAAAAATGTTTTTGTCCAAAGCGACCTTCCTAACGTCGGAAATGTTTCATTAATAACAAATGTTTATTGACTTACTATGACGTCAGAAGATAACACCACCGAAATTGGACTTCAAATGATGAATAATATATGGTGCCATCACCTTAGTACAGGCATTATGTCATGAGTAATATACTTAATTAGTGTCACGGAGTGCGTTAAAAGGTTTTTGGGATTCAAAATATTATATAAGTAATAGCTATGACTAAAGTAGCTCATTTTCTTGAGTTTTTTTTTATTTATTCATCCAATTCCCGACAGCGCTTTATTTATAAATTCTTTATATAATAATAACTAAATTTTAAAGCAACATTAAAGTAAGAATACAAATATTTAATTTAGAATATTTCGTTATTATACACTAATAAGGGACTGCGTATGTTCCTACAAATTCTTGTCTAACGTTAATTGCACGCTCGTGTAAAACAAACGTAATTATCATAGGGTCCATGTAATAAAAGATAAAGCTGGTTAAAGGCCACTTTAGTGCAGCTCAGAACTTAGACCCTCCAGCCGGTAATTAACTATTTACTCAGTAGTAACAAGATTACGGAGGTACATGACGTGCTTTCAACTAACGTTTAGAAATAGACTTAATAGTTAAACTTTCGTATCTCTGAAACTTTGTGACTAATATAAAAGATTTACTTGTTTTAGTACCTCGTTGGGAGTTTCAATTTCAATGCACATTTACTTATTATTCTAGTTTTTTACTACACTGCAGTCGAATGCAAGTTGCGCTGATTATTAATATTTTATACAAAGCAACTGATGACCTGACAGGCTATGAGTTTCGAACACAATGGGGGGTTGCGAGCTATCGATATTCATTATAGATTAATCAGTGGATCGGCTATTCGGTCAGTGATGGTGATGAGTTGCATGTAGAATTAAAGTTACCTCCTTTATCTATAGTGCGAAATGATCAAAACTATTTTTTTTTCTACACTTTGTTACAGGCCAGTTATGGGTAGATATATATTTGTAATTCATCAATTAAGTTTGAAGGCGCTGATTGAAACGTGATTATTTGGAGAACTATTTTAATTAATAATAACAGTCAATTAAAATAGTACTGATTTCTATCATTTACGCGAATATTAGACATTGAAATAAAAATAGGTTTACTGATTTTATTGCGATTTCGTATTCTGTCTGCCCGTAACCATGAATGCTGTAAAGGATTCGAAACGTCGGGACCAAAAAACCAAGTAAAACCGCGATAAAATCCGTAAACATAGTTTTATTTCAATAAAAAGCACTGAAAATACTCTCTAAACATTACTCCGTTATCTACATTATCAATAATTGCACTGTTACAGTACTAAGTATTGCAATTTTACTACAAATAAAGAAACTAAACGAAACGTTAGTAGATTTATAACTAAGAATTAGTATCATATGTATACTATTATTTCTTCAACCGATACATCGATACCTATATATCCATTTCTGATACTAACGATTGGGGTAGCGACCCGTACAATAATAATACGCGTCTAGGAAACCATCAATCAAACCTCGGCTATTGTTGGAACGGACATAGATGATGCATACGTAACTTGGGGCTTATTCAACACTTACCCTTCACGGATCTACTAAGGATATTAAAAGGTAATACAGAATGGATATAATTTGTTACGCACATATTTTTATGTTAGAATATTAATGACTATGAATAAAAGTAGATAAGTTGAAGGGATTACGTGGAATCCGTATTTACTTAAAATGCAAAATAAATATCGCCAAGCCAATTGTTTTTTCAAAATCAATCTATAATTGACGGAGTAATCAGTGTACATAAATTAGAAAAAAATTACGAGCAGAATGCATAACCTCCTTTTTTAAAGTCGGTTAAAAATTGGGTGACACTTTTAGATTCATATAATTAGCTGAGTTATTTAGGTATTTCTTTTATGCAAAGGATGTATATAAAAACCCAGATATTCTAATACCTACCTAAATATCGAATAAAATACATATAATATTTTTTAAACAGGATTTTCTAGCATTTTTTAAACTTATTTTTCAAAGACACCACAGTATCCCGTTTCCTTTTAGTTACGACTAATTAGTATCCAGCCAGCTATCAGCTCGCTGCACACCGTGTTTGGAATAGTTAACCTAACTCCGTATAATTTAAAAGTTCAGCGCTGTATACGCTGAAAACATTGCCCGGCTAGCAGAAGTTTTATCATTGTATTCGGATATCGGAATAACAGATCTTTTGTAAGTATTTTTAAACATAAAACATTACAAGGACGTAGGTAGAATATCAAAGCATCTTGGGAAAAGGGCTTTTATAATTGCATCTTCAATTATGTACATTACTTTATTGATTAAGTAAGATCAATGGATTGTAAGTACCGCTGCGATAAGTACCTTACTCTCCTATCCTCCTATGTCCTATCCCCTTTTGTTCTGTTCTTATACAGCTTAATTAGACCCCAAAGAAACCTTGTAAGATTCACTTTGCTTTGGCTTATACTAATTGATCGAAGGGCCAAGCGTCAGAAGTTTGTACTCGAGGGTAAAGTGGCCAATAGCCGGGTCTCAAAGATGTTAGACTCCAAAACCGCGTAGAGGAATGAGGTATGTAGGGTCTTTACAGACCTTTTGATAGTAGAGTCATCAAAAAGCATAACCAGTTGTTTTCGATTTTGCACCAGCTGCAAGTGACTTTTTTTTACCATTTCACAGTAATCCTACAGCTCCCTTTGACTGTATTTCACAAGTGTAGCCCGATAGCTATAGACAATCTTTACAGTCCCGGTTAGTGTCCCACTTTATTATCGATTCCAAGCTTTAGGGGTCTGACTTTGTGAGTCGAACTCATGTCCCCATGTAAATCTACCAAAAGATCGACATCCGCCTTTTAATGATTTGAATCTACCTAAAGCGTACGTAGTATAAACTTATGATTTCTCGTAGTAGTTCATACAATAAGCCATTTAGATTTTGCTTCCAAATTTCACAATATAGTTTCAATGATAAGTTTTATTTGGGAAGAATTTAATTTTAAATCAATCCACGTTTGATATACTCTATGAGAACTACGATACGCCGGAAGACACTACTTTATGTAACATACAGCTGTCTCGAGGTGGCGAGACTTCTCAAAATGTCTTCAGTATATCCTCGTATGCCTTACAGAGTGGCTATCAAATTATTCACAGACAATGGCTATTTATCAATAGCCATTGTCTGTGAATAATTTGATTGACGTTGGCATGACATTGTGGAGGATGAAATTTATTGATTCCTTCTTCCATGTATGTCATGTCAACGTCTCACGACATACATACATACATTGTACAGGATAGATATTAAAAATGTTTTTGCTTAAGAATAATATTTCTATTTCTTGTAAAACTTTTACCTTAGTGAGAGTTAATGAATAATAACTGACAAATCAGTACAAAAAACAAACAAGGAACAAAATAAAAATAACAATTTTACACTTTAAATCCAACTCATGTCATTATCCAATTAAATTGGATCGGAAACAATACGCGCACTAATTAAACAACGTTCATAACAAGCATAAGTATGTAAGAAGTACGCGAACTAAAGTTTACATAAGTAAATAGTATGTTGGCAAGCATAAAGTAGCTAGTCCTTTGTTCTCATCAGTTTAATGGTTAATTTACCGGAATAAGTCCGGAACTTTAGGCAGCAGCGGCACCACTGGCAACACGAAATCTTTGATAAAGTACCACAGACTAATTAACTTAGTTCACGTATATTTATTGTCAATGTTCGGTGGAGCATAAATCATATTTATTCGATCAACGAATTTTGCGTCCTTTAAATATTTCTGTTGTCGATGGCTCATTCATTTGAATAAACTTAAGTAGCAGAGTGGAACGCTCTTGGTATTCAATCTTAGTAGTAGGTATTACATGAGTGCTTGCGATGTCTCTGTATACATATATCTATCTGTAAATATTTCTTTATTGTTTGAGAGATATTGTCGGTACGCTCTTATTAATCTCAACTAAGTGAAAATCCACTCTGAAGATAAAGATCGGAAATCTTTTACAGATGACAGCAAATCTCCCGCATTTTCTATAATGCGTCTTATTTTCTTTAAGGTTC
This sequence comes from Abrostola triplasia, assembly GCA_946251915.1. Classification (NCBI taxonomy): domain Eukaryota; kingdom Metazoa; phylum Arthropoda; class Insecta; order Lepidoptera; family Noctuidae; genus Abrostola; species Abrostola triplasia. The sequence continues at coordinate 7,775,094 of OX276428.1, read as the reverse complement.
GAGTTTAGAAGTTATTTTAGCTGTTTTAAAAGTTAAAAGAGATGGATCGCATTTTTGTTCAACTGATGCAAAGTTCCTATGTTTTGCCTAATGCAGCTGTAAGACTTTATAAGCGGTCAAACGTCAATCATCATCATCAGCCGGTTAACGTCCACTGTTGAACAAAGGCCTTAGAAAGCCATAATGAATGGCAACATGCCATTTATTATCCACCGGTTGCCCGCATCTCTTCCTGGTGGGGGCCTGCCAACGCTGTGTCTACCGGTTCGTGGTCGCCACTCGAGAACCTTATTTCCCGAGCGGTTATCGGTTCTTCGAGCGATATGGCCTGCCCACACTTCAACTTGCATATTCAATGCAAACATCAATGCTACTGTGGAAATTCAATATAAAGAACATAAAAACACGGCGATGATGATGTATATATTACATATGTATAGGTTACGTTCTAAAACGTAAGGGCCGCAAATACCTAAAGACTTACCAACACGTAATTGCAATCTTTAAGCCCAATAAATGAATATTGAATGAGGGTTCAGCTCTTACGTATTAACACATACCTAAACGAATACGACTAGCATTACCAATTAGGTCCTTCAAGTTCCGATCGGCTCTTGTTGATTGCAATCGTTTGCTTACAGATTTTACCTATACCTACACATTACGTATAAGTGTAGACAGCGATTTCGTAGACGTCAATTTGAAAAACTCATGTTTAAAAAACTCATGTTTAAAAAAAAAACTCAAATTAATAAAGTAGCATTCTTATTTCAATCTCATACATAATACAGTTCCGGAAAATAGTAAGTACCTACAAAAAAATAAAACGTATCAAGATCATTAAAAGAATTTGTCAAATGTTTAATCTGTATAGGTACTAGGGTCTTCTAAACATTTTTATTGCGTCGCCTCCCACTTGTATTTTGATAACAAAGCGGAAAGTCCTTCTCGGAACAGCCGAATATAAATGGGTTGTTAATTTTAAGTGTAATATCAAAGTTAGTCTTCCGGTTAAAATGTAATTTTCCGTTTACATTCAGAAAATACGCAGAACTAAGATAAATAGAAACTTTGATGGCACGGAATATTGTAATGTTGTTGGAAAATGGCTGTTTAAGATTGTTTGGCTTAAATTTAAACTATTGCTCGTAATTATTACGTTAAAGGTACTTTCATCTATCTAGGAGTACAGTGGTAATAAGGATGCGTGTGTTGTGATAACTGATGCATTGACCAAAGATGAATTACATTTATTTAAATAGGTTAAGCCTTTCACACCATAGATCAGGGTTGGTTAACACACTTGTACGAAAAGTCCTTCTGTCGCAACATCTTTTTATTCCTAGTTTGTTTCAACAACTTTATAGTCCTGCTTAACATAGTTTGTTATTACTCTACCGAACCCAACATTACAGTGTGTTTATTACACATTCGTGTTATTGAAATAGCTGAAACGTCGTATTCGTGATAGTTTCCAATTTTCGTATCCGAATTGCTTCGGGAATACAGCTGAATAAATTATTAAGGTTCCAATGTTTTGGAATGTTCAAGAACCTTATTATCCCTTTGATCAACATAAAACATGTATTTCCAATTTCAATTAAATAGAATTCGAAGACGTAATAACTGAAACAGTTCAATGAAACTTAAGTCGATACAAAATATAGATCCACGACGTTGATAAATGAAGAGAATAAAATGAGATTACCAACATTTTGAGTAAAATTCTGCTGACTTCATCAAAACAGTTTGATAAAGTTGGCGCACAAATTGCCCGGGTATAAAAGGAACAAGCAAGTCATCATGCGCTGAACTCCCACATAGCCACAATTGTGCCACGGGAATCAGACACCGTTGTTACATCCCTTTGGAACTCAAGCCTCACCCGTCCGTAGGAGTTGACCCAAATAAACAATAGTTCGCGTTCAAACAACTAAGTCTGTGACCTAGGTGCCCATGTAGTTGGTTAAAGTCAACCATCACTAATATATTACAGCTCAGTACAGAGTTAAACAATCCTCGTAATTGGGGTTAACCGGCGGGACTTAAATTGAAACCAAATTCACTTTATTGTTTGTAGGAACGATGTGGCTCTAAAAGTTAGATGTTAAATTCTAAAACAGTGCTAGGGGATGTAAATGTAAGTTACTTCATGATAGGCGGGTAGGAATTTCTCTAGGGATGCAGTGACTATAAAAGTAATGTCCAGGTGAACGGAAGATAACGAAAAACAGAGATGGCGATTGTTTAATTTAGTAAGAAACCTAATAGGTATACCGTTCCACCCGCTAAAAAGAAGAAAACAATTAGGATTCCCGAACCTATAATTTTAAAAGTTTTGTTCACATTGTTTCTAAAGAGTATTTCTTGGCATTCGTGCATGAACTCGGCATGAATTATGATATAAATCAAAAGAGTCGTATATTTTCAAATGGTCTCGTTGGAATCTTTTAACATTATCTACAAGTGAATCTTTCCGTCATATATCAAAATTGCGAATAACGCGACATACATACAGACGTACAGACAGTATGTCATCGCGTATTGCATAGCGCAACCTGATATTTTATCCTATTACTTAGTTATGTAAAATCCAGTGTATATTCATACACATTATAATATTATATTATACCTAATTGATTGGTATAAAACTCCGTAGAAGCATTGCGGTGTCGAGTTTGAGTGTCGTTCACGCCAGTTTTTTCCTTCAGGCAATACAGCGCATAATTTTTTGAATTATATTATCTGTTTTTTTATAACAAGCTTACAGATTTAAGTAAGGTAATATTCTTATATTTTATTAAATACCATTTTACTTAATTGATTCAATATCAGTAGTGTTCTTATTTAAGTGAAGGTAGGTTCATGTTTATTTTAACAGTAAAAATACGGAAATAACAAGACAAAATGTAGGTAGATAGTACATAATTAGTTACCGAAATAAGAAGTAATACTTTTTACATATTTATAAACCAGTAATATATGTACATATATATTATAATTATGTATGTATACTGTATAGGGCATAAAACAATTAACCCATATTGATTTAGTGTCATTAAACAAAAGCAAAACAATTCAAATTAATCTTAAGTCGGTCTAAGGCTTGACATGTTCGTAGGCCTTTCCAAGTTGCGTCCAACTTGCTACGGGCCGACGATCACTTGTAAAACAAAGTTTCTATTCCACAGTTACAATTTGTTAATGAAGAAGTTATTTCATCTATTGTACTGATTTATTAAAGTTGATGCCAAGATTGAGATTTGTTCTTTGCACGAAACAGAGTATGTACTGATTTACTTCCACCTAAAATTATGTATTTATATCGTGTTGGTTAATGTGTTGGAAGCCGGTAACGTAAAGATTATCTTCCTAATCGGCAGATTATCTCAACAAGAATCGAAATTTAACATAAAGCTGTATATAGTGTGTTTCTCTGCTATCTTGTTAGACAATGGCAGTTCAGATCCCTAGTATTCGTAATCGAGTTACAGCTGATTAAAACAGTGACCACTGTCAAGTGAGCATACCGCGGTCGCCAAGTACCATCCGAGATCAATTAATAGCTTTATTAGAGTTATCTAACTTGATTTGAACATAACATCACGCCTGTATTCTCCGAAGGGGTAGGCACACCCGCATATTGCCAGTTATGTTATATAGGTCCCAATGTAATAGGGGGAAAGCCCATTGCCATCAACCGGGCGTAAATCCAGACTCCTTACTGCTACTGAAAATTACCTAATGGAAAGGCCCAATAACACTTTGCCCTACACGGGATTCGAACCCAGGACCGGGTTGGGAATGTTTTGTTGTTTCAGATTATCTGGTGGTAAAATTTTTGCTCTAGGTATCGAATTGTTCTATTACAGAAAATCATCATTATCAGCTGGAAGAACTCCACTGTTGAACAAAGGCCTCGTTACAAAAAATATTTATTTTAAATAGTATGTACATATGTACAAAACTGCCTCAGCATTACGTACAGTACGTAAGTACATATTTACTTTCACTACTACTAAAACGAATTGAAACTGTATACAATAGTTAGTGTACAATAATTTTAAAACTAAAAGTAGACACTTTTAGAGGTGATCTTGTTTCGTTTGATAAATTTTCATTTCAAACATAGCATAGAAATAAGGACGTTACATTTACTTATAATTAAAGGGCTTTGGTGAAGACGAATTGAAATCATTACAGAGCGTGGTTGAAGAGGCTCACTGTATAATTTGTTTAGTGGAATTAAGTAGGCCTACGTCGTTACCGATCGATATGATATCGTTTATTATGTCTGTGGGTATCACCACTAAGCAGAAACGGCATTCCTCCTTGACATGAATAATACCACTGTCGTAAATTATATAAGTATATCTTAACATTCTAGGGTGAAGGGGTTGTGTTGTTGCGACTTGAATTTTGCGAGAACGTATTAATCACGTCAGCAGTCAAGCAGTCGTTCAAATTATTTTAATTTTCACTCTGTTTAAAAATAAAATTGACTTTGACGTAGAGTCAAAACCCATTATCTACAAATCTGGGCCTAAAAATCTGTAACTTCAGAGTTTACAGGACTTTTTGCAGGTACAGTTACAGAAAAAAGCACGATATAACAGGGGCCGTTCAGTGTTCATACACTAGACCAGTTATATTCCAATATAAGGCCTCTGCGAAAACGTATTTTTTTTAGAGGATTTTTCTGAGCCGGCCGGTATTAGTACTGGGCCGGTGAATGGCTATAGGCTCGCTTTCTGTTATATGGGACTTACAAAACGAAGTCAATGGCTAAATTTGGGCGTCTAGCATCCAGTACTCATTTACGTTGAAAACCTTTCTTTGAAGTATATCTAGAAGTCGTTAAGAAACAGATTTAGTTTAGTTGTTATTTAAAATCCTCCTCAATCCCTACATATGTTTTAATTGAAAATAGATAAAGTCAATGTCCAATTTAAGTCAAATGTATAATATGGAAATATCAAATGCGACAGAATTCTGATCGGTAAAAATAATTATTAAATTTCCTTTCATTAAGCAATGGACTGCGATTGACTGATACGTGCATGATTCATTCATTGGTCCGCCGTATGCGTACAGTACATATATTTACTCGCCTCTTCTTTTTAAACTCATTTTACATAGCAATGTAGGTAAGTGTAAGTACCAATCTAGTGGTTTATAATATTGCCCTCTTCCCGTTTCATACTATTTGTAAAACTAAGCGAATACTATCCATTGTAATATTAATCACATTTTCCTAAAACCTGTAGCGTGCACCATATAGTGCGAGAAAGAATTGGCACCGATCCTAAGTAACAAATAATATATCAGGCTTGGAGAGTCTAACTTTGTACATTTGATACGAGTTCGTGAATCTGCTGCAAACATGATTACACAATCTGTTTATGATTCGCGCGAACGTGAAGTTGCAAAGCGATATCCCACTAATATTTCACGCTTAGATATTTATGTGCTTTTTGTTCAATCGTTGTGAAAAGGTTACACGCGTTCTGGATTACCATTATTAACACAGCGAGTGATTTTAACAAAATGTTTTATTGACTTTATATTGGGTTTTACCACACATTGTCAACTAATATCTGAAAATAAACTTTCTAGTATTTTAGTTCAACATAAGAATGCTATGAATACTCCTAGAACAACCATAGTTATTTTAATGGTATTTTTTAACAGATGTCGAGTTCTATTCTCGGGAATACACGGAGGATGTAATTTTATGTATTCTACATTATGGTTGTCATATACTAATAATTTGTTAAACTGTTCACTTCTAAACTAGAAATCACTTAGTAAATAGTTTAATACCACCGCCATTTGGACTCCAGCCATTTGGATGTCGTATAATCTAGAATAAGCTGCACCAGGAGAATTTAAAAATCTAGTCGCCGTATTAGCTTGGAAATAGTATTACATGCATAAATTCAAACTATGGAGGTCCCTATTTTGAATCTAGGAGTAGTTCGAGATTACAAAGTTCAAATTAGGAATTATATACTTATTAGTATCCTGCTGCAAGGCAAGCTATGATCTTAGTTAATGAACAAGCACTGCTTACTGCAGATGTGCGCATTTAACCAGGATTAATTAGGAGCTATACACGAGGTACTAGCGCTAGTTGAAATAGATTCGAAATCGAAACCTGCCTGTCACGATGTACGGGCTACAGGCATTTATTACTCAATCGAATAACACTAAACATACATGACGTATAAAACGGCGGCTTTGATGGTCACTTTGCTTCCATTACCAGTCCATTACCGATAATATCAAGGTGACCACATTGTTCTGTCGTAACAATAGGCATGCGAACCAAAAAGTCTTAGAGCATTGTAAATAAAATCTACTCTAACAATTAGTAACTTGACCTTAAATGTGTAAATGGAATAATTACATTTAAAATAATACATTCATTTATTTTTTTACATTTACGGTTTTTATTAAGCCCGCTTTAGCACAGGTGGTTACAGATATCGGCGTTGGCTAATTTTCATGCAAATGAATCTCACGCGAGGATGGCCTGGTGTTTGCATAATGGATAAAACCGCAATGCCACCGCGCTCCTGTTTCGGACACAATGCGGTACAATTCGCTGCACAGAGTGAGGAAATGTGTTTAACAAAAAACTAGTTGCTGACTTTGTTTTGATGTACCGCTTTACGTCAAAGTTAAAAGTGCTGCGTGGTTTTACAGCAATCGTTTTACTTGTAATGTGTGTTATGTACGCAGTTATGAATCTTTAGCAAAAACATCAAATATTTAAATTGGTATATCAATACATATGGTTATGGAGTGTCATGAAGGGTCGGATTTTTATTCCAATGCGTTGTACTTCCACTATTACATAAAACTCAGTACCGTCATTAGCTAAATGTAGGTATAACGTTGGTGACCCAAACATTAGCGGAATACCGGTATTGTGTACAATGTTTACAGTGAGATTAATTTGTTTGAATTGATTCCGTAAATGTTGTTTTGTAATTCAACTTCTGACCAAAAGCTGAAAAGGCTTTTGATTAAAAAGTTTGTTGAAAAGTTTCAAATGTCAGGTATTTAAGAGCCATTTCACAAAATGTTGACGTTCGAATTTCGGTAGAATTGTCATGTGTGCGTGACACACCCACACAAAAATAATGCTAACAGTGTAGCGCAAAAAACGAGACGGACAAAAAAATCTTGATCGTTATTACAATATACCTATATTCGAGATTTATGAAATATTTTGAATTCATTAGTAATTTGATCATATTATTTATTTGTTCCTATTTTTTAAGGCGGTTTTTATATCTTTTATTTCACAATTTTTAGTGATGCCTAGGATTCATCCGCCGTAGACATTTTGAGAATTAGTATTTGAAATCCTTACAAAATGCTCCCTCAAACGATATCTCACACGATATATACTATTAAAGTGGTAGAAGGGGGGACAAGGCACCACCTCCCCCTCTTTCTTTCTAGTTTGTGGCGACAATTACTTAGGCTATATTACTTGTAACGACAGTTCTGCTATGATTTTATAAGGAGTTCAGTTCCATATCTCCAAAGATCATCATCAGATCTACATGAAATTTCAATGGGACTATTTCGGAATAAACTACTTTCCAACAAAAAAAGAATTTTGCAAATCCGTCTTTAGATGACGGAGTTATGCCCGAACATACATAAAAAATATATTTAAACATCCGAATTGATATCCTCCTCCATTTTAAAGTTTTCAAAATAAATATACAAAGGCGAGCTTAATACCTTAGGCATTTATTACCAGTCGACTTTAGAGCTATATGGAGACAAATATTAGGTAGATGCACATATCGATGCATGCGATGTGATTACGTATGGCTCTGAGACGTGGTCGCTAACGGTAGGCCTTTTGGAAAGGCTCAGAGTCACTCAACGAGCTATGGAAAGAACTATGCTCGGGGTTTCTTTGCGCGACAGGATCCGGAATACGGAAATTCGCCAAAGAACTAGAGTCACCGGCATAGCTCGAAGAATATGCAAGTTGAAGTGGCAATGGGCATGCCATATCGCTCGAAGGACCGATAACCGCTGGGGAAGAAAGGTTCTCGAGTGGCGACAACGAACCGGAAGACAGCGTTGGCAGGCCTCCCACCAGGTGGACCGACGATATCGTCAGAATTGCGGGCCAAGCGGTAGATGCAATTGGCAAGCTGTCGTTTATTGTGGCGTTCTAAGGGAGAGGCCTTTTAACAGTGGACGTCTACCGGCTGATGATGATGATGATGACGTATATCGATACGCAAAATAATAAACATACATATAATACGTTACATACATACATGAAACAAAACAATACATATATATACATAAAGCAATAATTAATTAATTATCTCAACTATTATAACTATTTACAACTTAAATCTAATACAAGATAAAAACAATATATACAAAAATAACAAGTTAAAAAGCATCAAAAAATTCATCCCCATCGATGTAACGTGCCCAAAAGACTGGCAGCATTGCCACGTGGAGTTTGCGCAAACTCCTAGACCTACCAGGTATGATTGCTTGGCACTTATTCGGAATTGCCACCATGCCAAATCTCTCGGACCAGTCCATTGTAGCTTAAAGACCAAGCAGAGTAAGGCTACAAGTTATCGGCATATGGAATACGCACACCGATGTGATTGGATTATAAGGTTAATAAAGATAGAAAACAGCAATGGGCGGAGAATACCGCTTTAAGGCCAGATTTTAGCTCACACCAGGAAGAAGAGGACTCTTCCACATGGACCGACCACTGGCGTTCCCAAAAGTAAGGGATCTATTCCAGCGCTTTAGGAGACGCCAAGAGATGGGATAGGATGTAGACGAGGATATCGCGATTGACTATATTGAAGGTATTGGAAAAATCAACTAGGGCTGTAACTTTAGTATCTTCTATGCCTGCCTTAATGTCGCCAATCGCCTGGCCTGCAACCGGACTGCAAGGGAGACAAGAGGTTATTTTGGTTGACTCTTCGTATATTCTCATGAACATAGGCCTCGAGCACTTTAGATAGGAAAGAAAGGATAGAGATTGGTCGGAAGTCACTGGGTCGAGAAGAGCTCGATATTTTAGGTAAAAGGTGAACGAAAGCTTTGCGGTACAAGGAGGGGAAGTATCCGGTATCCAAGGAGCACGATATTATGTGTGTGATTGCTGGAAGAAGGTGGTCAACTATTGTGACGATCATTCCGCGATAGACGTTATCACAGTCTAACGCTATGGATTTGATGGAGGATGATCTTTTTGATTTCTCCCTCAGTGACTGGAGATATGTGCAAGGGATTTATGTTGGGACGCGGGAGACCATCGACGTAAGCAAGTGTCTGAGGTTTGGTCTTTTGTCTAAAGTTGGGCTAGTGAAGAAATGCGAATTGAGATCGTCCAAATCAATGGAATTCAACTGGTCAAATAGTGGTGATTTGCCAATACTGAGAGTTTCAAGGAACTTCCAGAGATCGGCAAAAGTGGAACATAAATAAATGTAATTTAGAATATGGCGGCGTTTGGTATTGGATATTACTTAATTATACCGATTTCGTGCAGCTTTGAAAATATTCCAGTCCTCATCACGATCTTTCTTGAATTTTCAAAAAGCGCGATCCCTACGCTTTATGGCCAACTTTACACCATTCAAAATCCATGGCGCAGGTGGACGCTTCAGCTTTACCTTTTCAACCGGTGCGTGTATATCATAAAGCTCGATGATTTCCCGGTTAAAACCGCTAACCTTTTCGTCGACCGCGGGAGCCTCCATCATAGGTTTCCAGTCAATTAGAGAAGCATCTGAACTCAGTTTGCTTACATTGATTCGCGCGAAGCTGTGCATGTACATTGATGTACAGTACCTTGAGCTTAGGTTTATGAGGTTTGAGGATATACGATAAAAGTATAAGGTCGTGGTGAGAGAATCCAGCGGTGACGAGTCGGCCATGAGAGGAAACCAGGGAAGAATTGGGGGTATTAATGAAATCGAGCCGAGTGTGCTCAGCTACATCGTTGTGGTGAGTGGCTTGAAGCAGTACGACGAGTAGGCTGAGACTTTGCGCATTGAGGGGACAACATTTTTGGCAACATTTTTCGCGCAACTTATAATTCAGTGTGCTGCTACAGAACAGAAACTTAGGTCATCAGATATAATATCTGATTGGATGGTTGCTGAATATTAATCAAATACAATATTTTAAAAGAATTTAATAACATTTTATAATAAACAAAACCGGATGAAAATAATTCGTAGAAAATGAAAACGTTGTGATCGTAGTATAAAAATGGGTTTTTAAGACGAATTTTCGTAATTCAAAATTTGAAAAAAGTGACACAGGTCCTGCCTCTAAGGGCGCTCGGGCCCGACTAATCGTTCTACGTTTGTGCATTGTAATTTATTGTGATTTTGAGTGATATTGAAAATGGTATTATATCTAATTAAATAAAGGAATATTAAAAAACATTGTATTAATAGATTTCCCAGAGAGCATAGTTCATTATGGCATAATTTTAAAAGTAATAAATACCTTTATCAAACCAAAAAGTCGCGATAAAATTACCATATAAAACTGTGAAAACCGGTTTAAGTTTTTATTTTTTTATCAATTAAAAGTGTTATTAATCGAAAATTTTCCACCGTATGTTACAACAAAAGTATATGTCCTATGCCTACTGTATTTTTTCCATTTTAATTTGTTGATGTAAATGGTAGAATTTGAAGCCCGAAAATGGCTCTGCGATGGATTTTCAGAAAACGTGTTGCGGGAAATAGCTCACCACACAGCAATCAAGTTATATTTTGAAAATCTAATTCTATTTGTAACAATGGGAAAGATTGGTCTACATTCTACATGTATTTAGAAATTCCTTAGTACTGCCTAAGATGGTAAATTTCGCGTCCGAAAATTCAGAAAACTGTCAAAAAATGTGAAATGGCTCTTAAAAGTAATCAAATTGTATCAGTATTTTCCTCTTTTTTGCAAAAGTCACATTATATTTTTAACTCATATTTTATTTATTTAAAGAATAGGTACTTTAGAACTTATACATCTCTTAGGTCATGAAGATATAAGAACTGAACTAAAAGAAGAACTGATTGCCAGATAAACCCAAGTGAATCTGAAGCCAGTCGTTAATACAGACTAAGATTCGAACAAAACGTAAGTCTGACTGGGGAGAGCAGATAGGGAATTTCAATCACGCCTCACAATGCTCGGTAATTCCAATCCACGCACAATTGTTATCGAGATTAGTTCGTACTATATGATCAGATCGCGTTCAGGAAATAGCGGTTAATACGACGTTCTACAAAACTCATGCTTTTCAATTAGTTTAAGATACATGCAACTATCAAGTTATCCGTTATAGCCGATTATTCTCTACACTAAACTAATTAGGGGCCTAAATCGAAATGAAGTATTAATAGGTATGTCCCAATGTATGAGGGAATGGTCAAACTTACTTACAGGTGCGGTAGATAGATTTATTATTGTTCTTTGTCACCAGCGCTGCGAAAAACTACTTTTGCTCGTTCAGTAGAAGTTAAACGCTTTCCCTTTAAAGTAACCAATAGAAGTTTTATGAAAGTCAGAATATTCAATCAAAGACCATTAACGATTCTTTTTGTTTAAAGTCTTTTAACTGCTATTTTAAAACGTTTTTGCCTACTTAATAACTGGTCACAAGGAGTATGGTTTTCTTCGGAATATAATTTGACTGATATCTGATGTAACAAGAAAACAACCATTACCATGGATTTATCCCTGTGCTTCAAAGAAAATCAAGCTTGGGTGAAATCATAGGAAAACTTAAACGAAGAGAAAAAGTCCTATGTAACAGAGACATACAGCTGGCTTCATGAATAAACAAGGAAAGCCTCATAAAGAAGTTTGCCAACCAATAATAAAGTTGGCTCGGAGTGATAAATACTTGTTCCATCAAGTCGGCAACTAATAAGCTTCATACAAACCGCAAGTTTGACGTACCTTATGTACAACTCCGGCTAAGAGCACACTCGGAATGCATGCAACTTACCTTATACAGCATGTATAAAATTCGCCGGACTATATACAGGGGGTGGTTGAAAAAGGTGGTGGTTGGTGGTGTACGTACGGTGGGAGGCATACAAAAGGAAAAACATGCTGGTTTTTATTTCAACATGTGCCTTGTACTGACCTCTCTAATTGGGAGCTATTGCTCCGAGGGTTTAGGTGCACAATGTAGAGTACAGTGTTGCTAATCGACGGCATTGTTTATGCCCAATACAAAATGTATTTTTTTTTACTGAGATTCGACTACAGGTACAGGTTATTTAAGTATTAGATTTAAGTGTCTAGTTAAAGGTATTTTTTAATTATTTAATAAAATATCAAAACTAGGCGCCTTAAAAAAAGTCAAACCTTTGCTATTTTAGATAAATACGTCATATATATCATACATGTTTTGTAAAATCTACGTAACAAGAGAAAAGCGATTCGACAAAGCGAGAGAATCCATGATTATTTTAAATAAGGAATTTCATTTCACTGTCTGTCTGTACTATGACCGAGCTTGGTATGCGCTGAGGGATACAGGATCGATTCTGCACAGCTTTAATATTTGCATAGCATTCGTCTGTACGCTATGATAATATTTATTCAGTTATTTGTTGTCTCGGTTCCATTGTCAGTAAATACTTACTGAACAGACGGTAAATTCATGGAGAAGGAAAATTATGGGTTTCTTGAAGTAAATAATAGACTCTATGTGCTGTTCGATCGTTTTAGAATATTAAAACAGTTCGTAACGAGTTCTTAATAACTCTAGAAAAAGAAAAATAATTTAATGTAATACTGTACATACGTCTATATTAGTAATTCGAGTGGTAGCTAGTACCTACTATTACTATAGTTAAACTTAAAACACAGAAACTCATTTGACTCGTCGCAGTTGCTTTATAGTGATTGGAGGCTGCGACTTTTCAGTCGACGTTCACGAACTCTTTTTGGAAATCTGTTCAAAGAATTTGTTAACATAGCTGAAGGCAGGTGTCGTTAAAGGCTAAATTAATATGTTATAAAAACATATTATATTGTTTTTATATATAGAAATGCATCATACATTATTTAAAGTTGAAATATTGTATTACTATTACGATTATAGATTTTATATTTTACCTATACAGATTGAAGCACTACCTAAGTATTTTTTTGTTGATTTTGTTTTATTGTTCAACCAAAACCGTAAAAGGTTTTGACTATTAGGTTATTAAGTCCTTTTATGTTTTAAACCGGCTGCAATTAACCGCGGTATAATACCTTTTACCTAATAGTTATTATCGTCTACAACAATCCAAATTTATCAAAATGACTTAAATTTATAATAGTCTGGTATTACGTTGTTTAATTTAAAAACTCTTTAAAAAATGAACTCTACTCGAATATTAATAACCTTTGATTTTCATTTCGCTTTCTTTTCAGAAAATGTATTCCCAAAATAATAGAATGGTAGTTTTTCTTGTTAACAAATACAAACTCGTGTGAAACATGACGGATAAAGCCGTCACGTACAGAACTCGTACAAAAAGGCTGCCTTGTTATTTCCTGTTGATTTCAAAACAAATTGTAGGAAACATATCGAAACATTACAGCCGGTCAAGAATGAGCTTGGGCCAAGTTCCGATAGAAACATGACATGAAAAAAGAACTTTTTCTAACAGACCATTTGCTGGTAGAAATACAATTCTAACAGGTGAAATAATAACAAATTCATTTTATTTTACCTGTTATCTATTTCCATTGGAAAATCCTTCATTTTCTTCGTGCCTCTTTGTTTATTACTCTTAAACGTAAGCAGGAAGAAAATAAAAAGCAGTGTTTTGTAATGTAGAGAATGATTCCTTTTAAAAGATATCCTACTTTACAGAGTTGGGGACAAAACATTGCTACGAGTGAGTTTTCTCTCTGGTTTTTTCAATAACTAACATCTTTTTTCCAGTAGGTTCCAATAGCTAATATTATATTTAGTAAATTCACTTATTTAAATAAAGATATCAATAAAAAATGTATTTTGAATCGTCACTCAATGTTACGTAATAAAATGCTTATTTACTTTTATCAGGCACATAGGTAATGCATATTATTCTACGTGGCTTTAATTCTAATAACCTACTCGTGCCTGATTACCCGCCCTTTAATCTCGACGCAACAATTTTGACGGTTACTTTTCTCATTAAAAGTCGTAGAATTCCTCCACGCTATGTAGAAATTCCTGGTAATTGGCATTGAAATAGCTGTAACATAATAAGCAACAACCTACAATAATGAAAATGATATTAACCAATTCTAATGGAGCTTTTAAATATAGAGATACACCTACTTAATCATTCAGTTTTAATACCTACATGTTTAATTATAATGTTTATACGTAATTGCAGTTTATGCGAATATACTCGTATATTACATTTTGTACTGGTATAAAATAAATCCTGGATTCGCAGAATAAAAACAGAAATGTGTTTACACAGCTCAATTAATAACTTCTTTAAATAAAACTAAAAGCCACACTTTTCTGGCTGTATCATTAGTTCTTATCCTTTGAACTTGTCAAAACGAATCATAATTATGAGCCCAGGAATAACTTGAGTATGGTACTTACTTGGTATTTAGTGATTAATGTCACTGAAGAGTTTTATTACCCACCTCCTGGTTCTATTATTATCAACTCCATTATTCCGAATAGCCATCTAAATTACAAATAAGCAAAGTTTTACCCTACACAAGAATTTTATGTAGCATAATTAAAACCCAAGGTTTTAATATACAGTTACAAGTGAAGCTAAAAAAAGCGTTTTAATTATAATATAGGCAAGGTTCAATTCTCATCAGCTTGATACATAAATTAGATTCAAAACAATAATTTCATTAACTTTGATCGGACAGTGTTAATTAATTGGTTGGTATTGATTGTTCAGGCGTGGAGAGGCGCTGGGTAGCGTCGGGCGCGAGGCGATGATCGGCCGCACGGGTCGGCCGCGCGCTCACCATGCGACAGCCGTCGACCGATGTGAGTAACCTATTGGCAATTGTACAAAATGCACGTACGTCATAATTTTATATTGATTGCCTGAATTGTGACTTGTCTTTGTTTCTATAACAGCCGCAGTAGTGACTTGTCTGTTACAAACGAACATTCTAGTAGACCGGACTGAAGTTTGTAACAAGAGATGTCGCAGTCGTGCGTGCTGCTTCTGAGAAGTACTGGGAAAACACAATAATACGATGCGGGAATCGAACCCAGAATCACGCACAGCAATTGCGGTTTGCGACTACTAGACCAACTATGAAGAAATCACTAGACCAACGAGGCGGCTTCAATATTACTATTTTTATAAGTATTCTACAAGTTGCTCTTTATTTATTCACATATGCGAAAACGTCTCGGAAAGCTGACTTCAATCTGGCGAAATAAGAATGTCCGTATAACAGGCAAGTCACGACTGTGGCTGTAATAGAATCAAAGACGAGTCACAGGTGCGACATCAATATAAAGTTACCTTTTCGAGTTAGAAAGGAATCACGCAGATACTTGGTACGCAATTGACGCGACTGTGCTTGTTTGAGTATTCCCAAAAGAGGTGGGTAAGTAAATGAGTTAGCTGTATTAGGACCTGCCTGTACTACGAACCTGAAAATTAAAACGGAATGCGAAAAATCATTCTCTGCTAGAATATTAATGAAGGAGTATGAAGAACTAACTGTTTGTATTAAAATAAACTTCAGTAAAATGGATTAAAATATTTTTGATTTATATTCTTTTGGGCAAACCGTTACCTATCAATTCCAAAACATATTAGCCTATTTCATATTGCTCTACATCTATATCATGAGCTTTCCGGACTTAATTGACATTTTGATTACATAGGTAGGTAAATCCTAAAGACACATTAAAGGAATATAAATTGTAATGAAAATTTTAATCATTAATGAAAGCGATGACTTTGATAAGGTTTGCAAATATCGTAATGAAGTCACGCCTAAGGCATTGAGAGCCTTGAACGTGGGACGTGGGCGGCCCTTTCTTAACCAAACCTCCATGTAAGCTGTAATTGAAGAATTTAATCAAACCTTAAATGGATTTTAGTCATAACTTGTGAATTAAAATGTTTTTAATTCCCTGAGTATGGCTATATAGTTGCTTATTATGTTGATTAGCGTATTTTACATATTACTATACTTGTGTATTTTTGTATTATGTAAAATACTCTGTATAGATGTTGTAACGAGTCTGATAACCTGTCAAAAACACAAACATCCAACAAAAACATCAAATAGCAATACGGATGGCTTCCCTTCAACTTTCCACTTTGATGTAACGTTTGACTCGAAGCAACAATAAAAATAAATAACTTCAGTTTCGTGATATCTATTATATCAATCGATTGTGAAGGTCTTTGAATGACGTTTATTTATAAATAAGTATTATATTAATGTAATGTTCTCCTGAATCCGGGTCACAGCGGCCTATCTCATCTGAGACCAGCCAACTACGCAGGAGATATTATAGTGCACAAGTATCTCTCATAGTCCGATAGGATGGTAGACCGACACGACCGCAGAGGGATCAGGCACAGGACTAACAGCTTAACGTGTCTTCCGAATCACGGCGGGGTCTGGACTTGTGAAAACGGCCACCCACCACAAGTGTGACCGCGGCGAGCACGGCTTAACCCCGCAGATCGACTGATCTGTGCGATAGCTATGTAAATAAGTATTAAATTACGCCAGTGACGTTTAAAATATAGTTCATAAATAATGTACATTTTCACAAAGTCTGAGCACCTTGTGTACGTAGCCTTGTAATTTACAAGTGGATGTCACTCCGTGTAAATAAACGGACATGTAGCCGCTTGTAATTAGAGTCGACGCCGACCCAGACTAATTAGGGAGAGGAGAGGTTGATAATGAGTTAACGCAGATATTGCATATTAATAAGACATACATACGTACCTGTACGGACATAAAATCATATCTGTAGTAATCCTGACAACGTTGGTAGAAGTCTTTTCATTATCAGAAGTCAGGAGAGGGCTTTTATGTTTAGTCGCTCAACCTGAAGTCCATGTCATGACGCATTTATCTTGCTTACAATTATTTGAGCATCAGTTAAACAATCTTCGTTCCTTTCTTCGATTGTTGAAGGTGATGTTCGATTATAAGATATGGGAATTACTGATGGTCAATATCTAGTATTGACGACTAGTAATTTAGTAATTTGCTACATTGAATATGGAAGTAAAGTGGCATTAGGAAGTGGAGTTGGCATCTATATGTATTTGTAAATATCGAAAACTACTCAATTCCCCTTCGAGCTATTTATTATTAGTGCGCAAACATGCTCGTGTTCGTAGTACTTAACCCTGATCTAATTGCATTGCGTTTGAAGTATCGTATCAAAATGGTACGTCTATTTTGAAAGAGTTATTATTTATTAACAGAACATGTTGTATCTCAATATACTACCCACATTTCCTACGTCGTTCCGCCTAAACAGGTGAAAAAGAAACTATGATTTTCCCTGGAATTGTAAAGATGGAATATTCATTGTAATGTACAGTGTCTTTGAAATATAATCCACATTCGGTGGGTAATTTTCCATGTTTGGTTTTTCAGAAAAAATATGTGTAGGCTGTATATTCGACTATATTTATTTTGGGCATGAATAATGTGTTTTCACTAAAGTGAAAATGATTTCCACCTAAAGGTACATTTTGATGATTTTATAAAATCACGGTATCATTTAAAACGAAATTCCTTAAAGTATCAAAAAACAAAGCTTAATAAATAAGGAAGTAGCGGGTACCTGTCGTTATTAGGTAATTTGCCTTGAAGATTAAGACCATAACATCACTTTGGAGTTAAACTTTTTATTTTCCCCCATGAAAAGCGTTTGGTTAAAGAAGATATATTATAATGGTTGCTATTACGAGATCTTATCTTAAATTGCACCAGCTCATAGAGATGCTTGAGAATATTTATTATACACTGGCCTGCAAAACTAAGTTAGCATTATGCTGAGCTGCAGGCCTTTTTGGCATAAAATTCTGTTTTTTGCTTTATGTAATTATATTTGTGTTTTTCTTGTTATGCCAATAAACGTTCTTTTCTTTCTTTCTTTCTAAGTACTTACTACACTTTTTTACACACAATTCGTTATATAATCGAAATAAAAAGTGTTTCGCATTGAGTGCTGAAACTTTTTATAATTTTTAACCTAATTAACATTACCATTCTAAATTAATCTTTCAAGACACTTTCTGCAGTCAAGCAAGCAGTAAACTAAAGTATCAGAAGCACAGCTTAAATGTTAGAATGCTCGGTTCTACTTAGCATAAATCTTTGTCGTAAATATAAAGGTTTGCTTTTAAAGGAACAATGATTGGCGTAATGATTACCTTCCGTACAAGCGAGGGAACGCAATAGGGGTTTTTAAAGTTGAATACTGCAACCCACTTTTACCCTGCGCCTAGGTATACCTTTGTGATACTGATAAGTGATACGTGTAGCTCAGAGGCAAAGAAACTATTGAATACGACTCTTACTAACCTAAACGTATATAAGATTATTTATTCTGACTTTTTATTAAATTTTTCTATAAACGTACCTGTCGCAATGTGCGTGTAGGTAATACAATTCTGCCTTTCTTTTCAGCGTGATGATAGGTGTACAGCTCTTGTATGACATATTTTTCCCGCCATACTACTATTGAAACTAACAACAAAAACGTATCGTAAATGGCATAATAAAGTTGATGGTCTTATTTCAGACGGTCGACAAAGCAGTATGGACGGAGGAGAGCGGCGCGGCGCGGCTGGAGGCGGTGCTGGTTGCGCTGGTGGAGCGCAAGGCGCGCGCGCTGCACGCCGAGCAATCGCGGCGGCGCGCGCACACGCACCCGCTGCTGCTGCTGCTGCGAGACCCCGTTCCAGACGGTCAGTATTATAATTGGAAAACGGATGATATAGAACAGGGGTCCGCAACTTCCGGCTCGCGAGCCACATGCGGATGTGACGCTGTGATGCTCTTTGGATGTGACGCTGCGGCTCTTTAGTTTCATACCCAAATATTATTTATTTTATAAAAAAAATACATTTAAAATCGTTCTGATTCGATTAACGAGGATTAGGTGATTTTTTTTTATCAAAATACTTTATTCATGCAAGTACTATTTATTGTTGGCAAGAATTTTTTTGTAGGTCTTTAAAACTTTTTGTAAATTGTAATTGTTGTTTCTTACGACTCAAAAGGTTGCCGACCCCTGACATAGAACAACAAAATCTATGAATCAAATGCCTACTGTACTACTTTTTTGTGTTGACTGAAAGTTATGTTGATGAACATTAAATCATGTAGATTCATTAAAATATTACTTTACTGTCTTAACCAAGTATACAATTAATAAACGTTGTTTTCTTATTGTATTTCAGAGGAAGCGTCAATGATCGGCAGTCCCGGCGAGGAGCTGCCGACGCATTGGTGTGAGCATGAGATCGCCAGACACAAACGCAAGAAACTTAAGCTACAAACACGACATAGGTACGTTCAGGCTTATTGCTCATCTACTCAGGAGTTTCAAGTAATATCATCTGTTATAAAATTTGGCTAATTTACAAGTGTGTTAGCATTTTTCTTTTGTTTAATGACAGACGAACAAAAGAAATACGCAAACGCTGTATTTTATTACACACCTGTACAAATAATACAATAAAATTTAAGTTTATTATGACCAAGATTGTTTTCTACGTACGAATTGTGAATATGTTCTGTTACGGCTTTTTATCCTGCCAAACACTGAAACATGCCCGATGTTTGAGTGTACTGGTATTGAAAAAAAAACAAAGAAAGTGAGGCCTTAGAGAATAAGGCATAGGCAGTATGTGTATGTGGCTTTCATTTAGTATCCTAATCAAGTGAGTTATAAAAACCAGTGTTATTTACGGATAGCAGAGTGGTATGACCGTTGGACTGCCAAGCCAAAGGTCGCAAGTTCAAATCCCGGTATGAACCATTGTCTTTACCAATTCATGTGCGTCCTATAAATTAGTTATCAGTTGCCAAAAACGGTAAAGGATAACATCGTGAAGAAACTTGCACCACTGAGAGATTTTTTCAACGGTGTGTAAAGCCATGTCAGATCCCTACAGGCGGTTTAATCTCTGACACCAGGTTGTTCATCAACTATACGATAAGAAGAATTTACGTACATCCCCCTTACCATGAACGCCACACTACATTATAATTATGTAGCGGCGTGTAGTTTCCACAAAGGAACATATACTGACTTCATGGTACGGGGGCAGATCATAACGTTGGAACTTCTTATATAATGCTTGAGTCACAATAATCGAAGCGCTAAGTATTCGTCTAGTTTAATGTTTATGATGTGTGGCGTCTAGTTAACAAGTCAAACTAACAGAGGAACATACTCGTAAACTATCAAAGGATTTTATTAACTTGCGCAAGTCGTTAAAACTATTTCTTGTACTGTTTCAAGCTTGTGTATCAAGTTATATGCAAGCTATGCACCCAGTCTGGTATTTTGATTAGTAAAAAGTTTTTATGAAATTGGGTTAAAGTATCTAAGATTAATAAGGCCTTCGTATTATAATAATATGTTATAGCTGAAGAAACCTAATTAAATAGTTAGTATAAGTGCACGAAAATGATGTAAAAGAGCATTCTAATACAGGCATTGTTTGCTTAAAAGAGGCTCCAAACATGTTTCATGTGATGTAGAGAATTTTCTATTTGTCACAATGAACTATTTTGTTTTTGTATTGTATTTGCACTCTTTGGTTATATTGCTCACGTTAATTGGAATAAACCTAAAAGTTTTCATTGATCAAATTCCTATGGCAAATGTTCTCATGGTTGGAGGTTCTTGGGTCCACCAAAAACCCCGGTAACGCAGGTAAAGTCTCCCTGGGATTGCCTACAACAGACCTAACAATTATTTTTTTCTAGTAACCTCAAATGTATTTAATTCTCTTACCAGGGAAATGCAGTGTTCCGAGCAGCTGGAACTAGAGAGGCGTCGTCGTCGACGGAGGCGTAGTCCACACGACCACAATCAGAAGCCGAGGAAACACCGTACATTGCTCGTGTCAGCTATTGACGAACAAGCCAAAGTTATACATGTGAGTTGCAAGAGCACTGCTAGATTAGCTTAACTCCTCCCCTGTCCGGTGAACTGAATATTACACTACGATTGTTTAACTATGGTGTTTGCTTAGAGGGCAGTTAAAGTGTTACGTTTGTATTAACTTGAGCTAAAGCTAAAATTGAAAAGGCGCGCAATGCTAAAAGTGAAGAAGGCCTAAAAGTGAAAGTGAGCTCCAAAGATATAAGTTTGTTACTACATGAACTTAACTACCTAAAATAATTTATTGTTATTGTTGGTATGATCACACACTTGTTGATAAACTAAGTACCTAGTAGTGATATTAACAAAAATCTTACATTTACAACACGCATAAATTTTGCGCTAAAACTAACTACTATAGTGATGTTAAAAAACCGTCTTTTATGTTTGTTTTAGTAGAGACATCTAGCGGTTTTACTTAATTTAACCTAATTTCATCACGCATGCTAACAGCATGTTTATAACTTAGTCACCACCCGCTAGATGGCGGTTATATGAATAAAAGAGTGGGGTAGAAAGTGGTAAGACAGTAGAGGGCGTATTATTTATAAGCGAAGGTTCGTTCATTTAAGAATAGATGGCGCTGCGGTTAACGATGTTTACAAACATTAAAGTGTTATTCTTGTTTCAAAGAAGACCACTGCAATCGAAGATTTTTTTGTTGTTGTGAAACCATCTTGTATTTGAATCATGAATCCAATTTAGGTCGATTCTTTAACATTCCGAGTCTTGGGTTCCAGTTTACTTTTTTTTTAACATTCACATGTTAGTCGGTATAGGGTGCTCCTTATGTGACTCTTCTCCAGAACCTGACTCTTTAACTTCGGACTGAACTACCCTATGGTTATAGGTACTGGATCCGGACGAGCTGCCCCGCCGAGCTCGCTACACCATCATGGTGACGGCGTGTCTTTTGCTCTTCCTCTGTCTCTTGCTGGTTGGCGTCACGCTGCGGATGGCGCCTCTTATCGACGACATGGGTAAGTTCTTATGCTATACGTATAACGCATTACTTTTTAAATAGATATGAGAAAGATTTGACTGATTTTGTCAGCTCTATACTACCTTATATGTCGTGAAATATCGTAATAATGTTTTATTAAACACGAGGAATGCAGGATGAAAAAAATTGAGGCCCTGATCCTAACCCTGCGGTATTACTTGGAAACCATCATTAACGGTGTAATTATTTTTTACAGACTTTGAGAATTGCTTTCAGCTTCCAATATAAATATGTATGTGTTGTCTCTTATCTATGATGCATGGTGCTACGAAACCAGCATTTTGTTATTATTTACAAGCTATACAACAAATTATAATTATAATATCATTAAAACGACCTATTTTAGATAAGGAATGTATCTGATATTTTTATTATACGCGGACAGAAAATCAAAGAATGAGAGGATACAAGACGGGGTAAACATAATGTTAATGTATTAATCTGTTCTAGAAACCATCAATGTAATTCGAACATGTCACAATTAACGCTTTGACATAATTTAGTGACATACAACATGATGCGACTGTTCATGCACAAGAACATTGTTATAATTTAGATAGAACATTGAACATATAGACTTCAGACCTATGTATGGATAGCAAACGTAACATCTATACTAATATTATAAAGCTGACGAGTTTGTTTGTTTGTTTGTTTACTTGAACGCGCTAATCTCAGGAACTACTGGTCCGATTTGAAGGGTTAGTCCCTGAGTACCCCAATCCCCGAGTACCCCGTCCCGGAGAACCCCGAATACGAATAAATAAATCGGGTTTCTCCGGGACGGGGTACTCGGGGATTGGGGTACTCAGGGAGTAACCCGATTTGAAAAATTCTTTCGGTGTTAGATAGCTCGTTTAATATAAATCAAGACTATAACCCTGAGTTTGTTTCTGTATTTCTTCTCAGTGTCAATTAAATCAAGGAAATGCCAACGCCATCGTGGTAAAAATGACGTGTAAAAGTGTTTTTGTAAAACCCATTTGTAGAAATAAAGACTGATGTTGGCCAATACGCTTATAACAAGGATGCTATAAACATGAAATATGGCATGGTTATATACATAGGAATAATATTATAACGGTTTTAGATGTTATGATTATGAAAATAAAATAAAATTAAACTATTATTTAATTAAATTATTTCGGATTGTCTGATTTTACAAATTTTTTAAATACCCCGGTTTGTTTTCGACTACTAGGCAAATAGCTTTTTACATGATATATTTGACTTTTTTCTAAGTTCATATGGATTTGGTACTAAAACCAGTTATATCATGTTTCTTTCTCGTATCCTTTTCATGGGGGTCATCTGAAATTATTCGAAATATTTATATCGGATTCGGTTCGGGTTAGATTTTTATTTCGTAAGTCCTATACTTAGTTTCGGTTACGGAGCTCTATAACATTTTAGCCATAGCCTTTGTTCCGCAACCACTTTGATTTCCACTGGTATTGTTGATAATATATGTTTTCAGAGACTTAGTCTGTTTAAGTCGAATAAACACTCTACGGACATTTATATTTTTATCGTTAACAAATTACTCTCTTAAACACTATGATAAAAATCATAAAACTCAATACTAATCGATTATTACCTAAACTATTTTATCCTCGAACTATTCGTAAGCAAATTATGGAAAATTGATAAATTACTTCCAAAACAACTGCCTAACTACAAGAGGGTGGTCGATTCCTTGTCCAGATAGTTACCAAGTATTAAATAGCTACCTTACAAAGTTTCGAATTGCCATAAGTACCGAGTGACCTACTCGAAAAGGTCTTCTCTAGAGGCTCTCATACAAACATAAATACGTTTACCATGTCACGTTGATGAAAACGTGATACTAAATCGTAATATTTTGCTGGATAGGTATTGAGTTATAACATTTGGAAGGAAACCG
This sequence comes from Abrostola triplasia, assembly GCA_946251915.1. NCBI lineage: Eukaryota > Metazoa > Arthropoda > Insecta > Lepidoptera > Noctuidae > Abrostola > Abrostola triplasia. The sequence continues at coordinate 7,751,001 of OX276428.1, read as the reverse complement.
AAAATATTTACATTAAAAACCATCGCAATCTGTACCTATAAGGTTAATTTAAAACTGCTGGCACATATTTTAAGAAAAACAAAGCTGTTTAGTACAATTTTTTCCAGTCTGATATAGGTAATATCAGTATCCGAGTAGGAATGTATATAGATATAGTTACTTTAATATTAGGACCACAATGCTATATTATTTGTATTTATATTATTGAACCATCAGTATTTTTCCATTAAAATCTGTAGCAGGAAAAATACTACATTTTAGCTCCTGGGTTTTTTAGATTGAAACAATTTTCTCCACAAACAATGCAACTTTTCCCTTGACGGTTGTCATGCCGTTTTCGATTACCTTCGTGGACGTCACTACTAATATACAACTACCAGCTATACATATAACATAACATAACATCACGCCTGTATTCCCCGAAGGGGTAGGCAGAGGTATACATATAGCACACCCACATTTCGCCAGTTATGTTTTAGGTTCCAATGTAACAGGGGGCGAGCCTATTGCCATCAACCGGGCACAAATCCAGACTCCGTGCTGCTACTGAGAATTACCTAATGGAAAAACCCAATAACACTTTGCCCGACCCGAGATTCGAACCCAGGACCTCGTGCTCAGCAGTCGCGCTTAGCGACCACTAGACCAATGAGGCAGTCTATACATATACAAGTTATAATAACACAAACAAAGAAACGTTTGCGAATCGTGCACGTAGTCTACGAGTGATAGAAGAATTGTGTAGCAGATAATGCATTTTTCATAGAGCTTAAAGTGGCCATTAGGATGTAATACCGTAGCTCGTAGCTTGTAGCTCGTAGCAAGACCTTGACGTAGCATTAACGTGAACATTTTCGCAGAGTTAATGGAGTCCAATTATAGACATTAAAACAACGGGTTCTTATAGTCTTAACTAAGATTACTCCTCTCTCTTATTAGTGTCTAATTTCGTTGTAAAACTTTTCAATTAACTTATCCAAAGGCCTTCGTGGACATTCATCTTTCTACGCAGATTAAAATGAATGATTATATTAAAATCTCATTCGAAACCTTTTGTTAATCTTTCTTTTGTGGAGACAAGAACAATGTGAGATATGATCTTGACAACTTAGAGATAATGAAGAAAAGGAATTTTTGGTGCGCCTTCTGAATCTTAGGTTTCTAGTATTACAAGGCGAATTTTAATGAGTTCTGTTTAGTTGTCGTTAGTTGCAAGTTTTGTCGGTCTAAGATTTTAAAATAGGGGCATGATCGCGTGCGGTAATAAATGGATTGGGAAACAATTATTTTTATTAGTGCTACAGTCATAAGTTCACGTCGTTTATTTTGATTTTGTCTATAAATACTAGTTATAAATAACTTGTACGATCGACAAATTAAAAGTAATTTTTTTTTTTTACTTCGTAGCTACAATGCTTGTTCGTCAGCATGGTCCTATCCCAGTGCCAGACCTACAGCCTTAGTATTACTTTATTATTCAATAACCTATAGACTGTATTATGTTGATGTAGCACAATACATATCTCACGGTGCGATCCTCTCGTACCCCCTCGCAATCTGACACATATCAATCCGCTCAGTGGTCAATTAATACGCGTCAACAAAAATAGATATCTATTTTAAAGGAGCATGTGTATGGAGGTTATACAGGGGAGGTACAGGCAGGGTTTTAATTACGTCACATATGGTGCCTAACATTAAATGAAAATATAAATAAAATATTCGACATTGAATGTCTGGAAATATGAGGCGTAAAGGAAATTACAAAGTTACAAGTAAATATAATGAAAAAAGTGGTATTAGTTAAATATGTTTTTTTTTTCATTTCTTTCATGTTCTAATAGTTAAACCATAGCATAATAATTCTAAAACCATACTATGCTAGCACACACGATGTTGTATGTTACATGCAATAATGTAAATTGTCCTAATTTAAACATAAATATATGACGTCAAAAATACGAATTGAAAAAGTATTTAGGTAGCTACTGAGCCAATATTTCGTACCAGTGCGCACCGCTGAATGGCAAATATGTGAAGTTGGCAGTGACTGCGTGCGTATAACGCATTTATTTCGGACATTTAATAAAAGTGAGCCGTTGTATAAAGTTGTACGTACAATATTACGTCAGTATTCCACAAATCAAAGGGTAACTTAAGAATGAATTAAATGATAATTTCCCTTGGAATGGAATGTAACATCCCCGTTTATCTCACCTGACGATTTCATAATACAATTAAAAAATATTACTAGGAATATTCTAAGACACCACTGACTAACGGTGACGGAAAACATCGCGAGGAAACCTGGATTTAGTTATCTGAAATCACCAACCCGCAGTGAGCTAGCGTGGTGATCAATGCTCAATCCTTCTCTATACGAGAAGAGAAAGGCCTTTTCCGTGCAGTGGAACAGTTATAGGCTGTTATTATTATTATACTAGGAAACCTTCATATTTTTTTCCACGAAAGTAGCATACAGCATATACAGTACAATTATGTCACAATCTTGCCAAAACAATATTCAATAAACAAAAGCTAAAGCCGAGAATATTCTGGATTTAAACATGACACTATCAACTTTGCCATACACGAGTAAAAATTAGCGAATTTAATGCGCCAGCAGTGAAACAACCCTCTAAGCCGGCTCTGTCACTGTAATACAGGGACGTATTTATAGCCCTCAGTAATCCAGGTGCCACGTTTATTAATGATATTTGTTAACCTCATTTCCTTCCACGAGTATGAGGAGTTGTAAGTTAAATTGTTTGCTGTCCGAGTGCACTGAAAGATACTGCATGTAAGCGAATGACGTTTATAGCTATGATTGTGATTGTACTCACATTTTTTTCCTATCTACATACAGTATAAACCACATGGAAGTGGTCTTTGATAATTACGTTCTTACGACTTATTTCCTCTAAAGGAAGGGAATTATATTATTTCTTTATTTATCCAATAGTTTAGTTACATTTTACTCGCCCAAGAAATACTGCTACCGTATCACTGAGCACAGTTTAAATTACGTTATGTTGTGGTAATGCGTTCTCAACGGGTGCGTCTGTTTCACGTTAGCTGACTAATTCTATAGCGGGTTTACTGGTGTCTATTAACTTATGCCGCACGCTCGGCATCGCGTACTGCGCTTACTATATTCGCGCCGTTCGACTTTCAGCGTGTCGTTCGTAATTACAGTCTATTCAGTTCTAACTCGCATCTACTGATAACCCACGAATGTAGACGTTTGAGAAAGCAAGATTATATATTTCGCGTATTTTATGCATATGTAAACGATTTTGTACTTACGATAATTGGTTTAATAATGCCTCGTGTAACTATTCGTACAACGCAACGGGTATAATAGGACCCAATTAGAATTATACAAGTCATATTTAAATCCCTAATCGTGATAGTGTGGAACTATGTTATTTCTGATTATTCAATTACAGATTAGTCATTTCAATCATAGTTGAGATTAAATCTATAAACAATCCGTTTGTGAGTTGACATTGCAGAATATTTGAATAGTTTAAAGCCTAGCACAGAAATATAAAGCAACAACGTATTTTAAAGTCCTGTAATTATTTTTTTGCCGTCTATGTAATAATCTTTATGAAAATAGGGCCATTACTTAATGTAAATAGTTGAAATAATAATTTGTTACATAGGTATATTAACATTATTCGTTATGAGATGGTTTGCTAAATAGACATGGGCTGGCAACCTGCCAATACATACTAAAATTTTAATAACTTTAGCCCCCTTGTGCCAAATATGCATCGGTCTACCATAGCACGCCATAAACACATCACCATTTGTATATCACTACTATATATAACATGTAAACCTTTTCCTATACAATTTTATGTAGGTACATTGTTTGCTTTGTGCAAATTTAATCACCCATCTCAGAAGACTATAAAACGCTACCTACAAACATACTCTGCAAATTTTATAAATATTGAAATGTATGGTACTGTATAACATAACATAACATCACGCCTGTATTCCCCGAAGGGGTAGGCAGAGGTGCACATACAGTACACCCACATTTCGCCAGTTATGTTTTTAGCTCCCAATGTAATAGGGGGCGAGCCTATTGTCATCAACCGGGCACAAATCCAGACTCCGTGTTGCCACTTAGAATTACCTAATAGAAAAACCCATTAGGACAAGAGACAAGGTACTGTATAATACCGCGGGTGTCTTTGTTATCATATTTGTAAGTAACTACTAATGACCTTAAAACGACAGCTCGGCTTCATCTCTTCATCAGACGGATTTAATCTCGTCTAGCCACGCGTTAATCCCTAATAGGACCCAGTAAGTCGGTCGCCCGACTTTCAGTACTGAGAAACCGAATTATGGAAGAGAGACATAAACCCCTTTGCAACATGTACATATGCCACCAAAGTTACTGGTGTGGTGATACTTAGTAAGTTAGTATTGGCACAGTCAGCGAATATTTCATAATTTTTAAGTAGCTTAAACACAAATACTAACACACAACACTAATAATTACTAACCGAATAAATAGAAAAAAACATTGAATTGGTATTTAAACTTACTTGGAGTAGTTGGAGGTAATAAAATTTTGACAACCCGAATGGTGCTGTGGCTAAGCGATTGGACTGCTGCGTTAAGGGTTGCGGGTTCGATTCCCGCGCGGGACAAAAATTTTGTGCGATCCGCAGATGTTTGTCCCGAGTCTGGGTGGTTGTGTATGTGATATTTCATGTTTGTAAACCGCACCCACGACATAGGAGAAATTCCTAGTGTGGGCGATGTTTATTTAAAAAGAAAAAGAAGAAAAAAATGACAATATCATAGTAATACAAACCTATGCTATGACTGTTCCACCGCTGGCCTCTTTTCGTACAGAGAAACAATTCATTATTTAAAAAGTAATTGTAGGTATAACTCTGGGACTATTAACCCTTTTTCGCGGATTAATTTGATTGTAATAAAAAAATCAAGTATAGTATCATATTCCTTCCTCGTTAAAACCAGAATACAAAGATCATTAAATTTAATGATATTGCGCAAAAATACCGTCTATGATTCTGTATTAAGGACTATTAGTTATTATGTTTTCGAGGAAAAATTTAATTGAGAGCGAAAAGTCAAAGGAGATACCTCTAAAGTTAATTAATATTCAAATCTAAACTCTTTCAAAAGCACAAGTCTCCGAAATCGTCTCCGAAATCAGCTTCGAAATTTAAAATGTAAATATGTTAAGGTTGACTTTCAATTGAATTATATCACTTTAATGGATGCGGCAATTTAATTATTATATAAACCTATCGTTGACGTTAATTTTAACTAAGTAAGTTTAGATATTAGCGTGTCGCTCTCACGGCTTCACCACAAGGCGGAATACGATCTTTTGAGAGGCTTTCATGGGTCCCAAAAGGCGAAGGCCTCTTAATGCTTTAAATCTAAAATGAAATGGGATACTAACTAGGTAATCGATATGGCTGCTATATATAAAGTTATAAATAAAATGTATTCCTGGTGAATGACGGATTTAAGTGCTTTTGTAATAAACTTAATTGGAAGTTTTTAATTATTATAATACACATTATAAATAACTTTTAATGGGACGACGGATTTTCACTAGCTACGGCTTTTGTTTCATTCAACCTTACGATGTTGTGTGTTTGTCGATTTAAGCTCCCCTTTACATACATACGTACAGTCACGTCTGTGTCCCAGAGGCGTAGGCAGAGACCAAAGAAATGCTTTTTCTACGTGATATTTCTTATTTGTTCAGATAGGTAAACCATGATTACACCTTAAACATGTTAATAGAATCATACGATTTCTTCACACGTCTTAGATAAAATTGTTTGAAGAATCCACCAGCATTCATTCTATTTACACAAACAAAGAGCTGACTATAATTTACCGTAGTTTTATGAAAGCGCTAGTCTAAAATCCGAATGAGAAACAAAATTATTATGACGTTTATGACGTAATATCTTTAATATAGCCAAGATATTGTGCAGCATAGTTGAAAACTACGGTTGATCGCTCGCGCCGAGTAATCATGCTCCATTCAACACGCGGTTACTCTGGGGGATTTCTCTAGCGTCCTTATAACGTGGTACAATCGCCAACAAAAGTAGCTACTGAAAAATTTTGCATGTTGCAAAACAAATCACTTTGGGTTTGCTTGTGGCTGTACAAAATTGGCTGGAAGAGTATTATAATTTTTAGAGCATCGAGTTCGTGTTCGTAATTTGAAAATTTTAACTCTAACAACTTTAGATTTCAGGATTAAGATGAAAAAGTAGAGGCTTTAGCAGACACATTTGAAGCAGCATAACATAACAAAGTAACATAACAAACAAAATGCAATATGTGCAACTTATATTTGTGTGCATTGTGTATTCCGTACCTACAGGCTTCATTTTCTTTTGATGCTATTGTTATGTTCAAATATTGTCATACAATACTTTATAATAGCAGTGCCTCTAGCACACATCGTGTTTCTAAAGCGTTCATTCAACATTGCTTTCTTTTATAAATATTCCGAATATTTTTAATTTAACTTTTATTCCCTAGGGTACGCGATACAGTTTTAATACATGCAAATCAAAATGGCTGCGACTTTTATGCATATACCTTGGTACGTAACAACGTTCACATTTTCGATGTAAAGTCATTGAGGTGTTTGCATAAATATTACACGTACCTAACCGACTTATATTGTCGGTGTGCTTCTTTTACACAGGTTTCTTACGTTTATTTTGAATCACGAATGCGAGGTGAGTGGGAGCTTGGCTTTCTTGAGATATTTTTGATGTGGTGTTGAACTCTCCGTGTGATTAAGCTATGTTTTCGTAACCGGTTGGTGCGGTTATTAGTAATTATAAACTTTAAAGATGCATTTTGGCGTCGCGCGTCGCCACTTATGGTTAAATATATGTACCTATCCATTAAAGACCCTATAATGAAGAATTTAAGAATGCTTATAGAGAATTATACAACAGTTTAGTCAGCATATAATACTCAGCTGATTTATTGATATAATAATACGACTCTTTACGTAGATAAATAGACCCAAGTATCCACCACTCAGGTGCTGTATATCACTGCTATTGACTTCGACAAGTTCGAAGTGCCGTATATTAAATAAAAGGAACAGTCGTATGTGCATACCTGATACCGTATCACAGTCGAATGTTGTAGTCTTTGAATGAAATATCTTGCTTCTGTTCCTTTGTTCCCGTTCTTCTGACATGTATATTTTTAGGTCGCCTTAACAGACACGGAAATGTAAACTTGGTATCGGCCGGGGACGTGAATCGGTAGTGCGATATTCGCACAAAATCCTATTAGCCCAAGAAAAGGCTTTAGAATAATGTTATCGATGTTTTTTGACTAGTGACATATATCTCTTTATTAACAAGCTTTTAGCAAAGCAAAACCTATTACAAGGTTATTACTATATATTGTGTTTAATAGAAGGAACCGAGTATGGTCACGACATCGCAATAGGTAGGCGAGTAGGCGTACCTACCTATTAACAGCTAGCTGTACCAAGTACTCCGAAGTTCTAGTACCTAAATTCAAATAGGTCTCGTAGGTTCCCGTCTTCCCGTTATTAGCTCACAATTCTGTTTTAAAGTACATTTACAATAAACAGCGGTCCCGCAGACAAGGGCATGTCGGGTGTCTCGAGCAGACGACAGTTGTTCCACCATTCAAAGCATATCCGAATTTCAGAGTTAATTAAGCACTGGTATATTTTGGATGACAAGTATACAATACGTCAACTGTCTAGCAAATACCTAATATGAATTTATGATATCACTTTGTTCGTGGATCGTCGCAATAGTTGTCTCGTAAATGATGAAAGAGACGTAATAAGTAGAAAATAGCTGTCAGTAGTGTCACGTCATGATCATTTGAAGGTAAATTCAGCTTACATTTTTCGACGACAACGAATTCGTTTTGTACTTCTTCCGGTCCCGTTGGGTTAACTCATAAAGTGAGACTTGATTTGACTCAAACCGGTTGAATTTGACAAAGCTAGAAAAAATCACATAAAAATGTATATCGAAATATGACAACAAATATAAGTACAGCAGCATTATGTACGCCATACAGGCAGGCTGCTCTTTCGTCATAGGTTTCCAGACCAACATGAATCGAAAGTAAGCGTAATTTGTTTTTGGTTCAACTTCAGTTCCGTAACATGTACTGCAATATACAATCTCCAATCATACGCTGAATCTTAGATGAAACTAGCTGAATGTCTTCACTATCCATTATATATTAGAAGGAAAATTATGATGTGTCATGTTGTTCTAATTAAAGTAACCAAAGCGACGGACATGCTCTTTATCTAACCTCGACATGCAAGTCACACTCGTACTTAATTATTTTCTTGTATGCATATTTTGAAAGTGGAAAAACTTGTAGGGTCTTATAATAAAAACATCAAAAGAAAAAGAGTTTAAGTAGCATACTAACATGTGTGTTTTAATTGTACATGCAAACAAATCACGGAGTCTACTCTTTGTGACCGGTTTGCATTTTACTAAACTAAAAATTCGGTTGAATAGTAAAGCGTAGTGAGCAGCTATCCTGAGGCTACAATTCATATTTTGGCCAATTAGTCGGTGCAATCCTATGACATAAATCTACTACGAGTGATGAAGGGAACAAAGCATGTAGGCATGTAGGTATTTTACTTTTCAATTACTCTTGCTTCAGCTATGAATCTTGACTTTTTGCTTAATTAGGTACCTACATTTTGTTTCACTACATCATTATGTCTACTGGTTACTACTAAAGTGGGTAGTTACTTACTGGTGGTAGCGGGTAACCTACAACTAACAAACAGGAGATGGTCAATAAATATCAATAAGTTTGACTATCCTGAAATAAGGTATTAGACACCACGTGTTCTGTAGGTCAATACTCGTAACTTAAGAAGACCTGACGTCACCCTTAAGACGTAAATACTAAAAGGGAACTTGAAATTTGATGGATGCGAGCAGTGACACGGTGGCTCAGTTGGCAGAGCGGCGCCACGGTACGGCGACTGTCGCGGGATCGAGTCCCGCTCGTGTCCATCATTTTTCAAGTTTCCCTTAATCAATTTAAAACTTAAGAAGAGTTCGTGTCAATATGAAAATCACTGGTTTTTATTTATTTATTTTGAGATACCTGCTCGAGAACGTAATTCTAAAATTGACCTACTGTGTATGCACCAATGATGTAGGGTAGTAGTTATACAGAAATCACTTTTTTGAATAAAACCTTTTGTTATAAAAAACATAAAAAAGTTAGGTGCATCATTATTTAAAAAAAATATAAGCATGAAGTAATAAGAATAATATTATGTTTAATGAAGGGCCATTTTCATTTCAGCAAAATGAGAGTTGACGATAATGTTCTTCTAAGTTAAACTGGTGTTTTTCTATTTGTCATATAATCTAAATGTAACATTCCATTAAAACTCGCAGATGTGTGATTTTATTTTATTACCTACACACCTCTCTTTCTATCACGGCGAGACGATGTGAAAAACATATGTATTACGGAGCTGTAGACGCTAAACACGTGTTAATATGCGTCGATTTACATTGAATTTCATATCGAAGCTTATCATAAGCCGATGATAAAACGGCAGCAGAATTGGAAATGTCTTAAGCCATATTATCTTATTCGCCGAAAGGATATTCCATATTATGACGAAAAAGGGAAAGTGGGCACATTGAGGTAATTAAAACCTCTGTGAGCAGACGTTCTAAGGTAGATAAATTATTAGGGGCACGTCGGCGCCCACGTCCGCAGCTTGGTACTGCTCTGATAACGTCACTCACACTTGACGCTACCTTGGCTTACCACTCGTTTTTACCAAGAACGAGATTAAGTATGAGGGTTTATAACTAAGTATGGCTCTTACGTTTTTGAGGTTTCGTAGATAAAGGAATTGAAGCGATCCTTCAGTGGAATTTAAGCCAGTAATTTTGCGGAGACACGTTCGTCGACAGCACAATAATGTCAAGTAATTTGTTATCTGTTAAATTTTTAAGTAGTTTTTTCCTTGGCAACGTAACTTTACCTATACCATTTTTTGTAAATTACCATTGAAGTGATCTAATACGGTTTTCAAACTATTAAAAAGTGAAAACTACAATAACATGTACCTAAGTGCACATGCACATATTACAATCAATAAGTAGGTACCTAGTACCTACGTACGTAACCTACGTTGCTAAGTCAGGTTATTTTGAGGATCTGGTTGACAAACTGTCGTAGAACGTCTATATTTTTTTATTAAAAACTTTAAATTAAATCCTAGCAGTAGGTAGGCTATGAGTTATAATCAATACACACCTTGCTAAAATATAGCTGGTGGAGAACTATCATTAGTAAGCGATAAATCTTTTTTAACTTACAAAAACTTTAGTTTATATTGTTATCTATGTCTAGACTATCTAGGTAGGTATATTGACTCTGTACTTCTTAGATTGCTTGAAATAGATTTCACAATACCAAAAAATATATTGTAAGGTTTCATTAATGTTAAATAGTTTGTAAATATTTAGCAATACAGGTACTTGTAATACCTAATTCATTATCCTCTATTCCCAAGGACAAACCAGCATACCCACCAATAATATCTTAACATGTTCTAGTATTTGGTTCAGCAGTAACGATATTACAGCTATTGGATATGTTATAAATTCTCGGATCGCTATTGCGAAGTATTCTAACGATGAACAAGCCATGCCGAAGGCGGAGCTGAACGCGTGCACTGGAATGAATAGTGGCACGTTGAATCAGATACATAGTTAATTAACCACCACATGCTTGTTCAAATCCTTCTCACATTTTCGACGAATTTGCTCTTTTCGACATCGAGAATTCAGGGCTCATTATTGTAATTTCGTTTAGTAGAATATTACGTCAATGTAACGATACGATTTGAATCCATTCGGTATAGTTATTATCAGATTTACTAAATATTTGTCGGCCTGGTCATAGCTGTCTAGTAAAATACACATTCGCCCATTCACAAAGTTGAATAAACCGATATAACTTATACCATTAGGTTCAGATGTAGTAAATGCTAAAACACAACAATATTTAACCGTGCTAAACCCACGAGACTCTTCAAAATCCGCGCGAACGTCAGACGAGTCACGGCTCCCAGGCGACCGTTTTGGTTGGATTTACTATTCTCGTGCAAATACTAAGCACTGTGCAAATCCGTCTTACAAGGGCCCAATCACGCAATACTTGTAACAACAATATTTTTGCTTGCATTTTATATAAAAAAATTAATAAATCCGCAAGAAACATTATTAGCAAACCACCTTAAAAAATCAGGAACGAAATAGTCAAGACTGATAGTTGTGAAAATACCTTTTTCCATCTTTATAGGATATGACGAGGATAGATAGAAGACTATGGCATATCGCAAGTAAGTGATACAGGCATTAAATACATCAATAAGATCTATTTGAGACAAGACATCCTTCATTTTGCTACAATGCTTCCATTTTGCTTATCAACAGTTTAATAAACAACTTTTGAACTATGTGAAGCGCAAAAGAGCAAAAAAATATCCTATTTTTTATCAGAATAAAGAGCCTTTTGTTTTTATTTTTTTAAACTTTGTAGTTCGCAAACAAGGACTGTAACTTTATCGAAACAAAAATCAAGGATGGGAACCGAAAAAGTATAAAATGTATTATAATTTTATAATAGTAAGGGATCATTATAATGAAAACCTCCGTTGGTGGTTAGATGAGATTGAGGATTCTCGAATGGGTCAAATATTTGGCAAGCTACAATCATGCCTGTTAAAACTCCCACGACACAAGATAAATTCCTAGTATCGAACAACGTTTTTCATCATAACATGTCTCTTTCATAAACATATAATGAGGCGCATACAAATTTAAAAGCCCGTGTCACATTATTTCGCATTTAGATACTCTTTTGTCTCTGGCCTAAATAAATATTATAACAGTGGTAGGTACTTTGTAATCAAAATTACCGTAATTATTCACCGTTGGATTTATAATGACTCTGTTTCTCGCAAGGCTTTTTAATTAAACCCAAAACGTTAAACAAGGGTCATATGCGTACAATTCGTTAACTTGGAATATTGATACAATTACAAAGATAATTGAAACCGTATGAAATAATATAATTAGTAAATTATGTCTGAATATAGGTCAAACACAATGAAGAGAAGGGTAGAGTTACAGGGTTTACGATACTTACTGTATTAACTCAAGATAAAGTAGTAAAAAGGTTTTTTCTAGCTGTTAACAGTGCCAGTTGGCGCCACCAATGGCAGCCATTTTTCTCTCATTAGTGACGAGTTCCAGTCGCGTCGCGTATTCCATTACCAGGCGACATGGCGACGCCGTACATCAGTCGAGATGCTTGATGCACAAATATACGGGTTAACTATGTAAGTCGATCAACGTCTTGATAAAATTGATCATAGCAAGTCGTTGCCATGCGCATACTTAATTGAACAGCAACTTCACATTTCACTCGACTATAACGGCCTTTACCCGCGAGTTTTCCTGGTACTGATTTAGATTATGCTTAAAGTACAATTAAATAAGGAATGTTAATGTAATTGCGGTTGTCTAGGAACGTGGTTTCATGTTTCCTTGAAGAAAAAGTCTGGTGGTGGCAAGTGAAGTTTGGAGTAAAGGTTGCTATGTATGGAGATTTTTTATGTCTTTACGCCTAATTAAAGGGCATGAAATTGATATAAAAAGAATAAAATTCACTCGAATTATTCAAACAGGGCAGATATCGACCTGTTTCGCAGTGTAAAAATGAGCCAATGCTGAAACGAAAAAAAACTTGGGATGATACACTCTGCTACTTAATAAAATACTTATGAGCATTTAATGAATACCGTTAAGTGCCTAAATAGAAATAATTAATACATAGGTTCAAAAACAACAGCTTTAAAAGCTAGTTACCTGAATATTTCCAAATAGTTTTAGGATCAATACGTGCAATATTTGTTGTCGACGTTCAATGGTATTTTGTCCAAGTTAATTTGAGATATGCCCGTAGCGCTATGCAAGCCTAGTGTGCAGTTTGTAGCCACTGAAGCACGCGGCGAGCAAGCGGTTAAGTGCTGTCTACAGCGCGATACAGCTCGTCAGCTGAGCCTTCATGAATAAAACAATACTTTACGTGTCGCGAAAACCTGCTCACACCACCCTTTACCATCAATGTGGAGTTTCCGACAAGCTGGTAATTTATACATGACAACTATGCCGGGCGAAAGGTCGAGTTCTCTCCTTATTATAGGCTAAGGCTTTTGTGTTTATATTAAGTGATTCATACCAGTTAAACTTCATATATAGAAGCCGATACCCCAATATTAGATCCATAGTGTTGTAATTTTATATTATATGCTCCGAAACTGCCAAAACATTGGAATCATACGGAAAGGATTTTTTTAAGCGTAAATTCTTGGCACCCCGATTTGCGTAGTAGCTAAGTACTTAGATTTTTATGGATCGGGTCTCAGGCTTGATTTCCACAGAACAGGTACGGATATTCGTTTAAGTATTATTCGTTCTTTAAACACACCCAACTAAGGATAGACCAACGTTATTTCAAAATAATAATTATTTAGAAGCCGGAATGTTGTTTTAGTATGGACGTGGAACATCCGATTGGTTCCAGAATTCAATTACGAAATCTATTTTCACGCAACTTTATAGTGTACCACGCAGAGTCATCTTTAATCAAATTCCGTCATCAAATTGATACGGCAAAGCGCGCAGAATACCAAACTGCATAGTTACATTTCGAATTGTATGCAATATAAACTTGGTATTTATTTGTAGGGTAACATAACAGACATATTTTATATTCAATAACTATTTATTTACCTAACTGACAAGTCGAAATATGATCGAAAAATGTATTTACCTGTGATAATTTCAGCTACGTCTACCATCTAAGAATCACTAATACTTATGTCCAACGTAAGAGTCTTCCTTGCTGGCGGCGCACTCGCCTGGACACTTAATTTTGTGACCGACGCGACGCGAAACCACTACTGCTTCTCTGTGTTTGGTAAATAAATCTTATTCTCGTGGTCTGTTGCCTTTCGACACCCTTACGAGTAAATTTTCTCTAAAATTGTCTTTAAAGAATCGAGTTCTTGAATTTATTTGTTTTCTTGTTTATTTCCTATCGGTTCTTTCAACTGACGCTATTTCCTACTCAATGCATTTTCTATCCTTACTATCCTTTCTATCTTTTAGCTCTCAGCTTAGCATTAAAAAGGGCTAATATTTTTCCTTTATTCGTCTTTGTCGGCGCAGGATGTTAAAAGAATAGCGCTACTCTATCTCTTCGTGCCGTAGGAAGGAACTAAGAGATATTTTATCTTAATTTAAATCTAAAATTCTGTGTTAACTCGAACACAATTCACTTAACAAGTCGTTTAATTCACTTAATTTATAAATTTTCGATTTAATAAATGTTCTTTTTTATATAATAAGGTAATATAGAACTAGTGCGTTACGACCATAATAAAGAGGTTCGTTTCTGCACACTTAACATTCGACTAACGGCAGCGTCCCAAAAGTGTTTTGGAGCTATAGTGTTTTTTCTTGTAAGTGATTATTTATTGACTTACTTTTGATGAACCGTGACTACAAAAATACAATGTACATTATAAGAACAATGTAGGTTGTTTTATGGCATCCATAAGTATACTAAAGAACACAAAGAGTATCTAAATGATGGCATCTAATCTTGAAACTGCGCAACGGCTCTTGTTTCAAAATGACCCCCAAAATATGACAGCAATTAAACTTTTAATAGATTTCTCATTGGATTCGGTCGTTTTGCATACAGTATGTAAATATATTCAAAAGCGTGCTTAAACCCAGTTAGCCTCGTAGAAGGTTCTGTTCGTAGTCAGCACATTTTAATGGAGCTCGCGGCACGACTCGCCGCCGCCCTGTTACTCGACGCGGGGCATGGCGGGTCACAATCGTTCAAGTCTGTGTCTACGTACATTGTGGATCACGTCGGCATTCTGCTCCACTCTCTTTGACTCTGTAGTGTTTCGAAGAAATCTTTCTTACGAACCATCTCGCTTTGAATTGTAAAGCAATCTTGAATGTTGTTGAGAGATATTATAAATTCAGATCATGTTTACAACGATATAATGGCTTACGGGATCTGCGGTCTGGATAACCCTATTTCCCTTAACGTTATGCCGCCGCTGCCGACACGGAAATAGCTGACGGTTTTGGGTTACTATTGGTTATAAGCAAATCGTTAATCTTCGCCATTGTTATCATTACTCGACTATGTAATGATTTTTAATTATTTTAAACTTAATATTAACCACTAAAATTTATAACTATTATATGAGTTTTACAGAATTTTGAACAACTATTAAACTTAATGCAACAAGAACAATCAGTAAAGTTTGAAAACCTAAACATTTGTTGTATTGTTGGTGCTACGTAGTCGACAAAGTTTAAGCAATTTATCAAAACTACACATTTACTTTAAAACTTATACCTGCTTCATTTATTTTGAACCTTACCTTAAATGAATCAAGGTAGCATGGTTCATTATTCTGTATTCCCATGAAGTCCTGTAAATATACTATATAATACTTATGGAATCTGATGGATTTCTGTATCCGTAGAGCAGACATGGGGATTAAGACTTTCCGCTTGTGACTCTTTGTGGCAGTCTTGTCAGATGCAAGTACAATATGTTTAGATGTGTCACATTTGAAACAATAATATAATTTTCTGAAATCATTTTCGGAACTTGTACTGTGTCTTCTCTATATATTGAAGAGTAGCTGTAAGCTGCAGCTGCATTTTATGCTAATAGTGTATTATAAATGTTGTTACTTTAAATAAATAAGAACAAGAAATAAGTGCCTTCTTGAGCCTTAGTGGTTTAATAACTTCAATTCAATTCCATATTTTGGCAAATGACTCAATCGTAGCGATCGCTTAGTCAAAGTAATATATTTTTGCAATCGCTCAGTGGAAAGGCCTTTTAGCTGACTTACGATTTCCTGTCCAAAACCAATGAAATATTGTAACGTATTTCGTACATATGTGTCGACGAGTGATTGATCTAAAAATATGTCCTTGATCATGTCGAATGTTTTGCCATACTTTGAGAATGGCTGTAAGAGGTAGCCCTTTTGATAGTAGCCCATGTGTAATAAAAAATGGCGTTTCTAAAATTACTAAACTATTTCCTGTTTCTCATAACAAAAGTCATTTGTCCAAGTCCATATAAATATGCAGCAGTTAAGGGCATGACATTCGCAGATGGTTTTAAAACAAACAGTTTTTGAGCTCGACAGTTTTTCACGTAGCGGGTGTTTCTGGCACTCCGTTTAATTGGAGAGATACCTCTATACGTATTTTTTCTTTAACGCAAAGCCACCTTTGTAGATTTGATATCTGTCAGGAAAAGATAGCCCATACAATGCGACAGATCGTTAAGTTTTATTTTTTATATTTAATATAAACGAAGTGTTTTTAATTCAGAGTGATTGGCGATTTAGGTAAGCTTAGTTTTAAATAAAAGTTCGATTCGAACATCACTCATTTATTTTAAATTGTTTTTTGTATTCGAACATAATACTTACGCTTAAAAAAATTGAGGTCGACTTCCAGGCTACCGTATCTACAGTAGCGATTGAAGATCGTTTCTTTATGAGGTCACGAGAAATACTATAAATAATAACTAGGACTAAATAAAGGAATATTAATGGTCATCTATTTTATGTAAAGCTCTCTGTCTGTTTTGATCAAGGTACACAGTATTGGGAATATACTGTTCTGTTCTCTATGTAGGATGTAATTGAAATCGTGTACCATAAAGTAAACAGCAATTTTTGTTGGTGAGCATTGATCTAATGAAATACCTTCCGATTGTT
This sequence comes from Abrostola triplasia, assembly GCA_946251915.1. Lineage (NCBI taxonomy): Eukaryota > Metazoa > Arthropoda > Insecta > Lepidoptera > Noctuidae > Abrostola > Abrostola triplasia. Next base: position 7,734,053 of record OX276428.1, on the reverse strand, counting down.
GGCATTTCTTCAGTACGAGCGAACCCGTTTTATTGCACTGTAAACTAGTTGTTTGAAAACGCTTGCGTACCAGAATGCTAAGTGTTTGAATATTTTGTTTTGATTCGATTCTCTGTTGTTTTTCTTCGGTGTACCTACTTTGAAACTGTTGAGTTAAAGGCACGTTTATGACAGGCGTAGAAAAGAGCTCTATACCCAACAGTGGGTGGAGTTAGGCTGCTGTTGATGATGATGTGATGCGAAGCATATTTTACACCTCACCAGTATATTATTGTAGGTATCATCATCATCAGCCGGAAGACCTCCTCTGCTGAACAAAGGCCTCCCCCTTAGAACTTATTATTGTATAGTACCTACCTACTAAATACAGCTGGTGATAAAATACTAATTTACTACATATATATATAATATCAAAGATTGTTTATTAAACCTAAATATTAATAATATTATATATATGAATGGAAATAAAGCTTATTAAGCCTGTGTCGTAGGTTCAAAAACAAAAAGTACAGCTTTTAAACTGTCAAAATAAATATTAAAGTCCATTATTTCGTACCGATGTTGGACGTAAGAAAAACAGAGTACCGCCTCGTCGGGCGTAGTTTACAACTTGTCAGTCTAGGGAGACACGTTATCAAATAAAGCTCGTAATCGATTGGCAACCTTTAGCTATGTCCATAATATTTGTACATAACAGCGCGGCATTTTAGATATAAGATGCCAACTTGAAAGATGTACGGATAAAACATGTGTAATTTATGATCATAGAAACCCTTATTCCATTATTTTGTGATGTCTAACGTGCAGTTACGATAAACTTGCGTGAACTTAGACTCCTGCAAGAGAATCGGGTGTAGGTAGTAATTAAGACAAGTTGTACGGTGATGAACTGATGACATTTGTAAATAATAAATACTTATGTATGTAATTGGTAAAGAGTGCGGCTACCAAAACAAAATACCTAGTTCTTATAATCTTCCTGTTACATGACCAATGACCAATTGACCATCGATGATAGCGAGGATAGCGACTGGGATGTAGGTATAAGGCATAGGTTCTTAGATTTTATAAGTCGCGGAGGCACCACCCACTACTTGAGCCCCACAATGTAGTAATGTCCAAAAGTTAATTACTGTTTCCAAATTTCAAGTACATATAAATATTATTCTTCCTTGATAAAAATATACTATCATTTACCGTATTTAAATTTCGCCGTGAAGCTGACAGGCAGATCTATATTACAGATTATTAATTGGTTGGGGAAGTACTTCTAAGTAAGAAAATGTTTCTTCGTATATAAATTTGTTATTCCTAAAGTAGTTCTGAGAAATTGGGGTTCATAAGAATGTAGAACAAAACGTTTGGAATCATTTACCTTATTTGTATATTTTATCTTGTTAGAGATATAGAATATATATGTTAAGAACTAGAAGTAGGTAACGTTTGGTAAAGTCTCGCTTACTCAGAGATCAACTATGCAGCACACAATGCACCTTACTGTTTAACAATAGAGAAACTTGACAGCCTAATACTCCAGGTCACGGATGCAAAGGCGCCAGCTCAACTGGGTACGAGTTTACGAGCACACATAAAGTGTTCAATATTTAGTGGGTTCTAACATTTTAAGGGGCGTGGCCTAGCAGATACGTTTAACATGATCATCTCCTTTACTCGTCTTCAAAGAACATACTTATTGTAATTGTATTTCGATGAATTTGCATATTCATCATTACTTAATATTATAAATGTGAAAGTAACTCTGTCTGTCCGTCTGTCAGTTACTCCTGCAAGACTAAACCGCTGAACGGATTTTGTTGAAATTTGCCATGTATAAAGTTTATGACACGAGAAAGGACATAGGCACTTAGCACGGGCGAAACCGAAGGCAAAAGCTAGTTTTTACTAAATAGGAAAGTTTATAGATAGACAGAACAATATAATTCGTTCATCGCGCCGAAACCGAACTTCCTGCTACCGCCTCGCACTTACTGCAGGTATCTGACTAATTTAAATGATCTCACTTAGATCGGTGAGATTGTAAAGCCTTGTATTGCGATACTGCTTATTTGTCTACACTGAATTAGTCTAATATTGTAGCGAAATTAAATAGAGTCCATAAATATGACACAAATAAAACTGTTTTATATTTACTTCATTTATTATGCATACTGTGGCTCTTTGTAACCGGGCAAAGGGTCAGAAAAGAGCGATTACTAAGAATCTCTTTGGTCTCTTTGATGAACATACTTTTCTTGTTTTCAAAAGACTTCAAATTACAGTACCTATTCGTAACCGAATTTGAGGTTTTTGTCTGAACTGCTAAGAACTTGTAACCACTGGTTTGTTAAAGGAAAATAATAGGAAATCTTTCTGATTTACTGATACCGATTGTCTAATATAGCAACAATCGTTATTGTTGCTATAAGGAATTAAGGATACATGATCAATAATGGTCTTTCTAACTTGAATATTAGATATATTTTAAGACGAATTAGTTTTGATTTAATAAAACTTTGGTATACATTAAAAATAACCTACAAATTTAATAGCAGGAGAAGTAGACAGACACTTTTTGAGAAAGACTGTTATAACTTCATAAGCCTCAGGGGTGAGCCTCCCGGCATTTAACGGGAAAATTCAGAATTGTATTGCTTCTGGGTATTTCTTTATGAAAAATTTGCTTGTCTGTCGAGTTTGTGCCCATGAAAGCAAACCTGTGGTAACAATAAACTATTAATGTTACATGCAGATAATAATAATAACAGCCTATAACTATTCCACTGCAGGGCAAAGGCCTCTTCTCGTATAGTGAAGGATTGAAGATTGATCACCACGTCATCTCACTGCAGATTATTTATTTGTATCAAAAATAGAAGGGATAACACTAAGGGTGGCGATAACTTCTAGCAAGTTCTCCAGGACACTATTCTCCTATACGAGGGTCAAACTGAAAGTTCTTAGAAAATCAAAAACTGATTACATTAGCCAGTTATTAGTTTTATTATATCTTTTCAAAATATTGTCCATTCACGTCAATACACCGCTGCATGCGATGGAACTACTGGGAAAAGCACTTTGCCCACTCGTCTTTAGGGTTCTCTTCAATGGCATCGCGATACGCAGCCACCGCTTCTTCAGCATTCATAAACCGCTTTCCTTTAAGTTTTTCTTTAATTTTTGGAAATAAATAAAAATCACAAGGGGCGAGGTCGGGGCTATACGGCGGGTGACCCAGTAATTCAACGTTTGATGTCGCCAAATAGTCGATCGTTCGCTTAGCGGTGTGCGACGAGGCGTTGTCGTGGTGAAGGAGGATCCTACTGCGAGGTCGTTTCTCTCGAACTTTTTCCAAGACAAGTGGCAAACAATTGGTAGTGTACCATTCTGCAGAAACTGTTTTTTGATCCTCTAACACAATTGTTGCGAAATGACCTATCCTTCCAAAGAACGAGGCCACCATTTTTTTTCCCGCACTTCGATCTCTCTTCACTTTAGTTGGCAACCTCTCGAAAGGAAACACCCACTGAGCAGATTGTCTTTTGGTTTCAGGATCATAACAGTAAATCCAGCTTTCGTCACCTGTTAGTATGTCGAACACAGCATTTGAGTCACCTCCGTTAAATCTTTCAATTATTTTACGGCACCAATCCACACGATGGAGTTTTTGAGCCTCAGTCAAATTATGAGGTATCCACCGGGCGCAAAGCTTCCTGACTGCTAAATGTTCGTGGAGGATTTTGTGCACTTGACTCATACCGATGCCTAAGCTTGTCCGAATCTGCTGATAGGTCACTCTTTTGTCAGTCTCTATCATACGCCGCACAACACAGATGTTATCTTCAGTCGTCGCCGTAGAAGGCCGTCCCTCACGTAAATCATCAGTGAGATTAGTGCGACCACGTTTAAACTCATTAAACCAGTTGTAAACTGTCGCACGAGATGGGGCTTCATCGTGAAAGGCCAATCGTAGTCTATCATAACTTTCTTGTTGACTTAAATGACATCGAAAGTCATAAAAAATCATTGCACGAAAATTTTCTCGTGTTAAATTCATGTTGACGTGACACAGACAATTTTCAATTTGCCGCCAAATCGTAAAACAATTGACAAATTAGTGAAATATATACTCAGTAATATTGGCAAAGAGTTCTATTTTCAAATTTTAGAATTATTTTTTTATTATATTGTTTATAAGTGGCCAGTTCTAAGAACTTTCAGTTTGACCCTCGTATACCGTACATACGTACCTGGATCATAAATTTTAATTCGTGACCAACAAGCTCCCTCCGCTCGTAAGGTCAAATGAAACTAAATAAGCTCTTTTAGCACCTCCAAAGTGACCGGTTTATGTAAAAAGAAAGTGACATTTATCCTAATCGAAGGAACTTTGTAAAGAGTCGTCCCACCTAGCAATTTTGGGTTCTGTTTTTCCTAATGACAAAGTAAAAGGACCCGACTTTTTGTAGTTTGATATGGCCGTAGGTTTGTTAAATATAGATTTTATGTAAAATACATTCTTGTTAGGCTGCCGAGCGAGTGCTTGTGGAAACATACGATTATTTCGTATTCGGCTGTAAAGACCCGTTGTCTTTGCAGCGCGGCTCGGCGGCGAGCACCAACCAAAACGGAATTTCCATTATTTTCTTTTGATCTCGTTTTTGCCTTTTATGTCAATGGTATTCATGTTGGTACATAGTTTTAGAAGTTGTACGTCTGCTAACCCAAAGTTATTTCTAAAGTAATGGAAGCTATGCCTATAACACTTTTCTACTCTTTCACCATAAGTCGGATATTGACAGTTGGTAACAATAATTGATTGATTAAGCAAGAACTACAGTATCCACTTAGTTTTAGTACAGGGTTCACATCCAAGTTTAGGTGTCGACTCAAACCCAACTGCGTATGAATGGGGCAATTTTAAAGTAATTAGTTTATTTTCAGTCATTCTGAACCACAATACACCAAATAAATTATCGTGCCCGATATGGTAAGCTCGTCTTTGATTACATGTTATTATATTGTCATATTAGTCACATGTAACTAAGCTGTAGCTGTGTACAGTTGTAAGTACCTCTCTGCTTAACTAGATGGAGAATACAGGCCTTATATACGATGTATATAACTAATATCCTTAGGGTTTATATGTAAAATCATATTTAGGTAGTCTCTTATCCGAAAATGTGATGGAATGAGTATCTAATACATAATTATGATTATATTCTATAACTGTACCTCAGTATAATATATTTTAAGAGAGTAGTCACATTCTTTTCTCTCAAGAAATATTAGATAAAAAGGTCAGTAGGCCAGGACAGTACCGGCATCCTTTTAATCCGGTCTAAGACCCCGTGATTCTACCAGTAAAATGTTTATAAATCCATCAGCATTTGTATCCACATATAATCGGTTATATAAAATGTGAGCTCCAATATTTATGGCTGTATTGATATGTAAGTAAACTAGTATGCTCTTGTCCCTTTATACCTTCCCATCGAAGGAACCCTTAAAAGCTTTTAGGGTTTTCTTGACCGCCCCAAGTAGATGTTGACGTAATTTATTTTATGAGTTTTAGTAAAAGTTTGTCGTAAAGAAAGTTTAGTGTGGTACGAATTTAAGTTGATTCTCATGTTCAGAAACAAATACACAACGAATGGCAACGGATACTGCTATAATAATAATAATGCATAGTCATTTTAATAAAAGTCGCAGACTGCTATTGGCCGTTTATTAATATTTCCGTACAGTAAACAATATTACAATTAATTCGTTTTAGACAGACTTCATTAGTTACGTAATATAATATAGAATACGTAATGTAAACATAATATCTTATTCTCAATACAAAGCGAACTAAACAAGAAGATTATAAGGAAGTGTATGCTCGACGCGCGACGTCTTGAAAATCTAATCATATTGAATAAACAACAGCCTATATTATTTTTTGCCGGACATGCTTTGTACGGAACAAACCGGGGATTAATATCGGTCACCATATATACAATAACTCCCGACCAAAGATTTTGTTTGGATATTTCAATACTTCGAGGCTTTGTAGTTATGATTGTTACTTGTACGTACCAACCTATTTCAAATAGTACGTATTTATGCATTAGCTGATACACTTACGGTCATTTGCTATTTCCGCAACACAGCTCCTTTCTAGTTCATTAACGTGGCTTTTTGGAATTTTAGTCATTAATACGTTCTATTTTTTTGTTCGTTATGATCTCACTTATCCACTTTAGCTCCTACAAAAATGAAGTTAATTATCATAAAAATATAAGTTTAGAATGTGGCTAAAAATAGGCAACCCTATTTCTTTCCGACGGAATCATGAGAGACCATTAAGGGATTACTTCAAGTGGATGGGCAGCATCTGTACCTATTCTAAAAATATTCTGTTGAAAAGATTTCGGTTTCTTATAGCCGTACACGACTAACAATACATTGTCTAGTCCCTATCCTATCCTTATAACATAGTTATAATTAATTATTTATTTACTAGGTACCTACTTACCTAAGTCGCTACATTTTTTTTTTTTTTTTAGAAAAAAACGTCGCCCCACACTAAGAATTTCTCCTGTATCGTAGGTGCGTTTCACAAACATGAAATATTCACATACACAAACACCCAGACTCGGGACAAACATCTGTGGTTCGCACAAAGTTTTGCCCCGTGCGGGAATCGAACCCGCAACCCTTAGCGCAGCAGTCCAATCGCTTAGCCACTGCGCTAATCAGGTCGTCGAATATATTGAATATATTGATCTATTTTCTCCCAGCGATGAGTAAACCCTTACTTTCAGATCGTTGTAAAGGAACCGATCTATTATGCCAAGTTACTGTGCCCTTTCAATCTTAGTCCAAGTGAAAACAATAGCTGGATGTTAATGAAATAGTTCATGCAATCTCTACGCTGTAAATACTTATAGTATATTAAATTCTCATCGCTACTCGGTAACCGTTATTGAGATATTATATTGGTACTAGCATTCGTCGTCAATCAAATAACCAAGATTCATTTATACCAGAGATTACCCAACCAGGACGTGAGATAAAGTAATCATCTTTGTATACAATATTGATGGGATACTAAAGTCCATGCGATGCAGCTTCGTAACGGCGCTAAATAGGATTCTATACATCGAAATTTTCCGTATATTCACATAATAAGTTATTCATAAAGCTCTCAATGTGCGTCGGTGACGTCGCCGACCCGGTGTATTATATTCGGAGGCTGCAATTTACATAATGGAGTTCCTATGAGAACTTGTAAAGTCTTTTTTATGTCAGAGATAATATTAGATCTCGAATACCCTCGGGGTATTAATCGAATGATCCTTGCATTGTGTAGGCAATTTAATAAGCTCACTTTTTCATATAATACCAGCTTTCGATGTCTCATTAAAAATAATAAAATATTACTATTCTGTTTTGTGATATCTACTTGAAGTTGTTCTAGATCTGTATATTCTTTATACCTTGGGAATAAAAACGCATTAAAATATGTGTTAATAAAACTTGAAACAAATATTTTTACGGATACTCTTTTAAATCGTTGTATTATAGTAATTTAATATTCTTAAACTCCTCATAAAACAGCGTGGTCGTATTCGTTAGGGTAATTAGATCAGGTGGCGATGATCGGAAGATAGATTAATGCGTCTCAAAGTACTGCAGGTGTAACGAATGGATAGAATCAACGTTGTTGCGCCTCAAGACATGTAACAACAAGCAGGCGCCACTGGACTTCCAATCTCCACGGATACTGAAAACAGACGTTTTTAGTAATATCTTAAGCTTTATTAGAATCTTCGATGTTCAATGAATAATTCAAAATGTATTTAGAACAATGCTCGTAATAAACAGCGTTCATTAAATTTGAATACCTACGCAACTAAATGATTCTGTCCAGATTTCCGCCAAATTCTATTATTATAATGTAACGTAAGCAATGTGGGTTTTTATTTATACAAACTTTTAAACAGCAGTTTTGAACTAATCTAAGATGTGTAATAAATATAATACCTGTGTATAGCATCGGTGCTATATTTAGTCATTGGTAGGTACTTACTGGTTGTGCCTCGTTTAGTCATCTCGTTTTCAGCTAGAGTGCTTTTCAGATTTTTTCAGGTGCGGTAAAGGTGGTCACGTACATTATTCATGACAAAGGGTTCTAATAAGTGTCACTACGTTAACAACTGTTGTTAAAAACCTCAAAGGCACCGAGTCAAACAAATTTGCTCCAGTTAGGTGTTGCTTATGCTATCATCACGTGAATTATTAAGGTTTGCAATCTCGCTAACAAAACATCTGGCGGAATAATTTTAGATTCTCCGTACATATTTTCGTAAAAGTATAATAAGAAAGACGTCCATTAATTTATCTAGTAGACTATAATATTATCTACACGTCAAAGGTTTGGAGTGAAACATCCGTATCTTATCTAAGGGATGTCCAATAGAATGGTGTCATCATTGTGTTGACGGCATTGTATGTCAGTTGCGTTTCAATCGCGAACGAGACATCGGAGGACAGCGAAAACTTGCGACTTGTTTATTTTCTAAATGAACATTATTCATATAAAAATAAAGTATCTAGTTTAATAAATAAGTAAGTCAATTGTACTTGCACAATGCCTTAATTTTTTAGATACAAGAATTATAATGTATATCATTGTTATTATAAAACAAGAAAACGTCGTCTAATAGCACATAACGTTTATTTATATATTATGTAACCTAATTATGAGTTATCATCTTTTGCTCACGATAATCTTTCTGGGTTTGTTCTTGCATATTTTTCAAAAATTTCTCTTGACTTGGTAGAGCGTAAATATTACGCCGAATAAAATGTAAATGAGTACGAAGCTGCTTTATTTTGTATTTAACCTAATAAGGTATATAAGTAATTTTGAATACCTACACGCATAAGTACATAGAAGTTAACCGTAAATAGATTATGAGTTTACAACAAATACACAGCACAAAGTTAAAGTCACATTTTGACCTCTTCTTTCATACATTTAATTTTACCATATTAACACACTTCGCACATTTTAAGCTTAAAAAGATTTTTTGGTCTTGAAATATGCGCATCGTAATCTCTACGCCACTCATTTCAAAACCTACGTTCTAATTTAATATTCTTAATATTCCAGGTGTTAGAGTAATTTGCGCATAAAGTAGCAGCTTCTAAGTGTAGTATGTGTTAGCGGCATGTATAGTTGTTATTCAGCCTATTGAATAGTGTCGATGTAGCGGCCTCGCGACAACTTCTCTACTATCTGTTTCGTTTCCCGCCTCCGAGACAATTTAACTTGACAACGTGGACTCTACAACAAAAGCTGCGCGCTCTATTTAGCGCTCAGCCTCTGCCAATGGGGGAACCGTTCATGTTAAACGCTTTTCTAACGCTGAAGTTAACATAGTTTCGGTTAAATTTAAACTAAATTATACCTCATATTGCGGCAAGAGTAATTAAATGAATTTGTGTCTTCGTATGGACAATTTTTTTCCATTAAGTACCTTTATCTGTTTATATTTATGATATTTTATTCAAACCTTTTTAATTTGAAAGTATACTTATATATTTTTCAACTAAAACTAGAACATGACGTTAGAATGAAATTGGGCAATACAAACATTCAAATAAACATTTATTCGGAGTTAAGCGACAAAAAGGAAGTCCAAACACCCTTAATCGTGCAAATACGTACGACATTCGAGTGAGACGTTACGTCGACGTTACCGTGTGATGTGGAGGAATATTTGTAAGCGTTCTTTGTGTGATCGGGAACGAGTGTAAACACGGGTGCGCGGCGCGGCGGCGTGCTACGCGGGGAGGGTCCGCGGCACTCGGGCGGCCGCCGCCGCGCGCTCCGCCCGCACCATGTCGGTGCGCGTAGACCATCGCGATCGCGACCGCTTTTCGAGACATTCTTCCCGCGCTTCCGTCGATCTCGCTTTTCCGAGCAGTTCGACACGAGACCACTCTTTCCGTTCGGTCCATTCGGCACGCGTGCCGCGAGCAGCCAGCGATGATTTGATGGTGCCTGTGCGCACGCTACGATCGGCTTCGTGTCGCGTAGCTCCCGGAGCGCCCCATCGCCTGCGCCGCCACCACTCCTCGGCAGCAGAGTGCGACCGCGCACGCCGCTCTCGCCGCCACACGCTCGAGCTCCCCAACAGCCGAGGCCCGAGCGTCCGCAGCCGGTCACCGGAGCCGCCGCCGCCGCCGCCTGAGCCTGAAGTCCCGCCCGAAGACGCTGGGAAGGAGGCTCGGAGGCGCCGCGTCGTGGCGGCCGTCGCAGCCTCGTTCTTCGCGCTGGCGCTGGCGTCAGTCCTCGTGGTGGTGGTGACGCTGACTCACAGCTCTGTGCTTCGCGCACACAACCAAACGGCCAAGTACTACACGTTCTCCGTGCCGCCGCACCATCCTCTCAGTGAGCCCCGTTCATGTTGCCCCACCGTCGCCCCTCCCGCTTCGCATGCGACTGTCTCCGACCCTGAGTGCCAGGGGCTGCGAACGTCGCCGAGGCGGCTCGACTGCTCACCACCGCCACCATATGCGGTATATAATATTGTCAATATACACATAAACAACTGAGCTAGGGTCCAAGATGACAATATGCCGAGCATTATTGACTTATCATCTGACGCCTGCTTTACTTATGTCCACTGTCCAAAATTTGTAAAAACTGACTTACTTTCGTCAGAAGTTTTGGACAGAAGATGAGAGTATTAATGCGTTAGTTGTTTCGAACGATATTGCTGGCTTTTGTCAAATTAGGCCCTAGTACATACAGGCCACACATGCTACGCACGTTCGCAACCCCGTTTCTGCATGATTAGTTACTGTATAATATAGATGTCACGTGTTTGTGATGGTTAATGTTACGGATATTATTTTACTATAAAGTGACTAGTTATAATATACCTTATATTAAGTTTTTGTATTTAAGGATTACGTACGTAAAAACAATTAGCGTCATTAACATAAGATGCAGTGACTTGATGAAATTCATCATCGGAAACTACAGATTTTAAAGTTAAAGTAAGGACTAAGGTTTCTCTTTTACGATTTGTAAAAGAAAACATTGGACGTTTAAGGGGACGCAAGTTCGACCGTACGTCTCCTATGATACTTAAAAATGTCCGGCGCACCCTGTGTCAATTAGCTCATACCGAAAAGAAGAAGAATAAAACAGTATCAACAAAATTTGAAAAAAGATACGTTTATCTAAAATAAGTGCACAAAAATTAATTAAGGAAAATACTTAAAACTAATATTGAATTTTGGTGCCTAGTTAAACACTACTAAAACAGGCGTAATTGAGGATTCTAGGTGAATAACGTTCCCAATATTTCACGTCATTAATCCCATTACATGACCAACATTCATCTTACGACTTACATCGAATCTCTGAACCCAAGTGACCGAAATACTTTGAGTGCTGTTGAAGTGGCCGATGGCGTTTACTTGAGGCTTTTCCATACTCATAACCGAGAACATCACTCTGTTTAACTCTACGACGATAATCTGATACTTTATTACCATAAGGCGGTCCTGAAAAGGCTTAATGCTTTAAAGCGCCTTTGAATTTTGACTCTTGTCCCTATGTTAAGCTGCTAAAAGATCAGGTTCCCTTTTGCCTTTCGAAGAATTCGATCTTTACCCATCGATTTTTATTTTCCTATAAGAAAATGCTTGTAAGGTCTTTTTAAAACATCATTTAATGTGGCTTTCGCATACATAAGCGGCAATAACAATATTCTCTTGAAAGCTTTATATCTTTTCTTTTTATAAAACGTTTTGATTTCCTCTTGCGGAGAGTAAACCACCCTATTAGACAAAGTGGAATTCATAGGATTATTCTTCGTGAAACAATTTTAACCGTAAAATAAAAAGCGAATGCCTTGTTTCTCTAATAATCTGATTTCTCAGTAGGTATTGTTATTTAGGTTGAGAATGTATGATTAAGGGTTAGAGAGATTTTGGTATATTCAAATATTTATATTAAAGCTAATTTCTTTCTGAAATATGTCTACCCAACTAAAGCTTGTAGTTTAGTTTTATCCGTATCTACGTTAGGTATATTCTGCGACTCAATCATGATTATTATTCGACCGTAAACTTTCGGGGAATACATCACTCATGTCAAAACTTATTATAAGGTAAATAGGTCACCAATTGAGGTACCTTGCGTAACTTACGACTTCTTCTCATGTTTCGCAAATCATCGCGTGATTTTTTTGGATATTGGGATTATTGAGAATGTTTAGTAGGCGTCTTTGGAATACTAAATTGTTCTCTATAGCTAATAATCCCATTAATTTTCCTACAATCTAAATTTAACCGTAGTTTATATTGAGTAGACGGCGTCAACTAAATAAAACTAGTTGCGTTTTATGCTTATAGAGATACATACTGAACGCGTAAACAAATCTTAGTTCTTTGGGTTATGTGCCAATTCTGGAAAATATAATAATTTTACGTCTATATTAAACTGTGCATATACTCACAGTACGTATCGCTCAACAATACGTCAGAAGCACAAAATATACTCAAATACTGTTTCTTGTAATATGAAAGGAAACTTATAAAAATACTTCTAAATGCAAATCGAATTGGATCCAAATATTCTGTCATTCTTGTCAATGAAGACACCTAAAATGAAATTCTCTTTATTATTAAAAGAGTTTCCGTTTTATGACATACCAGATGTAAACGTATAAAATAATGTTTATAATATAAACTGCCTTGCATGAACATCGTCTACATTGATTGCGGATGTGGTAATTTTTATTATTCGTGTATCTGACCACATTATGTATACGGCAATAGGCACATTATTTTTTGCGGAAATTTATACATCCTAGTAAATTAACAATGAACGTGACGTTATCGGAAGGCGAGCTTAATTTTAATGCTGGTATTGACTATTTGAACGGGTATTATGATGAAGGTTATAATAAGATACAATAACAAATAAATACGCCTCAAAAACAACCTTTCTTGAGCAAAATTAATGTCGAAATCTAACGAAGCTTTATCTAGAAGGAAATCAACATGAACTGAAATAGCTCCTCAGGAGACATACTAACTACTAGGAAATTGTATCTTACCTTTATTTGAAAAAAATGTGTATCTGCTTAAATTATTCACAAAATGTAGATATTTATACGTATAGATACCCAAATTACCTATACTTAGGTACTTTAAATTTGTTTCCCATACATTTGGCGTGTGTTTGAACTGCATTATGATTCCCACCGTTCCCCGTCAGCAGTCATAATTTCTGAATCGTCGCGAAGCTCGTAAATCTGTTATTGACGTGTAAAAGAGCATTAGAACATTTATTTGCTGAACGAATGGTTTGACTTGCGTGAATGTTATGTTGGAGACACCTTTTCTGTCAGGTAAAATTGGTGGTTAGTGGAAAATGTTAACTGCGATGTGCCGATGTTTACGAAATGATAGACACCACCATTATTACAACATAATACAAAAGTTCAGAAGCTGACAAGTGAACTAATTTTTAAGAATTGTTGTCTCTAATTCTCTTCTAAACACTCCTGTATTATGGGTTCATTTAACAGCCATAATATTACATTGAGAAACAATCAGCCTCTGAACAAATATCTTTAGACTACAATTATATCAATCCCGTATAGAAATTGAGTCGATCACGTAACTTTGCCAACTTATCAATTCCTGCAGTAGTAGACTAATCAATTAGAATGAGCTTACTATACATTTATGCCTTTTTCTGATTCAGTTAATTGTACCTATCTATAAAAAATCACCGCATCCAAAGCCATGACTTCAATGAGTACTACCATGAAGTCAAGGGACGGTTTCAATTGTCTTTTTCATTCATAGACTACAGAAATCGACTTTGAACTTTTCACAAATCGAATTCTAGTGCAGCGTAATATATGAAAATGTCTGAATCAGCTAAACCAAAATAAGAGCACGTTATTGCATGACGTCCAGTCTACGAGTATTGAGAGTTTCCAATAATAACTGAAGTGTTCTGTGCGGTTGTGGACTCTGCCTGGCTACTCTGTCAATGCGATGCAAGCTAAATATTCACGATACTAAAACAACAAATATCTAAGTTAAACACTGTACAGAATGAGAATCTGATCGGACTCTACGATCCTATACTGATGGTTAGTAATACCTATTACTAGGTTACATCAGTCTTTTTACAGATTCTACAAGGTATATTACATAATAAAGAACGTTAATATAATAAATGTGATTATAACATTGGAGTTGGATAGAATTTTTGAGATAATGAATTCTCGGCGGCAGATAATTTATCTTATTCAAAATATTTCATGAGATAACGTAAAATGTTAATTAATAAATGGGCCTATAACGTGTACATATTTAATTCATAATAGCAAACCAATATTTCCTCGCACGGGCTGTTGAACTGGGCCCTAAGGTAGGTACGTTTATTTTACATTACAAAATCTCAAATTCTTAGCAAGTTGTTGGAATGTTTTGGGAGAGTTCGACATTTTTGCTCTGGGTAAAGAAAATTCTTCTTTTGTTGTTTGGAAACCATTAGAACAAAAGCAAATTTAAATTAAGGAGATAAATTTATATTCCACGTAGTAAAACAAACTAAATTATTTCCATATAAGTTTCATTGTAATTCGAATCAATTTTACTCCGAGAGATACATATATAAATCTAATATCGATACAAGGAACCCTTTAAACATTACGTGACAGGTTTCGTGTATTTTAATGATTGTGTTCTAATTCCGAGCACAAGAAAAGGTGCTTCTTTAAATTAAGAGTCTCGACGATAGAGTCGTCGCAATGGTTTTCTCCCCACTGCCTTAGTATTAATCTCCTGATCCGAAACGAACGGTTTTTATCAGAAATCCTTTAATGGACGAGTATCTAGCTAATAGGTAAGCTTCGCAATTATAATAGTGATGTTGTTATGATCCAATTATCCTTTTTCTAAGAAATAGTGCCCGCTTTAATGCTATTAAATTGCTCTTTGTGTTATAAATAAACTAAAAGTTTAACATTATTCGCAACGAGTCGGAGCAATTAGAAATAAAGATCAAAAGAGAACTTACGCTACGTAACGGTATAAACTAAATTTTTACTAACTATTGTGATTTAACTACACTATGAATTTTATATGTTTGAAAATGCATATCACTCTTTTAAAGTGATGAATAGGGGTTTAGAAATATATTGTCAAAGTCACAGCAGAGTACGGTAAGGTAGCACAAAACCCTCCAAAAATGTAACAAAGAAAAAGGTTTACAATCAATATCATCTTTAAAATTTTCTTTTCCCACATAATAACTTCAGAATAGCAGTTCCCTTCTTTACGCTTTTTACAAATCATAAAGGGCAAAGGCGAAGCAAAAGGTTTAAATACTCACCCAGCGTGCCGTAGGCATCGGCTTCAAGATTAATTATAACTTCAAGTTGTTTGTGAATATTTCATTAGATCATATCAAACACATAATATATCCGTGTTCATAATCCAGGAGTAACTTTAAGCCCAGAATAAGTCCAATTATGTTTGAAATTTTTTCAAGAAAACAATAATTTTTAAGAATACATTATAGGAGTGAATGATAAAGTAGAAATGCGGGCAATTCACCCTCCGAGTTTATATTGAGACAAACATTTACTTTATGATTCTCCGATAAAAATAAGTAGATGGCTCTAGCTGATTTACAACAGTTTTTGTTTGCCCCCAATCGAGTAAGATCGAGAAAAATATTTAGATAGTATATAAGTAAATCTACTCGTTGCCACTACGTTTTCTATTTAAGATAAAGAATTAATCGCTGTTAGAGCTTAACGTAATTTATTTTATAATTATATTGGTAGTTAAAAATATGATAATCAAATTATTATTTTTTAATTATATTTATTTAAGAACCTAAAATGATAATGATACGGTCTAATTATTTTCTTTGATCTTCACCGATTTTATCATCGGGGTACCTACTAAAAGTATTATTTGGCCCTTTTGTTTAATAATTTTTTTACAGAACACTTTAAAATACTTGTTTATAAAATTTAATAAATATGTTTGAGATGGAAAGGAGTTTATAAATTAATCAAGTCTGACACTCGAGTTTAGTAGAGCGCGCTGATGGCCCGTCTACCGGATTCATGCGAAACTTTTTACTGAAAAGCACTAACAAGCAACCAGTGAGGCGAGGAAAGTAGACACTAGTGAGCCACGGCACTCATAGATTCATAGGTGCCTATACACATAGTGAATATGGAACTTTTTTAATTTCACGCTTGATTCGAAAACTTCCACGCGACTGAGAGGAGCGGATGCCAAGAACTCGACGTGGTGTCACTCAACACACGTTCATGGACCAATGATTTGCGTCATTCCAAAACATTACTTTTATTATATTGCCACGTTTATTTCAACCAAACAATTAAAATTGAACATGGGGAGAATAGATTGTGCCGGTTCACTGAACTGTATCAAAATTATTAAGGGTAAGTTTTTCCAACGCTCACTTAAGGTCTTATACCAAAAACTCGTATAATAAACATCAAAAGAACCCTCTGCTATCTATATTGAGAAATTTAATTTCATAAACAATTTTCGGAGTAAGTAATGGCTAAGTTTAGTTTATAGTTAGTTTATTCTGCTATGTTTTGGCAATGTTAAAGTAATGTTAGGCAATCCTTCTTTTGTACGATCGACGAAATCAGGGTTTAACGGATGTCTCAAACTATTACGTTTTAGATAAATTAAATTTTCTTTTCTTTTTCTGTTGTAATTCTCTTTTATCTTCACCGATATTATCATCGAGGCAATACAAGTATTTTTTGACCCTTGTTATATTTTATCAGAACACTTTAATATACTTCTTTATAAAATTTAATAAAACAAATAAATATTTATATTTTTGGGAGCTCTAAAAAATTTACGTCATATAATTTAATAGGTTCTAAATAATAAGCCATTCACAGGATAATAATATCCGTGCGGTGGTAAAACCAAAAGCACAGTTAGTTTATTTAATTAACAAATGTTTAACCCAAACATTGTAATCCTAACCTTTGTTTTAAATTTAATATAAGTAAAAATAACTAAACCGTATTTGCTCTTAGTTTCACGTGGACGAGAATGAAAAATTTTGATTAATTAAGAACACGAAGTTGTACTATGCTTAAATAAAAACTGCTTTGTTACAGTGTAATGAAACCCACACCAAAATGAACAAACACTAGAGTAAATGCAGCTTGCATCCTGCTACGTACGTTCAGAATTAATAGATATAGCCGTCTAATTCGAACTGGGTCATGTTTGCAGCACAAGTATTATGGAAATGTAGCAACATACAAAGAACTAAGCTTTCAGTTTATAGCGAGGGGTGCGACTCTACGTTGTTCTATATTCGATTAGGACCGCAACCCACTGGCGTAACTTGATGCGTTCCACACGCCGCAGCTGCGAGTGCCTCCACCTTTGACGCGCTTTTACTTGACACGAGCTAAAACATAGTAGTTCTAAACTATTTTACATGCTCCCGTAAGTAGTCACTTATAATTTGTGATGAATGTTCTTTGAAGAGTAGACGCGAATTATGCGTTGGTGATGGGATTAAGCCCCTTTATTTATAATATACGGCTGCTTTTCTCTAATGTTTTAGTTAGCACTTGAATTATATGAAGTGACCACTGGACTATCTAAAACTTGCGATAAAAAAATGTTAAGATGGGTAATATTTTTTACCCCACGTGGCACAGCATAGTTTACGAAAACATTTTCAATTTCGTTTGGCTTCTTAAAATTGGTGAGCTTATAGATTTAGCAACAAGCTCATTAACACGTAGGTACTACCAATAATAAATGAAAAGTCTAATGTTCTGCTAAAACGGTTTTACTGTAGAACATGATGTACAAATCGCCGCTGGTGTCGCGACGCGTCGACGCCAGCGCATAAAAGCGCGACATTATATTAATTCCCGCGGCGTAAATCGCACGTGTATGATGTCATTAATGGGCCGAACATACAAAGGCAAGGCGATCATAACGCTACGTAACATATCCCACAACATAGGTGTGTTCTTTATAATCGATATAGTGTGATCGAGCACGGCGCCTCATCTATCAGTGTCGACTCGTTTACGGCAACCATGTGGAAACAAAGCAACTGTCAAACGAAGAATAGTCAATGTTTTGTAGAAGAATTAACTTTTACGGGCGTATAAATTGGTGGCTTTAATATCTACGTTATTTGTGAAGCAACAGGGTTAGTAACACAGAATATAGTGCCTACGACGCCCCGGTTTTATTTATGGCTCACGTTTTTGTAAAAAAAACAACCTTTGCAAATGAAACAGGATTTAGCTGCAATATTGTTTTTAGTTCCACGTTCAGCAGTGGAGGACTATTGGATAACATCGAGCTTTTTTCGAATTTCAATCTCTAAAACCTAAAATCTTCAACAACCTAACGTAATCTAAATTAGGTCCTATATTTTTCCAACTATCATCTCCAACACGCAAACTTTTAAGAAGTTATTCATATTAGGACAGGTCAAAGTACCGAGAATCAATTTAGCTGGAGTTAACAATAGCGGGGAGCAATTTTATGAGGCACTTGTTGATAGCGACATTTAAGCCGGCTTTGGCTCAACGAATATTGTACCTACGTCCCTAATACATGCTAATACCCTAATGCCGGGATTTTAGTTATGCGCCTTCTCTTTTGTGAATTTGCTTAAATTAAACTGCGCCAAATGGGATAGATAACACGAAATACAACAGAACGAACTGTAAACACCGTTTTTAGAAACGGAAATTGCGTTTTAACACTGTTTCGAAAAATTCTCGAATGCATTAAGTATATTGTATACCTACACCTCGAGTCTAGACTGAAGATACTAACTAGGTACTTATTTAACAGAAGGGTGTGGTTACATACACAACATCACGCCTGTATTCCCCGAAGGGGTAGGCAGAGGTGCACATATAGTACACCCACAATTCGCCAGTTATGTTTTTAGGTCCCAATGTAATAGGGGGCTAGCCTATTGCCATCAACCGGGCACAAATCCAGACTCCGTGTTGCCACTGAGAATTACCTAATGGAAAAACCCAGTTACACTTTGCCGGACCCGGGATTCGAACCCAGGACCTCGTGCTCAGCAGTCGCGCTGTAGTAGTATGTAGTAGTAGAGATAAGTATTTTTTTGAAACATTGCTTTCTTATTGGTCATTGGATACATTCACTCCCTAAGGACAAAGATTGGCATGCCAATTAATATAATGATTACTGATTTTTTGAGGTTACAATTTGTGGGCATCAAATTACGGAGTAAATTAGTTATGTACCGCAGGTATATCTTTTCTTCTTGTTGTTTATTCTCGAACCAGATACCTTATGTCTTTATAGTAAAATATGAGATTGATACGAGGAGGAGTAAGCAATAATGGAAAAAAGTAAAAGCGTATTATCTGCGATGACGACGCTGTATCAAGACTGTTGGGTCGTGTTCAGGAAAAAGGCACTTTAAGACTCCCTTCATGTTATATTTATCATCGTTCTCATTATGTTAAGATAACATCATAATACTTTGTCATACAAGATTCTATATACGAAATAAAAAAAATTTGACTGAATTTTATGTTACGTTATATATTATTACAATACCTAAATATGTATAAATAGCAGAAGTAAATAACCAAGGGATTGTCTACAAAACATTACGCGTGAAAACACCTAAAAATTAAGTAATATAACATTCTATCTGAAATGAAAGTCTAACGCCGAGGGCTTACATTGATGGCAAAGTGTCGAAAAAAGCTTCTTGCAAAAAGTTTAATGACACTCATAATACCTAAAGAGCACTTAGTATTTTGTCAACGCAAATTGTAATGAAGAATTTGTGTAGGCCGAGTGACCCTCGTGTTAGTCTAAATTCAATCTAATTATCACGCCGACGCGACGTGGCTCCCTCAGCATACATTTATGTACTCGCGTGTACACACGACAAAGGCGACTTCAAAGGGTTCTCGTTCGTACGGAAACGTAGGTGCGGTCACTTATAGTATATTTAACTAAAGGGGTGGTCATTCAACACTTAATGCACTTGCAATATTTTACTAACACGTTTAACATACTGTTAGTGGCTTTTATTCTCTGTGAGAAAAAAGGACTTTGTACTGACAGTCGCGCATTAAAAGGCTGGTATCATTATTTATACAACAGCTTTTCCTATGATTTATGTCTTGTAATAGGGTGAGTCAGCGATGTTAAGGAAAATAGATCCCAGCCGTCCTTTTATACGGACTCGATGTTAAACATTATCTGTGATTGTAGTTCGCCGCAAATACTGACAGAAACACGTAGACAGGCAACAAGTGGCTTCCCAACTCAGCACTCATTCAATATAACGCAATTTGTTATAACCAGATATTATGCCAACATTTTTTATTTTAGCACAACAAGCACTTGAAGTTTTACTATAAGTAATATTTATTTTATCTTTATCAAACTTTTTCACCTTGTGGATACAAAACCAATTCAGCAACTAATTTGCATGTATTTTCCATAAGTTGTAGGTATTCTCAACACCTAGTCTAGTTGTGTCTCTTTGTTGGCGCACGTCAAACAACTTGCCAATAAATTGCTTACTAAGTTTGACCCACGTAAACTCAAATGTTCAGATCAGGAGCCAGCTAATAAAGGTAGTTTGAGACGGCTGTAACCAGAGTTTTACAAGACATACATAATTAATCAGCAACTTCTTAGAATAGTTCGCCTGCTGTATCATCATTGACATTTCCATGCAATTTGATTCAATTTGAAAGACTAATAGACAAATAGGATTCACAATTCTACTCTGTGGTTAGACAGTACAATAAAATTGGTTGGCAGCCCAACTTTCTTTACTGGCATCGTCCAATTAATCTACAAACTAAAATTTATGCGAAAATAAAAGCGAGAGAAGTCTGTTCTATATATTCTGTACCAGATATCTGTATGCACCCGTTAGTTGTAATAATCAGTAGGTAATCATTAATATCTATGTTTATTTCAACAACTGGATTTCGATAAATATTTAAAAGAGAGTATTACATGCCATACAGAGTACCTATCGGAAAAGAAAGAATAGAATGATTCAATAATAACGCCTTTTTATAAAATTATAAATTTCACCCTTCTCTTATTTGGTTGAACGTCTACCTTTGTCAAGCTCTCATTTAAACACCCAAGTAAGGGCTGTGCTCAAATTTAATTTAAATTAGCTTCAAACAAACTAGAAGCGTAATTATGTTATCCGTTTTCGTCGAAATTGTTGAAGAGTAAGTTTATAAGGTTTTCTATGAATCAGTTCACAACAAGACTATTTTTAATTACGCCGGTCTATACCAGCAGTGTCTGAGAAAATAAATGTTACGCAATTTGTAGATGTACAGTGTCGTATGTTACTGTTAGAGATGACGCTGGAGTCAGATGGTGGCGGCAATATAAAACCAGACACTGAGTTTAATGGAGCTGAGCTAGAATACATCTAGATTACGATGCTGAGAATTATTTGTAACCACAAAATTTAGATATAGAAGCAAATATTAATTGCTATTAGTACTACTCGGCATTTATCTAGACTATAAACTTTAATATTCCAGAGTAGTACGAGAAATTATTATAACATGCATGCACGTAGACGTGGCGGGCAGTAAAACAGAGAAGATGTTTATCGTTTGGGGCGCCGTAATATGTCATATATCATGTATTATAAACATAGTAGCTATGCAAACATTTATAGGTAATGTTTTTCAACATTATTTCGTTTTTAACATGTGATTCTAGTCAAATAGACTTGGTTTTGCTTTTAAATCATGGGTTGACAGTAATTTTTGTAGATGGCTTATAAGACGTAATAATTATTTAATAATTAAAATTGAAAACAGTGAAATTGAAATCGAAATCTGGAAAGTACCGTATATGCTCTTATTGCTCACCTCTGTAACGATAAATGACGTGAAAGCTTTTTAAAAGCTGTAACAACATCAAATGGAATTGAAGTCTATAACGTGTGTTTCGAGAAATGCAAGAAAAGCATTTACTCAAATGAAAATTTTAGTGAATTTAGAAGTTGTATTTCAGTGATTTTGTTTACTTATTACTTTATCACGAGATACCCATGGACGTGAGTGCAAGCTATGTTGACGGAATGAGTGTTCTCTGAATATGAAATATATGTAAGTAACATCACATAGAATATCTTATTATACGAATACGTGCGAAAAATAACTTGTGGAAAGTGCATACCACGTATACCACACACGTAGGGGTAAAGAAACTATAGTACATCGAGACAGCTTAATAGAAGTAATACCTCCTACTCATAGGTATATGTAGGTATACATAACTTCACTGATAAATAGACTTATGGTCTTCAGTGGTCAATGGTTTTAGTATTATTTGTTACAATGACTATATTCCTAAAACAGACCTTTAAATATAAAAAGCAAAAAAACCTACAAATGAGATTCGGTATGATATGTGGTTAGATTAATCATAAAACTTCCATGTATAGGTATATAGTATAATTTAACATTTAAACTTCTTTTTTACAAATTATTTTTTTGTTTAATTAGTGGAAGCCATTCAAATTTGATATATCTATGGAGTTCAGTATTGTGTGAAATAACTGATACAACATTTTGTTCATCAAATTAATTGATTTCTGATTGTTTTTAAAACAGACTTCGCTAAAGCTTGCGCGTTCGATCCACGCACCCGACAAATATTTATTAGGCCTACCGGCTAACAATAAATGTGTTTGTGTATCCGTAGCCCTTTTCAACAAATGTAATCAAATTACGTAGAACGTAAAAAATACACACGCACACATGTTAACCTTATTACATATCCATAGAAGAAAAGGGTTACTGAGTATTTACTGATTTCAAAACACGACAACAATTACGTTTGCTTTTGAACCGTGTGTGGGTTAACCAAATTATTTCAAGTTGTCCGCTAATTTAATTGCTTAAAATTTAAATCTGAGTTGTTCACTTTTGAACTCCTAAGAAAAGGTACATATACCATGATCCTAATAATAATAGCAATAGTCTACTGAAGTAGATACATATATTTAAAAATCTTGGATGGTTTTAGAACAGTAAATATAAGCATCCACTTTTCCGATAAAAGTCTTTTTAAATAAAATATACTGATAATACGATACCATATATCAGCTTCAGTTGAGTCTTAAGCTCACAAGATTATATGATATTGCTTTATGGGAAAGTTACTTTGCGCTGGACTGGTACTCTTGCAATCCATTTAGCACTTAGGTGTCGAGCCAGATTGAAGAGTAGTCGCTGTATATAAATGCCATACCAACTATAGTTCCTAGAACTTTTTAAAAAATACGTTAACGTTGTTATATTTAGTAACAGCTATCTGCTCATAAGCTTGCGTAAGCGATTATTTTACTAAATTGTGCATCTTAACGATGAGAAATAGGAAGGACTTACTTTCAACACTAAGAAATCACAGTAAGTGTTTAAAATACCATTTAGCTGTGAAAAATCAATTGTTTGAAAGGCTATGCCGTCATAATAAGCAGGTCTCGCTAAGGGACTGCCTCCGCTCCCACAACGGAATGAAGATTATTAATTACTAACAGTAAATTATCGCTGCTTCATTATTCAACCTTAACTCTTTGCAAAACTCATTGCTTCACGGCTCGTCAGATTCGGGGTTTTGGAAAAACGAAACTGTACCAGCCAAGGCTAACTAAAAGCCTTTAAGGAACATTTTTGCTGATGAACTATTAAATATTGCCAAGGGACGGTTAACGGAAATTGGAATAAATTCAATCAAATTGTATCTCCTTTTATTCTCTGTAAAAGATTTCGTAAATAGACTTTATACTTGTAACGTAGAATAGATATCATTTTATTATATAGCGATAACATCTAAAAGTAATGCTTTTAGAGCGAAAGAGTCTGATACCGTTATATAATGAGTGCTGAAAGAAAAGCATAAGCCTCGTCTTTTTTAAATAGGTCAGGAAATCCTTATAACAAGATGCTGTATTTTGTATTTTACATGGAAAAACATGCTATGCTATGATACACTTGGACAGGAACATCAGGCTTATAAAGTTTAAAGCTTCTATTACTAGCCTTTACTTGAACTGAACTGCTCTCGTTCCTTCTTCTAGTACGACGCTTTTGCTCAGCTGTAATATAGAATACATGTCGGTATTATTTTATGCTAGACATTCAAGCTTAACGTGATTCGTATGTATTCGTTGAGATCTTTAAGTTTAAGAGACATTAAAGTGATGTTTGGCCTTCTTGGTCCGAAAATAGATTTTGATTCTACAAAACGGATGAAAGAAACAAATCTAACTAATATCTAGCTGTGCATAGACAAAACTTGAAATAAAAGCATCATCTTGTAATGTTGGCCTTGATAAACTGTTTCGGAATATACATATACTTCCTTATTTTTTATATTAAGTGAAGGAACCTTAAAAAGAAATCGCTGTAATCGTAACCATACCGTGGCACGTACCCACGGTTTAACCTTTTAAATTGGTTATTATGTGGGATAGTGGTAATGGGCTCAAAAAGCGACCTAATGTTTTTTTTCTGACATTTGCTAAATTACTAGAGATTTACTTTGCTTTGTTCCGTACGTTTGTGTAACATATCAACTCGAATCTCAGTTTCCGCGTACTATGCAATTGGCATTGCCATATTTCGTTATTAAATTATAGAATGAGTGTGTTCTTTTTGTAATTTTGGTAGATTTATCCTTATTTGATCTCGTCTTCATTTATATCTATTGTAAATCTAGGCTATGAAATTCCTATTAGGTATAGTTTTAAATAATCGGCAAATTAAAATAACAGATTCCATAATGAATCTATTAACAAATTGCGTCCACGACTCTTGACAAAGCTTGAGCCTTGTTTCGTGTAATTGAAGGGGACACGCCCGTAACAATCTTCAAACTTCTGTTAAAATATTGTTGGGAAGTGACTCGGCTAAGCGGCAAACAACCTCTTAACAAATTATCTATACACGTTCATACATAAGGAAGTGCCAAGTTACTCTCAGTTCAAAACCATTTAATCTGTAGAGCTACTTACCTACTGTGCTTTATTAAGCTTCTTTAAAGTAATGGCACCTACTTAGATATTTCTTCTTGAAATTTTCTTCGGCTGGATGACTGTTTTCCTTTTGTTTATAATATAAAATGTGTTATTACCGGCAGACTCAAATTATTTTTTTCTGTATGAAGAAGGCGGAAATCCTTCTTTTTCCTTTAGGAGCTTTTGTCAGTGAAGCAATTTTCATACCTGCCTCTATAGCTTTATACTTACTATCTATACAAAACAACCTGCCATTTCACTTATAATATTTAGGTGAAGTCACCAATTCCTGTAACGCAGCTTACAAACTTTTTTTTAACGTGAGTGAAATGCGTTACGCATTCCCCGCCGCTGGGAGGCGACGGGGATATGTGGGACTCTCCCCCGTGAACCCAATAAGATCCACAGGGGCAGCTTACAAACTTAGCTCAAGAACTATAACTTCAATTTATAGATACATTCAACGTTTTTAATGTCAATATTTTTTTATTTATTAGTGTTTTATTATCACGGCGCCATATTCAAATTTCCACCATATAAAATCCTTCGATCATGAGTTTATTGATCACCATAATAAATTATTACGTCTTTGTCTCCGTCCATTCGTAATTAATTGCACCATTACACACATGTCTCTTTGAAACAATGTGCTGACGGAGGAAGGGACCTTTTTATATACCCCGGGTGTTGAATGGCTGACTGTGAGAGAGTTCTCGGCAGAAGTCAGGACACTCAAAGACATATTGAAGTTAACCCTTTGTCTCCAAAACTAAACGAATCGAATCCGTTACAAAATTCTGTGTCGGAATCGCTCACTAAAAGGTAGATGCTAAGTCTAAAAGCCCTATTTTTAGATTAAGATATTCAGAAACATATTTAAAATTCCGAATACATCGCAATCAACAACGCATCGATAACTCTATCAGAAAATGGAAAAAGCCATATAAAAGGCTTTCATCTCCGTTAAAAAGAATGGCATGTATCGGTTTTTTGGGAAAGGGTATAGTTACTACTACGTTACTCTCGTGATATGTAACGATTTTAACAAATGAATCCCTTGCGAGACATTCCCTGTTTACGACCATTTCTTACAGTTTAGTTGAGAAAGTCGTTAAATGCATTTTATTTACGTTCTTCCCATGCCATAATGTCCACTACATCCCAATATGTGTCTTCAATAATGTATATATCATTTCCTTCATATTGAAATTCTTCACTTATGTAGTTTTTTTTTGTACTTATCTTAATAAGTACAAAAAAAATTACCTCTTCTCTAATGTTTTTGAACTAAGGATCAATATCAATATCTGTAATATTGGTTGTTAGGTATTTCCTGTGTTTAATCATCGCGTTCAATACATTTTGTATGATACATGTTATATGGCCTCAGGGGTCAATAGGATTATTTTATGATTAAACCTGTTCCACTAAAAACCTTGGACGATAATATAATTCCTGTTAGAAAATGACTCCTTGGTAGGTTTAAGTTTTGCTATATTATTATTATGATTATATTATAATTTATTAGCGACCGCTAAATCGAAGGGCCTAACGGTCGCTGATCGCTACTGTTGAGTATGAGGTCGTGAGTTCGGATCCTGTGTTAAAGGTTATTGGATTTTTCCACTACCTCTCAGTTGCAGCAAAGTGTCTGTATTTGCCCCCGGTTGATGGCAATAGGGTCGCTCCTAACACATTGGGACTTATAACATAACTGATGTACTATACTTCTACCTACCCCTTTACCCCTGCGAATAATGATATACGCAGAAAATGGTAATAGATTCAGCAGGGTTTGAAAAATAAGTTATTAATAAACATTGATTGATGACTATCGTTCTTATAATTTCTAACAATTTATGAACATTTCGCCGTTCATGCCTGACGACGTCTCAATTTTTACTTGGTCTTTTTATAATAGTTTTTTATTACAATAAAAAAATGCTCTGAAGTACTAACCAAATTGAAATACATGAAACAAAGTTTGTGCGGCGAATTTAGCAAGTCCCTTTTGGTATATTTATGTACACTCGTAAAGAGAGCTTCAAACGAATTGAAGAGAGTTCTTTTATTTGCTCAACATGTTAATGAACTGATGTATTTGTTCTTTATTTTAATAAGACTGCCTCGTTGGTCTAATAGTTACGAAGTGACTCGTGACTGGAAGGTCTCGTGTTCGATTCTTGGGTAGCGTTATCGTCTTAAACAAGTAAAATCTCAGAAATGTTTTATTAACATAAATTTTATGTTATAGTATTTTGTGTGTGACAAAATTTTGCATTTAATCAAGATATTAATAGTAATTGAAAAATCCGAAAGAAAATATAACCTATGAAAATGTCGCGTCACATTTCAATTATTATGGTACAGCGCTTAGATTTTATATATTGCTAGTTATATTTGAAATGAGTTGGACGATCATCGAGGCGTTCAAGCAATATATTGAGAACGTTATTGTGTTAAAAATGTCATCAAATACACCTAAACGTACCTATTTCTATACTTGAAATGAGCATCAAGTTTAGATGGTTCTTCGAAGTGACGGCATTTTTGCCTATTACGTTAAGGCCGCGTTAAGGCCGCAAATTCGAAGAAGCATTTATTTATTTAAGAAGCAGCCATGAGAAACTTTCTGTTTATTGATACACAAAGGCATTTATTTAAGGATCCTGTAGAGCCCCTGGCAGACCTCCAGCAAGGTGGACTGATGATGTTGTTGCTGTACAGGGAAAGACCTGGATGCAAAAGGCCCAAAATAGGAATCAGTGGCGTTTAGGGGAGGAGGCTTATGCCCAGCAGTGGGCCATTTAAAAGCTGATGATGATGATGAAGGCATTTATCTGAATTACAAGCAAAATTGACAATTGAAACAGTAGATACCTAAATTAGTTTTTTTTAAATTGTTTCGAAACATTTATATCTCGAAAAAAAAAGTTTAGTACCATACCAACATAATTACTTTACGAAATTAGGATACTCCTTGATTAAAGTGGCATGTAACCGACAGTATCAGTATTTACTATCGGCAACAAAATGCTATGAAGATATTTCGTCTGATCCCGAACCATAATTCTACAAATATCTTCTATAAATAATTAGTGAGATATCAGTTTACCTGTCTAGTGGAACACTTTAGATAACATGGGTTCGAAGGTAAACTTCTCTCTGAAATAAAATCCCTCACGCCCATAGAACCTTCCAAAACCAAACCCGAAGATAACAAAGTTTTAATTATTATTCGAAATGAGTTTTGGAAATCACCGGATTGATTTCTCTTGTTAAGTTGTCTCATAATTTATTACTGACAATATTGACCTGGTTTAAAGTTACCCCGCATCCCTTCACTGAGCTATAATATAATCCGCTTGATATCTTTACCTATCGCTGAAAAACAAACCACTGGAACACAACCGCTAAACGTCGGCGCTTAAAGCACTTTATTACTGTCTGGGGGTTGTCTCGACTGTTGGCATTGATATAAAACCGCGTTGATTTAAGGCAATATAATTCAAGCCATTTAGAGCGCTTACCAAAAAGGATATTTAATAGCCCAGTGAACGAAATTCGATTGTAATTGAATGTATTTGTTAATCATTTTTAAACTCTATTTATACAAACTTTAAATGTGCCAAATCTTACACCCCTTCACTGCACACAAAATTTTGTGAAAGGGAAAAAGGGAAAGGGAAATTTCTCATATTAATAGATTGGAGACAATATATACCACATATGAATTCATGTGTACCTGTACATAATAACTATAGCGCAACATAAAGTATGTAGGTGTAGAGTGGTGCCGAAATGTACACCTAATTTTCACCAGACAGAGGGGAATAGCGCTTATATTAAATACACTAAGGTGTTGACTGATAGCTGTTCTTACATCGATACAACTTAGAACCTTCGATTCTACAGAACTTCGTATCATCCTGTCTAGTTAACCGTTGTTTAGCAATACATTAACGAGCCGTGATCGAGGTCTAATCTAATCGTCGATATAACCCTATACTATTTTACTCAAAATGGATGCAGATAATGCCCGCGTTTGGCCACTGGCATATGATCCAAGCTGCGGGCTTGTTATGTACCGAGGTCGCGTTGTTATGAAACAACGAGCAGGTAATTCAGTTCAGTTTGTGACTCGTTACTGTGTGGACGCGTACAGTGGCTTTTGCTGGATGATATTTGCTTTTATTTGTGATTGGCTACTTGGTGTGAACGGCATTTCTCGCTTGCTCCTGCGGTGTTTATATGGACAGTTCCCGCCTATTGGGACGGACTAGAGTGAGGTGAAGATATTTTTGACCATCTCTCCAGTAGTGGCTCCGCCCGGATTTGAACCTACGACGCCGTGATTCGCAGCCGGCGCGCTCCCCTCCGCGCTACCGAGGTTAGTCATCTCAGTCTTCAAAACAAGCGGCCGCACTCAGCGCGCCCCTCTACACTACCGACTGCCGCGCGCCGTGCGTCTACGTCACCGCCTGACTCATCGCATAACTAGCGCCTGCGCAACTGTCACGAGCAACTGTTCCTTTCTCCGCTTGTTATTAT
Organism: Abrostola triplasia; assembly: GCA_946251915.1. NCBI lineage: Eukaryota > Metazoa > Arthropoda > Insecta > Lepidoptera > Noctuidae > Abrostola > Abrostola triplasia. Next base: position 7,704,349 of record OX276428.1, on the reverse strand, counting down.
TTTCATCTAGGCGTTAAAACATGTTCAATCCAAAACGTACGCCGCCAAAATCTACGCTGAGGCATGAGCACTCCATCTCTGATCCCGACTTAGTCAGCCGTCAGTCTCAGGATATCAAGGACTTAAATGTTACGCTTCGTAAGCGAAAACGATCCGATTGCGGACATGATGCAACAATTGGGGATATTAAAGATGATCTCCAGAAATATTCATCGAAACAAGAAGAGATGCGGGAAATGCTCGCTGATATAAAAATGAGCCTAGATAATAAGCTCACTATTATAAGTGACAGCATTACGTCAATAAGGTGTGATCTGGAAAGCTACATGATTAAGAATAAAGAGGAAATGGAGCGTCTACGCTCTGAAAACGCTGTATTGAAGGAAAAGGTCACAAAATTGTCAGATGAAGTTGCAGAAGTAAAAGTTTCAGCCCAGCTAATTTCAGATCAATACGATGACTACCAACAACGCCTCAACAACTTAAATGTGCGAGCCATTACCGCGAATTGCGACGTCGTCAAAGCTCTTGAAACAAAAATTGATATGTTGGAGCAGCAGAGCAGACAATGCAACATGGAAATAGCAAATGTTCCTGAGAGGCGCGGCGAAAATTTACTGTCACTGATAGAAGGCATCGGCAAACAAATAAAACATCCAATAACCCGAGAAGATATCATGTCAGTACATAGGGTGCCACATGCTGCAGTTAGTGATAGGCCTAAGAATATAATTGCAACCCTCCGGACCCGTACACTTAGAGACAATGTAATTAGTGCGTGCCGTATGAAAAAGGGCTTCACTTCAGTTGATCTTGGCATATCTGGTACATCTCATGCTGTATATATCAACGAGCATTTGACGCTTCAGAAAAAAAGGTTATTGCGCGAAACTCGGGAGGTCGCTAAGAAGCATAGCTACAAATACGTATGGGTGAAGCATGCTACTATCCTCGTAAGACAATCGGACACTTCGCCTACTATAGCAATCAAATGTCCGAATGATATTCTTAAAATCAAACCATGCTCAGAAAGTAACAAATAAGTGTAAAGTTTAAGTAACTCTTACTCATATTTACTCTAAACTGTAATGGCTAATCAAACTAATAAGTACGATTTTAGTATTTATTATCAAAATACTAGAGGCATTCGTACTAAAATGAATACTCTTTATATGAGCATACTTTCCAATAGTTATGATGTAATTGTCTTAACTGAGACATGGCTAATACCTGGTATAAACAATAGCGAGTTCATTGATGACCGCTACATGGTTTTTAGGTGCGATAGAGATAGGAGTCGAACCAATAAATGTGATGGCGGGGGTGTACTCGTCGCTGTCTTAAGAAAATTCAACGCCATTTGTATTCCAGCAACGCATGTTGGACTGATGGACAAGCATCTTGAACAATTGGTTGTAAAAATACCCAGTACTAATAATTCTACGGCAACTATAATATGTGCAGCTTATATACCCAACAACCAACCACTTGAAGTTTACCACATATACTTTGAGTACATCGATCACTTAATTAGTTCTTGTCATAATAATAATGTTGTTCTACTGGGAGACTTTAACGTCCCTACTGCACAATGGGTTCAACTGAATCCTAGCCACGAGTATCTGACCTGCTTAGGTGATACCCCGATATGTAATCGCTTAAAGGAATTTATTATTATAAATGATTTTAGACAATTTAACAATTTAGTTAACTCAAAGTGCCGCGTACTTGACCTTCTTTTGTGTAACACAATGTGCTCAATTTGTAAGCCCAGCCAAGACTTATTACCTGCTGATAACCACCATCCTCCATTCTACGCTTTGTTATCATTAAATATTAATATCGCATTATTAAAATATAAATATCCCTTAAAACCTAATTATTATAAGGCTGACTATAGTGTCGTTAATAATGAAATCAGCAAAATTGACTGGGAGAGTACACTTGCAGATAAAAATCTTGATGACTGCGTAGAGACTTTCTATAATATAATATATGGTATTATAAAAGAGTCCATACCCATATCTAAACCCAAAAATACAAATTTTCCTAGTTGGTTCTCTAAACCTCTAATTCACATTTCTAAGAACAAAAATAGGGCTTGGACTAAATGGAAGAAGTATAGGAACGTCAGCGATTACGAGATATTTTCTTTGTTCAGAGAGCGTTTTCAAAGGGAAAGTACTAATTGCTTCCGTAAATACATTAAAGGTGTTGAAGACGGGATCGCTAAAAATATAAAGAATTTTTGGGTATATATGGCAAACCGTCGAGGCAGGTCGGGAATACCTTCCTGTATGTTCTATAAGGGTGACACTACTAGCAACCCAGTTAAAATATGTAATTTATTTTCTAAATATTTTGAGTCAGTCTACGAGCCCACCAGTTTGACAGTTGATTGGAGATCGGCACCTCAAATATCTCATAGTGCTGTCTGTATGGATACATTATATTTTGATCCTGAAGTTGTACGCAGACACCTTAAGATTTTGGACATAAACAAAGGACCTGGGCCAGATGGTATTCCACCATTTTTCCTAAAACACACTGCCAACACAATGTTTGTACCACTGACCCTCATGTTCAACAAGAGCATCCAATGCGGTATGTTTCCTACTACATGGAAAAAGGCCAATTTAATTCCGGTATACAAGGGTGGCTCAAGACAGGACGTCGAAAATTATAGACCAATTTCGATCTTATGCGTTATTGCGAAAGTATACGAGAAGCTTGTTCATCAGACCATCTATCCTGTCATTCGTAACAATTTAATTCCGGAACAACATGGATTTGTGAAAAATAAATCCACCGTTACAAACTTAATTATATTTATTAACCATCTCTTTACTAACATGGACAACGGTAATCAGACTGATACGGTTTACACTGATTTCCGAAAAGCGTTTGACAGGGTAGATCATGCGATCCTACTGAACAAAATTGCTTTTAATGGTATTAGGGGAAATCTGTTACGTTGGTTCCATTCTTACATAAGTAATCGCAATCAAACTGTGGTCACAGGCGGATATTATGCTGATCGTGCAATCTTGGCTACTTCTGGCGTTCCTCAAGGCTCCATTCTCGGGCCTCTTTTGTTTACTATATACATAAACGACATTAAGGAGTGCTTTCAGCATAGTAACTTTTTGTTGTACGCCGATGATCTCAAAATTTATAGGACTATCAGAACACCAAATGATTGTAACCTTCTTCAAGAAGATCTAAATAGATTATCGAAATATTGTACAGACAATAAACTAGAGTTGAGCATTCCCAAATGTAAGTACATGAATTTCACCAAAAAGAGGAATGTGATTTTATATAATTATACGTTATGTAACGAAACACTGACAAATGAACTAAACATCTGTGACTTGGGAATAATCTTGGATAGTAAATTGCATCTAAACTTGCATGTTGATAAAATTGTATCGAAGGCATTTCAAATGTACAATTTTGTTGCGAGAGCCGCATCAGACTTTAAAAAACCTTACACTTACCTGTATCTCTTCAACTCTCTAGTTCGTCCGCAGCTTGAGTATGGTTGCTTGATTTGGGACCCATACTATCTCAAGTATGATAACGCGATTGAACGAGTTCAGCGTAAGTATCTAAAATATATGGGGTACAAATGTCGTCTGGAGCGTCTCTCGTACAAGGATGTACTTTCGAAATATAAAATTCTAACGTTGCATAACAGACGCCAGTTGCTGCAGGCAATGATGCTGCATGGTCTCATACATAATAGAGTTGACAGTATTGAATTGGTTAATAAATTGTTTTATATTGTACCACGAACAGTTTTCAGACGGGAGGCGCGCCCTTACCCGGTTTTTGCTACAACTTCTTGTCGCACCAACGCCGGTGAGAGAGCGCCTCTTCAAAAACTTGTTAAGACATTTAATAATAACTTTAATCATATAGATATATTTGCATTAAATAAAAATGCCTTTAGAAATAAAATCATTGAGCACTTAGTTTTAAATTGTAATCCATGTTAATATCATTCACTTTTCACATTTATGTTATATACTTTTTTACTTGTTTATTTACTTTTTTTTTTTTTTTTTTGGTCTTTTACATTTTAGTGTTTTAATTTTTAGTATCTTTCTTTTTGATAAATTACTGTTATTCTTAGTCCAGCTTCCATACCGTAACGATAGCTGATAGTAATCTGTGGAAATGTTATGGATTGTACACTTAACATAATAAGTACAAACAAATTCCTGTGTATTACATAGTGTATAATTGTTTGTTTCCTGAATAAAATAAAATAAAATAAATAAAATAATTAATACGAGCTTATTAGAAAACCGCTATTAACTTTGCTCCTTAACGCGTTTTCATTAGGTGGATTACTTTAGGTACCTATAGTTGATAATGTGGAGGCGTAGGACGTAGGTATTATAAGATTATGATATTGCCCAAATTCTTGCAACGTCAATTAATATTACCTACTTCTGGCAATGAACTGACGTTATTAAGCTGGGTACTCGCTGAGAATTATATATAATTAATATGACAATTAATATCTATACATAAATATTTGACTTACTCTGACGCGGAATGCCAAGTCCCTTAACAGTTGCACTTTTAGGATTTTATGAATGATTTATTCATCAACATCACCAGATGGAAGACGTCCACTGTTGAACAAAGGCCTCTACTTTAGGTAAGGGGTGGGGGGGAGGCTTGCCATAATCCCCACCGTTAGCAAGTGGCTTGGGGTTCGCAGTATTGGTGATGAAGTTACAGAAGACGCTGTTGCTCATCTTCTGGATTTTCCCTTAGTCGCCTCTTACGACACCCATTTACTATTTTAAAATGTATTTATACTATATCTACCAATCCTAACTAGAATAAAGACTCTGTGGGTGCAAATCCCTATGATCTTTCAACTTATATTATAACTTTGAATGTAAAAGAGATATTAATAATTTAAAACAACATACATCACGTATCTATATATTATGCTGTTTGAAACATAACTTAATTTATATATGTATTTATTACAAATGAAATTAATGTACTACTTCAAACATTGCTCTTACCTAAGTAGTATTTGCTTTGAAATATTACTCAGACTACATAAAATAAAGGATATTAAATGTTCTCAAATTCTTTATGTGACGTCATTTGACATTTATTATATATTTCATCCGTTTACCTCGATATTGTGTTATACCTTATAAGTAGGGTCTACATTATAGGAATTATAGTTTTATGTCTCACGATATGTGCTGTTATTATATTTATATTCCATTTAAACTAACCTTTACTAGGCGACGTTATAAACGGATATAATATAAATAAAGATAAATATACATTTTAATAAACTAACACAACGTGTTTTTCATAAAATAATCAAGAGTTAATTAAATCAAATAACGTAATCAGTATTTCCTAAGAGGCTTAAAGTAAGATTATAAAGCATTTTGACCCAAATTATTAAGGGTTGAATAATTCTCTATTATTATCATTGAATTAATAACAAAAGCGACTTAGTGTGTTTTCTTGAAAATCCTGGGCTATAGTATTTTAGTGAACCTAAACGAATATGTTCCTGCAAAAAGCTTAATCACATACTTATGTTTATAATTTGATGTGTTGCATTGAAGTGTTTCCTTAGTTACTATATCGTTATAATTTTATTAGAAAAAAGATTAACGTTAAAATATTTATTTAATTTGAGAAAAAAAAAGATAAAGTAAGTTCCTTTGCCTACTTTTATTTGTAACACATTCAATCAATTAACTAGAATGTGTAACGGTAAATATGAAAACGTAAGTGCAGCGATGATGTTCCAGCTTAGTTGCACTTGTAATTGAATCGTCTTTGCACAGCCAGACAGTTTCAGCTGGAGAGGCTGGCATACCGCCAGGGCAATCACGTTTCTGTGATTGGCTTCACTTTACACTTTCAGCTAATATCAACTTCTGAAATTGAGGCACATTTAAGAGTATATACCTAATAATAATTTAATAATCTAAGGTACTACCATTATTGTAGAAACATTTATATACACGCCTCTAATCCCCGAATGGGCTAGAAGTGTGGTACGATATCGGGGTCACCCACATTTCTCAGTTCATCAGTAGGTACTTTGAAATAGGTAGGCGAGCCTATTGCTATTTATCTGGCTTACTCCGGGTTGGTCGCAGCTTAAGTCCCGCACTCACCGAGCAAGGGTATTGGGTACTCCTAAGGTATCTTTTATCTTTTCTGCAAAGAAGACTAGAAAAACATAATCTAGATTTACATACAGTCAATTTTAATTTAATTAAAGATGTTCATTAGGGGTTTGTAGCTGCTACATTCACTCTGCACACTAATGAGGTACACAACTCAGATCATTTCATTCGTTAGTTTATTTACGTTGTTTACCCTTACGCTACGAACAAATACCGCAAACTAATCCACCTGTACCACAAATTATAGCACCGTCTCCATAGACGGGCTAGAGCGGACATGACATGCCATCCTGTCGTGCCGGTTTGCGGTCATGTTTTAGAGCAAAAGTAAGATGTCTGCTTGCACAAATATAAAGGTGTTTACATTTTAAGATAGTAAACAAGCATTATCTGTAACTTGTAACTTTGAACATAATTAGTATAATTTTTTATAATTAGTTGGCACGTTATTTTTACATCATACTTAAAATACAAAATTTTAGGAAGTTTGCTTTTGAATTTAGATACGTTCTAATTCACCTTTGCGGAAAACTGTCATTAGATGTCGAAGGTCGCAATCACGTTTCTAACGTGATTGCGACCTTCGACATCTCGTCATAGAAAGCAGTCGTTAAAACCAGAAATAACTGTATTCCTACCACAACATCACGATTCACCAAAAACTATATCTCTGTGAGGATGGTGCGCTGGTACATAAAACAATATAATTGGATTTATTTTAGTGGCCCTATTGCTAATGTATTTCTATAAATATCTGTTTTGGATCCGTCCCTACTGGAACCCGCAAAATAAGAGAACATCTAAGTCAGACTTGGACTGACAGCTACTGAATATTGCATCACGAAAAACTAACAGTACTTTACTAAGAAAAATAACTAAAATAGAAATTCTGCTCGTAGCTTCTAGACACGAGACAATTTTTAATTAAATTGAATCCAGAAGATCGCTAGTTTACAGAAACAATAGTTGGTATCTATGAGTATATACATGTTTAACCCAAGGCTCCGATAATAGAATTAAAAAGAAAATAGATCTTTATAAGTTACAAAAAATAATTGTGAAGAAACATTGTCATTTCCGCCTCCAAATTAGTATCACAGGCGTGTGGCGACCCAACCAGCATCGAAAAAATATTAAAGATCGTAAACATTTATTAGATGTGTCATGGCTCCCCTTTTTAACCAATTGGAGGTCGTTTATTCTTATGGGGTGTAGGTGTCACCAGCGATTCGATTTCAAAGGTTCATGGGTAATCCGATTTGTTTCGATTTTATTTACCAAATAGCTTTTCTACGCGGTTGCTCACAGATAATATATTCCTTTATCGTGTAAGTAGATGTTTTGTGCAATAAAACCTTTTTCAATTAACTAACACTGCGTTGAATTTTTTTTATCGGACGGGTAGCTTGCACTTCACTGAAATTACTTTTAACTCTTCGGACTACGTACTTCATTTTGATGTAATGGATTAAGAATGGCGCATCTGTTGAGTTATTGTTCAGAATTTAGATCATGATCCTAAATTCTAGTCAATATAATTAAAATTCAAATATTTATTGCTTAGGTACTAAGTGTACAAGTCATTATATTTTAACCCTAAAATACAGACGGTATTTAATTTATACCTATTATATAAAATTGATATAAGTGACAGATTTGTAAAAGACAATGATATCATGTTATCCAATTTAGAAATTGACGAAGACTTTGCTTGTCTGATAATACAGCAATGGTTTGTTAGTAACACCGTTAAAATAAATAATGTAGAAGCGATAAAGATCTGGAAAACAATTACTCCTGAATAATTAAGTTTCAATTGTTGGAGGAGGCCTTTATTCAACAATGGACGTCTTTTGGATGATGAAAATGATGATGAATTAAGTTTCTTAGAACTTGTGACCAGACTTTCGAAGTTCTTAAATTTAAAGGCTCGTACTAAACAATTCTGTACCTACTTCACAAAGCCTGCGCCATAAAATACTGCACTCAAAAGTGTTGGTGTAACTAAATAAGGCATAATTACAGTTCCAACATTTTATTTAGGTGTCTGTAGGGCAGGTACTTAAACGAAGTCTTCTGGCACGAAAGAAAAGGCAAAAAATACAAAATATTTTTAAACTAACCAATTACTTGCCTAACTTCCTCGTATTATTTCAAATTAATTTCTGCAAAACTAGTTCGAGAGCAAGAATGCGATACTTTGTTTATTTTGCTTTTAGTTGTAGCTTAATTATTATCTAGAAAATATTTCAAGTTATCGAAGAACTTATCTTGAAAAGCTGATGCGCATATTTACGTGATTTTGTATAAATAACGAGACAGAGTTAAAATTTGAAACTCAATTCGATTAACTAGACTTTGTATTGTGTCTGACTAAAACCGATAAATCGATAGCCTAAGTTAATAGAAACTCGATAAATAAATACCTTAGAACTTAATACCGTTGAAGTACTTATTCTAGACTAAAAACCGTATACATTTTAAGAATATCTAATAGATATGCACATATTCGATACTGTAGTAAGTAGAAGCGGCCGGCGGCGTAACAACATACGTCCACATACCTCTCCCGTGAGTACGTCATACATTCTGAATCCATATTCATAAATCCACGTCCCGGGGAATAGTGAGACGTAATATTGTCCGACGCAGGCACGGCAGATACCAGTTGAAAGAGTTTGGAGAACCGCCAGTGCATTCAGGTGGAAATTGAGCCTCGCTTACACGCGTGTCCAATAATACATGAACATCCGCCGGTTATGATATTATCTACGAACGTGTTCTACTAATACTGCTATACTATCGAATATTCATTTTATCTAAAGTGTACGTAAGGGAATTTTCATCATATAATTCTAATATTATGAACTCATAACTATATGACAGCGCAAGTGGCGGTTAGATACGGTATGACGCGCATGCTTTGATCGCACATTGAATGTGAGAGTATTTTACACATCAATTTTGTATAAGTTCCTTTTAACTAAAATATCTTTAAATATGTAGCCTTTCTTTTTATTGACATGTACTAAACGTTAGGTGTCATGTTTTATAAGTGAGGTATACTTGTTCTTGCCTCGTTGAGCATGTAAAGCCGTCAATATAACGATCGCTCAGTGTTATGTCATGGTATCGTTGTTACACACTGTCGAGAGTCGCAGCAACAAATATGTCTCAGGTAGCCCCAGAGTTTAGCGGTCAGATGGAAATAGCTTTAACTAAACTTCAGATGATCAGCAGTAAGTATAATTCAACGTTTATCGACTCAGGGTTATAAAGTTTACATTGCTGTACCGCGTTTTAAATTTCTATTGAAATTAGAATGATGTCGTTGTAAGAAATTGGCAGGAATATGTGACCACACTCCCGGGTGAGCAAGACAGGCGAGTTGTGGGCGAGCACACCCATTTAGTATATAAAAAAACATATATATACTATAGGTTTTTTCATTTAAATTATATGTTCTATCGTGTACCATGATAACTTAAATAATATATACAACAGTACTTCGTTACACTTTCACGTCTCAAATGTTCAGTCGATCTCCATGAAATTTACATACATTATGGCCTTTGCGGATAGATAAACAGAAAATAGTTCGGGTCTCGATATACTCGTACGTTTATTAAATTCCACCGTTTTTTGAGTGAATAACAAATGCTTGAAATGCAATAGGGGGATGGTGTGCTACGAGCTTTTCCCAAAGGATATGCCTACAAACCTACTGTAAACATTTCATAGGAAAATTAGGACTTAGAAAAATCGTGTGAATATTCGTTTGCGGAGTAAAACTGTAGCGTCATCGGTTTCGTATTCAATTTCCAAGTGGGCCATGTTCACTTTCCTCCTACTAGTTTACATAGGTCAGCAATATCGATGTTCTTATGTTTTGGTTATATCCGCACCACACTGTGTGCTAGAAACCAGTAGTAAGAGTTCCCGCTGCGCCTTTATTACCTTTTATTTTCAGTTACGTACATTTGAAACTAATATTGTGGTAACTTCTTTCCTTAAAGGTAATATAACTCTTTCGGCTTACCATTTTAGTACAATAAAACAAAACAAAAGAGGCCACATTTTTTAAAATAGAAAAAAGTCTCGGGTTTTAGCAGGGATGAGAGTGATTGATTGTAATCCTACTTAAAGCCATTAATCCATGACTATAAATATTCTTTGTTGGGTTTATTGTTATAGCGCGGTAATAGCTCGGTGGAGGAGTTGTAGAGGGGCGTACACCAATGTGTTGTAAGCACAATTTAAATTTATTACCGGCTTCAAACGGCCGAGAAAACATTGTGAGGAAACTCGCAGCAGTAAAGACTAAACGTAAATAATGTCTTGTAATTAATGACAAGCACACCATTTGTCATGTTGGGGATCAGTAACACACATAATCATATCGACTCTTAAACGTTTATTTATCTTGGTCGCTGTGAAGCTAACAAAAACTATCTATTTATGTTCGAAAGTAAGATCACAATGGTACGTTAAGTAATTAAGTATCTTGATCCATTACAGCCAAGTATCAATCTGTGTCACGAAAGAAATAATAAAGATGTAAGAAGGTTGGAGATCCGCCAGTGCGTTGAGTGAGACGGGAATATTGGAAACTGTTTACATGCCTAATAATATAAATAGGATACTTAGTACACCGTGTACGAGGCCAGTTTATCGTAGTAGTACTTATATTATCATATGAACACAAACACTTTAAACTACAAGATAGAAATAACTATTAAGTTGTACTGTGCTTACAAAAAACTAAAGTATTTTTGATCTGTGTCTTGTAGCAAACTATAAGAAGGGATTCCGCTGAAACTCTATTTTTTTTATACTAACTTAAATAGTTACTTTTTATATCCTTAATATATTGTAAAATGTTTTTGGTATAAAGTCGAAATCCATTAGGTACCTATCTACATAGTTTTTATAGACACCTGTGTTTACACTACCAGAAAAAATCCAGCAAAGATTTGTATCGCGTAAGTGGTTCTTTTGTCATAAATTCTACTTCTCTTACGAGTTATTTATCTTAATTAAAAGGTTTAACAGGAAAATACCCATCCTTAAAAACACAAGAATCAGACGACGCACGACGTAAAAAAGTTCTACGTAAATGTAGATAACAAATGATTATATCTGAACAATTTAGTTGTTCAATAGTAAAAATATGAACCAAGAATGTGGGCAGAAATTTATTTCTTTGTTTGTTTGCACTCTATTTGCTAACGCGAAGAGTTCCTCGCGTTTGGTTACTTTTTTATTATTGTTCGGGTTTTATTTTCGGCCTCTTTTACTTCTCTTAATAAACACCGATCTCGTCATAATATATAAGGTATACGCGGCATGAACTAGATTACTCACATATAAACAAACGCCATTACATAATGAAAATTGATTAAATGCAGATCATCTACTATCAAATATGACGAGAACCTACCGCAGATTCATGATGAGTAAAGACGTAGGTAATAAGTAATTGGTTATTTTGAGTAAGCGACCTTAACAAAGTAAGAAACAAGGAAGATACCTACGATTCCTATGTAGAGAAGTATTAACGATTTTCGATCACGATTTTCGACCCACATCACATCAACTAGCAAATTTCGAATGAAATTAATAAAGTTAAATGCTCTATTAAAGTTACGGAAGCTTTTATAGACCGTGTAACGTTAATTTAAGATCGCAGCCTCATATTTAAATGAACAAACTTGGTCTCATTATTTGTTCTGCCTAAATATTTAAATGACCAAAACTTACAGTTCTCATTACTCGTTCCAAGAGCTTAGTCAAAAAAAAAGAATACCCACAATTTAGCGTAGCGCGCTGCATTAAAAATTCAAAATAGTTTCTCCCATTCCGAGAAACTGGAGGAAGGATCGACCCGCTACTAAATTATTTTTTAAAAGAACTAGTTTTGGCCCTTTTGCGATTGCGTAATTTCCTGCTACCTTCTGCCAGCCAGCTATTACGTTCACTTTTTATTTTTCATACAAAATTAACATTCTAATCTATCAAAGGCACAACATTGTTACGGTATTAAATGAGGTATAATTATATATTAGTTCTTACTTAAACCTGTAATGCCGAACCTACGTACTCATAAAACAAAAGGTCAATTTTGTATATTTGTAACTCAATACGTAACAGCTGAACGGATTGGGATAAAATACAGGCATATATCCTAAAAAACGAAGATTTAATGCGACTGGAGCTTCACGCTAAGCAAATAGGTTTACGTGGGTTATATGCAAACAAAGTTGTATAGTCTCTACGATATTCCTGTCTATTACAAAATACGAGTTCGTTCGCATGCCAGCATACCGACAGGCAATCGGATTACAGACTAACGGATAGCCATTAGTACGCTCAGGACTCGAACAGATTCAACAAGCCGATTACAATTTTTTCTAATGTCCTTTTATCAAAAGGCATACTAAACGACACATTTACACAATGCTATTTGTGTATCGATTTTTATATACATTTACTTTGATTATTTACATACATACATACATAAAGTCACGCCTTTTTCCCTGAGGGGTAGGCAGAGACCACGGATTTCCATTCGCTACGATCCTGGCATACTTCTTTTGCTTATTTATTTTATTTTAGCAGTCAAAGGTTTAAAAATGTACTTACACGGTAATGCAATAAACTTCTTACAGAAAACCTGTTTTGTTGAGCAGAGTACGGTAGAAGAGTACTCTTTCGGGAAACTTATGAGGTCATACACGACTAAAATAACTAGATTATCAAATCATCATTTTACAATATATCTAATATTAATCTGGATTATATTATGTTATTATTACTGGTAGGTACCAAGTGTTATAACAGTGGTTCGGTGTTCTTGAAACACTATCTTCTGCGTATCCATTTATTATCCTTCGTATCGGCATGAGCTAATTGACATGGAAATAGGTCATGTCGTGGTGTAGAGATTGGCCAGTCAACAAAGATGACAGCGGGGTTAACCGTCCAGTGTGCGTTGGACGTACTTAGGTGTCATAACTCGTGAAGGCTCTACTTGCACCCCTATAGTCATTTAGGAGAGTAGAAGGTAAGTTCAAATTAAACATAATTATTTCTATCTAGGGTCAGCGATCACCAGATTTTGCAAGGTTTAATCGAGTGTGCTCCAATCGAATTGTATCTATCTACCTATACATCAACATGAAGCTCATCGTTTCATAAGCTTTCATAGTATTCGGACTATAAAATCGTATTGTAAAAATTATATAAAAAAATATTATTAAACCATACGTGTAACAATACAAGGGAAAACGTTGTAATTTTATAACAATAAAATAATAAATGTAGGTAAGTAGTACAAACACAGAACAAAATTTAAATTATTGTCACGAAAAATAATCTCGACTGAAAAAGTATACCTACACTTTGAGAAGGTATTCCACAAACGGTACAACTTTGTGAATTGTAAGATTTGTCATTTGCATGAAAAAACTTTGCCATTTCAGGGCATTTCATAACGAAACGTGTTTCATAACCAATGTTTGTCTACAAGTTTAAATATGTTGCCGTTACGGGTTATTAGTCTTACGGTCTAAAAACACGACTGCCTGATCTTTAGTTTTATTCCCTTATACGATAAACTCTAACGTAATTTTCGTGCACAGGTTCGGACTTGTCTCCGGTACAATATGTTTGCTCATTTCACATGAAACTTATATATACTGTGTGACAACATGTCTTGAGAGTAAGAATTTACAGGCATGATAAAACAAATCTTTACATAAAACACAGCGTAATCGCAAGGATCTGAATAAGTACTCCATCGTAACGTATTCTCTAATGAAGTAAAGCCGTGACAAAGTATCTACACGTTTAAGCAGGATTTAACAGTGTTATCCATCAGCCAAATTAACTGCCACCGCCGCATTAGGGCGTCGTCACTTGCTCTTTATTTGTTTAGGACGATCGTTTAACTAGTTCCGTAACACTTTGAATACGGCTCCGAGGGAGAATCGGGTGCAAAAGTGCTAATTACGAGTAAAACAACTGTAGCACTGTTTACAACCTACGAACTCCTGCAAAAATGTTACAATGAGATTTAAATGATACTTGTTTTAAACTAAAATTATCCTACCATTGTTGAACGTTACATATTATTCTGAATTGTGAACCTAGGTATATTGAGGTTTTCCTATTTACGCCGGTTGGTTGTGACTGTTTAATACGGCGAAACGAGAGGTCATCCTCTTACCCTTTTCCTGAGCAACCTATGTAATATGTATGTCACGACAAAAAATAACTTTGTGGTTTTCGTAAAAGGCGGCTGAAACGATAATTTCCATGTAGTTAATATGCAACAAGTTAATTATGAATTTGGTATTATAATAACGTCTATTCGTTATATCTATGTTCTTGATGTTTCATATAGGTAGTTGTAATATAACGTTATACCTAATAACATTGACAATTTAACATCCCCTTGAGACCAAACTGTGATTTGTAATCAAACTACTGTAACATTATTAATTTTCTGCGCCAGCTTGTGTCTACTCACAAATTTAACATTGCGTTATAATCAGTAATATAAGACGTTGTTGTGAACATTCCACCCCTTGAGCATTGAGTCTCGAACAACTAGCAAATATAATCACAACTCCATGTGTGTACCTTCCTTATTAGATCGAGTTATTCCCTAGTGACTTGACTCATAAGTAAACCGCACTGACCTCTGGATAATTGTAGGTAACCAATCGGACCCCAGTACCCACAGAAGTAGCACTTTAGCGGAAGGCGTAGGGAATGTGACCCTTGCAAGTTCCGTCCCCACCTCGCAAGTACCTTTATCATGATTAAGCCGTGCACGTGCTTGTTCGCAGTTCGCCAGGAGAACGAGCGCATGATGCACGACGTCCTCCAGGCGGGAGTCTTAAATCGCACCCAGTCGTCGGCGTTGCGCTGACGCCGCGCTACTCGCCGCGGCCGCGGATGGATAACGTGCGGCCGGCCGCCGCGCCGCCCGAGGAGCCTCCGGAGCCCGAGCCCACCGCGGGTACGGCGGCGCCCGGCGCGCCTGACCCGCCCGCCGCCGCCGAGCTGCGCCGCCCGGTGAGCGAAGCCCCGGCGGGCCCGGCGTGAGCTCATCACCCCACTACGGCCTGCTCCAGTACCGTGACCGTGCTCACGACGTCGTCACCAGTGTGAACGCATGAACTGCAACAGACGCACGCGCTGCTGTGAAACAACGGTATGTGAACTGAGAGAATATTTATAGACATATATAAGTTACTCGTTCGCGAATTGAGAATGTAAGTGTGACGAAAAGGACGTGTAGGTAGCAAATGTGAAATTGTGAACAAATATTAAAGAATGAAAATGTTAATTGTTGAAAAAGTATCGGATAGGATGAAAAAGACAGAGAGTCAATAATCAATTATCGCAATTGTCTTAAATGTATAAGACTTTGTTATGATAGGACTAAAGGAAGAAATATAATTTGCAATTACTACTTCACCTGTATATCACACACTGATAAACACGAATGATTACATTAATAAACCAAAGTGTGAAAGAGGCTGCAGTTAGAATATTGAATGTTTATAGATTTGATAGCATAACTGTGGAGTAAGCTATCCAAAAAGTACCAACTTTCAAACGGGAACAAATCATCAATATACAATATAAGGTCAAGTTAGATTTCTTTCTTTATTTATAAAGTATTAACATTAATCATAATATTTGGTGGTGTAAAATCGGTGTCAATATAAGCACAATGATGTTATTTAACGCCCACATGAAATAAATGTTATAGATAAATCATTAAGCTATCAAACTGATGTATTTAATAGGCATTGTTAATGAACGCACCTTAATTCTGTAACAAAACTCTATAAAGCCTATAATTTTTATCAATAAGCACTTAGTATTATTTACTTATCTCGTCACAGTACAACACACTAACTGATTAATAATTCTTTCTATTCTTATATACTATGTTTGTAATACACAAGGTAAATCTTAAATGATGCTTAGCACTATCATATTTTTTGTTAAAACTGTGAATAAGCATACACTCCCATTGTTCAGCCTTTAACCAAGAGCTTCAAAACTGCGTTTAAAGATCTGTTAAAAATAAGAGCTTTTTGTATAGTAGTTGTTGTAGATTATTTTTAAGATGAGAATACTCTTGTCAGTAAATAGAGTTGCAAAATCAGTGTCGTACGCTCCGTTGATTTCGTCGTTCTTGAACATCGATATCAATGTTCAACTCAATGCGAGGAGCGGTTAGGTAGATTATATTATTGTATAAATATGTTAGCGTTCTTTGGCGCAGCCCGGTGCTAAAACCGAGACCTATAAAGCGCACTCAGGTTTGTCTCAATCTCAACTTTTATTTGGTCGGGTTAAAATTCTTCGTAAGCCGTCGATTCTGTGGACTTGCGCTCTTGCTAAGTCACATAAAGATTGGTTCATAAATAATTAACTCCAAATTTGAATAAACTCGTGAGATTAGTCTGAGATAAATTTAAGTGCTGTTTATTGGTCTCAGGCTAAGTAAGCTCGTGCTTCAGTCTTTATCGCAGCGATTAGCGGTCCACGCTTCAAGTGCACGCGAACAGCAATTATATACGATTTTGTTACAACGTGCAATAAGATTTTATTACATTGTTATGAGTTAATGTTATGATCTGTTACGCGTAAATAATTTGATTTAGTGAATATAGTTCACCTAGACTCAGTATATTAATTACGAACCAATTTGTTTTGATAACAAATACCTACGATCTTGTTGATCTTTAGGTGATCTTTTTTGTCGTTAAAACTGAACTCTGATAGAGACTGAAGTAAGCCGCGGGCCAGCGCCGCAAACTCAGTGTTTTTCTTCTACCAACACAGTGGTTTTAAAGGATATTTGAATTTATATTCTCAAAGTAAAACGAATTTAAATAGCCTTGTACGACAACTAACTAAAATGTTGATTACTTGAACGGATAGCCTATTTTTTTATAATTTCCAGCAAATACATATTTTTGCACGCATTCCTCACTACAGTCTAACGGATCTAGGCTATAAACCCATCTTTGGATTGTGCGAAAGAGGTGATCTTAGGTATTACTCTTCTCTACTAGGTACTACAAGTCCTACTTGATTTATGCTGTGCCCGACAGGGTCCATAATTATGACTAATATATTTATTTCCCTACCAACTATGTAAACATTATTGTACGCAATAAAGAATTGAGAATTGAGTATCGGTTTGACTTACATGAAATTAATAAATATCAGCAATAGTCCCACTAAGATCCGTCCAGTAGTATTTATGTGCTCTACAAGACATTCTTTGCACACCTCGTCTGAAATTGCCTCTTACTCTACTGGAAGACTTTTGGGTGAAAGTTTTTGTTACTGGAAACCGCCTTAGACTTTATCTCCTGAAACATAAAATTCGGACCTGGGACGCTAATAAGAATAGTTTGTGATATTGTATCTCCAGAAACATGGCGATTTGTGGCAATCTCAAGCATTCCTTTGACTTGAGAACTGATAAACAGTTAAAATCAGCAATTAAGCACCATTTTGCCTAGAATGTTGAGAAATTATCGGCATTTAACTCACACAGCATTTAATAGATGTGTTATAGTTTATATCTTGTAATTTCGATTAAATCTTGAATTCATTGGTAACACAGTAATATTCCTCATGCTTACGATCAGAATTACATTGAGAAATGATAGTAGTAGATAATGTAGACCCAGATACAGAAAACCACAGTGCTGGTAGCAGGAAAACACTCAGTGAACATTGCTGTTCCATGTTACGAATATAATGTTTAATAAGAGCTAGGCGTGTGTGTGTGCCCTACATATTGCTAATTTTCAGCCTGTCGCTAATCGTTCTGCTTGCCTCGTAAATATATTTTTACGTATCCAGAACACGGTTACATACGTACGTGAGCACTCGGCAGCAAACAGTTTAATGTCTGAACGGACCTCCCACACATTCAGTGTCCAACAAAGGGAATCCAGAGATTGCGACAGGATGCAAATACTCCTTATGTAGGCAGTAAAGCTAACGCTGTGCTACAACTAGTTACGAATATGTGTATCGACAATTAAATGTACGTATTAGTTTAATTGCGATCCGCATCCCCTCCCATCCTCGTGTGATACGATATGCTACGTGTTCAAATGTTATCGTTTGATTATCTCTAAGGTGTCGCCAACGTGCGAGAACTGTCAATGCATTCATTTGGCTATACTAGAGATCAATTCCAAAATATTAAACAAGACCTATTAACGTAATTAGTGTTAGAGGGAGATACAAAGAATTTTATAGTTGTTTGTTGTAAATGTCAGTTTTAATTATAATTAAACTATTTTACAGAAAAAATGTTTAATAAAATATCTTTATAAAATAAATGCTTGTATCATTTCTATGTGAGACTTACACGTTTATTGCTTGATATCGTCTGCGAGACATTGGATATGCGAGGGCTGAATAAGTTTCTGTGTGCACAAAAGCGTGCATGTATACCTATAAGTTGTGTAGAGAAAAGGTAGGGCTTGGAAAGGCGGGGAGAGTGAGAGGCATTCCTCCCGGGTGGCCTCTAAACTATGCGGCCGCGCTTATGAGCCGCCCGTGATGCCACCATGCATGCTCCAAAACAATTTGTATTTCAAACTTACTACACTCAGCTTAAAATGTTACTGTTCTCACGCAAGTTTGACAGCTGAAAATATTTGTTTTTAACTTCACACCTCGCATTTAAATAATATTTGACAGACTCTGTATTCTGTTAACGATACATTTCGCTTAATTGCGAAAGTTATGAACATCGCTTACGAGTATTACATGAGCTACAAAAGCTGTTTGTAATATAGACTTTAATAATCCGTTAGACATTAATATGAAATCGAGCGGCGGCTCAGTACGGCATGGGAGAAGCACGAGCCCAATATTAAGGTAAGATTTTAAACAACTGATGAATGTAGATACCTAAGTATATACATAAACTTTTAATTTTGAACAAGCCGATATTTTGATGTCTATTTTATTGAAGTGATTTTTATACTGTGTGAAAACAACACGAACTAAGCGACTCAAGTCCTCATACTGCTAGCGAGTTGGTAAATTGTGTACAAAATAATTTCAGTGCCAAGCTATTGGTATCTATTATACCTACCTACTATAATATAGATACCTATCTAGACTTATTGTCAGAGCTCAATCATCTTAATAATACGCCTGTGATACTGATCTCGTATTCTGACGACGCATGACGGTCGGCAATCAGACTTCAGTCCGGAAACTAATGAATCTCCTTTTATATAGAGGAATCCTTTTTACCCATTTGATATAATAATTCTTTATTTACTAGACTGAGTTTTATATAGTTCATAAATACAGCTCCATTATACCATAACATGTCTGAGCTTGTTATAGTAAAATAGAGCTGTAATCAATCCCGAAACTTTCGGTATTTACATAAAACGTAGCAACAAACCTTGCTAATGTTATTATGCAAGGCTTAAAGATATAAGATTCACAAGTAGCAAGTCAACTGAACCGTTTGTTTATGTTATAACGTACAGACATTCTTCATAAAATAATTAGATAATGTAACACCGTGGAGGTTGGTTACGATTATACCGCGAGTAAGCCGCCATGAGTTTATATGTGTACGCGTGTTGGTTTACATAACAAAAACTTCCTTTGTACCGGTGCCACGCGCACGACTCGGGCCTTTTAGAATACAGAATGTGTTAACTAAAATTAAGCGAATGGAGAATATGCCAACTCTATTCTACTCGTCATTAGAAAGCAGACAAGGCCAGCATTCATTTAAATTCTTTGCAAAAACTGTCTAATTAAAAACAACAAGTAGATTATCTTGTTTCTCATATAAAAATGTAAGTTACGTTAAATGAGAACGAACTAAAATAGAATTCTTACATTATTTTATTTCATCAGAGCTGATGCACGACGAGAGACATATTTCATGAATATATTAAAAGTAACTGGACATTGACGTGAACTTTATTACATTTTCGAAACCTTCAATAGACTGATGATAGCTCTGCATAGGTAGTGCTAGACAGGGTATCGTGTTGGTTCTCCATGCAACGAGCAGCTATACCTCATACCACTTAACATAAATTAACCCGTTATCACCAACCAATACACTATCTTCAAATGGATTAGGTACATTTTGCATATTAAATTATTTCATGTTTTTAACTATGATCAATTTAAACTGTACGTAAAGTGTGAGAAGGCCATTACTATAATACGAAGCACATGTTAAACAAAGTCTAACAGTGTCAAAACTAAAATTTCATATACCACAAAGTGGATTAAACGTGAAATAAACGTCAGATACAGCTTATTGTTTTTTGGGCTCTGCTCGGATGAAAGCTAACGAATTCATCGCTACTTCTATTTTCTATTTAGGTAGAAAGAAAGTTTGTTACACATTCGCATTTGAAGTTGGAGAATGCAAATTATGTTTAATGAACGTTTTACAGGAGTAACTACGTTACGGAGTTTCGTTTCAGTTATGTATGAAGATGTAAACTATTATACTAATGGTTGTTATTAAGCCTATGTTAAATACAAGAAAAGTTATTTTATGTAGGTGTATTTATGATACTTAAAGTTCGAGTGAAACAAACTTCACGTCGACACAACAATCTCTTATGAAAGGTCAAGACTAATTGCACGGCTGCACTTAAACTGGAACCTTTTGAGGCAAATAATGGCGTCTCTGGTCAGGCAAGTAGGCACGCAGGCTACTTGATCTGATATCGTCGCACATATATGCAAAAATTTAGTACATTTGTCAAGCAACATTTCGATCTTCTACAATTTAATCACGTTTTAATATGTACTAGCTCATATCATATTTTTTCGACTTAGTTCGTAGCGTTATTTTTAGAAATGGTGTGCGAGTTGTCTCGTCCCGCGCACTTTGGGTGGTCGACCATGTCTTGTTGACAAGTCAACCTCTACACTACTGAATAACCTGTTTCCATGAGACAATAATTTGCTAATGCAAAGAAGAAATCAAGACTTGACTTTGATGAAAAATTAATATCTTCAAATGATACACAGGTAGTCAATATATGTAGTTATTGTAGGTATACCTATGTAAGTGCTATAAGCATACCTTCTGTTCTTAAAACATCATGTAGTTTTGCTGAAGACTTACATGTTTTCAAAGTAACTTGTTGAAAATTCTTAACTTGTAGCCATTCCCCAGGGAATAAGTTGTTAGGTTGGGAAACTTTCAATCCATACAGCTCTAACACCTCGTAGACACTTTCAAAGTAGTAGGTGGTTACTTAGTGGTTTCAGCTAAAATAAAAGTATTGCGAATCTTAGCGCTGCCGAGTATAATGATATAAAATATTGCTTATTTATAATAGAAATAACTTGTATTATTTTGGACAGGTAGACGGGTGGATATTGCAGTTTAATACACCTGCATTTTGTAGCTGATTAAAAACTTCATGCAGATTGCTGTGAAGATCGAGGATGAGGATGTCCAGGTGGACTTCATGTGAAGCTTTAGGCATATTCCACTAGTCCAACTGATTTAAAGAAAAAATCCACCCTGGATGTAAGTACTGTGTGATTACAGTTTCCATTTTTGGGTTCGAGTCTGTCTTTTAGATGATAATACAACCTAAAAATGTATTTATGATTACAATTAATTTAATAATAAGTATAGTAGTAGATACAATGAACCACTAACTTACCTAGTAATTACTTATCTACTCCTTAACAGTTGAAAAAGCTGCTATAAACCGACAAGGCCGTAAAAAACCAAGTATAATGGTTAAAGCAGAAAAATTTAAAATACTTTTGTCTGTCTCGTTCAAGGCAGGATTGCTTTTTAATATTGCTTTCGCAACAAATAGCTTACTAAAAAGGCGTTGCACTGTCTATGAAGATGGTTGTGACCACTAAACTACGAAAATATACCAATTTTTACAAAATAATCGCAATATTATGTATTTTTCTATTAATTATTGTTTAACGTTCTCATAAGACTATTTATTACTTAACATGTTTGTCAGTTTAAACACAATTCTTTACCAGACCATTAAAGTGCAGGACTTAAAAAAATAGGAGATGAAGACATTGTATACCATGGAGATGATAAATAGGAGTTTCAATAATTTATTTACTCATACAACACTATATGACTCATTGAAGTGTCAACTTTAAAAATCGATATTGAAAATTGACCAACGTTGGTCATTGTTCACAGAAGCAGTGACACATTATTTGCCTGTCAAATCAAGATGTCTGTGTAATTACAAAATTATGTCATGTCACTCTTCACATCCCTACCTACTGTTATTTCAATAGGAACTTGTATAGTAACTGCAGGGGAGGCCTTTGTTCAACAGTGGACGTCTTCCGGCTGATGATGATGATAGTAATTGCATGGCTAAAATAATACTTCGGTATATTTGATAGAAACAGATTAGAAGGTAACGTACGAGGACACTAAACAAGTTTGTTCTTTTTGGACCCAAGAAGAAAAATATTTGATCCCTTTTAAAAAGACGAGTTGACGACATGTAATTACGGCTCTCCCTTTTTTAATCCCAAGTCTCTTCAACCATATATTTAAATACGGGTAAAACGCAATGAACTGTCGCTAGTTGAGATAGGTTTATTTGGCCATGTTGGTGTTTCAGAGAACTTTAGATAAGATCAATTTAATATAGAACATTTATAGAGCTTCTTTGTATAGTACACGAAGGTCGTCCAAAAAATAATAAAGGTATCAAACCTTAAGGAGGTATAGTGAGAGAAAACTAAAAGATTGATTCCAAATAATATACAATAGTGGTTTTTAGTAGGTACCAACTTATTCTGAGTTTGTAGTTTGTATTGTTGTCACTATCCTTAATGAAGCTTTTATTATTAGAAGCTCATTAAATAAACTAGGTACCTCACAAAGATATGAAACTATAAGTTTATTTATTGTCCAATGAAAACAGTACCGAGAAACTATTCGATTTTTAATTAACAGTATGTTTGTCATAGCAAAAGTAAACACAAAAGAGTTTTCATTCCACATACCTATACCAATTTGTTACGTCGCAGCGTACTGGAGAAAATTAATTGAGTTGAAATGTAAAATAAAATATGTACCTAATAAATCTCTCTATCGCAGTAATAAATGGATACTAATTAGCAATATGAGAAATGTCTAATGAAAACTGGGAATGTGTATTTTACTATTTCATAAAGTTATTTGTCTTTCAGTCTCTTTGGATTCCTCTCGTATTTTTTATTCTAATCAGCTGAAACGTCTGAAGAGGGACTGTAGTAACGGTACAAGATATTAAAGGCAGAAGCGTGTGTCTTCGTTATTCTGTAATACTCATAATTAGATGAGACAAACCTGACGGAAAAACACGACTGGGGAGAGATCAGGGGGAAAGACCAATGGAGTGTGAAGAACGGTCAAGGACTGACCGCATTAGGTTTCGGTCAACCCCGCACGTTGACTGATATGTTAGCTTTGTAGCTACGAGCCCCTTAAGTAGATAATTACCGATACTTAATAATATTTTTGGGTACCTATTCTTAAATTAAATACTTCCTCTATCAAAGCGTCTGATAACGTATAATATTTAAAAGTAAGTGGGTGTATTTGTGCCAGTGATGCCCGACTACAATAAGCACTGATAAGAAAGGAGCCCAATTACCGCAACCCTTGTAAGGTTATTAAAATAAGTAATACGAAGCCGCGGGCACATTTATTGGGATCTGAAGTGTATCTGAAACAGCGATACTCAACCCGGGCTTTTTGCCGAACTTATAAATTGAAAACGCAGACACAATACGAATATATTCGCATGGATTTAGAAATAAAGTAATATTTATTATGTATGTGTAGGTATAGCGTAGTAAGAGGATAATATAATATATTCGCCTATTACCTTATAAAGAAGATTTCAATATTTTTGTATAATATACCTATAATGTTGGAAAATAATGTAACAATAGGAAAACATCTGACCCCTCTTTTTCACTGGGCACTGTGGGCAATTGCGCAGGGCCCCGCGAACGATGGGGGACCTCTAGTTCGCGGATCACCAACGTATAATGAATTGTTAAGTCCGAAGCAAAGAAAAAAGCTTATAATGGCCCTATTATCCTATTGTGCCCAGAGACTCAATAGGTTAATGGCGGCCCTGGTAAACAGAATTAAAAATGGATGCAATACAGGTAACATACTATAAGATATTACAAGGTCTTCTAAAATAATACAATCCTCGTTCAATAATGAACCTTTTTTTTCCTGTACGCATATATGGTTTCTTTAAATGAAAGATGAGAGGTATTAAAGACAAAAGAGAGCAATTGCGTCCAGTGTTAAGTCATACATCCACACGAACATGATTGCGATATCTGAACAATAAAGCAACAATCAACCCTTATATAGGCACATATCGAGGCTGATACTAAAGGGCCTCTTAATCGGTACGATTTGTCGCTTCAGACCAATCGTGACAACCGACATTGTTATCGGCCGATATAGAAGATCTTAAGAAGAACCTGTGCAATCTTGAACGTTGTAAATGTAGATCGTCAGTACTTGGCTCTTTGTGGTCCAACGTCACGATTCTTGCGATTGATTGAAACGATCCATCGGACGAATATGGATCCCTTTACAGGGGCGGTTCACAGTCGACTGATAGATAAATTCCGCTCCGCCGACCATCCATTGTACGCCGTTAATGAGTCTAATCGGGGACCATAAGCCACTTTATAATATTAATAATCAATATTACTTTTGTTTATAATATTAGATAATCATTATCCTAAATCATAACTTGATTAATGTTCGCAGCTTTGCAATGGAAGTTAGTTAGTGTATTCTTATAATGGTGTGAAAGGAATACTTAGATGTGATTAAATTGTTTACTATTAAAGTCAATGTAGGTACACCAAAATCTGACCTCGACTAAGAATTACGAATTATTTTACAAAAGTACATATCTACTGAGAGAGAGGTTTGTTTTGGTGAAAGAAACAATTTAACAAACCAATGGAATAATTTTCAATTTAGTAGGTAATTCAATTCGTAAGGCCTGTTCTGAAACATTCTACTTCAATCTCTATTTCGATTAAATATTTAGTAGCTAATCCTTGACAATCATTTTGGCGCCTTTACTACCAAAGAGGTAATAGGTATAGAGAGCTGTATCTGTGAAAAAGCTCAGCCGTAGCTGATGATTGTCGGGCGCTTTACTCTGCAATTGCGGCCGATAATAATATGATTCTATTCGGTATCCATCCGATCGATAACCTTCGAAGTCCAATAAAACTGTATTATAAGAATCGGCAATATTATCCTATCATATACCTACGTAATATAAGTTGGTATCTACCCGCAAGTAAACTTACAAATTATGTTTGGTCGAGGGTCGTGATTATCCACGTAATATTATTTCCCCGAAATATTCCAAGATGAGTTCGGCCAGTCAACACTATCGATATTGGTCGCGACAGTCACGTAATCATTTGAGACTAATTATACGGGTATGAGGGCACGTGCCTCCCGTCACTTGTTTGACTAAGGCGCTGGCCAGACTGACGGACGCGTAAATATCACGTAACGACTAACGTTATTGCGTAAACTCCGTGTTACAGGAATACATTTAATAAACATATACAATTTTTGGTCACACAGTGTATGATTCAAATTATCTGATGTTCAATAATCTAGTTTTGTAATAACTAATAATATCTAATAATGCCGTTAGTTTCAAGTTTGCTAAGCCGAACCGCAGACTATTCATTACTTATGTTCATAATTGAGGATTACAACTACGCTTTACTATTATTGGAGTATAAAGTAAAAGTACCTTTAAGAAAATAAGACTTAACTTAATATTTTATTGCTTAGATCTCAGGCATAACACATAATCATGAACACACGTTTCACTATCTAGACCCTGAAGAAATAACTGTTGGCTGTTTAAATGTAGTGGGTACCTGAAAATAAAGCTATGCATTTCTTTTTACAAAATAACGTTCCAAGACCATAACAACTTTATATACTTCGTGTGGCAGCAGCGCAACTGGGATAAGAAGTAAGTATTGACATTTGCATTGTAAGTATACCGCTGTACCTTCTAAGGTTTTTGACCTGCCTAGAATCATAAGCATACATTATTACCTCCAAAACATTGTTTAATATAACGTTGGATTTATGTATCTACTTTCTTCAGCTTATATACCTATAGTTTGGCATCGTTAATTGTTGTATGAATGCTGTAATCTAGTCACACCGCGTATTAAGTGACGTCAAAAAGACGAATTGTAGGTTCTTATGCTCATAGACTTAATCTAAAAGAAGACGATCAGCTAGAATCATTTGTCTAGAAACACATGAATCTCTTAGAAATCAGATTCTAGACAAACATGAAAAACTTACCTACTAAACTATTGGCCGATAAAAATCTCTAATGTGCGAGGGCTTTAAGAGAGATTTATAGGACCAAAATGGCTACATACAAGTTGGGTAGCGGAAAAAACTTGGTAAAAGGACACACTTATTAGGCGATTACAGCAGCTTATATAATAGTTTGAATATAAGAGAACTCATCGCGTATTATTTATACATTAACTTTATAATAATAAAGGTTGACAACAAATAGAGAGAAATATAAAAGATTATATCTATTACAATAATCATTGTTTATTTGCGTAAAATGTAGATACATGACATGAAAGATAGTCAGTAATATAATCATTGCCGTATACACAATTTGTGGTTTTGTAACGATGTACAATATTTTGAAACATCGTCCACGGTGCATTGTATAAAAATAAATTCTGTCAATACCATAATCGAGAAAAAAGGAGCCTTTTAAATATGAGTCGAACCTGCAATAAATAATTTGAGTGACAAATCTGCGATGATCTTGCTTGACGGCTGAGGTCGATGATTTAAAGAGCTTTCCGGCTCGTAGAGTGATAAAACCGGCCATTCATCTAAGTCGCAGCCGCAGGAACGTTACACCTAACATGTATAAAGAATGGTGAAGGTAATATTTATTTATTTTCTACTAGCAGTTTGTGAGAAAGTAGATCAGTTCTTAGTTCTCTTGTTGAATATGTGTTGCGTACGTATGGGGTATGGTACATCGTAACTCTGTTACATATTCTATTTAAATCGATTTTGAGTGGTTTAGTTACTAACAGTCATTCAAACTATAGGATGTGTAACATGAGTTGAATCTAACTGTTGAGTCACCCAGATTCTATACTACCCTCCATCATCCTCGTGATTTTTGAATTTTCCTGTGACATCGAGTATCATTAAGGTAAGATAAAAAAGATTTATAATACCTATCATAATATACATCATAATTAGCCTTAAACCAATGGTGTAAGTTTATAAAATATTGATACTCAGCCACCTAGTAGATAATATCAGCCTATAACTGTCTCACTGCACAGCAAAGGTCTCTTCTCGTATAGAGAAGATTGAGCATTGGTCACCACGCTAGCTCAATGCGGGTTGGCGATTTCAGATAATGCAATCCAGGTTTCCTCACGATGTTTTCCGTCACCGTTAGTCAGAGGTGCCTGAGAATAACTCAGAAAGTATTTATAACATTGAAAAAGTTACATTGATATTTGCCCGGCCGGGTACCTGCAACCTTGTGCATACAAATTCGGTATGTTAACCACTAGGCCACCTATTACAAAATGGTATTTAAAACTTAGCCTTCGATCGGCTTCGTAACAATATCCTCAACAATCAGATTATAAAATAATGTAAAATTACCTAGTAGTAAGGCTTACATTATTAATGCGCAGAAACTATTCGCGTACTTACGTACCCTTGAGTCTATTAAAACCGTTCCTCTAGTATTTGCTTGATCCCTGTATAAACAGGTAAACAATCGGTCTGTATGTATTACTCCGCTACCTAAATACACATTTTAAATTACTTTTCGGACGGCAAGTGACGTCGAAAGTTTCTGTTTATCTTAAGTTGAAAATTCAGACATTGTTTTTCGTTGTACACTTGTAGGAACACCAAAATTTTTAAGAATTCAGTTTACTATGTTGAAGTTTAGGTTTGAGTATGTTTAGTTGATAGATATATGTAGATAGCAATAGCAAAAGCCCAGGGCGTTAATAACGTTCCTCTACAATCACTTTGTTTCATGTTCTCGGATTGTATGTACGCGAGTGTGGCCCGACTAGTTTCGGATGCAATCGAAATCCATAACTATGTATCTTCAGAATCTTACTGTTCTGATGATACCTACTACTCAGATGTCGTGGTCTAAACTTATGAGAAATGTATCATATAGACGAAATATAACTAATTAAGTATTACTTAAAATTAAGTAAGGCAGCTATTAACAATTTCGTTAATGTAAAGACAGGTATTTTTTTTCTAATTTAGGGACTTGGCTAGGCGTTTTTGACAATGTCTGTTTACTGACCGATAATATTATTTTTGATGGACGTTACGTCGAGGAATAAAATTATACAAAAGGAACCAACAATGAAAATATTTCAATTAACTAAACACACAATGAGAATGTATTCATCTCGTCGTACCTATCAATCATATTATAAGGTACATGCCAACTCGTAGTAACATAATACATTTTATACCTCTAGATAGATTTGAACACTACTTATTACAAAGAATATTCTTTTGCGTACCTACTAGTTACCTAGCTACTACATTCTAAGTCAATAAAACATGATTGAACATTTTGCTTGAATAAAGAACGTACTGTAAGAACGACGATGTTTAAAATAATTAGTGAGAGAAAGTTAAATGACAAATAGAGCTCAAATATTGGTCAAAATACGGATATTAAGAAAATGGGCAATTTAAAAAATACATTGAGGTATAAACATGTCCAGAGTTGCCAAAAAAAAATGTTCAGTACCTATACCTGGCAATAAAATTAAGCTTGATTTTGGTTTATAAGGAACCAATTGTTTTATTAATTGTCACCTTGTCGTCCCAGTTCCACTGAGTTGACTTGAGCTCTACATCAAAAACCCCTGATACTGTGGACAAAAGTACTGCAGGATGATGCTGTTGCTGGTTGGCTGTCCGTCCAGGGTGCGCCGTAAGATCAAAGAAAAGTATCTTCTGACGTGGAGATTCCTCTTATGTATGTATCCCTAGAGCAAATATTAACAGCGTTTTTCGTATATAAATAAACCGATGTTAGATCTACATAGCCTTAATTTTACCTCCATTAATATACATTACATAATCAGTAAT
This sequence comes from Abrostola triplasia, assembly GCA_946251915.1. Classification (NCBI taxonomy): domain Eukaryota; kingdom Metazoa; phylum Arthropoda; class Insecta; order Lepidoptera; family Noctuidae; genus Abrostola; species Abrostola triplasia. Next base: position 7,674,886 of record OX276428.1, on the reverse strand, counting down.
ACATCTGAAAAAGTAAGATAGCAGTATTCGTAGATATAATACCTATTTCGCCTCCATGTTTCCTGTTCGTGTGCAGATATATTATACTTCTGCTTCCTTGAAGGGGGAATTTCGCCTTTGATGGTGCAAACTGATACTGTGCGGCGACAATCAACAATTCTACACAATTGAAATCATGCCGGGTGCGGGAGATCCTTGTCAAAGTTCCCTTGCCTTTGGTAACGGAAATTACGCTTAGGTATATATTTTTCACGATTTTATATCGTGATTATCGTTCTTTTTTATTATATATTGATGTATGTCTCATCTGTATACTTGACGTAAAATTAGGACTTAACTAGCGGAAAAGAAGACTAGAAAATAGGCCACTGCTTTCGATATAATTTGCTATTAGGTACACAGCGAAACGAACCAGCAACAGACAAAACGGATATCACTTGTAAAGTTGAACGTTTGAAACTTTCTATGTTCTTTGGATAGGTACTAATTCTATGGATTATGTATGGACATTGGGTTTCTTAAATTATACTCTTATTTTTCATAGCAATTTTTCGAAACAGCTGAACTGTTACGAATCAATGACTATTATCAAAGAATCAAGACACAACCTTCTCAATTACAGGAAATATTGGAGACATTCTGCAGTCGGAACGAAAAGTCAATTCATACGCTCTAAATATTTCCATTTTTAGCGCTAAAACTTAGACCTGTTTATTCATTTAAACGTGAGTGCCTCTTATCACGCCAGCATATGTAGAGCGTAGGCGATTTACCCAACAGAAACGAGGACGTGACGTCAATACTATCTACTATGTAATAAACATAGTTGCTCATAAAACGAATCATTTAAAACAAAATAAATAGCTTATTTTCACTGAGCGTGAAGTTGGAGAGAAATGCTGATTTATTTGCAACAAATATAAGCGGAGTATATTAAAGGTCTTGGATACTACTATAATAATCTATCTACAATAGAATTTACCAACTGGTAAACAAAACATCAATCCATGGACTGACATCATAAGTCGTCTGCCGCCACGAATAGGTATGGTAGTTGTAGGCCCCAGATAAAACTTACTTTTTCACGTCTATGTCAAATATAAAACACACATACGTCAACCGTGCAAAAATACCTCACTATATCATGAGTCTTTTAGTGCGATATCCAACAATGGACGTTGACTGGCAACATGTACCCCAACTATAATAAGACTATCTCACAAACACACATAAAACCATCAAATAAAAACACGCGCGTCAAAACTGTTCCACTCAACGTGGCGTGAAGCTTTGATGCCATAAACAAACAAAACACAGTCAGAAAGACACACAAATATACGCGTCAGAGTTTCTTCACCTCGGCTTTTAGCGGGTATTATAACGCAAATGAAACTTGTGTGCCGAATCAAAACTAACTTATAATATAATTAAGCCTTTTGGAAATTATTTAATCTTTTAGTACTCCTTTTCCTTCTAAAAGGAGAATTATTTCAACTGGCAACCTTGGGTATATAAAGTCATTATAAAATTAGTACACAAGCGGCAAAGCCTCTTCAGTATTTTTTTAAAATTTCTTACTATACCTATACTCGTACCATACAAACTCGTACAAAACATATTTTGTAATACACATTACTTCTGTCAGCTATAATCTTATGGCTAGTAATTATATGAGGTAAATCACCGCAACATTAATTATTGCATTTCGAGTAGCTCACCACAAGTCTCTTTGTTTGCTAAAGGAGCGCTTCATAAAGTTGTGACAATTTTTGTTATGTACAAAACCCAAAGGGACACTATTTGTGGAATGACGTAACTGAAATGTATCGACATTAAAGTTTTGCTTACGAATACGATGAAAAATGCGAGTTATTCGAGACTTTTCCGTCAACCAGAAAATTGTTCTAGTTACCGATAAATTGACGTTCCTCTCCCTACCATTCTGTTACCAGCGATACATTATGTCGCAAATATTTTTGCAAATACACGACTGAAAAAGCATAATATAGAAACCGTCAGACTCTTATAATAATTATGTATTATTTAATAATTATGTTATGACAAATACTTTTGAAAGATCTTGACTTACTTCAGACCGATGTCCTTAAAGGGAAATGAACTAAATTGTGGAGTAGTGGAATTTGAAAATGTTCATGTTCGTAGTAGATAATATAGTTCCATCTTACAATAACAATAGAGCGGGCGCAAATCTGTGCTGTACGCAGTGAAAGCTTCGCGGCGATAATAGTAAAAATAAACAAATCCCCGGCATACGCCGCGTGCGGCCATTGTCGTGGAGCCAGCCCTGAGTTTAACGAGTACATGGTTTATGTTACAAACAAATTAGGTAAATGCTTCATAATTTGAACAATTTAGTAGAGGATCAAACTATCGAACAATGGTTACTAATTTACTATAAAGCCGATTGAGCAAATTATACTATGTTCAATTTCATATCGTGCTCTAGATACAACAGAATTTACCAACAAGCTGTGACCAGTGGACTCATTTCTTATCTATAGGACTTAACAGTAAATTTAGAGGTCAGTTAGGTACTATAATTGTAGGGATCTTCAAATTGTTTGGTTTACAAAATAAGTATTCCGCATTCCACAATGTTGAGATACCCTAGACGTTAGGCAAACTCGATAAGTAAAAACGGTTCCCCACACATTATTACGTATTAAACCGAAGGGCAACCTAATCTATCAGATGATTAAGGCACGATAGCCATTCAGCCACGAGTCCCGCAGAACTTAAAAAACTACTTTTGAAGTATTTTTACCATCTGGTAAATACATAGTAATATTTCTCATCTCGCCAGTAAGAGCCAACTCGAGGGAAATCTTTACCAGAGTGCAGGTACCACAGCCATTGGACGTTCTGATCGTTCAGTTACAAACGAGCCTGAAGATAGTTCCTCAGTTTCTTTCGTTTAAAGTGATGGTCCGCATTTTTCTCTCCTGTGTAGCAAATTTCTCAAGCTTCAACTCCGAGACGAGTAACAAACCGCTGTTGGGCTTACAAAAATTTATCCAGTTTTAAAATCGAATGCCTAACCTTTGGAAATCTTGAGATTACTATAGAGCTCATCGCGCGTTAGTCTGACGAAATCAAATATAGTAGTAGTCTGACTAAAAAAATAGTAGGTACTTATACAGTCTGAGATTGTATCTCAGACTGTATAAGTACCTACTATTTTTTACGTTAGTATCCAAAACGTAAAACTAAAATTAAGCATGATAGAGTTACCATCAATCCTTACTAAAATGTACTCATATTGTCAATTTGGCAAAACGAACGATCGGAGAAGGGTATTCGTTTCCAAGATACCATTACCGTCTACTGCTTTGATACAAGATACCTTTACCTTCAATATAAACCAATTTCTTCTACACAACGCACGATTTTATTGGAAGGAATTTTTCATTCTGTTTGTATGATCCACAGTTACAAGAAAATCAGACGGTACGTATATTTAAATTACAAAAAAAGCAACAGCAACCGTATTGGGTAAAATTTAATTACATTCCGACCTAAAAATCGTAGCGGCGTCACTGTAACACGATTAAACGCAAAAGTTTACAACGTTAATTGATAGAGGAAATGAGCACGGCGCGTCGCAAGCGCTTCCAAAATTGTGTTATCGTTGAATTACATAGACTGACATTTGAACAATTTGATCATGTTTTCGTGAAATTAATTGAGTTATAAATTTCTATACCGCATCAGGTGTAAAGGTTGTTTTGGGTTGTAAGTGCTACGAAATATTGGGAATTAAGTTTGATACCCAGCCTGATTATCATCTGCCTAGCCTTTCCGAAACTATATTGGTATCGTCTTCCAGTCCCACTGGATGCTGTTTAATATCAGTACTTAGGTACCTACCAATATTCAATATTAGTAGGTAGATACATATAGACAGTCTGGTATCAAATGTAATAAATGCACTTTGTAAGAGTAATCTGTAACCGTAAAGTTTTAAATCTGTGTGCCCTGGAAGCTAAAACCGTTATCGGTGAACAGCAGCGTTATATGGTCGAATTAGTAACAATGTTCTATAACCAATGCTTGCATCATACCCGCTGTAGTGATTTTGTATCCAAAAGATAGCCGACTTAAAAGCATTGCATAAAACGTTCATTTCATTTTCGTTTCACATAATGCAACGCTGTCTGAGTAATGTTGCTACGACAAGACAAAAGAGATTTTCTGTGTTTCGGTGTAAATTATTTTCATCTTTTCGATACGTATTTTTTAAACTAGGTTTTAATTAGTATTTTACTAAGAAAATATAAACTATTAGAGAGACAAGTGTTTTAATAAGGTTGTAAGAACCTATAGGTCCATGATAATACGAATATACATATAGTCTAATCAAAAGCAGCTTATGTATTTATTTGTTTATGAATCTTGGTTTATCAAATTTAAAATAATTTCTAATCAAATGGTTTAAAAAAATACTTCTATCTCTACACATACAAAATATTACTTGTTCGCGTTTTTCACTATAGTAAATTTCAACACCCACCTTATTATACAGAGACAGGTATTTCTAGCTAGAAACTTCCTCGTAACCTATAGTCTAGATATCATTAACTTAATGGGTTGTATCAAGTTTGGACTAATTAGCTCCGTTGGTAAGTGTTCGTACAAACATAATTCGACCCACGCCATCGCGGAATGTAAGTGTGATGGTTTACATTATGAATATCCCAAGAATATATGGCAGATTGCCAAATATGGCAAATATCGCTAATGTGCCTCCACACGTTCGTCCTTATTTCCCTTTAATCGACTATTCCGATAATCGCGTCATTAACCGCGTACAAATAGTTTGTTTACCCTCCTAGTGTATTTGTAAGAGAGTAGCGTTCGCCAAAGTCTTGGAAACTAGGATAATGGGATGCCGACACTCGTAAAATTGCATGATTTCTGTACCAGTAAATACATCGGGTCTGTGTTGATATCATGGATGTAAACATTCAGTCCGAGTCTAAACTGTATTGCAACTATGATAGGTGTTGCGATGTTGATTTACATCTATGTAAATGATGTGTGAGGTATTAAATCTGTCGGCACTATCGCATTAGTATCTTTATTCTGGTGAAGGCAGATTAATAAGAACAATCTAAACATACCAGCGCTATAATTTTAAAAGTTTCTTCTGTATCATATTTGTATTTCTGAATTATGTGTAGAGCTTTTCTGTAGTAAAATTCTGCTAGTGAACCCATAATTACTTTAGTTTGCATGATCTAAATTCTGTCTCATTCGCTTAGTGGTCGCAAGTCTTATTGACGCCGAGAGATTATAACTCTTCTTTCAGACTGACCAAGGCGTTTTTGGTTAGGAAATTGCTTCTGAAATTGGAAATTGGTAAACTTAATTGGACTAACTTAGGTGACTAGCTATTGAACGTAATATTTCATGTATTAGGTATACGTAGTGTTCGCAATAGTTTCATTAAAAAATATGCGTCGTCCTGTTTGTATAATTTGTCCAGAGAGTAAAATGTACCTAATGACTGAAATATAATATTTGTTTCAATTTAGTGGTAATTAATTTGATGTTAGTCTTTCTCTGTGTGTGTTCTTTTCTCCCAAACGCCATTTGCATAAACAAATGCTTTGTTGAGCCATTCCCTGCGGGTTACACATGGCAAGGTAGTTAAATTTGTAACATCATACTGTTCCGGCACTAATTGCGGCTTCACCTGATAGGGGCATTAGATATGATATTATGAGTTAAGTATGTTACCGTACGTTTACGGTAAATTAATCACAACAGATTTACTTTAAATAAATCTAATGAACGGTACTGTAAGATGTACCTACATACATCAAAAAGTTACAAAGTCACGCCTGTTTTCCAGAGGGGAAGGCAGAGACCACGGATTTCCATTTGCTACTATCCTGGCACACGGCGTTCGCCTCACTCACTCGCATCACGTTCCTCTTATACTATCGTCGATTAACGTAGGATAATAATGTGTGTACCCAGATACAAACTGATTAGCATCGCAGCTAAGAATTTGTCAGTATTACGTCAATCAATAATCACTTTGTCCTAATTTATATCAAGCTAACAATTAATTTCTCACACATTAAAATAAATAGTTCAGTTAGTTATAACGTTTTATTTGATACCTTCATTAATTTTCCCAGTCAGTGTATTAACCCCAATGATTTACATAATTAATAAGATGTATCTACTAAATTACGAGCGAGCAACGTTGAAAATTTCAAAGGCAGGGAAAAAGAATACCTTTTTAAATTTCATCTTCATCTTAGACGTAGCTTTTTTCATTAAGACGGCAGCGGTATTGCGGTCGGCAAAGCGAGATCGAAAGTGAAACCTCTCTCCTAATATACCTAACCAACTGTAGGTATCGCACATAAAAAGAAGTATCAAATAAAACAGGTAGCATATATTTCACGTCGTCTGCGGCCGGCTGTACTTGTGACACCCTCTCACGGGACGTGTATAGAGAATCCAACTTTCCTTCTTGTGAATTTTGTAGCGGAAGCGGGATGCAACCTGAAAAATATCTGTTAGACTGCAAATCACCATACTTTAAACATTTTCTCAGCGAACCCAACTGTAAAGTTTTAACGTTGTGTAGTACAGGTATTTTTAGATTATATGCAGACCTATTTATCAATTTCGGTATACGAAACTATTTTTAATGTTAACGCGAGTTAAAATTGTTAGTATAGTATCGAATTGGTATAACAGTATACTACTACTCACACTACAGTACCGTACGCTCTACTGTCCAGTATAGACACGACTTTCGAAGGATGGAGGGACACTAGTTTTAATGTTATGCGAGTACTAAGTTTTATACGTAGGTAAATACTCTATTAACATTTCAATACAGGTAATTACAAGTTATCTTAAATTACTTACCAACGTTTTTTTATAATATTCCATAAATCTTTAAAAGTGAACATCGAAAAAGTTGAAAAATTTTGTCACGTTTTGTTTTGTAACTCAATTTCCTGATGTCGTACCTATATCGATGAATCGTATTTGAGTTAAAGTTAGAGTGTAAGCAATGTTACAGTAACGGGTAAGCTCGATAGGACAACAAACATAAAGATTTTTATAATGTCAGTTATTTTTAATATTCCACAGTTTAGTTTTAGGTACTGGTTATGGCATTAATTCTAAGGCTCACGATCAGCCTAAATTTTGTGTAAAAATATATAATTAATTCGTTTTTGTGCATAAGTAGCTAAGTTAGCTCTATATTCAGCCCGAAGTTCGTCGTCTCGCTTCCACAACGGAAAATGACCTGCAATGTAAACTCATAGGAAGGCATTTGAGCTCCTCGGGCAGGTAAAATATTAATAATTACTTTTTTTTACTTTCTAGAACAGTGCTGCGATAGAACCTACATCTATCCCTTACGTAGTCTGTCAGGAACTTAACTTAATCGGACGTGTTTGCAAACAAAATTAATATAATAATCATTTGAAACGATGTTAACATAATTATTGTAAAGATTATGATAGTCGGAAGCCAATTGCAGTTCAATTCAATTCTTCAAATTTATTCATGTGACACATGTTCAAGTAGGTATCAAGACATTCTGCACGTAACAATTCCTATTTAAATACTTACGGAAGAATTTAATATCTGCCATGTACTTTACTGCAATGTGCATAACGATAAGCTGGCCCATTTTTATGGCACTCATAACTTTTATTTACTACTAGCTGCGCCCCGCGGTGTTACCCGCAACATTTTTGCGGGATAAAAAGTAGCCTGTGTTAATCCAGGGTGTCAGCTACCTCCATATGAAATTTCATTAAAATCCATTCAGTAGTTTTTACGTGACATCCATCCATACTTACAAACTTTCGCGTTTATATTATTAGTAGGGATTGTTAATCGCTACAATGCAATTCTGCTGTTTACTGACATTGTGGTTAATTGTATGCATGTGTTCATTCTTCTAAAATAAGTTTCCTACGTATTTCAATGCATACCTAATAATAATAAATATATTAAAAGAGATGATTTTAAAACTTGAATGCAGCGACAAAGAAGAAGTAAGTATGTACCATTTCTTAGCCTGGTTCTTATATTTTTTTACCATAATAAAACTATAGGTACCTGCAGTTCTTGGCGATACATTATCCCTACTGCTTCTTACCATTTTGTCATTCCAAAGGCATAGATATAGGATCCAAGTAGTTCCTACTAAAAGGTACCTTACTACATATCGCTGTAAGGCTCTAAGCTAAGCGATAAGACGCAATTGTACCTTCTACTTTAACAATAATGTAAATAATTTATGTTTTACTATAGTGGACAATAAAGCATATGCTATTTATCTTCATGTGTAAGTTAATAGTGTAAATACATACTAATATTTATGCTCCTTGCTTAAGCGGATCTCTACAACCAATAAGTAGAGAAAAAAAATCCATTTTAATAAAGTCCATTTAAGAATCATGGGTCCGCATGTCAGTTGGAATGATAGCATCGATCCTTATATGGGACTTAAGGTATTTTATCAAACACACCTGCAACACAACACCTACAAGTATTATATTTTTTATCTGAAATAAAAATAGAACCTATAACGTTATACTTTAAAGTTGCATTTGCAATTTTGGTTACAGGAGTAATTTCTGATGTAGGGTAACGTTTTTATCTGAATAATTAATTACTACGACTTTAGATCCAACTGTAAAAAAAATGCTTTGTTACAGACATGTAAAGTCTAATCGCTTGTGACTTGTGCATAGCACTATCGCGATATTTGAGAGCTATTTACGTTTTTTCCAAAACTTATAAAATATTGTCGAAGATGAATATCGGTAAGTCATATTCAGACATAAATTAATCAAACTTACGAGTCGGTATCCCGCATACATTCGCATAAAAGTAGTACAAATCCAATTTATAAAGTTCACCCATCCATCACATCGGTTCAAATTACTTCTGACCGCCGTAAATATTCCTTTTCTAGTATACGTCGAAGGTCTATAGAGTATATTTGATGGTTAACTAAAATGATAACAGAAATAAAAATAAGTTAGTAGTTAGTAGGTAGGTACCTACTATGTTTCCAAACCGCTTTAGTAGAAGAGTCCTCCTGGGCCAATTTTGGGAATAACAGCCTACCTCGATGTGGTGGCACACGTGTATGAAGAACGGTCACTAATCCAAAGACTAACCACAGAACACACACTTAACGTCGCAGATTAAATGATCAGTATCTACCATGAGGTGTTGTGTTTTAATGCGTTTTTGACTAATTATCGTTTGTTGTTTCTATGGCAACGAGTACAGTTATCACGATGAAATCTAGTAGAGAAGTATGCAGAAAAGGCGAAGTTCTATAACAGTCTTCTATGTACACATATTGTCAAAAATACTGTCAGCTGACTTAAAAATTTCACAAAACACATCAAATTTATGATTGAGTAAAACATTTTAATACTTCTGAAAAATTAACGGATTAATTACTTTTGTAACTCATAGTTAGTACTCGTAGATACACTACACTGTAGTTATAGGGACATAAGCTTCTCACTGTTTTGATATAAGCTAAATATTAAGCTCCAAAATGTATCGCCCTTGTTAAGGATGAAAACAAAACATTATTTCTTATCATGACCCTTTACGCACGTTTTCGCAAAAATACATTTCTCAGGCAAGTGCTGAGAGAGCGAAAGTTTTTCGTAACATGACACTTGTTGAACATTCTTTGTGAACACTCTATTTATTAGTATTTCAGGGATAGAATTTCAGTTTGAGCAATATTTAGGTACGTTTTATTTGAATAATTTACTGTTTTAAGTAAGTATGTCGTGAATCTTTGAAATTAAGACCCTTTTGTGTAGTCTGCTGTTTAATATCATATATCTCTTCGCTTTGAATATGATAAAGTTTGTTTGACTATGCGAAAACTGTAAATGTCAAATTCTTTATCAGAACAATACTGTGAATGAGTTATTCCTATACATATTTAGTTGCACATCCCAAAAGTATCAGTAGTCGAACATAATATAAAATGAAAACCAAATAAATAATTTCTATAACAAATGGCCGTACGTTAATAATGAATCGTGAAATATCAGATTCGTTTTTGATCGCCTGGATCAAAGATAAATATAATCCCTGCTGATCGTAAAATTACCATACGTACTTACGCGACGATAAACTGCTGATACATATTATGTTTTTCTAACTCATGTCAGATCAGAATGCAAACGATCATAAAAAGGAAGATTTATTTACAATTAAGTTTCTGGACAAAATTATTCTAACGAGTGTTTAACTATATTTTCATTGGCAGCTATTGTATCTATGCTGATTGTTTAATACCTACTTCTAGCTGTTTCAGATGTTTACGACCGCTAACAATTACGCTGTCTTCGTCGAGGAAGATTTAGCTGAGCAGTGAAGAAGAAGAACGAACATGTTGTGCTCGCAGATATTGCACTTACTATAAGGATCTTCATCTAACTATCAACATAAGCAAATCAATAAAGGCGGCAAAATTGGCAGATGACATCGTCACCATAGCGGGTGGACTCTGGATGAGGCTAGCACAGAAGTGTTAGAGACTGACCAAGAATAAAGCTATGCCTAACAGTGGGTGAAGTAGGTCGGAGAATTCTTAATCAAAACATTATTTAATCATAAAGATCTTCAAACGCCACGGCGCCGTCCGCGTCGGTAGAAAAACCTTTACAAAGATAGCAGTTACTATCTTATCAATCATATCTCATTTTCAGTAGTCTACTTGCACTAATTAAAACCTGCAAAAATATAAGATTATTCTACTAAAATATTTTCAGAATTTTATGATAAAAAGTGAAAGTTATTTACTTGCCTGTCTAGATATTTCTAATTGCTTTTGTTGCGTTCCTTGAATTTTTCATGCAGCTGTTTATAAAGCTACAAAAGTTATAAAAATGAAACTCTAGCTGCAACTTTTGTATTTCAAGTAAATTCTAACAATTTTCCTGAGGCCGATGTTAGGTCACTAGTTGGAATTATAGTTGTGATAATATGTGAAGTTTAACATTAGTCAATGAGAATATATAAACCTTATTTGGCCTTGATCTAGCAGAATATTTATGGGAAGATTGATGTGCACAAGAAGTTGAGTGAATGACTCTTTGTTGACTTTTATGGAAAGCGCGTGATACACATAAGAGAAACATAAAAGTGTTTGGTGTGATGATGGTGTTCTCCTAAGTTAACTAATAAAATAAATAATTAAACAGCAACAACATAAGATCAGCTGGTCTGCGAGAATCAGTCGTCGGATGATGAATGGGATTGATAATAGTTCTTCACATGGGAAATAACCCTCCTTCTGGTGCAGTCGGGTAAAAAAACAAAGGACTACAATGAACTACATCAGCATGTTTTATCTATACTTTAATCGCAATAAATACGTTTGAAAGATATAAAAACTTTCCGTAAATGTACTTATTTACAAAGTAAATTATTTAAATTAACAGAATTCGCATACCCAATTGGTAACCAAAAGCGTCCCAGGTGTAAAATAATGTCGGAACGCCGCGTATTTAAAGGAATATTTTGATTCCTTTGCGAGCCCCACAATTATCCTCTGGGGTTGTGTATTTAAAACTCATGTTTTGTAAGCCCAACGGCCCTTGCCGTGTTCTACCAGCGACGGTCGTCGTTTGCCAACAATTTATGTTTTCACCAAAGAGTAAGGGTATGTATTAATCCACAGATCTTTGTCATAGCTATTATATTGTTATTTAGATTTATACCTAACAGTTGCGTCGCAATTATTTGACTAACCAATAAGCGTCTATCTGAATGATCCTTGGTAAATAAATTAAAAGATTTGCCTAACAAGATGTGGGTCCAGAATAAAGTTCTAAACTACTCGAACAGTTTATTTGGCCACTTATCCTACTGTTGTTAAGTGGATGTACAACTTTGGGGTGTTTGAATAGTTTTCAATTCACCAGTGAACTAAAACAGACTATTTGAATGAATCCCAACTATTAAACAATTAAATTAACAGTATTTGAATGCCGAAGTAAAGATGACAAAAATTTACATAGAGATCTTGTTTCGGATTACACTCACGTCCAGCCGGTAAATTTCGACGAAAACAACTTAAAATACATAATTTTCGCTCCTTCCCGACAACACGGATAAGGTAATCAGAATGGAATATACAAATTGTAAATGGTACGTATATTCTTAGTTACTTATAGTTACTTAGAAGGATAAATGATTCTTTTATTTACTGGAATCAAGTAATATATATTAAATTGGCTTTGATCTAGTTCTCAATGTAATCTTTTAAACCACAATTCATGTCGAAAATGAACTTAATTATAAGACAAAGTAATACCACTTAATGAAGATCGAAGGTTAAGTGATATTGCTCGTGTATCCGTAGCAAATTCATTAACGTATTAAATGGCTAACTATAAATATGTTAGGTAATAGAAATTGCAGAACCTTGTTCAACAAGTAGGATCATAGAACAAGCTCAATACTGTGTAGTTAGGAATCTGTTGGTCCAAAACACAAGTTTTGTATATGTGTTCAATATATCTACTTTTGTGTACCATCCTTGGTATTAAGCAATTATACAGATTTGAAATAATTATTAAGAAATAATTAAATTTATAATGAATGCCTTCATAAAAGAAATAAGGCTTGCTGAAAAATAACTAATCATAAATCAAGTCCTTCTCTGTTTGTCAGGATGTTGCACTGCTATGTGACATTTACAGGCTTATTTTTTGGAAAAAGAATATTTTCATTTTTGAAGTTTACATTTCTTACTCTATTATTGGAACAAATAGCTCAGTTGTATTCGGCTAGTTGGGATCTCAGTAATAATTAATCTAAGTTAGTTTGTAAAGTTATCAAAATGTGATATTTTGAAGCTTCAAGTAACAGCGTCTTAAAACAATCATAATATTATTGCAGGTTCACTTAGTTTTGATTCTACGATTATTTTGATTGAATGCGAACTTTCGGTAAACATGTTTTTTCCCTGTGAACAATAGGTAATTAATTTCTGAGCCAATTTTTTACTATTATTTTTTGGTGTTGCTGCTGTAATGTTTAAAAGATATAATACAAAGATAATATTCGTATCTTTCTATGGTAAGTATGTAGTTTTCAAAGCCCATTTTATAATGAGTCAGTTTCCAGACAATATACATCACTAAAGCGCAATCAAAGGCGCCGCCGTACCGCCCTTGTGTGCTGGAGTCATCGTAAATTATACCAGAAGGTTCAGCGTAACTCAAACACGATATTAGCTTGAGTTATAACAAGGCAAGTTAATTATTAATCTTCTATTAACCACCGTGGTTAATAGATATTAATTACGAAGTAGGATTTACAGTAATACGGTATACGGTTTGAAGTTTTGAAGGTTATAGGATCATGTTATCATAAGTTAATTATAACTCTTTAAAATGTCAAGGTTTTTAAATCCATTGAACATCTTCTACCTCTAACAAATTACTATTCACTTTTGCTTGCATTTCAAACCTAAGAAGTTTTATTTTAATAATTATAAGATACATACAAACTTTTATGCCTGTACTACGCTACGAAGCTAATAAAAACCAAATATAGGAGCTTCCTATTTCACTTTCAGAAAGCACTAAACAGTTTTTTTACATCAAAAGCCTTTGCCTTTTTATTCCTTTTAACAAACCTACAATTATGTAAGTACTTTTACATCGTACTTAAATGCTAAAAACATACTTATGACCTTGTTTTAATATATAAAATAAAAGTATCGACCTACCGTAAATTGTACGCAAAACTTAATACAGTAAGTAACAAGCATTTTTACTCTGTGGCATCATGACAAGGGTCGCATTGTCGTCGAATTGGACATGCTTTGAATCAGAGTGTAGGTCTGACTGTACCGGCCCATTGAAATAACTTTGACTTAGGGAGATGCCTCCTCACTGTTGTGGCTAGCTGTTCTTTTATCAGATCGGTATATGGTATTTTATTAGACGATATTTCGTAGGTACAAGAAGCGTAACTTAAATTATACTTGGGTGTCTTAAAACCTGTACCGGGGTGAAGTGTCGATGAATAGGAAGGTTTCATTGTTGACGAGGAGCTGTGATTACCCATCAGAGTGGTCATAGCAAGCAAGAGCTAAAAGTAAGTACTGATGAACTGATTAGGGTCACTCCAGTTAATCCCTAAAGTTTAAGTAGAAGCGACTTTTCGAGCAATTAAGGAGATTAGTATTGCTCACTTACTGCTTGCCACAAGCTAACTTACAATACACAACATTCTAATCTAATTTGTATTTCTCTTATCTCTATGTACACACAAATGTCTAGACCGGCGAACTTAATTGACATATATGGCCGACTATAAACTAACTTGTATTTATTCTTATTGAACTATGTCACAATAACCAGGTAAAGTAAGCATCATACGAAACAACGTGAACTCAATAAAAGCTTGTAAAATAGTATCAGATGACATTAGGAATAGGCATATCGGATTTTATATTAAATCGTTCGTCGTGCCCTGATATATTCTCAACATAAATAAACCAAGTGAAAACGGATCTCGCCAACCCAATTGACAGAAGTAAATTGATGCCAATGTCTGAAAACAAATGAGTCAAAGAAAAGCTCACATAACTTGAATGTAGACATGATTATATTCTATTTCTTTACATTAGGTATAGTCCGCTACATCGCGCATACGAAAATATTATTTATTATTATCTAAGTTCCTAATATTAGTTCACAGTATTAGTACACATTTTTACACTATTGTTACGTTTTTAAATAACAATTTTAATTGACTTTCTTTTTAATGCCAAGCATTATTAAATACTTGCATTGCTAATTAAATTATATCTCTATTTGAAACCAAAATCAAATCATTAATTACTCTCATACTTGATTTTATAATACCGTCGGAGATTAAATAGGCATAACAAGTACCTAGGTGTATGAACATGTGATACATTTATGTTTATTTAGCCTGACACTAACTTAGTTATAAAGTTGTTTAATAGTTCTTGTACTTAGGTGCTATTTTACTATTGTAGAAAGTAGTTTTGATTTATTCTTACGACTTGCGGTTAAAAATGTCACAATAGAAAACAAAGCAGGTATAAAATATGTGAGTTTATAAAAGCAAGATGTAGCGAAATTCCTCGTCGTTGGGTTTCATTGCGTTACTACAATGCCACGGCGACATAACAGATACCTCTCATGAATCATAACATTTCCGACGCGCTGTCCATACTTGGGCAAATGCTAAGCTTCACACAGGAGCGGTATTTGTTGTTTTAGAAAATAATTTTACCTACTTTATAAATACATTTTTAACAATACTTTAATAGGCTTTTATTAGCTTATGTAGGTATATAGAACAGACGATCGATTCATAATATTAGGAATTAAAATTTATAGTAAGTACTCTACAATCTACATTGCTTAACAATTTTCCATTTTAACAAAGTTAACGATTGAAGGAATAATGATCTGATTAACGAAGTCTTTGCCTTACAATTCAAGACGAGAACAAACACATCTTATGCAATCTTGCCAAATTTTCAACTGTCGAACTTCAGGCAGAATTCCGAACAAAAACAAAAGTTGGTGTCTTCCGTAAATACCTACATTATGCTAACGACTAGTTTTCCGCTTCGCGGCGCTACCCGCGGTCTACCCTTTTACGGGTTGAGTTACTAAACAACAGTATTTGCCGACGACGCCTTTGATAAGAAAAACTGTTACCCGCTGGTCAAAGATAAATTATTACAGTACACAGTCTAGAATACAAATAGGATAATGTTGTTTAAACAGTGATAGACTATTAAATCCTTTAAGTAAGCAAACTCGGGTGTTATTCGACGGGTGTAATTTAGTTAATTGTATCTGATTCTAAGACATTATGCTTTCTCGCTTTCAGGCTAATAATACGATGATTATAATATAATATTATTGCAAACAACTCTTTTACGCAATATAAAAATGATAAAGTCTGGAACTCGCAACACGGCTTTTGTATCGATTTCTCCTTATTTGTTATTCCAAGCCACACAGCAAAATTAATACAATATTCCCCTTAATCACAAATGCTCCAAATGTTTTACAATCTACTTACTTTAATAATCTACAAAACAGGATTCTTTTATTTTAAACTCGTTTAAAGTCTAGATTTACGGTGTTTATCTCTCTATCATGCATTAAATCAACCTAAACTGTTTCGTTGCAGCGTGTCTGTCGCTTTAATCAACACTTCTGACGCACTTTAGTTTCCTGGGATATCCAAAATCTTAATACTTATAATTCCAGCCTATAACTGTCCCACTGCAGGGCAAAGGCATTTTCTGTTATAGAAAACGAAGAAACAATATTAATACTTACCTGCTAATAACATCGAGAAAACTGAACCTTTTCCAGGCAGATGAAACAAATTTAGATTTTTTGCAGTTTGGTTTAGATGCAATCTAAATCATTATGTAATTACGGCAAAGAAAATACCGTCACGTACCAAAGCTATAAATATTTTGCCATTAATTACCCATAAACACCCATACGGATACCATCAGATTAATTTACGTGGCTCACTAAAATTAGATTACTTTTATATCACACTTTATTTCGAACGCACGTGACGCAATATCTTGTTTATTTTTTTTCGACGCATAATGACATCAATTTCTGCGTTGTAATTTGTAATACAGGAGCTTCTGTTATCCCAGACCGAACCATATGCATTCTAAATTTAAAAAGTAACGCAACGTTTCCAGTTCTTTAAATAAATAATAGGCTGCGCGATGTTTTGTATCTATTTTCCAAGTTATTATGTTACCTAATTAGTAATCAATTTTTAAACACACTGTTACAGTAATAAACCAAAAAATCTATCACGGATAGGACCTACTCTTTTAAAAGCGCACACTTTTTCTTGTATGGATAAGGCCCCGTAAATGATGATGATAATGGGGTATAATGGACAGCTGATCGGTTTGCTATTATTGCCACGATGAGTGAAATTGTTGGTGGTCGCTTTTGTGAGCGTGAAGACTGAAGTCCCGTTAACCAGCCCCTTTACCCGAACTATAACCTAATCTCCATCGAATAAGGTTCCTTTTACCCCCTCATTTTTCCACGTTCGTTAAAGAAGGGTTATGTTTTTTGTAACTATTGCCCAAGGTAATCCAGATAAGATTTCACTAGGCTAGGTAATTCCAAACCAAACAATATCGCGTCCTAATCTGTACCTAAGGTAACAAAAGGATCTGTACGGTGATCGCATGACATCTCATTAAAACTTAAAGTTACGTCTAACTTTAATGAGGTGTCATCCACAGATGGCTGGTCGGTGTCCACTTATCTTAAAAACCAAGAAGAGTGGCACCGTCGCCTTTGCGTGTCGTAAAATCTCAGTGGCTGTATAAACCAATGTACGCCTTTATTATGATAAAAGTTTATTTATGTAGGGAAAATAAAATGATGTACGAAAAAACTGTTACTTAGTTAGCTAGATAGGTACCTATATGTACTTTACTTTTTGCATGATCAAAAACATCATTGGTAAAGTGCGGCTAGTTAAGAGAACTCAATTGTGAGTTAAGCTCGCCCTTGTGCATTAAATTTCATATTGTTAATCTGTTGATTAAGTTATATGTACAACAATTTTATTATATTTTCTTCAAAATTAAATTATATTTCTTCATGTCATCAAAATATGTACAAGTTTTGATTTTAAAACATGGGCAATAAACTTTAAAACATAATAGAATAGCGGTGGAGTAATGGAAAAACTTTGATGATACAGTTTCAGTTTAGTAGCGACATCTATTATAGAGTTGGAGCGATACAATACGAGGTGCGTAATGTTCCATATAGTGACATCTGGTGGTGAAAAGCGTAAACGCTGAGAAAGCTTTCCTACCAAACGAAGAGTAAGCACTTTCCAGCTATCACTGTTGTTTTGGACTTACTTCTTTAGATGACGTTCAGATAGCGCTGATACCCCGTCGTATTATTACTATTCATAAAGTAATCCATGGCTAATAACCGTCTGTATTTATTTCTCTTCTTTTTCAATTCTTTGAAATCATTGGTTTGCCTACACATTTTTTACGTTCAAACATTGAGGAAATACTTACTTACTTAATATCCCATTTTAAATTCCGTGCGGTTGTAATAAAAGTGGTAAAGTTGCGTATCCATTGTCACTTTATTCAAACAACTAGATATCATCGAAATAAGCCGAATATTTCAAAAACATAACATCACGCCTGCATTCCCCGAAAGGGTAGGCAGAGGTGCACATAGAGTATACCTACATTTCGCCAGTTATGTTTTTAGGTCCCAATGTAATAGGGGGCGAGCTTATTGCCATTAACCGGGCACAAATCCAGACTCCGTGCTGCCAACTTGTATTCAGTCCAATAACTCGTCACATCGCATAGCTCGCACCCAATATAATGTTTTAGATAATTATGATATAAATTGGTAAGATTATTAAGATAGTATAAATTACTAACACAATTTCATGGTAACAAATGTTGAGAACACGGTACCAAACGCTGAGAAACACCTCTAACCTTTCAAGTTACTTAATAGTTAAGGTAATCTTTAACCTTACTTATACCCGTGAATAGGTAACGGAATAGTGTATAAGATTCCTGAAAATAAAAATCAAAACTATTCAATGACAGAGGAATAATGACGGAAAGTTCTGGGGCTTTAATAAAAAAGACTAAGGAAAGGGCGGAGTGGAGAGTGGCGGTGGTCACCGCGGATGGATTGAGCCTAGCAGTAGAGTGTTAAGACTAGCTCAATCAAAGAGAACCTATGATAATAAAGATAACCACGTAATAATATAGAACCCATAATAGGATAACACTCACAAAGGCTAATATAGTAAAACCTATGATAAGTAGCTGCTAGACCGGTTGGCTGTGGTCATAATTTAGGTATCTTCTAAAGCTGATGATGGTAAAGAGCAGTGTCTAATCCAATACATAAGGCCTTAGTACTTACTAACTTTAAAGTCTCAGAAACAAAAAGTGTTTGGCACTTTTAGATACATTCAATGTGATTCTCACTGATCGTAATAAGTAGCAGACAAAAATATAGGTATTAGTAGCATATAATTATTTCATTAGATTGGCACGAGGTGAAAACAGAAGGTGATTATTCGATATTTCAGCATATAGAATGGTAAATAATGGGCATAACAAGATGCTCATAACAGATCAAATAAAGAGGAGTTGCAGTTCATTTCTGTGACCGCAGCCTGAGGGATGCCTAATTAAATATGCTCTCATACATTTTTAAGCCCTCGTATTTTTCCAAACCATCTGTTTACCCATTTACACCCCAAATAACACCGCATTAAACATCTCAGATGGTTTACCAATAAATCACTTAAATCTGCGACATTAATCAAACAATAACCGGTAGAAATAGGATCCGCACCTCATCATAAGCTTTTAGAGATCCTTTGTGAGCTAAAGAGCTCTGACATAACGTGTTATCAAATAAAAGAAAGGTGTGAATTTTCACAGGCGGTTATTGAAGCCCCACCTACTTAAGATGGCGCTATCCCCTCCATCGGACAAGCAGCCACTAGCGTTAGAGGATCTCATCTTGTTCATACCTACAGCCACCGCGGACGATCTTTAGGCACCACCTATTTTCGGATGCAATTATCAGTTTCCAGCGAACTCGAAGCTAAGAAATTTAGTCTCGGTTTTAAGCTCCGCAGCATACGTCTGAATGTTATTTGAAGTAACATTTACTGTAGAGATAAGGATCACGAGTTTGAAAATATGAAGTTATGAAACCAGTTTCAAGAATGATGGAAGCGACTGATGATATATCAAGCACTTGTGAAAATGAGCGGGTTACAAACGTGGAAAATTCGGTGAAAAAGTTACTGTGTAGTGTTGAAAAGGACTCGAGTTATGACTGTGAGTCAGAAACAGAGTACGACAGCGAAAATGAGACAATAGACATATGTGACAACAGTGAACAATCCGCTCGTCGAAGTACTGAAAATCTTAAGAACGTAATCAATCCGTTGTTAAATTCCGACAAAATATGTTTTTTTGAGCAAAATCAAGTGATATTTCCTAGTAAGTCTTTTAACAGTATTAGAAATGTTTGCAATAGCAATGAATCTTCGCATAATAGTACAAAATTTTCAGTTAATAGTGTGATACACGGAAAAAGTAAAACTTTCCTCATAGACAGTATTTTAGGAAACAATAAAGGCAACAGTTCGCGCCTTGTTAACAATTTGCATCAGGAAGATGCGGACAACGTGGAGGAAACTACGGATGAACATAATGGTAAGATAATTTATGTAATAAGATGTACATAAATAATAATATAGCCTAATATGACTGATATTGTCGACCAATGAACATGGAAATCTTAAAAAGACTCAGCTATTCATAGTTAAATTTAATGGCCGATTCAAAAACAGTAAATATTTTAAAAATTAAAGGTAGCCCAATTAATTCCTTTTGACATGAGCTATTTACTAGTGAAAATGCCAACAAAATCCGTCCCGCCGTCGCGGAGAAGCTTTGACCTTCAATTTTTTTTACCTGCGTTTTATTTTTTTCTCTTAGTACCTATACTAAATATTTACCCCGAGAGTCCCGTAAAATAGGCCCAACCTTTTCGGAGATTAGCCGGAACTGAAAATTCTTTTTTTAAATGTTTTATCTACTATGATAAGCATTGAGTAAAAAACTGTTATTTTGATGTGACTTTACGAACCAACACTCCAATTTTATTTATCAGTGTAGGTACTGTGCCGTTAGCACGAATATTATGCACTATCGTCACGTATTCGTATCGAGTAAACTATTCTTTAACGTTAACTATTCGATAGTCAAAAATATTCGTGCTAAGGGCACTGATTGATAATAATATGCCTTGTACGTACAAGTAAATAGGTTTTTCATAGGTCCCTTTTGAACTAGATGGATGGCGCCGGCATTTTCTTTCTGAGAACATTTAAAATGTTATGTTATACCCTTAATCTGAAAACTTGTGAGAACAATATTCTTATGAACTTTAGGGCCGACAGCTAAACAGTTTTGCAGGCTCCAGTAGCACATGACATTAACACAGCAAAGCTGACCATGAAGGTTAGGCTTAACATAGGTTATCTATCCAACCACCTTCAACCAGTTGAGTACTTATATATTTAGAAACTAATATAAATTCCCGTTTTCTTTTGTACATAGCATTCTATAGAATCGTCTATCACAAGATCTAAGAAGAAATTGATCTTTCTAGACTAAAGGAAGCTGATTCATAGCTAATGATGTTGATAAGAGTCAGCAAAACTATGTTTTTAGAATACGGGTGAAGAAGGATGTACCTACCTATTAGATACGAGGATAACTCTACCAAAACAGCTCTTCTTGTTATATGGTCGATGAACAACCTGGTGTCAGAGTTTAAACCGCCTGTTATATGCCTATAATCTAACATGGCTTTACACACCATTGAAAAATCTCAGGTGTGTCAGGTTTCTTCACGATAGTTCTTTACGATGTTTGCCTTCACCGTTTTTAGCAACACGTACATGAATTCGAATAGACATTGGTGCGTGCTGGGGTCTGAACTTGCGACCTTTGACTTGGCAGTCCAACGGTCATACCACTTGGATGTCACTGCGGTTACTAAAACTGGTTACAGAGTGATCCTCTCCGCGTGCCCTGGTTCATGAACAGTGATATTAGGTAGTAGAAAACTGATTGTTACTGCTGTTACTCTCAGATTTGAACACATTACATGCAAAAAAATTGCCTTTATGATGAAAAAAATCGCTTAACCCAACTGTGAGGAATGTGGAGTTGTCGAGAACCTAACTACAGCATTTGGAAGCAATTTATTAGGGTCCCTAAATTTGAACAGAACTGATGTTCGATGCAATTCTATCAGAACCAAGTGGCGCCGATACAAAAAAAATTAAATTCATGGCCCACGTTTTGTGAAAGTTAAATTGTTTAGGATACGATGGGGCTAACATACGTTATACGTAAAAGATCCTATAAATAAAGAAAAAAAATGAAAATGTAATACTTTGCAGTTTTACGTCAATAAGTCGATATGTATTTAAAAAGTCTCTGCCTAGAAAGAGCTACTAGAACAAGACTAATATTGAAAAGTTAAGTAAGGCCCAAAATTTTAGCAGCGTATAGATTCGAAGACATGCAGAACTATTGTAATAAATAAAAACATTTTAATCGTATCAACGCTCATGAAACTCGCCTCATTTACTGTCCCCGTCTTTCGTTTACCTCCTGGAATAGATTTCGCTGAGAAAGAAAACCTAGGAGGCAAGAGGACTCTACACAGTCGAGCTCTTAACACTTTAAATTGTTTAACAGAATCAAATAATGTTATTCAATGATGACGATGATCATTCGTAGGCCTGAAAGGTAGTATACGAAAGCGAGACTTACAAATTGTTATGTTGTATGTTTGCAAAGTTAGCCTTACAATAGGACCTACTTCTGTGAATACTGTGATGTTCCCTGTCCAGAGTATCTAATACATGATATACCATTGTTAAGTACTTATTGTGCTTCAAAGACAGTGTTAAGTTAATTTGTTGAAATATAATTCATTTTCCACAGTATCGTCGACATCGACGTGTCCGGAGCTGAGTGCGCTGAGCGACGCAGGGCTTCTCGCTGGGCATGCTTACGCGCACTGGCTCGCAACGCATCAACCCTCTGCGGCATTATATGGTAATTATTTATTGTTAACCAGGTCAGATAGATTTTGTTTTTCTTCAAGTTCAAACTTTACATACCATAGACGATGCGAGAGACAAAAGAGATGCTTAGGTGTGGTCCTGCGTTAGTCGCCATGTAAACTTTTTTGTCACAGGTAGTCAAATGGAGAACACCTGCAATTAATTGAAGATACCTGAATAAAACAAATCACAAGTCTATTTCAAATCCGAATAAAAATACCTATATAAGCATTTATTTAGTGACTTTTAGTAGACATCGAGCTTTGATTGAAATCAAATTGTATGTTTTTTTCTTCGCTGTCTATAGCCGCTAGCAGTGCCATCTTCTTCTATAATTGAAGTGCTTAAATGATGTCCGCAGAGAATTGCCACTGTTCTCTTTAAGTCAGAAGCCTTCATTATACCTAGCTCGTGAGGCTTACATATTTGAACGTAGGTACTTTCAATTTATAAACTCTATCTTTCGGAAGTTCGAAATAATATTGACCCAAGTAGGATTTAAACACGCGCAGCTCTGCCAACTGACCTATCGTGTCGCAGCTCGCACCCAAAAATTTTCAAGTTCCCTTTTATTATTTACGTCATAAGGGTGACGTCTAGGATAAAACTATCTTAATTTGGACATCCAGCACATTCTAAAGTAAATATGAAAGGTAAAGGTGGTCAGCACATTAAATCATAACCCTGCCCGCCTATAACCTATTTAAGATCATTCATACCATGGTACATCAAATGGACTTAGACCCAAGCGAATACAACAACTGCAATGGAATTCCTCGAAATTAATAGACCAGCTGGAAAATAAAGTCGTTACCTTTTAACCAGTGTGAATGACAAAGCTTTTAGCGTTTTTTATTGATATTAGTGCTGTACAAAAAAGACAGAATTATAAAACACGAATTTACCGCTCGTCTTGCAAGTTATAGCACAATCAGCTCATCAACAGGCATCCAAGAAAGCCCATACGAATATATTATAAGATATGTATAGAAACACTTTTTTTTAATGTCTGGTAGACTTTATCCTTCTATATTTGAAATAATACCTTTGCCGTTCTGATTTTTGGCAATGTCATCTGATTCTTACTTACCAAAGAGATGTAGGTAATGTCCGTGACACCCCAAGAATGAGTAGAGAGCAATTATATTATAATTATGAACAGCGCGGCATGCGTGTTACAATCGCGTGCTGGGTCCCGTAACGCGTCCGGTGTTACACTTCGCACGCCTGTTTCGCACGCAATCATCCCTCAAATGTGTTATATCTAATTGTTATCCATTAAATCTTATTATCATTTCAACAACCATGTGTGAAGATAATTTGATTTATATTTCTTACCGTGTCTAGTTAAGTTATAAAATATAGGTATTTTTTTATGTAGCTTACAGAATTAACTAGAAAATATAATGATAATCTGATTTCCAAAGTGACATCTGTGGTCACTTTTGGTACCCAAACATGATAATGATGAATCATGCCAAAGTCAGCAAAAGATTGAGCATTTACGTAAATCTGTGTATGAACAGATTTCTGTGTATCAACAGTTTTGTCATGTTTGCTGGTGCGACAGCTAGGAGGAATTTCGGTGGCTATAAAATTAGTGTGAGCGTGTAACATCCGGGAATAGCCCGGGGGTCCACTCCTTGCTCAAACTTTCTATGTCAACTATCAACGACATAACGACGTTGACATTTGACATTCTTTTAACCTACGTAATGTTAATCGGTGTAATAACAAATTGTTAGCTAAGGGTTATCTAAGTTTAAAATTAATATAAACAACGTGACTTCTTAATCTTAATAACCTTAACTTTATAAGTCTCCTTCCAAAATGAGTATTCGTGACTAAACTATATTTTAAACAGACGAATTGTGTGAAGTGAGCTATTATCAGTTTCTAAGAAGGATTATTTGTATTACGCAATTCAACAATAAACACTTTGCGAGATGATTACGACAGGAAATGGGCAATAATAGTTGATAATAATTTGTAAATCTGTGATAATATTTAATACTGCGAGACACGCAAGTAGGTACGATATCTTTTAAAATGTGGTGTTAACACGATTTGTTGACCGTTCTAACTAATTGTAACGTTCAACAAGTTGGTTACACATAGCGTTATGGTTCGCGCGATTAGTACGAGGGCACATTCGTCGAAATGTCGCCAGCCGTCGGACGGTGGTCGCGACTTCGCACCGAGGTGTCGGCAAACAGCTGCCGCGACGATAATTACTAACAATGCTCTCGTGTTTGTGCATCGCCTTAACGCGGACCCTGTTGTGATCGAACTATATTCAGAAACGGAGTTTACACCATGGCTCTATGCAGAACGTACCTGGAAATAGTGTCAGTCAATATTTTGGTAGACTTCAAAAAATCCAGGAACATTTAAACAAGTCAGTGCCTCGAGAGACGGCAGAAAGTATCTAAAAATAACATTTATGATAAGCAAACTTTGTTTTACTTTTAAAAACAAGCAACTTCTACCTACAAGAAAGTCTAAATTTTATATTTAATGGTAATGGGTAAAAATCTCCATAGCCTTGCGTTAGTTTTATAAAGGCGAAAATTTGCAAAACAGTAGGTATGCCACTTTATTAGCAGCTTTCGTTAGCTAAAGATTTAAAAATGAGGTAGGTACCTACCAACAGCATGTTTTCTTGTTTCATTGTCTGTAACCTAACATATATTGTATTCTTTAAGTCATCTTTTAATATGCTCTGAAAAATTTGTATGATCGTAAAACGCTTACGTAAATAGTTAGCAGTCGGTTAGCACGACCATCGCACATACAGCGACCACAATACGATGTTGACACGCGAGATGTCAAACTGCGCAGGCGAAGCGCAAACAGACTGATTGTGTTTATAGCCACTTAACGAGAGCCTGTGATAATTCCGATTAGTGTTCGAAAAAACTTTACTACGTATTTGTTTAAGCGAGAGCAGCTACTTTGTAAATTGAGAAGGGAAGCGGATGGCTCAGAGCTTTGAAATTGCACTTTTTTCTACATAATATGAACACCAATGACTACCTCGATGAAAAGCGCGACTGCTGAGCACAAGGTCTTGGGTTCGGATTCCGGTTCGGGCAAAGGGTTACTGGTTTTTTCATTACGTAATTCTCAGTAGCAACACGGAGTCTGTATTTATGCCCAGTTGATGGCAATAGGCTCGCCCCCTATTATATTGGGACCTATAAACATAACTGGCGTAATGTGGATGCACTATATTTGCACTACGGCCTACCCCTCCGGGTAATACAGGCGTGATATTATGTTATGTTTGTATAAACGCAAATACAATAGCAATGAGTTTAAACTAATGTGAACTCTTCTTTGCAGACGATAAAAATAACAGAAGACCACGACGAGCCGGGCCAGAGCGCAAGCCGCGTCAAGCTTACAGTGCGAAACAGCTTGAGCGACTTGAGGCCGAATTCAAAATTGACAAATACCTAAGTGTGTCAAAGAGGTTGGAGTTGTCAAAAGCTTTAGGTCTCACGGAGGTGCAGATAAAGACATGGTTCCAAAATCGAAGGACGAAATGGAAGAAGCAACTTACTTCACGATTAAAAATAGCGCAGCGGCAAGGATTGTTTCCAGGGCAAATTTTTGGGCACACCCCACCCGCATACTCACTGTTGAACCCTTATGCGTATACTCCTCTCAGTTGTGTGTTTACGCCGGTCACTTTACCGTCGTCGCCGCACTAGATAAACAATCTTTATATTTTAAATGTTCTCCTTCGAAAGTGGCAGAAAATTCCATTGATTAGGTAGTTATTTAACAAAATGTATGAATTGTTCATGTATTGATGTGATCTTGGCTTGCAAGTTATCAGTTTTAGCGTGTGCTGCCATTATTTTTAAACTGGTAACAAGATGTCCTATTTATAAGTAGGTACCTAACATGTATTATTGTATTATGCCTGCCAGCATCAGCCATGTTCTATTTTCGTCACGTTAATAGTGTGTTAACTATCTTGTTTGCCGCGCGAACTGTACATAGTTGCCTAACTTGCTACTTTTGTCACTTCATACGTATCGTCCTAAATCAAAGGTGTCAAATATTACACGCAATGAAGATACTGGATTAAACAAAAGTTAATGGTGGTTTCCCAACCACCATCGGAACAAATCGGACTAACTTAACTTTCGTATAAATATGAAAGCTAAGTTTGTCTTGCGTCATACGAAAGTACCTAAGTTGAATTGTTTAAGACAATCTGTTGTCAGCTGTAAAACTTTATTTTGTATTGGCACTGAAGTTTAGAAAAGTCATTGTCACTATTATGTAACGTAAGTAGATAATGCAACCTACCCTAAGTTTGTTGATAGGTTAAAATAATCAAGGTAACTCTACATCTATATAATATTTTATGTATTAATAAGGTTTTTTCTAAGGGGGAGGCCTTTGTTCAACAGTGGACGTCTTCCGGCTGATGATGATGATGAAGGTTTTTTCGTAGAATGTTAATTGATATTATAGATGGCCAGTGTACATTTAAATGTAAATAGTTATTTAGAAATTATTGATAATATTTAGGACCATAAAGTAAAAAGCAATACAATATGCAATAAAGCAATAATTACACAATATTCCGGTGTTTTTATTTTCCGGTACAATTTGGCAATTTAATTGAGATATTTGATCAAAATGTAGTTAGAGAATTGACGAATAAAGTCTTCTTATGACAAATTAAAGGTTGCAAGTTCAAGCCCCGGCACGCACCAATGTCTTTTCGAATTTATGCGCGTACTATAATTAGTTATTAGTTGCTAAAATCGGTGAAGGAAATCGTCGTAAGAAAACCGGCACACCTGAGAGATTTTTGAACGGTGTGTGAAGCCATGACAGAGGCCTATAGGCGGTTTTTAACTCTGACACCAGGTTGATCATTAACCATACGATAAGAAGATTACGAGAGATAGAAAAACTATAACGTAGTTCATTCGCCCGATGATGACGTAGGTACTATTTGTTGTATGATTAGTTCACGTGTCGTTAGGAGCTGGTCGTGCGCAGTGTGCGGGCGGGTAGTACTCGTCGCAGTTAGCACCGCCCAACCCTAGAGCCGCGGCCCGCAAAGCTGCGAGCGCGCCGCCGCGCGTCCACGCCACGCCTGCGCTGAAAACACGCAATAATCGTCATAAATGGTAATGTACACAGCACGTCAACGTGCATAGTCTTACATAGGTATGTACTACATATTGCACCCCGTAGGTAAGTATTCACCTAAACCTAAGTCGTTTTAGAAATTGAGAATTTTATAAATAGGCACATGACATTCAGAAAATAAATAAAATAATTAGGTATATATAATTTCTTATTAGTTATTTCAATAAAAATTTAGACTCCTCAATCAGATATGAGCCTAGAATAATACTTACTGCCAAACCGGCAACCAATACCAATTGCCGTCGCGTAAATCTCTAGCCTTCTTATTCCCCACACACAATGCTCGGTACAGACAGGGTGTGGAGCGTGGCCGCAATGCCAGTAAAGCATAACGAGCCAGCATGTTCACAGCAGGAATGGAAGGTCGCTGCTCTTGTGTGTCCCGTTTAAACCGAAACGCGTCATCCACGTTCACAGTGTCGGCTCCGTTGTCCACCATCTGCATCACTTGAGGTTGTTGAGGATTCTGTGCATCAAATTTTTGTTCGAAATCAATGCTGTAATTTGCCCGTGGTTCACATTTATGTCTTAACAGCTTTACGGTCCGTGAGAGGACACAATAGTTAATCAATTGCTGTGTCACATGAGTCTCACCGGACATGAAAAATGGCTGAGAAGGAAAACGGAACTAGAAGTATGTTTGACAATTTTTGGGCCTAATTCCAGTATATGTATGTATATTAGACTGATTCTCAAATTGGATCATACATACGCGATAACTGTAGGCGAACTACTTAAGTTCCCAACAAATAAATTTCATGCTGTCAGTATTTTGAAAATGTTCTCACCATGGTGATACACATAAGCACTTGCAACACGAACATGCCGAAGGACAAGAAAGCGATGCCCGTGAGCGATATATCGAACAGGTCTGCCAAACCAAGCCCGTGGCTGTCGTGCTCCACCGCATACTCTTCCACCACGTGAGGCTGTTGCGCCGAGTGGTGGTACAGCGGCGGCGGGGGCGGTGGCATCGAGTACTCGTAACCACCACCTGAAAGAAACCCGGACCAGACAGAAAACGAGCATCGATTTCCTTTAAAACAAAATTGGTCCCTAGTTTGATTTTCGTTCCAAATAATTGCCACTAAGTTTAGTATTATTAGATACCTACCATCTGAGTAATTATTTATGAATAAGAAAAATATAGATATACCTATACGTATAAAAATATATAGTAAAATTAGTTTAACAATATATTATAAGTAAGCATTAAATTCTTACTATACTTGGATACATCATGCGCTGACACCCCTGGGTTTGCGTATCCTGTAAACGGTTCTCCTTCATATACTTCGTAACCATCTCTGGTCTGAAGTGGAGGAGCTTGTGCTGTAGCTGGTGCTGCTGTTTCAGAAGCATTGCTTATACCAGAACTCGCAGGACTGGTATTAGCCGTGTTGTATACGTCATTGAGAGCCGCCACCCTAGTTGAAAAAGTTTTTTCAACCTAATGAATAAGTATATATCTTTACCTACCGAAATTTTAGCGAATTTTGGCACCATGTGTTGCCAAGACTTTTGAATATAAATAAAGTGATAGTGAACACGTTCTTACTTGGCTAACCATTCATGATAGTTGGTGGACCCGACGTCGAACATAGCATTATTCCTTACATCTTGTCTTCTCATAAAACCATTGCTATCTTTACCGTCACTAAAAGGTTTTCCAAGCCTATTTTGCAGAACATTCTTTCCCATCTCCTCTAAAATTTGTCCAGCAATGTAGTTCCGACATTGGTATTCATTCATCATTTTCCTGTAAAGGTAAATATGATCAATATAATAAGGTCACAAGCACAACTTTTAAGAATGTGTTGTATGTGGTTGCTTGTGCGTGGAGTGTCTAAAAATAAAATAGTTACTTCCTACTTGGAAAAACATAACGTATCAAGTCCAATTGGTGCCAAATTCACAACAAAGTATATAATGGTGTCAAGCCGTGCAGCATAATATTGAAAAGCCGCATAAACGAGTAGTGAAGTCGCCTTGTGCGTGCTTCTTCATATATATGAGTAACTAACCTGTGAAAAGCAAGTGTAGATAGTGCTGCGTCTATAGATCCATTAATAGACGGTCCAACTGCTTTACTCACTGTCTTGTTTGTGCTGGGGCTCCCACCATCAACCATGAAATACGTCGGCATAAGATCTGAGCGGAGGATGTCATTCACATTCAAATCACTATCAAACAATTTAACTGATTCAACATATCCATTTAAAATTATACACAGTATTAATTTTATATGCATTGTAGACAGAATATGTCCTCCTTAGGGCACAGTAAAGAAGCAAGTGTCACGGTACATTATTTAAGTAACTTGCACGAAATATTATTCGAGTCATAAAGCGGAAAATGGTGTGCAGATGTAAGTTTAGATTCTTAACTGTAAGTAAACGCATGATCATATCTGCAGTGAAAATATAATTGTCGGAATGGTGTTATGGGGCAGTAGCACAAAGATATTACTTAATACAAGCACTGGAATGATAGAGGGTGATTAGATACATAATAAGTAGGTACCTATAGGATATATAAAATATACGGCAACTTTGGGTTACGCAGCAGGTCTTGAATAAGTACCTACCTACGCTTTTACAGAACGTGAACATTAGCAACGCGACATTAGATATAAACTGCATTACATAATTATTATATTCGCGTCTGTATTCTTCTATGTGTCTAGGTGTATGTGGGCATTTAAAGTAACAGGTACTACTACCCGACGCTCCTTATAGGTGTCGTAATAGGTGGAAAGCCTATAGCCATTCATCTACTCCACACACCTCTATATAATATACAGTTAATCAATATAATTTTGCATATTAAAAATAAGATATTGCATATTTATAAAAAAACATTTTAAAGCTTCTTTTAAGATAAGTATAATAATTATAATACTTCATTAACTATGCGATAAATGTAGCTAAGTAGGTACAGTACCTACCTACCTATCCTGTATAATTGATTGCGGTTCGTTATAAACCTAATTGCGCCGGTTGCTAGTAATCGTGTGTCGACATTAACCCTCCGCTGGTCTATTATAAAGCCCGAACCCACCCCCTGTTGCTCTTTAATGCCCCTCGGGGGTAAAAGGATCCATTGTTGTATTACAAATGTTCGGATGTCATATCAGAGACGTTTGACGTGAGAACAAACCATATTGCCGCCGCACCATTAAAAACCTTTTTATCTCCGTCGAGTAAACAAATTCCGAGTGGGAGTTTAATAATCAGTAACAGAAATTAATGTTGTTCTTATGTTTAGCACATATTTTCCGTGACTAGCTTTTAGGAAGCAACGTTGAGTTTAAGTTTTAAATGTGCGTGGTAATGGTAAGTTACCATTGGTAACTCAATAAACACTGTCAAATTTATGATTCTGCCGACCTTCTTGAGCGATTGTTGAACCATTATAATAATAATACAAGTTTATTACTTACATACTTACGTGATGTCTCCCTGCAGGACAAAGGCCTCTCTTGTCATACAGAGATGGAGTCGATCATTATACACTAGTCACCACCTTAGCTGTCTGCGGGTTGGGTACTTCTTATTTTAATCCAGGTTTCATCATAGAATAATTTAGAATTACCTATAATTATATACCTAACAATAATCAGTCACATAGGTAACTAATAGTAAAGTAGTTACTAACTTGGGTTTATACCTGCCACTTTGAGCATACGAAACCAGTCCATGAAGCTAGGCCATCTAGACATTAGAAATATTTGAAATTATTTAACTTTAATAATTCGTTGTAATGTTCGTTCTACCAAAATAGCACCTACCTTGTTAATAATACAAGGAAGCAAAAGAGATTATAAAAAAAATTGGCTCATTATTTATTTATTTATTATGTACATTTACAATTAAAACTTATATTTTAAAACAATGCCGCACAAAACCATTTACACAGTTCGTCTGTGGCTATTTTTGAGCACAATTAAACTTATAGATAGGTAAGCATATTTGAATTACATGCATAATATTCCCTATTAGTGAACTCCTATCACACACGACTATTAAAATGTACAGAACATTCTCGTCTCGGCCATCTAGGTTTAAGCATTGCCTTAGTTTTACTTTTCTATGTAATACGGACCAGTGCAAAAACAGCACGTATCAACTTAATTAAATTATAGTTAAGTCGTCCTTGGCTCTTTTAAATGCGTGTATCTACTATATAAATAAATTAGTTAGTAAGTAGATGCTTAATCGAAGACTGAACTATAAATTAAAGTTATACCTGTCTCAATAATTTATAATTAGACAAAAATAAAAAAAAAAGCATTACTTAAAAATAAACGCAAGAAATACAAAATAGTAGTCGACTCCATCTCAAAATTTAAACAACATTAAATAACACAAAAGGCCCTTTCAGATTTCAAGCTGGTTTTTCAAACACTTGAATAGTCATAACAAAAAAACTTACTACATAATAAAAATAATAATATTTTGTTAATTTATTATATCTGTATAATCTGTCGCCGTCCTATCCCAGAAATAGGCAATCTGTGGCAGTTGTCTCATCTCATTGTCTGTGGTGCCTAAGAAAGACGATATAGAAAACTAAAAATTTCTACTTTATAAAATACCTTTAAATTTGCTAAACAATCCAATTCTAAAATGTGAAGTTTTATTATGTGTTATATTTAATTCGGATACTGTATCAAAATGGGCACCAACGGCAACGGCCGCCGTGCAGGAGCCAAAATGCCTGATATTCGCCGCCCCATGGAAGAAGGGGATTGTATAAACGACATGGAGAGCCCCGAATTAGACTTCATTTACGATGATTGCGATACCCAGGCAAATGAAATAGCTGAGCTTTATAGTTATACAGAACATCCAGAGTACCAGCTGAATGTTAAAGCTTTTGAAGATATTATGGAAGAGTTCGAATTCTTACCTAGTTGGCAAAGGTTGACGAATAAACAGCAGCGCACCGTCATAATGAAGTTACTGGAGCATTTGGACGTTGCTGTAAGTGAGATACGTATGCGTGCAACGCGATGCATACTGTATTTAGCACAGGGATGTTGGGCGGAGATGCAATCAGATGCTGAACAAGCACACTGGGCTCGAGTCAACGTTATGATGCTATACGACATGGGAACCTTTTCTGCTTTTGTTGAATTACTGAATCTCGAAATAGTACGAAGCAGTTCTGCGATAGCTTCCAGGAAGCTGGCAGAATCTCTTGCAGATTCAACTAACTTAAGAGTTATTCTCTCAGTTCTGTATCTTATCACTGAATATATGAGAACTGAAAAAGACAATCCTCAATCTGAGTATACACATCTTGTAAAAAACTTCAAAGAGGAACTGGGAGCACCATTTGGAGAAGAGTTGCTGCCTGTGAAACTCTTAAGTATGGTGACACATCTCTGCGCAGGAACAACACCTCATTTTCCAATGAAAAAGGTTCTTTTGCTTCTGTGGAAAGTACTGCTGGTTTATTTAGGAGGTTCTAAGGATTTAAAAGAGAGAAAAGCTAGGCTTAGGGAAAAATCTGGATTACCTGCTTTATCCGAAGACACTATAGAAATTATCAAAGGGATGAGAGCAAGTTCTCCACCCCCTAGTGCTGCTGATATGCTGGAGAATCAAAACCCAGGACAGAGAAAACTGAAAGAAAATGAAAGGGAAGGAAAAATTCGCAGGCACCTTTTTATGAAACAAACTTCATTAGATGAATCTGATGAACAAATTTTTGTTGATAAAGAAGAAACCGGCAATGGATCCGAAGATTACTCTATGGAATTCCAGTCCATACCCAGTGAGGGTTCACAATCAGAGAACAATCCCAACTGCCCCTATTACATGTACTTCAAACAGTTTGACAGTCCACCTCCTCCACCACCACTTCCTAGAAGTCTTCCATGGCAGTCCAAAGTTCGTCAGAAAGATATTGATATGTTTCTCGATAATGTCAGGATCAAGTTTGTTGGATATTCTCTTCCTGGAGATCGTCAGACTGTAGCTGGTCTACCACAGCCAATACATGAAGGAATAGACATTCTTAAAAAGCATGTTTACACCAGTCTTTCAGAAATACAAGCAGATAGAGAAATAGAAATAGCTCGAAGCCCTTTAACAAAAGGTGAAAAAGAAGTCGAAGAAACTGAAGCTGAAATCTTGTACAAAGCAATGCTGCCCAATTTACCTCAGTACATGATAGCATTACTCAAAATTCTTTTAGCTGCAGCACCAACATCTACTGCCAAGACTTACTCAATCAACATCATGGCTGACCTTTTGCCAGAAGAAATGCCCATGACAGTATTACAATCTTTGAAACTGGGCATTGATGTAAACAGGCATAAGGAAATTATTGTAAAGGCTGTCACAGCAATATTATTACTACTGTTGAAACATCTGAAGTTAAATCATGTATACCAATTTGAGTTCATGTCACAACATCTTGTGTATGCTAATTGTATGCCATTAGTACTAAAATTCTTCAATCAAAACATACTGTCTTATGTTGGAGCTAAGAACACAATTCCTATATTTGATTTTCCAGCCTGTGTTATTGGAGAGCAACCTGAGTTGACAAAGGAATGTCTGGATATTGGAGATTCAACAGTTCCTTACTCATGGAGAAATGTATTTTCATGTATAAACTTATTGAGAATATTAAATAAATTAACCAAATGGAAGAATGCTAGGATTATGATGCTTGTGGTATTTAAAAGTGCACCTATATTGAAACGCACATTAAAAGTAAGACATGCATTAATGCAGTTTTATGTATTAAAATTATTGAAAATGCAAACTAAGTATTTGGGCCGCCAATGGAGAAAGACTAATATGAAGACAATCAGTGCTATATACTCTAAAGTTCGTCACAGATTGAATGACGACTGGGCATTTGGCAATGATGTTGATGCTAGACCTTGGGACTTCCAAGATGAAGAATGTGCACTAAAAGTTAGCATTGACCGCTTCAATAACAGAAGATACAATACTGGTGGTGAACCAGAAATAGATTTGACTCCTTTGGAAACAGATATAAACAGTGTATTAGAAATGAATATTGAACTTGATGAAGAATTCAAAGAAAACTATGAACTGTGGCTCGAACAAGAAGTTTATAATAATGAAATAAATTGGGATGTATTGTTGACTGCATGAAATATAATAAAATATCATCTGATTTCATGGTAAACAATTCAAATTTTGTACAGTTACTTTATAATTTTTTAAATCTCTTATTACATTTAGAATTATATGTTTTATTAAATAGTTAAATGTTGTAACTTATTGAACATGTTTTCTTATATATCTGTCTAATCGTAGTTACATAATTAAGTTACACTTAGTATTGTTTTTATATTTAAAATTAATTTATCATGACTTAAGTTTTATGTAAAAACTGATTACACAATTAGCTTGGAGATAAATCTTAAATACTAATTACATAATAATAGTCAGTCTAGGCTATATATAAATTT
This sequence comes from Abrostola triplasia, assembly GCA_946251915.1. NCBI lineage: Eukaryota > Metazoa > Arthropoda > Insecta > Lepidoptera > Noctuidae > Abrostola > Abrostola triplasia. The sequence goes on along the minus strand of OX276428.1, from coordinate 7,639,470 downwards.
TATGTATGTTAAAGTAGTAAACAACTTAGAGCTTGTGGATAATGAATTGTAATAAATCATGTATTTAGTAAATAGTGATACTACATAAAACAGAACTGAATTTACCATTAAATTTTCTTTACCTGAAAAGCAATATCTGTATCAAGTGATGAATTTGGAGGATTTGTTAAAGTTTAAGTATTTTCAACAAGTTATATAAAAACCTACATAAATAGCTACATTTAAATAAAATTGTAATGATTGTATTTAGTGGTATATTTTATTTATGTACCTACCTAATCTGGCTATTTTATTTATATAAAATGTTGCTCTACACTAGGAACCCGCAAACGTAGCAGCACAGTAGCAGCCCAGTCGCTTAGCCACTGAGGTTAAAATCCTGTAGTTTTCGTAAGTAGGTATATAAGGTAAAATTATTATATTAAGTGGTTAACAATGATGATCTTTTCATTACGTAAATATAGCATCTAAGCTCTTTGGAATCGGGTAATCTATATACATTTTTATTATTTAAACGGTAAGTATTCTATTTATAAATTCGGTACCAAAGACTTGCATCTATCTTGTCCCGTAAAAGTTAATAATTCTGAAACTTTTTAGAAACTAGATGGTCATTGAACATTCTATTCTACCTATTCACTTTGCTGTAAACCTATTTGCAAAATAAAATAAGTTGATTTCATTCTACATTTAACTGCCCTTCGAATTTAATTTCCATAAATCCATACATTTCAGGAATATGGGGATGGATTTGTAACCAATCAATTGAGTATCAAGTTTGCATTGGATGGACTATAAAATGGAGGGAAAAATATGGAAACATATCGATTAGCCTTGATTTAGTTTAGCCGAATAGCATTCCTATTTTATCTGTATAGTCTATGGATACATCTTTATGTCACTGTCACTTGGTCTGACAGTCTGACTTCCATTCATTCTATTGAATTATCTACTCTATGATTTAATTAAGAAATTGAGACTACGTCCCACCCAAATTCATATCGTACCTACATTTTATGGAATTATAATTTATCGTCATAAAAATTGGTGTTTATATTTTTTGTGATTTCCAACAATCAATGTGGTTATAAATTTGTGATTATAAAATATATCGAAATATTTGATTAGGTGAGTTTATTATTCTTTCCTGTGTCGGTCTTATTATTGTATCCTGTACACAAATCCTGCATTACTAGTTAAGCTGATTTCATTTGTACTACTTATTTTTTTAAATTTTGGAGTAATGGACTCGCGATTACTTTCAGTAGCAGCAAGATGGCCGAATTAGCAGCCTTACTGCAAACTGAAATCCCTGAGGGACGCAGTCACCTCACAGACAGTCACACGAACCTCGAGCGTGTAGCTGATTACTGCGAAGCTAATTATTTTCAATCTGAAAACAAGAGGCTCGCTTTGGAGAGCACAAAAAACTACACAACACAATCGTTAGCCAGTGTAGCATATCAAATAAATACTTTGGCATATAACTTCCTACAACTGTTGGAGTTACAAACGATGCAGTTGGCTGAAATGGAAGGCCAAATGAATCATATCGCGCAAACCGTCTCCATTCATAAGGAGAAGGTGGCACGCAGGGAGATTGGAGTATTGACCGCAAATAAAGTTACAAACAGGCAGTACAAAATCATTGCGCCTGCTAACCCAGAGAAGCCAATCAAATATGTTAGGAAGAGCATTGATTATACAGGTAACTTTTTTAATGACACAAAATATATAGATGTTATGAAATTTGCCTAATGTTATTATTTATTTGTCAGCATTGGATGACATTGGTCATGGCGCTCGCTGGAATGGAGCTACAAGTGGGACACCTAGAGGCAGACGGTCAGGATCTGCTCCTAGTGCAGCAACCTTACCAGCACCTACTACTAAACCTCCTACACCACCAGCAGCTGTGAGAGCTGCGGCTGCTGCTAATACTGGGACTCTTGGGCGTGGCACTCTTGGTAAACATGTTATTTCTACTACAGTGTTAATAAAATGAACAGCATTGTTTAATAATTGCATCTGTCATCATTCAATTATAGCTAAGTATAATGGCTCTGTATGAATTCATGTAAACATAGAAAATGTTGAAACAATAGATTTAGGTTTACTCATGAATATAATATAGGTATATATCTTTAATCAAACTACTTAATTGTTAAAACTAGATGACATCGCCAATGAATGATGATCAAAAATAAGTTAATCTAAATACATCAGTTAGCAGGTGTCATGAAAATTAAGTTAGGTGGATGCTATTGGCAAGTTGTCGTTCATTGTGGCATTCTCAGGGGGAGGCCTTTTTGATGATGAAAATTAACATGAAAAGGGTGGCTTTTGTCTTGCCTTGGGATGGTCAGGTTATTTCTGTTGCTTTCTAGACTTTCCAAAATTGTAATTTACTTTGTAAGTCTATAGAATAGTAAAATACAGCTAAATAACATTATTTGTTTTTACATTTCAACAGTTGTTACATAACATACAAATGTTAATTATCTGTTAGGTAAATCGTCCCGCGAGTACCGCACGCCGCCAGCTGTAGCTCCGCCTCAGGTCCCGTCGCACTACGCGCCCAACTACCCTCGTCGACCTCCTGGGTACTCCACTCTGCCAGTCGCCCAACCACAGGTATGATCTGGCTGTTTTTAATTATATATTATCTTGCACAAAGTCCGTTAGTAATCCTACTGCACTAAAACTGTTTTGTTGTATGTGTTATCTCTTTATAGGTTGGAATGGTCCACCCAAATCAGCATCAAGCTCCATCTAATTATTCCCAGCAAGATTTGCATTCCAGCATGCCACGTTAGTATCGTTTTCCATTGTACTATACTACCTTGATTACAAAATCTATTAATTTCCCAATTTGTAAGCTGGCTAATCAATAATTATAACATTTCAGCCCCACCATCACCATTGATCGGTTCTGATGGTGAACACAGCCAACATTCCATGAGTTTGCCTGGACAGGTTTGTAAATTTCTTGTTTAACAAAATATCTGTCGCCTACTTTAACTGTGATCATTTATTAAAGTTTTTTTTGATAGTTGGACGTAATTGAAGTTAAGGGACAAGATCTCAAGTGACTGAGGCGTTGACTGGTGATTGGTTGAGTTCAAATCCTACCCTGTTATCAGAAAAACTGGCGATGTGTTACATACATTGCCGATTCATGAAAAAAAGCAAAATATATTGACATAATAATTGCATTTCAGCGTGCGTCGTCGTCTTCCGCGGGAGGTGGCTCGATCCGCGGCGGCTCCGTGTCGCCACCGTTGCCGCCGCCGCCCATGGATGACGAGTTGGCGCATGACGCCTTTGGCAGATCTCATCATCTCAACGTATGTTATTGTAAAATAATGCATTTCGCTACGTAGCTAATTTGATTCCCGCGCGGGACAAAAATGTATTCAATCCTCAGAAGACCCCCAGTCTTGGTGTATAATATTATATATTTGTAAAAGGTACCTGCGATACATGAGAAAATCCTAGTGCATCGTCCCGACGTTTGAAAAGAATAAATAAATGGGTTTAAATATGTGGATATATATTATGATTTATACAATTTACAGAACAAGATGAGCACTCAGTACACTAACGCTGTTCCTGCCATCGTGCCTGACGAAGAAGATTTACCAGGATGGGTGCCCAAGAACTATCTAGAGAAAGGTAATAATTATCTATAAATACTATGTTTTAATTATTATATTCTCGTTACTTTATGTTCCTTGTGAAAACGACATTGTTTTGTTGCAGTGGTAGCAATATACGATTATTATGCTGACAAAGAAGACGAATTATCATTCCAAGAGAGTGCTGTGATCTATGTTTTAAAGAAGAATGATGATGGCTGGTGGGAGGGCGTTATGGATGGAGTTACAGGTCTCTTCCCAGGGAACTATGTGGAACCTTGTGTGTAAGCAGCCAGTGACATATCACAATGAGTGAACCTATAGCCATTCACGTCAAGTAATTTGTATTTCAAAAGTTTAGATACTCTAAGGCTATACTTATAATTATATTATATTATATCAGCAAAGATCCAGCTACATGCTTAATCTTACTTGTACAAAAACTAAATTCAATACTAAAATGTTGATAAGTGTAAAAGGATGCACAAATCGTTCGCGCATACATGATTACGCGTCTAGCGGATCTTTAGCTATGATATCTTTATGATATTTAAATATTCATTAGAAACATCATTACAGAGGTATACTAATTATGGACTATTTTTAAGCTAAAATTATTACTAAAATATATTCAAATAACATTGTAGTTGTTTTGTAGAAAAAAACGTATTTTAATTGTATGTTAAATTAATAAGTATAATACCTACCTATACTAGTTTCCATACATTTTTAACTAGTTTACGGGCTTGGACCTTCTGAAATACCAACATGGTCATATCTTGAAACAAGCCCTCTTTACTGTCCAAAAAAAAATACAAAGTGTAGTTGGGGTGGAGAGGGGGGCATTCTATGGCTGCAATATAATTATACAATATACATTCTGTCATGGATTGTCTTTAGTACATAAGTTTAATGTAGTGTGTAATAGAAACTTCTATAAACTTTATTACAATGTATGATTGTTACTTGAACTACAGATAATGATTTTATTGTAATGTTATTATTAGGTGAGCACTGAATAAATGTCTTGAAATAAGTATTATAATAAACAGTACTATCGATAGTAGAATATTCGTTTTATTTTGTTCAAAATAATAAGTCATTATAGTTTACGAATCTATTTTTATTATTGCATTTAAATGCACAGAAATACTTACAATCTAATCAAACCAAAGCATGACAATGCTTTTAATCAAATAAGTAACTTACTACAGTACATGAAATGTCACACCAATATCATATAAACTAGATTTGGAAATATTAGTGGATTACACAATCCCACTGTTTTATCCTACTTATGTTTAATTTCATAAGTGTGATTTTACATAGTTACGACACCTTATTCCGTATCTGGTCCAACTTTCAAAGCCGTATAAGAAAAAATAAAGTAGTTATCTATGTTCATAATAATAAACTATCACACACAAGATTCGAATACTTTTGGCTGTCATAACTTTATAAGTTTACAATATAAAAATACACACAATGACAACATTGTTAGGTTTTTTAATTCTTATTTCGATTTGGCGTGTATTTTTCCGCGTGCCTAGAACGAGCTAACTTATAAATTACGACCTGTTTTGACGATACAATGTTGACCTTTACTGATTAAATACTTATTGTTGTATGTTTTCTAATCATGTTTAGGACTTGAAAATACGAACGCAATTCGTTTATAAATGTTTGCATAATATTTTAAGATTATAAGCTTTGGGAAAAACAATACCTGCTTCTAAGTTAAATGTCAATTTGCTGAGACAAACAATTTTACATGGTTATAACAACCAGTCATATTATTAATTTTATTGTTCCTTTATGATACATCCATTCATTAAATCCTAAGTTACTTGTTAACATAAATAGTACCAAATTAAGGCTCTGAGTATTGGTAAATAGGTTCTCATGACATTAGAAAGGTTGTAAAAAATATGAAACTGACATCAGCTTACGTAAACTATGCCTTGGTAGGCCAATTTTTTAAATGTCTTTGTAGTAAATATAATTGTTATTCCTTGTCCACAAGTTCCATATTTTCAGTTAAGGTTAGGTCTGTTTCTTGGGACTTATTATCTTTGTCTTGTGTGTCACCAACTTGTTTGTCTGTTTCAGTGTTATCTGCACTTGATGATGTTTGTTCATTCTCCTGTTTTTGTGTTTCCTTGTTGTCTTGTTTCTCATTTTTACTTTCTTTCTTTGCATCTTTTTCATTTCTGTAAATAAGAGATACCAATTATATTTAAGTTCAAACCATTTATAAAAAACCAAGATTCTCAGTTCCTTACAAATATCGCAACTAAAAGTAGCCCATAGACGGATCAAATTAAACAGCATTACCAAGGGACGCAAATCTTAAATAATTTAGCTGTTATACAACGTATACCATGACCATCACAGAGGCATTTTATTCTCCACTCAGACTCGCGAGTGCCGGTAGACTAATTGAAAAGAACGCACAATTGACAGATTGTTCGTACATTTGTTGCGGCCGTTTTTGAATCGTTATCTTGGTTTTTATACCATATTTAAACATATTATGATGCCAATTATTGTTAAATTAATAATTAAACATACTGTGATGTTCCATTGATAATTTCCACGACGTCGTCGTCTTCATATTTTATATTAACAACAGCTTCCACTTTAGCCTGTATACTCTTCAAAGCCGAATGGAATATCTTAGAGCTAGCCTGAAAACAGAAATTGAGACATTAGTGTTATGGCTTTGGTCTTGACCGAAATCAATTTGTAGAAGTGCTGACGGTTAGTTCGCTACGCGACCTAATAAGCAATTTGATACGAGTCCTTTATTAAACGCGCATTTTAAAAAGCAAATCACGAGCGTGGTGTTTTAAGCCGGCCAGCCGGTCAGGGTAGTTAGGTTAGGGCTACTGACCGTGAGCGAGGCGATCCTCGCGCGCGCGGCGGCCAGGCTGGCGCTGAGGTCGCACACCTGCGACTGCGCGCCGCGCTCGGCCTGCTGCGTGGAGGCGGCGGCGGCGCGCGCGGCCCGCAGCGCCCCCCGCGCGCCCTCCAGCGCCGCCTCCAGCCGCGCGCGCGCCGCCGCGCTGCGCGCCTCCGCCGCCACCAGCGCGCCCACGTCCACCAGCCGCGACTTGTACATCACCATGCCTGACGCACCACACTCAACGTTAAAACCGTACCCGCTATTGTACCATGTCACTATTATTATGATATCACGAATATACGTGATGTAATACATAAAAGGGAAACATTTCAATCGGAAAATAACGAAAATGATAAGGGACACAATTATTTGACCAAGATATGGCTATATATTACCACCGCGCTTCACTCAGCAGCAATCCCTACTAATAAATTCATCATTAAAATAACGTCATTTTACCTGAGTCAGTAACATCCTTTGTTTCTCCAGGCTTGCCTTCTGAATCGTCGCCGGGCGCATTGAACAAAGGTAGCAAATTACGGTTGCCTAAAGCAATGCTTTCTTCTAATTCTGCAATCTACAAATATATTGCCGTTTATAATATTGATCATTTGTCGCAGAAATATTTAAGATGTACAGTATAACTGTTGCATGTACTTACATGTGTTGGCACGTCGTTGTTTATCATTGTGCTGTCTAATGGCAAGTCTTGCATCGCATCAGTTGACCCAGATGCGACATCTCTTATGGTTTGAATCAGTGTCCTAAAATGTTTCAAAGTATTACTAGGAATAATTTATGAAACTCTTGTGATAGATTGTTTGGAACATAATGGTTGGCCCATGGCCAATGGTCAATGGCCCAATGGCCCATGACAGTATCTTCAGGTACACCACAGTAGGTTAGATCGCGATTGGGGGTAAGATAAGATATATTTATTTGCTCAAACATGTGTTTACATACAATAATATACAAAAATGCATGTAAAAAGGGTAAATATCTTATCCTCGTTACCCGCTAATTTTCTAGTAAATAATATTGGACTGACTGTTTTTATTACCTAATATGACCAATTAATGCCTTACTTAAACTAATAAAAATCGACTTTCGATAGCAGCCACACGAGACTGCCGCGCGGGACTTCTACCTGCTGAAGTCCACAGATTGCATAATAGTGCACAGCCTTTGTGTACTTCCTCAACTTTTATTGATATTGCAAGTAAATACTAATGAGAAAGCAGTGGGATTTGATACGATGAGGCTATGCCAAATATAAAGATTAACTTTTGCTGTGTAACTTACTTGTAGTTGAAAAATTCCTTGACGCATACTTTCTCGAGCACAGCTCTGATTTGTGACCGGGACAGTTGCAGGCCGAGGCTCATGAACAAGTTCTGCAAATCTTTCTTGGTCATGCTGCCTCCGCGTGACGTGTCGAAGTATACGAGGGAGAGCAGGAGGTATGGGTCCGGCGGCAGTTCTACGCCACGACTGCGACGTTTAGGGGAGCCACTGCGTTCGTCATCACTGGGACTTTCCTGTTTAACATTATAAGAATAATAATCATTTTAAGATGATTTAATAATGAACTATCTCACAATTGAAGAGTAAGTTACGGAAAACGTCGGTGAATGTGGGAAGTGCACGGTAAACATAACATCACGGCCGTATTCCCCAAAGGAGTAGGCAGTACACTAAAAGGACACCTCTGCCTACACCCACATTTCACCACCTGGACTTGGTGTTCAGCAGTCGCGCATAGTAACCACTAGACCAACGAGGCACAAGTGTATGGTGCAATCCCAAAGTAAAGGTTATTAGACATGGACATGTGATGTCTTACCTTCCTGTCTCTTCTACGTGAATCACGTCTATCTTCACGCTTATCGTCCTTCTTTTCCTCTTTTTTCTCTTCTTTCTTTTCCTCCGCCTTCTTTTCAATCCTTTCTTCAGCCTTTTCCTTGTCTTTAACTTCTTCAGTTTTTTCAGGCAAGGTATACAGTGTCTTGTATATGTAGAAGCCGAAGTCCCGCATCAACATCTCATTGAATAATTCGGCAAACACAAATAGCTACGACAAAAAGATTTCCGTCAGTTGTTATGCTTAGAAATGGTTTATTTGTACTAAAGGATCAGTGAAAATAATATATTATGTGAATGTGACACTAGGTATTGTCAGAGGGGCAGGAACTCTTTTTATCCTGATTTAACATAATCATACTATAACGAAGACAGTTAAAATAATTCCTATCTAAGACATGTCTTAATTTGTACTGTTCACTACCCAATTCAATGTATAAACATTATGTTTACAAACCTCAAAGCTATGCTCCTTATTGTCAGTGACTCGGTAATCCAATAGGAGCGAGAGTGTAGCGACGCTGCAGTTGAACTTGCCGCCCTTCGCTGTGTTAGACGGATGCACAAGGATGTGTGGTGTGGGTGGGATTTCGTACCGCGATTTTCGCAACTGCTTTTCCTTTTCCAGCTACAAGTAAAGTGCTATTAGTTTATATTGCTTTCAATTTAGTTATCGTCATGATATGACAAAATTTTTTGTAATAGATACCTTTTTTTTCTCTTCCTCTATCTCTTTTTCAGTTTTCTTTTCAACCTTCTCTTCTTTCTTATCAGCTTCATCTGTTTTGGTTTCAACTTTCTTTTCTTCCTCCTCCTCTTTGTCATCTTTAATTTCTATTTTTTCATCTTGAATCTCTTTTTTTTCTGGCTCTTGTTCATCATCTTCTAATTCCATTATATCGTCACTCTTTTTATCTTCTGTTTCTTCTGTTTTCAATAGTTTTGACAAACGAGATACAAGTTGAGCCCTCAGTCCTGATAAAGATAAACAATAATTGCAGATTTGATAGAAGATAATAACAATATGAATTACAAACGCGTTTTAATAAGCATGTATTATTGCCTTACCTTTGCAACTGACATTTCGTGCTCGCAATTCTTGTCTTAGCTGTTCCACCTTGATGGACCTCAGATCTATTTTCAAATAATGAGTGGGTTCTGGCTTCTCCTCATCATCATCATTTTCATCAATGGTTATAGTGCTATTGTCCAAATCTTTTTCCTGAAAAATATTTAGTACATCAGTATGTATATCAAGTTCTTAACAGTTGAACTCGGGGGCACTTTTAAAATTAAGTTATAATTTAATGGTGTTCAACTTGTTATTAAGTATTAATGGAGGGTCTTTATTTAATAATTCTGTGAAGGGTGAGAAGGTATTAATTAAAATAATATTATCTATGTCCAAGCGATGTCCGCATGACAACAGGACTGACTGACGCCGGCAGCACGAGCACGTTGTCCTTCCAATATTTTAGTAGAGCGCAGCCGGAAACATAACTAAACAAAACTGGGAACAAACAATTTGCGATTTGTCCGCCGCCGGAGTGTCGGCCGCTGCAGCCGCCGCAGCCACCGGCGCTTGTTGCTTTTGCTTGCCGGACTCCGGCTGGTCGCCCTCGAGCTTTTGCAAGGCGGCATCGCAGGCTCCCTTATACTGCTCCTGTACGGTGGCCCAGTCGACACGCGACGGTTGCGCCGACCACACGTCCGGCAGGAACAACACCACACACTCGAGCCGCGACTTGCCGCCGCTGCCCTCCCGCCAGTAGTAAAACTCCACCATTCGGTACCTGCATGGGTAATACAGTTATAGTATACTCACAAGCGCAACGCTCGCGCCGCCCACCCGACTGCAGACATGGAAACGACACATCCGCTACGAGAGTAAACAATCTGCTGTTTTGGTACGTGGTACATCGGGTCTGCATCCAATCAGTTGCGCCTTCCGCGATGTACGAACGCCTCCATACTCTCACTTAAGGAATGTGTGTACCATGACTAATACGAGGATCAATTGTGGGATAAAGCTTCTTCTGTCTCTTAGCCATAAAGCCAATCAATGAAAATCAATATACCTGTGCGACACTACGGTGCTATAACAATATGTCCAGAAGAAACTCACAGCCCAGCATATGATTCAAAGCAAAGTACTGGCAAAGTAGAAGTTAGTCACCGACCAAATTATAGAGTGGCACTTACCATTGTGTGCATGACGATAAATCAATGCCAGTCAATGCTTTGCAAGTACGAATGGCAGTCTTTACCAAAACTTTTGGGTCTGACTGAGGATTTTCACCATCTAAGGATGGGCTCCAAGGTCCACCTATAGCAAAATTTTCACCACCTTTGCCTTTTTGTCCCACAAGAAATTTAATCAGTCTGGTAGGATGCAATGGAGTTTTATTTGTATTGCGTTTGTCCTTTTCATCAACTTTGGTGAGTCCACATTTCTGATACAGCGTCTCCAATGTTGGCATGCTGATTAACATTACCTACAAGATGTCATAATATTACAGTTATGGCAAAATATTTATAATACAATGTATAAATAAGAATAAAGTACTGGGAATGTGAGAGCCTTACTTTAGCAGAGAATCTGTAATCAGCGTCTGTTGGTTCCAAAATTGACTCATTAGGTACTGGACTATCAACTTCTTTATTCATGATATGATAAGCACATGGGTTGTTGATAGAAAATGGTGTTTGTGGTGGGAATGTCTCCCCCCATTTGACTTGAGCATTGAAGAAATCAGACGGTACATACAGGTTTGTATATCTTTGAGACAGACCAGGCACATCCATTGTTTGGCTGAAATAAAATAAATTATAAAATAAATTTTTATGCTGTTCCAATATGAAATGTATTTTAGGAACATGTCATCTAATTAATTATTAAAACAGATAAACATGAGATTCTTTTAAGGACAGATAAACATGAGATTCTTTAGAGCTGATAAACGTTATAGGTACTTGTTCCCAGTGTCTTACAATCAACTATAGATAATAGTTTAATTCTTTTCTAGCAAGTCCAAAAGAAAAAAAAGTTGGCATCAAATGATTTAAGCAGCTATTTATAAGATGGAGTTGTAAACAGTAGATAAGTATTACATAATATTCAGGGGCATAGCTACCGCCATATCAATGAGGGCATATACAGGGCCCCCGAACATATAACATGACATAAGCAAAAAGGGCCCCCTAACAAATTATGATACAGAGCCCATCTAAAGCACGCTACATCACTAATAATGTTACACTTGTTTTACAGATCATAATTCTGTGAAATCAGATGCATTGTCATTATTTAAGGCTACATACTATGTCATAATGTAGGCTGTTCATTTTATTTATAAATAAAATATTAACTGAGCTTGAGTTGTTAAATTAGTAGTACAAATATATTTACATGTCAAGTGGGATCCTGGGCACACGAACAATATATTTAATTGGTGATGGCTGGTGTATTATAGGGCGTTTGCGAGGTGGGGAATCACGGCGGCTGCGACTGTCGCGGCGATCACGAGAACGAGAGCGAGTTCTGGATCGTGATCGTTTCTGCTGGTGGGCATGAAATAATAACATCATAATCATTGCTTATAATCAAATAATACATTATTAAGTACTAGCAGCAAAAACTAATGGTTTAGAGAAGAGAAACTCATACTCATTGAATACAAAATCTTGTAATCCATACTATTAAGTTTGTAAGTGTGGACAGATGTTTGATAGTCTTTCACGTAAAAACTACTGAATGGATTTTAATGAAATTTCATATGCAGGTAGCTGACACCCTTGAGTAACACATAGGCATACTTATTATCCTGATAAAATGTAGCGGGTACCAACGCGGGATGCAGCTAGTTAAATATTAAACTACATTTGAGTATATTGTTTAAAGTAATGACTACATATTCTGACAAAGTATTAAGAAATACACACCAATTGCAATGATACAAATATAATTTATATTTTATGCTCTGCTATAACATAATTTATTTACCATTGATAAAAAAACAAAGGTTTAATCCTTACCCTTTCATCTCTACGAGGAGGTCTGTCATCACGACGGGATGGTAATGATTTTTTGACAGGAGGTGGAACAGCATTATAGTTGTTTTGCTTTGGAGGATTCTTTTGGTTAGGCCCAGCCTTAGGTAATACTTGCACACGGGTAGCATTCCATTTAAATGGCATGTTTGGATTGTAAGTGGCTTCAACAAGGACTCTATCGTTAACTTTAGGAATTATACCTTTGGCGCACACAGTTGTTTGATAAAAAACATCATGATCAACAAAACCAAATTCATTATGCGTCTTTGTGACTGTACCGGTGAAAACACGCTGGTCGGCGTTGCTAGATGCCTGATTAGTTTGCGTGTTTTGATACATCCCCGGATTCATAGCACGAGGCGTTGGGTACGCCACAACATTGCCAGGGTACATCTGACCTTGAGTCATTTGGTTCATTGGCATTTGTCCTCCCATTGGCATAGCCATGCCACTTTGTGCTTGCATCATACTAGGATTAAACACTGCCTGAGTTTGTTGAAACTGCATCATACCTTGTTGCGTCATCATTGCATTTGGATCCATAATTTGCGGATTCATGCCGGTCATATTCGTATTCACGTTTGACCGAGCCCATGGTGGATTTTTTGGACCACTTCCTGATTGCATGTTAGGACTGCTTCGAGGTTTACAATATAAAATAATGCATTGAATAGTGTAAACTACGATGTCAGCACTAATACCAAGTGCATTAGCTTGAAAATAAATACAAATTCGATGATTCAAATAATACAATCGCAATCAAGCAAGCGGCGAAACGACCAAAGAGTTTAGCCGGAGACAAACGAGTATAGACAAAACCTTTTTTTTATTTTCCTTGTCTGTGGCCAAATTTATTTCCATGGTAAGCATAGATTAAAAGTAAATTTATAAATGTAAGAATACACTTAGAACATACTACTTAAACCCATTGTCAGCCAACATAGAACTATAAACCAAAGCAAAAAAGCGACCGCTTCGCTTTTAAAACTGATTGGCTTTCAGGTTTGTGATTTTAATAAAGCTAAGTAGGGTAAGTATGTATAGGAAATTGATAAAGCATTAATATTAATGCAAGTATGTGTGAATGTTTTGAGCATTAAATAGGGGTTGGCAGTTTAGTAATATTACAAACGTTAAATTATAAACGTTACTATAGACTTTATATTTTATTTTCTTTGCTAATAAACTATGTAAGTACTTATTCACTAAGGGCCTTTGGCAAGGTCAATGCAGAAGGCCCTTCAAAGAAATATTTATGTTTTCTTAAGTTCCCAGGTTCTAAATTGAATTCAGCAACAGTTGTCCCTCCTGCAGCCATGATTGTTGGATACGCAGCTGCTGGGTATACTAACGAAGATGTCCCAACAACAAGGCAAACGTTACATTTTGAAATAACAGCATCTAGAGGAAAATTAAACCATGAAAATGAAAAATATTTTTTTATATAACTACCTATTATCCTATCCGTGGCCTATCAAGTATCGGTGGGGCATTCCTTAAACGTGTAATAATAATATGTCGTACATTCCAGATATGGTGCAGACATCGCCGGATCACACAAATATTTATCTAACTCTAATTACTAAGCCACTGCGCCCTATATAATGTGGTTCGAGATTTTTTATATTCGGTTTAAAAATCACGTATCTAATCTCAAAATGAACTTCTTGTACAAGTTAGGTTATGTCAGTAAAGTAAAGGTCTTAGCAATTAAAAAAAAAGAAAATAAGTTCTTATTACCAACTTTTTCAACGATTGCAAAATCTACAGTTTCACCAAACCAAACGATGTCTGGTCTAAGCAGACCACCACAGCCGGACTTTTTACAATGAGGGAGATCTTTTTCTGGGATGTCAGAGGTAAGCTTATTGGAGTCTGGAGAACCGGTGCCAGCCAGTGCCTATAATACGTAAATGAACTAGGTACCACAAAACTGACACACTTATTGTATATTATGACTCAAAGTACAAACACAAGAACGACTAATATTTCATAACTGAAGCCAACGTAAAAATCATCCATCATGTTTTAAAGTAGCTTTGAGTACCTGTTACACCCGTAACAGAAACTTTCCTAGGTAACTAATTGATATTTCTGATAACCCATCAAGATTTCTTTGGCTTCTTATTTTCTTGCCATTGTTTTATTTTATTGTTAAAACAATACAGGTAATCTTATTGTATCCTAGTATGGTCCACAAACAATAAACAGTTTGTCTGCGGAGTCCGATGAGTCTCACTGAGTTTAAACTATAACTACTCATTTAAAATTCATTAATGTGTGTTTATATTAGGTTTGCATTACTTGTAGGTATACTATCCAACAAGTGTAGTAAATTTATTTTGTTTTAGGTATATGTATTTTTATATGATTCGCTTTTCATGACTTCTCGGTTGCTCACGGGGCTGTGAACGATGGCAATAGATTTCTTAAAAACTTACTCTTCCAATGTTTGGCCCCCGCGTTTCCTCTTAATGCTATGTGTATCAATCTTACATTCAGATTTACTAATAATAAATATTTATATTTGGAGTTTAAAACGTGATCTAAAGCAATCGAGAGCATAAGATATAATACTCTACTAGTGACGTATAGAACCTGTACCTATCCATTTAGTAGTCTTCTTTATATACATTTTACCTTGCAAATTGGACTGTCAGTGTTAACTAACACCCCGCCACATTTTGTACAACGGGTCTTGAAGAGATTTCCGTGAATTTCTATTATATTACTTGACCCAGCTTTACCATGAAGGCCGTCCACGTTTTGTGTTATGACAGTAACTTTCTTGTCACTTTTATGTCTAGCTTCATACTCCGCTACAGCGATATGACCCTACAACGAGATCAAATATTTTCAATTAAAGTAATTTAGTGTGGTTGTATTTAGGGATGTTCATCTTGCTTATTGTTTTAATAATAAAAAAACAAATAATATAAGTAAGTGGAAACTTATTAGGGTCATAGCACCA
Source organism: Abrostola triplasia (assembly GCA_946251915.1). Taxonomy (NCBI): domain Eukaryota; kingdom Metazoa; phylum Arthropoda; class Insecta; order Lepidoptera; family Noctuidae; genus Abrostola; species Abrostola triplasia. Next base: position 7,624,043 of record OX276428.1, on the reverse strand, counting down.
GAGCTATCAACTAGGAAGGGGTCATCACCGTATCGCCTTTCGCCTCGACGTCAAAGAGGCCTCCACCTAACGTAAGCACGCAACCAAAGCGCCTCTAAGACAAAATGGTAAAACGGTTAACGAATAGAATGAAAAATATACCTAAGGGTTTCACATAATTATTTTATCGATAACATAGTCGCTCGAAGAGCCGCTGGGGAAGAAAGGTTCTCGCCGAGGTGGCGACCACGAACCAGAAGACGCAGTGTTGGCAGCCCTCCCACCAGGTGGACCGACGATATCGTCAGAATGATGACGATCGCGTTCCGGGTTGATATGTGTGCTACGATAATTAAGTAGCTAACTAAACAGCTTTAAACTTAAACGATTCAAGTATATCCATATAATATGATTTGTTTGAAAATGCTAAATACCACCAATAAGGTATCTATGATATCAGTATTACGCACAAACCTATTTTCCTAGAAACTCTTTAGGTATTGAGTAAACAAAGTATAATATAGAGATTTAAAGTACCGCATTTGGTTTTGCCTTCAATACCATCTCTCGTCTGTAATGGTAGAACTCCCAAACTAAGCCGGGGTCTTCTTTGAACGCAGAAGAGCTAGCCAGACTATGACCACTTAACTTCCTCCAGGTTGAATTATCACCTCTGAATGTTGGAATACCGGACTCGGCACTGATACCGGCACCAGACAAAATAATTATTTCCTTAGCTGACTTCAAATCTTCTTTGAACTTAGACAAGTCACTGGATGTATGACATTGTAATTTAAGCACAAGAACCACTGCGCTTGTTCGTATACGAATAGTCCTCGTCACAAAGCACATAATGCCAATATTATATTGTTGCATAGGTACTGGTACAATTAACTTGAACAACAATATACCTATAACACTGTTAAAATAATTTGCATACAATTGTTTAAACACAAATTTTTATACAATTTGCTGTAGTATTCATCATCTTATTGCTACGCAAGAGATACAAATGTCACTAATCACCTTACTAATCACAGATGAAATAATATAACTTTTAACATTGATGACAGACATGCCGTGCAAAGAGTTATAACCATCTAAGTAATGCTAAAAAGTTTTAATTGAAAACGTAATTATACCAACAAAGAACATAACACGCCTATAGTCCTCGAAGGGGTAGGTATAGCAGAGGTATACCTATAGTACATCCTCCTTTTGCCAGTTATGTCTAGCTAAAAAAAATAAAATCACATAACAAGATCTGGAACTCTATCACTCTACAGACCTCTACCATTAACTCGTAAAGCAAGACATTTTCCGTGGTGGAAGTGAGACGCCGTATGCATTATACACTACACGTAGCTGGGTCTTGCTAACACAAGGGAAAATGTCCTGCTCTAAGATTTCATGGTAAGGGGGTAGAAGACTTACTTTGTCAGATTTTCGCTGCTCTGGCACACTGTATCACAATTGAGTTCAACTACCCGATATTATTCAGAGTAAGTATAAGGCGTAGTTAGTTTTAGTTTTTTTATTCAACAAGTAAAGGATAAGGTAGAAGTTAAGACGTAGCAAGCAGTCTGAAAATAGGCAACAGTGGCGTTTACCCCACTGACAAAAGCAAAGCTCTTAAATTGAAGAAGAAGAAGAATGAGGCCTGAAAAGTTTATAAGTACATGTTTAGCGATTTGTTATTCACTACAAGGAGCCATTTGTGATCAAAATATTTCAAAGTTTTCTTTTTTTGTTTTTTTTTTGGATGTATTTGAAGGGTACCTAAGCTGTAATAAGTTTCATTATTCGCACAGAGGAATATTACTTGTTGAGTGCGGATCGCTACAGTGAGTGGGGACAAGAGCTTTGACAGGATTATGTAATTTTAATCTCCGTCCGTATCTTTACATTGACGTTATTAAGGTCTTATACCTGTTTTAAACCTTAAAACTTAACGTAATTGAAAAGGCGGTTTTTTAATTTTTCTCCGTACATTAAGAATGTGAAATCATTTTACAGGCATAATATATCACACACACACATACCCAGACTCGTGACAAATATCGATGTATTATTGTACAAATCCACTGTGGCAATTGTACCCACAACATCCGCATAGCAACATTGCCACAAAGCTAATCTGGTCGGCACAAATGAGCTTCAACTGAGAGGAAAATCATGTTGAGGACGTTACATAGGTAAACATTTTTGTAACCCTAAAGTTATTTATTTACTTAAAATGAAATATTTTACCATTAATTACAACTTAAATCTCTATCTATCTAACACAAATTAAAAACAACATCTTCTATATTAAAAAAATGAATCCCTATTTCCCTTGATCAATCACACGTGAACGGACCAATTTTACTAATTCTTTTTGTTGAGTTTGTTAAAGAGTCACGTGTTAGAATCGGTAACTATGGACGATGTTGGATACTTACATTTTGAGTTTTGACCTTTGAAAACATCAAATAATGCTCGGTTCGGGTTAGACACTTAAATGAGCTTAGGTATCTGTGTCCTTTAAACTATTTTACTATAGAGATACTGGAATTATTAAAGTCACATTCAAAAGATTCTATACTTTAACATGGAATATCCTTATTTGTATCAGCAAATAGAACAGTTTGATATTCAGTACATTTTGACATATCATTAATATTGTGGGTTTGGTCCTAAATAAATTGATCTGGCTCGAAGGACCGATTTATTTCGGACCTAACCTATTAGGACTATTACCACAGATAACATATGCCGTGAGTAGACAAATATAAATGTAAGAAATAATAAAGGCCCAAGTACACCACCTTGGGGTACACCGCATGTTGTATTTTGGCAGATGATGAATATTTCATCTCAGTTATATAGCAATAGCAGTGCAAATTCTATTTAACATTGTGATATGTTTACGTTCATTGAGGAAAGATTTACTTAATTCGATTTAAAATAATTCGAGTGACGATTGTAGAGGCTCTGGTTATTTACGTTTCCTTTGAACTTGTTTCATGGGTAGGTAGGTACTGCAGTAGATAGCAGTTATTGTAAAGATGTAAGCTTCGCCTTACAGCAACTTATAGAAAGTTTGAACTAGTTACAGTACCTAGGCGGAGGCCGTAACGAACGGCTCTACCGTAAATCAAACGAAAATGCGGACTATCTTGTGTATTACATCCACGCACTCGCGCCAACTGCGGTATTTGAAACTACAACCTGTATGCTTTTGAACGAACCATTGACGTCATAGGGTCGCGCATGCGTTCTGGATAGCGTCGCCATTCCTTAGTCCTCATCGTTCGCAAAGGGGGGTGAGATACACAACGCGGCACGCTGTGACGGCGAGCAGGCGTATCCCGGACCCAGCCAGCAGCCAAACAACGCGGGAAAACGACCCCGGTAAGTAACGACGTAATTATAATTAAATTAACGAGTCAATTTTCCGCTGTTGTTAGTGGAAAGTTTTTTGGACTTACAGTTTATTAAGTTAAGTACGTTCTCTAAGTAGGTGTTATGATAGATTTATTACAAGTTTGTGCACGGATATTTAATTACTTTCCATAACTGGACTTTCTACGAAAGATATCCGATTAGAATATTTTTGTAGTATTTTCAATGAAGTGCTTTTTTGGAGTACACAGATTTGTAATAGTCTGTACCGGCTTAAACTATTTCAGGAGCAATCACAGTTATTGAGTAATTTAATAAATGATTTATAACGCGTAGGTAGGTATATTACATTTAATTGTGAATAATTCCGTGTATAAACTCACTCCGGATAATTAGTTAGATACGTTTAAAATAAATTAACTACCTACTCTAGTTATCACATATTTTAAATTTCTGTTCAGTAGGTACGTGGTACGTGCATAATTTTAGCAATTTTATTACATCTTTAAGCAAAATATTATACTCGTAGCAAGTACATTCTAATTTGTAGGTACCTCACGTGATTTATCTCAGGATTTCTTTTTTGAGCGCGATTAATTAAACACGCATGTTTATAAAACATAATTTACTGAAATAAACAGGAGTAGTCGATCATAACAAGCTCAGTGCACTTTAAATAACATTCTATTGCGAAAGTGGACTATTCTAGTTTTTCAATGACTACGCCACACAATGGGCGGCTCCATTCAATGTCGTTTTATAAATGGGTTTAGTGGTGCTGTACCACTTACGTATATAATCGTAAATATACAACGAGCAACAGCTGTTATAGAATTCTGTATTTTGAATTAGTTTTGTCGCTATCACGTAGGCTCCTTTATTTTATACTATCCGCGCCCCGCGGTGTTACCCGCTACATTTTCGGGATAAAGAGCTAGTATGTAGATTGTAGGTATGTAGATTGTAGGTATGTAGGTACCAACCAATAAATTATCTTTATAATAAAATCTTACTTTGAAGGTCGTTGCTCTAACAGTATAGCTGCATTTGCAGTAACCGTTCTCTCAGTTCTTTAGCAAGTTTAGTTCTTACTAACGAAACTTGTAATTGCTGTAAATATGTAGTGTCTTCAGTAGAAAGTTCGCAATTTAATTTTCAAAGTTTTAATACCACATTTTCTTCTTTTAATACGGCCAGTAGAGTTTATTATTCATTTTAAGTTCTTTTATCCTCTATGTTGTTACGATCGTTGGAAACTATTACCCTGTTTGTCAACATTCACGGCTCCCGCGGGAAATGATGGGCTAATTCTTAGTTGAAATACACGTGCTCTCATGCAAGTAAGTAATATCACTTTACAAGGAATTTTAGTGGCTTAGCTTCAATAGTCTAGCTCTAAATATTTACTAAGATAATGGATTCCATATTAGTAGTAGAGTGGAATGAGTTGGTGTTTAAATTACTTAGTGAATCAAATAACAGAAAAATATAAAATATTTTTTAAAGGAGTTCCACCTTAAGTCATATTCAATTGTTTATCTTCAGAGATCTACACGAAACAAAAAATACAAATAATTTATCGTTGCCATCCGTTCAAATAAAACGATGTCATATAAAACTGTAATTTTTATTCAATTTGTTGTTTGTGCTTCATTACAAAATACACACCTTTTCTTCCACACGCGGCTAGAGGTTAGGAACGAATTCTAAGAAACAAATGAATGAAATATCTTATTCATAGCCGAGAATAATACCTGTATAAAATGAAACCCTTCTTAAGTTTATTGGCATCTCTATTAACTGACATGTAAACGAGAGTGATAGGTTTAATTCTATTGAAGGCTTATTTTTTTCTCTAAAATGACAATTTTAGAGAACTTCGGACTGCGGAGATAAGTCGTTAGCACTTATAGTAGATAGATAGATAGAATATACTTTATTGCACACCAGGAAACCAGTAATACAAAAAAAACCTTAAAACTAAAACAACAGTGTAAGTGGCGGTCTTATTGCCTACCTACTTAAATAATTTAATTTCTATTAAGAGAGAGGCGGTTTGTAGGTTTGCCTATATCACGCTCTCGACTCCTTTCATCCACCAAAACTCCTTTTGCACTTGCAGTAAAGTCAAGCACGACACGGCTCGTTTTTCAGTGTACTGATGAAAGTCGTCGAAGGAAAGCGTCGATTGTGCCTACAAACTATTTAGATACATTTTTTTATTTCATGATATAGGTTTTACGTTAAAACCCTCGTCTGTATTTTTAAAATTGTATATAATGTGATGACCGGTCACTTAGTCGCTTTCGTAAATTCTTTATAAAGCGGTGGGATAGTGGCAAGTATGTCGATAATTGCCGATGTCCCACTTGACTCTTTCATATCGAGGTAATAATACAATTATTTCAATGTGTTCGTTTCCATGAGAAAAGTGCACCTCCACATCAGCTACAATTTACAAACCTTATTTATTACATACATTTTTTATATCAATGTGGTCAGTAGCAACCTGGCAGTAATTGACATGGTTTGTGCCTTTGTTCAGGTTAAATTTTGCCTGGACTACTTTCCTAAAGCGTAGAAACCCTTTCTCGCCCGTTTACCTACCTACAACCGATAACTACTTATAAATTTAATATCTGAAACGTGATTCTGCAGCTCGAAATCAGCTCGCTATAATCCCCGACGGTTTATGGTACACAAACCGTGATGTTCATTGTTTAGTTGGCACCCGGTTCCGAGAGAGAGAACTGCGATTATCACATCACACTAATATTATAAAGGCTAAAGTTTGTGAGCGTGTTTGTTAACTCTTCACGCTCAAACGGCTCAACCGATTTTGATGAAATTTCATATGGAGGTAGCTGACACCCTGGATTAACGCATAGGCTTTTTATCCCGAAAAGATGCAGCGGGTAACACCGCGGGGCGCAGCTAGTATAAGCGCCGTTGTCTCCTTTCTTAGATTATGTTGGAGGTGGAATTGGGACAATGAGACACAGATTGGTAGACTATGCACTCGATATCGTGTAAGTACTACGTATGAACGGCGCAGTTGGGAATTCAATATACGGTGGATTTGGCAATTATGGTCAACAGGCAAGGTAATTAGTTCATGGACAGATTTCTCATTACGTTGTGTTTGATCATGTAAATACATTGTATTACGAACAATAACAGTATGTGACGACGTTTCTAGCTAATCGAGGTATTGTAATTGAATTGCATTATTAACACTGGTTTGGATGGAAATAATTACTTGAGGTTTCATACAAATATTCATAGGTATCATAAGTATAATTATTATTTATCAGCGGAAATTCTCTTCTTGGTTTTCATTCGCTTGTTGGAATAACACGAAATACATTCGTTAAGTAACTAAAGTTAGCTTCTAAACCCGTATTAAAGCGTCCAGCTTATAATAGATTATAATTATCCAAAATGCTGCTGGATCAAATTTTGTGTTATTCAATAAATGTTTTAATAGATTATGTTTAAATGTATTTAATAATTTACTCAATACCTACGTAGATTAAATTCGTATGTCATGAGTATTCTGTATCGGTTGTAACATATGGATGAGTCTTATGGACTTTCTTTCCAATACTTCTCTTCTCCAATCTTTGTTTTTATATTTTTTTCGTATTAAGTTAAATTACTTTTGAGATTCAATAACGTATCTACGTAAGACATGAAAGTATCTGAAGAACTATCTCAAGTAACACCGGCCTACATTTCCAGCCAAGTCATGTCCTAACAAATTGTTAGGGACTATAAACATTTTACAAGTTGTAACTTAATTTTAAGTTGGGCGCTAGTTTCGCAATTTTAACCCAAAAGCAGTTTCTTGTCGGTACATATTTCAGCCAGCGTTATTACAAAGTGAAATTGAGAGGGCATCAGGGTGGCATATAATTCAAGCGGTTTAGTGCTATAATTTATTATCATTGAACACTGGTCGATGCTGTGTAACGAGCTTTATATAAAACCTCGCACAAATCACAATTCCAAAATCCATATAAATCCCAATTCTAGTCGTTTTAATCCACTTAGGTATTTGGCTGGCCTTGGCAACAAGTTTGAAACAATACTAGGTCCCTATATCAAATGACAACAACATTTAAAAATATATACCTTCATTAAATAACATAAAATAAACTTTTCTGAAAAAGATTACAAATAAAATAATGCACTAATAATCAATCAAACAAAAAAAAGGTATCATAGTAACTAAAATTCTATTTTTATTTGATTGAGGGCTTTACTCGGCCATCAGTTTGCAATGGTTTGGCCATGGTTTGAACGTAATGGCACTCCGTGAACAAACACAATTTTACTGACAAGAGATAATTTGACGTTTGACTTTCGATCATATTTCTGTCAGCAAAGGGCCTAAAACGGCTTTGGCGTAAGGTTTTCTCGTGTCGTTTGTGATGCCACCCAATTTGTGCCGGCCGTTCCGGTCCGTCGTAGAAGTTAGATATAATATTCCAATAAATCATCCAGTTTAATATTCTTTGGTTCTCCAGTCGGGGCGTTTGGTGCAAAGTTGCAAACCTTTGTATTTCATTCTAAGACTACTTAAATACTTTGCCTGACCTTTGTATTACTAAATTGGTAAAATTACTTGTTTAATAATAATCGATAAAAGATTAATTCTTTTCTTGAGGGCCAAGTTTCCTCGTGACTCCATTGTTATTCTGTAATACAAAGGATCTTAATCATACTGAAGCTGAAAGAAATTAATCGATGTTTATCGGAGCGTAGTGTCTTATAGTAGATGTGGATAGGGAAAGATGTATAGGCTAATATTCTTAAACATTGTCTTGGGTATTATATAGCCTCAGGCGGGCAAATATTTGAGCTAAACCATTTCATTAAGATCCTGGAATGTTGAAAGAATCTAGTATATTCTTATATAGGTACTTAGATTTAATTCATCTTTACAAAGAGAAAAAAAAAGTATTTGTGTTACTTTTATGTTTTCACTGTTTTACCACGACATTTTACAGCAGTTTAACAAAAAACTTAGATCAACGACTGCTTCCAACAATTTTATAGGAATCACGCGATAAGAAGTTATCGTAGTTTTAGTAAACTTAGGAAGAATAATGTTAAAACTACTAGGTGATATGAAAGTCCATTACAGGAAACAAAGCGAAGATAATTCAATTTAGTTATTTATTGATGACACAACAAGTCTTCAAAGTTTACGTCATCATGACGTTTATTACAGATAGAAACTGTTATTGTTATATTAACGTTCAAATTCCCGATGACCTTTCTATCATTCGAACAATCAGTTAGTTTCTAAACAATATCAAGTTTGAATAGAATTGTAAAGTAGCAGAGACCTAGCCAGTATACTAGATTGTGATATACCTGAAAGTACTTTTGTTCAAAGGGTTTTAATCATGCTGGAGATGAAAGGTATTAATCGACGTTCACCGTAGCGTAATGACTGAAGGTAGATGCAGTAGTTTTATTCTTTACAACCAATTTACGTCAAGAATGTCGTAAGAATGAATCTTTTAGCTATTTTGATGATTTACTAAAGGTTTTTGAAGGAATTTTAAAAAAAGGGTTTCGAATCTATTAGTTAATCTAGATTTATTGTAGTTAGTATTATTAATATAGGTTTGTTCGTATGCTTTGTATGAGAGGATAATAATCTGCAGTGTATTGTTTTGCACACGCTAGAGTGAGCGCATTTTACTTGCGAATCGGATCGAAAGTAATTAAAAAAGCTTTTGTTTTATAAAGAAGGTAGGTATTTTTAAGTAGGATTGAATACGTTTGAATGAACTGTTCAGTAATCAAAAAGATAAAAGGACTTGAGCTAGGTAAAGCTTTGAGCGGGTTCTAAATTGGTCGTTTTTCTTTTTCACACTTCTTTCGTGAAATTAGTCTGACTTCATCTTTTTTTATCGCAAAGTCCCGTTTTGTGATAGGTAAGCTACCCTTCAGTGGCGTTTAGACATTCGTTTGTTTTATTTAATAATGAAGTAAATTTTCTTGTTTTCCTGTAGGTAGCAGAATGTGATTGATAATGGAACAGAAAAACTAGTTTTTACTGGCCGACATAATTATAATAATTGCCTTCTTTGCCTTATTTATTTTATAATGAGCAAACAAGAATACCATTTATAATATTAAGTAAGTATTAAACGTTTGTAGTGTATCGCAGAACTGTGGCAGGTTTCATACACAAGTTCTTTAATCAATAAAAGTATTTTATGTAGGTGACTAGATGTCTAGTAATACAAATGATTGAGCAACTTGGTAATTACCTACCCCTATTAGACGCAGGTGTAAGTAGTTACAAACTTATTGGAATATTAATACTAAATAATTAAATTACGTAGCTTAGAACAAAACCTTCGAATTTTAGATAAGTTTTAAAGTTTTCTTTGCGTGAATTTATGTGTGTTGTCTATGTAGCTTTTCCGCCTCATGTAGATACTACGTTATCGTTGCCTACTCTTTTATATAAGAGAGTGATAGGTATATACCTATACTTGTACAATATAATCTAAATTTTCTGAATAATGACAGAATTTTATGAGGAAGCTGCTGGTTGTAAATATAATTACTTTCGCTCGGTCGCTGGTAAACCTTTTCACGTACATGTGTGAAAAGTTTTTAAATTTTGCGGGATGGGAATAAGTAAGTTTCCTTTGTGCTCATCCAGGAAACAATTTACTTTAGTCCCATCTCATAACAACACAAACGCTTCACTGTTATGTCATATAATTAAAGCTTAAATGAAAAAGATTATTTATTTGCTACGTGACACTATTGGTACCTAGCAAACCTGTTTAATTACCTCACTATAGGATTAACGGCTTCGGCGTAATCTCTTTACATTTAGTGTCAACGTCAGCACGGTCAGCAAACAGTAGTACGCAGGAAATTAACAAAAACATTGTACGGTTACATATTCTTTGGCCGGTGTTTAGTTTTACTCTCCTAGAACTTCGCAGGCTCATAGGTCTTGTATTGTCTTTTAGTTTTTGCTGTGAAATGCCTGGTTATTTAAGGCATCGAATTGCCATTTGGGGTCTGATTATTTATTAATTTGGCCGTTCGTAAATTATTTTAAGCCTCAGGTCAGGGACCGCACTGGTATAGGAAAACAAATTGTACATTCACGAATACTCAACTATGACATAGGCAGGCATTCATCAAATTCATGTTTTAGCGATGAAGCACGTCACACTGATGCCTAAAATTGCGCTGTGAATGTCAAATACTGCCCAACGCAGTGGTGGCGTTAATTAAACGCCAATTTGGCCCAACCTGATACGAACACAAATCAGTATCTAATCACAATTATCAGTACAGTGTAAATTAACGCTGTTACTATGTATCGAAGCCACCAAACCATATCATTAATATAGAACGCGGTTTAATAAACAAAATGTTTACTCATAGAACTTTAGAGTTGAGTAAGATCTTCCGTTGTTTTTCGGTTCATTGCAATGAATAAAAGTCTGTTGGAGACAAAATAATCGTTGTTATTAGAGTTATGTGCTACACGTCAGAAAGATCTGTCCCATTTTATTTATTTTAAAGGTACTATTTGAATACACTCGTTTTCAAAAATAACCAATTTATGAAGTACTCTCGGAGTCGACTAAGCATACCTAATCATGTTTTCAGTTCGTAATGAATAACAAAAAACAAATGTGAATACATTGCTCTAAAGATAAATCACCTACTTATTCTGACGTGCTTAGCTTCTACTCCTACTACTATTCCTCCTTGTTAATATCTATATGATGTGAGCGTGCCTGCTAGAAATCCTCATCTGCGATTCAATTAATACTCCCCGACATTACTCTTGAGACAGGCGGCTGTCAGAATGTTAACGTCATTTATCACGTCATAAAGTAAGATCCATATGCGACTCACCTCTAATTAAAGTCAGTGTCTCAACAGAAATCAACGTTACAGTCTAGATTATTCTAATTCCTCAGTCAAATTCAGCTTTGTATTTAACATAACACTTCGCCCAACATGAGATTTGAATCCAGTACCTCATGCTCAGCTGTCGCGCTTAGAGGTCACGAGACAACGAGGCAGTTGAATTTTAATATGCCCGTTATCTTAACGATCCTTAATATTTTAGTAAATGGCAATTTAGAACATAATAAAAGCTTATACGTGCCTAAAACCCTTTCTCGAAAATTCGTTGTGTCCAATAAAAATCTATGAATAGCTACTTACCTATAGGTATACGTCGGTGAACGCAACAGGCTAACCAAGTTTTTGAACGCCGGTGAACTGCAAAATGGGTCGGATTGCCAATCAATCTCTTCCGAGCGGGTGCGCATATAGTTACCATTTATTTCTATATTACGCGTTAGTTTTGATAAAAGAGTAGCTTATAATGTGTAATCAAAGGGGTGTGCTTTAGTGTACACATAGATATTTTACCAAGAAAATATTATGTAGTGCTATTACAATTTTAATTATCGAAACTATTATTTACTGGGTTGTATCGTTAGACACATTAAATGGCAACACAAACGAATAAGAGTTAAATCAATATGATCTGGAACTTGTACTATGTAAGATTAATAGACTGGTCCATGCAATTTGGATTGTCTCGTTGGTCTAACGGTCGCTAAGCACGACTGCTGAGCACGAAGTCCTGGGCTCGAATCCTGGGTTGGGCAAAGTGTTATGAGGTTTTTCTATTAGGTAATCCTTAGTAGTACCAAGGAGTCTGGATTTGTTCTCGATTGATGGCAATAGGCTCGCCCCCTATTACATAGGAACCTTTAACGTAACTGGTGAAACGTCGGTGTACTAAATGTGCACTACAGCCTATACCTTCGGGAAATACAGGTGTGATGTTATCCTATGCCACTGCTATTTCACTGCAGGGCTATGATCGATACAGATAGTTTTAATTCCTATATTAGGCAATGCCAGTGTAGTCCACTTCTTCCCACTAAAACTAGCAGTTTCATGACCTAAAACTTCTACAAAAATTATTATCCTATCACATTTTATCATAAATACCAGTTCTTCGGACTCCACAGGTACAGTAACGATGTGAATGATCTGAAACACAATCGCTTAAATCTTCCAATTAAGGTTGTGAGGTCCAATTGAGCCGGGTCTTTGTGGTAGCTGTCATTGGCAATAATCTTAAAACTCACGACCGTTTATGATTCAAATTGCATGTTTCCTCCTTTTGCTCTTTGTAAATGACGAGGTTTTGCTTGTGATTTTGTTCGTGTGGTCCATCTGAGTTGCAATCAGATTAGAGTTATTTTTTCTATGAGCACGGAGTAACATATAGGAGCCAAATATTTAGCATTTCACATGGTGCAAGTCAGAAAATTTTACCATACTAAAAATACGTCGCCTATTCTAAGAATTTCTTCTGTATCATGGATGCATTTCATAAATTTCATGAAACACATGAACATTTCATGAAATACCACTTACACAAATTAAGGTATTTCGATAGGCCCAGACTCGGGACAAACATCTGTGGATCACATACACACACACACAAATTTTTGTCCTGTGCGAGAATGGAACCCGCAAACCTTAGCGCAGCAGTTCAATCGCTTAGCCACTACTCCAATCGGGCGGTTTAATATATACGTATATTATTTTTGAGGAAATCACGAAATCACGTTTTCCCCGCGTCTAGTGTGGCGTGTCAGCTGACAAAACACGAAATCCCATGACACACATCTTGTCACGGTAGCATGTTCTGTCTACTAAACTCATATTACAAGCAAAATGTGTTGATTCTAACAAGCTATCGATTTTTTTGTATACCTTTGTTTTTTTATGTCGTATATTTACCTTAGATACGAATTTAATCTGATATATGAAACTTGCTTTTTAGAAGTCTAAGTGTTTATAAAAATGAAAGGCATATTAAATATTTCAACCTCTTCTGGAATTTAAATATCCAAATTATTGATGCCGTATTTCTTATGTAAGCATTATTCACCATTTTAATTTGAGTATCACCTCTTTCTTTTTTACCTAATCTTCCACACAATCCAGCCAAATGATTCAAATTAATTCACTATTGCTTAGCATTTTACCCGTAGGTACTAGGTACCTAGCCACCATAATTATGCTCTTATAAAGTATCGTCATAATTATCAAAACTATTTTAGTCACAGCTTAAGAAAAAAAATCAGGTTGTTTTGTGACCATACATTTTATTGTTTTATACATAAGTTTGCCCAGAAGGAGATGGCGGGACGAGCTTGCCTCCTTTAAAGAAAATTGGTCTATTGCAGCTCACAACCGAGAGGAATGAAGGAAGGAAAGGGAGGCCTTTGCCCTGCAGTGGGACGATCATTGCTGAAATAAAAATAAAATAAATAAATAAATACATAAGTTAATATAATCAATGCCAACTGACGCTTAAAGTGTAAACATGTTTTTCATACCGGCTCTCCATAGGAAATAGATTCGATTATGCGTAGCGCAAGTCTAGTCTTTATTAATAACTCTGATCTAGTTTGAATATTAATAAAATTGTGTTCTCATAATTTTATTAAGTCACTTCTTACCAACCTTATACTTCTTCAATTACAGTCTGACAATTCTGTATATATAAGCAAATAAAAAAATGTATATACGACTTAGAATATTTTTTTTTTTTTTTAAAAAAAACGTCGCCCCACACTAGGAATTTCTCCTGTGTCGTGGGTGCGTTTCACAAACACGAAATATCACATACACTAACACCCAGACTCGGGACAAACATCAGTGGTTCGCACAAAGTTTTGCCCCGTGCGGGAATCGAACCCGCAACCCTCAGCGCAGCAGTCCAATCGCTTAGCCACTGCGCTAATCAGGTCGTCTATCATTTAAGCATGTTGCCCATGCTAATCATTAAAAAAGGATATTTGAAAGATTATGGAGGATAAATATAGTTCGTGTTCATCATTTTTCGAATTTCCCTCATCAAATTGAATAGTTATTTTTAAAATTTAGTTAAATATTCACAACGTTCTCTAGCGCCCTATTCCCCCAAACTTTTGTACATATGAAATGGTTTTACTTAGCCGATCGGGATGAATAGTTCCGTATATATACATGACCCATGGCACAAACCTTCGAAAACTTTATCGTTAACCAGTTTCCAAACGAATGAGTAACATATGTACAACAAGCGTTCCCTATAATAATCAAATCAGTTTATTGTGTATTCGTGTGTATTTATTATTGTATTTTGTAGGACCGATTACTGTATCAAAGAAAGTTACTTACATTTAGTTATTCGTAGTTGTCGCACGGATACATAAATTCCTTGAGTTCATTTTCGTGAATATAATTCTGCAATGTAGACATGAGCACATCATTTACAGACGTGTGTTAGTGACAAGTACTCTTAGACAAAATTAAAGGCAAGCTGCTCGTATTTCTTGTTTATTACGATGTATTTAAGACGAAATAAGTTTTGTATTTTTGGTCTTAAATGCTTATGTATTGGCTTCGTCACGAATATCTGACCGGATCCAAGTAGAAACAGAAAAATAAGGTTGAGTATAGTTATGGCTCCTCAATGTTTAATACTAGATTAAAATTATAAAACCTTTCTGGTTAGGAATTGAGAAAATAAACATTCTAAATAAACTCCGAAGTCACTTCGATGGCTATGCTACAAATATGATTGATTGAGGAAAACTAAAGTGGAAAACTTAAAAGATAATACAAAATATTTATTAACAATATTAATATAAATATGCAAATGTGACCTTTTAAACTAATCATCTATTCTAATATTATCCTACCGGAGGGTTTATTACCGCGAGGTACCTTATTTCTATGCAAATTTAATAAATTAATGACAAAGACTATAACTGGTGAGGCTTAGTTTTGAATATCCATTATCCAGATAACAGATATAACACTGTTTTATAATGAGTAATTACTCATTTTGTACGTATCGATTTAAAAAATCAGAACGCAGATACTCGGGGGACTAGGTAACGAACAAAAGCAGTATCGATTTTCTGATGTTATAAGAAAGTAATATAATAACATTTCTTGTCTATAAAACTATTCAAATTATGTTCATAACTGTAACATGTTGCGCAGCATAGACCAAGAGTATGTTAACATACTCTTGAAATATGCAAATGTAATTTCGCTGTTCGGAACTGCATCACGCTAATATGTCAATCAAAATATTAGCATACACATGGACTTAACAACTTTATTCGTAATATATCTGATATAAAATGTGAACAGAGTTTATACCGATACTATCTTTTAGGAACGCATACACCTTGGACTGCCATGTTTTTTTTAGAAATAAAAGACTTGGATCGTCACTACCGTACCTCCAACCTCCTACCTGCCTGTCGTGTGACCAACGTAACAGTGGTGTGGCTTAGGTCTTGTCGTGGTGTACAAATCTGCAATACGCCAGTCAACAAGAATGGTAGCGACTTTGAAGGTTATATGTACATATTTTGTTGCTTGTAATTCGTGGATACTCTCCACTTAAAACTCAGAAGAGTCTTGAAGAATGTGGCTTCCTAAAAATAATTGTAATTAAAAAACCTTGAGGTACCTTTTAAGGAAAAAGCGGCTAGGATTTAAATGAACGCTATTTAAACGATTCAAAAGTTTATGTTGGGAGCATTTTCTAATACAAAAGATACATGAAGGAGAATTTTTAGAAGTTTAGTACGAAATTTGTTCTGGAAGGCCTTGTTTGTATCTTAAGGTGTATTTTTAAAATACTTAGTAAGTCAGTACCTTGTAGGTAAATATAAGAAAAGACAAAGTAGAGCTGGGATAGTGTTTTAAATTAATGGTAACGGTGTTTGCATGTCTGTCTCGTTGATCTAGTGGTTGCTAAGCGCGACTGCTGAGCACGAGGTCCTGGGTTCGAATCCCGGGTCGGGCAAAGTGTTGTTGGGCTTTTCCATTAGGTAATTCTCAGTAGCAGCACGGAGTCTGGATTTGTGCCCGGTTGATGGCAATAGGCTCGCCCCCTATTACATTGGGACCTAAAACATAACTGGCGAAATGTGGGTGTACTATATGTGCACCTCTGCCTCCCCCTTCGGGGAATACAGGCGTGATGTTATGTTATGTTATGTGTTTGCATGTTTGATACGAGCGTAAGTTGCAGCCCCATTCCTCCTTCGATATTCCAGGTCAGGCAATGTAAGTTTATTTAGTCGCAGCTTGGGGATCTGTAATAATTATTATGCTGGGGAAATAGCACGGCTCGCTTTATAAATCATACAGTTTCCACGGTCCATGGCGACAATGTTAAATTGCTATGCCTTCTCTAAGTCCTAGGAGTCCTATTCCCGTTGTTGTAAGTAAATGGGCTGTTAGGAGCTATACAAGTGTCTACAATATCAAAAGAATCTGAGAAACGAATCATATAAAATGATCCTGTTTATTCGCTCCGTAACAAAACGAATCCGAAGTCTGTGACAAGTATAGTCCCGTAAAATAAATGTAATATCCTTTTTATTTTACGTCCATCTTTTGATATATAGGTATGTACCATTTCGTTTCGTGGATAATACGTGTCTGCGACTGTACTTGTGAGAAGAATCTGATTTTCTCCCCCTTCGATCGATAGGTTTTATAAATAAGATTTGCTCGAGTCAGTGTATCTTATAACTCTCACAGCAAAGAATAGGCAAAATGGACTTTGTTGACTACCAGACTAGACCTACTTAGTAAGAAAAATGTGTAAAATTCAAATAGGCAGGTAAAATCCGTTTTGTTGTACGACAGATAGCTGTTAAAGTATTTTATTATTTAGTTCGAACATGAGCACGATACCGGAAGAAATGCGAGATGTCTGACTGAATGTAGAATATGAGATTTGTCGTCACTCGCGTGAATCGGATATATTAGTTTTTTTTTTGTAATGCATTTTTACGATCGCTTCATATGGCTCGACCAACGTTTCGGACCATTTATAAGTTCACGACGCCATGAGTTATTCCTATAAGTATGTATAACTATAATGTAATTGAAATATGTAACATGTGTCTAATTGTGTATAACAGACAAGAAGTTTGAAAGGACTTCCTTGAGGAGGAATTTGTGAACATGGCTACCCTTTAAACGTACCCAACTATTGAATGTACCTATTTACCTATTGTCTGTAAAAAAGGTATCCAAATTATTTTACCTTCCTTACCTGCAATTCCCGTAAACTGAACGCAACTTAGATTAGCATATAAATGAATATTAATGTTCTTGATCAACAGTAAGTCTCGGCTTGTTTACAACCAACATAAATAACTTTCAAACTTTCCTAGGTTAGCGAAGTCGACATCTTTAAAACATGTTTCAACGTCCAGCGTTCAAGTTGTCTTGTAGTGTGAACATAATTTTTCATTACTCCAGTTTGTTTATACAATTTTATTTTTCCGCGTAAATTGGATGCCCAACTTTGACATCGTCTTGTACAAAGTAAGTAGGTAGTTAAGGTTGATTGCCATTAAGTTGCTTTATGCTACATTACATTATTTCGGTTTGATAAGGTTTTATGTGACCATTGCGTTTATTTTATTCTGATAGTCTACAAAGAGGGACTCTTATTATTATACTACCTCTACATAGTAAAAAGCATCACCATTTTATGTCAAAACGATACAGAAGTAAAAAGTAATAAAAAAATTGCTTAGTTATCAGAATGCAGTTCTTTATAGAAATATTTTTAAATATCACATCATATTAGAATGTTGGTATGCTCCAATATCCTTAAAATCCTCTTCCAGTGTGAAAGGAAAAATATTTCTAATAGTGTAACTTTTCTGTAGAGCTATTTTAATTTTGTTTCGATCAGTGGGGCTGGAGCCGAGCTACAGCTCCAGGCCAGAGGGGAGCGGCATGCAGGGGAAGGGGGGAACAACCTGTGAACTGGGTCACTAGACCAGTTCACGGGACCTACAAATAATATCAGGACGCGTGTTTGAATCTGTATTGAATCGCACTGTCAGTGAACTTTGCTTTTTCGGGAGAGCTTTTGTGCACATAAACGTGTGTTACTTGAGTTTGTATTTGTTAAGTGCCAGTAGTATATTATAATAAAGTGTTGCATTCCATTATTATACAGTTACTGTTCGGAAAAGCTTTTGCAAAATACAGTCACGTGATGTATTGACAAGTTAGTTCTTTGTCCTGAGCAAATGCAATTGACGTTCGAAGTGTCTTTCAACAACATTTCAAGTTGTCTATCGTTTACGAGCGTAACGTTTAGGTCTCGTATGTTACTGGTATTTTACTTCTCGATATTTTATTAAGCTCAAAAGTTTCAAGCATTTCCAATATCAATGTGATGCTTCGTTTCTAACATTCTTGACTATAAACAAGTTATTCATATTCACCTGCCTAGTATATATGCTGCTTACATATATACCCTATCAAATATAAGGGTTATATATGTAACTACTTCAGGCCATAGGTTACTTAGGTACTTGTGGCGAGACAAACACGAACCGCAAAGTTCCACTATAGTTCGCGGTTAGGTCGTCAATTATTTACGTTTTAGAGCGCAGAGTTATAAACTGCTATGGTATAGTACAGTTATAACAACATTCTTGGGATTTAACCTCCGTAGACAACTTTGAAACCTGAATACCCGTGGGAGTATAACAGTACTATTCCCATAAAAATATCTTTCTAGAACAAGTCTTCAGAGGTGAAGAATCCGGTGTAGGCCCAATAAGGAGAAGGGCGCATAATAATATGCCTGCATATCTTATAGGTTAAACAAACCTAAGGACAAACCGTGTTGAATACAGCCGAAGTAACCTGACAGTGACCCCATTTTGAATTCAACAGAATTGGAACTTTGACCTATTCATACGTAACGTTGTTTGTATGACATTTAGGTACTGTTACGGAAGCGGGTTGAAAATGTTGAAATATGTATAGTGATAGGTATTGGTTGTAGTTTGTACGGAAACTTATTTTGTTAGAGTTTTATTGGAGATACAATTGAAATTCATTACTTTCATACCTTTTATATTAACTCTACAATTGTTGATGTGTGAATATGTATGTAGATGGTGCAAAGTTTATATAGGCTAGTCATACGTAACTCAATAAAAAGTGGTAGTACAGGTATATCAGCTATTAATAGCTAACGTTTTGTATTTATATCAATATGAAATTGCGTATTGTAGCGAAGCAAAGAAAACAAATGATAATGAAAAGACTGATGCCAGCGACTGTCTAGACTAGAGAAAAAAAGTGTTTATTCGTTCTATTTTTAGATACATATCTTATTTATAAATTCTAAGTATCCTGAGTAATAAGTATTGGTTATTGATTGGACTTGCACTCTTTGCTCACAAACAATGTATAGAAAAACCTTGCCTACTCCTATACCACACCTACCTATAAGTATTGCGTATGTATACCACCTACCTTTCGGTATATGAATATATTTTTAAGAGATTCAATTGAACAGAATTAGGTCATTATCGTCTCGTAACATGATGAATGTCCCTGGAGTTTATACCTGTCACTCTAAGATGTTAAGTCAATGAAGATCTACTTTATTATATTACTGTACGAGTGGTAGACTTGTAAAAGCATTTGTATGTCAGAATAATAATGTTGTACAGGTTATAAATAAAAAGTAGTGAAACGATTTGACTAAAGTTTTTGCTTTTATATTTTTATTATGTATGAAACGTAGCTGTCTTTATATTAGTAAGATGATGGCTACAAGTTTCAATATATTGCCAATTACCTATGCTAGGTACCTACCAGTACCTACTACAGGGCAAAGGCCTCTTCTCATACAGTATTGATTATCACATTACCTGACTGCGTTTTGAATATTACGTATTAATAGCCAGTAAAGCCGAATTCCGTAGCGATGTTTTCCTTCACCGTTAATCATCAATTTTATACTTCTATCCAATATCCAAAATTGTGGTTTCAATTAGATACGAAAGGAATTGTCGAGTGTCAAGGTTTCAAGCTCGAGCACTCTTCATGACGAGGGTCCGATACCAAAGCTTAACATCTATTGACAACCCGACAGAAGATAGGTTTTATAAAATTCTATTAGAATAAAGAAAAGACCTACGAAAAACGATCATCTGTTTGGGGCGAGGTAAAATCTAGAAATACGTAGGTACCTACTTACTTATGCATGTTCCTTATTTAAAGCCTATCTATACATCATCAACATCCTTATTTCATTGTTCACCATAACTTTCATGTGAATAGTCTACGTCTGTTTTTTTTTGTGGAAGTACAAAATGCTCTTAAAAGTACCCCAGTGGGCTAAGACAACTGAGGCCTTTACTTTAGGTTTTATTACTTATTTTAGTGCGTTATTATTATATGAGAAAAAAAACAAATTATCTGTTCTGACAAAAGTACCATGAAAAAATAACACGCTCAGTATAATTTCCATTTGCAAATTGCCATTAAGCAGTAATTTGAAAGGTGACCGCAATATAACCAGGAAAGTCACGAAGTACGTACTATACGCGTTTGTTGTTTCAGTTTATTGCAACTTCGGAAACATTAAAGGCTTAGTGGCCTCAAGTGTGTTGTTCTTATAAGAAAATGTTCCAAATGTTGTAACGGCTTTCATTTACAAGTAGAAATTTACAAAGTGTTCGCATTGATGTTAAAAAAATACTGTTTCATGACTGACGTAAGTACAAAATATGGGCATTTATATTTATGTCGAATATTCTTTCGAAATCTTTGCTATGTCTTTGCGAATTCATGGGTGAATGCTAGTTTGATATCAATGTTAATATCAATGTTGTTTCGCCTCTGCAAGGAAAAATAGCTATAAATGTTGCAAGAGACAACACCTTCCGTTCTTCATTAATGATTTAGATTTCTTGTCAGTAGGAAGGTAACCGCTGGGGTTTTAAGTCAATAAATTTGCACGAGCCACATGTATAAGACTTGATGGATATCGCCTAAATATGAGTGTCCACGAAAATATAATACTTGATTGTATATACAGTTATGTAGGTGATATAAAATTACATTATATAGATTGAACTTCGTAGTTTTATCGAACGAAGTGGGTGTCCAGAAATAGCTAGACTCGCATGTCTACGATCACGTATCACTTAAGTAGTCCGGTTTAAAGGGTAGGCACACACGGGTAAGCCTACTCGTTTACTATGTCAACAACCTGTAAACGCGGTGGCCGCCACACCTATTGTGCAAAAAGCGTAAGTACATGAAAGCAATTTGTTATACAGCTGACACTCTTTTATATTGTTTTCTATATTTTTAAAGAGGTTGACCTTACCTTTTATTCATATAGCTAGTATTGTGATGAACCGAACTACATCTACTTATCTGAACGTAATCTGAAGTCTGAACGTGTTTTGAGCTGCTACTCTACCGGGACTCAGCCCCCTTACCATGAATTCTTAAAGCAAAACATTTTTAGCGTAGTATTGCAACGGAAACTGCCCTGCTTTAAAAGTTCATGGTAAGGGGGCAGTTGTACGATATAAAACAAGATATCACGTTAGAATTTGTAGAATTATCTATTCTGGTGATTATAAATAGGCATACTTAACCTAAATACTGAGGATCGAAGTAGTCCTAACATAGAGTCCGTAGAATTAATATTGAAGAAAGTACTTAGTAAGAGAACTTATTATCATTCATTCTTTATTATAAACCGTATTGATAAATAATGTATTACGTGCGTAGAAATAAACATGAAAACTTTTCTTTGGCTTGGAATTATTGTCTATAATTTGAATAAACATTGATTGTCTTCGCGGTGTTGGGCCCATATCTATCAATGGAATTAATTATAATCAAACATAATACATCAATCTATTCACCCGTCTCAAATACACCTCATACATGATTAGTTAGTAGTTGACCGAATAACTATAATTACGTCCCTAGAGATCCTAATGACCAACAGATCAACTAATAGCGAAGACTAATCAAAGTTAGATGAGTCATGCAGAAGTCGCCCACTATCAAACTTCGTAAGATTGACAACAACTTTAAATTGCGGATAATTGACTCGGCAAAACCCATTAAAAGTTTGATTGATTTTTATTTTTAATGAGTTAACTTCGCAAATCTTTGTGGACGATCGTTTTTTTTTATAAAATATTCTATTATGAAAACTCGTTTTAGCTCTATAATTTAAAATTACACAAGTTTATGAACCGTGTTTGTGTATTTGAAAAGGTTTTATCTTCTTTTTTTCTTTAAATATTATCTCAGTTATAGCAGTAATACCTGTTACGTATGTTTGCATAATTTCCATAGACGAAAGCAAAGACCTGTTTAACTGTGATTTGATATCAATCAGTCAGCAATCACCCAACTCGCTTATCCTTAAATATCATAAACAGCATAAATCAATGCCCAAGGAAACGAGGAAGTGTCAGTAACGCTGTTAATCAATAACCCTTGGCAATGTGGGCGTAATTGTGCGCTTATACGTCTTCAACCGTGAGCACCACTTAGATTTTCTTTCGTAAACCTTCTTATTTTCTTGAGAGTTATTGAATGTATTGAATTGTGGCTTCCGTGTTTGTGATTTATTTTATAAACATGGAGACTATGTACGGTACAAATAAAATAATATAATGTTAAACTAGGAAATATTGAGGTGGTGAGAAAGGTTAATGTTCGAAGTAGTATGAATAGACAATTATAAATGATTGAAAAAAAGGAGCTTATAGCAGTTATTGAACTAAAGACTACCTACGTATTTTTAACGAACTCTCCTAATTAAATTCTTTGCGTTGGTAGAGATAATAAGTTCTTACTAACTAACCCTAACCATTTTTATAACAGCTTATTTCGACGCTTAGTAATCCCAACTCTTTCTCGTGTCAAATAGGTATAAAATATAAATTTTTGCTATAGATTGTGTTGTTATTTAATGAAAATCTTTTCGTTTACTTAGGTAGTAGGTACTAGGGCTAATGCATGTTGAAATATATTTTTTAAGAATGATAGAGGAATGAATCAAATTAAAAATAAGATAGGAGTACCTATGAGGACGATTTCATAGGATTAGTCTTAGTCAGAACAATATTTTCTGTTTCATAAAAACGTCAGTCTAGGCATTAAGCCGGTTATACATTTATACCAAACTTAATGGGTTGCATATTATTTACGCGAATGATGAGCAAGGTTTCGGGTTATTCAGATTGAGTAGTGTTATTGCCTTTGTCCATTAAGTTATTCTCAGTATCAGCACTCAACGCAGAGACTGAATTTATTCCCGGTCAGTGGCAATAGGCTTGCCCCATTTCATGGAACTTATATCATAACTAGCGAACTGTAGGTTCTCACTTATGGCTACACACGCGTGACGATATTAATAAATAATTTACTATTTTGGTACATAATGTGCTCCTTGTGTAAAATGTTTATCATTTATTACGAACCAATGTAAAAAGTATGTTTCCTTGTCTACAGATCGCAATGGCGGCAACTTGGTCCACGATCGTGTTGCTCCTCGTGAGCTCTCACGTGTTCGCAGCTCCGGCACACACAGGTGAGTGATGTCCCACTCTAATTACTGATACAATAACCCTATCATATCTTTTATATCTGTTTATAAAGATAACGTATCTAATACTGATCAATAACTGTTGTACTGCAGGGCAAAAGTCACTTCTCATACAGAGAAAGACGTAACTAAATAGATATTTACCTACATATCGTTCCAATGATTATACCTATAGTTTATTAGTAGCTACACTACTCAGTATTTTTGCCAATCTTCTATAGGTATATAATTTATATAACTTTCTACTAGTTCATGAAAATTCTTTCTATGGTTATAATATACTCGCAGATTAATTTAAAAATACACTTCACTCAAAATGAAAAATCAACATCTTTTAATCTTTTTTAAAATACACGAGTCTCAGCTTTCGTATACTTTTCAAAGAAGAAAAGTCATTAACCCTGGTATGTAAATAAGCGGTTTCGTTATTATGCATAGAGTGACCTTTTTTAATTATAAAAAAAAATTGTCAACATTACTTTCGCGGCATGTATATCTCTAATTTTGGCTACTAATGCATACCTACGTCTGTTATTAACATGGTATTAATAACAATCCCTTAGATTAAACCTTAATATTCTAAGGTCCTATGTAAATAAACGTTTAGTTGTACTTGTACCATAAAAAGGCGTATCTTAGGAACTGTCAATGTCTGTTTGAAGTGATGAAGGTATACATTACCGCAAGGGCGGTTCCATAAATGATTCGTGTTATAGATGAAAAATTGCAGACTGGACGGCAGACAACTGAATCTTCTACTTAACGATTCCTTTCACAAGGGTTACATGTCAAAGTTTATGTGTTGTAATGTTACAAAATTTTGAGGAGTAATATGGAGTCTGGATATGTGACCAATTAATAATGTAGGTACACCTCTATTAACAGGACACAAGTCTTCAGCAAAAGTAAAAGATCCTGTTAACCTTTTAACCCATTTGGGAATTACAGGACAGGGATGTCGTAAATAAGAATAAAAATGTACATAAAAATACTTTAGTACTTGTCTTATACAACAGACAGTTTCTAAATATTTGTTTTTGTTTATATTAAACAAGGTACACGTAATAGTCACTGGTGAGGTGTCTGATTGAATCACGTGGCAGGATTGTTTGCGTAACATTCACGACACAATCTCATATGCAGGGGATTGGAGTCCCCAGATATCTGTTGTTTTTTATTATTGTTCTATACAACATACCTACATTATTATATACATATTATATAACATTTTATCAACGTTAACAAATAAAAATATCTTTATGGATGTAACTTCGTACTGGAAATGAAATATTTAAAAAACTGCACACTATTTTTGGATTGTTATTACATAAAATTTAATCACATGTTAATTTCCGTTAAAACTTTTTAGAAATTTCAGTTTCGATGTCCCCGATTGTCCCATGTCATTTCTTGAAAATAAACTAGGAAACGATCTGAAACGTCAGGGCATATTTATTAGTCCAGACATTTGTCATCGTTAACACAAAATGCCAATGGCTACGGGATTTTATATTGCAGAAATCCATTATTTTAATATTATCTTGATCTGAATTTCGAACATAAGGTTGTGACAAAAACACTAACATTTGCATCAATATGCATTTTAAATACACGCAAATACGATCGTAGTTTTAATTTCTATTTAAAATACTGTTTGTAGGCTGAATACAAAAACGTTATGTCTTAAACAGTTTTAGTTCTAAGTAAATAAAACCGTTTGATCCCTACCACCACTGCCTACACTAATCTTATCTCTCCTGTCACACCACTTTTAGGCTTAACGTAATCGCCACATCGTTATACTTAGAAGCAGAAAGATAACATA
This sequence comes from Abrostola triplasia, assembly GCA_946251915.1. Taxonomy (NCBI): domain Eukaryota; kingdom Metazoa; phylum Arthropoda; class Insecta; order Lepidoptera; family Noctuidae; genus Abrostola; species Abrostola triplasia. The sequence continues at coordinate 7,598,331 of OX276428.1, read as the reverse complement.
AAAGGTTTTTGGCTTCATTTTCTGCTTTCTTAATGTGACATTGAAGTGTCTTAAATTGTTTATAACTTTTTAAGTAATATTTTTTTATTATTATTCCTATGTTGTTGTCACTGTGTAAAACATTATTAGTGTCCGTGTACAATTTACTCTACACTAGAGATCTGCGGGCAAAATTTAGCTGAAATCATGACAAAGTTATTAGCTTTCTGCACTCTTTCATATGAACTTTATCTGTGTCGAATAGTATACTTCTTCATCCACGTAAATTCCATACAAGGATACTTACAAAGTTTTGTTTCCCCTTTTAATATATAGATGTATCGTTTGACGACCCACGCAGGGAATACATTAGAGCCAGTACTAAAAGTTATGTGTACATAATTTCCAACCCTTACAAGTCTAGCGGCAACTAAGTATTCTTGAATAGTAAAACCGTAGGTAGTAAAGTCAGGTAGACTGCTAAAAATAGAAACTGCTGTTAAAAGCCATGCATTTACTTTCTTTTGCGAAAGACCGAATGCACGGAATGTTGTTACTACAAGTGGCAGTTTATTAGAAAGAAGAAAGAAAAGATTTTTATAGTCAGACAACATTACTTAAAACGAATAAGGATATATTATAAAATTATTAAAACTAAATGCACATGATGCGGCGAGATATGTGGGAACGGGCTGTCCACTCAGCATTGTGCTGGTTGTATCGTAGACACAACACAGCGCTGGTTTTTAGTGGGCTTTTCCTATTTTTATGGCACGAATATTGTACTTCAGCAAAACAAAGTAAAATTAATACTGGTGATTTATGTCCGTAGGTACCTACATGTTGATGCCTACGGTTATGCTCTACGCATTTGTCACATATCACCAATCGGTTGACAAACTTTTTAACAGTTGTCATATCGCTTTTACTCCCTAGATTTTGTATGGCAATGGCTTTGACGTCACTAATCTGGTAAATCAATTGAATTACTATTTATTGATTTCGAAGCGACTGAAATGATTACATTTACAGGGTTTTCAGAGCTGATGAAATAAATCCCTGTTTTAGAGAATTTGTGTCTTGGAATTATAGGTTATTGGTGTCAAATACCCAATTATATATTATATGGAACGGAAGGTGAAATTTAATATCCTAATAAATTTAGCTTTCCTTGGCTTCGTTTTAGAGCGATTTCTGGAAATTTCTATATCTGATTGTATAGGTATTATTATATATATAATAACACCAGTATTCTACTATTGAGCTCAAATAGCGAGTAGTATTAAATTATTGACCAATTATTCAACTAAATTGTAATTTTAAAACATGCTACATTAACAGGCTAGGTTTATGAAACCTCAGGAAACCGGTAATTAAAAAGTCAATGGAATGATCCAAGCAGTTCCTGTAAAATGCAAATAATTTAAAGCATAATTTTTAATGCAGCTATAAATATAACCGTAGTTTGTAAATTGACAGGTAGTTGGCAAATGCAACTCGGCGGTTCACAATGTTACACCTTTTACACTTTTTAAAAGTTAAACAATCCCTACTAATATTATAAACGCGAAATTTTATAAGTATGGATGGATGTTTGTTACTCTTTCACGTAAAAACTACTGAATGGATTTTAATGAAACTTTACAATAATATAGCTTATACTAGCAGCTAGTATATAATATTTATGATACATAATATGTATTTATTCTCTTGTTGTAACTACCTACATCGAGAATACGAGTAGATATTCAGAAATGATGTCCCTATAAAATTGTATGGTTAAAACAATAAGTTACTAAGATTTTAGAGAAGAATAACGAGTCTATTTCTTTGATGTTTCAGGGTTTTAAGGTCACTGGCAAGGTCTATTGTTATTCAGAGGATTATAAGCGCTCTCGCACCCACTTAGGCAAATTAGAATTTGTGTATTTACGAAAATAATATTGTAAATAGATAGCTGTTCAGAAATTGCAAATATCAGGGGAATAGCAAATATATTTTTTTATGAAACTAAATTTATTTTGCTTTGATGTTGTTTTACAGAATAAAACTGTATCAAAATATTAATATAATTTAATACTTTATGTACAAGTAAACGTTTTATACCAATAAACCGTATAACTATTAATCTTTGTATTCGTTGCTATGATGCGAATTATACTGAGAGGATACCTTCTTTTGGCCAAGAGAGTAACTGCTTTTTCGCATGAGTAAGCTAGGACACAGCTTTAGAGTAATATATTGAAAGTAAACACAGTAAAATAATAATGACTAATTATTTATGAATAATTCAATATCTGTGGCTGTACATTATTCCGCAAGCACGCTACGCTAATTGTGGCGATCGATTGCTTTACATATTTTACATCAAGTTGAATACTTAATGAATTGTAATTATTTCTTAGTACGTTCGTATGTTGAACCTTATTACCTATTCCAGGTTTCATTTATCGCATAATAATTAACTGTATTAGCTATCAGCTATCAGTATTAGGTATCTGTATTTGTTTTAATAATTAATTTATGTCTTGTAAAGTATGCCAAGAAATTGTCATGTAAGTTTACATGATAGTCATTGTTTTTTACAATAGTATAACCAGTCCGTAATTCTAGACTCTATACCACTCAGCGTACCAAACAAAAATTATCGTTAAAACGTAAAACAGTTACATTTACTCACTCATTATATTTCAGTGAGAGTGTGTTTCCATGTTTATTTAGCGTCCCACACATTCTTGTCATTTTAATTCCTTAATCCGTAATCTTCAAAGGATATAACAACGACCCAAATACTTGAGACAAGAGTGAATAAAGCTGACAACCCAACATATTCAAATACGGAACAATACATAAATAAATCTTTTCACAGCTATGACGCGTTCCAGAAAATCATGAATAGTACGATAAAAGTTGTGACGTCTATCTGGGGACTCTAGCGAGGAAGTTGTAGTGAAAACAAAATTGCCTATGAAAATGTATGCAGGTACCGTCATACGGTCATATGAATAATGTATATAATCAATATTTCAATTATTGCCCTTGTACTAACTATTTCACCTTGTACGTATAAAGGTTCTTTGTAAGTATAGTAGAAAATTGCTAAGGCTTATAAAGCATACCAAATAAATAACTGATTGGGTGTGTTTCGATGCTCGCTGCTGTCCAATATTAAGTCTAGTAAACAAACGAAGGATAACATTGGTACTTCTAAAATCAACATTGAATGCGACCGTCTTCTCTTACTTTAAGCATTTCGTGTAAACAGTCTTCAGATGGATCTCAACTGCAGTGACATTTAATATTGACCGGTACTGGAAGCTACCTCAAACATTGCACTCATTCCAGACGCTTGGGAAAATACCTAAGACATATAAAACTTACATTTTAGTTTTACTTACTGCCTCGTTGGTCTAATGGTCGCTAAGTGCGACTGCTGAGCACGAGGTCCTGGGTTCAAATCTCGGGTCGGGCAAAGTGTTATTGGGTTTTTCCATTATGTTGAGGACTATTGTTTAAATGAAGAACTCCAGTCGATGGAAAAATGAGGTTTATTGAACCTTATATAAAAATAACGTGTGCTCGACCGTGGTTGTCGGCGAGTGCCGCTCCGCGCTCGCACGTCGCTCGCTGTCACATCGGGCCCCCACCCCCGCGCCGTTCTATCGTCCGCTCCAGGCGTTAACATACTCCCGGCCCTGGAAGCTCTGTGGTTCCAGTATTATCGGCTGGCATCACGATAGGCAGCGGACAAATTTTGGCGAAGGAACGCTGCACTTCTCCAGAGGCGGTACGAATCTTAGCGACACGTGAAACTCCGTCTTTCCCTTTGTAGACTTGTACTACTCGTCCGAGGCGCCATTTTAACGGAGGATAATTATCTTCCTTTATGAGGACAAGCTGGTTAATATTGATGTCACTCTTGTTGACCTTCCATTTCGTCCGCGTCTGCAGCTCGCTGATGTATTCCCTTGACCATCGCTGCCAAAAGTGTTGACGCATTTGTTCAATTCTGTCGTAACGTGGCAAGCGATTGGTGACCACATTCGTGATGTCATCGCTGGCTGGAGCAGTGAATGGACGTCCAATCAAAAAGTGCGCTGGTGTCAACGCTTGCAGGTCGTTTCCATCTGCGGAAAGAGGGGTTAGCGGCCTGGAATTTAGGACGGCCTCAACTTAGGGCTCTCAAATGAACCGTCGAAGGAGGGTAAAGAAATAGTGGGTAATTTTAAAACGTTATTTGTGTTTGACGAAACCTTTGTCGACGCAACTTCAGGTTTACTAAGACACTTTGCTATAGACATTAACGAATAATATTGTGATTCTATAGTTTCCCTAATCTGTAACTGAGCCAACAACTCCGACTCGTCATCGGTTATGTCCTCGATCTTCGATTGCACATCTAGGAATTCACTAAAAACCTGTTCAATATTATTTATGCGTAATTCTAACTCAACGATTTTTTCTGCAACTAATGAGGTTTTATCAAGGGAATTAACGTATTTTCCGAAAAGAGTGAATCTACCACGCAAATTACCTCTTCTTTTGATTAAATCGCGCAAATCTAATTCTATTCCCATTTTGGCGGCCACGTGAAAAACAGAAAGAAAAGTAGGTAGTAGGTACTTACAAGTATCACTGACAATGAAGAATTCACGACACTGTAATGCAAGAAAACGGTATTAATACACTTCGAAATCAACCTTTCTATCGTCCGCTCCAGGCGTTAACACATTAGGTAATTCTCAGTAGCAGCAAGAAGTTTGAATTTGTGCCCGGTTAATGGCAATAGGCTCGCTCTCCATTACATTGGGACCTAAAACATAACTGGTGAAATGTGGGTGCACTATATGCACCTCCGCCTACCCCTTCGGGAAATACAGGCGTGATGTTATGTTATGTATGTTTACTTTAGTTTTATCCACCTTCGTAATTACAAAATCAATTAATGATTGGGTGAGCTTCGATGTCTTCAATATTAACTCTACTAAACAAACTAAAGCTAACTTAGGTACATCTAAAATCAACATTGAATTCAACCGTCTTTAGATGGATTTCGATGGCACTGACATTTAATATTGACCGGTCCTTAGAAGCTATCTCAAACACTGCACTCCTACCGGACGCTTATATTCCAGGCCAAAGCTTTAGTATATTTCTACTTAAGTTTAGTTAGACGCTAGTTCATATAAGAGTCGCATTTTAGTATATTAAATTTTACGGCAAAGATTTTTAGCAGTAACTTGCGTAACAAAACCAATTAACAATGGTTATCACCGTAGGTTTTATACCTTGTAACTGTAAGAATAGTAGTTGCTGTATTATTATTATACTATATTATTTAATTATTACGTCAATGCACATTCAATTTGAAAGTTATTGAAAAGAATTCTGAATTAAAATCAGCTAATGAATATTGTATCTATATTTGGTCGTGTTAGTCGCTAACTTAGGTCAAGAAATGAATACAAACTATTAAAAAAATGTTTAATTCAAATACATAAGATACCTACTACCTAAGTGAATAAATATGGATGAGCTGTTGCAGTGTCACTTCAGACGGAAGATGCATGCTCGCAGATCAATCTCGCCGCGTTATAAATAAAGGAACAAATCCAACGCTCCATAATGAGCTACATTTGTCCCAGTAAGCAAAGAGGTTGGTTACTACAATGAGATTTTCACCACATTCAGATTATCTTTTCAGCAAAACAAACAACTGTTATATTCGTATTCAATGTACAGTCAGTTTCCAGCTTTATTTTTAATCTTTTATGTAACAGCGTTCGCTACTATTTTATACCTATAAATATTGTGGTTGTTTTAGCCTACTTTGCTACGGCGTAGTAGCTCTATGGATCCGTAGCCATTCATCCTATTTTGTTGGTTCTACTTTTTAACGGGCTTGTTGCACAAACACGTACTAATTCTTTTATATTCTTCTTCTATTCTTCTTCTATATTTTTATTCCTCTCCTCGACTGGCGAACTGCTGAACCAATTTTCATGGAGTTCAATTTGTCTGGTTATTCAGTTTTAGGTCTTTATTGGTGTAATTCTTTGAAAACCTATATGGAATAACTTAAATTCAACCCGAAATTCTCGCAATTTTTTACTTTATTTTGTTAATAAAAACTACAAATGCTAATAAGCGTTGAATTGGAAAATTTGCAGGATCTGTTGAATGGATTTGTTTTTCGCCATCAAAGGATTCGGTTAGAATAACTGATGTAAAACGAAATTGCCAATTATAAGGTCGGCTCCCGATTTCATGTCGAAGCAGTTTATAATTAAGTATAGGTAAACAAATCTATCTATCTAATGATAGCATTATACAAGGTAAATCTAAATATATAATTTCGTGAACAAATTGTTCACTTGATACTTTAATCGGTGTTGTGTTTATTCGTTATATAACTAGGTTATTTATTGTTACTCAAAATAAACATCATTCCATTAATATTAGTTGGGGTGTGGAAAATACTTTTTTTCTGAACTTTTCAAATCGCAAAACGTGTACATTAGAACCTAGAAACAATAGAATACCTACAGCAGGTAAAAAACTTTCCAACCTCTTTTCTTACTTACTACTTTTGAGTTTTGACTACATAAGCAACTACCTCAACTGGCCCCGTTTTCCTATCCGTCTCTTTGATGTACATTTTAAATAGGGCACACTTTTTTTCGTGATTCATAAGGGTGAAGTTTCAAAGGAAGAATGTTTTAAAGTAACCGGGTTGATCTTTTTGTGGTTTACAGTTCGGTTTCGTGAACATTATATTGCCGGAAAGCAAACACCAGGTTTATGTAGTCATGTTTTTTTTCCGTCGAAGACACTACTAATGATTGTAGTTTCTTGCCCTATTCTGCCAGTTTGTACCCCGTGTTACATAGTTTTTTATGTCTTGAGAAATGTAGGTGAACAAAAACACAGCAGTAGGTACTTATCTTTTTAGTTATTCACGCCATATTTTGATGGTACTAGGTAAACATAATCTACGCAGATGCTGACACAACACTCCAATTCTCTGTTTGAAACCAATTAAGTCGAACTCACATATCACCTGTGGTGCGTGGTCGTACAATATTCATCAAAACGACCGCAGGTAATGCTCGCACTGAATTATTTCTTTGTTACCTCATGTGTGTTGAGAGTCAACACGGCAATAACGCCGTAGAGACTGCTGTTTGTAGCTTGACATAGTTTTTATAACGTTAAAACTAGTTCTTAACACGTTGACTGTCTGCTAAGTAGACACTATAGTTAAACAATCGCTGTGTACTATATGTGGTACAATGGACAGTGAAAGGGTTAATTACACAGACCGAAGGTAGACTTACTTTTTAATTAATCGTGGTTTTAATAAATAAGTTTCTAGAAAACAGTTTAGTTTTGTTGGTAAAGGCGTAAAACAACGGACATAAATACGTGCTTCTAGAATGTACTGATAATAATAATTAATTGATTCTTTTCATCAAGTTCATGATAGCTATTTTATTACTGACTCAATTATTTAATAACTACGAGTCTCTGTAAAGTTATTAGTTGTGCAAGTATCGTGTCTTTAAACTTAAAACTACGTGAATAAAATAATACATGAAGCTTTTATTCCAACGAAATTCTGATGAATTTCTTGCTTCATTTATTTTCAGTCAAATTTTTTTTATAACAAAACAATCTTTAATTAACATGATATTTTATTTATAATTTTATATATATATTTATTTAAATTCTGTTTGTGCAGAGAGCAGAGCGTTAAAAAGTTATAGGGTTTAGGTTGGTACATTTATTACAAGCAACATATGTATGAGAGCACCTACGCAGAATTTTCTAAAACATTGTCTAGAGTTAGTACTAGTACATTAGCTTTGTATAGACACTTTCAGTTGTTTAAAAGCTCCCACATGTTCTTATACTACATGTATTTGTACAAAATAACTGATATAACTTTACCTCGGTAGTTTTCTCTCGTAGTTTAACAACGCACACAACGTCAAAAGACGAGGTTTATAAACTCTTGACAATCCAACCTATAGAGTTTGAAACGCCCGCGCAGTCCGCCCACGATACGTGTTCAGCTATTCAGTAAGAGAGAAATTTTACATGATTATACCACCGAAAAAAATCTCTTAAATTGGTTGCCAAGAGTCACAAGCTTGTAACTCTTTTACTGTTAAAAATTTATAAAATCTCATAAAGAACCAATACCAAAGTCCTAACTCTGCAAAGTTACCCCTACATCTTGAACAAAGACTAGCTCAGGCGTTTCATAGAACTATTGCATAACAAGGAATGAACAATCCGAATACTTTTAAAAGTAATACAATTATATTTTCTTTTTTTTATCCTCTCCGACCTAATGTCTGTGACGATAAAAAATTCTGACAGCACGTGTGTATTAATTTTTAACACGTGTTGAAACTTAAAAGAAGTACTAATCTGAGTCATGTTTGACTTTTGCAAGCCCTTTGATTATTACGATCGACCCAGACATAACCAAGGTTATTTTGTAAACAAAATCTGAATGCGATGTACATAATTTGTTTAACAGTATTTTGAGACATTAGTTTACCAACGAAATATCTGAATTGTCTGCGCTTTTAACATCTTTATATCCTCGTTTATTACTTTGTTACTAACGACTTATTCTGTTTTTGTTTAAATGTCTAAGTAATTGTGATGTACCCGTGTTACACAATATATGATATATTGATTTGGGTCCAATGAAATAAGACGTAATACTATATCACGCATCTCTGTCGTACTTTCAATTAAGAAGATAAAGAACTGAAACGTTTCCAAGGTACACTAACTGCACTTTAGCGCATTATCAAACTTTTCCTATGAAAATTCTATTAAGAAAATTGTGTCTTATTCTACAAATCGCTACATGTATCGACAAAATCCTCAATAAATATGAAGGGCTTATAAAGATAACACGGGTAACTCTGGGGTTGACGTAAAATACATATCGTAAAACACACATATATACCAATGTGTACACATATAATACATAAACTTAAATCAACAATAAAACAACGGTTAATATTTGACTTTAGATTGTATTTACCCTTTTTGGCAATAATTGCTTTTACAAAGTGAGTAGGGATCGTATTTAATTGTTTGTTTAAACTATTCGATATATTCAGTTATATTAACAGTTCGTCAAGTATCGACTGCATGGTTATGGTGCTTGTGGGACTAATATAAGGATTTACCTAGCTTTTTGCCGAGCAGATCTTGCGATTAGATAAGTCACTATTTGCCTAGGTTAGTCTTCTGCTCTGTGGCTTGGTCTCTTTCTAGCCAGTCATTTTACTTTCCCATCGGAGTGTTAAAGTATAAAGAGTGCACTTGCGTTTAAGCAGTTTTGGCCGACATAACCATTTTTAGTCAAGATTTCAAGACCACTTTGTGTATTTATAGTTTATTTCTCTTTTCAAGGAGTCCCGTCCTCGACTTCAAAATATAATCTGTAAATTCTAAGACCACGTTTTGTACCTTTTGTACCATTAAGGCACCTTTAGTACGCATAATGTATTAGTTTCTTACCGGTCGCTGTCGCGGCAAACTCGTCCGTTGTTTCGCCACTAGAGACCTAAACCTAACCTTCTTTAGCCGGAGAGGATCTTGGATTGCAGAAGAATTTTTACTAATACATTTTATTTCAATTTCTAAACCGTTTTTAGAAACTATTACCTAACATCTTAATTACTTTTCTATAATTTATTTTAAATGGTTTGTGTAATTCATTTTTCTCCCTAGGGATTTTTGTAGTTTATTGAACTACGAGCGGCGTTTCTACGTAAATTAAAAAATAAACCTCTATAATTTGGACCTACTCTTTAAATTTTTTTAGAGGAATGAAGAATCATACTACGGAGAAGTTATGCATATAAAAAGATGTTGAGATCAGAATAACATGATACAAGGAGATGGTAAATACCTAAATGTCAGCAAAGGTTAAAGGTTAATCTATTTGAATTAACATTCCCTCGAAAGCCTTAGCATCACGGCGGGGTAAAGTTATTTATGGAATCGATAATATTACAGTATTGAAAATACACCTTTAATTATTGATTAATTCTGCTTATTTCCTTCTGTAATAGAAAAGGCCTTTCTCTATAGCGAGTTACCTATGAGCTGGTATTTTTTTTAATCAGTTTAGTGTAATGTTTTCACATAATTCGCGTGTGTAGATAAATGTAGGACTTAAAAGCATATACATATAAATAGTAAGAGGTACTCTACACATTGGATTTACTTAATAGGTAGTTAAATTAAATGGGCGGTGCGTGTGATGGACGGACGATCAAATGTTTATTATAGATTGTATAATAGGCAAGTACTTACAATCAAAACTGAAATGTTATTGCGTGTCTCGTAAAATTACGTAAGTACATGGCATTCATCCAACTTGTTGCTTTACAGATCCATTTGGAAACAGCGTCGTTTGTAAAGAATATCATAGATTGTAAGGTTTACTCAAGATGGATCGGTATCGTACTTGAATCTCTCTCTTTCTTGGTTGATTTTTCATCCATGATATAAGGAGATCGTTTTTCGCGGCCGGTTGACCCACGCAATCCTTAGGGAAATCCAATTAACTTTGGAATCGCTTATGGGCATGAAAGTTTGGCTTTGAGTGAATATTCTGAATTCTTGAGCGCTTCTAGTAGCAAGAAACGTGGAACTTGCCTGAACTGGCCCAAGTTGGTTGATTTATGTTATTTAATAAATAGTAAAGAGTAAAATTCCTTAATTCTTGGGACGTGGCATTTTGATTTTATTTGGCTTCGTTGTATTAGAATAAAGGGTAAATAATACTACTTCATTTTTGTATATTTCATCTTAAGTTATATTTAAGTTCGTGTATGAAAATAAAACCTCAACAAAACGAAAAATGGTGTAGGTAGTAAAATGTCATGAGACGGATTTACAGACATTAACTCTCGATAACAGTGCCATTCGATTTAAAAATAAACGGCACATTCATATCCCAACGGTGCTCATAGATACCTATTACAGACTGCCACGTGCAGCCATCCTTTTATATACCTTCTAAAAATAACTAGGAAGCATGAAGCCACTTTTATACTTTACGTAATAACAATTATATATAGTAATCCTGAATTATTTCTCATACGTTTTTTTACCTTGTCTAGTTATTCGTTCAGTAAAAAAGAGTACTAACGTAACTAATATATATTTAGTAGATGACAACGACTATTAAGAAATCGGTTTTTATAGATACGAAGGCTATTTAACAAGTCGTATCGTTTGTTATTTATGAATCGGAATTATATATTTGTGTAACACTATGCGGGTACAGAATTTAGATACGAGAGAAATATTTACAAGCTGTATTTCTCGAAGAGGTAGAGGTGTAAAGAACGCGCATATTTCGCCAGTTATATTATATGTTCGAACTAATAGGGTGCGAGCCTATTGCTATCAACCGAAATTATCTAGACTCCGTGCTACTAAGAATTACTTAATTGGAAAACCCAGTAACACTTTACCCGACTTTGTTTTTATGTTTATATAATATACATAGATTATATAATATATCCTGTTACTTGCTATGTTTTTAGCCTCATTTCACTACTCTTTCTTAAAATTAGTTCCGGTACTACCTCAAGGGCATCCTTTACCAAGTTAAGTACTAACTTTCGGAGCACTAACTTTTCACTGGATATAATAGGCAGGTTATTTTACTTTGACCTAATTCTCTTAAAACAACTTATACCTCAGATTGAACATAAAGCTTATATAGATTTAATTCATATAAACCGATTAAGCTCATGAAACGTAAAGATGCTAGTTGCACGGTTCTTTAATATCATTCCTAAGGAAAAGAACCGGCAAGTACCTAACTCCAAATGGTACAATATAGTAAGTTTACAGAGTATTTCATTAAGCGACAACAAAGTAAACTAAGTAGGTAATGTAAAAATTAAATCGAAGTCATATAAGGTTACCAAGTTAAGCCCTGCTACATGTAGGTACTAGGTATATTTTAGTAGAAGTATTATAATATTTAAAAGTAGTATTATAGTATAGTATAAACCGGTCATCTCTTAAAATACTTGGTAATAGATTTAACCATATTTGTTACTAGCTTCCGCCCGCGACTTCGTCCGCACAGATTTCCAATGTTTCCTTTCTTGATAAATGAGCTATCTAACACTAAAGAATTCTTCAAATCGGACCAGTAGTTCCTGAGATTAGCGCGTTCAAGTAAACAAACAAACTCTTCAGCTTTATAGTATTAAGTATAGATATTTGTCTTGTCTTACATGTTTACCATACTGCTTTGTCGATCAGTTTATCAATCGCACAGTTCTACTTAACTCAGTTTTAGGCTTCGTGTTTAATTAAACTACAATTTCACAACTACCTATGTAATTTTGAACGTAGACCTTAGGCACGTGGAATACACGAACAAAACGACAGTGTAATCAACACCCAGAAAATCACGTGGCGCAGGATATTAGGTCTTATGCTTGTTAGGGACAGTACCGAGTAAAGCGGATTTGATTTATCCAATGAAATGAAAATAAACATCACGGCAACGACGCGACGCTGGAAATTAATTTACCTGTCTTGGAACCTGCAATCAAATAATCAAGAAAATAGTAAAAAATAAACTCAAGTTCCTTAAGCTATAAGCTTAAAGGTTTAAAGCAAAGAAAACTCAAATATCACCTAGTAACTAGCTGTTATTTTAAAGTAATAATTACTCTAAAGGAACACTTTGTGTTGTTTAAGCCTTCATCTTATGATGTACAAAACGTATAGCACTGAATACAAATGTGGTGATCAATGCTCGTCCCCTTCCGATATCCGTATAAAAAAGACAGTATGGCTTTCAAACAACCTTGGTTTCGTTACGCTGGTTTTATCATCCAAATCCCTATTGTTGTTACATAATACTTTCTAGTAGGATTTTCAAGAGATTAGTTAGTCAACGTGTAGCTATAACGAAGAGTTGACAGTTAAGCTTGTTTAAGCCCTTTGTCTCTCCGCCGTGTATATGACAATCGAATAATATACTAATGGACAGTCTGGTAATGAAATTACTTGTATACTTTATACAGATACTACAATGGTTGCTTTAGGCACAGAATATCTATTTTACACTATATTTTACTTTGGAGAATGTTGACAACACTTTGACATATCTACATAATTTAGCATGACTACATCCATGTGGATTTTTGGTTTCAAACTTTTTATGCGTCTAATACTTCATGGAAATGATATAATTAAACATTAAGTAACAATGTATGTTACTCTCGTACCCACGATATGCATAATTGTATAAATATATTCCAAAACATCATAGATGTTGTATGTTACTGAATTATGACATTACACGATGACTGATAACATTATTATGAGATCATGTCTGTCATAGAAGGTCGGCTTTGACGTAAGGGTTATTGAATATTACAATATCACCCTGACAGCTCGTTACTTAAGCGTGAATTATGATTAATATACTAAGCAAGTAGTACCAACTCAAAGATTAAAATTCTACAGATGAAATTAGAAATTATATAACTATACCTAATACTTTTAAATACATAATAATTATTTCAATAATATTAATGCTCTCTGTTCTATACCTAAGTCTGGATTATAAACAAGCTGCACCCCGCGGTGTTACCCGCTACATTTTTTCGGGATAAAAAGTAGCCTATGTGTTAATCCAAAATGTCAGCTACATCCAAATGAAATTTCATTAAAATTCATTCAGTAGTTTTTACGTGAAAGAGTAACTAACATCCATTCATACTTACAAACTTTCGCGTTTATAATATTAGTAGAAATAAATATGTACCTAACTCTGATATTAGACACTGAATATCAAAGGTACATTGAGTGCAAGCAAAGCGCCGTTCCAAGCGCCAGATCATAATTATTGTACGTCCGGCGCACCCTGGACACCCAGCTACACTACAATCTCGCAGATTGGCCAATCTCCTCACCACGGCATGAGCAATTTCTTGTCTGTAATCATTTATACTTGAAATAGAAGTGCCTTATATTTGTTTAGAATTTACGACATTTCAAGTTGTTATCATAGGGGCTCGGTATCACACACTGTTGGATAACTATACAGACATATACCTACCCGATTTTACATTGACCATAGAGTTATATGTACGTCATTTAAATTAACTAAGTCGGAATGATTTGAGCCTACAATATAATTACTAAATCCATAACTACAAGTATTGTTCAAAAAGCAATATTTTCCATATCATTTGGTAGCATCCAAACAGAGTTGGAATTATTAAACTTTGTTTGATGGAGTGTATCGGATCAGAAGTGATTTCGCAACGAATATCATCGTCGATCAAAGCTACGTATAACAGATATTCGAATAGGGTTTCAGTATAAAGTCAAACTTTAATTATTAAAGGAACTTTTTGGAGAATGCGCTAATGCTTGTTGGTGGTTTAACAGTATCTACCCTTTAATGTATATATAGCATATTACATACACATGTTTTCTGTGAAGAAGTTAAGGAATATTTAGGCAAACGCTATGTCACTAATTAATATTTTACGAATTCGGCAACTGTAGATTTGTCTGTATATCCTTGAATATAATATTAACCATATTATTTACCACAGCCTCCGTAAAATGAACATACATACATAACATCACGCCTGTATTCCCCGAAGGGGTAGGCAGAGGTGCACATATAGTACACCCACATTTCGCCAGCTATGTTTTAGGGATTTTCGCGTAAAATGAAACCCATATAATATCGGATAATTTTACTTTTTGAAGTACCCGGCACTGAAAAGAACTCTGAGCAACTATCAGCGACTGTGTTTGCACTCGGATGTAGTCGCGTTCTATGGTCCTAGGCTATTGTGGTTTATAATTAAGTATATGTATAATAATGTTAAACACTTTAATAGTTTCGTAACACTCTGGAACAGACTGGAATTAAAAAGATTGAGTTACCGGTCAGCGTTCTTATATGTGAGCTCTCCAGGCTCTGCAAATACCTTGTCTTTAACGCTACAAGTGCTACGACCTTATGTTTGCTACGACACTACGGGTGCTACAACGCTACGACTACGCCTCGAGGAAGGTAGAATTCTCATTACACTGTTATTTTCACACCCATTGTTATCATAGCGCGTAATAATATTTCACCAAGCAGCTTTATTATGCTGCGTAATTAATCATGTTGTAGATTTAGAGGTATAATACATATATGTATGTATATTTTAATACAAATGAATGAGGAAAAATATTCTAAAAATATAAAAGACTCCGTATTTATATAAGGCACGTCCTAAAACATTCAAAAAGTCTTAATGACTTTTAAATTATACTCTTAGGCTTTTTTTAAAACCTGAATAGCGCGCGCTACCCAGCTCATGGCCCTGCTTTCCATACATGTTAAGAAAAGCCACGTAAATGTTACACAGCCTAAATTACGCAAAGGTACGCAAACTTTTTCTTTTGCGCACCGCAATGTATGTACGTGCCTTATATAAGAGCCACAAACGATCGACTGTTCTTTGAAGATTGCATAAATATGTATGTCCATGACGCACATATTTTAAGTTCCTTTGGAAGGACTTTAGCCCTTACTGTTTTTCCATGTATTTCTCTACGACTCTAACATTTTAACAGGCCCTACTTACTTTTTGCTTACCGGTCATGTATGTGTCTAGAAGGTGTTGAGTACCGTTGCTCCCGACAGACGTAATACACACAATTTACATACACTCCAAATAAATTTATTTAAAGTTAAAATTCGTCGTGCGTTCCAGAAAACGTGTCGGGCGTTTTCTTTGACGAATTCTCTTTCATTAATGTTTATTCGTAGACGGTAGGTACTTCTCTCAAACATGAATTCCTTCACCTGTTTCCTGTAAGTAGTCTGTCTTAATATGTTAAGGTGGCCGACGTCGAAGAAATTGAAAATGGTGTGAAATGGGTTTGACGCAGAGAACCATTCCAGTATCATTTGCTTATATTCGACGTTTCCTTGAACCTGTCCATAGTTCACCTGAGGTGTTAAATTATTATCTAGCCTTTTGTAACGATTTTTGAATGTGTTGGCTATGACTAATATGTAATAATTTATTTATTAACAAAGGTACTCCAACAGCTTCTGCATATAATGTTAGTTCTGGGTTTATACAGTTGCCAAAACAGGTTATGACATAAAAGTTGATTTTAATTTGTTTAAGGAAAACTTGAAAAATGATGGGCAAGAGCGGGACTCGAACCCGCGACAGTCGCCGTACAGTGACACGGTGGCTCAGTTGGCAGAGCGGCGCCACGGTACGGTGACTGTCGCGGGTTCGAGTCCCGCTCGTGTCCATCATTTTTCAAGTTTCCCTTAATCAATTTAAAATTTAAGCCTAGCATGACAACATGCATAAAAAATACAAAACGTCATATAAAAGTTGATGCCAGTTTCAATATACAACAACTAAGCATTAAAGCTTAGAGTTTGTAAATACTTCTGTATAATCACTAATTTCGCAGTCCTATTCATTTTGGTTCTAGTAGATTTATTATAATTCGATTCCTCCATCCTTTACCTCCCTTCAATTAGACACAATCAACAGTACGTTGAGCGGTGTTGACACTGCCGTTCACCACGTTCCTCCCATTCCCGCTAGCATCAAGGGCACAAGGTCTAGAGAAAATATTTACGCGTTTGATTTCTATTCTATTCAGTATGCACACTTTGTCTTAGGTATCAACCCTGGTTTTCACAGCATTTATCGATAGGATTTGCCAAGTACCAAGCACAACTGTTGCGTTTTATAAGTTTGTCCCACGCTATAACGTATTCGAGTCTTACAGAAACATAACTAAGCACGTAAGAAAACAAATAGTTTTTATTTACAAGGTTATTTACACTTCTTAAAAATAAATATATACAAATATATATTCGGTTTATTCAACCGATATTAAATTCTAAGGTAAGGCACAAAGAACAAATTCCAACTGATGAATGTCGTTTCAATTAAAGATGTAGGTTGAGTTTACTTAACATTATATTTTTCATTTATATGTGTTATTTGTTTTTAACGTAGGTTAATTTGTATATTTATTTTAATGTATATTTTATGCTAATCGTTAAAAAATGTTTACAAGAAATATGTTTGAATAAAGAATTACCCCCGCTAAACAAACATCAAGAGCTTCAATATCGAATGTTACTTTCAAATGTAGCTTTCTAGTTCGGCTGTAAGTACGTAGGTCGTGGGTATATGGCATAAATCGCCCATATGCTTCAATAGTTCATACTAAGTTTCTACAGCAAACAAATATTTGAATAGCCTAGTAACTTTCATGTATAACGGCTACCATGTTTCACGTAACGTGTTTATATCAACCCACGTTGTTTACTAATTCCTCAACTTAGGGGATAAGAGAAACCGCAACACTCCGTAACCTAAACTGTACCGTGTTTATATTTTACCTAATAACCAGGACTAGTGATTTATTACGAAGGCACATATAATTCTATTGGTTTGACAGCGAAATAAAGTCAAAACTTTGTATAGGTACATAGAATTAATGATTAAATCGAGTAAAATACTCGTAGAGCCGCGCGCCGCATTTGAATCGTAAACCTGTTAAACATAAATGCTGCAGTTACTATCTGTATCCTAGATTCTATAAACTATTCTGTTAAGTAAACTATGACACACATCTATATAATCACGTTTGCGTTACGTACAACATATTTGTATATTATCATCCACAGCACATAGTAACACTAAGTTATAAGAAAATATAATATACGCTCTGACATACGTAAGCAGAAAGGGTGTAGGCTATGAGACAATATTTATCAAGCTGTTGCGCCCTGCATACTTACAATCATGGCATATGACGTCACCGTCTGGTCGCCAACGCGTGTTTTACGAGCTGTATCGTGAATTTATAGGCTTCCTTGCTAATGTTATGTCGAAAATGTTTGGCCATATTAAGATTTCTATAGTAATATAAATTGATAGCTACGCAAAATGATCGCGTTAAGAAATGGAAATATAACATTCAACGTTACAAAGCTTGCCCAATGGCCAATAGTGACTTATAACATTTATGTCAAGGTAGTATCTAATTCGTTTCAGAGATACAAACAAAAATATACCTTGGTATTAAGATGAGAAGTGAAGATTACTTTGTGGTTGAAAAAGACAGCGTAATGTTCGATTTTACTTTGTTCTAAATATATCTTTTTAATAACCTAGACAAAGAAATATATTTTGAGGCTTTGTCGTTCTAAAAATAGCCTACCTCGACTCCCCACGAGAGTCGTAGGAGGTAGTTAATGATATCGTGACGTGGGTGGCAACCGTACCTATGTAATACCTGTCTGGTAGGAAAATTACTTGCTGAAGTAACCCATTGTTCCTAAACATAGGTAGGTGTATAAGTCGCATTGTAAATTATAATATTTGTTTGGAAATTCCACTTATTGAATAACGAGTGAATAGTTACAAAGTGCATGCTCTCTTTCTGTCATCAGTAATTGTTCATACATTGGAAAGAAAAATATAACTTCACGACGTAAGATTTTAATGGTGGTGCCAAATGCTGGTTTACTAACGCGACATAACGTTCGTTCACGAAATAACCGTTGAATTTTCAAATATCAACGGTTATTATAATTATAATATTATGACCATTTCTAAAATAAAATAATAATTGTTGTTATAATATTTTAATCCTTTTTGTATCGTTTTGCATGTTACCGTGCTAGGCTTAAATCTAAATTGAATTGACACGGTTGCTCAGTTGGCAGAGCGGCGCCACGGTACGGCGAAAGTCACGGGTTCGAATCCCGCTCGTGTCCATCATTTTACAAGTTTCCTTTATCAATTTAGAGGTACGTTAATGTTATACTCATTTCAGTTAACTGTTACATATAACCTCTTATATAGGCATCTAAACTAGGTAACTGAAAATTTAATATCCCGTGAATTAATATGTAGGTACTAGAGTCTTAAAATTGATAATCCCTTATATATTTTTGTAATTAATCAAACATCTTGCTGTTAGAGATAACGTAATTGTTTTCGAAAAGCCAACAGTGTTTTTACGCCTTCAAACTGTTTCAAGGCTTCTTTGTTAGCTAGTTGGTAGTCGTATAGAAAATATTTGTATTAATCGTTAACGTTTAGGTACTAGATAACATTTTTGTCCCATCTTTTATTATTGTACTCTATAGTTTTAAACTTATGCGGAGGAAAACTTTTTTCCCAAAAAAAAGAACCCAACCAATAAACAAATAGTAAATTCTATATTAAGCACTGGCTGTAAGATATGTGATCTGACGTGTGAGTCTTATAATAAAAAAACACAGATGAACACCCAGTCAGCTGTAAAAAACGTGGATAGAAAGCCAAGATAATAAAGCTAGACAAAGAAAAAAGCGACTATAACGTATATTGTGGAGACATGTGCTGCACTTGCCGTCTTTCATGCATATTCTATTTATTCTGAGTGTTATAAAGCTCATTTACACAGGGAAATACTACGTGCCGCAGCTCCTAAAACTGTCTACTTGAAGTTATGACGTATGTTTTATAGCTTTGTTTTATGATACAGGGAGACACTGCTTTTACATAATAATATAGTTACCATCGTGTTTTGAAGAAAGCTCGCCGCTTGGTACAAAACCATCAAAATAAAATATCTACAGAAAACTAAGAAGCCAGTTCCTTTGCACGCTTTGTTTTTACTTTAAAAATAAAATTGGCAAAATTTAGTAAAAGTTAAAAAATTCAGTATGTCTAATATTTTGCTGAAAATAATTCTAGTTCATAAAATAATTTAATATAGTCACAATACCACAAGTTAAGTCGACTAGTAAACAAGCTCTATTTTATTTAATCCGTACCATGAAGCGGTAACCGCCAACTTTCCCTGTCTCACCGAACCCTGTTTGTCCGAAGCATTAACTTTGTTGATATCCAACTACCGTGAAAGGGGTTCATCGTTAATTAATACTGTCATTCAGAACCTTATGTGGCTCTAAAATGATTAAAATTGTTCACGAGATTACAAAATGTTAGACTAGGTATGATATGGATGCTTTGGATTGATGAAAATTAAAAAAATATGACAAAATAAGAAAGTTTCTTGGCATTACTATTTGTTTATTTTTTTTTATTCTACATATATGTGCGTTTGGCCACATTAGCATTAGAGTGCGGATTTCAATAGTTATGTAAGTAATTTATGTTTAAATATTATAGTAATATTTGGAGACCTAAATAATATGTATACAGTTTTAACATTAAGAAAACTAAGCTTCTGTTATTTTCACGGTTGTCTAGCTCTCCTTTTCAAATCACCACAAAAACAAAGCAATTATTTGCTTGTCGACGATACTGAACGGTCCCTAACCGCTGGTTCTGCGTAAGACGCTAACTCAGATTAACAACTGGCTCTTTCCACTATCCTATTGTAGTGGCTAGCTTATTGTCCGCATGTCAAGCTGAACAAAGGCACAACTGGTTGCGTAGGCTAGCTCTAGTTCAATATCTTTATATAGCCTCAAACCGTTACACATAGATTATTAAAGTACTAAAAGCAATAATGCCATTTATAAGGCAACAATAAAGTGACACGTGTTTTACTGTCAAACAGCAAACAAAGTATTGGTAGGTCAAACAACAGGTCAACAAAAAAACAATACAACAAATCAGTTCTAAGAATAGAGCCTCGAAAATCTGGTAATTACTAATCAATGGAGGTTCACTACGTCTTTTAAATAAAATCAACTGATAATGTTTTACACAATTTACTGACATTGTTCTTACTAATTAAGAAAATTTTCTTTAAACATCACGGGCCAATTACATCAGTGTTATACGATAAATATTTACAATGAAAAATACATTGTTCTTCAAGTTTGTAACAATGATTTATTAATTAATAACTTTCCCGATAACTAATTTTGTTTTTGTTTTTATAACCAATTTATAGAGATTAGTCAGAAAAAGTTAAATCCGAGTTCCATGATTTATTAATACTGTAAAACTAAATTCTAAGAAAATAAACTGTTAAACTACAGTTATGGTTTCAAAACTTGTAATTATCTTTAAGTTATTACCTACCAAGTTAACGATTGGGGCATTGTGACCTTTTAACTGTTATTTATTGTAGAAGTTTGAAAATACACACAACTTCACCTTGTTTTTTTTAAAAGTTGTGGATACAGTATCCGAATATGACTGAGTCACCTAAGTCACAAATGAGAGTTTGTTAGATAATAGCTAATGACTGCTTTCTTGTTGTATTTGCGAGGTATATGTATTCCCCGAAGGGGTAGGCAGAGGTGACTAAAGAGTACACCCACATGTCGCCAGTTATGATAAAAATCCCAATATAGTATTGCCACAACCGGGCACAAATCCAGTCTACGTGCTACTACTGAGATTTACCTAATGGAAAAACCCAGTGACATTTTGCACGACTCGGGATCTCATAGTCAGCAGTCACGCATAGCGACCACTAGACCAACGAGGCAGTCAACACTCAACTGTCAGTTAACAACAAACTAACAACTAGAATCTCTGGCCGCCATCGTCTGTGATGACTAGTTAGAAACACCAGCACAACATTGTTAACTAACATTTAAGTTCTGTAAAAGCGTGACACCGACGAGACATGAGCAAAGCCGAGCAACATTAAAAAGGCACGAGCAACAAAAGTCTCGTTAATCCTGTCATGCAACACCAATTTATTTTTAATGCTTTCTGTGAACAACTGTACTGGAAAATGACAATTGTCTATTAATTCTTTAGAAGTGGACAAATTAACTAGCGGTAAATGGATTAATGGGTGGAGCACAAAAGTGTACATAGACACTAATTGCTGAAGTTTTTAAAGAAACGGCATCCAGAACTTATTGGTTAACGTATAACGGAGTGTCCTGTTTTAGGAGTCGTTTTAATTGAATAACTTACTGGGTACTAAGGTACTAACTTAATAAAAAAAGGCAAATCATATTTTTTTCATAATTTATCACTTCTCACGCGAGTGTTTCGAAATTACTGGTTTATTGAATTCTTTTCTAGCTCTCGAGCAAAACAAGATTAAATTAATATCGAAGTCATTTTTTGGAAATGGTTTGGCAATAAATCTGACCCCAAAAATATGTTGCCGAGGCTAATAAAAAAGAAATTTATATTACATCATTTGTAACTATTTGCTTAGTATACAATATGATCACAACCTAGGTAATTCCTTGTATACGAATACATACATAACAAAATAAAAGCCAACAAAAACATGCGAAATACATTAGTAGCTAATGATTAACTTTGTTTCAAGGAATCTTCATTATAAAAGCCTGATATGGGTACGGTGCGGCGATGTCAATGGGCCATGATTTGTGTTAAGCTACGATAAAGTATGGACTGTGTCACATCGTAGATACCTGTTGATCGGGCTCATAATAATAAATACCATTTGTAGCGAAACGTGAGACATTTATGTGACTCTCTAACCTGTGTGACACAGAATTTCAGAAATCTTATACGATTACTTTTCAAAATTCATGTTTACGAGATTCTATTATAATTATTGCTCATTGATCTCGAACTTTATTATAATATTAGTAAGAGCTTTAAAAGAAAATCGTTTGCATGACCTATATAGATTTTTATGTGTCTACAGATAATTAAATTGGTTTAATAAAAAGAAATGGGTGATCAGCCAGGTATGGGTATGTTGTAATGATATTGTAAGTAGACTATTGTAAAAAATACATAACATCACGCCTGTATTCCCCAAAGGGGTAGGCAAAGGTGCAAATATAGTACACCCACATTTCGCCACTATTGTATATGACCATAGTTAATTATGCGATTTTTCAGTTTTATAATCATAAACAGAAATAAAAACAAAAATTCACAGAAACTTAACGGTCATTATTAAAGTGCCGTCATTGTGTTTAGTCGTGTGATTGTGATCTATTCATTTACCTAATATAAGTCAACATTAAATCTTTGCAATTGCCATATATAGTGTTTGGACTATTAATGATGGATGAAGCCTTCATTAGGAAAGCTATTAATTGACGCAATGACAGACTGTTCATAGCTTAGTAATTACCGGCCCACAGAAATGTGTAGGAGTTTTAGTTCGTTAAGTCAATAACAAAATGTTTTGATAAAATAATTTTATTAGAGTGCCTTTTAGTAAAAATCTATCACAGAAATCAGGGTCCTAATTCTGGCACTTTTTCTGAGCCAAATCGAAATTATCGTCGATAAAATATTTCGTAATGCGAAGTCACGTAAATATTTATATAAAAATGAGGGAAATTTTCAGAGGCCTACAGGCGGTTTAAATTCTGACACCAGGTTGATCATCAACCATACGATAAGAAGAAGAATATTTATGTTTTTGAAATAAATAGTTGAAATGTTAGCTGTTACATATTATTATATTATTATTACTGTCATGCATTAATTTGACGTCAATGACTGTTAAAAATCACCATCTATTAAGCGTGTAATTTTTGCTCTTTAAGCCTATAAACGTCTGTCTGTATTTCGAATGCTATCGATGAGCATCTCTCTCCGAACGTTAATCCAATTTTCCGTCACATTCGTCTATGCATCGATTGGTATTGCATTGGTCCTGCATTCAATCGTCGCGTCGTCCGACTTGTGAAGCACGCAATTTGCTGGGTAATTTAACGGGGACTTTAACACAAAATTGAAACAAAACATGATCCAACACCATTATGTTTCATATTCTTTTAGTCGTTCGAATGTTTCTACATAAATCTGTACTTTGTTCATTGTTCATTAACGTTACTGTTACATAGCTAACTAGTGGTAAATACCTAATACATATTAGACACTATTCATATTACAATATATCAACTTAAATTTCTTTGTATATCAAATGTATAGGTAGTTACAAGATAATTTATACAGCTTGATATCATACAAAACACATGCGGATGACAGATTGTTGTTTAGTCACGGCTCACGAGCGAATTTACTGTAATATTCATAGGTATACCTGTTTACGGCCCTTGATATTTCATTTTCATAATCTGTAAGCGTTAATATAGATACTCGTGACATCAATCCAAATATTTATTATTTTCCGGTCCATTGTAATTCTGAGTATTTCAAAGTATAACTATTTACAATATACTAGGTACTTCAATTGTTGAAGCATAGATAGTTCGTTCAATATTAGCCTTTATCAATGGATCGCTTGGGTCAAAGAACTGTCTCATTTAATAAATATCTTTTCAATAATCACATTTTAAAGAGAAGGAATGAGTCGAAGCCGACACAACGTATCAATGTATGTAGGTTTACTTAGAACAAAGTGATCTTTATGTAAATTTACTGAAGCAATTTAATACAAAGAATATAATACTAGAAAGGCTCGCGTTTTTCGATCTCCCGTTCTTTGTTAGTTTAGTTTTTTACATGATCCCTAGGATTCCTCTATTATTTTATACGTTTCATTACATTTGGAGACACCAATCTCGCGCGCCCAAATACTCTGAGTCAGAACAAATATTTGTCCGCCATACATTGGACCATTTATGATGTTTGTTTAGGTAATTATGATTTTCATTTATACAGGGATTTAGCCAGGGATTTAAAGAACATAAAGTTTATTTTATATATTATTGCAAGGTGTATTGAACTTGGTTTCTGGAATTTATGCCTTCGCTTACATATTATTATGTATACCGTAAGTACCCGGTCATGCGTAGTAAATTTTTCAAAGCTTTTTTTACCGGATTTCTGTTTTGAGCAATTAAATGGTCCGTGGAAAAGGGCTCCGTACTTGGAATTTCTGCTAATGGTGTGTTTAAAATACGATTCTTACATGCACACTCCGAGAATCGGAAATGTGGTGTAATTACCGACCATTAGAAGAGAGCCGACCTGCAATGAGCGCAAAATGTATTGCGATTTTAGGTACTTGTATATTTTCTGAGTAGAGATTTCACAATCAGAAAATATATACTGTAAATAACGAAGAATATGATTGATTGGAAAATACCATTTGTTTGGGTTTGGAGGTCTTTGGATGTTAGTTTGTTGTGTTTAATTTATGTAACCAATTCACAGTAATGTATTAAATCTTGAATTCCTAATTTATTGAGCACATCAACTATTTATTGGTAATATCTTATATCACAAGTTAAAAAAAGCGCTTAACCTAGCATTTGTTTCCTTTTGCCGCTAGTTAGGGAAAATTGGATTTGTAGGAAGATCGTTCATAGATTTTTCTAAGAAATATAAAAGTTGATAACGAACTGCATGTACCTACTGTCATTGCCTAAAGGGGAATATATCGATATACAATGTTCGTAGGAAAATCATTCATAGGTTTTATTATAATATATAAAAGTTGGTAGCGAACTTCATGCACTTACTGCCATAGCCTACAGGGGAATATTTGATATGCGTGATACGGTAAAATCGGATTGTGAAGTGAAAAGGGAACGTGAAATAAACTAGAGGTAAAAGTACTTATTTATTATAGTTTTAGATTTCCCAATGGTACTGAAGGTTCTAATAAGATTTTCTTCTATAAAATTGTTTATGTAAGACTTTTGCACTGGCTCCATATAAAGCGCAAAGGCAGAGGTTTTATGCAACAACCATGGGTTAAGTGACTTTGATAAGTAAGTAACTAAGTCGTCGGTTGGCTACTTGAAGTACCTTTTGTCTGCTTATAACTTGTATTAACCACAGACATCACTTTATTTTATAACACGACAGTTTAAACGTAGTCTAGCTACCTTTTTAGACAAGTCAAGCAAATAAACTTATTTAATGTTAATCTTGTCTTATATCTATATATATAAATGAATTGCTGCTCGTTAGTCTCGCTAAAACAATAAACGCAAAGTCCCGGGAAGGTTTAAACGGTGAGAAGGCGGTACGAAGATCGCTGGGTCATCTAGTTAACTATAAATGGTAGTATTAATTCTAAACACAAAGAAAATACGACCAAACTCAATCAAGTGTAAGAGAATATATTTTCCATCTGACTCTAAGATAGTCTAAATACTTCCACGATTTATTTATGTCACGACACATAACACTAGATGTCGTATCGGGTGGATAATGTCCCAAGTTTTCCGCTAGCATCTGTGACAAAAGGCGCGCCCACGCCTGTTCTACGTGACATCAAACATATTGGTTCAGTACATCACAGACGCCGGGCACGTTTGAGACCCCTGAGCTTTCGTTAATAGAAAATAAAGTTTTATAGTCTCAAATTGTTGTGTTGATGTACAGCCGTACTTGGCTCGGTATTTTTGGACAGATGTGTGTCGTGTACGCAATTTTTTGTCGCATTAGACTAGTTATAGTGACGGGGACACATTACACTAATAAACAGGTCTAAGAAATACAATATTATATACATTAGTGTTAAGTAATTTATTCGAAGATGAATGATGTTGTATATTTTATACCCATACAATTTTGTAAGAACTGAAATCAGGACATCTATGAAATATCAAAAATGTTCTGTACAGTTTTATTTCACCGTTACAACTAGCCAAAATATTCGGCGGTATCATACCTGTAAAATTTCCTGGAAATAATCACCGGGTTCATCGAGACGTGTTAAACAGCTCCTAAAATAGGTGGTTGCCCAAATTTTATGTTCACCACCCAACCTTGGGTCGAGTCAAGGCCAACCGTAAACGAATAAAAAGACACCAGCATGAATAATTGGAAAATGGTTTGGAAGAAAATTCGACTCAACAAAAATTCTCGCCTTCCTTTCAAGAAACATGTAGCAGGAAATTGCGTATATGTTATCTTTCAATGTGCTTTATCTTTTGTTTTATATATTTCTAAAATCTGTTTAGTCTTGTGCAGGTGAGTCTTCGCTGAAATAAAAATGTGTACAATATCGAATACATACCTCCTACAAATTATTCCATCTTGAACTGGTTAGCAACAGGCGGTACTTGAAATCGTGATATTTTTTTACCTGATTAACGTGTAATACAATTAAACACTAAAGGACGGTTACTAGGTTAGCTTAAGATAGTGTATCGACAGAAAAAAATTGGTACATAATAGTTTATTATAATTCCATGCTTGTTAATTTATTGTATCCTACTTTTAGCTAAATAAATTAACACTTCTCACTTTAATATAGTTGCATATATCTGACGTAGGGGAATTGCACTTTTGCTAATGACTGTGAGTTATGCGAAGCATCACAATATACTTATATCTTAGGATATTCATCTATCAGCCATCAAGTTAGCCTTTAACCGACTATGTTGGAACCTCTTGCCAGATGCGACTATGATACATACATTGTCTAAGATAGGATGCCTTCAAAACATTGTTATGTTAAATCACTAAAGTATTACTAGTTTTGACCCGGAAAATCGTACCTACATATTTAAATTGATGTAAGTACCTAAGATTGATTGATTAAGTTGTTATAGTTATTACGTTTTTCATGCGCGATGTTATGAATACCTTTAGACAAAAAGAGTTTTAATAATCAAGCGATAGTGGTACTATATTAAAGTGTCTCGTTGAAAAATATTTTTAGCTTAAATTTCGCTATACCTAATAAACGTAAAGTGATAGCTAAATTCAAATCGTTTTCTAAGAAAACTGCTTAGTAGTAAAATCTGAAAATGTATCTTGAAATGTACACTGTGAATGATTGAAACAAATGACAGATTACAACTTGAATTTGTAAATTCCATTTGAGCCAAACCAAGCTTTCTGAATGTTTGTGGGGAATTCAGAGAAATCGAGAGTAAATGTTTGTTAGGAGTAACGGACAAATGGTTAAAGGCAGTTTATTAATTTTAACGTTTGTTTTACTGAGAATGTTTACAAGTCAACAGTGAATTGGATACATCACAAGTATTCTGTTTACCTGCAAATGGCAATAAGATTTTTCGTATTAGTCGCAAAAGTAGGTACCTATATGAGTTATATTTGAATGCCTATTTATAACCAAGTTAAATTTAAATGCCAATGTTCCAGTAATCCAGTAAGTGTATTTATAAACCTAATGATTTATGATCATAAACTCGGTTCAACACCTCCCGCATAACCATTACGATGTTATAATACCAGCAACATTTGCTGGTATTAAAAATAACAACATCATGCGATAGTATCCCATTATAAAGGGTAATAAACCGCTATACCTCAATTCACGCCCACGCTAAGTGTCGGAAAATAATCAAATTCACACAGCCGCTAGCCGGTTTTTCGGATCTTGGATTAATGATTCTCTCAGTGGCCTGCCCAAAATAGAAAAAGTAGAACTCCATTTATCTTAATATATCCTTCCAAGTTCTTTTGTTTCTTCTTAGGATTTATTAGTAGTTCAGTTATTTGGGAAACTAGTAGTGTTGATTTAAAAGAACCTTACATCTTAAGCGTACAATTCCTTATAATAAAAACATCTGCCTGAGACTTCGTCCGCGTGGATATTGTTTTAGTGGCTTCTTTGATCCCGTTAAAGAAACCTAAGTCCACCTTGAAGGTCCATACTAAACATTGGCGAAGGAATTTCAGAAAACAGATAGATAGTTCCGGAGATGACCTCCTATATGAAAACAAACAAATACCTACGTCTTACGTATATACGTATATCTCATACGTATTGGTGTACCATACATACAGAAGTCGACGTATAATCTTTCACATCGTTTTTAATCTCTTCAAAAGCCTCCACAGTAATAATAAACTAGAACAGAGAGGTATCGACTAGTACATGGATACGAAACATGCATATTCTATTATACTGCGTACTAACACTCAAACCATTAGCTGATTGGTTTATATATCTGTGCTTGACCAGACAAAGCATCATCATTTTCATTTTGCAAAACCCTCGTACAATAAAGATTATTAATATCGACACCATATTCCATTGATGTACATATATATTGAATATGCAGAGTTAACGCAAAAGTGTATAGGTATAGGATCTTTTCTTTTCTCTTATATACAGCGTTTCCTATTAGTACTGGTGGAAATGTAATTTAATCAATTGCGACTTGATAAACTAAAAAACAATGAACAGTTGACCACTTAGAATCAATTACTAGAACGAAATAGAAGGTAGCGAAAGAAATTGCAGGCATTAAGAGAGACGAACCGCGTTAAAAACGTCCACGGTGCAGTTATCACGCCTTACCGAATTTATTTGACGAAGGAAAATGAAACGCGGCTGTGACTGTACTTTTCCTTTATAAATCGTGATAAGACCGGGCAAACCTGTTGTTTATTTTATCAAAAGGATGTTACCTTCATCACTTGACATTACGACAAATGTGCCGACAAAACCCTTTTATTTCAAGAATGATATGTGTTGTACGTTAATCTTTCATGCCTGTTCATAAATGTAAATTGAAGAGACATGAGAAATGTTGACATGCTTTTGCTGTGTCAGCTTTAACGCCAGTAACTGTATTAATTTGTTAATGCTTCTTTTGTACCACAAGTAAGAAAAAAATGTTTTAAATGATTTGGTTATCAAGACTGAACCTTCTAGTCGATATGAAAAAACTTACCATAAAAAAAGGAAAAATACATAGCACCTTTACTATCTTTAAAGAAAACAAAATGTAGCTGAAAACATCGTTTCATAAAGTAAATTGAAGTAAAGCTTTTAATATTTTGTGACAACAGTTCTTTGAGTTTCGAGACTCAAAGCTACACCACAGCGTAATGAATTCCTTGGTAAACGTCCAGTATGTCCACCCACGCAGGACTTAGTGGTACCCAATAAAATGTCCTTTGTAACTAACGCTAAGTATTTTTCAGAGTATATTCCCACGCTCACTTAACAAGACTTTTTCATTTTGTATGGCCTTTTCATTTTATGAGCAGTTCTTAGAATATTACGTTATAGAACACAACTTCACGCCTGTATTCCCCGAAGGGGTAGGCAGAAGTGCACATATAGTACACCCACATTTCGCCAGTTATGTTTTTTTAGGTCCCAATGTAATAGGGGGCGAGCCTATTGCCATCAACCGGGCACAAATCCAGACTCCGTGCTGCTACTGAGAATTACCTAATGGAAAAACCCAATAACACTTTGCCCGACCCGGGATTCGAACCCAGGACCTCGTGCTCAGCAGTCGCGCTTAGCGACCACTAGACCAACGAGGCAGTCAAATTACGTTAAGTTATTACGTTATAGAGTTTCAATTAAAAGCCGGAAATTATGGCATATTCCAAATGTGTGAATATTTTACATTTCCATACTGAAAGTATATTAGCTTGTTATTCCTAGAAGCTGTTTCTATACCTATTGTGGTTCTGTTGTATGAAAAGCGCTTCGCTCCGGAAATGATGTGGCGCCGCGTCGCAATCTTGTTATTAATTCTGCGTTAAAATTGTATTATGTAGAACAATCTCTATATTACAATTTTCTACATAGAAACTGTACCAATCTATGATATTTTATATTTTATTTTCTATGATATTTTTTAAAGGTGATAGATTACCTTCTTGAAACTCTTCAAATTATTGCAGGGTGCATAAAGCCATCCAATATAATTTGGCAATTTTTAGTTAAAACTGTGAATAAAGCAATATCTATAGGTAAAGCTATTAATTAAGCATGATTCTGAGTTTGTTTCGGTATTTCTTCTCAGTGGTAGTCACTTAGGAAATGCCGATGCCATCTAGTTTAAAAAAAAATTGACGTGTAAAAGTTTTTTTTTGAAACCTATTTACAGAAATAAAATCATTTATCATTTGATTTAGAGACGTAGTTTTTGCACGTATAATAAACAGTTGTTTTGTTATGTATAAAACCAGTCCAAGTCTACCAAACACCACGTAATGCTTCCGAAACTTTGTTCCACTTGTTTTTGTGATAAACTTCTTTGTAGGGCAATGAAGACGTATTGTTATTTTGCGATAAGACGCAAGGACAACAATTTTGTGATCGTTATTAGTTAAAGTCTTTTCCAAAGTTTTTATGATTGATGTCGATTTCGGCACTCTTGTATATTATAAGGCAAGAGAATCAAAATACCACAGAATAAGTGTATATCAATGTTAATAGAGGGGGGGAGCCTGGAGATCCGTCATACAGGTCTCCTAGTGCAGCGCTCTAAAAAAATATTAAATAGTTTAAGCTGTATTTAAATATTATTTTTAAGAAAACCTTTTAGGTACCTTTTTCTTTTTGAGATAAATGAAATTGCTATCAATAATTGGATGTAATGGGCACAAAGTTAACTGTTGAACCTACTTAGTTCTACTGAATACCTAATAGACAACGGCTTCTCACGTGCTATGATGGAAAGATGTACATATATTATATTGGTTTTGGAATTCATTAAAAAAACCGTAGTAGATTACGATTAGGCTTGTCAGTGTTTCTGAAAGTCATGGGTGACTTACGTTCAATAGATGGATACATCTTACACTTACACGTGTCTAAATTTACTTTCGAAGATCCGATTACCGATATTCAGGCAAAAATCATATTACGCAACTCAATGAACAGAATCTGAAATCGTGTTTTCATATTCATAACTTTGTACTTTATACATGTAAAGATAAAAGTAATGATATTTATATTAAATAATCATAAGCGATTTTTAACCAAACCGAGTGGCAGATTTAATGAAATTAATCATTAATGTTATTTACATATGTAGGTTATTTAAAAGCGTCAGTTGAAACTGAATTCACAATTCTATTCTCTAGATACTGTTGTAAGCATAAATTCTACTCCGGTAGAATTGAATTAGCGGATTGCGTTTCAACGTTTGTGTCTGACACTAACTCTGTTAGTGTAGCAACGATTTATTTAGAGAGTAAGCATAACCATTGCTCCTTATTTTAAACCAATGTCTATTCATTTACCTGAAGGGGTTTTTCCGTCCTATTTCATCATAAGGTTAATTGAGTTACAGAACTATGTTAGGATAAACAGTTTTGCCGTGGACAGCAGGTGGTACATTTTTTGAAACTTGTAATTTTTGAAACTTAAGGTAAAAGGCCCTGCAGTGGGACGATCATGGCTGAAATAATAAATAATAATAATAATAAGGTAAGCTGTATTTACTTACAAGATGTTGATTCTTGTTAACACCTAACTTATTACCAATAGTAAGTACCAAATACAAGTAGTACACGTGAGATTTCATCAACTGCGGATTTAAATGTTATTCAGGTAGGAGTCCTTGTTTTTATAGTAGGTAGTATGTGAGTATATATATCATTCATTTGATTAAGTAGACAATCAAAAAGCACTAAAGTGCCAAACATAAGTTTGCAATAACAATTATCAATTGGTAAAACAATAGACATTTAAAAGATTCTCAAATCAGTGGTAAGTTTAATACCTACGGTATTGTATAGGGTCTACCTAGGATCTTCTCTTCTGACATACTACTGAAAGATTTTACATGCATCTTACCTGTGATAAATAACGTGTTGTAGTTAAAAATACACAAAAATATGCGTTAATGTGATTAATACGTTATTAATCTCAAAGTTGTTTGCCATCACCTTACTTTATGTGAAAGATACTTAACATTCAAGTGCAAACTTATTACTAATGAATAACAGTAAAGCAAAGCACCACAAATTCGATCCTTTAAACCCCTTCTAACGAACACAAATACGCAGAGTATTTCAGTTGATTTCGGTGCAAACACATCGCTATTATCCTTGTTCCAATTATGTTTGCGCATACCTACCGATTTTGACCTGAATTTCTGAAATCTAGAATAGCCTGAGGGTTAATAGTGTTAATTTATATACTACTAGCTGTTGCCCGCGACTTCGTCCGCGTAAATTTCAGATAAAAACACCAGGAGACTATAATCTGATATTGTAAGTAAGTGAAAAACACTATAAATTACTTATCGAAAGGAATGTACATAGTATTTTAATGATAAAGGTATTTTTAAATTAAGATGGGGCTAGTTTACTTGCTTAACCGATTTCGTGGGTATGATCGGTGAATATTGAGTGACTTACAGGAAAGTTATTGACATGATTGGTTTGCTTATAAGGAATGTACACATAAAATTTTGAATGTACCTTTGTTTTACTGTATCTATGTACTATATTGATGGCATGCATTTCTCTAAACTACGTTCGTAGTTTTGTCCTCAGCAGACAACATATAAAGAGAGTGTGAACTGGTAACTCGGAAGCGAGCATCATACAGTTAAATAATAATAGCAGCCTATAACTGTCCTACTGCTGGACAGAGGCTCTTCTCGTAGAAAGGGATTAAGCATTGATCATCACGCTAGCTCACTGCGGGTTGGCGATTTCAGATTACTAAATCCAGGTTTCCTTACGATATTTTCCGTCATCGTTAGTCAGTGGTGTAGAATATCTAAGAAAGTATTTATAACATTGAAAAAGTCACATTGATACTTGCCCGGGGTTGAACCTGCAACCTTGTGCATACAAATCAGGTATGTTAACCACTTGGCCACCACGACAGTCATACATATCATATAGTTATCCGAGTAAAAATCAGCTGGTTTCCTTAATAATTAAGTCTACCCCTGCGTGAGCTATGACGTGAGCGATGATAGTTTGTACGTCAAAATGCGCCAAACGGTTATATTGGAATTGATTGTAGCAGACATTTAAACGAACTGCTCATGTCCGTCACCCATATGTTGGACCTGTGGGCGACGAACTTGGGCAGTTCGGCATAACACTCCGTCCGCTCAGTGTGGAGGAAGTCCATGAGGATTTTCCTAGCAACAAAAATACTTTGATAATTGTGTGTAATTTAGAATTTGACTGCCTTATTGGTCTAGTGTTCGTAAAATGCGACTACTGAGTGGGAGTTCCGTGTGTTCGTCTACCAGGTCGGACAAAGTGTTATGGGTTTTTCAACTAATTCTCAGTAGCTGTACCGACTTTGAATTGGTGCCTGGTTAATGAAACTTTAATTGGCGTAAGTAACAGTACAATAAAGGCGTGATAGTATGGTATGAGTATGGCCACCGCTACAATTTGTTATAATTTCTGCATCTATGATGTTTCTCTACAAAACGGTAACTTTGAGGTGGATCACAGACCTTTAACTTAACGATGGGTGTCTACAGTACACTTTCTGCTAGAGAGTTAAAACATATAAACAAAAAAAACTTCAAAATTTTATGTCGTTTGAATATGTTCCAGTGAATAAATATTTATGTTGTCGAATGCGGGAATAACACTATCACATCACATCTTAACCAACTTTTCCAGGAACGTGAAGTAATGAGAAGAATTCTGTATACTCCGTCTAAATATTACCATTTATTAATATTTATGTATATCCAGTGTATAAAGTGCAATATATAAGTAAAGTTTTTACGGAGCATTTAGGTACGAAAATATTTATCTATAGTCACCGAAGAACAGGAATGTGACTCGATC
Organism: Abrostola triplasia; assembly: GCA_946251915.1. Classification (NCBI taxonomy): domain Eukaryota; kingdom Metazoa; phylum Arthropoda; class Insecta; order Lepidoptera; family Noctuidae; genus Abrostola; species Abrostola triplasia. The sequence continues at coordinate 7,563,928 of OX276428.1, read as the reverse complement.
CATTACATGGTGGTTGTTCCTGCTGAGTTCTGTCTAAAACTATTGTACATTCTTAATTTAGGATTACATTTCAGCAAATGTCTCTTAAAACTATAGCGTAACTCTCCAAGAACAGACGTTTTGTTGCTTCAAATTGATGTGTATATTGAGTATGGTGAGCGCTAATTTGCCACCTAAGAGAGAGAGAGAGAGTAATTCTGAAAGAAAATTTTGCCCCGATTATTTGTTTCTTAACCTTATGCAAGAATGCTGATACTAAGTAATAAGTGTTTCAAAGTGGTCTGTGTGAATGATTGTTGGTAGACAGCGCCTAAATGGTAAATTTTTTCTCCAGCGTTTTCCATATTTCTACGGTATTGATGAATCAAAGGTGTAACCCAAATTCGGCAGATGAAATAACTTCGATGTAAAATAAAAAAAATGAGAAATCTAACATTTTGATGGAAAAGCTAAAATAGAAAATATTACTGAATATTGTTATTAACTATTCTGTGGTTAAAGTAAAACAAACAACATTCTATACATATTTACAATGGTGAAGTTACAAACTTATTAAAGTAGAAAAAAAATAAAAATTAATTAACTGTAAATAGTTTGGAATAATATTATGTTAAAAATATGTTATAATTGTCTTTTTATTAATATTTAAGTTCGAAAACATCCAAAAAGAAATTAAAGCCTATGCAAAAAGAAAATCCTTTGGCAAGGATCGATCTCTATACATTTAAAACGCAGGGCGATCGCTTAACCGCCACGCCATGATACTTGACGTAAATTTTAAAATAGATGTTTCTATACATGTTATGATTTACTGCTCAGCTCCTTATGGATATAGCGTGATGATTTCTACTTCAGAGGTTCATCTGTAACGAATCTGCATATTGTAATATTGGTTTTGTCTTAAAGTGCTATAGAATGCGCCGCCACGCCGGCCGTTACCGCCGCAACCGCTATGTCCCTGCCTTTTATCTGTAATATCTTCGAAACTATTTATTTAAATTACTTGCTGTAAAGGGTAATTTTGATCTATATTAAATGGACAATATATTGAAGGTACTTAATTCGATAAGGATTTATGCTGTATTGCTCAAAATCGCTTCGTAAATAAGTCATTATTTCTCGTAAAAAGTAAAAGATAAAAAATGGTTATTGTGGGTTATTCCTAAGAGATAGACATATGCCCTCGCGGACTTTTTTGTAGGCATTTTGATGGTGTACAATACTGTAGTACATTGTTTTGATATATCTCGTAGGGTTTAGCCAGCGTTTGCAATGTAAGCGTTGTTATTTTCGACATCACATTAGAAAACTCTAAAATTATCAGTGTTTCTCTACTATATTATGCATGTATTATAGACATAAACCTTCCTTTTGAACCACTCTATCTATTAAAAAAAACCGCATCGAAATCCGTGGCGTAGTTTTAAAGATTAAAGCATATATAGGGACAGACAGACAGCGGCGAGTGACTTTGTTTTATAATATGTAAGGATAAGGATTCTCTATACACAATTCGTGTATTGTTGTTATGAACGAGGCCTGTATCACAATTATACCAACATCTATGTCGTCGTCTAGTGCAGTGCTTTTCACTATTGTTAGGAGACAACTCGATTGTCTGTTGTTTTGGTACTAAACCTATTTGGCGTGCACTACACATCACATGTCAAGCCCATTCCAGTTAACTCCCGTGTGTTTTGCAAGCCTTGTAGTAGGACAATGGCCTAACGTCGCAATGGTCTTGTTGACTCCTCGTGTGGTATCAGATTGTTAACAGAGACATGATCTGTAGGAAAGCACAAGTGTTATACCGATAAGCATAAGTTGTTGTCGTAGAGAATATCCACTCAAATGAATATTCGGACGAAGTCTTTCATAAACTATAATTTACTATGTAAACTATATTTTCAAGGATACCCTAATTGTAATCAATACTTTGATAAAGGATGTTCCACATTCTCGGCTCAGGTCCCACATTCGTCCTATGTGTAATGTAAAACGACTTGACAAAAAGGTTTCAGCTGGAAGCATGGCTGTACTTAGATACTTCCTTATCCTTACATATTATAAAACAAAGTCACTCGCCGCTGTCTGTCTGTCCCTATATATGCTTTAATCTTTAAAACTACGCCACGGATTTCGATGCGGTTTTTTTTAATAGATAGAGTGGTTCAAAAGGAAGGTTTATGTCTATAATACATGCATAATATAGTAGAGAAACACTGATAATTTTAGAGTTTTCTAATGTGATGTCGAAAATAACAACGCTTACATTGCAAACGCTGGCTAAACCCTACGAGATATATCAAAACAATGTACTACAGTATTGTACACCATCAAAATGCCTACAAAAAAGTCCGCGAGGGCATATGTCTATCTCTTAGGAATAACCCACAATAACCATTTTTTATCTTTTACTTTTTACGAGAAATAATGACTTATTTACGAAGCGATTTTGAGCAATACAGCATAAATCCTTATCGAATTAAGTACCTTCAATATATTGTCCATTTAATATAGATCAAAATTACCCTTTACAGCAAGTAATTTAAATAAATAGTTTCGAAGATATTACAGATAAAAGGCAGGGACATAGCGGTTGCGGCGGTAACGGCCGGCGTGGCGGCGCATTCTATAGCACTTTAAGACAAAACCAATATTACAATATGCAGATTCGTTACAGATGAACCTCTGAAGTAGAAATCATCACGCTATATCCATAAGGAGCTGAGCAGTAAATCATAACATGTATAGAAACATCTATTTTAAAATTTACGTCAAGTATCATGGCGTGGCGGTTAAGCGATCGCCCTGCGTTTTAAATGTATAGAGATCGATCCTTGCCAAAGGATTTTCTTTTTGCATAGGCTTTAATTTCTTTTTGGATGTTTTCGAACTTAAATATTAATAAAAAGACAATTATAACATATTTTTAACATAATATTATTCCAAACTATTTACAGTTAATTAATTTTTATTTTTTTTCTACTTTAATAAGTTTGTAACTTCACCATTGTAAATATGTATAGAATGTTGTTTGTTTTACTTTAACCACAGAATAGTTAATAACAATATTCAGTAATATTTTCTATTTTAGCTTTTCCATCAAAATGTTAGATTTCTCATTTTTTTTATTTTACATCGAAGTTATTTCATCTGCCGAATTTGGGTTACACCTTTGATTCATCAATACCGTAGAAATATGGAAAACGCTGGAGAAAAAATTTACCATTTAGGCGCTGTCTACCAACAATCATTCACACAGACCACTTTGAAACACTTATTACTTAGTATCAGCATTCTTGCATAAGGTTAAGAAACAAATAATCGGGGCAAAATTTTCTTTCAGAATTACTCTCTCTCTCTCTCTTAGGTGGCAAATTAGCGCTCACCATACTCAATATACACATCAATTTGAAGCAACAAAACGTCTGTTCTTGGAGAGTTACGCTATAGTTTTAAGAGACATTTGCTGAAATGTAATCCTAAATTAAGAATGTACAATAGTTTTAGACAGAACTCAGCAGGAACAACCACCATGTAATGGATCGAGTCACATTCCTGTTCTTCGGTGACTATAGATAAATATTTTCGTACCTAAATGCTCCGTAAAAACTTTACTTATATATTGCACTTTATACACTGGATATACATAAATATTAATAAATGGTAATATTTAGACGGAGTATACAGAATTCTTCTCATTACTTCACGTTCCTGGAAAAGTTGGTTAAGATGTGATGTGATAGTGTTATTCCCGCATTCGACAACATAAATATTTATTCACTGGAACATATTCAAACGACATAAAATTTTGAAGTTTTTTTTGTTTATATGTTTTAACTCTCTAGCAGAAAGTGTACTGTAGACACCCATCGTTAAGTTAAAGGTCTGTGATCCACCTCAAAGTTACCGTTTTGTAGAGAAACATCATAGATGCAGAAATTATAACAAATTGTAGCGGTGGCCATACTCATACCATACTATCACGCCTTTATTGTACTGTTACTTACGCCAATTAAAGTTTCATTAACCAGGCACCAATTCAAAGTCGGTACAGCTACTGAGAATTAGTTGAAAAACCCATAACACTTTGTCCGACCTGGTAGACGAACACACGGAACTCCCACTCAGTAGTCGCATTTTACGAACACTAGACCAATAAGGCAGTCAAATTCTAAATTACACACAATTATCAAAGTATTTTTGTTGCTAGGAAAATCCTCATGGACTTCCTCCACACTGAGCGGACGGAGTGTTATGCCGAACTGCCCAAGTTCGTCGCCCACAGGTCCAACATATGGGTGACGGACATGAGCAGTTCGTTTAAATGTCTGCTACAATCAATTCCAATATAACCGTTTGGCGCATTTTGACGTACAAACTATCATCGCTCACGTCATAGCTCACGCAGGGGTAGACTTAATTATTAAGGAAACCAGCTGATTTTTACTCGGATAACTATATGATATGTATGACTGTCGTGGTGGCCAAGTGGTTAACATACCTGATTTGTATGCACAAGGTTGCAGGTTCAACCCCGGGCAAGTATCAATGTGACTTTTTCAATGTTATAAATACTTTCTTAGATATTCTACACCACTGACTAACGATGACGGAAAATATCGTAAGGAAACCTGGATTTAGTAATCTGAAATCGCCAACCCGCAGTGAGCTAGCGTGGTGATCAATGCTTAATCCCTTTCTACGAGAAGAGCCTCTGTCCAGCAGTAGGACAGTTATAGGCTGCTATTATTATTTAACTGTATGATGCTCGCTTCCGAGTTACCAGTTCACACTCTCTTTATATGTTGTCTGCTGAGGACAAAACTACGAACGTAGTTTAGAGAAATGCATGCCATCAATATAGTACATAGATACAGTAAAACAAAGGTACATTCAAAATTTTATGTGTACATTCCTTATAAGCAAACCAATCATGTCAATAACTTTCCTGTAAGTCACTCAATATTCACCGATCATACCCACGAAATCGGTTAAGCAAGTAAACTAGCCCCATCTTAATTTAAAAATACCTTTATCATTAAAATACTATGTACATTCCTTTCGATAAGTAATTTATAGTGTTTTTCACTTACTTACAATATCAGATTATAGTCTCCTGGTGTTTTTATCTGAAATTTACGCGGACGAAGTCGCGGGCAACAGCTAGTATATTATAATGAAGTGATCTTATAGCTGAAATCTTTCCTAAATACAAAACAAAAGGCCAAAACACTTACACAATTACAAATAGAAACATCTAATAAATAAAATGCCTTAGCTTTTAGCACGGTCACCCATAAGGCACCCGACATTATTCCGTCGTTGTCGCTGCGGTAAGTAGATTACCCAGACTGACGTGGAACATAATAAGAACGCCCACGCTGAAGATTACAGCCACGAGGCATCGCTTGAATGTCGATACAACGCATTTGGGTAAACACAAAAATCTAGGTCATCGAAATACCCGGCGATTTTTATTTTTAAAACGTCACATAGGTAGAAAATCTTTCTAATATAGTGCTATTTATGCTAATGGAAGTATAGAGTTGCGAGGAAATGTCTTACTTATCAGCCTAACAGCTAAACGGTTCAACAGGCTGAGGTAAAGAGAGTTAATGCTCTTAGTAAACACATTGTAATTTTCGAAAATAAAAGAACATTTGAGAGCACTTTTTTGTTACATACATCATAATAAAGTCGTGGGTGAGAGTAAGACTCAGTACAACATAGCACTTTGTATAGGGTTCGGTGATCTCACAAAATACACCTTTGATCTAAGACCAACTTTATAGCCATTTCGGGGAGAAAAATTTCGCTCATTTTCTCCACATTCCATTGGACTTCTAAAAATAGTCTTTAAATAACGATACCTGCCTTTTTATCACTCTGCTGATAGAATGATTTCTTTAATGTTTATTGATGTAATTTAATTTGATAATTTATTATTTTGTAACTATGTGAGTATAATTAAATGGGTTTATTAGAACGATCCCTGCATAATATGTTGTAACTACTATGGAAACTGATTATATTGACATCAGCTTGATATACTTGACACTTAGTTTCAACGCTACATAACATGAATATTTATGACGTTCACATAATATTATGTATGATGCTCTCAATGTTTATCACTGATACAGCAGTGTGCTTCAGTTAAGAGCTACACGCATACTCAACAGCAACTCATAGAGACTTGACATTTAATTTGCACGTGGACAAATTTAGAGGTCTCTCTAGACCCTAAGTTTTATTGTTTAGAGTGCAATCTTTAAATGACTACACAGTTTACATTGTAGAACCTAGAACCAAGTAGAAACCATCAATGTTTTGCCGCTAGACCGAGATAAAAGTATCCTATGTACCTCCTTCTCTGTCTTACTCCCTAATCTCAGATTATAAAAAAGATTATCACGTCATACCCAAAATATAAGAGTATTTTAAAGTGATCGCCTAAAGATGCCATAAAATAACCTTTGAATAAATTAATAGTGTATTATCAAACTATTTGAAAGTTAGTTTCGCGTGTACGATCAAAGCTTACGTGGTGAATGCGCAGTGGACTGAAAACATGGGACTCACAGGCTCAGTGTGCTGGAAAACGTGCACGCATCAAAACAAAGACCATAATTATAGACTCGACAACTTGATATATTATGTAAACAAAATTACCGAAAAGAAAACAGATGGTTAGAATAGAATAGAATACATTTATTCGCATAAAAACATGGTGTACAAAGGTATTATTTAAGTGAGAGAACATACATGTTATTAGTCAAAGGTAGAAAGAAGTTTTAACACGGGGAGTGTTTAGAATAACAACCTATTTTAAATGATGTTAATACATGTGTTAACTGAAACAATTCATAAATCATCTCTATTTTTGATCAATCGTTTAACATTGTAATTTTTTTTAATTTTTTGTATGGTTCGTAAACAACCTGGTGTTAGAGTTTAAACCGCCTGTAGGCCTCTGACATGGCCTTACATACCGTTAAAAAATCTCTCTGGCATGTAGGTTTCCTCACGATGTTTTCCTTCATCGTTTTTAGCAACTGATAACTCATTTATAAAACACACATGAATTCGAAAAGACTTTGATGCGGGCCGTGGTTTGAACTTGCGACCTTCAGCTCTGCAGTCTAACACTCAAATAAAATAAAAAATTGTTAATTGTGCTAGAGTTATGCTTTAAATTGAACATCATATTAAACAAAACAATTCTGTGGCCTTATAAACAATCTCAAAGCTTCGCATACGTCTCGGTAAGAGTATCGGGTTACTTGCATCTACTGGCTTCTCATGACCTTTCAGTAAATATCGTGTTTCCTTCTGTATGCTTTTCGAGCGTATTTATCCTCCCACGTCATTTCTGCACCAATTGTTTATATGTTTGTTTTTATGTTATCTATTATTTTATAACTCGAGTGTTTATGTTTTACTTTATTTTTGCATCGTTTTATATGATAGTTTTAGCTTTATAAAACAGTTTATAGAGATGATGTGGCTAACTTTACACTTTGTAATAAAGGCCTCTAAATAATTAAAGATAAAAAAAAGGAAAAATCATTTTTGTTTGGTACTAGTTCAACATTACGTAAGATGTCTACCGTTACTATCTTGCACTATGTAACCTTAAAACAAGATATTAAATGCTATTTTTCTTTGTTTCAGGACATGACGGATTGGAAGCTAAATCGGTAAGTGCCAGAATTAATATCGTCATGCAATAGAAAACTGTCTTTCTCAATGAGCTTAATTGAGTTTGAGTCAAGTATTTAGCAGTCGCATATTTATAACTAGTACAGTGATTTTTCTTCTCACTACCTGCAGTTTTAAAAAAACTCTTAGTTTTGATGTGTCATACGAAAACATATCGTATTCCTTTGCAGCTATGTTTCAAAATGATTTTGTTGCTTGAAAAAAGTATTTATGTCAGACTTATGCTGGAGAACGTTAAGAACGCGTACGCTTCATAATGCATGGAGAACCCTCGGGAGTCTTAGAATTGAATGCGGACTGCATTGAGTGCAATCTTTTGTGCGACAAACGCTAATGGCACATGAGAGGACAATTTAACCGAGCGTATGTTTAGTTATCTATATGTTAATATGTACGAATATATTGTCAGTATACTATATACTTAATAATTAATTAAGACTACCTATCGTTAACGATTGCAGTGCAGCGTGGCTAAGCAATTAGACTGTTGCGCCAAGGGTTGCGGATTCGATTCCCGCACGGGACAAGAATTTGTGTGATCCGCAGATGTTGCCAAGTCTAGGTGTTTGTGTATGTGATATTTCATGTTTGTAAAACGCATCCACGACACAGGAGAAATTCATAGTGTGAGGCCAAGGTTTTATAAACAAACCCTATATAGTTTTAATAAGCAACTCGTAAAACTGAAAAGACTGTTTACGATTGATGAATTGCTTGAAATTTTGTTGTAAAAAGGACATGATAAAATGTACGCTTAAAGAACTGATACGAATATTAAACACTAGCTGCGCCCTACGGTGTTACCCGTTATATTTTTTCGGGATTAAAAGTAGCCTGTATGTTAATCCAGGGTGTCGACTGCCTCCATACGAAATTACATCGAAATTGGTCTGAAGCGTGAAGAGGTAACAAACATACAAACACACTCACAAACTTTCGCCTCTATAATATTAGTGTGATTTGTAAAATTTTGTTTCGTTATTACAAGCACTGTCACTTTCGATATCTAGTTTAAGTACGCCTCTGAAATCGATTCAAATTAAATAATAAATTCATATTTTGGAACCTCTGACAGATTAAACAAAACACGGCCAATCCTCTCAGGGATAAAGAACGACAGTTATTAGGTCTACCTTTGTTTTTCGTAATTGCATTTTCTCCTCTGTGTGTGAGCTTGAATTTAATGTCGATAATGATAATAATCATAAATTATAAGCTTAAAGCCAACACGATAGCGTCCTACAAATAGTAATTTCGATATATTTTTTATCTGAAGTGAAAGAAAATAGGGTAAATTTTGTTAGTTTGAATTTAAAATCCCTACATCCTTGAAACACACTACAAAGGTAAAAGTGTATTGTACGTCACGTTGTTCCCAAAATAACTCGAAATTTCAAAAAGCGGTACATAATGCCACACCGCAGACCTGAAACCACAACTCATATTTTCATGAATGTAGATACCTACATCAATGAAAATATGAGTTGAATATAAGTATTAAAAGATTTAAAATTTGTAACGCTAAAAACAAAACATCATGAGCTTTGAAACGTAAATCATTGTATATGGAGCATCGTTTTCATACAAAAATATTATTTTAAGCCTTCTCGATAAAAATAACCAATCCTTTTTATCAAAAACCTTTGTAGAAAATATCTAATCCTTGATTTATAAATGTGTGTGTTCATTAATATAATTAAATTTATAAAATTACACGCTTCGCCTGTGTATAAGCCTTTCAATATGGACATAAAATACAATACTTTGTTAACAACGTTCTAGAACCGGCAGGGCAGTAAGAAGAAGAATACCTAATTAAAATAGTAGACTCTGTATAACAAAAATATATTTTCACACCTATTAATTTAGCCGCATCATCATGGGACCTATAACATAACGCGAAACCTGGGTCTGCTATACACCTCGGCCGGCCTTTTCAGGATATACAGGCCTAAGTTCCATGTAACGAACCTAAAGCCATAAATCTAGACAAGACCGGGTTTAGCATACAACTGGCTTTACTGTCGACGAAAGGGAATAGCATTTTTAACTCGGTCTCCAGTAACTTCACTCCGGCCAGAAATCACTCTGGAATCGGTATATTACAGCTCATTGAATTTTAAAGCAGGTGCCTATAAAATGGGATTAAAGTAAACGAATAAAGAATTGGCATCTTCAAACCTTTCAATTGGAATCGTAAGCTCTTGAAATACAAGATTGTTTAAATGGGACTCGCAAAGGAACCACCAGAGACGTTTTCTCGCCTTAATATAATACTTAAAGCTCCCACAAAGTCGTGTGTAATGCGTAAGATTTACATAATTCCCTTAATTTTGATGTGACACAGTTTGATTGATTGAACCTTACATTTGTGCTTCTTTATATTTTTATAAATAACAAGATCCTAATGAGGCTTGCCAATAAAAGTTGGAGCACAAAGGGGAACGTACTAAGGGATCATCTCTCGTGGAGGTCTTATTGCAATTTGCATTAATACTGAAAATGAAAAACCTAGCAAGGAAACATTGTAATTTTTTCTAAGTAGGACTATGCTGGATTAGGACGAATTAGCAGTTTGCTGGATTAGGGAGAAAATGGGCATGACGGACCGCGTCGTCGTCGCGCGTCGGTGCGATCTTATCCACGCACCGTCCTCTAAAAAGCGGAACAAAATTTACTTTGAAGTAACAAAAGTAAAAATGTATAAAGGTTAAAATATACTTATACCTACCTAATAGGAATACAAGGACCCATTATCACCTACAGTTTAAGGATACAATTTTTTTAGAGTCCACAAGTGATTAGGTAAGTTACCTTCCTTAGTATTTTTCAACGATGTATGTTGTAGTGTATTAGGTAAGTAGAGATACTTACGCCTGAGACCTTCAAGTAATGACCAAGTAATAGCGTTTTATAAATAGCGGAGATCTTTAGTATTCAAGGCTGCGATTCTGGCAGTATGCAAATGAGATTATATTAGGTAATTTTGTGAGGGATATTTTGGTGTTTACGTTTGCCCTTCGCAAATACTTAACTTATTTACTTTTGAACATCATGAAAATTATTTGTAAGTATTCTGTATATAGGGCATATAGGCAGCACATTTCGTTTCCAGTTGTGTTTCTAATGAGAAATACGATAACATTTATCCCAACACCGTATCCAGGAACTCACGCTCAGTAGCTTCGCTTTGTGGCCACTATACCAACAGCAGCTAACGACAACTGTAACTAACTAACTCAACTAGTGTTCTAGAAAATTGTTTGCCTAGCAACGCATTAAATCGAACCACTACTTCTATGAGACCTTTGTACGGAGGTGACGTAAAACAATATTGATTGCTATGTTACGATATGGGTTTTATTCCAAATACCAAGCAATAAACATCATTCTGCAATTACGAGACATTATGTTACAGAGGTTTATGGGATTGTCATGCGTATATATAATTAATGGCGAACTATAATATTTCTTGGCCAGTAATATTGTTCTAGACACACTTTTTTGTAAAGAGAATTGCGACTGACATGCATAAACATTGGATCCTTTAGCAATTATGACTTAAGTACCCAACATCTTCATTTTCTGTCAGACAATATTGTCTTTTGAAATTGAATACATTGTATGAGAGTAATATACGTTGCATGTTACTATAAAATTATACATGCACTAATAGTTTATAAACGTTAATATCAGTTCTCCTGAAAAATGGGGATGCTATTTAAGCAAGATACTAATTTGAATCGTATGTTTAAAAATGTAGCGTAGGAATATTGGGTACTTAGAAAAATAGAATATTTAACATTAGAACGTGCCATAGCATTAAAACAAAGCACATAATAGCTAGCGTAATATCGTAGGGCAACTGTCGATTGTTACACCAAGAGAGATACCACACTGTCTTATCTAGGCTTTCATTCAAATTAGATGATTATCGGCTTTTACTCGAAATCAGGCTTCGGTTACACGAAGCAAGATTCAATAGCGTCAGTGCTTAGCAAGTACACATACCTACGATTGAAGGTGAACTACACTTCAGATCAAATGATCACTACATTTTTAATCCAAGTACCTATTTCATTGCGGTGATCATGGGAGAATATGATCTGGTTGGTTAGACTGCTGTCCAAAAATAGCTTTTTCTATACGGTCGGTTGAAAGCTAACCTTGGACCTCTAAGATTGCGGACACATGTTGCGTGGCCATTGTCCTTCACTGGACAAGGTCAGATAAAATAGGAACAAAGATATCTGTTTTTTCTTACTTTACTCAGTTTATCCCGAGTCACAATTTAATTTCGGTCGACGGACAAGTTTGTAGACAAGTCTATGAATAATTGCAATATTTGAGGAAAAATAATCAAATTATAGAGTTAAGAACAAAAATACATAAATTCAAAGCTAGAAAATCAGTAAAAGCTAGTTAATATATTAATTTATACATAAGTTATTAATTTATAACTAAAGTTTACGGTGATAAATATTCTTGACTAAGTTATTTAGCCGAAATGGCCCAAATTGTTTAATTCGCCTTTTACTTAGCTACTTCTAAATATAACGTTTATTCTGTAATGTGTTGGGTATTCAATTGCGATAGTAATTTCGCTAGTAAAGAGAATTATACGATGTCACGTCGTAGCAGTCTCGTAGCTGTAGCTCAGTGTCTTGCTTATTGACTTACTTTCAATTCTCCTATAAAGTTTAATAATATTTATTTGTGGCCTATCTATAATTGATATACTGTTTAAAACTATAATATGCAACATAAATGTTTAGTGTACAATATGAAGCGATAGACACAGCATCCAACAGAAAAATAAAATTTCAATAAAAATTACAATAATTGGGCAGAAATAACGGTTACAATAAAAGATGACAAGTAAATCAAGTTGGTTACTTTGTATGGTCTTGGCGCTTGAATTGAAGTGTTGAGGAAAAAATATCTATTGATTCATCGCAATAATTAAGAACTCAGCAAATTCTGAGAATTGGGGAAATTGGGGAATCGGATCCTGAATATTGGATATAGTTATAAAAATATGTATAGGTACGTAAAGAGTTTACTCGTTCTTTTCTATTAGGAATTAGTTAAGTTTTCCAACTGAAAAAGCTGACAATTTTATATAAGTTTTATCAAGAAAGTTAAGATTGATTTACATTATTCATTGGTTTAAGAATTTATGAAGTGGAAAAATAAACGGTGTAGTTAACTATGTATGTAGGTACCTGAAAGAAATATGTTTATAAGAGTTAGATTATCTAGTTTATAATCGCCTTGTTAAATCATAAAACTACCACGTAATATAATATACAGTGTACTTTGTAGTACGTAAAACATCACAATTGTTTCTTAAAAAAAGTATGCTTAAATACATCACATTTTAAATTTATTTTAAATGTATATTTAACAGGGCTGTCCAAACGCACTTTACACATTGGTAAAGCCTAAAGTACTTACTATACATTCCTAAAACACTGTTTGTTAAAATATCAACCGCTGTTACTTGACTGGGGTATGAAAGGTTAGTTTAGACATGGGTTGACAAAGGTTTATATCTGGAAATATTTACCCAGAGTTCACTGAACTTAAGACATATGAAAAGATAGGGTTGTATAAAAGGTTTGAGCCTTTATAACAAAATATTTAAGTGGTTCCTTACATAAATCGTATTGCACTTACATGCTTCCGAGCTCATGAATAAACGATATATGAATGCACTTTCTTTAAATTGAAATAGAGGAATACTATGTTTAGTTTTCCTTTACCTACCTACCTTTTCCTTTCATTAGTTTAAATTCAAACTTTTAAACATAACGAAGTACAAAGTTTTTGCTTAGTTTTGTTATACATTTATACGAATCGTTTTTAAAAGACAACATCTTTAGCATTCTTGATTACCAAAAAAAAAGAGCACGACTGCAGCTATGCTTTAGCTACTAATATCTGCTACTAATATACTTTTTTATTTCAAAAAATCCGAATGTTTCCTAATAATACTTATGCATGAATACTTTTATAGATAAAACCTTTTTGCCACTTTATAATCACGAGAATATATTGTATTTTATTACAGTAAACTCTTTAAAATGAATTCTGAACTTTGTTTCAGGACCTACCTGTGGAACAACTCGAAAAACTCAAAATTGGTAAGTACATTTTACTTAATTTTCACGCAAGTACTTGGTTTTATTAATTAAATTTAAAGCTTGGTAGGCTAATTTTTAATAAACAATTTTCTTTTAATTACGAATTCGCAACGTAATTATAAGAAATAAAAAAAATATGAAAACTATTTAACTTTACAGTCTACATGCATGTATTGACTCATTTGATTGGGATTCAGAATAGTGTCTCAGGAAAATTGCAAAAACAACCACAACAATATTATGAGATACAAGAGTTAATAGTTCTTGCACAGCTAACTCTTTATACTTAAGTAGTTCTTCTAGTTCAAGCAAAAGAAGAACGTGATTAATGACAGGTAACTAAAAAAACTAAATCGGATCGCAAACTCATTGTAACAGCTCACGTGTGTAAGTGAAACCTTAGTTTCGTTTTGGTCACATGGATATTAATAAGTTAATTTTGTACAGATATTTTTATTATATTCATGCCTTTTATGTGAATAGGGAGCTAGCAGTAATCTGAATAAACGTGAGAGGACCGTTGTTAAAGTACTAAAATATGCCAATGCATGGCATGGCATAAATTATTTTTTCATCCGGATTGCCATTCATTCGTGAGAAAAAGTTTCTGGTGAAGCTTATATCCATAATAGGTAGAGATGTCGGTGACAAGGAGAGTAAAACGACCTCTGACCTTTTCAAGTCGGGTATCATGGCGCATAAATAACAGTATTTTTTCGTGACTTGACTTTTTACGTATTTTATTTAAATTGAATTTGTTTAATAATTAAATCAATTAAGTCATGGCATTACCTTTTCATAAAAGATGAGTCTAAGCACAAAGTGCTGTATTTTCGTTCTGACTCTAAGAGTAACTGCAGTATACGCAAGTAAATACCTCACAGACCTTGTACTTGAGTGAGTGTATAGGTACATTCCTTCATCCATCTTCATACATCATTTATAGATATACTATTTTGATTAGTAATAGTAACCTTCGCCGAGGTTTGATACCTGTTGCATGTCAGAACTTGTATTCGTACTTCTTAAATCGTACATAGAGATACAATCATGTTGGTCTTCTCCAACAAGATCGGTCCCTATTACCGGTGTCCTGTATTTCTAAGAAATTCTACATCTCTCTGATTTTGTAAAGTTTTTTGTCAATCAAAAGTTTGGTTAATCAAAAGAAAAGTTTGGTTAATAAACTATTCCTATTAACACATGGCTTAACTGAAGCCATATTATTGAATCAGTAGACGAAGAAACTCCAATAAAAATAACTTGTTTAACCGCACAGCATTACTCATTGTGGTATAACTTGCTCAGACTGGATATTTTGAAGAGGGAATACTTAAGGAAAATTATAACAGATCTTCGCGTAAAACCAGAGCTTCTTGTGACCTAACAAATTGACGCGAGAGCAGCGTAATCTTCACCCATATTTATATCATTAGATACTACATGATTAATTTTAAACGAGATTGTAAGATAAAATGAAAGTCTATAATATATGCAAAAATAACAGGAGCGTACGGGTATGAAATAAATTGAATGAATAAATTAATTTCGCAAACATATAATATATGTTTTGTATACGAAATTAAGTTATTCACGGGAGAGCAGTTATTCAAATATTTCACCCATTTGGATCAGGTGCCTCCAAACTATTGTACCCTTTTCGAGGTCATTCATCCTTTGCGAGCCTCAAATCTGTAGGTAATGGCGATATTTGACCGTAACTATGATAAAAATATTAGCTATCTGCACCATTTCTCCAGATATACTTCAACTATGCTGAATCGCACACTCCTCCATGCGCGCTATATTTTTAAAGGGAAACGAAATTTTTAGGCGGTATTCATTTCTTTGCTCTTACCTATCTAAATCAGATTAATTATTACAAAAATCACTTTTATCTATAACTTTCGTATCACCGGAAAACTTACCGCGAAACCGGGAATATTATTCATATTTAAAGTACCTAAGTATGTTAGCACTATGTAGGAATGCTTTTACCTATACGAGCAAGTTCTGACCTACTTTAGAAGTATAGTAGAATAGACTTCACTTTATTATATACAAGATTTAGGTTCGAGTATACCACTAGTTGGCGAAATGTGGGTGCACTGAATGTGCACCTCTGCCTACCCCTTCGTGGAATACAGGCGTGATGTTATGTATGTATGTATATTCAGTTGACATCTGATTTCTTTTTTATTCTCCGCATTCTATCACACTTTACATCATCACATCAGCCTATTGCAGTCTACTGCTGGACTGGACTTAAGATATCAGACCGTAATAAATGTAATACAAAAAGAAAACGATAGTCTATAATTTCAGGATTCGTATAATCTAATTGAAACTATAAGCTTTGAGCCTTCTAGTATCCAAAGAGTTAAATGAAAAGAAAAAACGATATGAATATCGAAAACTAACATCCCTTACAGCTCCTTTGGTCCCGTGTCCCAAAACGTGATTCCAAGATTACTTGCAGGACAATGTTTAGATACAATGAAAATAATGTTATTTTTTTATTGCTAGCCCTAAAATGTGGCGTATCAGCTGCAGCCTAACCCTTCAGGATATACAGACCTTATTATTTATAGAGCAACAAACAATAACAATTAATTTTCACTCAATCAATGTTAAACTCCATAAACCGAGGAGTAAAACAGGGCCACCCACTCTCACCTAAGTTATTTCCCAGCGCCTTGGGTACAGGAAATATTTGAGAAGCACAATGACGCTTGATAAGCAATAGGTCAATGGTGTAAAGCTAACCAACGTACGTTTTACCGATGCCATTGTTTCCATATTGTTAAATCCTACTATAAGTACTTTTAGGTATCATCATCATCATCATCAGCCGGAAGACGTCCACTGTTGAACAAACCTCCCCCTTAGAACGCCACAATGAACGACAGCTTGCCAATTCTTATAGGTATCTCCCGTATATTACAAACCTGACGCTATCATTTGTTTCTCTTGATAAATAAATGCCTACATAATACCTACTACGGCGAAAGTAAAGTCAAAGAAAAATTTACGGCTAATAGAAAAGATTTAACTCAGATAAGAATGTGAAATGTGTGATGTCAACCGTGTAATTTGAAATACCTCATTCATGGTATGCGAGCGTAAAATTCCGTCAACCCTACATATTTAAGTGCTCGATCGTCGCGTCGGGTGTTTCAAACGTTTTTGAAACGATATTTATTAATTTCACAAAGGGTATGTATAGGGTAAGTTCCGAAATTGTTACCAAAGTATTTATAAAACAGTTTTAATAAAAAATAAGGCAAAGGCCTTTGTCCAGCCGTGGGACATAGAACAGGCTAATAAAAAAAAGGTTTAACATAAACACGGAGATATATGATCAAAGCAATGGGTGCACTATCCAACAACAATATGATGTAAAAACGAAATACCTATGTCGGTACTTACTGTACATGATTTGGAGTTACTTAAGCAACTCAAACTGTTTCATCATCATCAGCCGGAAAACATCGACTGTTAAACAAAGGCCTCCCCCTTAGATAAGGGGGGGGATTGTAATCTAAACTGTTTGGTCATGGTTAATCAGCAAGTTGACAGCCCTCGTAGTAAATGTGAGTAGTGTAAAGTAAAGCCGTGTAAGCTGCTTATGCACCTCGTACTGTCGCCAGTGTCTTGGAGTTGTGTGTGTTATCTAAGCTCGCAATTATTATGATGTAAGATAAATACAAAGTGATATAATGATATGTAGGTATCAGTAAATCGAAGATTTTATTGCTGTAAGTAGCCGTTATTAAGATTTCTCTTTAACTATTAGACTTTAAGTATTATATAGGTAGCGACTAATATGTATGTATGTAAGTTATTGTATCTGTAAGTATCTTTATAAGTTATTTGTATTATAGTATGTATCGATACCACAAATATAATCATGTAATTAGTGAAATTTTTATCGCTCCCATGCATCCTAAGGTTGCTTGGAATATATCGCTTTTGTGACGTTACTGGGGTAGCTAGGTAGCATCACTAATAAAAATCATTCACAAAACATTCGGCCACACACGTTTAACAAACGACCGATAATACCCATAACTCTTCAAAATTATTTATGGCCCAACGGCAACTGGAATTGTGCGTATAAAACAACTCATGAATGAAATCCTATCTTTGATCTACACTTCTACTTCAATAATAAACTCCGCAGTATTTATAGGCTGCTTCAGCCTTAGTTTCAAACAATCGTAAATAACGATCCAAATCGGTTTGAGGTTAAAAATAGCTTGACCTACTGAATAAGGTTTCAATACCTACTGAATTAATAATAGGCACACGTAAACAAAGAAAATGGAAACATAATTGGAAAGGCCTGTAAAAGGATGCTTCTATTTGTCGGTATACCTACCTGTCCCTATGTATATAGATACCACTGTGATATCTGGCATGTTTATCTGAAAGGTACCTACCTAACTTTTCTTTACATATCGCTTACATTTGTTGTTCCAAAACAGTCTAACATATTGTTCATACAGTCCTTGATCATCGAAAACAATTCAATAATATTAACGTTCGACTCTTCGCGTGATCAGAGGGCTGGTTAGTTTTGGTTTAAAGTATCAGCATTGCCACTCAACGTGGCAATGCTGTCAGTTTTTTGGCAACTTTACCTTTTGATGAAGATAGTTTAATGCTTTTTAATTTAATTTTATTATTATAGGTATACTATATATAGTTTTATATGTAGGTACAGTAGGTAGAATTACATTGTGTATTGTGTATATTAACATTTTAGTTCTTCGACCAAAATAGAGTACACACTCAGTTCAGTAATTAAATGTTTTGAGCTTTAATGTTCGGGCTGTTGCGACAGAAATATTAACTCTTAATACCTACTGCGTAAGAGCGATAATAAAATCATTATAAAAACATTTTAATATATTTCCTTTCGCCGCCTGCCTTTGTTATGTTTTTTTTTTAGCTTTATATAGTTTCCTCTTAATCATAAAAATAGAACGCTTTTAGATTATTGTAGTTTAATGTTACTAAAGCTAATCGTATACTATATAAAGTGTGTCGGCCTTAGGTTATATATTCGCTAAACAACAACCAAATACTTACTACCTACTCGGTAATATAATAACACTAACGTAGTTAGTTTTATTTTACCTTTAACTTGAATAATAATAGCTATGTTGTAAGTACCTAAGTACTTACAACATAGCTATCTATTGCAAACAAAATAACTATCTAATGTATAACTCTTAACACTAAATTGTAATGTTGTTATATTCATCGTACCACGCAGACAAAGCTACAGTACTAGTTCTAAATATTCATGAAGGTTGGGAGGCCACGTGTTGACCTTATCTACAGCCGTAAGCTGTTAAAAACCGGGCCAACAGGGCTATTTATCTGTATCAAATATGAGATTACACTTGATGTATGTTACTTTAAAAATGTCGGAAACTGGAGTACCTTATCGTACTAATTTTTTTTTGCTAAACGATTAAAAATCTTCTTGTCGTTTGTTTTACGTAATAAATCAACAGTTTGTATAGTCTGTTCTGATTTAAAAACTTCTAAACGTTCTTCTGCTATATGTAATTCGAAATATTAGTTTTCAGGCTTCTAGTAGATAATTACCTATATACCTATTCCTCTGTGTTTTCCTCCCTGATTACTGATTAGTATTAATACAGTAAATCAGATTTGAAGAAGCATATCTTACGATGTAGTTGTAGATACTTAGCACTTAATTGCTTCTACATAACATCGACTTAATTCTCTGTATACAAGCAATTTTGCACGCGTTTCACGAGGCATCAATTAACTCGAATGGAAACGCTACCAATAGGTAGGTACCTTAACAATATCTGATTCAATCAATCCCTGAATAAATTGAATTTATGAACTTTCCGTAGCTGGTATTAGAAGGGTTAATGACCAAATGTAAACACAATTTGTGTACATTACAATGGGTTGGTGGCGGATTTCATTAATCATAACGTTGTTTGGTTAAGCGTATGTTTTGGAACCACTTAGTATCTACTAACATACCTATAGAGGTACATATTGCAAGTTCAAACACTTGATGTACTTCTGCATATCCTCTGATGTGAATTAGTTTACTTAAAGGAAGAGGATTTACTCACAATAGTTAACAATTTGAATGATATCTGCGGGGATCAATATTAATAAATTGGCTCGAAATCAGTATCCAAATTTTGACAATATACCTGAGTTACGCATGTATAAGGAGGCAAATTTCATATAGGCACGGATGGGTGTTATATGTATAAGTTCATTCAAATATAAAACAAGGGATCAATTTAATACTTTTCCCATTTCTTTTGTCCTGTTGAATACATTCGAACGGTAAACAATAAAGGAGAAAGGAGTACCTTTAAACTCTTGCCGTCAAGTACATCGGTTAAAACGTTCCCGAAGAAGCTGATAAGGGATGACATGGGTGCGGATCGGGTCGGCAAATTTTATTGAGAGGCGCAAGCAAATTACACAATAACTAACCATGTATTGTGTGTGGTAGTATACACATAACAACCAACTTTAACACGTATGGTTAGTAACCATACATGTTAAAGTTGTTTTATGAACGGTTGCTGGATAATCTGCCAATCAAGTGAGAGCTAATCAAAGACATAATTTTTAATCAGCTTTGTATAAACATATGTTGAGGCACCGAATTCAGACACAAACAAAATTGGCAGATATATAAAATCCCAGTAGAGTTTCGCTGGGATTTTAGAAACATTGAAAATTTATAATTCACCCACTACAGACAACCTGCGTACCTATTGATTTTTAAAAGTATTAATGTATGTTTAGTCTATAACATGTTCCATATAAGAACGGGTGCAAATATACGTATACAATATTCTTTTACACATTTAATACAGGGTGGGTAATTCAATTTAAATAGTACGTAATAAATAACTTAAAGTCATAAATAAGCGAAGATGGGCTTATAAGGATTATATGACTATTCGTATATAGTAAAATAGTTTCGTTTTATATTTAGGACAGTGTAGACGCCAGTAAATTGCGCGCTTAACAACCGTAACCCGACCCTAGCCCCTAATGAGTTGTGTAAACGATTCAACTTGGTTGCAGCGAAGTTTACTATATACATAGTGTACTAGTAATGTTGGGTAATAGTTGAAAGTTTTGTTTAGAACAGTAAACGAAACCTACGTATTTATGCATTGTCGCATCTAGAAATACGTAGATCCATGGTCCCATGCTTTTCAAGATAAAATGCAACCTAATGGCTAGATTACAAATATAGCCCGGTAGAGTAATAGAAACAAAAGCGAATAGTTATTTACTTTACCTATCTTAAGAACTAAGAAGCAGTAGATTTCTGATCTACCGAGTCTCAAATCGCTAATGTGTAAGGATACTTTAGCGTGCGTAATATATCGATGTACGAGTAATCACCCGTATGGCATGTAATAAATGAATTTTGCAATTCGGACTTCGTATAAAAATATGAACACTATTTAAATTCCTGTAGACTGTGAACTAACGCTTAGTTGTATTACAGCTGAGTCTGGTAAGGAGGGCGAGTTGAAGAGCGAGCATGTCGAGTACCATCGACTGGGTAAGTGTTCACTTACGCTGTTACTTCTCTTCAATTGTGTGCTTTATGACATTATTAAAGAAGTATATTAATAAAGTAATAGTGGAAGTTTATAGTGAGCTAGTTATTAAATTTAATAGAGATTTAAGTAACGTTAGTTTATGTGGGTGACTTTAATTACGAGGAACCCCACTATAGAAGTCGGAGTTGTAATAAGGAATATTTAACATGGTGTAAGAAAGGAATATAGCAACAAATAACCTGTCATTGCCCTGGTGACGTCACGTAGATAGTTAACCGCAAAAATCAACTATCAAAATCCTTCAGAGTTGATTTTTGCTCAAAGCTCACTTGTTAGACAATTCTTACTTGCTGTTGCTGAACCGTATACGTAACATCTGCATCGTTCCGATTATAAACCGGCATAATATTGGCAAGCGAAATACGAAAAGAATTAAAAATGTTATCCAGCACTAAGTACCATTGTTAGATAAAGGCTTGACTCTGAAACAAATTTAAAAAGAGGTATATTTTTTTAAATAAACACCCTGATAGTTTGTATAATTTCATGCCTTAAATATTCATTACACAAGTAGGCAATATTATAAGATCAAATGTATTTTAGTAACCGGAATTTCGCTTGTTATCACGCAAACACTAAGCTAAAAGGGACATTATCGGGGGACTAGATAACTGAGCATTAACAACTAATAGCCCCTTATCTACGTTTACAAACAAATAGCCAACTTGTTACCAACATCCTTTGCAACAATGGTCCGACGTTTTATTGAAAGTCTACGCCTACGTTCGTGCGAGTTTATAGTTGTAGAAACTATTTGGCCCATACATTATGTAATACCAATAACAACCTCATGAGTAATTTGCCTTAAGGTTATCCAATTGTTAAAGGGTTTTAATATATGTCCAATGAATTAAAATTGCAACTTTGACGAAACCACGACGGAACGGTTCTGTTTGGCAGAAAACACTATAGTAGACGAACTGCAGGCATTCACATAATTAAACCCTAAAAACGAAAATGTTTTAGTTTTATTCAATTAGGTAAGTAAGGAAAGTCTTTATCAAACAGATGCAGTACAAGCCAACGGCGAACTGGTGTCCCGACTCGAACAGCACGCGTCCGCCGACGCTGTAGGTGGTGAGAAGCCTATCGTTCATGCACAGGCGCAACTTGATGTACCCGCTGAAAACGTTCATCGAGAGCTCGTGCAAGATGGCAGCCACATAATCGTCCATGATGCGACTGTGCCCACCACTGCAGCAAGCGATGAACAAACTACTAAGGTGAGGAATTGATTTGTAGTGGTAATTAAACGACTTTGTCATCATTGGTATTTAAATCTTAAGAATCAGTTTTACCAATGGTCACCATTTGACTTTGGAATGTAATTAGTATCTAAACGAAATTTCGCAGACCGTTCAAAATTCGAACAGTAAAATAAAATAAAATTATCCCAAACTCATAATTGCAGTGAACTGTGAAATTAAAAGTCACTTTAGTCTCGATAGCTGAATGCACTTTAAATAATTACAAGCAGATGAACAAGAGCGCCCTTCAATAAAGAATTTTAAATAATATTCTCTGAACATACCTTATATTTAATTTATGAATTAATGCCTTTATTAAGAAGAGCAACCAAGAGTAACGTTATTAAAACGATATTACGGCGCCCTCTGGCCATTTAGTAACCCTATCAACCTGCTAACTCCCTAATCATTTTACACAGCGCAGTCTATATTGACTCATCAAGTCACATAATTGAAGATGATTCGAAACTGTAGCTTGTTACCACTGAAAGCCAACAGTTTCTATAACGTACCTTCCTATACATATGAGATATACATGACCCATACCTTAGACTGTAAGCGTAGATGAAAGTAAACAATAGTCCTCACTAGAAAGGCACATCGATCTATTTCTCTTTGTGCATGCGGCAGAAATAGAAGCGATACTCTGATGTTCTTTTGTCTCTCTTAACGTAGATAACTAAAATAGCACACATCTATTGTTATTGAACTTTACGAACCACTCACTTGTGTATCGAGCGATAAGATATATATAGATGTTATAAACATGGGCCATTGTGTACAAACGCCATAAAATTTTACTTTTTGTTAACAATTTCGAATAAGAACCAATACTGTACGCCGAGCTGCATAATATATAGTATATTAGTCGTCTGTATTTACTAGCATATTGTTCGATTGTGTTTGAAAACTGATTCAATTCAAATATATCGCATACATCCGGTCACGTAAAAATAGTTTTCCTATAAGTATATGATTACCAAGCTCGCATAAATTTCTTCGATAAGTTCTAAGCCTTTATTAACAGCCGTTTTTCAGTCACTGAACAAAAACCATGAGGTTTGATTACTTTGTTTTTGCTATTCTCTAATTTGGAGAAATTCTCTGCTGTCTGGTCCCTTACAAATTGGCACGATTACTTTTACGAGATTAGGCACTTGGGTGATAGAAAATATAGTGATAAATTGCCCTTAATTCAGTTTAGCCTTTATTGACTCGTTCGCAATAATCGAATACTCCTTAAATTTTATCGTGGAAAACACTATAGTAATTTTGATATCACTAAAAACATGATATGACAAGTATTATATTTTTTAAATACTAATTATTCGCATAAATTATTAGTATCGTTATATCATTAACACAAGTACGTTTAAGATTAATTTATGGTTTATTAAAGTTGTATAAGTACTTTTTTATGGTCGTTAATCACAAAACAATTTGTAGGTGTTCCATGGTGCCGCACGTCTCGTCCAGCCAGGGCAAGCAACAAACAATCCCACAGGCGTTCACACAGCTGTTCGACGAGCCTTCAACGCTGACATCACTAAAGAAACTAAGAACAATGTAAGAAACCTTTTTCTCCTCATCAGTTTCAAGTATCCGTCTTTTAAAATACCTTTCTTTATTTATCTCTCTAACCTATTTCTTGCCAGTTGTACATACCAGTCCACTGCAAAACATTTGTCAAATAATTTTAGGCACCACATCGTTTTCGTTAGTTGTGGGATTCGTGTTTTGTACACCTGTGCATGTTACCTATATATAAATAAACTATTTAGGATTTTACGAACAAAGCGAAAAATAAGGATAGAGAAGTAAGTACGTACTCGTACGCATATTAAAGTGTCACTGGTCGGGTACACTATTAGACAGTGAAAAGAAAAGGCTATATGCTACTCATTAAGAATGATGTAACTACGAGTAGGAACGAGATGTTGAGACGTGTTATTTTGTCAAATTAAGAAACGCAAACAAATCAAACAGGATAAAATTCTCCACGCGGCGTAGAAACGTGGAGTTTAAGCGACATTTTTTAACAAGCACATTTTCCCGCAGCTCAGTTTTGCAATTAACGATGGGGTCAACACGTGACCTACTTTGTTTTTATTTACTCCTGTATCGAGCAACCGCTTTTAGGTTGACCATTTACAATTTGTATTTACTCACTTTTAGGCGTACATAAGCCACCCTTGTTCTATCTCACGATCTTAATGTTTCACCCATTGTTGGTTCTTGGATTTGGTATAAACCTTTTTATTCAGATAGCGACGAAGCGCATACATAAGTAGTTGAACTGTTAGGTACTTTTACTTAAAATATTTTTTTTTATTTATTTAGATAGGTGCCGAACTATTTTGTTGAAACGTCCGCGCGAATGGTCCCGAAATGTAGGTTAAAAGAATAAACACATTTGTTTTGGTCATATAGATGGATCATTATGCCGCATACAGTGGTGTGCAATATTCTCCGCTGGACATGGCCGAGTACGTATTCTGGACTGGAGACGAGCGGGGAGTAACCACGGCTGTTGAAACCTTCCTTCAAGAGGGAATGGTAAGCTTTAAAGACTATATGGCAAATACTGACCTCTGTACGCATAACTTTACAAAAAGTTTCATGAAAATAAAGTGAACAATGGTACCCGTATAAATTATCAAAAAGTTTCGATCCCAAAATGTGTAGTTAATGGTTTGTTAAGTACTAGTGTTTCAGTAATGGTTAACTGGATATTTTATGATCCAAATAAACAATTGATACTTAATTCCATGTTCAAATAAGATTGATTTTCAATTACCTAGATTTGATGATTCAGTTTATTAAATAAACGTACGTAACTTTTAAGTTCTTTATCCGACGTTTTGAAGTTAGTTTCTAACTTTAAGCTATGGTTGAGCTCTCTTAGACTCCGTTATAGAGAACTCATTTAACTAGAGCACGCCTACGGTAAAATTAATTCCAATAGATTAAATGTCTCCCTCCTAACTTTTCCAATTCTTATTAATTCTCAGATGTCAAAGGAAGAAGCGATTGCTTTCCTGCAAGAGATTAAGTTCAATATCGACTATCTGCGTGCACATTACTCACAGAACATGAAGGCTGCTGAAGAAAGTGCTCAGCAGGAAAAGTTGAGGAACCTGCTTATAGAACAAGCTAAGGCAAAGGTAAGAAACAAAGAAATGAACTCTCTCTACGAAACTTAATCTTTGTCTGTGTACTCCAGGACTACAATGGGAAACTGATGTATGTGTTGGGTAGGTACAAGATATTAATTATTTTAGTAACGTTATTATCGCCAACCCGCAGTGTGCTAGCGTGATGATCGATGCTCAATCCTCCCCTATACGAGAAGAGGACTTTGCCCTGAAGTAGGACAATTATATACTTATTTAAATTATATTATTATAATGTGAAACTGTATTTTTTCGTAGCTCTCTATACTCAACAATGTAACCTATTACGTATACCTATTGATATTCGTGTACATATTATGTGGTCGTGTGTGTTGTTCCATAAATAAATTGAAAAGCACTCGGATCTAGAGACCAAAGAGACCTATGTTATTCAGCTGGCTTAAAAGGGTTATCTAGCCAATTTAATTCAATATTAATACTTAGAGGGTTGATATACTACTTAGTTATTAAAACTAAACGTAAAATCAGTGCAATCAAATATATTTTAATATCCATAAAACTAGTGCGTGCAGCACAAAAAATAGATAGCTACAGAATCACTAATGCTATGGACCAGGGGCGTAGCTACCGCCGTATCAATGATACAGGGCCCCCGGGCTACAAGGGCCCCTAACGTATAACATAACGTAAGCAAAAAGGCCCCCCCGACAAATTTTGATACAGGGTAAAAGGCAAGTTACACCACTGCTATGGACACAGCTGCTAGCTCACTTAAATTGCTCTGGACCTTTTGACAAAAGGTCATTCAAGACGATCATCTATTTTGTTATCGTATAACAATAAAAACCTTTTTGGAAGCCGTAATATTTTAAAGTTTAGACAAGGCAAGCTGAAAATTTTATTGAAAAAAAGTTCACTTGCTTTGTAATTCCATTTCACTGAGCCGGTAATTAATACCACAAGCGGATAAAGAAACATTCCAAAACAGAAAAAAGCGGACGCAAAAAGACTCAAGATATTTATTATTCCGCCTATCCCTTTTATAAAAGAAAAAGTTGTATACCACTTTCAAATTCCCTTTTGGAATACCTTAGCTACTCAACGACAAACTTGTTAATTTTCATTAAAAATGAGTTTGCGAATTTTTAACAACTCCTAAGCTCAAAACATGCTGTAAAAACATAATATTTGATTAAATAATTCAAAGTCGGTTACATTTGTCTTGGTCATGTTTTGAAACTGGGAGGTAGGTATACAGTATTCTATAAGTAAAAACTATTAATATCTAATAATACGTGGCCTCGCTCACATAGTAGTATTCCTAATGTATATCTAGTAGCAAGGCAGTGCTCCCGGCAAGATAAACGTTTTTGCTAGAAGGAATGCTCCGACCAAAATAGCTTTAAGGAGTTTACTATTCTTCTACGAGTCAACGATTCCTTAGAGTTTAAAATTTTATTATTGAATCTTGATTAATATAGGCTACTTAGATATGCGTTTAAGTATTTTATAATAAAATATGAAGCCAAAATAAATAAATTCGCGTACTATTTTGTATTCAGCGTCTCATAAGGTATTAAAAGATTATCTATCGAAGAGTATCGAAATAGTTTGCAGATACGAATATTATGCATAGACACTATTGTTTCGGAAACTTATATGTAAATATATAAGTATATGCTTCTTGATTTTGAAATAAATATTTTCATTACTAGTAGCTAAAATTCTTTCTACTACAAAATTTAATTTGAACTCCGCTCGCATGTGGTCGGAGTAAAAGGCACTTTATCCAAAGCTTGGGCTGTAATTAAATGTCACTCAACGTTCCACGGTAGGTACTACACAACAAAGTTCAAAAATAAAAGAAAATGAACGTTCGTACAACGTGAATGCTAGTAAACACGTCCGTTACTTGTTTTATATTGTTAATCGTATATATTTTTAGTTTATGTTGTCGACGGGGTTAAAGCTCTCCTTTTGCTTGTTTAATTGATAGTATTTTGCAAGGTTTTGACCTGTATCATACCATCACAATACAATTTTAACTGTTGTATTTTTTTTTTTTTTATAAAACGTCGCCCCACACTAGGAATTTCTCCTGTGTTGTGGGTGCCTTTCACAAACATGAAATATCACATACACAACCACCCAGACGCGGGACAAACATCTGTGGTTCGCACAAAGTTTTGCCCCGTGCGGGAATCGAACCCGCGACCCTTAGCGCAGCAGTCCAATCACTTAGCCACTGCGCTAATCAGTCGTCAATTCGATCGATTTAATGAAAACACATCACACAACACATCTGTAATTACGATAGCATTATAATATCCTTTTATTACCGAAGTAACTATAAAAAAACATAAAGCCATTATCAGCAGCTAAATCTGTTATAACGTTATTTTGATACAAACACTCAGTTTTATGAGTTACTCCCATATGACATATTTGTAGTACTCGTCTAATTGATAATTAATCTTTAGTGCCCATATAAATCTTACTAAGATGACGTAATCATAAATACTTCTAAATTAAGTTAGAATGTTTAGTGACAGAAATATTTTTATGACTGAGGATGAAATAAAGGCTTTAAGTTGTCTCTATATATACCTATATAATGTTTTATACAGGAATTAGTAGGTACACAAACAGAAAAATTGGCTTTCAACAGTACCTACTTATGAATTGGTAATGAACGTTGATCAACACATTTACTAACGGCGTCTAAACATTTTGAGACCGTATCGATTTAGATTGTATCACGAATTATTTGACGGTAAATCGATAGTCACGTGGTTTCTTTTGCCTCAGGATTATCAATACCGCAGCCCTGCTCTCCAGTCGTTCCCGTTCGGCAACAGCCCCGACATCATCCGGACCATAGCTAATAAGAACTGGGAGCTGAGCAACAACCTGTCGCCGGTACCTGTCCTGCCGGTCACCAGCGACCTGCGACCCGACCCAGTCAAGAGGACCTACGACCCGATGTTGCAGGCTAACATCATTAGTAAGTAGTATTGTTGATTGATTTTTCAACGGTGTGTAAAGCCATGCCAGAGGTTTACAGGCGGCTTAAACTCTCACACCAGGTTAGTCATGAACCATACAAGAAGAAGATATATTTTATTGTTAGTTTATCACTGACCTGCAGTGAACAGGCGTGGTGGTCAATGCTCGTTCATTGTATTACGAGACAAAAAATTATCGTGGACTCTCGTACCATAAGAACAGGTGACATAAATGTTGTGCAGTGGGATAGTTATAGGTTGGAAATACTTTTTTTTGTGATCTCAACATGTACTAACTATAGAAAGCCTCCAGCTACAGCCGTTTAAAAACCCGTTACAAACATCCTATAATCCTCCTATGGTGTAACTAAATTGAAATTTTACTCGACGCTTAGGGCATTAGCTACGACGTAGGCGGCGTAGGCGCTCTTCATATCGATTTAATTCGGAATGAATAACTGAATTCATAATAACGTATAAAGAAATTGAAAATAGTTAAAAAAATTGTTGGGTCTATTAAAAAATCAGTTTTAAAAAGATAATCCATAGTTTTAAATTTATTATTAAGATAAATATATTTTTGTCAGGTGCCCAAGATTACGACCGGGATGGCCAGTCCTTCGTAGACGAGGAGTATGAAGAAATGATGGAAAAACTGAAGCCGTCTACAAGTGTGCCCTACAATGAATACACGCTCGAGGAAATCATCTATCAGCTGGCTAAGGTTAGTTGCTATCGTAAAAAATAATAACGTGCTGTGCAAAAATATCTATGAAAATCACCGATATCGTAGAAAAGAGATATTATATAATTAGAATAATATAATAATATTTACGATACAATTTTCAAAATCGATTACGGTTGGAACATGATTTAAAATACCGACGATAGATTTTTTGTGGTGGATGTTACTTTGCTACGCCTCCGCTACGACGTAGCATCGTAGCACCATTACAAAGAATGGTCCGTAGAAGCCACATTTCTCGCTTGCAATTTATTTTTCCGGAAGGATGCAGTGATAGGTTTAACAATTACTGATATTTAGATAATTTAAAGTTTTTACTACATCATAGTTTACCATTTAACATTTATATCGATGTTTGGGTCTCGAAACTGCCGTAGATGTTCTCCAAACTCAGACGTTTGTGTGATTTCCAGATGATGTTCTCCCAGTCTCTGTCCCGAGACCCGGCGTCTGCGCGCGCAGCCACGCGGCGATTTATGGCTTTCCTGGAACTTCAAGCTGAGAGGGGACAACTGTCGCGCACTATTGAGAAGAAAGTTCTGGGTACGTACGACGTGATTAGCACAGTGGTTTGGGTTGGTTGGTGGTGTATTCTCACAAAAGACAAAAATTTGTGCAATCCATAGGTGTTTGTTCCAAGCCTGGGTATTAGTGTATGTGATATTTCATGTTTGTGAAACACACCCACGATACAGCAGACATTTCTCAGAGTAGGGACTTTGTTTAAAAATTAAATAAACAATTTGTAACTGTGTGAGATGCATGCAATTGTGCTCGGATATTGATCAATTTACGTACGTTACAAAATATCTCCCAAATTAATTCTATAGGCATTCGATAATTTAAGGTCTACAAGTTAATACCTGCATTGTTTTTTTATTCCAGATTTAATGATCGCGGCATTGACGGACACCATTACCGATCATCCAGAGCTCCTGCAACCGCGTGACGCTATCGCCGCTAACCCAGCTAATAGGCAAACATTTTATCCATTTACTTTAGAATAAAACTGTAGTGGAAACATTAAGCATTTACAAGAGACAGAATAAAAATACGAAGTAAGTCCCCCGAAAATTATTATTCCAACAATTCATAAGAGATGGGTTGTACAGTCAGATTTATGCCAATATTTTGCTATATATTATAATCTGAGATCTAAAGATGAAACAAAATAATAAATCTTTTCTGTCGGCCTTGTTTTAACAGTCAAGTTTTGATATTTTTTCAAAAGAAAATTGTCACAGTTAATCAATAATTTATCAAAAACAGGACATAATATTCAAGAAATTAAATTACCGTGGCGGTGTCTACCAAAATCGTAGTCACAACACTAAACAGACAAGACTACTACATTTGTCGCCCTGTTTAAATAGATGATTAATGCAAACAATTCAACATAACAGAAATGCTGTCATAATAAGGACTGTTTAGTAATTTGTAATACTTTTCTAGTCTAATGGGGCAATACTTCGAGTCCAGCGCACCCAAGCCGAGCATGTCCCGCGCACTGCTATCAGTATACAAGGACGAGCTTCTAAAAGGACAATCGCTACGTCCATTGGAATTTCCAGAGAGAAAGTAAATTTAAACACCGCAGATAAAATATATATCCATAAATAACTATTAAGATATGACATTCGCATCCATAAAATTCAAACTGGCCGATATTTGCTGTACCTACATTAAAGTTTCAAGTAAAAGTAAGAAATACTTGGAAGTCATATCCGCGTAGTTATTTATAACATGGTACCTATAACTATTCTTATAATATAGAGATGTTTCTTTGTTATATCTCATACTATTCTTCCATGTTCTATTACATTTTCCTAGCGTATTCATAAAATAATCATAGTTATAAAATCCCTTGAAGCAAATAAAAGAATATACTTTATTTGATCTCTTGTACCTTTAAATAAATATTGTTTAAATTAGTAGATATTATTAGCTACATAATATATTAAGGTAGACGAGTATTTATGTTGAATGTAAGTAATTTTATGGAATTCAAACCGACATAACCAAACATATTTAAATCTCTATTTTGGGCTAACTAAAAGTTGACCAGAAATTGCTAGGTAATAATTGTCATTTAATGTCTTAATATTTTAGGAGAGGCCTAGTGCATAGACCAACTGATGATGATGATGCCAACATATTCATTTGTAACGCCAAAGTCTAAAAGACTAGGTAGGGTTAGTGTCAGTTTAATTTGTTAAATACATATATATTTTTAATTATCATTATAATATGTTAATGTACATTATTGGTATATAATTCATCTCATTTTCTTTTAATTATGTCAACATCATTTGACTTAAAAAATTGTTTATTACTTAATTTTTTTTTTTTTTTTTTTTTGATTAAACTAATTTGATAACTTTCAACAAATTGGATTGACACTGATATCAATTGATGTAACGTCGGATAGAGACAAAGATCCATTATTGTATACAGCAAGAGACTTATTACAGTATCATAATGTATAACATCAATTAAATTATAAAACCTATGTAAAGGTTAAATTGATCGTTAGCTTCGCGTGTAAGACATTCTCGTTTAGCTTTGTTTAATAACGTAGATAAAAATAAGTGCTAAATGTAAGATAATATTGAAATATATTTAGTAGTCTATAACCCTTCATATTTTTCTACAAAACATTCTTAACCCTTTAACCGCCATGTTGCGCACAAACTACCACCAGATCACAAAAACCAGAATAGCCTGTCCAGTTAAGTTTAATTTCGTAATACATCCCTATTAACTTTTTCTTACAGTAGAAAGGAAGAAGGTACAACAAAATATCGATTTACAAAAATCCATGGTAGGTATTTACCTAACCCTATCAATGATTGTTGCTCATCATTAGGCCATTGCATTTTATGGTTCTTGTATTTTTATTGTAAATAAACAATTCTTTATAGTTAGACCCGTGGATTGTATTGCTTTTTTTGTAATCCATAACACCAACATGTTTAATGTGTAATCCTTGTGGCGGTGAAAAGGGTTAATTTAATGTGCAATTTTGTGTTGTCATTGAGAATAAAGTCTCTAATATATAAAAAATGAGCTTAAAGGACTTCATTGCCAAACTACAAACAAAAGCATATCAGTGTTACAAAACATATCGCAAGCCATTTTGCTAAATGAAATTTCAGAACTGAATTTCTGACCTATAAATATCAATCGTCATTACTTACCACGTCACTATCAAACTTTTTTTTACTTACTAAGCTTAGGCCTGTCTTGGTATTATTTTGTGTTCTAATCCATAAACAATTACTACGTTTATCTGAAGTCTTACCAAACTATAAAATATGTAGTGGAATTTTTATTTATAAGTTTCAATAAAAATTGCAAAAGATATGTCTCATAAATATTGACCAAACATCTTTTATTATTATTTATTTCACTGTTACTTAGTATTATTTTAAAACGCGAAACAAAAATCTCTCTATATCGTATTAGAACCGATCAATCGATAAGTGATATCACATTAGTGAAAAAAATGAGACTGTAATATCTTTATTTTCTCCTATGTTGTAGTTAGCTAACAATAAAAAAACACAAAATTGCACATGCAAACCACTTTTCCTATTCAACTGCAAACCAATCTTAATAACTATAAAAACATTATAACTGTATCATCTCTTTAAAAATCACAAAAACCATGTTTAATCTATAAGACAAATATTATATTCAGCATTGTTAATGATGCTATGTTAGTGTTAGCAAAATTTATTATATTTATATTATTCTTTGAAATATATTGTGGATTTAATAAAAAATGTTTTCATGTCTTTGAGTTTTTATTTATAAATCGATTCTATTTAATCTGACACAAAACAAACAAAATAAAATTCTAACGCGAATCGGTACCTGGCTATAGCTACAAAGAACCAATTATACATTTAAATATCTTGCTAAATATACAATACACCTACATATTGTATTGTTAAATACACAGATGTTAATAAAAAGTACAGTTTCAAACAATTTACAAAAATGTTGAGAAAATCTTCACACAATTTATTTTACAATCGTTAACACTGACAATAAACCTAATTTTTGGAAGCAGGCAACACTAAGTGTCTTTCCGCACTGCGATATTCTAACAATTAAATTACGTAAGTTGATCGGCTGCACATACTTATAATTTGAATTGATCTGCCAACCAGCACATCAGTTTTTCTAACGTTCGTAAATGCTCTCAATTGCTGGTAAAGTCGAATACAACGTGTGGTTCACTGTTTTATTAATTTATTAGTTTAGCAAATACGGATTTCAAGTGTCTGCAGCCACAATACAGAATACGTATACACAAATTTTAAATGCAATACACAATTACACATCTATTGAAGTTTATAGTAATAAGATTATTCCTGAATTTTGTTTGGTAAAAGCTTCTCTACGATGTTGAAGTCCATAGAATAATTCATACCAAACCTACGTTACACGTCTGCTAGCATGTAAAAAGTTTAAAACAGTCACTAAATGCTAATTAACTCTCGGGCACCAAAACACATTCCGTAAAAAGCTTTCACTGACACTCATCCTATAAAAGTCCAACTTTGAAGGTTACCCTGTTTCGTTCGTTCAGATTAGCAAAAATACAAATTTCTTAATAACTAAATACCATTAGTATCAAACTAATGTAGGCCCTAATAATGGCAAGAGGAGCAGGTCGATTTAGACTGACCACACGATTCCGCGAATTATTTATTGAAGTTTTGCAAGACGATATCGAAGACAAGACCCAAAACATATTTTAAGCTCGTATAGTGTACACAAATTACAAAAACAAAACACAATCGCAAAAGTATGGAATTCGCTCAAATGTCTGGAGGTTTTTATAATTTCTTGGTTAATGTATTTCAAACCAAGATGTTAGGAATTTTAGTAGCATGCAATTTATGTAAAGGAGAAATCTGCTGTCTTCTAAAGTAAAACCATACTTTTTATAAGCGACAATAAAATGTAAAATTGTATGTTAGCTATGGTAACTTAATGCCAACTGGCAACTAATATTAAACGTATCGTAAATTTCTTTGAGAATTATTTAAATAGACTGCGCAAGCGGGTGTTCTTCGATATTGCTTTAAACTTCAAAATTATTTATTCGGAATCATTCTCCACCTCGCTAGGGCCCTCGCTAAACTAATAAAGACTTGATAACGGAGGAAAAGCATTCTGCTTACTCACTACGACTTTCTTGTGCTGGTACGAAATGTACCCTTTGATTTTGCCGTCATAAATCAAGTTTGCCACAATACACTGAGTTTCATCTGCATCTACGTCATCTTGACCCATTATTTTTAAAGCTGCTTGGAAACTTGCTATGTCAATCTGATGGGTATTTTCTACCAAATATACTTTTCTGAACAGATTCCTATATGCTGTTATCTTTAATTTTTCTACAATCAAGTATATACCAGCTCTAATGAAGAAGCTTTCATGTTCTTCCATCACTATGTCTATGCCTCGTAGATCTCCATTTTTCACAGCAGACACCAGATCCCAAAATTGTAGCAAGTCATATTTCTGGAGCAAATGTTTGGCTGGCATAAAGCCCAAGAGCATTTTCACAGGTACCAAATAAGTTAGAATCAGTCGCTTGTTTTTAATACTATTCCTGTGGCAATTTTGGAATGCAAATGACAAATATTCGTCAGCAGATCTATAGTCCGAGTCAAACATTGCCTTGCGACCTACAAAATATCTGTATGTAATTTGTTGCGCCAAGGGAAACTGGTCTTTGAATGGTGAAGAATCAATTGCCCTTATCAATGGTTTGCACAAATGAAGCTTGTTGATTCTGAAGTATACTTTAAGCAGTTGGTTTACTAGATTTAACATCCCCAATCTCTTTGTATCAGAATCTGATGAACGGTTGTCAGCGGCGCACACTCTAAAGCATGCTAGCAGACTCTCTGCTGCCTTTTCGAGAATCTTTCCATTACTTTGAGCTAAAAAAAACAAAATCAAATTACTCCCTACTCAGCTTTTAGTTTGCTCAATTTAGAAGGGTAAGAATGAGGTTTTTTCAAACAATGCAAAATAATCCTGGAGGTACCGCATGAATACATACAGAAACAATATAGATATATAGATCTACATAGATAACGCAAGTATCAAGATTTGTATTTAAACCAAGCATGCCGACTTTTTAATACCTATTGTGACGTCACAGCCAAAATTTAGTGACGGGAAATCCAAACCGATGCAAAGACACCGATGCCGCCGATGCCCATCCGCCCAGCACGATTCAAACGATTCAACTGGAGCCGTCCGCTATGATTTTCTCGCTAATACTCATACATTTAGCGGCGACCAACCTAGACGCTTGGTCGGGGTTCGGACACGCGAAGTACATGCATTTGCGTTATCTATGTAGATCTATATCTGTGCTTAAAACATTGTAAAGATTAGAGTTTTTTTCCTGGATTTTATTTATTTTTTGTTCATCATAATTTTTACCCTTGTATTGGTTATGTTGGAGGAGGGAGTGTCAAGTATGTAAATCTCAGAATGAGGATAACTTTAGTAATAGATATTCACTTACGTGTGCGTGCTTCAGCTTTCTGGGCTACAAGCCTGAGATCCAAGCAGACAGTATACATGAGCGGCAGGCCCCAGTTCATTTCTTTTTGCGCCTGCAGCAGTCGCACCACAGACGCTACACATGTGCTCTGATGGGTGTACGCATTTATATAGTCCTTCATGTAGAGTGACTGTAAAGATAGAAATCACAATTTATAATGACTGGACCAAATTTTTGATTAAATAGCTTTTTCTGCTTTAATAGTTTTCTTACCAATCAACACTAAATCAATATAAATAGACATAACATTATGCTTGTATTCTCAGAAGGGGTAAATATAGCTACATTTCGCCAATTATGTTACAGGTCCCAATGTAATAGGGGGTGAGCTTATTGCCATCCATCAGTCACAAACTCAGACTGTGCTTCTACTGAGAATTACCTAATGGAAAATCCCAGTAACACTTTCCCAACCCAGGACATGTCATGCTAAACACTCATACTTAGCAACTATGTTGATGCAGACCAATGAGGCAGTCATACACAGATTCGCCTGGCTGGAGTCCTTTTATTAGTTCTCGCCAATCACCCGATTAAGCAGTAATAGCTCCTTCAGAGCCAACTGCGAGAGACAAGTTCGAAAAAAATAATAAAAAAAGACACATATTCTGACTATGGATAGTATATGACAGACAGGATAGTATATACTAGTGATTGCTCCATGACATGGATTTACAACAAAACACTTTTATAGGCAAAATGTGCTTGATGATATCTGCCTACCCCTTCGGCGAATACAGGCATGTTGCCTATTTATTATGTCAATGGCAGATACAAATATTTACTTACTTTGACACACAAGAGATGCCCGATGATAATTTCGTCCAATGGAGCGACACAGTTTCCATCCACCAGGGTAGCAATGTCACTCGACAGTAGGTTTCTATTCGCAACATGGTCATCACGAAGACACAGCAAGCGGGATAGAATGGTTCCCTGAGAGGTCCTAAACATGCGCTCTACGAATTGAATATACTGGTTGAGAGTACCGGTAGCTAACGACATCTTTGTATAGTTGCTATTTTTACGTTAAATCATAGCCTATTTCAACATACACAGCACATGTTATGTGTTGTATTACTTTGCTATATATAAGCAATTTGCAAAATAGAGCTTTGCGTTTGCAATATATTTTTGACAAATATTGTTTTCTTGATCTTATAGGCGTGCTGTCACGAATATCTAGAAGTGTAAGTGATATATTAGTATTCGCTAAGAAATCCAATTCCAGAGATTCATAGATCAGTAATCCGACTAACTCTGAAAAGCTAATATTTAATATTCACATAATCTGCATGATTACTATTCCAAACAGGTGGAATAATATTATTCAGATTCATTCATTCAACTGCCGTAGCTTGGTCACTCTGGTTATAACATTGTAATGTGATTCTCGAGCATATTATAATTATTGCAATAGTTTTGCTACTAAATATTATCAATCAATATTTAATACGTCATTTAAAAGTATGAAATATCTACCTATTGCATATATCAATCTAATTATTAATATTAATTTATCTTTATAGTAATATTAGATACTCCCAGAGC
The DNA here is from genome assembly GCA_946251915.1 of Abrostola triplasia. Classification (NCBI taxonomy): domain Eukaryota; kingdom Metazoa; phylum Arthropoda; class Insecta; order Lepidoptera; family Noctuidae; genus Abrostola; species Abrostola triplasia. The sequence goes on along the minus strand of OX276428.1, from coordinate 7,526,116 downwards.
TTTATAATTATGATCTATTGAAGCCGAATACGGTATAATATGTCACATACAAAATATGTGATACTCAAATATTAGTTTAAATACTATATCATTTGTAGTTGTATAAGCATACTAACGTCAGGTTAAGTCCTTTTTATTAACAGTTTAAGGAACATGATTTCTGTAATAAATAATAATATAATTTTACATAACTAATAATTAATATTACCTAATATTTAAAAATATTGGTAGTAACCCATCTTTACGAATGTCAATTAATATTTCATGCGTCCTGTCACCATCACCACCACAGAAGATTAATAGCTAGATCTGTGGGCTAAGCGAGTAGATTGGGTAGTTACACATAAGTCTCACAACGTAATAAATTATCAAAAGACACATTAATAAAATTAGTTTTCAATTAATCACGTGAACATAAAGTATTGTGTATATTTATTATGAATAGATATTACACAAAATCTCGCGGCTGGATATGATTTGCGTTGCGTTGTATCAGTTGCGTTACCTTGCGTAATGTGGGACCAGTGTGTCTTTACCATTACTGTTTCTGTGCTTCACTGTGTAAATCTTAGAGCATTTAGTCAAATGCTCTAAGGTGTAAATTCACCATCTAAGAGTAATTACTATAATTACTCTGAGTTCACCATTTCTACCATAGACAATACACGTGTATTGGTTTATACTCTATGTGCGTACATAATATATTTTTTGTCTTCAAAGTAAATGTCAAAGTTTTGACAATTAAGGTTTACTAAATGTCATAGATGCTTCAAATCAATAGATTGTTTGCTTTCGTCGCATGCGAATTATTTACTGATATATTGTTTTAATTATTACCCAAAGCTAAAATGGAAGAGAATGTAGCGTTGGACTCAAAAAAGCAAAAAAAGTTTGTTAAATCGATAAGGGGGATTAAGAAACTGATTAAGGTAACTGTTAAAACATAAATATTTCCTCGGCTTTTTGAGGTTATTATAACATGCTTTTATTGTACTTGGTGTTTTTAATTATCAGAAAAATGAAGGAAAGCCTGTGCCCCAGAAGAAAGATGAAAAGGTTGAACCACAAAAGCCTTTTAGTATGAGATTGAATAATGGGAAGATTAAAAAGAGGAAGCGTATGGAAAGAGGGCTGGTTTATCTGTCACATATTCCACATGGATTTTATGAGGTGAGTCTCATGAAATTAGTCTATCATGGTGAATTAAGCTATACTGTAGTTTTATATGGTAATTTTATTTGGTCAATTTTTATAACAGTTTATCAACTTGAAAATAAGTTGTAAAAATGTCCATAAACCTGTAGTAAGTGTATAACAACCACAGCATAAATATTGAAGTCCTCTAAACTAGGTAACTTATACAAACTATCTTATAACTTTCGCCTTCTTAATAAATCATTGTATTTATTTTAGCATCAAATGACACAGTACTTTAAGCAGTTTGGGGTGGTTACAAATGCAAGAGTTATCAAGTCTAAGAGAACTGGCAACTCTAAGGGGTTTGCCTTTGTGGAGTTCAAGGAGCCAGCAGTTGGTCAAATTGTTGCAGAGACCATGAATAACTACCTCATGGGAAAGAGACTGATCAAAGGTATCCTTGTAATACAACTTTACTCATTTTGTTGTACTAATTTGCAAAGATAAAGAGAAACTAGAAAGAAAGAAATACTTGAATACATAATTTATTTGGTAGGAGTTTTATGTAGGTACAGATTTTATAAACAAATGTTCAAGGTTGTTTGTATTATCACAGAATTAAGTTTCAAGTTTATTTTTTTTGTGTAAGTAAGAATGTTTTCAAATATAAGTCTTTGTTTTAATGTAATATTAAAATATTCCTTTTCAGCTGCATACATACCTCCAGAAAAACAAAAGCTTAAAGCATTTAGAAAACACTGGAATTCAGTAAATAACCCCAGCAGTCAAGCTAGATTAAAATTAAAAAAGGTACTCAAAATATACATCAATTGTGAACTTTATAATTTTTAATTATCATTACTAATGTTTTACTCATTTTTAGGCATTTAATACTGACAAGGATGAAGCTGGTGATCTCAAGAAAGCGAGAAAGCTTTTGTCCAAGTAAGTTATAAATGAGGCAGTTAAAAGAAAAATACATAATAAATTGTGAATATCAGCACAGTAGAGATTGATTTTTAAACACAAATTGAAACTGATCTATTATTGTTTTTATCTAGTTAATGTAACAAGTGAGCTGAACAGATGGTTTAACAAAAACTGACTATATAATAATATCTTATTATTTACTTTACAGCTTATCAAAAACTAAGAAAAAACTGAGTGAATTAGGAATTAGCTATGACTTCTTTACCCCTGTAGATGTCCCAGAAGCACTTCAAAACCAACTTATAAAACAAGAGAAAGATGTTGACAGTGATGTTAAAGAAGAAACAAGCCAAGTGAAGAAAAATGTTAAAAAAGGCAAGCCAAGCCAAATAGATGACAAAACTAATGGAAAAAATAAGGTAAAACAAGCTAGACTACAATTCCTAAAAAGAAAAACTCTACTTAATTATTAATAGAATAATATCCTCTTCAAAAAGTTTTCCTCTTGGAATATGCAAGTTCTTTTCCTTTTACTTGCAAGGAATAGACTATTAAAAATTAACAATATGGTACTATAACCATTTTCATTTCAGGAAAAACCTACACAAGTAGTTAATGTTAAGGCATCCAAGGCAAACAACAACAAATTAGTGGTAGTAAATGCAAAAGAACAGAAAGAGAAAAATCTTACTTTGAAAAAGGCAGGGGTAAAACCAGCAGATGAATTTATTAAAATTGAAGATGATGACAGTGATAGTTCATATGCCTTTGACTCTGATGAATATGAGAAAATGTTACAAGATGAAATAAATTATGATTTATCAGCTGATGAGTCTGATAGTGACGATGATGATGAAGATGATGACTCTGAAGATCCAAACGAAAGGTAAGATTTATCGCTAGCTAGCTCCCGCTACATCGCATAGTTCAAAATTGTGATAAGGGGGATGAATCTCATGTTTGGGAGAAAAAATTCAAAGTAGTTTGTGCTTTCTCAAAAATTTAAAATATCTCCAAAAAAATGCATCAGAATCAATTCAATGGTCTAGCTGTTAAAAAGCTGTACAGACAAAGAATTTACTTACATTATAAAAAAATATAAATTAATAAATATAATTTAAATAGAAATGTCCCAAAACAAACTATTTTGTATAAAGTTCGTTTATATTTTTTAGTAAAGAAGAGTCCCCAGGGAAAGCAATTAAAGAACTTGCACTCAAAATAGTATCGTCAGTACAGACTAGGAAACAGGCGCAAAAGCAAGAACCTCCGAAATTACAAGTAATGCAGCAAAAGAAACAGAAACAGAAACCACAAGCTAAGATGAATGGTTATCAAAGTAAGTTCTTAGTCACAATTAGCTTTTGAATTGAAATTGAATTGAATGGTCATCATAACAAATGGCAATTGTTTTATTCAGAATTTTGTATTAAACTATCCAAGCGGAGTATGTCCGTTTTCATCAACAATTATTTGTCAGTCAAGAAAAAAAAAATATTTTTCAAACAAAAAATAACCACTATTTGTATTTCGCTTTTTCTAGATCCCGCGGTTACATCCAAGAAGCCGAAGTTTGAAAAACAAAATCAAAAACAAATAAAGAAATCGTTTAAGATGAAATAAATGTATTATAGATACAAATGTGGTGTAATGGAATCCTGTTTGATTATTTTCCAATATATTCCTATTATTAAGTGTTATTGTAGATTTTTTATTTCGTAGCATGTTTCTCTACTTAATAAGCTACACGTCGCTTAGCCGTTTCTTTCCAGTCAGGCCTTGAACCACCACTGGTTGGAAATTGTTTTATAGTGGGGAAACCCATGTACCAAATAATAGAATCGCAATATGTGGTGTCCAAACTATTAAGCCGACAATGTAGATTAGACTGCCATATTCCATACGACTTCTCTGAATAAAAACAATTTTATACAGGTACCATTTTATTGACTTCACTTTTATTTCAAATACATTGGGAAATTAATACAATGAGTATATTATAATAATCTTACTCGTATACATTGAGGGTGGTAGGTTGATGATTAGTGGTCTGTTGCATGTAGTGGGGTAGGCTGGTACATTAAAACTACCGTTATACTCCAATTACGCTATTCCTGTGGGATGGGGTTCACATAGGTAACATCTGCAATCAAAATGATTACTAAAAACATTTTGATGTACATAGTACAGACATTTTTACTTTAGAAAAATTGGGTATTATTATTGCTGCAATTTAGAAGTTTGATTGACGTTTTATACTACTGCTTGCAGCACTAATTAAAAAGTACTTACAGAATTATTTTCTGAATAACAGTAAATCTATTCTCAAATAGATTTACTGACCATACCCATACCAAACTAACATACAGAACGAATGTAAAAAATATAATTATTACGTTAACATGATATACCTAAATCTTAAATCAAATGTACTTACTTTCAAAATATCCTCGCGTCTTACCGTTTCCTTTTGTTCGTTATAAATAATAAAATTATAGTGGACACTGCTATGCCGTAAAAATGTTTGCTTTGCATTGAACTAATAGAACTATGAATAATACATAATAACTATCGTACTATGTGTAGGTCATTCACTTGTCAATCAAACTTCTTATAATATAATGATTGCCTCACTGAGATATTGTAAAGGCGCATAATGTTACAATAACAAAAATATTTGATTATTTAAGCCTCAATAACGTAATAAAGCGTCGAAATAATATCTCAGTCAGGGAGTCCGATTCATATATTAACTAATACTTATGTAACAACACTTTTATTTCATCACATTCTTTATTCTGTCTCTAATTGTACTATAACTGGTCTTTCGTCTTCTTCATCAGCATCTAAGCCCGTAAAATCCCACTGCAGTTTATCTGTCAAATTATCTTTGAATCTTTCAATCATTGTCAGGAGACGACCATCAACTTTGCTGACGTACGCAGTGCGGAAAAATTCTCGGAGCTTTTTGTACACCAAATTCTTATTCATAACAATGTCAGCTAAGAAATCCTCTGGCATTTCATCGATTTGTACTTCGATTGTTCTAATAAAATGGAAAAATACGCTGCGGTATTTGTGTATAGCATCATCGCAAGAACACATGAGGATTACCAGGTTCTTCCAATGCTCAAATGCTTCCAGGGAATGTCCGATTAGGAAACATAGATATGCAAATTGCACTTCACCAATAATGTGAAGAGGCCTGAAAAACGTAAGATTTTAATTTTTAGAATTTTGATGTTGCTAAAATTAAATGCCTAATAAAGAGAATATTTTGCTAACCATCCGCAGGGTAGGTTAATATTTTATCTTTAGAAAAAAATTAAAGAGAACTTACTCATCATGCTGTGCAATCATAAGTTCTAAACAATATGATTGATCCAAATAATGTTTTGTGATCTCTTCTGGTGTTGAACCCGGTGGAAATTTATCACGTGGTATCTCTGTGAATCTCATTGACATTCCTGTAAATAATAAAACATTGTTTAAATGTTCTGTGGTTAGGGTATATAATCTGAATCTATCTGGTCATTTTATATAAAAGAGAGCAAGAAAGAGATTTTTCTAAGGGATTGCAAACAATCATTCTGAAAACATTAAGCTATCAGCAATTTGCTAAAATATTGGTTTGTCACTTTTGTGAACTATGTGAGGCCTAGAAGTACATTACTGATTGATTATAAATAAATTATTACATTGAATACAATTTTTTTTTTATTTATTTAGTATTCAAGTAAAAAAAAGTCAGAACACACCTGGTGCAGGTTTTAAATCTGGTAACATAGCATTTTCCCTCTCTTCTTGGGTGATTCTTCTAGCTCTCTTTGCATCTGACTGACCTGCAGAAGATTCATCTTTCTCTTCTGCAGTGTCTTTTGCTGCAGATGCTTCTGTGCTTCCTTGACTTTCCGTGGAACCAGAAGTTTTCACTCCTCTTGGTCGCTCCTCATCAGTCATTGATAGAAGTTCCACAGAAGATCTAATCATGCCATTTTCTGGTGACAGTTTTGTTGCTAATTCAGCTGTAAATGATTTCCAATACAAATAAAATAAATTGCACATGGCAGACACACTCATCTAACAATCTACTTTTTTTTTGATAATGTATAATTATTATGCTCAACAACACCTCTTAGGAAAGCTCACTACACCTATTAAGGGCATATTCAGTCATAGCTGTTTTTCTTTTTGTATGCTCATAGTGATGGATCTCAGTTATCCATATAAATAATTTTTATTATTATTATATCAACCAAGACAGTACTTTTTATAGAATACGTTAAAGTGTCAAAAATACTGATTATAGAAATGGAGATACAGAATTAGGGGATTTTTGAAACTTCTTGAATTTTCAAGAAGTTTCAAAATTCCCCTAATTCTTCGCAAAGTTATTTGGGAACCCACCTGTTATTTGCGAAGTCAGTAGTTTCCATTTCTGCCATATCGCATAAGGATATGGTGCAAGATGTCTGTCCAAATTAAAAAGGTTGTCTTTGAGTCGCTCAATACTTTCTTCAGTTATTTCATCTTTGCTCATATCCTCTGTTTTCTTATCCCACATTTTAACTAAAAACTCCTTTTTGTGGAAAAAGTGCATGAAGCCAGACCTAGAAATAAAATATAAACTTATTCTTTCTATTCTTAATGATGTGATAAACACAATGATCAAGATATGATTGCTAACAAGTAGAAACAAATGTGGTATGAGAAGGTGTCTTTTTTTGTGTAGCAGAATAATTACCGGTGATAATATTATACTGTAATAACCAATACACTTGGATTGATTGATTGGATATAATAAATATAGGCTAATTGTACGTAGATGCAATTAGTTTAAGACAAGAACAACAAACAGAGTTGGATTATAAAACCACAACAAATCCGCAACATTGTTTATGTCAAATTGCACACTGATACTGAAATATTCTATTGTAAATAAACCATTTAAAAGGTTAATTTTGTAGTACATACCTTGGTGAGACATCTCCAGTGCCTTTGCTAACACCGGAATAGTGAATGTAATGCAATCCAGGTGGAATCATTTTAATTCCGCGAAAATCTTCCTCTGTATTCCAACATTGCATATCAATACCAAACTGTGTTTCTTGAGGCACTCCAAGAAAAACGAATGTTCCTGCTTCTACTAAAAGTTTTTTAGCTGTTTCTTGATCCATTTTGTGTTGTTAACTCGCTGGATGTTTATCCAATATCCAAAGTGTGGTAAAAATACAATTAATCAATATGTTTACATACGAGCTATGTCAATCAATGACAATGACATTTCGTTATAGACTCTCAGCTCTGTGTCTCGCAGTCCATAGATAAAATAATTAACAAATAAAAAGTAGTGGGAGATACGCCGTCGCTCTCCGTCAATAGACGCGAAATTCAATTTTTCCTTGTATTATTTTCTCATTACAGCTCAGCAACACTTCTTGGAAATGCAATGACTGCATATGCGGTAACAGGCGTCTTAGTTAGCTTTTCTAAGAGGTGTTGTTGAGTTGAACTTTGATCAGCAAATAACACCAAAATTGCATTTCGCGCCTCTCGACAGTGCATTCACATTAAAACTTTTAACTTCGATGTAGAATTTATTGAATAAACCTCGAATAAACGACCTCACTACAAATTTCTTATGATAATTATATGTGTAAGTATTATAAGTGTTTTTCATGGGTATCTTCTACAATATTTCTTACATACATACATAATTGTACACACATACATTACATGAAGTCACGCCTATTTCCCAGAGGGATAAGCAGAGATCACGGATTTCCATTTGCTACGATCCTGACATACTTTTTTCGCCTCATTCACTCGCATCACATTCCTCATATTATACGCTCTTCGATTACTTATGATTATTTCTTATCACAATAAATTAATATTTATCGCGTATTATTTACAATTCATGGATCAAATAAATATAATTATGTTACTTTAGAGTTTACCCGTGCAGGTTTTTTATACAATTTATGGGAGCCGGGTTAAATTACTGGCCTTTTGTGCAGGAGAAATTACATTATTTTATTATATTCTTTTATTTCGAGATGTTCACAGCGTTAACTGAAACACTCGCTGTTTGCTTTTGAAACCGTAACAACGAATTCTGCTGAAAAAATATTATTTAGGTCTATAGGTATGTTATTAGGTATAACATTAATGATTAAGGTACCTTTATAAAGCACTAATTTGTAAATTGAAAACGAATTAATTCATTTATGTGAAAAACTGTTGATCCAAAACTAGTAGCAATCTTGTAGTAAATAAAACGCACTCTTCAATGATTGCTACTGGAGCCCAGGACATTGGGGTAGATAGTTAGATACTAAGTAGTGCTTATAGAGTTGGAACAATAAAAGAGCGCTCACAGCTGATGACATTAATTACTTGTCTAGGCAGTAGCTGTAGGTCTCGACCTATTCTGATACAGCATTTTTATAGGCCAGACAAGGTAAAGTTTGTAACTAAGTTAGTAGGTACAGTAAAATACTGTATAAATAACATTACTTGATAAGTTGTTACCATACGTAGGTAACC